>OX621259.1:17720154-19118904 GCA_951640165.1 Pseudoips prasinana | reverse complement strand
CAATACTACCTAGTTGTTTATATTCTCTTTGATGACTTTTAAAGTGTTTGGAGTCGCAACCAAATGCTACTACTGGTCGATACGCATGACAATTTTGTAATTTAATTAGTAGTTTTGTAAGCGCTATCGGCAGATCAGCGTTACAGTAATCATTATTATTTACTGTAACATTTGCTGAGGTAGACGCCTTTCCTAGCTAGTACTTATAATGTTGCATCCTTCATAAGTATTATATAAACTAAACGGAATTAGTTATATCGTCTTAGATATAACTAATTGCGTAAAACTAAGTTAAGGATTATCTGTGCTTGTTAGGAATAAACCTTCTTAATTTTTATTTTTTTATTTTTATTATTATACTAGTGTATTAATCGTAATAAAGTAATTGATTAATGTTGGTGTACTATGCCATTTTCATGGAAATTTTGCGTTGCACCATTGAATTCAAAATTTTACTGTCAAAATTCCGAAAAAAATTTTCGGATATAGTTTAAACAAAATATGATAAAATGCCAATCCGAGTTCAATATATTAACACATTATGCCATGTGAAATGTAAAACTGCACTTATGAGAAAAACATTTTTTGGTATTGCTCCCCAAATCTATAATAAAACACATTTTTTTTTACTGGCAAGTATTTTAACTTCTCTACCTGAGAAATGCTTGTTTTTTTACTGGCAAGCATTTCTCAGGTAGAGAAGTTAAAATGCTTGCCAGTAAAAAAAAAATTAAGTCATTTTATGGGAGCTATTACTTACAAAGTGTTATTACACATTAGATGATTTTTTTAATGATATTTTAATTTAAGTAATACAATGATTGTCTCTATAATTGTATAATATCTGATATACAGTGTACATATATCAATTTCTCCATAAATTTTGAACATATTAGAAAAAAATGTATGTCATTATTGGCAAAACATAGCGCACACTGTATAATGTTATAACATAAGATCTTTGTACACCTATGTTTATCTAATAAATAATTTTGAATTTGAATTTTGAATTTGAGAGGTTCACGTCTCAGCTACTGAAAGGAGAAGGAAACTTCTGGGCCCAGCAGTTAACTAGTTGAAATGTGGATTTAAAAAACCGTTATATTTTTCTAAAGGAAATCATAAAATATGGTGTCATGTTTCTATCTAGGAAGCGAGAAAACTTAAATTAAGTTATGAAACGAAATAATCGATAAAATAATGATGCATTGCTCGCAATCGATTAAGAATAAATTGGTATAATCTCAGAATATGTTTGAAAATCGAGTGACAAGTATTTATCGTGGAATCGATTCATAGCGGATCGTATTCCTTTAATTTTTCTTTGGGCAACACTTCTCTTCCAGACAGCCTTTACATGCTCTTTGACTGTCCCTCGTTCGTTGTCGTTCGTTTCAAGTGCGCACGTATTTTCCATATTTTATTTGTGGTTTTCTTCGTCTGTAGTGATTGCCCGGGGCGCGGGGGATCCAAACGTGCCAGATCTTTGACATATCACACTCTCTATTCATAAAACCATAACACAACCGAAGCCATTCAAAAATATTTTGTAAAAAACTTCAATGTTATAATTTAACCTCACTTTTACTATACTTCATATAACTTGATTTCTGGATAGCCAAATTTAACCAAAATTTCAGTGAGGTCTTGTTATTATATCCCCTCACAAATAAAGCTAGTTTGATTCAGTTAACAGCTCAGTTCCTGGGCCCAGGAATGTATGGAGTCATTTCCTTCTCCTTTTAACAAGCCTTGTTTAAAAAAAGGAGCGAGAATTAGTTTGCCTTAGGGATCTTATTTGATTGTTTTCTCTATTTTAAGCTATGCAAGTTATGCAACATTTACAAACTTGTATTCTGTGTGATAATCAATCACACAGAATACAAGTTTGATCAAAATTGACAACCCGATTCAGAATTTATTTATACCTACGTGTGCCTCTTTAGCAAAAATTTGTTTTTGCTAAAGAGGCTTTGGTCCTGCCAGTCACATAAATAGAAATACAGGTACGATTAAATAATTTACTTTAACTAGTTATCAAAGACGGAAACTTCACATAAAGACCTAATACAAACATTTAAATTAAATTGGGTTATGTAAATTAGTAAGCGGAACTTTGCAGGGATGCTGGGTCTAAATTCGCATCACATATAAATTCAAGAGAATTCATAAAATAAATACGTTTAATTTTACTTTTGATAAAATGTCCACTATGTAATGTCTTCCTGATGGTATTTTGGCTACGGCGGCCAGTCTTATTGGGGACTGGCCATCTGCGCAGGACATATTATAGTGCACAAAGGCCTCTAATCCATCACTGTCATAATAATAATAATATCCTGGGACATTATTTACACACGGCCATCTGGTCCCAAACTAAGCACTTGTACTAATGGAATTCTAACTGACATACTACATATACTACTTTTCTTTTTGTAAATACATACTTAAATAGATATTTACACCCCGACTCAGGACAAACAGACATGTTCATGCACACAAATATCTGTCCTGGGTGGGAATCGAACCCACGACCTCCGGCGTAAAAACCAACCACGCCACGAGGCCTGTCAAAAGTTTGTCAATGATCCGATGGGACGACCAGAAAGAGGTTAGGCACAAGGCCGACGGCGTTACGTGCTCTCCGGGGCACGGGGGTGTAAATACAGCCTACTCCCAGACTCCGTGCTGATACTGAGATTTTTTTTACAGAAAATCCAAATTTTTTTTTTTGGCCCGACCTATGATTTTAACCCAGGATACCACTAGACCAAGTCTTTAATCGATGCTTAGGAGAAACGCAAAGTTTCACTTACTTATTAAATTTTAATCAACATACTTAAATATGTAAGCACACACACACTTTAATACGAGAGGTTTTTATTAACAATTATCTACTCTTTGTTTTTTTTATTAAGTTGTCTTTTTATGTAAAGTTTTACCCTATGAACAATAGTAACTATGGAACGTATACAAACAAAGTTTGCTAGCGCCTCTGAATAACTTAGCTAAGGTGCTAGTCACCACAAATGATTGCTAAATATATATTGTAATATATAGTTTAGTTAAAATATATACCTATATAGTATGTAAAATGTGTTGCATTTAAATGTACGCATGTATTATTGTTATATGTTATTGTGGTAAAATAAACAATTATCTTATCTTATGTGATCCAAAAAATTTACCGTTAAAAGATGTAAATTATCATTAAAAAGTAGTATCAATATACAGTATCTATAGTCAGCATAGAATCCGGTTACTTTTTAGTAGTCCGATTTGATTTAAGTAACTTAATTTTTTCATTTCTAAACCACAGTTTCCGACTAATGCCATTTCAATTATTTGAGTGATTTTCTGACCTCAAGACCCATAGAAATCAGTTTCTCACGAGCATCGCGATTAATGGCATATATGGCTTTCGAAGAAAACAATTTTAAACTAAAAAGAAAACATAAGGACTGTTTCTAAAATCATAATCAATTTTAGATAGATTAAAGTGATTATGAGTTAAATTTAGAAACTAAAAAGAAAACAATAATAAGGACTGTTTTTAAAATGATAAGTTATTAAGGTTTTATTAATGGGATTGTGAATTTAATTGGGTAACGAAAAATAAAACAAATAAGAGATGTTTTAAAATAAAACCAAACATCTATAAAAGGATAAACTTATTGCAACAATGCTCTAAATTATATAATTTTTGCCTATTATTACATACATAGGTACGTTCCTACTCTTGTTGGAATTTTATTTAAAAAAAGGATTCCTAATGAGTTTTCTGGCAGTGTTTCTCAGTAGCTGCCACGTGTTGCACTGCACGGTAGGGTAAAAAAAATTACGATTCCACATAAATGTAATTTATTTACGGATTAAATGATTTTTGACTTTGACAACTTTTCATGTTATATTTTTCAGTGGATTATAAGTATACTTACTTATACTTATAAGTATAAGTAAGTATTGCAAGGAAAATTAGCAAGTTAGTCACCCGATGATAAGAGATAACCGCCGCTCAAGAACACTCGCAACACCAAACAGCAGTAAGAGTGTTGCCGGCTTTTAAAAATGAATAGGCTTCTTGAAGGTTGTCATGTCATACCGGATCGGATATGACGTCAGTGTTTTTTAAAAGAATATATACTTTTAGAATAGTTTTAAAAATTGCTCATCTTTTACCCCAAAGATCCACTTTAGAACAACAAATCCCTACACGCTCAAGTGCTGTCCCTATTTTTATTCGGGACTTGTACCTCTTTATAAAACACACTGCAATTATATCCCGGGGAGTCTCTGTTTTAATCAGAAAGAAACAAGGAGGAGCTAGAAAAAAATGCTGTCCATTTTTCCTGTTCGTATGTATCCTACACTCAAACATCGCGTGATCACCCCTTATGCATGTTTGATGCACACCTACAATTGTGGCTTCAAATGTTTTATTATTTTTAGGCCAACTTATAAAAGTCACCCCGTATTTAGTGCAATAGGTCGCAGGTATCGATTTGTTCGAAAATAGTAACACGTATGGATAGTTCATTGTTGACCCAATTCTGTTGGTTTAACTTTAATATAATTAGATGTGTCGTCGGTATAATTTCGGTGAGCGTAGGCGGTTTTTAACCCCCGACGCGAAAGGAGGGGTGTTATAAGTTTGACGTCGATGTCTGCTGTGTGTATGGCAACTCTCTCAAACGGGTGGACCGATTACTATGCGGGTTTTTTTGCAATTGAATGCTTGTTTCCTTGCGGTGGTTCGTAGCTATGTTTGTTTAATATCGGTCCAGCAGTGTAAGACTATCTAATTATAGTCGGGGGTTTCCTAACGGTTAGGTTAGGTAAAGAGCCGTTATTAATATATTTAGTTGTGGCACTCATAATATCTGTAAATGGTGAAATCTGCTCTTAAAAGGTTTAATAAAAATAATAAAGTTAAAAACGGTTTGTATTCACATAGACTTTAAAAAGGACTTCTAAATAGTCAGAGCATGGTTGGTAGTATTACAAGTTAAATAATATATATCCCCCCAAATTATATACAGAGTTTCATTGTGCAAATCTTTTCGGGATGCCTTTGTCCAGCAGTAGAAGTCATTGACGACCTGACGTGATATATATTTTGATTATAAGTACAAATATCTATTCTTAAAAGGTTTAAAGTGATAAAAGGCAATGCTTTCTTTCAGTCTATAGTAGTAGTTATTGACATAGGCTTTAAAAAGCTCTTGTAAATACTTAGAGTATGGGTTATAGTATTACAAGTTAACTATACACATATAGATCTCCAAGTTATGGACATAAATCCATTGTGGAATTTTTTGGGGAGGCCTTTGTCCAGTTGTGACGTCATTCGGCTGACGTGATAAATATATTTATGGTAGGTACTTTTATTTGATCATATAGATTTACATTAATTATTGATTGGAACGGTTTAGTTAAATAGCTGGTTTCTTGAAGTCAATAGTCAATAGTAGTCAATAGTCAATAGTAATTTATTGGTAATGTTAATTACATGTCAAAAATGTTCACATAGATTATTTATATCACAAACAATGTCAATAAAAGGTAGTCATGTCTAACGTAAAAATAATTAATAAATTGTCAATTTGTCTTACTATAGAAATAAAATAAAAATTATAATACAGATTAAATAAGTCAATAAAGTGAATATTATTTAAATTTAAAAAATTCATCGTAAGTGTAGAACGCCCGTTCGACTAACCAGCGTCTTAACCGACACTTGAAAACCTGCAAGAGTTAGGGCGGTTACTATGCTCTCTGGGAGCTGATTATAAACTGCCGGGCCCATAACATGAGTCGATTTTGCTGACTTAGTGTTCTATTCACTAATGACAGTTTATCCCTCCGGCGAGTGTAGTCATCGTCCAAATAGTTATTGAATGTTTTTAAAACTAATTGTCCGTAATTATGGTTTTAGATATATTTCACTACATGTTGCTGGAATGGTTCTGTTTATATTAAGCTATTCTTCTTTTACGTAGTCATGTTTATCACCGCCGCATTTATCACGGGGAGGGTTCTGAGAAATTGTTGGAACTTATACCTGCCGCCACGTTCCTCTATAGACCCTCTCGCTGGAAGTGGAATTTTGAACCATATCAGCTGGATGAATGGTCTTCTACCACCCTGTGTTTAAAAATTTTAACACGTTCAACCACTCTGTGAAATCAAATTTCTGGGTAGGTATTTCGGATCTTTTGCGGGTGGATGCGTAGGCATTCCCCCTGCCTAATCAAAAAAAAAAAAAAAGGTATTTTGGATCTGGTATGTCATGGTAACTTTCAAGAAGCGAGCCTTTTCCATTCTTAAATGCCGGTAACGCTAGAATATGTCTGCCCAGGCACACATTTGTATGCCTGTGTGTACATATATTAGACACACAGATACAGTCACACACACACATGTCTACTATAGGTAATAAAATAGGTGATGTTAGGTGTAGCTATGTTGATAATCTTTATGGACCATTAACGGTTCTATATTTACATTGTTCTATTTACGTCATAAGAACTCTATTTGGAATAGGTTATGAGTGTGAAAATAGCGTGAGTAGCACCTAATCCATGTGTTCACTTTCCACCTACACATATCGTATAAAATTAATAGTACATAAATGCCACGAATTAAATATATTATAAAAATAAATTGTTGCAGAAACATGCATGATACATAAAATTGAACTGGAAATGGTCTATACGATTAATTTAGAATGTTTTTGTGTATGTGTGTGGGTAGGCTCCCCACAAGATGATCTTGTGAGAGTTCTATCAATGAATCAACTCAATAAACCATTTATTGCTGAACATAGGTACCGACGCCAGCACATCAAGCTACCCCAATCTGTCAAACTTCCCCAACTGAAAGTGAACCTTATGCTTATGTGATAAAGTTGAGAATCTATAAAAGAAATTTGTCAGATTGGGGTAGCTGGATGTGCTGGCGTGTATACGTAAAATATAAGACGACAAATAAAGCATTTGGTCCACTATGTTCTGCATGATGTTGAATGCAAATTATTACCTACATTACTCATTTACAGTTGATGACACTAAATAAGTAAGTATCTTATAAAAGTTGCTGGAAACCGCTGTGTGCGGATAGCGCAAGACCGGCAATTATGGAGATCTTTGGAGGAGGCCTTTGTCCAGCAGTGGAGGGTTTTCGGATGATATGATGATGATGATGTATGTGGCTACGAAACTGACATTGCTACTAAGTTATAAGGTGCACTTCTATACATTGCCACGGTGTTCTTTTTAGGAATGCCTTAGTCTATTAACTTAATACCACCACGACACACGATTAAAATGCATAAAAGAAAGATACCAAGTGCAAATAAAAATTGACTTTGAATGAATGAATGAATGATTTATTTGTCAGAATACGAGTACATAGAATATGTTTATGTTTACGTAGGATCATCATATTCTACCGATCTTGTCGGTGTACAAATTCACATTATTATTACTTGAAAATATTTAACATTACAAAGATTACATTACATTATAGATGTAATCTTCATTACATTATAGATTAGATTACATCATAGATTAAATTACATTATAGATTAGATTACATTATAGATTACATTATATTATCACATTAACTATTCATTACATAAATTAAATTATCATACCCAATTAAGTTTAATGTCAATTGTTATAAAGTCTCCTTTATGCTTTTGTCCATAAGAAAATCCTTTACTGAATAACTTACTTTCCTTTAAATAAAGTATTTTTAAATTGATTTAGAGTCAAAATTTTAAGTCCATCAGGTACATGGTTATATATTCTGACGCACATGCAGTATGCATTCTTTTGGATAACAGTAAGTTTCTGTGTTGGTATATTTAATTTATGTTTATAATGACCAGACCGTGTTAACACTTGTTCTTTAGTTTCAAATAAATATTTATGTTGATAGACAAATAAACTTATCTCTAATATATATAAACATGGAAAGGGAAGAATATTTAGATTTTTAAAAAGTGGCTTACAACTGTCAAAACAACTCGCTCCACTTAAAGACCTCACGCACTTCTTTTGAGCAATAAATACTGACTCAGATTCTACAGAGTTTCCCTAACATATTATTCCATACCTTAATACTGACGACACATAGCCATGGTATGCTAACATAGCTGCATGTAGTGATGCGATTTGTAAAGGAACGTAACAAATCCTTAGGTAATTCTATTCCTAATTCTTGTCCGTCCAAGGGTTGTCTGGAAGAAATCACTCACTGCTATAAGACCAATTCAATTATACATTTTTATCAACGTTTCAATGTAAAATGTCCTTTATTGTGTAAAATAAAATGTATTTTATTTTAAATGTAGGTATTGCAACTCTGTAGTTCCCGGCGAAGAATGGACTATGGTATTTTTCTTGATAAGGCAGGGGGAATGCCTATGTATGCCACCCGCAAAAAGTGTCTACGGGTGAGTATGTCGGACTTGCACCGACTAAACCTAACTACTGTGGACTTCTCTTGGCACCTGAAGGGGGGAGCCCTGGGAACGCGGGTATGCTGCTTCGGTGCCCTAGTGCCCCACCTGAAGTGCCAGTCCGGCACAGCGACTGCGCCACAAACAGATCGCTGTCTTCCCGGAGCTGCTTGCAAGAAGCGGCAGTAGAGGACACTTCTCTACGATATATCCTGCCTGTTATAAGAGTCGATAAAGGTGCGCGAGGGAAGGTGTCGGTATGGCTATTTCACAGGCGCTTATGTTTCTGAGGCTTTGAATGTTTCACTAATGCTTACTCAAGATATATACAAGGCGGCCCCTTTTATTTGATTTTTGATCTGGTAATGGGAATGTCTACGAATGCTACAAAAGTGTCTGCGGGAGGGTATGTCGGACTCGCGATCTGCTGTGGACTTCTCTTGGAGCCTAATGGGAGGAGCATCGGGAACGCGGGTATGCAGCTCCGACATCCTTTTTCGCTATGTCCTATTGCCGACCCCTGCCAGTCCGCCACAGCGACACCACCACAAACAAATCGCTGTCTTCCCGGAGCATACCAGGCGGCCCCTTACATTTTAATTTAGTACAATTTTGGCAGCATACACCTACTCATTCACGTAACCGGTAACTTGACAGTGATATATCATCGCCCCCACTCAATCTTGTTATAAAACAGACACTGAAGAAAAAATAATATATCCTCCAAAGATTGTAAAGTTTTAATGTATTATGCTGACTGATTTAAACAGGTTTGTTTGGCCATGCATCCGTTTAGTGGGAGTTGGATGGATTAGGTAATAAATGTGATGATTAGGTAGTAAATGATTGGGAAGGTCATGGAGTGTAGTTAAATAACATTATCGTGAGAGGGTGTATTGTAAGCACAACTATATCTGTAATTTAATTTAATACATTAAATAATAATAACGATTCAACCACCGGGAAGAAGACCTCGTAGAACATTCTGTGACCAAATTGGAGATGTTCTGAAAGGCCAGCTCAGAAGTATGAGAAAACAGCGAGCATGTATGAAACACAACATTAAAATTATTAATGTGATTATTAAGGAATGTCTTCTGTAAGGTGGAGGTACTTCCCCAGTCGGGCTGCTCTTTGCGCGAATGAACGCTATGCCCTACCTCTCTTAAAGTTGATTGAATTTGTTAAATCTATTTAGGTTATCTATACTTGTATACTTTGATACAATAAATCAAATACAAAGAAATATGTGACATTTTCTAGGCACAAGTTTTCCGCTCGGAGCGTCGAAGAGAAGTTTTTTTTTCTTTATTATTTAATAAAATACTAAGTATAGTACTTTATATGTATTACAATCTAGTCTAGAGACTAATAAGTCATTTTATATTCATCTAAACTTCTACATAAACATAATTAATTCTAAGAATCAGTCCACCGACATTCCTTAGTCATATTTGTTAAGGAGAAGACACTTTGTTCATGTGTTCTTTATAATTACATTATTGCTATCACTAATCACTAAATACACTAATTACTAATCACGACACTAGAAGAGAAGTAAGTGCTCGATCACGCAGTCGTACCTCGACGATTCGTATGAACTCATCATGCCAGCCTTTCTTGAAGTGCGCCAACTTCAAACTTCCGTTTCGTAGTAAACCGACCATTCTGTACTAATCATTCTGATCATTCCGACATACATATGTATATATTTCTAAATACATCCATATTACAAGCTATGCCCCGCGGTTTTACCCGCGTTAAACTTTATAAATTTTCACCTCCCCCGTAGGTGATAGCGTGATGATATGTAGCCTATATGTTGACCCGACCTCTTCGCAATATTCATGCAAAATTTGAAGTAAATCCATGCAGTACCTACTTTTTTAGTTTAGCCCGGACGTACATACAGACAAACAGATAAACAGACAAATATTCTAAAAACTATATTTTTGGATTCGATATCGATTGTAGATCACGCCCCAAGTATCCTTTAAAAAAATATTCAATGTACAGTTTTGGCTTTCCTACGATTTTATTATATGTATAGATAAATTACACCAAAGAATAAATAATCGTGCTTGGGTGGGGATCGAACCCACAACCTCTGACGTAGTAGTCAGGATCATTAAACATGAGACTAACAGGCCAGTACATTAGAATAGAATAGTTGAATACAGTTTCAAATAGGCTAGAATTTGATACACAGATGACAAGTACAGGATTTACGGCTTTACGAGATTCCTGAGACAAGTGGAGTATGATACCGCGACTCCCAGTCTTTGGGCTGATACCAAAAAAAATTCTTAACAGAATAATAATAATAATATCTGGGGACAATGTCACACAGATCATCCTAGCCCCAAACTAAGCAAAGCTTGTACTATGGGTACCAGGCGACGATATATATACTTATATAGAAAAATCTTATCTTAAAAGAAATCCCGGGATTTGATCCCTCATTACTTGCGTCGAACACGCTACCACTACACCAACCAGGCAGTTAAGAATAAACTAACTATTGTGGTACAAAACTTTCGTGCAAGGAAGTGACTAAACTTTCCTTTAATAAAGAAGTTAGAATATTTCTTACGTGACCAACTTTTAGCTGAATTTATATTCTTAAACTTTTTTCCTTTTATCAATTGTGATGAACTGGGTAAAAGTTTTATAGCTTTAATCTGTTGTAGTTCAACGTTAAGAATCGAAGCATATCTATACATATAATAAAATCGTAGGAAAGTCAAAACTGTACTTTAAATATTTTTAAAAAAGATACCTGGGGCGTAATCTATTATCGATATCGAAGCGAAAAATATAGTTTTTAGAATTTTTGTCTGTGAGTCTGTTTGTCTGTATGTATGTCCGGGCTAAATTCGAAAATTACTGCATGGATTTACTTAAAATTTTGCATGAATATTACTAAGAGGTCGGGTCAACATATAGGCTACATATTATCACGCTCTCACCTACGGGGGAGGAGCTATGATAATTTATAAAATTTAACGCGGGTAAAACCGCGGGGCACAGCTAGTACCCAATAAAACTTACTTATATTACAAATGCGATAGTAACTCTGTCTGTCGCGTTTTACGCCAAAACTATTGAACCAATTTAAATGAAATTTGGTATACAGATAGTCTAGAGCTTGAGAAAGGACATAGGCTATTTTAAATGGCAAAAAAGGGTTGCAAGGGGTTGAAAGGGGGGACTGAAAGTTTTATGGAAGTATCGTCATTGTAGAGCTAGAAGCTTGAAACTTAATCTTTAGAATGTTGATTCGATCCTACAGATCTTACGACCCTACTACACGTTTCAGAACTCTATTTTCAGCGAGATTTTCCCGGAGAGTAGTCAATTTTAAAAGCGGCCATATCGGCCACTAATATTTTAAAGACTGCACCAAGCGGGTGAAGTCTTTAAAAGATTAGTGTAGCTGTATACAATTTGTTTGAGTATAATAATAAAAATTAATGAAATAGCTGACTGCGATAAGACCATGCATCATACCTTATATTCATTGTTTTAATGTAAAATGTATTATTTGTGTACAATAAAGTGTATTTTAATTGCTATTTCATTTTTATATTATGCATATTTGAGTTGTTTTCAGCGATGAAGCGTTGCAAAAACTCCTTCGGATAGGGTTTGGAATTAAATTCAGACGTAAATCCAAATCAGTTATATTTTAAACTTTTACTCGTTGTTAGATATATCATTTATATTTCAATGATATTCTCGAGCTCACCCAAAGAACAATGTAGAGAACTATACTCGGAGTATCCCTGCGTGATCGAATCAGGAATGTGGAAATCTGCAGGCGAACCAAATTACTCGACATAGCCTAAAGAATTGCTAAAGTGGCAGCTATGTGCCGCCCACATAGCTCGTAGAACCAACGGCGGCTTGGGCAGAGAGATACTCGAATGACGACTACAGGAAAGTAAAACAAAATAAATTAATAATCACTTGAATTGAATATTTAAAAAAAATAAATTTGATTAAGAAACTGTCATACTGCCTCGGGTCTAGCATTAAATATGTCAAAATTATGCCCTTTATAATAATTATTAAGGCTTCTGCTCGCTCATGACAAATATGCATTCTGTCTATAATTAGTTGATACTATAGGAAGATGAATGGGATTTATGTTTATCAGCCTAATTAAAGCCTATGGTCGTTTTACCTTTTTATGTTCTTAATTTCTTTTTTATGTATATTGGTGAAGCAGTAATAGCTAACTGTAAAATTTGTGTATAAAAAGATCTTGTCTTGACACATCTATAGTTCCATTGATACTTCCAGGAGGACAAAGGTTATTTTGTACTTACCTACATGCTTCTCAATTATTTCACTTCCAGTGCAGCGTGGGCAGGCCCCTACCAGGTGGACTGACGAATAATATGGATTATATATGCCACTGGATGCGGGCAGCACAAGACTGGTCATTGTGGAGATCCTTAGGGGAGGCCTATGTCCACAAGTTGAAGTAATTCGGCTGATATGATGGTATTCACACTGACTGCCTCGTTGGTCTAGCGGTAGCGTATTCAACCGCAGATAACGAGGTCCTGGGTTCAATGCCTGGGTCGAGCCGAAAGTGATTTTGGGATTTTTCGGTAAAACGAAATAATCTTAATATCAGCCCGAAGTCTGGCAGTTGGCGGTATTATACCCCCGCGCCTCGGAGAGCACGTAAAGCCGTCGGTCCTGTACCTGACCTCTTTCCGGTCGTGTCGCTAGTCGTCCCATCGGATCATAAGAGTGATGGAATAGAAAGTGCTCCTGGGTTTGCGCACACACTTGAGCACTATATCTTGGGACAATATATAATAAATAATAAAATAATATGTCCTTGGCTGGCTAGTCTCCTTTAAGACTGGCCGCCGTGGCCGGATCTCGGCTAGAAGGACATTATTTATTATTCTCACTCGGGTCTTATTCCCGTTTTACAAATTTGAAATCCGATTCTCAGCATTTGATAAGGTATGGTTTAAACATGCAAAATATATGCAGTGTTATAATTGTGTCTCATGATTTAACTTAGCATTAAAAAATTTGACCCGAATGTTACAAGCAATCCATCACAAATTGTATGATGAATGAGTAAATCCGTTTCTTGTTGGATCCAGCCTCGGGCAACAATGTTATATATCGTCCCACACGACCCTTGTGCCTATTTTGGACCAAAAGAATATTGAGTAAAACGTGGTATCAATTATAGACGAGATAAACTATACGAAAAATATCTCATATATATTAAAAATACTTTTACTTAAGAGTTTGAGATCGTCGCCTTCTTAAAGTTTTTGTAATTAATAATTAATTTTAACGGCATTTGAGAGGCATTTTTTTTTTTAGAAATCCTAGCCCCAAACTAAGCAAAGCTTGTACTATGGGTACCAGGCGACGATATACATACTTATATAGATAGAAAACATCCATGACTCAGAAACTAACGTTCGTGCTCATCACACAAATATTTGCACTTACCGGGATTCGAACCCAGGACCACCAGCTTCGTAGGCAGGAGCACTACCAACTAGGCTACGGTGTATATATACATGACACCATATGATATTGTGATTGGAGGAGGGTTAGTCGAAGAGGTGAAAGAGTTTGTATATTTGGGAACTTTGTTTACGTGAGATGGGAAATATGAAAAATATATTGGTAGAAGAGTAACATGCCTTTTTGAGTAGTCGGCAAGTCTCAGAAAATCCTCGAATGGCTGTGCATGATAGAGTTTTAGTGCCAACTTTAATGTATGGAAGTGAAAGTTGGGTATGGCAGAAAAAGAATTTGAGAGAGAGAGAATACGAAATACATATTCAGTATTTCGTATTCTGTCTCTCAAAGTCGCATCATGACCTGGCCTTTCTTAAGAACATCTCCGATTCCTGACGACTGTGTGACTACATCGTCTTTCACTCTACAACGTCCTCTTACATCATATATTGCCATAAGAGAGCGTTAAATAATAATAATATCTGGGGGTAATGCCACACAGTTCATCCTAGCCCCAAACTAAGCAAAGCTTGTACTATGGGTACCAGGCGACGATATATATACTTATATAGATAGATAAATACTTAAATACATAGAAAACATCCATGACTCAGAAACAAATATTGGTGCTCATCACACAAATATTTGCACTTACCGGGATTCGAACCCAAGACCACCAGCTTCGTAGGCAGGAGCACTACCAACTGGGCTACGGTGACCGTCAATTATTTATATACGGCCATCTGATCCCAAACTAAGCAGAGTTTGTACAATGGAAAACAGATAACTGATATACTACATATACTACTTTCCTTTTGTAAATACATAATTATACTTACCGACATGTTCATGTACACAAATATCTGTCCTCGGTGGAAACAGCTGGATGCGAATAGCGCAAGACCGGCAATTATGGATCTTTGGGGGAGGCCTTTGGTTGTGATATCTAAGTATCTACCGATCACGCCAATTGACCAATCAAAATTTAAACATAAGGAGAATATTATAAGGTGTTCGTTCATATTTGTGAAGCGATAACAAATTGGTATTATGTAATCTAAATAGCAAATCGCAAACAAGTTAATTTTAAACCAAATATAACTATGATTTATTTGTTGGAATTGAAGTACGGTATTATACATTATATATTCATATTTAGCCACACCAATTGGAAGGAAACCGAGGGTTGATGGATTATATTGTAATTTTAAATAGTTAACGCGAAAAGGAAATTTAGTTTTGCGTGTGGCACGAGTTGTTACGACTATGGGCCAAAACTAGGTTTCTTTTTGGCTGAAATTAGCCCATTATTTTATTAATCGTCAAGCTATAAAGTTTAGGAGCTAAGGCCTTGGAAGTTTTTTTTTTATTTGATAGTAATAAGTAAGGTTAAAAGCTTTAGGAAATGTAGTCATTTATCCCAAAAAGGGGCGACCAAAAAGAAGTATGATGTTTTTGAATTTGTATCTTTACATTATAGTTATGCGGTGTGTGTGGCTAATCTTATTATGTGGGGGGTTACTACTAGAGAATGGGCAGCAGCGTATTTCTGTGTACTAAGTCACAAATTATTTTCCGTAAAGTTTTTTTACCCTACCGTGCTGAGCATGATGTGTCAGCTACTGAGAAACACTGCCAGAAAACTCAGTAGGAATCCTTTTTTAAAATAAAATATACTTAAGATTAATTACAATCATGTGTGTTGACTCCGAACAACTCAATCCCAAGCACTTTTATCACTTATATGATCAGAAATTTGTAATATTTTGCTACACAATTTGGCTTTAATTATTCTTTTAAACTTATTCGTAGACAATTCTCTAATATCATTGGGAAGTTTGTTATAGAATCTTATACATTGCCCCATAAAAGAGTTACTTATTTTGTGGAGACGGGTACTATGACCATCATACTGCGATCGCCAACCCGTCTGCCGAGCTCGGCGATTATGGCATATCTCTCTAAATGAGGGACACAACGACATTGTGGAATGCGTCCAGCAGTGGAAGTTATTTGGCTGACATGGTGGTGATGATGATGAAATTAAACTTGAAGCGGCGTAAAATATGGGCATTAGTTACCCTAGTGTCAGATTTGTTCAAGCCATCCAGTAGGCCTCTGACATGGCTTAACGACTGTTGTCTGAATCGAACTCCAAGCTCTTTCCTGTTGTGTCGCTATTGGTCCCCTCGGATAATGAGAATGAATTTATGGAAAGCGCTCCTGTGTATGCGCACACACTTGTGCACTATAAATGTCCCGCGTAGTTGGGTACTCTTCATTGAAACTGTCTGCCATGTCCGAAATTATTTTTAAGTATGAAAATTCCACGTCGATCTGTTATTTCTGAGCACACTTGTTTGTTATATCAGGTATTTGGAATAATAATATCTAGGGACAGTGTCACACAAATCTTCCTAGCCCCAAACTAAGCAAAGCTTGTACTATGGGTACCAGGCGACGATATACATACTTATATAGATAGATAAATACTTAAATACATAGAAAACATCCATGACTCAGAAACAAATATTCGTGCTCATCACACAAATATTTGCACTTACTAAATATTCGAACCCAGGACCACCAGCTTCGAAGGCAGGAGCACTACCAACTAGGCTACGGTGACCGTCGAATTCAAAAATAATTAACACGAATGTATTAAAATGTACATTTAACAAGCTCGACAGATCACTAATCTCGCGGGAGGACTAAATCATAATTACTACGGTTGATAGGCATTGGTGTTCACGCCGTGACATTGTGTGACATGTTCAGCTTTTAATTGGATTCCACTGTCCAATTTTGAAGCAGAAATCCTCTCCTAATACTACGATTCAAATGATATTCTGGTTACAGAACTCTTGAATGAATTTGGGATTATATTTTCAAAGGGCTTTAGTATACGAGGGGCAAAATAATTGTACTTATTCGTGTACTACTAGCATCAAGATTTTAACTCTAGTTTGCTGTTTCTTATAAACTGCTGTAGTAGCAAACGGAATAACCTGAGTGCCTATGGTTGATGGACGATACATCCATATATTCATCGTTCGAATTTACTATCTGTCTCCCGCTTTGCTCTGGAGGGAAGTGGAACTATTCATTTCTAACTCCTCCTGTTTTCTTTCTGATTAAATTCGTTGGGGGCTCCAAGACAGTTAAAGCGATTCCCCGGGACATGCCTGAGCCTCACAGCTCAGTATCATTTCATTGTGTGCCACTCTTGATCCTGCCTCGCAGGTTGCAGTGGTGGGTAATAGGAAGGGGCTAGTTGTAACTTACTTAACCATGATGCTACGAGAATCAGGATGAAAGCTTTCACTAATCTATGTGGGTTTAAACTGTTTCAATTAAGAACTTTTTCGATTCTTCATCATCATCATTTTATCAGCCGGAAGACGTCTACATCTGGACTAAGTCCCTCAAAGATCTCTACAATGGCCAGTCTTCCGCAGTCCGCATCCAGTAGCATTTCTTGGTTATTACTCTTTAAAATAACATCATATCCTTAAACCATGCAGTATTATTAAAAAAGTTAAGTTACATACGATTTTTTTTACACACGCCCATCTGATCCCAAACTAAGCAGAGCTATGGAAACCAGATAACTGATATAATACTTTTCTTTTTGTAAATACATACTTCATTCTCAGGACAAGCAGACATGTTCATGCACACAAATATCTGTCCTGGGTGTGAATCGAACCCACGATCCCCGGCGAGAAAAGCAAGCATTTGCCAACCACGCCAACAGGCCCGTCGATTGTTGATTTTTGGAGAAATCACTGATTGAACGAATGATTTTTAACTTTCATTTAATTGAACACATGCAACAACAACAACAACATGTGTTGCCAGTGATGAGTTACGGAACAGAGACGTGGTCGCTTACTATGGGCCTTATTAGACGGTTCAAGGTCACCCAAAGAGCAATGGAAAGGGCTATGCTTGGATTTTCCCTGCGAGATCAAATCAGAAATGCTGAGATCCGTAGGCGAATCAAAGTAGCCGACATAGCCCAAAGAATTGCCAAACTAAAGTGGCAGTGGGCGGCACATAGCTCGTAGAACTGACGGCCGATGGGGCAGAAAATTTCTCGAGTGGCTACCACGAACCGGAAGACGCAGCGTGGGCAGGCCTCCTACACGGTGGACCGACGATCTTGTGCGGGTCGCGGGAAGCCGCTGGATGCGGGCAGCGCAGAACCGGCTTTTGTGGAGATCCTTGGGGGAGGCCTTTGTCCAGCAGTGGACGTCTTTCGGCTGATATGATGATATTTGAACTACTTTTGGTGAATTAGGCGATAAGCAGCCCCTTTTGGTGAATTAGGCGATGAGCAGCCCCTGTAAGCGGGTTCTTTTGTTCAAAAGTCTTTGAACAATATGTTCTCCATAAGGCATATGCATTATTTGTTTGAAAATTTAAAAGTTATTCTCATTGAAGTTTAAAAGTTATTTTGTGTTAAAGAGAACGAATTTTCTTTCTCGCTTGGCATGCTTGTATGTAATTTTCGTGTTCGAGCCCCGTGAATCACGCTGAGGTTAGTTAAAATCAATGCATTTAATTATACCGTGTGTTTTCAAATGTGAGTTTACTTAATGTTTATTTGGTTTATAGTTTTGTCGGTATTTTTAGTTAGTTAGTTATTTTTAATAAATAAATAGTTATCGATTTATACAACAAAAATCAGATTACAATACAAATTTACCCGGGCGTAACTGAAAATGGACTGAGGGTCTTGCGATGGTCGACCCCTGGATGCGGATAATAAAATTGTGGATATTTTTGGGGACACCTTTGTCCAGCAGTGGACTTTATTCGACTGAAACCATGATGATGAACTAAAAATGTATTTCGCTACAAGAAAAGTAGGTTTGTTTAGATTTTAACTGTGACCTCCAGCACCTACTAGAAACAAATGTATTACTTAAATATTGCACTTTGAAATAAACAGCAATGCGTTATGAATATAAATGACTGCAATGATATATTGAGATAAGTAGTTTGCTGAACAATCAGTATTTTTGTATAGGATACTGAAGTTTTTGGAATACAAAGGTATTCCAAAAACATACATACCGTTCATAGCCGTAATATAGTAATAGTGACCTTAATTCATTTTTAGTGACCAAATAACACCAAATTACCTTTTTTATTATTATATTGTCGCCAAATTATATTAATTAATATATCTAAACAACGTGTTACTACAGAAAGACGAAAACAAATTTATTGCAAACGCAAAATAATTACGAGAAAATGTTAAAAGCTTAATCAAATTAAATGACCAACAATTTTCGTAATATTACAATTACGGGAATAGGTAAAGCTTAGTTTTTACTTTGCAGTATATGTATTATTAATTGTTCTATTCAAGTTAATTACGAAACACACAAGCACTTACACAAGCAGTTTTGTTTTACTTAAATATAAAACTGGAGAAAACTTTTCTTAGAACCTTATTACCTAATTCCATATTAAATAGTTTCAAAATTCTCTTTGGTATATATAATACATAGTATACTAACCTCTCACGTCAATTTAAAAACAACTCAAAATTAGAAAATAAAATTTGTGAGTTTTGAATATAAGTTGGCATCCATCTTCATCTTATCAGCTGAAAATCGTTCACTGCTGAACAAAGGGCAACCCCAAAGATCATTATTATCATCAGCGGCGTCCCTCATGATCATCGGGCGTGGGGCCTGTTTGCGTGATTGGCAAATGCTCACTTTTCACGCCGGAGGTCGTGGGTTCGATTCCCACCCAGGACAGATATTTGTGAACATGAACATGTCTGTTTGTCCTGGGTTTAGGTGTAATTATCTATATAAGTATGTATTTATAAAAGAAAAGTAGTATTTGTAGTATATCAGTTATCTGGTTTCCATAGTACAAGCTCTGCTTAATTTGGGATCAGATGGCCGTGTGTAAATAATGTCCCAGGATATCATTATCGGTCCATCTTAGAGGGTGCCAGCTACGCTGTGTTTTCCGATTCGTGGTTGCCACTAGAGTACCGTTCTGCCGAACAGAACCGAGAGAGCAGAACCGACGACCGCCGGGGTCGTCGGTTCTGCTCTCTGTCACCATGGTAATCATTGCTTATTTATAGTGACTGCGTCGTTGGACTAGCAGTAGCTTGCTCAACCATATATCATGAAGTCCTGGGTTAAATTACGGTGTTAGGGTAAACTATTTCTCTCTTTAGAGAAGAAATCTCAGAGGCCTAGAAGCTGGAATATTGTTTTTTCTTCAAAATACTACGCCCGTACAAGTGTTTTAATCTCTGTGTCGCGGGGTACTTTACAAACCTATAATTGATGGACACAAAGTCCATCCAGACTCAGAATAACTATTTATGGGTAGCGTGTTCGACCGCAGAAAATGAGGTCCTGGGTTCAAATCTCGGGTCGGGCTAAAACGTGATTTTGGGATTTTTCCGTAAAAATAAATTTCTCATTATCAGCCCGAAGTCTGGAAGGTGGCGGTATTACACCCCCGTGCCTTGGAGAGCAAGTAAAGCCGTCGGTCCTGTACCTGACCTCTTTCCGGTCGTGTCGCTAGTCGTCCCATAGGATCATGAGAGTGATGGAATAGAAAGTGCCCCTGTGTTTGCGCACACACTTGTGTCACAATCTCCATTGAGAATGGCCGCCGTGGTCGAAATTCGGTCAGGAGGACATCATGTCCTCCTGGCCCAACTCGAACCCGGGACACGAAGCGGCGAGGCGACTGTCTTAGCCGCTGCGCCACAGGTGCAGCCTCTATACCTCTATGCCTCAGAGAGCATATAAATTCACCGTGCACATGATCCCCTTCCGGTCGTGTTGGCTAGCCCATCCCATTGAATCATCAAAGTAAGGACCTGTGTTTGCACATACACTTGCGTTCTATTCTTATTCTTTATTGCACACAAAAAAAATATACATTTTATACAAGTGTATTTGTAATTTCGTGTACAAAGGCGAGCTTAACTCATAGATGAGTTTTCTTCCAGCAAACCACTGACAGAAAGAGATTTGTAGAATAAGGGTAAAAAAAGTGTACAACAACAAAAGGAAAAAACAAATAAATAAGAGATACTATTTATAACTATGACGGCGTTTACGTCAAAACGTCAGGTTGACACGACTGTCAATGTCAACCTAGCGAAGCGTCATTGTCGATGGTGGTGTGGGCGGCCATCTTGAAGTCACTTTTGAACGAGACGGCGCCCGCGCACCGTGCTTGTGACGAATCGCTGAGAATCTTCGCCATCACGATATTTGAAGATTTAATTTGATTGATTTTACGTTGTAGTAATCACTAAACATCTAATTAAATCGTGATTCTTGTGAATTACGTTGATTGTAATTTGAAGTGATTTATTTCTGTTCCGCCCTCACCTACCCATGAAATTATAAGAGGATGAGTTGTGGTGAAGAGCCTTCAAGCCCTCCTGCCTCCACATCAGGCGTGGGATCAAGAACCGAAGATAAGCCACATGGTGAAGAAATTTTTCGAAAAATGTTTGAGCTAGAAAATAGCCGGATGTTGAGTCTGATGGAAGCGATTAAAAATCAAGTGAGCGCCCACAATATGAAGCTACCCAATTACGACCCCAAACTAACACAAACGCACGTGCTTGGCATACTGTTGATCTTTGTTTCGGTGAAAATCATTTATAATAGCTATGGTGCGCTGAAAAGCACGGCGGCGCAGTGGCTATCACAAATATCGTTCCTTGAGATGCGGTGGTTGCAGATTCGAGTTATATACTCCACGGAATGATAGTGTTGAAACACCCGTGACTGACCTCATTAACCTGCAAAATAGCAAACGCAAGGAAAACGAATATCTGCGCGTGACCATACATAAACCTCATAATGGCCAAATATGAGCGAAGACTACATTGCTGTCCACTGCACTGTCACATTTGTCAAAATTTCACAACCACCTACAACGATTAGCCTTCAATACGGAGATTATTACGAGAAAGAAGCTGCAGCGAGAATTGAAACCGTCTACTTTTATGAAAAGGAATGCGCCTCAAGTAGCTGAATATAATTGTGTAGACGCAAAACGATCCGAAACTGTATCGTTCTTAATGTGGTTTTATAGTGTTTTTAAATTGTTTTTTTAAAGTGCTTTTAAAGTGTTTTCAGTGCGGCAAGCTAGGACATGGTGCATGTGAGTGTCGTCCGAAAAAGAGAAGGTCAAAAACGCCGGCAGCGACCTGGTCTTCTGCGACCAGAAACCAGACATCGCTGCTGTTTACGCTGTGGCCATTTAGCTTCGAAGTGCAACCGTGGCAATGAACAACGTGATCACAAGAGATGCCCGTTAACGTCTACGTCGTTAACACACCAGAGAGGACATTTTGGTGAGTAGTTCCATGTTTATACGTTTCTAGAGCTGATTGCTCACTTATGACTCATGAGCTGATTGCTCACAAGCTACAGACGGCTTATAAATTTCGAGCAAAACTCTTTAATAATGTTGTTAATTATTCTTGTAGCTTACAAATTTCAACACAGATCGAAATCGATAATGTTTCGTTGTTTTTCATGGACAACCCAATCGTCGTTTACGTTATGATATCATGATTTAACGCTATACTTAAATAATCGTCCGAGTCGGTTGCCTCGAGAGGGCTGACTTGTCATGGATGATCGCTTGCTATATCCGAGACGAATCGTGTCGTCCAAGTCAGTTGCCTCGAGAGGGCTGACTTGTCATGGATGATCGCTTGCTATTTCCGAGACGAATTGTGTCGTCCGAGTCGGTTCCCTCGGGAGGACTGACTTGTTCTGGCTGCTTGCCTGCTAAGTGTAAGACGAATTGTGTCGTCCGGGTCACATCCTTGTTAGAATTGGCTTGTCTAGATGTTCACAAGAACGAAAATGTGCTGTCTGGGCTAAATTCTAGCCAGTTATGATATTTAATGCGTTTCTCGACTGATCTTACTGAAGTGTAGTCCGAGTCACACCTCACGGTTGTCTAAGCGGTACACTTGCCTGGTTAGTCCAAGTTATTAAATGTTTTTAGTGTTTGTATACTGATGAAAATAATTAAGTCAGGATGAGCGAACGGACTATGCAGTTATCTTAGTTTGTTTCAGATAAATCGCCCGTGGACGGTCGTATGTCAGTCCGGCCGTGACGGCGTTTACGTCAAAACGTCAGGTTGACACGACTGTCAATGTCAACCTAGCGAAGCGTCATTGTCGATGGTGGTGTGGGCGGCCATCTTGAAGTCACTTTTGAACGAGACGGCGCCCGCGCACCGCGCTTGTGACGAATCGCTGAGAATCTTCGCCATCACGATTTTTGAATATTTAATTTGATTGATTTTACGTTGTAGTAATCACTAAACATCTAATTAAATCGTGATTCTTGTGAATTACGTTGATTGTAATTTGAAGTGATTTATTTCTGTTCCGCCCTCACCTACCCATGAAATTATAAGAGGATGAGTTGTGGTGAAGAGCCTTCAAGCCCTCCTGCCTCCACAACTACATACTAATAATGCACACAAATTACTTACTATACACACTACACTACTATATATTCTATAATATGTGCCGCGAAGAGATACTATTTATAACAACATACTAATACACACTAATAATGCACACAAATTACTTACTATACACACTACACTACTATATATTCTATAATATGTGCCGCGAAGAGATACTATTTATAACTACATACTAATACACACTAATAATGCACACAAATTACTTACTATACACACTACACTACTATATATTCTATAATATGTGCCGCGAAGATGGCTAGCCCTCACAGCGACTGGATACCATGAGAGAAATTCGAACAGGAAGAGAATACAATATTATTTCAATTAACAGCGACCGACGTAAATGCGAACAATATTTGCTGCTTACTTTGGAACATCCAAGTTTCTCGTAATTTTAGCTTACGTAACTCAACAAAAGACATTCCTCTTTTATTAAAAACTTGAGGGAATATGGAATTGAGACACCGTGACACAAAAGAGGGAAAATTAAATTAAAACTTATACGAAACAAGCTAAAAGTATGAAGTGGTACTTTCAGTGTTACTTAATAATAAGTTTTATTCATTGAAATATAGGTATACTCATTTAGGTTTAAATATGTGTTAGTCTTCGACATGATTGCTAAATATATTGACTTGCAACATAACACTATGTGTGTTATGTTTCAAGGCATTATGTTTGGCACATACAAAAATAAAGTATTGGCGACCGGAACCGGAAGACGTAGCTTGGGTTGTCAAATGTCACCGCTTTGTTTATTTGATTTTATTTATATAAATATTATAGAACCTAATAATAGTAAAACTGATTTATTGTTACTTACCTTAAATATGAGCATTAAAATGTGGAAGGGGCAAAGCCGAGTTGTAAACTAGTCAATATTTTTTTATTGTTAATCTTAATCTTTTCAAATGCCATTGTTTTATTCCGGCATCTGAAATGACTTCTAATAATACATAATAACAGTAAAGAAACCTTATGTGACATGAGGTATGATGACGTTAAGAGGCCTTCGCCTTCACCCGGCAAAAGGGTATAAGGGTATATAAATATATATAATAATAATAATAATATATATATATATATATTTATTTATTTATACTTGTTGCACAAAACTGTACAAAGGAGGACTTAATGCCAAAGGAATTCTCTCCCAGTCAACCTTAGGGTGATGCAGAGATAATATGGTAGGTGCACTATAGACCAAGTATAATAAAAATTACTAAAATACTTGACAAGTACTATAAAATACAATCGTATAAATACAATAGTTACATAACTACACACTATACTATAAATACATAAATATATAGACAAATATATTAAATATATATAAATTTATAAATATATTACGTATATAATAATATATACACAAACTGTAATATTAAGATGATACTGCCTTAATTTTTTTCTGAATGTTGTCACGAGTTTTGATTTTAAAAGTAACCCGCGTCTTAGCCATTCTGATTTCCGGAGGTAGCGCATTCCACAGAAGAATAGCTTGTACAAAGAAGGAAGAATGTAAGAAGTTAGTCCGATGAGAAGGGGAATTGTAAAAGTCTGTTATGAGTGGAACGGAGATTTTTGTTGTGGTTAGAAGATAGATACTGAAAATAGGGAGCTAAGTAGGATGGAGAAATCGGAGAGTCGAGAAGATATATATATAGTGTAGTGAGTGCTCTGAGGTTTCTTCGGTGCCGAATGGGCATCCAATTCAATTGAGAACGGTAAGATGACACATGGTCGTACTTACGAATATATAATTATATATATATATATATTATAGGAAAGTCATTATTTACACACGGCCCCCTGATCCCAAACTAAGGAGAGCTTATACTATGGAAACCAGATAACTGATATACATACCTATATAGATAATTACACCCAGAGTCAGGACAAAAGAGACATGTTCATGCACACAAATAATTGTCCCGGGTGGGAATCGAACCCACGACCTGCGGCGTGAAAAGCAAGCATTTGCCAACCACGCCAATGCTAAATTGAAATAATGTACCTACTTGGCTGAATAACATTAATAATTAATTGCTGTGCCCTAACAGGGTTCATGTTGATACGAATATGATTTCGTAACACCAATATTGTACACATGATTGCAATAAATAATTGTATTGTATTGTAAAGGGCCGAACGGGTGCTCAAGCCGTCTAATAACTAAGTCTACAAAGTAAATAAAGGCGCCCTTTATGGGGTTTCAACCGCTACTGAGTGTTAAAATCCGTGAGAGGGCCGATTTTTAGGGAGTCCTAGCCTTTATTCTTTAAAATTATGTCTACTATTAAAACAATGGATGCGAGCAGCACAAGACCAGCTGTCGTTATTTTCTATATTTTTTTTATTGTAATAATATAATAATATCTAGGGACAATGTCACACAGATAATCCTAGCCCCAAACTAAGCAAAGCTTGTACTATGGGTACCAGGCGACGATATACATACTTATATAGATACCTCAATACATAGAAAACAGCCATGGCTCAGAAACAAATATTCGTGTTTATCACACAAATATTTGCACTTACCGGGATTCGAACCCAGGACCACCAGTTTCGTAGGAAGGAGAACTACCAACTAGGCTACGGTGATACGCGGAGATCCTTGGCGGAGGCCTTTGTCTAGCAGTGGACGGCTTTCGGCTGATATGATGATGATGATTAAAAACAATTATATAACTTTTCGATATAAAACTAAATATAATGCAGCACACACTCCAAGCATAATAATATTATGACAAAGAAAATCGTAAGGGAGTATTAGCTAGCATCACTTTAGTCTTTGACCAAGATTCCCGTTCAGATTCGATACTAATCAAACATCTACCGAAATAACGTTGCATGTGTAAACCTTGAACGTTTGAGCCATACCTACCTACCTATTTTTTTTTTGGTAAGGCAGGGGGAATGCCTTCGCATGCCACCCGCAAAAAGTGTCTGCGGGTGGGTATGTCGGACTTGCACCGACTAAACCTACCTGCCGTGCCTCTCTTGGCGCCTGATGGGGGAGTCCCGGGAACGCGGGTATGCTGCTCCGGTACCCCCCTTTTGCGCCATGTCCCAGATGGTCGGGACACGTACCCTGGGAGGGCTCCTTTGGATTGCCCTCCCCTATTGCCGACTCCTGCCAGTACGGCACAGCGACTGCGCCACAAACAGATCGCTGTCATCCCGGAGCCGCTTGTACGTGGCGGCAGTTGAGGTCACTTCTCATACTGCCACCGCGGCCCCATACCTACCTACCTACAATTTTACTTGCCCCAGTGGTAAGTAAAGGTTAGAGCTTTAAGGGCTGATTTCACCGTTTTTATCAAAAACCGAGTTCAATAAAACTTTTTTCTGCTTAATTGAGTTTTATAATCTTAGTTTACGACAATCCGATTCCACCAGCTACATTAGAATCGCGTTTACGAAAACAAAGTTTACGTAGACATAGAACGTAACGGTCGCCAAAAGTTTAGTGTTTGCATTGTGTGACGACATATTGCCGGTAATAAGGTTTTAAAACAATATATTTCAGTAAACTAAACGTCATCAACATTGTCATTGTATTAAACTTATTATTCCGTTGCTATTTGTGTTGTTGTGTGTGTTGTTTTCATTCTTTGTAAAACCGGAACAACGTAATTTTAACAAATTAAATGACGACGTCAATGATATTTCACATCTGACGGCTCCTAAACGCGTTTAAACAAGCTAACCGCCCAAAATCGAGCGTTTAAGAAATTAAACTAGATTAAGCTTAAGCTTAGTTCAATGTTACTGGTGAAATTCAAACTTGTGCTCTGACATCAGTTAAACGCATAAACTGAGTTTAGCGTCAATTGATCGCGCTTAATTATAATGGTGAAATCGGCTCTAAAAGTCAACGTAAAACCAGGTTCCTGTATAATTATTCTCATTAACAAAGAATGTTGATCACAAAAGCTTTCGTGGCAAGATTTTTTGTGTTTTCCCTTTTTCATCTTTCTTGAGGGTGTCTTTATAAGTACTCTTCTGTATGCATGAGCATTTAAGAACAGCGCTTTGAAATGATAGACGGTCTTATAAAAGAATATCATTACTAGGCATGCTAGACTTTTATTGCTACTTGATGTTCCCAACTGGAAAATAAATGATACACGCGGCGCAACAGAAGCAGCACCTAGTGACTACATTTTCATTGAATTCGTACCTTAACTTTGAATTCATACCTTAATATTGAATTCGTACCTTAATATTGAATTCGTACTTTAATATTGAATTCGTACCTTAATATAGACAGAACAATTCAGGCAATATGTAGTAAAATATAGCTGAAACTAAGGATAAATTTCGATCATTAAACCTAAATTAAAAAAACATCATCTCTTTGACAATAACTTAAAACAAGTTACCTAAATATCATTACTATTATAAAATATTTTTTATAAATGTTTTAACAATCCGTGTACCTAAATATCTATGTGTAACTAGAAGTAATTATCTATACTAGAAATAACTACATATATTACTATAAATGTTGTGACTATTTACAAGCGCTTTTATAAAGTCTACGTGAATAAAACCTTTTTTTATTTATCTATTTATTATGCCAAACCCTAGCACACTGTGTTTACAAAACATGGACTACATTCAAAATTGGCCCTTTCTTTAATTTTTTACTCAACATTTATTCTAGGTGAATTATTATTATCCTGTGTGGTGACGGAGGCGAATGTCAGAATATCATTTCCTCATCTCTTCCCGTAGGGGGCGTAAAGGTGGTCCATGGGAATATCTACCAGAAGACGGACACCAGCTTCCTTCTTTTTATTATGACCATCTTACTGCGATCGCCAACCCGTCTGCCAAGCGTGGCGATTACGTCATATCCCTTCAAGATGAGTCTTGTGGGAGGCTTGTCCAGCAATGGACTTCTTTCAGGTGATGGTGAACTATATTCGTAGAAAAATATGAATGTAAATGACGTAATATTAATGTTTTTCATCGCGAAGTTGAATCATCATTACAAGCTAAATAAGTCCACTGCTGGTCAAGCCTCCCTCAAGAATCGTCATGGGGGGATATGCCATAATCGCCACGCTTGGCAGACGGGTTGGTGATCGCAGAAAGATGGTCATAGTACTCAGAGAGACGCTGCTGCCCGTCCTCTGGTAGATATTCCCTCGGGTCGACTTCTACGCCCCCCACGGGATGAGATGGAGTGATGATATTCTGATTCAGATATTTGTCGCCGTCACCACACAGATTGAATATGTTTACGTAATAGACTATACTTATGGCACCATGGTTATTTTCATCCTTGCATGAGACCCCTATATGTATTACCAAGTTTGGGAGTGTTCTTTGTTCGTTAGTTGGATGTTTCTAAAATCTCACACAATACAGGGATTTCTTTTAACAGCACCAACGTTAACTGACCTGCAGTTGGTTAGTGGAACCAGTGGTTAGTGACTCTAACTGTTAAGACAGAGGTTGTGGGTTCGATCTGCCCCACAAAAAAAATTGTATGTATACAATTATTTGTACCGTGTAATTTAGCTATATAAGTATGTTTATCATCCGTCATTATCATATAATAATAATAATAATGAAATTATTCCAAAATTCCTGAAAATCAACCTTGCAAGTTTAGGGCTTGATATCTGGCTGGAGAGTTACATGCAGAAGGCGGTTCTGCTGGCGAATGCCAGGATTGTGCGGAAATTTCTCTCCATGTAGCCCATATATTTTATAAGTTGTATTCGTATTTAAATACCCTTATATAATATATTGTATATAATAGTGCTAATTGTGTGTGCGATTTAATGAAAATAAGTAAGATAATACCCATTTTCAAGGCAGGTTGTTCAAAAAATGCCACGAATTATAGGCCTATCTCAATACTACCAGCTTTAAGTAAAATATTTGAAAAGCTGATGCTCAGCCAAATGTTGTCGCACTTTAACGTGAATGAGATATTGCATAACAAGCAGTTCGGGTTTACAAGGGGCCGCTCTACTCAGGATGCAGGTTGCACATTAATTAGGTCAATATTGGAGGCTTGGGAGGGATCACAGGATGCGCTGGGAGTTTTCTGTGATCTCTCTAAGGCTTTCGATTGCGTTGATCATCGTACGCTCGTTGTTAAACTGAAGTACTATGGAATATCTGGCACATCTCTTGATCTTGTGATGTCCTATTTATCGGGGCGACAACAGATGGTTTCGATAGGCGGTGCCACTTCGGCACGTCATCCTGTGAAAATGGGGGTGCCCCAAGGATCTATATTGGGCCCATTTTTATTTCTAGTTTATATAAATGTTCTCCCTTTTCTGGTAGAGAAAGTATCAGACATAGTTTTGTTCGCTGATGATACTTCACTCATATTTAAAGTAAATAGAAAGGATAAAGATCTTATTGAGCATAATAAAACACTCAGCTTTATATCAGAATGGTTTTCGGCAAATAATCTCTTGTTAAATGCAGGGAAAACTAAATGCATCAGGTTCTCATTGCCGAATGTGACTCAAATTGAACCAACAGTTGCACTTAATGCGAAAATATTAGATCTAGTCCCATCGACCGTATTTTTAGGATTGACACTTGATTCAAAATTGCAATGGGGTCCTCAGATTGAAAAGTTAGCAGGTAAATTAAGTTCGGCTTCCTATGCTGTCTGGAAAATAAGGCAATTGTCAGATGAACAAACTGCTAGATTAGTGTATTTCGCGTACTTTCATAGCATTATGTCGTATGGCATTCTGCTGTGGGGTTCGGCGGCTGACATAGGTACTATTTTTGTATTGCAGAAAAGAGCAGTCAGAGCCATTTATGGTTTAGGCAGTCGCGATTCTTTGCGAAATTTGTTTAAAGAAATAAATATACTTACTGTGCCATCGGAATATATATATCAGAATATAATGTTTGTTAGAAAAAATATTCATAATTATAAAAAGAAAAGTGAACTGCATAATATAAATACTAGGAATAAAAACAAACTAGCCATGCCAGGCTTTAGAGTAAGAAAAACTAATAAATCATTTTTAGGAAATTGTATTAGGTTTGATAACAAGCTTCCTACTCAAATTACTGATCTGCCTGACACAAGTTTTAAAACACATATTAAACGTGTACTTATGGCTAGGGGTTATTACACCACTAAAGAGTACATCGATGACAAAGACGTCTGGCTCTCACTTCCTACCTGCACATTGCTCGCTGGAGATCTTGTAGCCATATAGACATGACTGATCTGCTGTGTTACGTGAACTATCTGTAAATGATTGCTATCATATACTTAATTTAAAATTATTGACTCTGTCTCAAAATGAATAATGTTATTGTTTCGAAGTTTTTCTTTTGTATACCTAAATATAATCTAAAATAATAAGCATTCAGACAACCGATCGAGCATATATTGTGTTTGCCTACTAAATAATTACTCTAATTGGACCAAATCCCGTGTTCATGCCCGCTTGAGTATGTTTCGCCGGACCGTCTCAACTGGGTCGTGTTGAAACCGGTAGTAGATGAACCCACTGAGTTTGTTTCGCTGGGTCTTCTCAGTTGGGGCGCATTGGATCCGGTGGTAGCATTAAAGCGCGACCGTCGTTATTAACACAAGGTCCGTCATAATAATAATACCTTTAATATAGACAGAACCATTGACAATAAGTAGTAAAAATATTAGACTTAAACTAGATAATTAAACATAATCTCTTGACAATAACTTGATACGAGCTAGCTAAATATCATTTCTGTAATAAAATAAATTTTATAAATGTTTTCATACAAGATGTACCTAAATATCTATGTTACTAGAAATAATATCTAATGTATACAACTATATTACTACAAACATGTTCTGACTATTTACAAGCGCTTTTTTAAAGTCTACGTGAATAAAAACCTTTTTTATTTTATTTATTTTATTTTAATAAACATGTGATAATATCTAGGGACAATGTCACACAGATCATCCTAGCCCCAAACTAAGCAAAGCTTGTACTATGGGTACCAGGTGACGATTTACATACTTATATAGATAGATAAATACTTAAATACATAGAAAATTCGTACTCATATCAGCCGAAAGACGCCCACTCTCCCAAACATCTCCACAAGTGCCGGCCTTTTATGCATCCATATCATCTGTTTGGTTGCCATAGTACATGTTTTGACTAGTTTGAAATCAGATGGCAGTGTGTCAGTCGTCCCAAGATATATATATATATACTAATCATCTTTTAATAGCAATAAAAGTAGTTACGTAGCAAAAATATGTACTTGACATCCTAATGTATTTTGAAAAGATTTTAACAGCCATATGTGACAGTGGACACTTATAAAAAGTAGCGTGCCTCAGCTCTTTTCATTGGTGGCTGTATGAATGAAAGCCTTGGCCTCACTCACTTGACATCCGCTAACAAGAACTTGAGAAAGGTGTCAGTAGAAAATAATTGCGAATTATTAAATACAAATAATAACACAAACAGTAAAAATGGCGCTTAAAAGATTTTGATTTGGTTTCGGAAATGTAAAAAAGAGCTGTATGTTTATACTAGCTGTGCCCCGCGGTTTTACCCGCGATAAACTTTATGAATTATCACAGTTCCTCCCCCGTAGGTGGTAGTGTGATAATGTGTACCCTATATGTTGACCCGACCTCTTAGTAATATTCAAAATTTGAAGTAAATCCATGGAGTACTTTTTGAGTTTAGCCCGGACATACATACAGACAAACAGACAAAAATTCTAAGAACTATATTTTCGGGTTCGATATCGATTGTAGATCACGCCCCAAGTATACTTTAAAAAAAATATTCAATGTACAGTTTTGACTTTCCTACGATTTTATTATATGTATAGATATATATTGTTTTGCTCATTCTTCATGGTAAAAGTTAGCTATGTAATTATTATATGAGAACGTATAATGAAGAATACACATTTAAGGTTAAATATATGTATATGGTTTCATTTCTCATTAGATTTCTCCGTCAGAGAATGATTTCCAGATAAAAAATAGAATGCAATTTAGAATTAAAACGTTTGTAACACATCTAGTTATTCGTATTTTGTTATAAGTTATCCCTACTAATTCGTATAAATCATCTATTTCATCGTAGTAGTATCTACTATCAATAAAAATATTATTTTTTTAAGACGTTTCACGATAAACCGCTACAGTAAACCTTTGATTTTATGACACAAGTTTCCAGACAATACTAAGCTTTTACTCTATAAACTGCATAAAATCGTAAATACTCAACAAACATAAAATTCGCATTCGTAAACAAATTATGGACTTCCATTTTAGTAATCTCACGGTTTCATCTTCTAAACCATTTTAATTTAATCTATAATTATCTAAATTAAAGTAAAAATTAAAAGATCGGAAATCTTGTAATTATATATATATATCACGAATTCAAAATTGAATACATACCTTCTGTAATGAATACTTCTCACATAGTTTCACGCCTCATCCACCTTGCTACTGCAATCTTCACTGATTACAATAGGGGTGAATGGGTATTCTGATTGAGCAATAAGTATTCCAATCGTCGGTGACCAGGAGCTAACAACTCAATTTGCCCTTTGGGTTCAAACGGTATTGAAAAGCCTTATATTAAGCTTTAGCTAAGAAAGACCCAAGTTTAGGGCTCGGGTCAGAATTGTTCGATGGAGATCAAGGGATGTTTGATCGGCCGAATGTGTGAATGTATTGCTTTCTAAGAGGATTAAAGTCTAGTCAATGTAACAAAAGTGAACCTTTTTGTTAAAAGTAACGCCTTACGTTGTGAATGTATTACATTGTCCTAAAATACTTTCAAATATTGAAAGACTTTTAGTCTTTTAGATTTAGGTCTATGCTTTTAGTCTTTCAGGACTACGTCATACAAATCTTTATTTAAGACACCCACTTAGTCTTTGATATAGCTTCGTGATTGACCATCGCATCGTGACTGAATTGGTAGCGAACTTACCTTTTGATCCAGAGGTCGCGGGTTCGATCCTCGGACAAGACAAATATTCGTGCTCATGAATATATTATGTCTATTTGTTTTGTTCCAGTGGGTTTTTCGTACAATACACAGAACATGCCCCGAATATATGCCCCTTAAAATAAGTATATAAGCCGTGTGGTTTCTGGCCTAGAAAAAACAACAATGCCACCTCATACCATCCCGTGGGTGTCGTAATTAGCGACTAAGATATACAGCAGGTAATCGGGCAGCAGCGCCACCTATGTTCTAGCTAACACCTAACTCGCATGCTAACCGCGGTGACTTTTGGGGGAGGCCTATGTCCTGCAGTGGATGATATCAGCCTAATGATCTGTAGTATATAAGTATTTCTATCCGTTTTCTAGTATCCATAGTCCAAGCTTTGCTTAGTATGGACTAGATGGCGTTGTGTGATATCTCGGATATACGATTAGTTATTGTTGGCTGACGAATAACCCAGCAAAGAACGGAAATGAAGCCCGCATACGAGTAGTAAAAAGCACTGGCTATGACCGATCCATTATTTCAATAAAATACACACATATTCGCCATTGGAAATGACTGCCACACCCAAAAAATATTATTCAGATTTGCGACTTACTACTCGTTTATCTACTCATGTGTATTAAATGTGCGAGTTATCAGAAAAAAATACTTTCTATATTTGTTGATATATAACTAGTTATGAAGTTCTCTGGAATCGAATTAAGGAATATAAAAAGAAAAACTTATAATAAGGGTGCTTGAATATAATTTATATTATTAACTGGTTTAATATACTTACAGCAATTTCGTTTAAGATTAGTCTATGACATGACTCATTATATTTAGACCTAATTATTATATTTATGAAAGTTGAATGGCAGAATCCGTATCGCATACTGCTTTTGTTGTTCAAGTATATAATTTGTACCACTTGTTAAGACAACTTAGGTATTGATTTTAATGTAAGTATAATATTTTTAAAACTTGAGATTAATTAATAAAATCAATAAGAATATTTCAATTATTTTCAATAAATAAATATAATAAAATAGTAAACAAAACGCAGTTACGTTTACAGAAATTGCCATATGTAAAATAACAGAAATGTCGAAATTATAATTACATAATTAATTATAAATGGGAACAACATTACATATAAATCATATAATTATATACTTATTTATTATACCTATGAAAGCACAGTAGTTGCATTAAATCGTAATAAGTAATGGTTTAGAATAGGAACGATTTTCGACGTCAATATTATTTTTGTTCATGGCAATTATTTATTGACAGACAAAGACAATCTGTCAGGTATTTATTGCTGTTGTTTTGACACATGTCTTCAATTTAGCAAATTATCTTGCAGTTTTTAAGTTCCTCCGTACTATAATATATATCTGTTGACAGTGGATTCACGAAAGAGGTTTATCATTGAATTAAAATGACGAGTTTGTTCATTGTAAAATTCGCTTGTCCGGACTAAGAAGATATGCATTATCTGATGAGAGTGAAGTTCTCAATAAACCCAATGTTGCTTTGTGCTATGCTAATTATTGTTTGGTACTTATAGTAGGTAGGGTCTTACCCGACCTACGCCCTTGTTAAATGAAGTAATACTAAGGATAAATTAATAATAATATCAATAAAATAAATGTAGTTACAAAGAACCTAAGTATTTTATTTTTATATTATTCACCTCCACTCAAAACCTCATATAAAACCCTTTGCAACCTCACACAAATATACACTGGGTTATGAATATTGTAATTAATGGAAATAAAGAACTTTTCATTATTTCAACAAATAATAGTTTTTGCATATTCCTAACCTAACTCGCGACCCGGCTAGGGTTTTCAGGGCAGGTTCGAAATAAATCCATGTAAAAGACTACAAAAAGAGCGACAACATTTACTTTATCACCATAACAATGTTTATGTAAATATAATATGGAACAATCTTCATTGATACACTAGCTGTTAACACTAGCATTTCATTGCCACATCAGTAGAGACACTTTGATATTTACAGTATCTTTATTACTTAGACAGTAAGAGTGATTTTCGAACTGCAATGTATCCACGGTCACGGGGTTGACCCACAGATCACCAAACGTAACCTTAAAATAAAACTGGCTATAACTTTTATATCCCAAGTTCTAAAAATCTAAGAAATTAAAAATGCCTTTTCTATCACATTAACTACCAATTAAAACATAAAATATCCCGAAACACGAAATTTTACCAGCGGTACAAAAGTCCCATAGACCCTTGCCGTTTACCTTTAAAACCACTTAAAGCAACGTCTCATAAATCAATTCGTGTTTCAAAAAGTTGCCGGTAATGCAAATCTCAAAACATCAAATCTAGTTCAGATTTGATGTTTTTTGTGAGTCACGGTGACAATACGATCGCAATGTCTAAAAAATACTTTGATTGTTGTTTAAGAAGTTTATTGTTGTGAACCATAATATAATATTTAGCGTTAACATCAAATCACTGGACGATTAAATTTGCCCCGCGGGTAATGAATAGCAGTAGGTAATATTGAATAGAAAAGCTATAATGTGTCTGGTTTCCCGGGTGCGGGTGCGATTGATGTTGTTTGTTATAGATATATATACTCCTAAGGTAACTTTTACAACTAGTATCTAATACAATTTGCAAATTGAGCTTGATTTCATAAAAGAAGAAGAAGAAGTATACTTTATTGCAAAAATAAGTAAAACAACACAATGGTTACAAACAAGGAAATAAAATTATTATGCAATTGGCGGCCTTATCGCTAAAAGCGCATCTCTTCCAGGCAACCATTTTGCGTTGAATGGACCACAATTGAAAATAACCTGATGAAGGTAGCAGAAGATGTACTAATTGCAATTAGAAGTTATAAATCTAAATTAATCTAATATTACGTACGAATACGTAACAAGAGTCATACGACTATACATATACACAAATACATACATATGTATAAATATATTTACAAATATAAGTGTAAGGATATCATTTCACAAAAGGAAAGCAGTAGATTTATTGCCTAGTAGAAATCGTCAAAAAGTGCTGTTTCACCATATTTTTACATACATTAGGACTTAAGAGGACATCACGCCGGGTGATTTCAGGAGTATTTGATATTTAAGTATTCACTACACATCTGTTAAACGGGGACTAGTTATTTAAGATGCGGACTTCTCAGTGGTTCCACTGCAATTCTGCTATTCTAGGTATTGTCCAAAATACCGCGTTAGCAATAGTAAGATCTTTAACAAAATGTACAACAAAATTACGACCTAAGCTAAAATATTAAAATTAACTCTACTCTACATCAACACATCTTTTAAAATTATAAGAATAAGAATAATTTATTAACCAAAGAAAAGTTACATAAATCCTTATATCTAGTTACTAGAGTAAAATACAAAAATGAGCATAACTCTTTCTTAGGGCTTTCACACTAGGGCTAGCCTGCCTTGTGAAAATCCAAAAAAAAAAAAAATAATAATTAGATATCTGTCTTTTAAGACACATCAATTGTTATTGAATTATATTTTCGGGTTTGGGTTTGTACGTTGTTTAAACAGCAATATACTGACAGCTCCGTTATTTCATTGTTATTCTACTATAAACGAACACGTGTTAAGAAGCGCTACTTACCCTTTCGCTATTTGTACACATTTTTATATATTGTGGACACTCGTGACCACGGCTGATGCAACCCATGCTGAAACGGCGGTTAACCTAAAAGTAATGATTTGCCTTAAATTGTTATCGCGATTGTTTAACCTTTTTTTTTTTGTTAAGGCAGGGGGAATTACCTACGCATGCCACCCGCAAAAAGTGTCTGCGGGCGTCGGACTTATCTGGCGACTTATCTTGGCGCCTGATGGGAGGAGCCCCGGGAACGCGGGTATGCTGCTCCGGTGCTCCCCTTTGTGCCATGTCCCAGATGGTCGGGACACGCACCCTGGGAGAGCTTGGGATTGCCCTGCCCTATTGCCGGCTCCTGCCAGTCCGGCATAGCGACTGTGCCACAGACAGATCGCTATCTTCCCGGAGCTGCTTGCATGGCGGCAGTAGGGAGATAGTTTAACCTTTTGACCAGGACAGTCATGTATGTAGATGACTGCATTTGGTGACAGGCACAGTCACCGGACACTGCACACTTAACAAACACCACATCAAGTTTGGCGTCACATACAGCCCCTAGTGCAGAGGATGCATTGGACCTGAAGAAATACCGGTACACCTAGTGCTACGCTGCAATAGCTTTGCCAACCAACGGGCAAAGTTATTTAACAATCCGAAGACACTGCAGATAGTCCTGAAGCCAAGCCTCCGAGGCCTCCTTGACTTAAAATAAAATAAAAAAGGTTTTTATTCACGTAGACTTTAAAAAAGCGCTTGTAAATAGTCAGAACAGTAGTAATACAGTTAATATTTCTAGTTACTTATTACAGATATATAAGATGTTAATATTTCTAGTTACTTATTATTGTCCCTAGATATTATATTTAGGTACAGGGAATGTTAAAACATTTAAACAATTTATTTTATAATGGTAGTGACATTTAGCTAGCTTGTATTAAGTTATTGTCAAGGAGATTATGTTTAGTTGAAATTTTTAATATTATGTATTGAGATTTAAATTTTGCTACATATTGTCTGAATGGTTCTGTCTATATTAAGGTATGAATTCAGTATTATTATTATAACGGACCTTGTGTTTAAGAAGTTAAACACAAGGTCCGTTATAATAAGAAGGATGGAACTGAAATGGTTCGAGTAGCCAAATAAGTTCCCGTACAATGGCCCTATCAGGAGGCTAAGTGCGGAACCCAATCGCCCAACTAACTACAACAAACATGTTAGTTTGATATCTATAAATATGACGGTGGTGGTCGAATGATAAATTAAATTTGCTACTGTATAAAAATTTATTCTCATTTAGCGATAGAATACTCAGCCTTTGCGATGAATATTTCTACATTTTTAATTTCATTTGATGAATAAAAGAAAGAGAATACGTTAGTTCTTATTCCTAGTTAGCTTATCTTTTGAAGATTTATTCGTAGAATCGGATGCTAATATTAGACCATTTTTTGGAGAGTTACGCTGTTAATAATTTGCTAGCTTTAATTTAGACGCCTAAGCCCATTGTTGGATGAACGTGAAAGCAAGTGACCGGTAACCTACTTTAAAACTGATGATTTTACTTCAAGGATCATTCAAATAGTCATACATTCATATCATGTATTATTTTTTTAAATTATATTATATTAATTTTATAAAAAGTGAGATTTAGACAACACGACTAAAGTTTCAAAACTTCTGGGCAACTAACACATAGATAGAAGATAACTAACTAACTAGCTTGTACTATGGCAACCAGACAATATGATAAAAATATTTTTATATTTTTAATTACATACATATCTATACATATAATAAAATCGTAAGAAAGTCAAAACTATACATTGAATATTTTTTTAAAAGAGTAGGTACTTGGGGCGTGTTCTACAATCGATATCGAAGCAAAAATATATTTTTTGGAATTTTTGTCTGTTTATCTGTTTGTCTGAATGTATGTCCGGGATAAACTCAAAAAGTACTGTATGGATTTACTTCAAATTTTGCATGAATATTACTAAGAGGTCGGGTCAACATATAGGCTAACAATAGGCTAACAAATTATCACCTACGGGGGAGGAGCTGTGATAATTTATAAAATTTAACGCGGGTAAAACCGCAGGGCACAGCTAGTTATAGATAAATTACACCCAGGAACAGAACAAATAATCGGGCACATCACACAAAAAATTGTCCTGGGTGGGGATCGAACCCTCAATCTAGCAGAGTCACTAACCAACAGGTCAGTCCACTTATCCAGTTTAAAACGTAGTTCTTTAATAATATAAGTGGATTAAATAGTTAGTAGTAAAACCACTCGAATTACGCATGACTAAACGGTGAAGCGATTCCATGAATATTAAATTGCCCAATGACGAAATGGTATAAAGAGACAAGATTCCTTACTCGAGTCCTTTTTGTGGAAATTTAATTACTCCTGCTAACTTCAATATGAATAGAAATATCGGATAATTTGAGCGTTTGTATGGGTACTGCTCGTATGAATAATCTTGACGAAAATATCATTTACATTTCATTTACTTTTCGGCGGCCTGAAGGGGACTTCAATTAGGCTTATCTTGGAAACTTAAAGCAATATGATAACAACGCTAATTTTGTGAACTAATGATTATATTATTCATACTCATTTAAATATGTTTAAAAGCTTTATGATATTCTATGTTTTTATTACGCTACGTCCTACGTAGGCGGTTCAAAGCGAACGCGATTATGAAGCGGTGACACGCGAATTCAATGCGATGCGGTGCGACGCGGTGGCGGTGTCCTACGTGCACGCGAATCATCTCGCGAAGCCGCCACCGACGCCACTGTGGAATATTTCGGTGCGTTTCGGATCAAAAATCTGTATTTCCGTCAATTTGAAAGATAGGGCTATGAAATTTTGCACACTATAAAGTAACATAATAAGGATTCATATAAGTAGTATTTGATGTATTAAAGTTACGCATATATTTTTTTATATGACAAAGAAAAGTGACAATGTTTAAAATGGTACATATTTATTAAAATATCATATTTTTGACAGTAATATCGTATGTGTATTTCATAATCCTAATTACGCATTTATGCTAACTAACATTTAGAGATAAAATAAAATTAAAAATGGTACAATATCTATAACATTAGTCTAAAACATAGGAAACATCTAAATTATCGCAATATCTATTTAAATTTTGATCAAGAAGATTCACATTTAGACCTGGTGAGTTTCAGGATCTGAAATAAGTTCATTGACCTTGAGAAGGTGTAAAGTATCCTCATCTAGCTCCTTCACATTTTTAGCGTATGGTTTTCGTAAGCTCGTTATATATGGATCTGATGTATAAAGTAGTGTATGGAACACATCTTCAATGGTAGATGTTCGTGAACATTTTCGAGAATGGTGTAGCCGAAATTTTTTATAATCCTTATTGCGCGATTCTTGCGCATCTTCGGAAAGTTGTCCAATGGGTAAAACTGCGAAATGATTTATAATACTTTCTCCATGGATTAAAATTTTGTGCACAGATGATGGCATGTAATACCAACTATATTTACTGACATATATCCTTGCAGTCTCCAGAGCATAATTCCCAAATTTCTTACTATCTACCACTATACCAGATGACAAAGCTTGCAAAACTATGTATAACCGTTTAATTAAATCAATGTCCACCCCTGTGATATCGGCAGAACAGGAAGCATTGTAAAAAAATCTTCTAGCAGTATTACCATCGTTACTATTTCCGTTCCCTGTCGTGGTTTATCTATATGTAGACCTAACTCTTCACGAAAACGCTTCTGTACTTCAGTCTTCTTTTCTTGCTTGAGTCTTTTTTTTTCTTCGCTTGTCGCAGACCACGTTTGGAAAGATAAATTATATGATATGTGCAAGATCATTTCCATGCACCGAATCCAGGCATGTAATGTGGACAATCCGTATTGATAAGCATTTTCATTTGCAGGCCTGGCTGTTACTTTGGTTAAATCATTCATTTGCCTGGGAGTTGCTCAGCATATTGTACAAGTAGAACTAGAAGCCGTGTTTGTCAAAACTTGTGCCACTTTTCCGTCTATCATCGTCAGAAAAAGTTCATGTTTGACTTGAACTCCTACGCTTTCTTTGTTGATTATGGATGGAAGCAAAGTTTGTATCTGGTTTTTTATTTCATCTACAACAGATTTCGTCTTTTCCGGTGTTTCTTTACAAAATTCGATAGATATAGGCCGACAGAAACGAACAGATGAAGGCACTGGATTTTGCCATACGATAGAGCCTGATTCCTCGTCAATTAATCTGATGGGCACAAAAGAAGTAATAAATAAATTTGCATCGGAAATAAGTTCAGACTCCTCTGGAAGTTTTTGTTTGTACTGGCTTTGTCCAGATGACCCATCACAACCCCATTTGCTATATAATAGTAAATGTTTTTGTCCATTCTTGTAAACTGTATCTATAGATAAAATTCTAGCTGCAGTGTGATCTAATAGATCTTGAATTTTCAATATTTTTGCATACGTATTTGTGATTTCGATTGTTGGCGATGGTGGATAGCACCTCTGTTTCATTTCTTGTATTTTGTAGTAAGGTGGAAATATTGAACAGTTTCTTTCATCTGTAACGTTCCGGAGATACAGATACTGAGCTTTTGTTAGTTCCAAGTCGATGAACACACTTAAAGCTTCTTCATCGGTAAGCCCTTTGATTATTTTTGCATTATCTTACTGATTCATAACAAAAACCTTTTTTTCGGCATCAGCCAATCTTGAATTTTCAACTAGTTTTGCTTCAGTTCCTTCTCCTATAGATCGCAATCCTTGTAGATATGCGCTTGTAATGTGCTCCAAACCATATTCATTTAACAAAATAGTGTTTTTTCTTTTTTTGCTCGATTCTGAAGAGTCTCCATATGACACACACGGTCTTCCTCGTTTACCAGAAGAAGTAGATGGTACAGAGTCGGCTGATACGTTTTCTGATGTCGGTATAGTCAAAGAATATTCAGAATCCAACCAACTAGCGTTCTTTCTTAAAAAGTTTTCCTTGTTGCGCCCTGCTTCACTCCAGCGTTTATTAAACGAAGGGATGATACTTCTTTGAATATTGCCAATAATAAAACATATATTGTCTTCCGAAACTTGTTTTTTCTCCAAATATGTTGAAAGTGCCGCAGTCGTTCTTCCGCCTTCTATATAAGACACTATTAACTCACGTTTAATACAGTTAAAAGTAGACATTTTGAAGAATAAAATAGCCGTACTCTAGTTAAAGACCACTGAAACTGTAATGAAGACATATTTTTACAGCCCTTTTTATATTGTTTCAGAATGTGGGAATTATTTCAGATATCTATTTTCTCACGGAAATTGATAAAAACTTAACAAAATAAAACAATTAATTGATAAAACATACCACGAACTATTGATAAAAGTCAACTACGAAACCGCAATTGATAGCAATTTCCGTTCCCAAACTAATATTCCATTTTTTGACATATCTTCGTAACGCGCAAAAATGCGCAGCTAATTTTTTGATATGTTTTTGATGAGCAACTAAACTATGAATTAACACTAATTTCAAAGCATCGGTAAACGTCGGTAAGTGTTAAAAGCTTGGACGAAGTTGAGGAAAACTTTTTTTTGTTCATTTTTTCTTTAAATTATTTTCTATTTATATAGTCGTATTTAAAACAATCAATTCTATATACTCTAAACTTACGATAGATGAGCTTCTCAAAAACATATAATACCTTGTACCTTTTCCTTTGAAGTTTTAAAACTATTTCACTTTGAAAATCGTAAATGAACAATTTAATATTTACCGATTGCAAAAACGTTTAACTTGACGACATGAAAAAAAATACTTTCAATATGTACAACGTGATTTATGTTATAGAATATTGAACTTCGACTTTCGAACTGTTAAATTACATTCATAAAGTACCCTATTTCAATCAGTTGTAAAAATCAATTTTGATATGCGTTTGTTCTACCATATTCCATAGTGGCGACGCCGCAAAAACACGACGGCACCGTATCCTATTCGCGCGAAAATATCAAGCCAGATCGCGTTCGCTCCATGTCGCGCCACTCCGCACCGCACCGCACGCGCGTTTGTTCACGTAGGACACTTTCATAGATTTCGACTGTTTGATGTTTTCGCGCCGCGCCACGCGCCGCTTCACGTTCGCGGCTAGATCGCTCACGCAGGACGTCGCGTTATTTTCCATACTTACAGGACCAGATACAGTAATATCAGACTGGTTCCGTAGACAGTTTGGGAATAAAAATGAATTAGAAATTAAAAATGAAAATGTCTTTATATAGTATTAACGTTAGCGTGTTCCAAAATTAATGCGAGGGTACAAAGCCAAAAAGTATTAACAGGAATGTCAAAAATGGGAAATCATAAATTTAATCGTCCGGCGGGTCTCGAACCTGCACCATCTACCAATCCGGGGTAGGCGCTCTGCGTTAAGCTACGAACGATACACGCTGGCAGATCAAATTTAGGCTTCAATTGCTAACACCCTTCCGGAGGATGTAGGTATTATCTATCGGCTTTGTTTTCTAGAAACATAGCCGACTGATATGTTCACAGTTGCATGTGAAAGATCATATCATATTGATAATACCTTCCAAATTATTTTTTTTTTTTTATTATTATCATTATTCGCAATGCAAAGCGTTAATATAATCTCAAAAATGGGAAATCATAAATTTAATCGCCCGGCGGGTCTCGAACCTGCGCCATCTACCAATCCGGGGTAGGTATTAATAGGAATTTTCTGACAAAGAAAAATACTCACGAGTCTGGAAGTCGTGTCAGATTCCCGTTTGATCGGGTTAGGAAAGTGAAAAGGAGTGAGTGCACTCATTTCTTATGGGACTTCAGCCTATACCATTTAAACAACTGAAAACATGGCTGCGAGAGAAAAACACAGCAACAAAAATTTGTGGAGGCATTTAGAATCATGGAAACAAACAAACGAAATTGTACCATCTCTGGAAAAAAACGCCTATGGGGCAGAGAGGTAGAAAGGATCTACCCATGGTGATCAGCACCTAACACAAACACCTCTTCAAGATTGGCGTGCCAGCCCTTGTGCAGAGAATCGAGTAAGTTACTCGATCATTATTCTTCCGATATATGGTGAGTTTACATGCACTTGTGTACAAGGCTTGTAAAAATTATTGTATTTAATACTAGCTGTGCCCCGCGGATTTAACCGCGTTAAACTTAATAAATTATCACAGCTCCTCCCCCGTAGGTGATAGCGTGATAATTTGTACCCTATATGTTGGCCCAACCTCTTAGTAATAATCACGCAAATTTTGAACTAAATCCATGCAGTATTTTTTGAGTTTAGCCCGGACATACATACAGATAAACAGACAAAATTTCTAAAAACTATATTTTTGGCTTCGATATCGATTGAAGAACACGCCCCAAGTATCCTTTTTAAAAAATATTCAATGTACCTACAGTTTTGACTTTCCTACGATTTTATTATATGTATAGATTTCTGTTTTGTGGTTCTAATTGTGGAAAAGCCCCTTTAGCAAACAGTCACTTACCCAACTTAATTAGAAGTAAATAAAGTCCTTCTATCTAAAGCAATTTCCAATCGAATCGAGATCAGAAATTGATTACTTTTTTTGACATCGAGTTACGTAGGTTCCTAAAACTTCAATTAATATTGGACAACTTTTAATTGAATTATTCTACCAAAGAGATGAGTAATAGAAACAATTAATATGTAAAATGAAAATAATGTGAGATAGTTAAAACTCATTTACTTATTGCTGTATCGGTATAGTACCCAAATCCTTTTAGTAAGACACCGCTGTATGTCTGTCCGTCTGTCACCAGACTGTATCTCATGAACCGTGATAGTTCGACGGTCACCGTAGCCTAGTTGGTAGTGCTCCTGCCTACGAAGCTGGTGTCCTGGGTTCGAATCCCGGTAAGTGCAAATATTTGTGTGATGAGCACAATTTGTTTGAATATTTGAATATTTGTTTCTGAGTCATGGATGTTTTCTAGGTATATAAGTATTTATCTATCTATATAAGTATGTATATCGTCGCCTGGTACCCATAGTACAAGGTTTGCTTAGTTTGGGGCTAGGATGATCTGTGTAACATTGTCCCTAGATATTATTATTATATTATAATAGTTAGACAGTTGAAATTTATTAAATAAGTAAATATTTAAAGGGCCCCCTTTAAATATTTACTTATTTAATAAATATATACATACATAGACTCACGCCTGTTTCCCAGAGGGGTAGGCAGAGACAACGGATTTCCATTTGTCACGATCTTTGCATACTTCTTTTGCCTCGATTACTGACATTATATTCTTCATACATGCTCGCCGGTTTAGGGTACTTCTGACCTGCCCTTTCTTGAGAACATCTCCAATTTGGTCAGAGAATGTTCGACGTGGTCTTCCCCTTCCGGTTGTCCCATTCACACAGGCCAGGTATACTTCTTTTGTCAATCTTCTTTCATTCATCCTTTCTAAATGGCCAAACCATCTCAGCATGCCTTTTTCAATCTTTGTGACTACATCCTCTTTCACACCACAACGCTCTCTTACATCAGTATTTCGAATTCTGTCTCTCAAAGTCACACCACACATACTTCTCAGAGCTCTCATTTCCACTGCATTTATTTTACTTTCATTCTTTTTCTGCCATACCCAACTTTCACTTCCATACATTAAAGTTGGCACTAACACTCCATCGTGCACGGCTAGTCGAGCCTTCTTTGATACTTGCCGGCTACTCATAAAGGCGTGTAGTGCCCCATTCACTCTATTCCCCGCATTTACTCTTCTAACAATATCTTTTTCATATTTCCCATCTCTCGTAAACAAAGTTCCCAAATATACAAACTCATTCACCTGTTCGACTTTCTCTCCTCCAATCACAATATCACACGTTGTCGTGTATTCATCCCTCTCAAATACCATTACTTTCGTCTTACCTACATTCATTTTCATCCCTTTCCTTTCAAAAGCTTCATGCATATTTGTTACCATCACCTGCAACTCGTCCGCAGATGATGCAAGTAGAACTTGATCATCAGCGTACAGCAGACATTTGATGAGTAACTCATTCATCCTTACACCGCATTCACTTTCTTTCAAATCTTTTAAACAGCTATCCATGAATAGGTTAAACAACCACGGTGACGCTACACATCCCTGTCTAACACCCTTTTGGATGCTAAACCACTCGGTGTATGACCCGTTAATCCTCACGCAAGCTCTGGAATCCCTATAAAGAGATTTTAGTGCTTGAACAAGGTTGTCGTTCAACCCATACATGGACAGTACCGACCATAGTTCACTCCTCAACACTCTATCGTAGGCCTTTTCTAAGTCTACGAAGGCACAGTAAACCTTTTGGTTTTTGCCCAAAAACTTCTCTACTATGCTTCGCAGAGAAAAGACCTGATCCGTGCATCCCATTCCTTTCCGAAAACCTGCCTGTGCATCCCATATTTTCGCATCGGTTTCTTTCACAACTCTTTCAACCAATACTTTTGCATACAACTTACCAACGACGCTGAGTAGACTAATGCCCCTATAGTTTTTACAGTCTTGCCGTGAGCCTTTCCCTTTGTAAAGAGGTACGATGACAGCCTTATGACAGATATATACATATTTATTAAATAAGTAAATTATACAACAAACGTATTTTGCTCGTCTTTGCTTGATATTGATGACAGCAAAATGTAGACACTTGAAGTGTTCATGAAATATTAAGCCATATATTCACATTAAAAATAGAAATAAAAATAAAACAAATGTTTAAGGGGGGCTCCCACACAACAGACGTGATTTTTTGCCGTTTTTATTGATAATGGTACAGAATCCTTAGTGCGCGAGTCCAACTCGCACTTGGCCAGCTTTATTTCTATAAGAGAGGTACATCAGGATATTTTTAAGCTCTTTGCTGCGTTAGCTCTACGCTGCAAGTTTATATTATGGTATATATAGTCCTGCGACTCAGTATGGTCTCTGGAACTACTCAAGAAGAGAAGGCTCGACAACGCGAATTTGATGACGTGTACTCTACTGCTCTATAGGATTCTGCATGCGAAAAGAGGTTCTGCGCCCAAAATTACTCTCATGGCCCACGTAAAAGACACTTGAAATAAAGATATAACCCCGAATAGGTATGTATTCCCCCATTCATATATCAACAAACCGGGCCAATTGGTCGCTAATCTTCGATGAATCATACGCGCCAAAACTCCCTGGCAAACTGTAAACTTCATGTTTAAAATAATCGGAGATCGTGGATCCGAGCTTCGACAAGATCGAATCGGATCGGCGCATCGCTACTCTTAACTTCATATATCGTAACCATCAGACGACCTTTTTAAACTTGATAGGTACTTTAAAAAACACATGCGGGCAGTCTTTTTTCGTAAAGTAGTGTTTATTTGATCCGAGTAGCGAGTGGAAGATGCTACTTCCCACCTTTGGGCGGTAAAGACTCATAATAATTGCTTCCCTCCCTATGGCGGGAATATATTTTAAAAATAGAACTTATCTGGTTAGGCAGTTGGCTGTAAAAATCTACCATAATTAAGAAAAATATGCTGCGGTCATGTGAGTGTATAAACGGCCAGTATGAATAAAAAGACCCTCCATCTTACGTATATTCGATAAGGTCAAGTCCTGACACAAGTTTACAATTTTTTAACCATCCCAAAAAAGTGCGAGATGCCTCTAAAGAAGAACACTTCAAAAAGTTTTTATCGAAATTGTCGTAAACATTAAAATGCATGAAGTAGGTAAAATATTTTTGCCTTCTCATACAAAATGAGACAATTGATAGGCATGTGTCTATTGTGTGTCTCATTGGAAATTGTATGAAAAGTGAACATTTCCTACCGTATTAACTGTAATACCACACATTGTTTATTCTCATAGCCAGTTTAACCTACTTGTTGTTTGATTTATGACTAACAGCTCACTAGCTTAGTCAAAATGAGCTTTCATTCATCTAGTTGACGTAGATATCACTAATAGGATTAGTCCTAACTAATACAAACAAAGGTGCAGAAAGTTTTTAGTACCGACAATTTTTACAATTTACTATTGGAATAAAATGAATGTCAAACAAATAATTCATTTGAAAAGTGGTTAGTATCATACCTACTGGCGACAATATGGTATTTAGATAGATGAAGAATAGAAGTTAATTATTTGGTAAAGTAGACAACAAATGGGTGTTAATTTGTTTTGTATCTTGTAGTAGATAGGTAAGTAGCCACGCTTGGCGTCTAATATTATGTAAATATTATTTTTCAGTAAGTGAATGTAATGTGTCGCTGGAAACTGCTGGATGCGAATAGCGCAAGACCGACAATTGTGGAGATCGTTGGGAGAGGCCTTTGTCTAGCAGTGGACGTCTTTCGGCTGATATGGTGATGATGATGATGAAGTGAATGTAAAATTCTTATGAGAAAATAAATCTTTAACCGTAACATACTGTTATTATATATACACACAGTTTGACAGTAGTATAATTTTTGTAATATAGTTTAAGGTTATTATACAACTAGTTTTAAGAAAGTTAATTAGACTTTGAGACAAATAGAACCAATTCTGACAGAGACACTCAAATTTTGGAATATGAAATCTCATAGTTGTGAAGTTGCTACAGTTAATGATAATTATTTCGAGTGAATCATAGAACTTCAAAAACCGTGAAGTCGTAAGTTGAATGATCCGGTGGTTTTTTTAATTTATTTATTTTAAAATATAATGATGCAAACATATACTCATTAGAGTTTGACCGTGCATCATGTTTGACGAGTCATCAGAGTAGTTTTTAAAAACAAATAAATGATAATGGTTACCAAAATTCAATTACCGATTTGTTACGTTTTATACGACGATTTCTTAAAAAATATTGAGTATTTCTATCATACTTATCTTAAGCCTATAAATAATTTACATTTAATTAAAAATGTCCCGGTATATATCATGGATATTTTTACTTTGAAATACTCCGGTTAGCTATGCACGTGGAAAAAAATATTTGAATTGGTCTTCATATACCTAACTGTATTTATAAAGATTATCGGTATAATTTTATAAATGCAGTTATATGAAATAAATCACACTAATATTCTAAAGGGGAAAGTTTGTGAGTGAGTGACTGTGTGAGTGTGTATGTTTGTTATTTTTTCACGTCTAAACGGCTGAAGAGATTTTAATAAAATTTGGTATGGAGTTAGCTGAAACCCTGGATTAACACAAAAGCTATAATTTATAAAGTGTAACGCGGGTAAAACCGAGGGGCAAATCTAGTAATTTATAAAGTTAAAGTGGGTAAAACCGCGGGGCACAGCTAGTAAGAAATAAGTGTGTCCACATACATAGTTAGCCAGAGTATTTGTTTGTTGTTCTCATGTCGTTAAGCAAGGTCTTTGTGTAGATCAAACCAAGATTAACGTCAAGTATTACACCACTAGAAAGCTAATAGGAAATAATGTATGCATAAAAGCGTCCTTAGGCCGAGGGATTGTCAACATACGTGACACACAGGGCCACAAAGTTGACAACATTGTACTGGAAGTTCCAAGCCAGAATAAATTAACAACTCCATTTGAATAAGAACATAGTGCTTACAATAAAATTGTAGTTACTTTGCACGCACTGCGCAAATGCTATATAATAATAAATAGCAATTGCGCAGTGCGTGGAAATCTAAATTTTAAATGCGAGCCCGTATTCTAAGAATCTTATAATCGCCACATAATGGAGGAACCAAAATGGATTATTAAACCTAATATTTTTACAAATACTAGTATAGTTTGGGAAGGAGTTATCAATATGATATAAACAATCACATGCAATTATTAAAATAACAGTGAACTTCTGAAGAAATACGGTTAGCTGATAGCTCCCACAAATAGATAAATATTAAATATGACCTGTGTGGTCAATACATTATAGCCTGGAAAGTTTTTTTTAAAATTATTTCTTGACTATGGAAATCCATTACTTAGTCGTTATAAATAAAGGTCTCATTATAGCATTTTCGTCATTTAGTCAGTTATAGTCGAATAAAGTCGGTCACAGTCAAGACAAAGTCCTACCCCGGTAAGGCAGTGAATACTCGAAGCTTTTATGGAGTTTTCGAATCAACACGGAAAATCACAATACACGGCAATATGGCACATTACTCCAATTGTGAAACGTTGTCGAACACGTTATGTCTAAAAATCCACCATAAAAAGTCCAATTTATACCAGTTTTTGATACAAAACAGTTTTAATAAAATGAATAAAATGTCTAGATGCGTCTGTTTCCGCCTTGGCACCATAACTCTGACCTAAACGATTCGGTTTAGCATTTCTAATATTAAAAAAAAAGATTGTATTGCTCTTATAAAACAATATATCAATATATCTTGGAATATGATTTAAAACTTTATGAACACATTGCATTAAATGTATTACATTTTACATTTTCCATATCCTTTAGTGCTCGAAATCAGTGTAATACTCATTGATACCATTAATTTACTTACTCTTTGGTTGCGTTGTTGCTGTTTGCGCATGCTTGGGCGCATTCTTTTGTTTTTGGTCGTTGTCAATGACGAATGGTTCGCGCCCTTTTCATTTCTTGATTTATTTGGTATATTTTAAGCGCTTTGCGGGAGTCTTTTGTAAAATTGTAGATATTGTGCATTGTTTATTGTGTTATTTGAATTGTTGTGAGTTATGTTTATGGTTGTGGTGAGATATAAAGTACCTGCCGAACAATTGTGCTGTGAAGAATATTTCATCGACTGGTTTGGATTTTGGGTGAGTTTAACAATTCTAGTTTAACACAATTCGGCGGTTTTTCATAGCGCAACATAGAAGTTTGACATGCTGTACCTATACTTAATGTGTGTACTTATTGAGAATGTGAATATGCTTCGGAAATTTTATGAGTTATTATACATAATATATTATATAAACATCTAAGTTATATATCTAAGACTCGGTTGGTAGTAAACTTGCCTTGTAATCCAAAGGTTGGGGGTTAGATCCTCGCACCAGGCAAATATTTGTGGTCATGAACATGTATATGTGTATTGTACATGTATATATATTTAGAAAAAGAAGGATATATATAATTATATCGGTCGTCTATTATATAGATGGCGCTGTGTGATGTATCCCGAATATTTATTAATTTTATTTATCACCTCAATCTCGCCGCGAGAAAACTGTTTTTAGAACAATGACATCATTTATTATCAACCTTATGGATACTAATCTGATCAAAAACAATTGTCTGATTTAGGTTTCTTGTGGCATATATTTCTAAAATAACCGTTTTTACCTTTATTTCTTTTTTTAAGTGGTAATCACTTAAAAAAAGAACATAATCTTTTAATAGTTTACGTGATGAGATTTTTATATAGTAAAATAAATAATATTGGGTCAACTAATGTCAAGTCCTCATAGCACAAACTAACCAGAACCTGTACGATAGTAACCAGACAATTACTGATATAGTAATAATTATAATATCCTGGGACATTATTTACACACGGCCATCTGACCCCAAACTAAGCAAAGCTTGTAATATGGAAACCAGATAACTGATATACTAAATCTACTACTTTTTTTTGTAAATACATGCTTATATAGATAATTACACCCAGACTCAGGACTAGAGATGTAAAATGACTGAATATGACTAGTCACAATTGTCATAAACCTTAAATGACCGGTCATTTACTGTCAAATTCAGTCAATTTGACAGTAAACTCAAATATTATTGTCTATTCTTGACTACCACCCAATTATTTATTTATCTAGGTACCTAATTTATATGCAATTTAAAATCAACGTTTTATTTTCTTTATATCATGAGAGGATAAGACGACACAAATTCGATGCGCGAGGCGATGCGACGTTGCTATTTTGTCTTAAATGTACGCATGATTAGACTGTAAAATGATTAACACTATATATTAATACTATAAGTCATAAAAATCACTTTTTTTTTCAATTTTGAAGTTGTAGAATTTTATCAACGACGTAAACTTAAAAGGTAATAATATATTACTGAAATCAAATTGACTGAAAATTACCGTTTTTTGACAGTTAATGACAATTTTTGACCAATTTGACCGTAAATGACAGTCAGTCTAATTCAGTCACTTTAGTCAATTTCAACACTACTCAGGAAAAACAGACATGTTCATGCACACAAATATCTTTTCTGGGTGGAAATCGAGACCACGACCTCCGGCGTGAAAAGCAAGCATTTGCCAACCACGCCAACAGGCCCGTCATATATCGCGGTCTTGCGCTATTCGCATCCAGCAGTTTCCAGCGACCCGCACAAGCTCATCGGTCCATCTTGTAGGGGGCCGGCCCACGTTGCGTCTTCCGGTTCGTGGTCGCCTCTCAAGAACCTTTCTGCCCCAACGGCCATCGGTTCTACGAGCTAAACGATACGAACACATTATGATAAGGATAAAAATAGGTTCTTAAAGAAATTCGTTTTGTGAGGAGAGGTTTATCTTAAGCACTCTATATGATTACCTATCTAAGTATAGTTAGTAAGTAATAGATAAGTAAGTTTATCCTGTGCATATTATTCTGCCAACTATTTTAAGTTGAGAGAATTTGCATTGTTTACCAAGATGGATCGTCTATTTGACTAAGTGGGTAAGTTGCTTGTATTATCATAATGCTTCTCAAGCTGCATACCAGTGGTGACAACAGTGCTTTATATAAAATACAGTGAATGATAGTGTGTGTATTTGTTTTTCATCATTTACTCTCTACTCTTTGGGGTAGGCCTTTGTCCTGCAGTGGACGTCTTTCGGCTGATATGATGATGATGATATAAACGTTTAGAAACGCCTGTTTTTATGTCGTTTAAGAAATACAATATTCAGGATTCCGCACCGTGTTTGCTATCTCTGATAGATTTTATTAAATTGACAATAATATAGAACTTTACCGTTCACTCTCGCAGGATTAACATAAAAATGCGTTAGAGTTTTAGATTGCTTTTAAAGTCCATTTTCATTTAAATCTAACATCCATAAGTTGAATACAAATATGTTGATTGAACTCCAATTACAAATTATTTAAGGGTATTTATTTATAGCCAGTTCAGATCAGTTCATTGAGTATCTAGAAGTGTGGTCAGCCAGTAGTCACCCTTCATGACCCTTAGTTTGCGTTCATATCGATGGAATGTCCTCCCCGATACTCAATCGAACGAGCAGCCCGCATCTTTACGTATTAACGTAGTGACAGTTTGACAAAACGTCCCTAAAAACCAACCAAATGAAGAAGTATTTGTTGAGGTAAAACACATACGATTTACATCAAATAATTCTCCTGCCTGTAGATCTGTTTTAAATTTTCTTTAAAAACAACGTATTTTTGTATTTAGAACATTTAAAATGGAGCATCGTTTACAAAGAAACTGTAATGTAGTTTTTCACATTAATAGTTTTAAGTAATACATAAATACACAAAAACAAATAACTTGTGAAATATTTTATCTCAAAATACAACGACGTTTTGTATTTTAAGAACATTTCAACGGAAGGGCGCTGTCTACAAACAAACTCTAATGCAGATTTTTTTCATTAATACAGTTATGACATATATACAAACTCAAAAAAAAAGAGAAAGAAGAATAAAAGAAGGACAATTGTTTTTTAAGGACAATTTTGCGTATCCCGCGCCGTCTAGCGATGCTCAGGGGGTCATAGGCCCATCTAGTAGGGGCCTGCCCACGTTGAGTCTTTCGGTTAGTGGTCGCCACCCGAGAACCTTTCGGCCCAAGCGGCAATCCGGCCTTAGCTGAATAAAAGTCAACGTTAATTATTAGAATTAGAATTTTTTGTTTCGATAATAGGAATATTTTAACAGAATTCTTAGAAAAAGTCATCTGTCTTTCAAATTACTGGGTACTTAATTATTTGAATAATTGATTATGAGAAGAAACCTTGTTAAATTAAAGTTTAATCATATTATATCGCTGGTGATTTTGTCTATTACACCAATAAATTATTTTGAAAACACTTCTCTAACATATTATTGGGATATATGAAAAGAACAGGGTATTTATAAAACTGACAAACTACTAAAATTTTGCACTAATACGCGCACCGGGCGTATAATTTACGGGCCTGTTGGCGTGGTTGGCAAATGCTTGCTTTTCACGCCAGAGGTCGTGGGTTCAGTTCCCACCCAGGATAGATATTTGTGTGCATGAACATGTCGGTTTATCCCGAGTCTGGGTGTAATTATCTATATTATAAGTATGTACTTACAAAAGATGAGTAGTATATCACTTATCTGTTTTCCATAGTACATACAACCTCTGCTTAGTTTGGGATCAGATGGCCGTGTGTAAATAATGTCCCAGGATATTATTATTATTATTATAAGGGTCAGCGCAGACAAAGAGGAGCGTATCGGAGAGGAATTTATTAAGGCACTAGAAAATCAACTTTGAAATTATTTAAATAAAGTATGAACATATTTTTCGGAGACCGCGCAAGCATTTTTGATCAGGTTCAAGCGTATATAATATGCTCTACTAAGCATTTAGCTACATTTATTTTATTATTTATTTATTGAAGTTATACTTCTTTTGGTGCGATGGAGAAAAATGATGAGAGTGAATTTTTACGATGCGCGCGCACACCGACACCAAAAAATTTAACAGCATGAAGTTAGTTCTAGGTGGTATGAGAGTGAATTTTTACGATGCGCGCGCACGATGCGCGCGCATTGTAAAAATAACACCATGAAGATAGTTCTAGGTGGTATGAAAATGTATGAGAGTGAATTCTTACGATGCGCGCGCATCGTAAAAATAACAGCATGACGTTAGTTCTAGGTGGTATGAAAATTGATAACTATGTTCAAGTTGTATATTAAGAAGTATAACTTCTAACGCGTGTACATAAGTACACACAAGTTTTTTTAAACACACATTGACTATCATGGCACTTAATACCTAATTCAATAACTACTTTAAATTAAAAACAAAAATGGTAACTCAATAGTAACTTAATAGTAATTAAATTAAATTGACAGAACTGAAGATGCCATTTCGTTTTCATAAGAACTACATTGTAAAGAAACTCAATGATATTCAAATTTGTTTAATTTCTATGGCATAGAATAGAGTGCTAAATATAAGAAAAAAATCGAATTACACTCCCTATTAATATTATCGCTTTTCCATCTTTTGTTACAGATATTTTCAATTTTCTTTTGGGGTTTTAATGATACGAACTGGGGCTCACTTCTTTTGTCGGCCCAATGTAATTTAGTTAGAGGTTTTGAAAAGGCCCTAAAAATTGCGTGTTGTGTAACTTTGTTAAAAACCTGTCAGTATATTGAGAAAATTTATAATGCTGTGATGGAGTTCTTTATTTAATACTAGCTGTGCCCCGCGGTTTTACCCGCGCTAAACTTTATAAATTATAGCCTATGTGTTATTCGGATATATAAGGTATATTACAACAAAGTTTCATCAAAATTATGTGAGTCTCAAATATTACTGGCGTCTAAATTAATAATAATTAATCTTTTTTTCCATTACCTGAAACAGTTAAAATAATATGGTGGTATTACGCTTGAATAACTTTGAATAAAACTTAGATTTTTCAATAAAAATCATTTCTTTATGATAATAAAAAACTTAACTTGATTAAATATAGTAATTGGCACTTTTCTTTTGTATAGGGAAATTTATCCCTCTGTCGCGAGGAAAGTACCTCGCGACAGAGGGATAAACATTTAATTGACGGACTCAAAGTATATCCAGACTCAGGACAACTAGTTATGGCTCACACAAATAGTTGTATTGTGCGGGAACCGAACCCGGGACAAGAAGTGGCGAGGCGACTGTCTTAACCGCCGCGCCACACATGCAGTCAAAATAAATATATTATACGTTCTTAATCAAACATTTTGTTTCTAAATTTTATAAAAAGTGGGTATTTTTCTCGAAGTCCATTAATACGACCCTTTGGGTAAAAGAAAGGTTTGGAAGGTTCCCGTTTCATAGGGATTTATTTATAGCCCCATTGTGAATAAGTGGCCTCTATAATTTGCGCATTTATTACACGGGGAAAAGAATATACGGAGGATTGTTTTTCTATGTTTCATGAAAGAAAATTCACTTATAAGATAAATGTTACATAGCCTAGGTGGGAAACCACCAAATTCATTTGGAATCTGTAGTCTCCGTATGTTATAAATACATACATACATAGACTCACGCCTGTTACCCAGAGGGGTAGGCAGAGACAACGGATTTCCATTTGTCACGATCTTTGCATACCTCTTTTGCCTCGATTACTGTCATTGTATTCTTCATACATGCTCGCTGGTTTAGGGTACTTCTGACCTGCCTCTTCTTGAGAACGTCTCCAATTTGGTCAGAGAATGTTCGACAAGGTCTTACCCTTCCGGTTGTCCCATTCACACAGGCCAGGTATACTTCTTATGTCAATCTTCTTTCATTCATCCTTTCTAAATGGCCGAACCATCTCAGCATGCCTTTTTCAATCTTTATGTATGTTATATGGCTGTTTATTGTCAGTGTGTGAAGTTAGAAACTTGCTGGGCGGTTCAAATTACATACATATGGGTCAGCACTAACTTGACTTGACGTAAGACTTCCTCCCTTTTTGGTGGACATGAACCAACGCTTCTTTTTAGAATGCATACCTTGACAGTTCACACTTGCTTGCAAACGGCAAGCAAGTGTGAACTTACTGTTTCACTAAAACACGTTTGTGTTTTAGTGAAACAGTAACGAAATAAATTAGGTAATCGCTGTACATTAGAAGGCACGTTAACTGTCGGTCCAATATGTAATGAGTAGGTGTGAATTAGGTTCTAATTACTAACACATGGGTCATCACTGACTTTACGAACTAATGACGCAAGACTTCTTCCCTTCTTGTGGATACAAACCAATATATAAAAACTGCGTCTTTTTAGAATCCATACCGTGACAGTTGACACTTGCTTGTAAACGTAGTTTAGTGAAACAGTAACAAAATAAATTAGGTAATCGCTGTGCATTAGAAGGCACGTTAAGCTGGCGGTCCAATTTGTAATGAGTAGGTATGAATTAAATTCGAATTACTAACACATGGGTCATCACTGCCTTTACGAACTAATGACGCAAGACTTCCTCCCTTCTTGTGGATACAAACCAATATATAAAATCTGCTTCTTTTTAGAATACATACATTGACAGTTGACACTTGCTTGTAAACGTGTTTTAGTAAAACAGTAACGAAAGAAATTAGGCAATCGCTGTGCATTAGAAGCACGTTAAGCTGGCGGTCCAATTTGTAATGAGTAGGTGTGAATTAGGTTCGAATTACTAACACATGGGTCATCACTGCCTTTACGAACTAATGACGCAAGACATCCTCCCTTCTTGTGGATACAAACCAATATATAAAAACTGCGTCTTTTAGAATCCATACTTTGACAGGTTGACATTTGCTTGTAAACGTGTTTTATTGAAACAGTAACGAAAGAAATTCGGTAGTATTTGTAGTTATTAGTTGTTGTTAGGCCATTCGAATTAGTGACACATGAGGAAACAACGCCTTTACGAACTATTGAAGGTTAAATTAAGTATTTAATTAAGTACAAATCTGATTTTGTCTGCATGATATGTAATAGCATGATGTGATCTCCTATAATTAAAGGAGCACATGGAAAAATGGAAAAATGGATTTTTATTGGAGATCTAAATAAATAAATGATGCAAGAAGACTTCCTTCCTATCTTCTTGTGCATGCGAACCAAAAACCGTACTTTTAGAATCCATACCTTGACAGACTTGACTTTTTAAATTTGGGGTAACGGTAACAAAAGAAATTAGGTAGTCGCTGTAAATTACTACTTACTTATCATATGGGCAGTGGTTACTCTAGCGTCAGAGTTGTTCAAACCACCCAGTAGGCCTCTCAACGACTGTTGCCTAATGTCTACAACCGGGAGAAATTAAACAACTTTGGTGGTCACCCATCTATGGACATCATTTACGGACCAGTAAGAGCTTCTAGCTATGAGCTAATGACGTACCTACGTAAGACTTCCTCTCTTGCGAACGAATATTTAAAATGTAATAAAATCATACCTTTACACTTGCTTGTAAACGGTTTTTAGTGAAATAGTAACAAAATACGACGTTTTATGCTTGTTTTATTGGACCAGGCTCAGTTTACGTGTCTAGACATATTTTGTTGCCCAAAAATGATTTATAACACATATTTCGCTATGAAACAACGCAATTTAATGTTTTACGACGTTTTGTTTACAAATGTTTACTGTTTTTTTTGTAAGTAAAGACTTATAGGATGCGTAACTTTTTATGATTAAGTTATTGCTTTGTTTCGTGTGATAGTATTTGTCATGAATACTTAAAGCTGACGGATAACTTTATTCAAAACTAGCCATGTGCTTTGAATTTATTGTGTTCTTACTTTTGCCGTGTGTGACCACACATTTTTTTATTACTATTGTGACACGTTGCATAAAATACACGCTACAACTTTAATGAGTTTATGATGCATCAATCTATATTTTCTGTTTGGTCTATTGATTAATTGGTTAGGTTACTTTACTGGAAAACTGAAGTGGCAGTAGGCGGGGCACATAGCTCGTAGAACCGACGGCCGTTGGGGCAGAAAGGTTCTCGAGTGGCGACCACGAACCGGAAGACGCAGCGTGGGCAGGCCCCCTACAAGATGATTGAATCTTTGTGTGATGAGCACGATTATTTGTCTGTTTGTAATTCATACTACTAATATTAAAAAGAAGCGGCAAAAATTATGTATAAAGAAATAGCTGCACGCCTTGTTGAGGCGACACGTTCACAGAATGCTGGCTTATATTTTGCCCAACAAATAGGTATTGCCATACAGCGTGGTAATGCTGCCAGTATTTTGGGAACATTACCAATACAAGAATATTTAGATACCTTTAACTTAATGCTTAGTTTTATAGTCGTAGTTATTATTCAATCCATTGTACCTAGTTAGGTATTGATCTTCTAACTAATATTATAAATGCGAAAGTTTGTGAGTAAGGATATATAGATGTATGGATCTTTGTTACTCATTCCCGCAAAAACTACCGAATGAATTTGGATAAAACTTATTAGTAATAGGTATAGCTTATATATCTGAATAACATATAGGCTGTTTATAAAGTTAGGTAAAATCGCGGGGCACAGCTAGTCTATAATATGTATTAATTTAGAAATATGTATGTACCTACGTTTATCAGTTGTATGGTTGTCAAAGGATCTGCCTAGTTTTCGATCAGATAGCAGTGTGTTATTTTGCCTCGAGATATTTATTTATTTGGAATTAAAAAACTGTTAGTAGATCTAAGTATATACTGTAGCCACTTAACAAAAATATTGTAACACAGGTTTTTAGCGTCGGATTACTATTTAAGCGCGCTTCAATGGTATTAGGAAACCTTTCAAAATCCACTACCGGAACTATCCATGTTTCATAGCATGATGTGTGTAAGTAATAGTGATTAAAATAGTCTTAGGCTTAAGAGCCTTGCCTACACCTGACGAAGTAAATAGAAGAATTTAATTAACAATTTATCAGCTAGTAACATGGGCGGCAGTTTATTTACAATAAAGAATTGCCAAACTGAAGTGGCAGTGTGGCGGGGCACATAGCTTGTAACACGACGGCCGTTGGGGCAGAAAATTTACCTAGTGGCGACTACGAATCGGAAAGCGCAGCGTAGTCAGGCCCCCTACAAGGAGGACCGACGATCTTGCAAGGGTCGCGGGAATCCGCTGGGTGCGGGCAGGACAAGATCAGCCATTGTGGAGATCCTTGGGGGAAGCCCTTGTCCAGCAGTGGACGTCTTTCGGCTGATATGATGGTGATGATGATAAAGGAAGGACGACTAGCGACTACAAGGCCGTAAAGAATTCAGATACAGGACCGTTAGCTTTACGTGCTCTCCTAAGCAAGGGGGTGTTATACCGTGTAACCCCAGACTTCACGCTGATACTGAGTAATTTTCTTAACAGAAAACTCTCCAATCACTTTTTTGGTTCAACTCGGGATTTGAACCTAGTACCTCATTATTAACAATTGACAGATAATAATATGACATATATTTATAACATAACATTTTATTGCAAGAGGATTCTTATGCAACAGAATTTTAGGTTCATTATCGTCATTATTAAACACAACACAAAAAAGTTCTTAAAATGAAAACTACTGCTCCAAACTATGTAAAATTTTATGGGACCTAAGGGCAACTATCACGCATCAAGCTAAAGAATCACGTAAATCGGATCATAAATCTCCGAGTAATCGGTGTACATACATAAAAAAATACCAATCAACTTGAGAACCTCCTCTTTTTGAAGTCGGTTAAAAATCAATGTTTTCTTTCAATTATAAAAAGTAATAATATCTATAATTATATATCTAGGGACAATGTCACACAGATCATCCTTGCCCCAAACTAAGCAAAGCTTGTACTATGGGTACCATGAGACGATATACTTATTAAACATCCATGACTCAGACACAAATGTTCGTGCTCATCACACAAATATTTGCACTTACCGGGATTCGAACCCAGGACCACCAGCTTCGTAGGCAGGAGCACTACCAACTAGGCTACGGTGACCGTCAATGTCGCGGGGAGTCGCTGGATGTGGGCAGCGCAAGACCGGCTATTGTGGATATCCTTGGAGAGGTCTTTGTCCAGCAGTGGACGTCTTTCGGCTGATATGATGATGATGATGATGATGAATGTGCGATGGTATGCCTGTAGTGACAGCTACTCTTATTGCCTAGTGACGGCTATATATTACGCAAATAAATTATAATCTTGTTTTATGAATAATAATAAAATGATGAATTAAATAATAACTTGCCCATTAGCCAACTGAATAAATTAATTACTTAACATAAATAATTCTGACAATAATGTTTAGAAACAAAGTTTCAAGTTCTCTTTTGAACCATTTCTTAGGGCGCTAATGCTTATTCAAAGATTCTTGATATTAAAATTAACGTAGTAATCATATTTTAAGTTTTAGTTTCAGTTTTAAGTATATAATCCTTTTGTGAAGGGAAAACTTCTATAGGCGTATTGAGCACTTTTTCGTAGAATAAAAATCATGAAGCTCTCTTGATTGTCACGTTAATTTTCCAATGAGCAATCATCATTATCATCTTGTCTCCACTGATATGCTAGTGGGTATGGTTTCCGAGTTTAGTATAGAGTTTTTTAGAGTTAGTCCCGATGTGGACCATTGTACGTGACTCCAATGAGCTATTTGTATGGTTAGCATTATTTTTACCCAAAAGTACACAGTATCCAATGAGCTATTTGTATACTGTGTTCTTTTGGGTAAAAAAAAGTGAACCTTGCGTTATCATCACGTCACGTTACCCATGAGCTATATATATAGTGCGAATATTTGTGTAATTTTAGGGTGCAAAAAAGCGTGAAACTCGCGCCATCGTCACGTGACGCTTCCAATGAGGTATATCTTTAATTAAAAAAGTATCTAACCTAGAAATCATGTCGTCTTTATATTAGTAGAAAACTTTTGACTGCGTTGGTCTAGTGGTAGCGTGTCCAACCGCAGAAAATGAGATCCTGGGTTCAAATCCTGGGTCGGGCCAAAAAGTTATTTTGGGATTTTTCCGTAAAGAGAAATTTCTCAGTATCAGCCTGAAGTCTGTAAGTTGGCGGTAATACACCCCCGTGCCTCGAAGAGCACGTAAAGCCGTCGGTCCTGTACCTGACCTCTTTCCGGTCGTGTCGCTAGTCCACCCATCGGATCATGAGAGTGATGGAATAGAAAGTGCCCCTGTATTTGCGCACATACTTGTGCACTACAATATGTCCCGCGCAATTGGCTAATCTCCATTGAGAATGGCCGCCGTGAAAGACATTATTAGAAGAAAAATCTCTGACATCGGGCTAGATTATGAAATTCCTAATTATATACATCAGAACATCACGCTTAACTTCAATAATTATTCAATAAAACTGCGTAGGCAACTCAAAATCAAAGAGCGCTCTTTACCTCATCTTACATGAAGTTACCAAACCAATTTTCTTATAAACTCCGAACGTCTTCAGATGATATTAATATTTCATGAATCTCTACAACATCTCGGCGCAGTACTTACATAATTATGTATATGAAGTCTTAATTCCTTTCTTATTCTGAAAGATTGTGTGTTAAATCTTGCTTTGTTAGATGCGGAGTTAATCGGGGTAATTTATTTTGATTTTAACTTCAGTATGAATACATACAGTTATTTAAATGAATGGGTAGTGATTTCTCTGGTGTCGAGTTTTCTAGCTACGGAATTAAAAAAAAAAACCCAAGTACGCACCCGCAAACACACCACACACACACACACACACAAACATGTGTACAGAATAAAGCAGCAATACAGAATATAGTATAATTTATATTATTAGAATTTTAATACTCAATCATTTATTACTTCCATAATGTATAACAGAAGGTATAATCTTATAATTATGTAACAATTATGGACCCGGTCGGGCACAGCATGGTAGAAGAGAGGAAGAAGGCTTTTTGTTAATAATAAAGTTTTAGAATTTATGCTATTTGTAAGAATTATTAAGTATGCCAAATTTTAATTTAAATATGTCAAGATTTAAAGCGAAAAGATTATCAGATTAATATTAGAATGTCAAGATATAGAATTATTTCTTTGAGTCCAAGTATTCTTTAACAGTATAATAGCTTTTCTGTAATAAGAAAAGCTTTAGTTTTTAATAAAAGTATTATCCTTTCTTTCTTTTTTTAATTCTTCTGGAAGGTTATTATAGACTTTTATTGACACGACCAACGGGCTTGTAGAGTGCATAGATAGATGGAATAATGGTAAATTTAATCTATTCCCATGCTTAAGTGTAAAGTTGGATTATAAATTTTCTCTTTTGGTGTAGTATTCTGGATGCTGCCGAACAAACTTACAAATTTCCAGGATATAGATACTTGGCAAGGTTAAAATTTTGAGAAGTTGATAATGTGTTGTATTTTGTTTAGTTTTAATGAAATCAATACGCATATAAAATATATAATAATTAAGTCCGTGTGATTTCCAGCCTCGAAAGAATAAAATGCCCACCCCATACCATCCCTATGTAGTCGGAACGCTGTGTGGTGACGGCGACAAATATCAGAATCAGAATATCATCACCCCATCTCATCCCGTGGGGGGCGTAGAAGTCGACCCGAGGGAATATCTACCAGAGGATGGGCAGCAGCTTCCTTCTGATTACTATGACCATCTTACTGCGATCGCCAACCCGCCTGCCAAGCGTGGCGATTATGGCATATCCCCCCAAGACGATTCTTGAGGGAGGCTTGTCCAGCAGTGGACTTATTTAGCTGTAATGATGATGTAGTCGGAAAGGCGACAACATTATAACAATCTTTAAGAGAGGCCTATGTCCAGCAGTGGACGACAGTACAGTTAAGTGCGGAATCTTCAAATACAGGCATTGGATGCTTTAAAGAAGGGACCAACTACTTCATGTAAAACAATGTTTGACAATATCATAATAATATCGTGGGACATAATAATATCCTGGCCGAATTCCCATAGTACAAGCTCTGCTTGGTTTAAGATCAGATGGCCGTGTTTCAATAATATATCTAAATATATAATGCCAGGATATTATTATTCCAGGATAATATTATTATTTTTTTTCTCATCACACATCATCCTCACAAAGGGCTGGCTACCTCCAAAGGTTTCTAAAACATGAGCACCAGAAGCCACGTAACGTTGCCATTTGAAGTGGTTTGCCATAATTACCGTGCTTAGCAAGCGAGTCGGCGACTGCAGAACATTAGGTGGTTGCTAGTACACAGGTGGCACTGCTGCCCGACCACCTGGTATATCCCTTAGTGGCCTTTTACAATGCAGCATGGTATGGGGTGCGTGATATAATAAAATAAAAAACTTGAGAGGTGTCAAGGGACACCCGGATGGAACGAAGTTATTTCTTATTATGTATCATGTACAAAAAACCTGTATACACTCAACAAAAATAATCGTCGCGACACCACACTGTTCAATGCGAAATCATCATCATCATCATATCAGCCGAAAGACGTCCACTGCTGGACAAAGGCCTCAGGCCTACTTCGCATTGGCCTTTCCGCCAATGCGAAATAGAAATGAAAATATCTGGCTTGCTTTCTATAAGAGAGAGAGTGAGAGAGAGAGAGACAGACAGAGAAACATGCGTACGCCGCACAGCTGCAAAAAGTGTCGTGACAACTTTTCGTAAGAATTTTTCCGTCTAGCCCCCTTTCACAACGCGCGATAAGGAACTTCGTTCCAATATATAATGTAATTAAAATAACATTTTAAACCCTTTCAGTAAAGAATATAGTACTCTCTTCTCTCACATCTGGATATTCTACCAGGATCGTCTACTAATCCTGCGTTCCTAAGCATGGATATGGCAACTAGCACCTCATAATTTACAATACTTGCTTATTGTTTAGAGTACCTACCATGACTTAATAGGGATTATTGGCGCATTCACAAAATATTTGATATTTGATTAGCTCTTCTGTATTCCTTTTTTGAATATAAACAACCTTTCAAGAACAATCATACTTAGAAAAATAAAACAAGACGTTTAAAGTAATTATAAGTTAGCTCTTCGCTCCGAGGTGTTGCATACACCTCGGAGCGAAGAGCTTAGTCGAAACGTCGGAAAAATAAAATAAATATTAGTCGCGTTAAGACTGGAACATGTTAATTAGTTTCATCATCATCATCATCATATCAGCCAAAAGACGTCCACTGCTGGACAAAGGCCTCCCCCAAAGATCTCCACAATTGCCAGTCTTGCGCTATTCGCATCCAGCAGTTTCCAGTACAGTATATTAATTAGTTTATTAACCATTAAATATAAGGGGTAGTACTTCATGGTTAAGTCTGTAAGGTAATTCTCTCCCGCCTGCTCACTAATGGAAAAGTTACTTAAATACATTAAAACAAACTTGTTCTTCACCAACTACGAAAATAAGCCAATCAGTAGTTTAAAAGGATTTCCTTTCTTTTCAAGGGACTTTCGTTAGTAAGTAATGTGGTATTAGTAGATCAGTTACTATAAAATATGGTTTTAAATTATGGGGAACATTACCTCTAGCCGTGTCTGACCTAATTTTACTTGTCTCCATCAGAAAACCAGCGCTGCAACAGGTAATGTCGCAGCTAGTGGTCAGACCAAATTGGACTCGTACAGATAGCGTCTTCTCCTTTTTTCTTCTTCTAATCGACGGTAATGCTGACCGGTTTTAAAATAAAATTAAAATTAAAACTGTTTTATGTTCATAGACTTTAAAAAGCGCCTGTAAATAGTCATATCATGAATAGTATTACAAATTAACTATATACATACATATGTATACTGGTATATTTAATTCTTGGTACAAATCTCGTCGATCTTAACTTATATTTGATCAGGTAGGTTGGTTCCGATTGTATTCACTACACCGATATCTTAGCTTATTAGGCAGACAAACTTTAATACAAGGGTAATTTATTTATTATTTATTTATCATTAATAAATAAATAATATTAAATAAAACAGACCGGTGTAAGTTATGAAATAATAATGTCCTCCGAATTTAGGCCACGGCGGCCAGACGCAATAGAGATTAGCCATCTGCACGGGACATATTATAGTACACAAGTGTCTGCGCAAACACAGGGGCACTTTCTTAAACATACATATACATGTATGTTTAAGAAAGTGCTTGTTTAAGAAAGTGTTTTATGATTTGTCAAGAATTTCGTTGTATAACAAAATTCTTGACAAATCATAATAATCTTCTGAACTTGTACGTTGAAGTATAAATATCAGAATATAATATTTTCTCCTATTATTTATTAAGTGGTAAGATGGTTAGGCCATTTAGAAAGGATGAATGAAAGAAGATTGACCAAAGAAATATACCTGACTTGTATGAATGGAAAAACCGGAAGGGGAAGACCTCGTCGAACATTCTCTGACCAAATCGGAGACGTTCTCAAGATAGGGCAGGTCAGAAGTACCCTAAACCGGCGAGCATGTATGAAGAATATAATGACAGTAATCGAGGCAAAAGGTCTGTGCAAAGATCGTTACAAATGGAAATCCGTTGTCTCTGCCTACCCCTCTGGGAAACAGGCGTGAGTCTATGTATGTATGTATTTAGTAAGTTTGTGGCCAAAGACAAATTTGTAAATGTCCCATATCTTAGAAAATTGCTAATAGTTCTCGTGGGTGTCGTAAAAGGCGACTAAAGAATATAGTAGGTAGTCGGGCAGCAACGCCTCCTGTGTACTAACTACCACCCAACTGCGGTCACCACCTCGCATGCCAAGCGCGGTGACTACGGCAGACCCCTCCAAATGGTAACCTTTCGGGGAGGCCTATGTACGGCAATGGACGATATTAGGCTAAAGATGTGAGTAATATTTACAAATATAATTATAAAGCTTTATTTAATAGTCACTCCAAAAGTAGATTAAAAATATAATTTGAAAGGTATAATCTAGGACATAATTAAAATGGCTGAGTCTTTTGTAAACCTAAGCTTGTATTTATCATGCACTTAACTAGATTAACTTTGAGTGCAGATGAAAAATTTTGACGTAGAAATGTCCCAGAATATTCGTTAATACGGTGTTACAAAGCGCCATTATCCTACGCAAACATTGCCATAAACGTAATGCTTCCCCCTTATTATCTTCGAATGTTGTGTTGTAATTTTGGTACCTATTTAAGTAATTTATGGTTTTGGGAGTACAGAGAAATAGATTTTAATACTCAGTAGGCTTTTTTATTTTTTCTTCTTTAATATAAGAGAGCGACAAAGCAAGTGGGTCTCCTGATGGTAAGTGATCACCACAGCCCATGGACACTCGCAACATCAAGGAGTCGCGGGTCCGCGTTGCCGGCCTTGAAATGGGTCCGCAAACAATTGTTGTACACCCTCCCCACACCCACCCATATGATCTCTGGCGACCTTACTCACACTCAGAAACACAAAATTAAATTATTAATAACGGCTTTTATTTACATACAAACATAAATATTATAATTATTTGAATGAATTATTATTGAAATAACCTAACTTATCAACTAAAGAAACATAAATAAAATAAAATAAATTATTAATGTTATTATTAAGGAATGTTTTCAGTAAGGTGGTTGTACTTCCCCAGTCGGGCTGCTCTTTGAGCGAATGAACGCCTCTTCACAAATAGTCAAATAGTCATTTATTGGTAATGGTTTTACATGTCATAGTTTTTAAATAATATAATAGGATACAATCCAGGAGAGTTTTTATACAATCAAAGATTTTTTTAATAAAAGCACCTGTCGATTTGGTGCACGCTGATGTTGCAAGCTGTTGTTGATGTTTTTCCTACAATGTCTATGATTATACTAGAATTATTAATTTTATTGATATTTAAATAATTTAGATTTATTATTGTAATGGATAAATTGTTATAAACATCCCTGTAATTTAATGTTTTAAACATAACTTTGCATACCCTCATCGAGGGTGAAATATGTCATGTACCTGCATACTACTGTATAACACCTCATGCCTACCGTATTTCATGCAAATAAATGATATTATTATTATTATTATTACAATGTCAAAGAATAAAAATATTTCTAATACAAACTACTTACTTAAACTTTAAAAATTCGTCATGCGAGTAAAACGATTGCTCGATAAGCCACCTCTTCAATCGAACTTTAAAACTCTGTAATGAAGAGATATTAGATATGCTCACCGGGAGTTTGTTATAAACTGTGCAACCCATAACATAAGTGATCTTAGATGATTTCGTAAGTGTCCTAGGAACTGCTGCCAATTTGTAGTTACACATACATATTATTATGCTCTTAGTAACTTCGGACAACTTGGCTCTAGAATGAGTGTTACGACTTATAATTATGGAAGTTAAATTATTATTACAGAAAGCCCGCAGTAACAATTATGGAGCTCTGTCTTACTTATAATTAGAGACAAAAGAATGCTTGAAAAGTTGAAACATAAAACAACATTTATTATTTAATAGATAGTTATAGATTTACGGCCTCTTTGATCTAGCGGAAGCGTGTTCTATCGTGAATAAAGAGGTCCGGGGTTCAAATCCCGGGTCGGGACAAAAGTGATTTTGGAACTTTACTGTAAAGAAAATTTCTCAGTATCAGCACGAAGCCTGAGAGTTGGCGGTATTACAACCCTGTGCTTCAGAGAGCACGTAAATCCGTCGGTCCTGTACCTGACCTCTATCTGGTCGTTTCAGTTATCCAATTGGATCAAGATAATCATCGAATAGAAAGTGCTCCTGTATTATCGGTCAAACATATGCACTATATATGTCACGCTTAGATGGCTAGTCTAAGTCGAGACTGGCTGCCGTCACCGAAATTCAACCAGGAAGAAATTTTATAGATTAACTAGCTATGTCCCGCGGTTTTACCCGGGTTAAACTTTATAATATATACCTCCCCCGTAGGTGATAGCGATAATATGTAGCCTATATGTCCATGCAGTACTTTTTGAGTTTAGCCCGGACATACATACGGACAAACAGATAAACAGACAAAAATTCTAAAAACTATATTTTTGGCTTCATATTTTTGGCTTCGATATCGATTGTAGATCACGCCCCAGGTATCCTTTAAAAAATATTCAATGTACAGTTTTGACTTTCCTACGAATTTATTATTATATATGTATAGATGATACTGTAAATAAACTAACATCGCATAAAGAAAGAACGAATAAATTAAGACTTTACGAGTATAAAATAAATATCATATTTATACACACTTGTTATTTTGCTATGTCAAACATACAAAGTCTAGTTTTTAGTTAGTAATTAACTAACTAAAAGCGAGAGTGTTTGTGTGTTGGAAAAATATCGTACACGAGCTCTCGCTAGGTATTTAAGCTCTTAATCTTAATTTGATGGACGAAGGAATGTCGGAATAAACTAACAATTCAAATACAGTTTTTTGTTTTTTTGTACAACTCGCAGTATAATAGCAGCAAGTAAGCTCTGAAATGGTAACAATGTAAGCTGAAAGAAATAATGAATATTAAAATGCCAAGTTATGCACTGCACGCTTGAGTAAAAAAAGACGACTCCACATAAATGTAAAATGTTTACGGAATGAATGAAGTTTGAATTAAATTTGAAAAAAAAATCGTGTAAATTCAATGCGATGTACATTTAAGACATAAGTATTTTCTTTTCTTTTTTAATGACACTCCAAGTACTAGGAAGGTATTTCTCTGTGTCGTAGTGGACTTTACAAACATGTAATTCATTGTAAAAGTACACAGGAGTCAGAACTACCATTTATGGAGCATATAGGCATATTATTATATGCCTATTCCTTTCTTAAAGACTGGCTACGTACTTGCAGCTTCTCTGATGTTGCGAGTTTGCGAGTGTCCATGGGCGGCGGTAATCACTTACCATTAGGTGATCCACTTGTTCATTGGTCTTGCTTTAGTAGATATTAATATAAATAGTTGTCCTGTGCAAACCCAAAATATGAGGGTGTCGAGGTGCAGTGGCAGTAAGAGAAGTGCCTTCTACTGCCGCAATTTACAAGCAACTCCGGGAAGACAGCGATCTGTTTGTGGCAGTCACTGTGCCTGATATGTAGGAGTTGACAATCCGGGAGTACAAATCAAAGCTCTCACAGCGTAAGTGTGCCAGCCAATTGAGGCACGGCGCAAAAGTGGGGTACTGGAGCAGCATATCCGCGTTCCCCGGACTCTCCCCACCAAGAGAAGTCCACGGCAAATTAGGTTTAGTCGGTTCAAGTCTGGCATACCCACCCGCAGATACAATTTGCGGGTGGCATGCGAAGGCATTCCCCTTGCCTTTACAGAGAAAGCAAAAGGGTGTCGAGAAAATAGCATCCTTAATAACGGCGCTACATAAGTTATGTTAATTCATATTGTTTTTGTTATGAAAATTCCGTTCGATCGTATCAGACTGAATATGAAGCTTTTAATAATAATATAAAGTTGTATGAATGTCTGGGTAAACAAACAACTTTCTTTGTTAAAGATATTTTTATACCCTTATCCCAAAAGTCAGAATACACTTTCATCTGTTGCTTCTCATTTCGTACTACATTCAATCAAACGAGAATGAAATGAAATCATACGAAAGATAATCACAGTGAAACCTTTCACGAATTACTTATACTACATATATAAATAAAAACAAATATGTACAAATAAGTTTCTGCTACGTAGGTATTTATTGATTATAGCGACCCACCCCGACTTTGCATGGGTAGATAAAAATATAAATTAATTTATTCTTAGAAATATCGGTTATTGTGACTTTAACTATTACACTTAGACATTTTAACTCACGGATTCTTTTCTGGGTGATAAGTACTAACATGTAGTGTTTTATTTTATGTATCATCAAGAGTGTAAGAAAACTTCATATATAGGTAGTACTCATATTATTATATTTATACAACATTCTAACACTTAAATATTTATTATAAGCCTAGCACATTTATCTGATCGAGTACATCTAAAATTGTATAACCTATCGACACTTTATTTTTCTGACATAACCAACTCGTAGCGTGCTCCAGAACAAAGTGCCGACCACAGATATCTATTATACTAGTCTAGTGCTGACCCATTCGGTTCGTCTACTTGTGTATCGATTATCCATCCTTAAAAGAGTTTTTGCAAGGCACGCCAAATACTAAATTATAATGACAATAAGTAAAAAGATATTATTAATTTTCATAAATAAAAAAATATCAATTAATTATTGACATTTTAATTTTAATATTCTATTCTGTATAATGCAAAGAGTAAATCTGTGTGCTCTCTCGCTCGCTCGGTGTCTAACTCTTGCAGTCGTATTGGCTCGAGCCCAGAGCACGCACGCGCATATTTGTTGTCTTTCGTTGAACGTGGAATTTCTTGGTTGAATAGTTGTTGGAATTGTATTTTTAACTGCTGTCTTAAGTAATTGGTTTCTCATGGCAAGTGATTACACGATAGGCACGGAAATACCATTGTATTGGACTTTTGTTGTGATAAAACATTGATCGGGCATAAGTTGAGTTCTTGCCGTTAACCAGCTGCTGGTCTACTTGGAGTTATCGGTAAGCATATTCATAAATATATAATTCTAGACGGGCCTGTTGGCGTGGTTGGCAAATGCTTGGTTTTCACGTCGGAGGAGTGGGTTCGATTCCCACCCAGGACGAATATTTGTGTGCATGAACATGTCTGTTTGTCCTGAGCCTAGGTGTAATTAATTAGTATGTATTTACAAAAAAAAAGTAATATATGTAGTATATCAGTTATCTCGTTTCCATAGTACAAGCTCTGTTTAGTTTGGGATCAGATGGCCGTGTGTAAATAATGTCCCAGTATATTATTAATATTATCTGGTCATTTAGATGTATAATATAGTTATCGGTACGTATAAGATGCTTGGAGCTCGACGAAGTCGTTAAGTTGATTAGGTTTTATTAGTAATGTAGATTTGTCTCCTCGTATCAAGAAAAGTTACTGGATTAGATCTATAACATAATTCGTTTTTTAATTCATCCATTACCAACCAAAAACAAACAAATATCAAATCTTTTCTCTTTATTATATTATTATTAATAACACGTTTTATATTCATGCTGTTATTACAATTATAGATTTGTACTTTTTGCGCGTGGGAAGCCTTGACATCCTATACTAAAATCGTGGTATATTAAGTTGATTTTAGTAAATAGATAATTGTTTTTACAATTAAAGATAGTAGCGGGTAACTCACGTTATTAATTTTATATTGGATTCGGCCAACGTTTCAACCTCTCCTGGAAGTCATCTTCAGGGCGATTACGTGAGTAACCCGTTGATATCTTTCATTATGTTAGCACCTCACGTCAGTTTTAATAATAAAATTGTTTTTATGTTATTGAACTACACTGTGATATTTAAAAATGCTCGGGTATTATAAAAACATATGGCTTTTACCAATATTTTTAAATTTAAATTACTTATGAACGAATAATATTTGCAACCGTTCAAGTATTTATTGCCATTGACTTATATGTATAACTAGCTGTGCCCGCGACTTCATCCGCGTGTTAATTAGTTTATTTTGTTTTTTTAATTAATGAACTTTTCTAAAAAAAAGTAGCCTAAGTTACTCCTTATTACATTAGATACCTGCCAATACAAGTCCCGTCAAAATCGGTCCAGCCGTTTCAGAGATTAGCCGGAACAAACAGACAGACAGACAGACAAAAATTGTAAAAAATGTTATTTTGGTGTATGTACCGTATATATATTCATATTTATGTAGTAAAAACCGGTTATTTCAATATTACAAACAGACACTCCAATTTTATTTATTTGTATAGACTAGACACGCTGTTTCGAATAAAAACTCTGTCCCAGTCCGGCTGTGCGCGAGGTGAGGCTCGCGGGCGCGGCGGCCAAAATTTTGACTGAGTTGCAGCGCCCGCGCTGCGACTCGACTCGACTCAGCAAATTCTCAATATGGGATTGTCTAGTAGAATACATATAGGTCAATGTTTATAGACTTTCTTACTTTATCGTATGGGCAGTGGTCACCCTAGTGTTAGAGTTGTTCAAGCTGTCTCTGACATAGCTCAGAGAGGATTTCAGCGATGACCGCCATCTTAACGTGCCCCCAGAAGCACGGAGATGCTTGGAAATTTAACCGCATTGGCGGTCACCCATCTACCCACCGATCGAGTGCCTAGGCGCTTTACCTCTTCGGTCATATACGGATCGGTATGCGCAACTGGGTATGAGTGCCTCTATAGATTTACCACTATGTGACTAATATTGTATCTCTCGTAGCGCTGAATTTATATATATATATATATTTAGTTATATATGCGGCATCGACGATAAAAAAAATAAGCGCTCTACATGACTCCATTGACTTTAATGATTTTAATGGGATGAACCAAGCACATTTTTAAAATGTGCATGCAGATATTTTTTATCTTGTCTAAAGACGCGAGCGAGATGGCACCGTGATGAGGTGTGAGCGTTAATCATTTTTGTCGTAGTATCTAAGTCGTAGTACAGTACTACGATGTAGCTGGAGCGCTACGACGCACAGAAGCGAGTGAGTAAATAAATGAACACCGCCGCGGCGCCCATGGACACTTGCAACATCAGAGGAGCCGCAAGTGCATTGCCGGCCTTTAAGAAAGGAATAGGCAAGCTTCTTGAAGGTTTCCATGTCATACCGGATCGGAATTACCTCCGCAGTTAATTGATTCCACAAAGTAGTAATACACAGAAAAAGTTCCTCAGAACAACAAGATAAATTCCATAACGGACACATAGAGATGCCAGGTCTCTATGCAGGCCAATTTTATGTTTGGAAGTGATGAGCCCACGTAAAATAACGCGTAGCTCTGCCAAGGACACCCATCTTTTTAGAGGCTAAATTGGTATTGTCTATCAAATGCCCGCAAAACTCGATGTCACTCTCGATGACAAAGAGGAGACTTTTGAAATTAAGGAGGACATAACTATTCCATTATAGAAACGGAAACAGATTTTGAAATACTAAAATCATAGTTTTATAATTAACTATGATTTCATTTACTAACTGAAAAGAAGTTTCAGACATCTTTAAAGTATTCATTTCAGTGCGGAATCGAACCCATGAACCACGGGAATCCGGCCCCATGTGCGTTAACTCCACCACCGCAGCGTGGTTCTCAGACACGAATTTATACAATACATTCGATATTTTATTTAAGCACTTATATAATGCATATTAGTGCGTTGGTAAAATATCGAATGTATTTCATATTATATACTACTAGCGGCCCGGTACGTGCTTCGCTACGTATAAGGCATAGTAATAAAAAAAATGTTATTAAGTTCATTTATTCGAACAAAAAAATATTTTAAATTGCTAAAATATGTTGATTTTACACTTTTTCAAGACTTTTTTAAAATTTTCTCTACATACAAACCTACGGACTTTCACGAATAATTCAAGACCAAAATTAGCCAAATCGGTAAAGGCGTTGTTGAGTTATAACATATCAACGAAAAGTGGCATTGATTTTTATATATACATATAGAAGATATATATATTATATACATTTCTTTTTCTGTAATTTATTTTATTGTGTTTATTCATAAAAACTTTAAGAGATTAATTTGCATATTGACATATAACCAAAACTTACATACTATAATATTTAATACCTATAAATAAAAAACTTACTATACTATTGAAAGAATAAACGCAGGTGTACATATTAATAATAGCTTATCGATGTTCTCATAGGACGGATTAATAATTCAATAGTTCGTAGAAGCGTGTACTAAACAGTGCATCAGCTTATCAATTAGCATTGAATATAAAGTGATAGTTCACTTGTTATATTATGTATGTCGTGTATGTAAACTTGCAAATAGTTTGGATACCGTGACATTTCAAAATGTCACGGTATATTGTTTCTATACAATCCTTATTAATATAAGTTTGTACCTACTTCTTTTTTACTTACTTCTTCTTTTCTTCTCTTTACTTCTATCCTATTTAGTTCCTTCAGAACGCAGTTATTTGCTGGTATAAATAGACAATGAAGTTCCAGGTTCAATTCCATAGACACATTAAAAGGATTAACGAGATTTTTCGGAGAAAAATATTCAATTGAGGGCTCGGAGATTGAGTATGTTACACTCCATATTCAGTTTCATCACTTTGAATTATGAGAACCTCCTTGAGTAAGTTATGTATGGTAATATGGTATATGCCCTCTTAAATATGTCTCAACTCAACGCAGCAAAACAAACTAACGGATGTCTACTGAAACCAGTAGTAGAGACACCCGTTAAGTTTGTTTTGCTGCGTTATCAGATCGTAGTATGTTAGTTGTGCCGAAATATTTCTTAGCTATTAATTAAATGGGCCAAATACACATACCTTTACTCACTACTAAATACTTTAAATATTTATCGAGCCCCAGACGCGTCCATAGATACTTAATAAGCAGTTACCCCGCGATCAATAGAATTTTACCTTGAATGGCGTATGATGTTTGTCTTTTTTGAGGTGGATATACTCGTAATGTGGGACGCGCTATCACGCATCGACATATTTTGAACACGTGGCATTGTTTATATTACAAGTTGTAATTAAATTTCGTTGATCATCGAACGTAACGTTAGATAGTCGCATCACCACTTCGCGTCCTGGGTTCGATTCCCGCGCAGCACAACTATTTGTGTGACCGAAAGGTGGTTGTTCTGAGTCTGGACATGCTTTGTGTGTGTCAACTATTTTGTAAAGTACCCCACAACACAGGGGTACTTAAATTAGTACAGGTGTTGCATTAAAAAAAACACTCTTTACAGTAATAAAAATTTGACGAGCCTGTTGGCGTGGTGGGTAAACCCTGGCCTTTCACACCAGAGGTCGTGGGTTCGATTCCGACGTAGGACAGATTTTCGTGTACATTAACATTCCTGTTTGTCCTGAGTCTGGGTGTAATTATGTATACAGAAATGTATTTAAAAAAGATAAGTAGTACTTATAGGTATGTATTATATTATTATCGATCATCTGGTTTCCGTTGCACAAGCTCTGCTTAGTTTGGAATCGGATGGAATAAACTTCTTTACCGCTATTTGCCTTCAGTATTCGATTCACCAAAAATTTATTGACAGAATGAAATATAGCCGGTCCTTTGTTTAAGAACTATGTTGAGAGAAATGTAATGATATTTTTTTTAATAAGACAACGCTCGCATTAGCTAATATATTCTCTGTGTTGCGGGGTACTTTACAAACATATAATAGACTGACACAAATTACATCCAGTTTTATACAAATTAGTTTCATTGTTTAGAATCGGGGCCTTTCTAATGGTTTGATTTATTGGGTCAAGTAGTAGTTTGACAGAGTCATATTGCTGTCGGGAGAATGATATAGTATCCATAATCTGTCATTCTCCGGTCTATCGTTGCTGAATATTGTTACTATTTATGACGTCACTGAGGTGATCTGTCATGCTTGTAATTATGTAGGGATGGAGTAAACAAAGTCAGAGCCACTTAATATTATACACATTTTGTGAATAATATAATGAAAGATGCTGGGTAAAAAACTAATATAGTTCAAATTGTCAATGGCAACATAAGATCAACTGATACAGGTTTCTGTGCTTTCACATATACAGCACATATTTCTATGCCCTCTGAAATAAATTTAAAGAAAAAGAGGAAGGAAATGAATGGAAAGGATTTATTCCTAGATAAAAACTAGCAATGCGTCTATTTAATCATTGGTAGTTATTACTTAATCTATGTATATAATAAAATCGTAAGAAAGTCAAAACTGTACATTGAATATTTTTTTAAAGGTTTCTTGGGGCATGATCTACATTCGATATCGAAGCCAAAAATTTTGTTTTTTGAATTTTTTTCTGTTTATCTGTTTGTCTGTATGTAGGTATGTCCGAGCTAAACTCAAAAAGTACTGATGTATTGTTCTTTAACTTTTAAATAAAAAGCGGTTACCTATATGCCCAGAATGACTGTCCGTTTGTTTAGTGGTTAGTGACCCTGACTGCTAAGCCAGAGCTCGTGGGTTCGATTCCCACCCGGAACAAATTTTTGTGTGATGAATACGATTATTTAATATGTGTCTGGGTGTAATTTATCTATAATTTGTATGTATTTAGAAATATGTAAGTATGTTTATCAGTTGTCTGGTAGCCATAGTACAGGTACCAACAAGTTTGGGATCAGATAGCAGTGTGTTAGTTGTCCTAAAATATTTATTATTTATTTATTATATTATATTTGCATGCCCACTAAAATCCTAACTAATATTATAAATACGAAAGTAACTCTGTCTGTCTGTCTGTTACTCTTTCACGCCAAAACTACTGAACGGATATGAATGAAATTTGGTATACAGATGGTCTAGACCCTGAGAAAGAACATAGGCAAATTTTTATAGTTAGGATAACACATAGGCCATATTTTATAAAGTTTAACGCAGGTAAAACCGTGGGGCACAGCTAGTAATAAATATAGTTAAAGTCAAAAAATCTCATCACGGTTTTTATAACAGTAGTTTTCTTGCATTATATGGTACGCGATTTGAATTTTAAACTTGAATGTACTTACTATCACGCAAGACTAGGGTCCAGTGCTTTCAAGATTTCTATACAAAATATGAAGGTAATTCACCCTTCAACTCACGCCCTGCAATATTATCTACTGTATATAATCAACGGTAATTCAGTAGGTACACTTCCACTATGAAAATTACACTTAATGCCTACCTAATAGAGACGCTGCTAAAGAAAAATATATCCAGCAACCTTACGTCTGCACTTTACGGAACCGCTGATGTGAAATGATCACATTTTAATTTTATTCATGCAAATCAGTCTTTGAATATTCAAAGCCATACTTATACTTGATTATTGTATAGACATCATCACTTCCTGACTCATTCAGCTGATCCAGTAAATGTGAAATTAAATGTTTAAGGATAATTCATTTATGATAGACAATGAATAGAGGGAATAAATCATCATCATCGTCATCAAATCAGCCGAAAGACATAGACCTCCCCCAATGATCTCCACAATTGCCAGGCTTGTGCTATCCACATCCAGCGGTTTCCAGCGACCCTTACAAAAACACGGGTCCCATCTTGTGCCCCTACAAGATGGACCGATGATCTTGTGAGGGAAGAGTCCCCTGATTAACCATGCTAAGTCATCCGGTTTGTTGTCGCCACCTGAGAACCGTCGGTTCTACGGCTATGTGCCCCACCCACTGCCATTTCAGCTCTACAATTCTTCGGCTATGTCAGTAAATTTGATTCGCCAATTATAGAACATATCAATATTTTTCCTTACCCAAAACTGGCCAACGTGGGGATTGTTGGTTGAAATCTGAGAACAGAAGATTGTGTAGGAGGGACAAATATGTAAGTCAACCATATGTCATATTCCCAGCTGATATTCTGGGATGCGGAAATACGAAATTATTTAACATGCCCACAGTTTTACGTAGTTTATTAAGAGTTTTAAAGGCCGCAATTGACAATAGTGAAAAGAAATATATAAGTAATATTATCATTTATTACTCTCAAAAAGGTGCAAACTAAAAAACACGTCATGGAAGATGAAAAATAACTAACATTATTTCAAAACTTTGAGAGAGCTGTGGTAGGCTCGAAACTTGTGTGACAAATATCCAAGATCTCTCCTTGCAGATCACTGCAGCGATGTAGAACCGCTTTTGTCATGGAAATCAATGCATTTATTATTTTTCTGTAATTGGGATGGTCCCCCAATCTGGTTCTATAAGATAACTTAGTGTACCTTATGGAAAAGGCCTCCTCCAGTAGTTACCATTGCTTCCTGTTTTGGGCCACTCTCCTCATCCTCATCCTCTCCTCCTCATCAATTTGGTGTTTAGCGGTAGCGTGTTCAACCGCAGATAATGATGTCCTAAGTTCAAATCCTGGGTCGGGCCAAAAAGTGATTTTGGGTTTTTTCCGTAAAAACTAATTTTTGAGTATCAGCCCGAAGTCTGGAAGTAGGCAGTATTACACCTCCGTGCCTCGGAGAGCACGTAAAGCCGTCGGTCCTGTACCTGAACTCTTTCCGGTCCATCGGATCATGAAAGGACACTTGTACACTATAATATGTCCTGTGCAATTGGCTAGTCTCCATTGAGACTGGTTGCCGTGGCCGAAATTCGGTCTGGAAGACATTATTATAAGACTAATAATTGAAGACTACCATTAGACAAACAAGGCGTTCATATAAAAATGTATTCAATGTTGAACAAAACATTCCAAAAGAGTTTCAAATAGTTTTAGTACCGCGTGAACTTTTAGTATGCCCGCTGGAGTGAAAAACTGGTCATGCTCAAACTTTAAGGTATTGTGTTAATAAATTCCTGTTCGAAACATAGCGGAATTATTGAAACTAGTGATAAATTGGAATACTTCTTCTACACGATAAGGCTATTTCTGTCAACTGTATTAAATTCCTGTAACAATAAGGTTCACTATCAAATGCCTACTGAACTTCCATAATCAATCACTATCACCCAAACGGTTTCGACGTGTCGTCTCAACAACTTTGGTAATCAAACTTTACTCGTTAGCCGTTTTCTGACTATAGTACCTATATTATTATGTCCTATCAGTCAATATAATAGCGGCATTTTGGAAGTGAATACTTTTTTAGACGCGTTGAGCACTTTTTGGGTGAACAAATATCATAGAACTTACGTCTACGTCGCCGTCCCTCATTAAGCATAAAATCACAAAACGCTGGAAGATCCAGTTGGAGCTTCAAGAGCTATTTTGAAAAAAATGATTTCGGCCGATATCTCGTAAACTATGTACTTTAGGGCAAAAGTCATTGAAATATTTATTGTAGAGAATAAAATTTTCAGTTTGTCAATTTTTTTGTAAAACATACTTCTAAACTATGTACTTTAGGGCAAAAGTCATTGAAACCTTATTGTAGAGAATAAAATTTTCATTTTGTGTCAAATTTTTTGTAAAACTTACTCCGGAAATGTTACATCAGAATATCTCCATTAATTTTGTTTCTGGTGGCAAACTTATAAAACATTCCCTTTGTGTGGTTTTGTGTTCTCCGTAATACTAAAATAACACGTTGTTAAATTTTATCCATTTTTATCATTATGGATAACAGCCCGCATCAATATATATTAAAATATTATCCGCTGACACCTTTTTACCGCCACCGACAACCCAGATAAGAAGAAGAACCCTTTATTCACACGTAACTTTTTGTAAGAAATGCGATAAAATGTAGTCGGAACTCTAAATCTGAGACATCACTGTGTCTTCGGAAATATATGTATATCCTAAATATAGAATTATCTTATGAAAAAAATACTTTTGATAAAATAAATAAGTAATACCCTAGAACATTGGCGCTGAGGCAATCATTGGATGTCAACCTCAACTGACTCGGCACACGTGAATACTTTAAATTATTGATGTAATTTTAATTGTAAATAAATCTAAATCAAAATATCTACTGAGACTTATTGCTTTTAATATAATATTTATGATACCTGTAATGTACAGACGCCAGCATATCAAGCTACCCCATTCAGTCAAATTTCCCCAATTAAAGTGTACCTTATGCTTTTGTGATAAAGTTGAAAACCTATAAAAGAAATTTGACGTGCTGTGCGTGGATGTGCTGTTCGTCTGTACTATGTAACGAGTAATTTCAGCTCGTAGATACTTTTACTTTTTTGCAGATAAATTTACATAAAGGTCACAATTCATAAGTGAGTTCTTTGACGAGATAAAAATTGAAACTGTCACGTATGAAAATTCTATTTCATCTCTCAACTTACGTGGGTATGCAGGTGAATACATCAATTTTTGCCACACCAAAGGTTCACCTTCCATTAGATGCTTACCCACAGAACATAATATTAGGTCTTTACCTATGAAATTGCCGTTCTGCAGTACTGGCCATTTCAAATCAAAATAACTTTTGTTTGGCTAAGAATTCTAATTTCAAATTAATTTTATTTTAAAAACATGGATTCTTTTTCCAAAAGTAGTCATTTCTTTATTGATTAGTGTTACATTTTCATCGCATTTCAATCTTTTTCGTCATCATGGATACGTTAAAAATTCGAGTAATTATGGAATATGAGTACCGTCGTGGCAGCAACGCGGCACAAGCGGCACGCAACATCAACGACGTTTACGGAGCTAACACTACAAACCAACGCACCACCTGTTATTGGTTTGCTCGCTTCCGTTCTGGAAATTTCGACCTGAAAAATGAACCTCGCGGTCGTCCGAAGACTTTGGTCGACAATGACGAATTAAAGGCGGTTGTGGAAGCTGATGATACACAATCTACGGCTGAATTAGCAGCAGCTTTCGACGTTAGCGTCAAAACAATATTGGTCCATTTGCGTCAAATTGGCAAGGTAAAAAAGCTTGACAAATGGGTGCCCCACGAACTCAATGATCGCCAGCGCGAAGTACGCGTCGAGACGTGCCTTGCACTGCTCAACAGACACACAAATGAAGGAATTTTGAACCGCATTGTTACCTGCGATGAAAAATGGATTCTGTTTGATAACCGCAAGCGCTCAGCAAGTTGGTTGGATCCTGGTTCAGCACCTAAACAATGCCCTAAACGAAAACTTACCCCTAGAAAAGTGATGGTCACTGTTTGGTGGTCTAGCGCCGGTGTGATTCATCACAGCTTCTTACCAAACGGGGTGAGCATTACTGCAGATGTGTACTGTGAAGAACTGAGCACAATGATGGAGAAGCTGGCGCATCTCCAACCAGCATTGGTCAATCGCTCGTCTCCGCTGCTCCTGCACGACAACGCGCGACCTCATACTGCACAGCAGACGGTCTCCAAGTTGCAAGAACTGGGGTTGGAAGCTCTCCGTCATCCGCCCTACTCACCAGACCTTGCGCCTACAGACTACTACTTTTTCCAGAATTTGGATAACTTCTTGGCGGGAAAAAAATTCAATACCCGAGAGGCAGTACAAAATGCCTTTGAAGAATTTGTTGCCTCCCGTCCAGCTGATTTCTTTAAGAAGGGCATCAATAAACTGCCACTGCGATGGCAAAGATGCATTGATTGCATGGGTGATTACTTCGATTAATACAAATAAAAAAATTCATGAAAAAAATTCGTTTAAATTTTTTCATACAAAACGGCAATTTCATAGGTAAAGACCTATTATATGTACAGCGCCTCGTCGCTTTAATGGTGCCATTTTAAACGACAAATTATGATATCACGAGTCAAATTTCGGAGCGGGTTACTACTGTTAAAAAGATATTTTCTATTAAGAAAAAAAAATAGTAGCCGTTAGATAGGTAATGTTACTTCCCCGTTAGATCGTCGGCTTCTAACTTGATGTTGTTCCGTTTGTGCCTGATAGGCATCTCATTAGAATAAAGGAGAATCAGAATAGCGATTGCAACTGTATTTCTGCATACATTTGCCATATTGCATTCAAAAGCAAGAATAAATGTATGATGACAGTGTTATCAAGTACTCAATAGCCGCGCAACGGTTATGACGTAGCTGCTATGTTATAATAATATATTTACACTGTGATTATTTATTTGATTAGTGATTATCATTTTATTAATTACTATAATAATTGTATAATAATTTTACATCTTAAAACTATTAATAATCGATATTAGATTTTCAAATGGCTGTCACTGATAAAAATATAAATAGGGTAGGAGAATTATTAAAGAGGCCTCTCTCCGCCAGTAATCGCCCAGAGTCGAGGTTCGAACCCCACAGGGGGTGGCCTCCGGCGCGGGTTACTTAATTGCTAGACGGCTTGAGCCCTCTGCTCGCCTCTATAGTCCGGTGAAGTAGTGAATGGCTCCTAGGCTAACCATAGCGAAAAATCAAAAAAAAAAAATTAAAAATTAAAGAGGCAATCTTTGTACGACGGTAGATGAGAACGTTCTATTAAATATTGTGTGTGGAAAATATCTCGGACTTTTAATGTGCAGAACTACTACGAGTGCGTAATACTACATTAAACACTCCTACACCTGATAAATCAAATAATCTTCTTCTTCTTCTTATCGTGTCGATATAAAATAAAAGGATAAAGTAATTAGTGTCCAACCGAAACAGGGTTTTCTACCCAAAGCAAAATTGAATTTTCGATATCATTTCAGGTCCTACCGAAACCGAAACTTTTGCATTACAAGTCTATTAAACGTGTACACGTACAAGCTTATTTTATACACGTGTCAAATTAAATAACAATTAATAATTTAACCGTAGCCTAATTGGTAGTGCTCCTGCCTACGAAGCTGGTGGTCCTGGGTTCGAATCCCGGTAAGTGCAAATATTTGTGTGATGAGCACGAATATTTGTTTCTGAGTCATGGATGTATTCTATGTATATAAGTATTTAGCTATCTATATAAGTATGTATATCGTCGCCTGGTACCCATAGTACAAGCTTTGCTTAGTTTGGGGCTAGGATGATCTGTGTGACATTGTCCCGAGATATTATTATTATTATTAAATATGTGGAGATCACACACAGTTAAATCGTTGCTGGTAGTGGTTTGGGTAGTTAAAATTAAAGCCATCAACAGTTACCTAAAACCAATGTACTGTAAGTAATACATGAAAGGGTGAATAAAATATATCACCTATTTATTTTTACATAATTTATCGTTCATAAATCCGAGTAAATAACTCAACGGAAATAACTTCAATCCTACTAACATTATCAATACGAAAGTTTGTGAATATGGATGTATGTATATATGTTTATTTGTACTGTTTTACTCAAAAACTGAAAAGGATTTTGATGAAACCTTATATTAATATAGTATATATGATCTAAAATTAATTTTATTGATATATGTCTAACTATAATTTATAAAGTTTAATGCGGATGAAACCGCTTCTGCTAGACAAAAGGCATAACAAAAACAAACACCTAATCACTATGCGCAAGAAATACTTGCTGTGCCCCGCGGTTTTACCCGCGTTAATCTTTATAAATTATAGCCTATGTGTTAATATAGGGTGTCCGCTAACTCCATACCAAATTTTATTAAAATCGCTCCAGCCGTTTAGACGTCAAGAAGTAACAAACATACACACTCACAAACATTCACCTTTATAATATTAGTATGATAAACTCACAACTGGCTCTACACGTCAACCAAGAATTCCCAGAAAATCAAAATAATTTGTTTGTAGAGAACCTATGAAAATATTTCTTGTAAGTGTAAAAATATGCGGTATACAACACAAAATCTAATTTTCATAACTTTCCATAGTGTCTAAAAATGTGACATGATGTAGACAGGTGACAAGTACTAAAAAGCCGGATGTAGCATGTGACATTACCAAGTTATCGCGTTCATATTCCCCAACAAAAACTAGTAGGTGCCGGAGAACATTCGTCATGGTGAACATGAAGCAATGAATTATTCACGACTTCCTTCAATTAAGTATTTCACCCGTCTCAATTGATCGTTATAATATATGCAACTGTAAGTTAACTGCGACTTTACAGAATTGTTAGACTAATTACCGCCCACCGGTCTTGAAAACGGATTAAAAAAGAACCAGACAAGCGCGACTCTGATTTTAGCACAAGGATTCTGTGCCATATGAAAGGCATATAAGTTAGCAGTACAATTGTTCTTTATTCCCAACGGTTAGTAAGGATCCTCTTGTCCTGCGGAGAGAGGTGGCATCTCTATGTGTCCTTTTGCGAATTTATCGCGGCGTGTATTCAGGCTCATACCTGCCGCCATAGACCCTCTTGCTAAATGGACGGTCACCGTAGCCTAGTTGGTAGTGATCCTGCCTACGAAGCTGGTGGTCCTGGGTTCGAATCCCGGTAAGTGCAAATATGTGTGTGATGAGCACGAATATTTGTTTCTGAGTCATGGATGTTTTCTATGTATTTAAGTATTTATCTATCTATATAAGTACGTATATCGTCGCCCGGTACCCATAGTACAAGCTTTGCTTAGTTTGGGGCTAGGACGATCTGTGTCGATCTGTGTGACATTGTCCCCAGATTATTGTCCCCAGATTATTAAAGTGGTAATTTTATCTTTATACCTGGAAGAATGGTCATCTACGACCGTCCATTCCACAAGTAACTTTTTGCCGCGCTCTACCACTCTGTAGAATCAATTAACTGCGGAGATATTTCCGCTCCAGTATGACATGGCAACTTTCAATAAGTGAGTCTATTCCTTTCTTAAAGGCCGGCAATGCACTTGCGGTTATTATATAATTCTAAATTATAATTTTCCATCTTGGTTTTTTCTTATAACAGTAACAAATATGGCTGCAGTGCTGAAAACTTTCACTTATCTGCACTGCAGTAATTTAAACCTAGTGGTAATCATCATCCGACGTTTGAAAAATAAAAAACAGAGAATGGAGCAGAACCTGCTTTTATTTTAACCTGGTATGGAGGCCTAATAGAAATGTTACCGTACAATTGGGGAGGCTCGCCTAACGAGCTGGTTAATCGAGCCAGTCACGCATCTGTGTATTGGCCAATGCCGTTTAAATTTAGGGTTGTAAGATTTGGATATAAGTTTACTGAAAAAACTGTAATATCATGTGGTGTTTTGTTCTTCTTTATAAATATTAGACATATTAAAATAATTATGCTCTGTGGTGACAGCGGCTATATCAGAAAATCATCCCCCATCTCATCGCGTGAGGGGCGTAGAAGTCGACCCGAGGAAATTCTGGGGGATTGGAAGCAGCATTTTTCTGAGTACTATGACTATCATACTGCGACTTTTTGGGTAAACTTTTGTTAAGCAGTGGACTTCTTTAAACTTTTATGATTAAAAATTTCTAATGCTGTATGTATTATCCTCTTGATTATCAGTCTGATGTCGTCAACTGTTGGATATAGGCCTATTCCAAAGGATTTTACAAGGTTGCCATTTGGATTTGCCGTACTCACCGCGCTTGGCATGCGAGTTGGCGGCCGCAGTATGGTGGTAGCTATAGCTGCTGGAATACCTAGTGTGTGTATGGGTACCCTCAGGCACAGGCTCCTTAGTTAAAAGTTTTATTTGCTAGATGGCTTGAGCCTTCACCTCTCTATTGCCGGACGAAGCAATGAAAGTCCTAGATTAGTCTAGGAGACTTTTAAAATGACGTTCACAGTAACACAGTTCAGTAGTAACATAGCAGTAGTACTATTAATAGAATGAATGAACAAGTAAAAGGTTAGTGCAGTGTTTATCCGGCCTTAACAGTGTGACACACGATCAGTGAGGGTACCTAGTAAAATACTCGACGCCCTCAGCAGCGGAGAAAAACCGCTGCGCCAGTCCTCCCGTGACCACGATCAATGCAACTTGATCGAAAAGTCGGGAAAATATCAATAAGGTTAGTCGCGTTAATACCTGTTAACAATGTTCATATATAAGTAAAAGGTGGTTTTTAATTGACTGCGACGCCAAGCGCGTATGGCATATCTCTCCAAGATGATTCTTGGGGGACGCTTTTGTCCAGCCGTGGACTTCTTATAAATATTATGATAATGATGAATATTCAACTTCAACACTGTTGAAGTTGTGGTTTTATAGATGGTCATTAACTGAAATATTGATTGGGCCGTACCTAACGTAAATCCGGTACGGTACTGTATGTAATTTTAAAATGACCATAAAGTTCAAAATTGTTTGGCATTTTCGTTGTGTAATTATTATACGAACTGTACGCAATAATATATATAAGTACAAATATTTAGTGGAGGCAGGGCACAACATTCATTCGCTCAAAGATCAGCCCGACTGGGGAAGTACCTCCACCTTACAGAAGTCGTTTCTTAATAATAACATTAATAACTTAATGTTGTGTTTCTGCGTGTGAGTAAGGTCGCCAGAGCTCATAGGGGTGGTGGAGAGGGTCAGCAACAGTTGTTGGCGGACTCTTCAAGGTCGGCAACGCACCCGCGACTCCTTGGTGTTGCCATTGTCCATGGGCGGCGGTGATCACTTACCATCAGGTGACCCACTTGCTCGTTAGTCGCCCTCTTATATATAAAAAAATATAATATATTTCACATCTGATTTCTTACGTAAAAATTACGGTGGTACCTTCTATATACTAGTTATATTTGTAAGCTTTTCTATCTCAAGGCAAAATATTCGATATTTTTAGAGAAACATGATTAATGGTGATGACTGCTTGTATAATATTCAAAACCTACTGACACCCCTGTCCATACATCAGGGAGACCGTGCGTTGTGTTCGTTTAAATGACTTAGTGTCAAAGGTAATGGACCTTTAACGGAATACGCTTCTGGCTATTTAGTGGCAATGCAAAGGTTTCTAGTGAGGTGGAAATTGATAAAAGTTATACATAAGAAGTACATTAGTTAAGTGAGGTAGTTTAATATTAGGACGCCTGGTTAGGTATGTATTATATATGCTGCAGTAGATTTTTCTGTTGTCGTTTGAATCTTCACCGTTCGATATATACTTAGCTACTTAAATTAAGCTACTGCACTAGTCAACTGCTCGTTATCTTCAATTATTTCATTTTAATATAGTAGTACTAAATTTAAAAATAATTGTTAGTAATTTGTTATTTATTTAAGGATTTAAAAAAACTATATGTGATAAGACAGACCGCACGGACGGACAAAATTTTATTAATATTTTCTTGTGACTTTTTACAATATCTACTATGTTTATGTAATGCATTGTGAGCTTGACAAGTACAAGTGTATGTTAATACCCAAGTGCTGAATAAATTAAAGTCTTAGTTCGATTTCCAATTCTATTTAGGGTTCACTTTGAAACAAAAATCAAACACAAGGAAACTTAAGACAATATATTAACTTTTTCAATCATTATTTAGGTAGAGATATACGAAGCTATAGCTAGGAACGCGCGACGGTTTCAATATTCGACCGTACTGGCCGGTTGCTCTTCCAAAAGTGTCGAGTAGGCCCTCAGCCGATGAATCTTTGACTACGTCGAGCGCTGACAAATGGCACTTGCGTTCAGATGATGACTCGATTGCGACTTATATATTCAGAAAAATAACATTAGCTGCGCGTTAGTTAAGAATTTAATTTAACGCTGAAATATTCCCTGTATCGTATACAACAGTATTCGAAACGAAAATAGGACTTGCACTGCAAATGACAAAAAACATTACTCATTGAGTAATGTTTGTTATGTGCGTATGTTTGTTACTTCTTCACGTCTAAACGGCTGGAGCGATTTTAATAAAATTTGGTATGAAGTTAGCTGACACCCTGTATTTACACATAGGCTATAATTTATAAAGTTTAACGCGGGTAAAACCGCGGGGCACAGCTAGTAAAACATATATATGAATTGAGGAGAGACGTAGTTCCTATATGGTCGAAGGTATTAATAATATCCATTATACACACACGACATCTGATCCCAAACTAAGCAGAGCTTGTACTATGGAAACTAGATAACTGATACTACTTTTCTTTTGTAAATACATATAATGTACTTACAGGTAGACTCAGGACAAACAGACGTGTTCATGCATACAAATATATATACTGGGTGGGAAACGAACCCACGACCTGAGGCGTGAAAGGCAAGTATTTACCAATCAAACCAACCGGCCCGTCAAACTGTGGGCCACTTAGTAGAATTATTTTTTTGTTTTTTTTTTATTATAAATACAAGGCACGCACTAGGTAAATTAATCCCTGTGTTGCGGGATAGTTTACAAACATATAATAGACGGAAACAAATTACATCCAGACTCAGAACAACTATTTATGGGTCACACAAATAGCTGTCCGGCGCGGGCCTCGAACCCGCGGCACGAAGCCGCGAGGTGACTGTCTTAGCCGCTGCGCCACATGTGCATTCAAAAATTTCGTACTTTCTTACTCTAGTAGCTCAGAAAACAGTTTCATGCCATTAAAGTTGCTACGGCTGTATTAGGAATCATCAGCAAGCAGCAAAAAGACATGAAAAACCAAGTTCTCTTCTCGCGTGGCAACGTAGACGTTACAACCGACCATAACTACAAACATTCCCTGAAGTTCTGAACTTGTAAACAGAATAAGCATGTAGAGAAGTATTTTGAGGAAGCAAATACTCAAGATACGGAATACGGAATCAATACGGAAGATTGAAGAATTGCATTAAGCATTAAGTGGCGTAGAGCCAACGGCCGTCGGGGCAGAAAGGTCCTCGAGTGGTGAAATACGAATCAGAAGACGCAGCGTGGGCAGGCCCCCAACAAGATGCACTGATGATCTTGTGCGGGTCGCTGAAAATCGCTGGATGCGAATAGCGCAAGACCGGCAATTGTGGAGATCTTTAGGGGAGGCCTTTGTCCAGCAGTGGATGTTTTTCAGCTGATATAATGATGATGAAATACTCATTGAAATATTTAAGATGATGATAACGATTATAGCAGGTAGAAGATATTGCTATTGAATGTACAGACGCCAGAACATCAAGCTACCCCAATCTGTCAAATTTCCCCAATTGAAAGTAAACTTTATGCTTATGTGATAAAGTTGAAAATCTATAAAAGAAATTGGACAGATTGGGGTAGCTGGATGTGCTGGCGTCTGTACCGTGACAAGTAATTAGTGAAATCAATTACTGAGTAGATTACCAAATACATTAGTCTGGCGTTTCATTGTGGATTGGTGAATGCTCCAGGAAATTGCACGTTAATTATAATACAATTTGCATTAGGCTACGTCAACTGCGTAATTGACGTGGCACTTCCAGGAACATCCAAAATCAATGCGTTAGTAAGTAACGTAGTAATAATTGAACAGGATTTGGAATTGATTCACAGCGTTACCTGATCCCATATTAGGCAGTGCCTGTATTATGGCACCTTGTAAGTGATAAACAAACTTGTATATTTCTAAATAAATAAATAAATATCTTGGGGATGGGGGATTAGATGATCTCCAACACGTGCCCGAAATTCAAGGACGTTGAAGCTCAAATCAAAATTTGGATTACATACACATCCGTCTAGAACATGCTTAAGACCTCCTTCGCACTATGCGGCTAGCCGCAATGCGGACAGCCGTGCGGCTGACCGTACTCAGATATTTGTACGAGAAAGTAGTTTTTATTCGCACTGTGATGCGCGTTATAAAATATTTATAACGCGGAACGAAGTGCGCGGGCACTGCTGGTCTGTGATAAAGATAATGGTAGTACTAAAATTAGAAATATTTGACACGTAGATGGATGTCAGTTTTACTTGAATTCCTAATTCCTGATGATAATTGATGGATCACTACTTGTTTTTTATAATGTGGAATATATTCTCTTTATCCAATGTTCGAGTATATACATTAAAAAATTCCGATCGATCTATGACTAAATAGGTTAGTAAATTGAATTTGAATTAGGAAAATTTCACACAATTTATTTTAATATTTAAATATCAATAAATATCTTAAATAATCCCTATTATTGTCCGTTCTGTGTAGCATTCTCCATTTATCCCGTTGTAGAGCCATCTCTTTTACTCCTTGATAACTGTCTATTTGTAATTTTTTTAAGTTGATCAGTAAATTTTCTTCTCCATCTTCCTCTCTTTCTTCTTGCATCTATCTTCCCTTCTATTATATTTGTGATAAACTGGTCGTTTCGGATTAGATGCCCTATCATCTCAACACAGGGCAGCGAAGTAAATAAATAAATAATTGTCTTGGGACTAACGCCCTGCCATCAGATCTAAAAATAGGCAGGGCGTGTGCTATTGCACCTAGAAAACTGATAAACATACTTATATATTTCTAAATAATAATAAAAATATCCTGGGGCATTATTTACACACGGCCATTTGATCCCAAACTAAGCAGACATGGAATAAATAATCGTGCTCATCATACAAAGATTTGTACTGGGTGGGGAACGAAAATACGACCTCCAGTCTAGTAGTCAGAGACACTAACCACTATACCAAGGCCAGTTTCATACCGCCAGAAGTGGGATTTCAAAAAATCTTTCCTTAGTTAATAGTATAAAATTATAGTACATCCATAGTTTACGCTGTGTGTTGATGAATGAGACAATTTTCACATTTTTTGTATACTATAGAATTGAAAAAACTAAACATCAATATGTCCTTGAGATCCTACTCAGCAGAGATCTTGATGGCAATCTTGATTGACGACGGCATTATGGCTTTTATCTCAAATATTGATTAGCTGGAATTATATAGAAAGAGTACCGACTTCCCTTTAAGGTTTTTGGTACAAGTGGCACCACTTATCATCTGGATGCAAAGAACGCACGGGCTTTCTTTGTACAAAAACAGCAGCACATTGGCGTATTATCCGTTGGGAATAATGAATGTTTACCCAACAAACATTATAGTGCTTACGGCAGCCTTTTTTAAGAGCTTTTAGTATTATATATAATATCTGGGGAGAATGTCACACAGATCATCCTAGCCCCAAACTAAGCAAAGCTAGTACTATGGGTACCAGGCGACGATATACATACTTATATAGATAGATAAATACATAGATAAATACATATATACATAGAAAACATCCATGACTCAGAAACAAACATTCGTGCTCATCACACAACTATTTGCACTTACCGGGATTCGAATCCATGACCACCAGCTTCGTAGGCAGGAGCACTAACAACTAGGCTATGGTGACCGTCATGCCGCATATGATATATAAGAACTCCGATAGCAACATCTGACCCTATAGTGGGGTTTGTTATAATTAATTAAACCTTCCAGAGGGATAACAGTAATAAAGGAAAGGTTGTCTGGAAGAGATCACATTTTAGTGATGAGACCGCCAATTGTATACTTTTTAATTATATGCTCCTGTGCTGTATCATTTTAATATTGGTGTACAATAAAGAGTTAATCTATCTATCTATTGTTTGTAATGCTCATACTTAATATACACACGTATATACTACGCTCTGCTACATTCGTATTGGTTAGTAGTTATACTAACCAATTTAAACAAAAACACGCGTCATGCGAGTTGTTAAGTCATCGTTTTCAACGCCGCCTTGAACGAATGACAGCCAGAAAACATAACGCGTCGAGAAAAAAGTGTTCAGACTCGATACGAAACATTCATTTAATATATTTTTGAATATAAATTCGGACGGTCACCATAGCCTAGTTGGTAGTGCTCCTGCCTACGAAGCTGGTGGTCCTGGGTTCAAATCCCGGTAAGTGCAAATATTTGTGTGATAAGCACGAATATTTGTTTCTGAGCCATGGATGTTTTCTATGTATTTATCTATCTATATAAGTATGTATATCGTCGCCTGGTACCCATAGTACAAGCTTTGTTTAGTTTGGGGCTAGGATGATCTGTGTGACATTGTCCCTAGATATTATTACCAGATATTACTTTCAGTAATTATAATTTCTAGGAAAGAACTGGCCTTACGCACTACACAGGTGTGTGAGGCTCAGTGAATTTGTTTACCTTAGCAAATAGATTTAGTATATATGCAATGTACTAATAGTTTAAAATAATTTGACAATATTTTTTTTTTGCATTCGCACCGCGGAGATCTGTAACATGACGACAATAAGCCACGCCATTGTCTGAATACTCTTCTTAATTGGTATTTCCAATCAAATGTGTGGTGAGACTTATACAGATAATAATAATAATATCTAGGGACAATGTCACTCAGATCATCCTAGCCCCAAACTAAGCAAAGCTTGTACTATGGGTACCAGGCGACGATATACATACTTATATAGATAGATAAATACTTATATACATAGAAAACATCCATGACTCAGAAACAAATATTCGTGCTCATCACACAAATACTTGCACTTACCGGGATTCGAACCCAGGACCACCAGCTTCGTAGGCAGGAGCACTACCCACTAGGCTACGGTGACCGTCTCATCCCATACTGATAAATCTCTCTAAGAGAGTTTGGATACTATGCTTCTTTAATCTCATGTGATGTAATGTTGCAGGCTTCCATATCCGCCTAGTTTATGATATATGAACTTTTTGCTAATATATTGTGGAATGTTAAATATTGCTCTTAGTGTCTTTGTCTGAAACCTTTCAAGGATTTCAATATTACTATTGCTGGCAGTACCCCAGAGTTGGATACCATATGTCCATATTGGTTTAAGTATGGATTTGTATACAGTTAACTTGCTATGTGAGGTCATTTGCGACGGCCGTCCTATCATCCAGCACATGTTCCTTAATTTCATATCCATATTTGTTAATCTAATGTATTTTGTTTGAATATTTCTTGACAATAACTTGATACGAGCTCTTGACAATAACTTGATACGAGCTAGCTAAATATCATTTCTGTAATAAAATAAATTTTATAAATGTTTTCATACAAGATGTACCTAAATATCTATATTACTAGAAATAATATCTAATGTATACAACTATATTATTACAAACATGTTCTAACTATTTACAAGCGCTTTTTTAAAGTCTACGTGAATAAAAACCTTTTTTATTTTATTTTTATTTTAAAAATGAATAAATGTATTATTATTATTGTTGCAGAAGCGGTATGGCATGAGCTGTGGGGTGGGCGCGACATGCGGCGCGCGCCGCCCGCGCAATCCGCCGCCGTCGCACTCGCGCTCTCGTTGCTTCTGCGCATTGTTAACGCCGGTATGTATTTATCACAATATTGATATGTGAAGCAAAACCTTTGCACCCCTTTTAATGACAGTGCTAGCTAGATGCTCTTACAGGTCCGTAAGCGATCGGCGAGGTTAAGTAACTAGGCTCGCGGTCAGTCCATAGATAGGTGACCGCCAAACTGGTTTTAATTTCTGAGCACATCCGTGTTTCGGCACGCACGTTAAGCTGACGATCCCGGTTGTACTCATTAGACAACAGTCCTTAAGCCATGTCAGAGGCCTACTGGGCGGCTTGAACAACTCTGACACTAGGGCTAATCACTGCCCATACGATAAGTAAGCAAGTAAGATACGACAATTGCGTGGAGGGAGGAGCACATTAAGAAGAGGCATTAGAAGTAAATTATTTTCATAAACAAAACACACTACCATGCTTTTGGCACACTGACAAACTGAGAAGAGTTGACAAACTTAGCGTCAAAACTGAGAAGAGAATAATATTAGGTATTAGTCTTAACCATAGAATTAATGGTCTAATATCGAGCAAGTGCTATCCGTAGTGTTATTTATCAGGCATCAATAGAATTAATGGTCGAATATGGAACAAGTGCGTTCCTTATTTTTATTTATTAGGCATCAATAGAATTAATGGTCGAATTTGGAACAAGCGCGTTCCTTAGTTTTATTTATTAGGCAACAATAGAATTAATGGTCAAACTTGGAACCAGTGCGATCTCAAGTTTTATTTATTAGGCATAGTAGACTGAAACGTGTTTTATTGATTGACCAACTTCATAAGCTCCAATGTGTGAAGTGCTTCTTTTTTATTATTTGTATCCAATTATAGTGACCGGCACGAGTCATGAGCACTGAATAATAAATAAATAAACGGTACATATCGAACAGCAACTTGTAGTCCAAACTAAGCAAAATTGTTCTATCGATACATGGAAACTATAGAACAGTATTGACGGTACGTCTGATGTAGAGGATTAAAAAGATTATAATTTTGAGAAATATTTTTTATTGCTATGATAGAATTACTCTTAATAATAAAATGATTATGAATGAATGTTAACGGTTCGCTGTCCGACAATGCACTGAGGAGGTCGCGGTACGATGCGTGACTTAAGGGGATTGGTACACTGCCACGCACCACGCAGCATGTTGCGTGTCAATCCACCTACGCGCGTACTTGCGGGCGTGCAGTTCTGCATCATCGTGCCGGTTTTTTACGCACTGACGCGCGTAGTTGCATTTCGTGGATTCACGGCGGCTGTGTCTCATTTGATTCAAAGCTGTTCGTTGATAGAGCAGTGCAGAGCATGGCGGTAGTTCTGATATTTAAAATGTTTATTAGTGTAGAACTCATTCAGAATGCTGCAGTTATACTAACTGTTTGGTTTTTGTACAGTCAAATTACGTGTTATAGAAATCGTGCCCATTGTTTCACTTTTCGCGCTCTGTTACTGTACTCATCGTTTTTCATATGCCAAAAAGTCGGATAATTTTCAATTTCGTATATATGTCGATAGATATAGAGATCCATTTGCAAACACTCGTCAAGCCCTTCTAAAATTATGCACGGCACTGCGGTACTCAGTGTGCCATACCTTGCGTTTCGGCCCGCACGGGGGTGCATGTTTCTCCGTTTGTAGGCGCGTGATCTGCATGAACGCGCGTGGATGCATATTCTGTGTGTTGGATGGTGCGTGTTTTCTATACAAACGGAGATGCAAGCAACGTTAGAACATGCACTCACGCACTACGCTGCATCATGAGGTGCAGTCTCAGTCAATCGCCTTAGTCATTGATTTGCAGAATTAGTCGGTCGTATTGACTCAAACGGATACTTTTCTTTTAAATTTTATGCATACAATACCCAGAAAAGATCCATACCAAGACAAACCGACATGACCGTCGATAGGTCTTTTTGTTAAGTTCCGCAAATACCACAAAGCTAGCATGGCTTGTTTCACTATGTAGCTCACATTTTTTTAACTACTACGTATCCCATTGTACTTTATTGGAAATCTTACAAAAACAAATAGCTAGATTAGATTTTCAATGGCCAACATGTTTCATTCAATTCAAATTTTAATGTTCTCCTTCCGGAGAATGCGAAGTTTATTAAAAATAATATTCACGTAAAAATGGAGGATGTAGGGCAATAATACTCACCGTATCCCCATATGCGCAATTATTATATCGTGCAGAATTCAAACAGCAAATTGAACAAAACTCAAGTCGTAAACATTTCAGTATGAACTAAATTACAAGGATATAAATATTTCGACCAACTTTATTAAAAAACCGAACCATTTAATTTAAACTCTACATCCCATGGGATGGTAAACCAAAGACAAAAATAAATAGAGATTTAGTTTATTTCTGTGGTGTATAATTTGTATAATGCATGCGCAATGACAAACTGGAAACTGCTGGATGCGAATAGCGCAAGACCGGCAATCGTGGAGATCTCTGGGGGAGGCCTTTGTCCAGCAGTGGACGTCTTTCGGCTGATATGATGATGATGATGATGATGCGCAATGACTCCACGCAGTCTTTTAAGCAATCGTCACAACACAAAACGAGACTCGCATGAAAAGAAAAGATAACGCTCGCACTAACGAAATAAATCCATGAATCGCGGGAGACCTTAGAAACATGTATTTCACGGATACAAAATACATCTAGTCTCCGAGAAAGCAACTATATATGGGTGACACAAATATTGGCACTGTGCGGGGATCGAACCCAAAAGATGAGGGTGTCAAGGCAGTAGCGGGTTACTAATTCTCACAAACAGATAAAAATGCTATGGAGATATTTAAAATCTTTAGAATGGATGGTTTCCTATGGATAACCAAACAAGAAATAATTGTATCATAAAGTTATTATAAATGTTACATTGCGAGGTATTGAAATTGGATCAAATAAATGTTGCCAAATTTTGGATGGAGATAAATGCGTACATTATTACGACAGAAAAATGTTTGTCCTTAAATATTATCGGCAAGTAGCGCCATCACAACATTCCTCACTTACAGAATAATGTCGTAACCTTGCCTTTCGGATATCGTAAAAAAAAACAAAAGCAAGCGTGCCCAAATTAATAAAGCTACTCGATTTCCGCTATTTTTAAATAAGAGAATTAAAGTTATTTTAAATTTTGATTTTAGTACGAGGAATGTATAACATGTATAATTGTATAATATTGGTGCGAATACCAACGTAGCAAAATAATTAATCCTGCTTCGTGGAATGCAGTTGACACAAATAACAGTTTTTTAAAGTGTAGATTTTATTAGAGCACAGATATCCATTCTGTGGGTTATCTATTCTTTGCCCTCGACCTGAGTGACCTGCTAAAGTGTATATAACCTTGAGGCCAATGAAAAATGGTGTTTCTGGGATATGTCTATTTGTACTATTAGCGTAATAGCATATGACATAAGTTAATTTCATAATGTAATATAAAATTGTGTATTCTTTGCGCTTTAGCACAGTAAATCGAAAACATCAATCTACGAGTATGTTACTGCATTATGTCGGTATTTGAGTAACTTTAAAAAGAAGATAAAGACAGAGTAATTTATCCTTGTGTCGCGGGGTACTTTACAAAAGTATCATTGACGGACACAGTACATTCAGACTCAGCGAAACTATGTATGGGTCACACAAATAGCTGTCCTGTGCGGAAATCTAACCTAAGCTTTATTTATGTAAACTAATTAGTGAAAATATTTTGAAAATAACGAGTTTAAGACGGAAGAGAGGCTGTAATACACTTAAGACGATTTTTTTAAATTTAATTAATAATCATTGCTGATTTATTTATCCGTATTCTAAATATACTTTTTATGTTTTAATTTATTTTCATGGTGAATTATGGTGACGTTAATTCAACATCGTTGTATGCTGAATAAATTTCAATGTGAACAAAGAGCGAGATTGTTTAATTTAATTTTCATGATGAATTATGTTGAGGTTAAATTCAACATCATTATATTCTTAATATATTTCATTCTGAACAATGAGCATGAATGTTTTCATTTAAATTTCATGATGAATTATTGTTATTTGTTATAAGTTAAATTCAACATCGTTACATTCAGAATAAATTTCGATGTGAACAAAGAGCGTGTCCTCTTAAAAAAAAATATCGTCAATGTTTTCATTACATTTTCATGATGAATTACTCGTATGTTCAGGATAAATTCAACAACATTACCTACATTCCGAATAAATTTCAACAATGAGCGGGATTGATTAATTTAATTTTACTGATGAATTATGTACAGGATAAATTCAACAACATTATATTCCGAATAAATTTCAACAATGAGCGGGATTTTTTAATTTAATTTTCATGATGAATTATTTTGAGAGTTTTAACATTCAACACCATTGCATCAGCACAATGTGCTATGTATTTCACAACAAATCCTGTTCATTTATCAACAGAGTATCAATGTTGCAACAAAACAAAAAGACAACTGTGAAATACATATGAATTGCAAAATGCGAGTTGTTTTATGTAGCTGAGAACTGTCTGGCGTTGATTTGATTGAAACCAATACCTATCTACATACAAACTAGTCTCGTATTGTAAGCTATCGTAGTGTTTATTGTACATGTTTGAACTCTGAACTCCTTTTACTTGTTGCGTTCAGTTTGTGAATGTCTGATTAGAAGTTTTGCTTTATTTTCGAACCATACTACTATATTATATAAATATTACTATCATACTATATTATATATGTATAGATATTAGTATAGCAGTCATTGATTTTATTACGTCATGATAAATTCGGTGTAATTATGTAATTCAAGCAGAGTTTTAATAATAATAATAATTTATTTATTAAACAAGACAAACATTACACCATTTAGCATTACAAAAAACACCTCACACTAGGCGGGGCCTGTTTTGTGAGGAGTTTTCCTTAATTAAATACATTACAGAATATGTAGTGTGTGGTACCATGCTTTGCATTTTTACGATTGTTTCTTAGGTAATTATATTCTGATATCTCAGCCTACGTAGTTTTCTTTAACTGGCCTGTTAGTTTAGTGGTTGATTGACTGGTAAGCCATAGATCGTGGGTTCGATCCCCACACAGAAAAAAAAATGCTACAAAGAGCACGATAATTTGTTCTGTGGTTGCGTGTAATTTGTCTATAGTAAATATGTATTTATATTTAGAACTATGTATGTTTATCGGTTGACTGCTTTCTTGCAGTTGCAGATCAGATAACAATGGGAAAGCTGTTCCAAGTGGTTATGTTTTCTAATATATACTTATATTGAATATCAGAAAACGTGAATATCAGGCGACAACAAACAGCATCATTGCAACAATCATTGATGGTTTGAGTCCTCGCTGGCATCTATTGTCCGGCGAAGCAGTAAAATCGACTTAGGCTAACAGTAAAAATCATGTTAAAAAAGAGTAATAGTTCATTCTTGATCCAGCCGTCTTAATGTGCACATCTAAACGTTGTAAAACCTATCTTCGACTTTTACTGTCACTATGTGTTCACCACCAAACCCATTGTAGTTGTCATTTTAGTTTTATTAGTTCACTCACTGTACCACTACATGGCGGTATGGTTTTGTTCACAAATGAAAGTGACCTAACCCCATTTTATGTGGTCAATAAGCCAGCTTCAGAACAATAGTCAGTTGTTGTTTTTATTAAAACCTCTGTCTATACACCCAAAAACTTCGGTGTTTAACACTATGGAAGGAACCGACCGTAAAACTTAAAAAAACAACCATGATCTGTCTTCCTCATCATATTCATATATTTTAGAATGAAACCTACCATATGGAACCTTGTATTTAATGCAAAGATGTTTCTGAAATAAATACTTTTTTCCAGGATCAATGGGCCCCGGTGTGCCTGAGAACATTACAGTGACGTTCCTCAACCCCACCACAGTGCGGGTATCGTGGTCCACCACGGCGGACCTCGTGGAAAAGTATGACGTCACATACAAGCCATCTGACGCGAGGTAAGAGACGGCTGCAGTTTTATCGAGCATTTCGCAGACTAAATGACGTAATGCTTAATTTGTATAAACCATCATTTTGTGTTGGAGTTACTTTATAATTGAGAAGCTAAAGTGTGAGCTAAGTGCCAAGCAAAAATAAAATATCCAATAAAAGCCCAACTAATTCAGTCTGCAAAATGTCGTCTTGCTATCTTTGTTCTGTGTCTTTCTTCTAACTTTGATTTTACTAACTGATAATAATCTAACAATGTATGTTAAATATAAACCACTTAATCTATTTTCAATGCCTAGCAAATAAACTTAAGAAGGTTCTGAACGTATAAAGGTGCTACAGCCTGTGAAAGTGCTACCAAAATGAGTCTACGACTAAACGCCGACAGACTGTACACCGACAATACTTTACTTCGACTGCACTTTTCGACGACAGAACACTTCACTCATACTCAGAGAGAAACATTTACCAAGTGTAATATAGGACCGATTCGGCACTTGGTGGTCACAGTTCTAACCTAACCTAAACCAATAATTATGAATACTGTCAGCAAAGTGTTCTGTCGGCAAAAAGTACAGTCGAATTAAAGTATTGTCGGTGTACAGTCTGTCGGCGTATTGTATGTCGGTGGTTAGTCGTACAATGGTTCCGATGGACGTGAAAAATGACGATCACCCCTCTACATTACTTATGCCGGAGGAATAAATCATCTATTGTCCGGTGAAGCAGTGAAAGCCTCCTAGGAAAACTGTAAACGTCAAACGAAAAGTAATGTATTATTCTTGTTCTAGTCGTCTTACTGTGCACATCGCAATGTGTTACTGTTTGTTCGTGAAAAAAACGTTGTTAAACCTACTAGTTCAAGTTTTACTATCACCATGGACCAACTGTTTGTAAAGTTAAACAGGCGCCAAATAACGATGTTTTAAAAATTTCATTTACCCGGTACAGAAACTTCTGCAATAAATTATTAAGGAACGACAAAATAGAATTTGAAAAAAACGAAATTAAAAAAGCTGGTAATAACTCTAAACAATTATGTTCTGCTATAAATAGTATATCAGGCAGATCGACAAAAAAAGTCAATACATCATCACACTTATTAGCCATTGGGTACACCGCAACACTCCATAAATTATGTTAATGACTTCTTTACTAAAATAGGTAAAAAACTTGCTAGTAATATAAAGAGTAGGCCAACAGCAGTAACAACGGTGAACCATCCCAAAACGGTAAAGTATATGGTTATGCTTCCAACTGATGAGGATGAGGTGAGAACTATACTAAAATCACTTCGTAACAACCGTAGTGCAGGGTGGGATGGGATATCCAGTGACCTACTAAAAAAGCATGAAACTGCAATTGTGCCTCCCCTGACGTATATATGTAATCTGGCTCTCTCCACGGGTAAGTTTCCCAATGTGTTTAAAAAAGCGATAATCCATCCGGTCTACAAGAGTGGGGACAGAGATTGTGTTGACAATTATAGACCAATAGCTGTACTCACAGCTTTCTCTAAGATATTGGAACATGAACAAGCGACTAATGAGCTACTTAGAAAATAATAACTTCATCGCACCAACACAATTTGGATTTCGCACCGGTAAATCGACGTCTGATGCGGTTCATGATCTCATAGACTATATAGTCACAAGAATGGATAGTGGAGACAAAGTATTGGGCATATTTTTGGATCTCGCGAAGGCGTTTGACACAGTTTCTGTTCCAATTCTTGTGGATAAGATGGAACGCTTGAGAATCAGGGGATTGCCGCTGGATCTCTAGATTACCTGAGCGAGCGTACTCAACGAGTGAAGATAGATGATTTCATCGGTGACGAGCAAACGCTTACCTACGGCACTCCACAAGGTTCTGTCCTTGGACCTACACTCTTCCTCATCTACATCAACGACCTGGGTACGCTTGATCTCGCTAACAGAAAAATCATTAGTTTCGCTGATGACACTGCACTCTTGTTTAGCGCAAGATCGTGGGATGATGTTTACCTACATGCACAATCAGGGTTCAACACAGTGTACAGGTGGCTACAAAGCAATCGGTTGACCCTTAACACTACCAAAACACAATACATGGCATTCTGTCTAAAAAGCATTGGACCAAATAAAGCTATTGTAGCACACTCATGTACAGATGCACCTACAGATGGTTGTGACTGTGTAAGTCTCTCTAAGACTGAAAAAGTGAAGTATCTTGGAATAACAATTGATAATAATCTTAGATTTCAAGAGCACATAAATACACTTAATAACAGATTGCGTAAGCTTATATACGTTTTTAAAACACTAAGACACGTAGCCGATAAAGAAGTCCCTAAATCAGTGTACTTTGCCTTACTCAGTCCATAATAAGTTACCGCATCACCTCCTGGGGTGGGGCACCGAAATCTACCCTACTGGAATTGGAAAGAACTCAAAGAGCTATCCTGAAGGTCTCGTCCTTTCGTCCTTATCAATATCCCACTGAACAGTTGTACAAGGAGAGCAAAGTCCTCACAGTGCGGCACTATTCATACTAAACACTATACTGAAACAACACTCTCTATTGATCTATGACCCATTGCTGTCTAGTGGGAAAAGACGGTATAACCCAGTGCAACGTCTTCACCTTCATCTAAAAATTACCTTTGCTAAACGCTTCTTTAGACACATGGGTGGTTATCTTTATAATAAAACACATAAACCGTTAAATATTTTTAATCTCACCAAATATAAATGTAAAAAAAGGCTGACTGAATGGCTATTACAACTAAACTATGATGATACCGAGCATATGATTATTAATGTAGTATAAAAATTCTTAAGTAACCACAAACACACACATACTTGCTACGCACATATTTTAAATACTTATACAAACAGACATGCACACACACACACACACACACACACACACACACACATACATCCATACACAAACATACATATACTAACGTTACCTTTTTATTCAAAATAAAAATCAATTGTATTATTAAAGTTGTTGGATAACTTACTACGTTGTCAGCGCACATAGTACATAATCTAGAAATGTAAATGTTAAGAGGTGGGAACCTGGTGTCCTGAAATACAGGCCTAAAGCCTAGCTTAGGCACCAGTCTCCTACAATATATGTATACTTACCTGAATTATGTAATATATATAAAACTGTCTTTGGTAAACTGTATATTGTAGTGAGAAAATAAATTATATTATATTATTATTAAAGTACCCCGCGACACAGGGATTAGTTTCCTTAGTGCGGGCGTTGTCTTACAAAAAAAACTACCCTCGATGTAAGAAACCAACGATAAAGAATATGACGTCAATCGTAATTGACGTCGCGCGTCGCTTTTTTTAAAAATAACAACTTTTTAAAAGGAACGGCGTCCTTGTGGTATATATTTTAAAATATGTGATCACGCAACACTCAATTTCATATAAAAATACCATACCATCATTAAGTCATCTCAACATTTCATTTCAATGCTTTCCGCAATGGAATTTTATTTATTAATTTAATCCACCCTAACTGATGCCGATAATTAACTAAGTATAAACTAGAAAATAAATGGTATTTTTTGAAAGAAAGAGAAAGATTTATTAAAAAAATTTATTCAAAATATTTTATTATATCTTTTGTTGCAGCATATTTTTTGCACTTCTTCCAAGATTTGTACTATCAAACAATATTATTCATAAAATCACTAGGTCGATCTCAAACAACACATTTCAATGTAACCTTTTAAATCAATTCAATGTCCGTTCGAGATGATGTTTCTCGCTCCAAAAATTTAAGACAAGCCCTGTGAATAGTTAATATTTTCCTTATTGCAATAAGGTTGAAAATAGCATAATATTTTTGACGATGTTCATTTATTTTGTGACCTTTCTATAAATTGACCGATATTTATAAATCAAGTAAGGAAATGCCCGGATGTTTTTAATATAATACATTCGATTATTATGGCGACACTGAAAATCTCGAGATTTTCAGTGTCGCCATAATAATCGAATGTATAGCATAATATTTTTGACGATGTTCATTTATTTTGTGACCTTTCTATAAATTGACCGATATTTATAAATCAAGTAAGGAAATGCCCGGATGTTTTTAATATAATACATTCGATTATTATGGCGACACTGAAAATCTCGAGATTTTGGCCGCGAATACTGAATACTTCCTGATTGTCAATACTTCCGTAGACTAATTAGCTTATTTATTACGTACATCAACAAAATATAAAAAAGAAATGTATACCGTTCTTCGACGTCTTGATATTTTTTTCTATTTACTTATAGTAGGTATATTTTTTAAGAGTTAGGATTGAAGGTAATACTAAATGGCTAAGCAGTAGAACTGGCCGATTAGCCTATTGATATAGTGGTTACCGAACCTGACGGCTAATCCAGAGGTCGTGGGTTCGATCCATACCCAGAAAAAAACATTTTGTGATGAGCACGATCATGTATCTGGGTGTAATTTATCTATAATAATTATGTATGTATTAGGAAATATATAAGTAAGTTTATCAGTTGTAAATGTTCCGCCTAGTTTGGTATCAGATGGCAGTGTTTAAGTTGTCTCAAGATATTTATTTATTATTATGTTTCATCAACATCATCATATCAGCCGAAAGACGTCCACTGCTGGACAAAGGCCTCCCCCAAGGATCTCCACAATAGCCGGTCCTGCGCTGCCCGCATCCAGCGGCTTCCTGCGACCCGCACAAGATCGTCGGGCCACCGTGTAGTGGACCTGCCCTTATTATGTTTATTTAGACATAAATGGCACTTTAAGTCAATCGAGGTATTGATGCATCAAATCAATGAACCCGTATGATAATAATTTATCGATTTCAAGCTATATTAAGCTAAAGATTACAAGTGTGTGTTGTAGTTGAACTAGTGGTAGCGTATTCAGCTGCTGATAATGAGGTCCTAGGTTCAAATTCAGAGTCGGGACTTTGGGATTATTCTGCTAGGAAAATCTTTCAGTATCAGCCCGAAGTCTGGGCTGGTGTTGAAGAGCTGGTAGTACACCCCCATGCCTCGAAGAACTCGTAAAGCCGTCTAGTGTTTTTTTTGAGCGTCTCGTAAGTCATTTCATCGGAGTTGAAGTCGAAGTTGAAGTAGAAAGTGCCTCTGTAGTTGCACACACACTTATGTGTATGTTACTTTGGTTCGCCTGCGGAACAAATCATTTCTGATTCGATCTGTCATGGAAACTCCAAGCATACCCTCCCATTTCACATGCATATATCAAATTAATTTTAAAGACAGCAATTCTCTACCTTTATACACTACATAAACAGGATACGGAAATCTACATACATATTTAATTGATGAAGATTAAGCTAAAACAAGAATTTACGACATTCGCGTAGCAACGGGGCCGTAAGAATTAATCATTCTTTGAATTAAGTATATGAGCAGGAAATGTTGTAGGAGTTACTTTAAGCATTTATTTTCTTTATATAGACGAGAAATTTTGATAATGTTTTGCTTCAAGATTTATTATCTGATGACGAGCCGGCGTGGTTGGTAAATAATAATAATAATATCTGGGGACAATGTCACACAGATCATCCTAGCCCCAAACTAAGCAAAGCTTGTACTATGGGTACCAGACGACGATATACATACTTACAAATGCTTGCCTTTAACGCTTCACGGTGTGAGTTCGATTCCCACCTAGGACAGATATTTGTGTGCATGAACATGTTTGTTTGTCCTGCGCCTGGGTGTAATTATCTATATAAGTATGTATTTACAAAATAAATGTATTATATAATATATGAGTTAATTGATTTCCATAGTACAAGCTCTGCTTAATTTGGGATCAGATGGCCGATTGTTAATGATGTCCCTAGATATATTACATTATTATTGTAATATTTATTTAAAAAATCTGACTGCATAGAATATCGCCACCCCATCTCAACCTGTAAGGGGCGTAGAAGTCATCCCGGAAGGAATACCTATTAGAGAACGGGTAGCTCTCTTACTATGACCTTCATACTTCGATTTAATCAATCAATGATATCGAAATAAGCAAAATATACTAATCTAGCAGTTGGTTCGTCTGACAATTGTCTGATTTTCCAAACTGCATATGAAGCTGAACTTAATTTGGCAGATAATTTTTCAATATGAGGACCCCATTGTAATTTTGAGTCCAGTGTTATTCCCAAAAATACGGTCGAAGGAACTAGATCTAAAACTTCCTCGTTAAGTGCAACCGTTGGTTTAATATGAGTCACATTCGGCAATGAGAATTTGATGCATTTGGTCTTTCCTGCATTCAAAAGAAGATTATTTGCCGAAAACCAATTTGATATGAGGCTGAGAGTTTTATTAGGTTCTATAAGATCCTCATCTTTCCTACTCACTTTAAATATGAGTGACGTATCATCAGCAAATAGAATTATGTCTGATACTTTCTCTACTAGATATGGGAGATCATTGATATAAACTAGAAATAAAAATGGACCCAAAATCGATCCTTGGGGCCCCCCATTTTGACAGAATGTCGTGTTGAATTTACCCCGTCTATTGAAACCAGTTGTTCTCGACCTGATAAATAGGACATTACAAGATGCCAGAAATTCCATAGTATTTTAGTTTTACAATGAGCGTATGGTGGTCTACGCAATCGAAAGCCTTAGAGATATCGCAGAAAACTCCCAGCGCATCCTGCGACCCCTCCCAAACCTCCAATATAGACTTCATTAGTGTACACCCCGCATCCTGAGTAGAACGGCCCCTTGTAAACCCAAACTGCTTATAATGCAATATCCCATTCATGTTAAAGTGCGACAACATCTGGCTGAGCATGAGCTTTTCAAATATTTTACTTAACGCTGGCAGTATAGAGATGGGTCGATAATTAGTGGCATTATTTGAACAACCTGATTTGAAAACAGGTACTACCTTACTGATTTTCATAAGGTCTGGAAAGACGCCATCACTTACACAGCTATTGAAGATGTTTGCAAGGATGGAAGCAATGTTTTGTATAACTGATTCAATTGCCATTACAGACAGTCCCCATAAATCCTCTGTGCCCTTATAGTCTAGCGGTAGCGTGTACATCCGGAGTTAATATGGCACTGTGTTCCAATACCAGGTCGGGCCAAAAATTATTACTATCCCAGACTTCTCAATAAAAAAATTGTTTTTAATAATAAATATTAATAATATCCTGGTACATTATTTACATATGGCCATTTAACCATATCTGATATATAACATATACCACTTTAATTTTGAAAATAAAGGTTTACGGTTGGTATTTTCATTATTTCTCAAAGATTCACTATAACTTCGAGGAGAACAACATATTTGTACACAATTAAATCATAAATATAGCATACTATTAAAAAGAATTCACTGCGCATAATATAAATTAATTAATTAATTTGCTAAAAATAACATACCAACATGCAGTTGACGGACACAAAACGCACCCATATTCAAGATGAAAATTATCCATTAAAATATAAATTATCTAAAATAAACTAAAATATAAATCAAATCACATCATCAGCCTGATAACGTTCACTGCTGAACATAGGCCTCTCCCAAAGGTTTTCAAAGCGATGCCATTTGGAGGGTTTGCTGTAGTCAGCGCGCTTAGCATGTGAGTTGGCTACCGCAGTTAGGTGGTAGCTGGTATACAGATTGTGCAGCTTCCCGACTATCTGGTGTATCCCTTAGTCCTCTTTTACGAAACCCAAGAGAAGGTAAAAGGTGACTGTTATTTTTTCTGGGCAACATAGCTAAAATAATAACATCCCGCGACATTATTCACACACAGCCATCTACTCCCAAACTAAGCAGAGCTTGTACTATGGAAAGACAGAAAACTGATATCTATATATATAAAAATCAATGCCACTTTTCGTTGTAATATTATAACTCAACAACGCCTTTACCGATTTGGCTAATTTTGGTTTTGAAATTTTTGTGGAAGTCGATGGAACTAGAGGTAACTAGAGAAAATTTAAAAAAAGTTTTGAAAAAGTGTAAAATCAACATCTTTTAGCAATTTAAAATATTTTTTTGTTTGAATAAATGAACTTAATAAACTTTTTTTTTATTACTATACCTTATACGTAGCGAGCAAGTACCGGGCCGCTAGTACTACATATACTACTTTTTCTTTTGTAAATACATACTAGATAATTACACCCAGACTCAGGACAAATATACATGTTCATGCACCCAAATATCTGTCCTGGGTGCGAATCGAACCCACGACCTCCGGCGTGAAAAGCAAGCAGTTTACCAACTACGCCAACAGATAAGATAAATAAATATAAATCACACCACACTTTTTTTTCATAGGCTAGTTTTAGGAAACTTTATAGAGAATTCTCAAAAGACCGTTATGTAACAAGTAACTCTTGATATCGGGGTATTAATTAAGAATTCCTCGTATTTTATTCAATGCTTGTTACTATACCTAAATCATTCAAAACTCTACTAACAACAATACAAGACACCGTAGCAGAAACAATTAAAATTAACGAGAGCAGCGTAATATAATAATATCGGAAAATTATCAAACTTTCACGCTTCTCCGAACACGGCGCCATTTTGATTTTGACCCTTTTAAACTATATTGGTTGTTGGTAACAGGATTTGTAAGGACGCTAATTTGAATTTAATATTTTTGTTTTAAAGAAGGTAGTCGCTGGATGCGAATAGCGCAAGACCGGCTATTGTGGAGATCTTTGAGGGAGACCTTTGTCCAGCAGTGGACGTCATTCGGCTGATATGATGATGATGATGATGAAAGAAAATAACCGTTTATTGTTTTTATTCTTAATATTTTTAACATTTTCAAATGATAGTTTTTTATGATTTCAACTCTATTTTCTCATATAGTAATTTTAATTTAATGAATATATTTTTTTATTGTTCACTCTTTTAAATTTTAATGTGTCTGTGTTTACTTCAAAAGTCATACACTAACACTTTCTTATTCATGGTTTTACATATCTCTTTTATTTTTTATTATTTACGCCCAGTTTAGTAAACTAATAAGAAGACGAAATAATTAACTATAACATCCTTTTGTGAAATTTTATATCGTTAATTTTTATTTACATTATTTACATTTTTCTTGAGTATTTGAATTATATTTGCTTGTAAATTTCTTTAGCTAAGATATTATAAAGGGCTCTCAGACGGAGTAGAATTTTAATTTGATTTTATATCACTTTTGAATATGTACCTCCATTTGTAAAATAAAATGGTCAAAGCGTTTATAAATATTTTTAAAAACACATTAACATTATAGTAACATACCACGAGACAAAAGAAAGAAATGTAGTTTTGTATTGAACTGGAAGGTGTTATAAAATGTGTATGTTTGAAACAGACACTTCAAGTAGATTGGTTTAGATTGAAAATAGGAAGATATAGTATAGAAAAATAGTATCTTATGAGATCGTCTACTCTCTGCAGTATAACATGGGTAATAGTATTTTAAAACATTATATTTCCTTTTCTATAATACAGTTTTATAACAAGCAAAGCTTTAAAGTAAAATAAATCTAAGTTCAAATAATATTACGTAGAACTGAAAAATTGGCATCCATTACAAGATTCGCTTCGTACGCAAGATAAATCTAGTTCGTGAGGCTTTTATTATTAACATTTTATATTCTCTGTATGCGGACGTTGATTTTTTATTCTTATGTTTTTATTTGGCGTACGTGAACATGCTTTTTAAAAATATCTAGTAAAATAGACTCTCTGTTAGTTATTTTATTTACTGACTCTACATTATATGTCTTTGTATTTGTCGTGGTTGTAGTGTACCTATACTTACGTACAACACTTCGACCCTTCAGGATCTTTTGTATTATATGTAGTTATATAATTGTGTTTCTAGTTAGACCAGAGACCAGCTATTAACGGAGAACATGTTATAAAGGTGCATATGATACCCGATGAGTTGAGATAGATTAAGTGTATGACCAGCTAATTTAAGTGTTCGTCCACATTATGTCTTTTGTATTTGTCTTGGTTGTAGTGTACCTATACTTACGTACAGCACTTCGACCCTTCAGGATCTTTTGTATTATATGTAGTTATATAATTGTGCTTCTAGTTAGACCAGAGACCAGCTATTAACGGAGAACATGTTATAAAGGTGCATATGATACACGATGAGTTGAGATAGATTAAGTGTATGACCAGCTAATTTAAGTGTTCGTCCACATTATGTCTTTTGTATTTGTCTTGGTTGTAGTGTACCTATACTTACGTACAACACTTCGATCCTTCAGGATCTTTTGTATTATATGTAGTTATATAATTGTGTTTCTAGTTAGACCAGAGACCAGCTATTAACGGAGAACATGTTATAAAGGTGCATATGATACACGATGAGTTGGGATAGATTAAGTGCATGACCGACTACGTCACATGTTCTTGAGGTACGGCCGTCTAACGCCGTTAATCTCCTAACCCAGGGCTAACAAACACAAAAAACAAACCTCAGCTTAAAATAAAATATAAAACAAAATTACAAAAGACGCCAATAAGCCACTAAATAATCCGGTAAATGGCGGCTTAGAAAGAATAACAGAATCACCCTATATCTTACCGTGGTTGTCCTAAAAGGCGATTAAGGGATACACTAGGTAACCGGGCAGCAGCGCCACCTAACCTCGGTCGCCAATTCAAGTGACAATACGGCAATGCGCTGTAACTACGGCAAACCCATCCAGGTAACTTAAACTAAATTAACAGAACTAAAAGAATGGGCGATTTTTGGCTGATAATGAATCCTATGATTTAATACTGACATTTTAAATCGTTGCATAGCTGAAGGAACTTTAGTTATTTACTTGGCGCAACGGCTTTATAAACTTAGTGCCTTCCTTAGGCAAGCTCTTAGAAAAAATTGTGATTGCTTACGGGAGGATCAAATTTCCACGAAAATCAATGCTGTTTCACTGTAGGTAAATCGACAGTTTACGCAGCTATATCAGTAATGAAAACAGTAAACTCGACGGACTGTAAATATGTACGTTTTAGCCATATTCCTCGATATTTCTGGAGCTTTATAACACGTGGTGGCCAATTTTATTACAAAAACTTAATTTACGCGCTTGTGGCAATATTATATTTATCCAATAATCTCGTCTTTTAGAACGTGGTGTGCATAGGCCCTTACATATGGCCCTACAACTTCGTCATACCAGGAACACTAAACATATGACCATTGGCTGCTCCCAGGGTTCAGAGATTGCTCATTTATCACGTATTATGTTAATTACAGCGATTGACTAATTATTAATTAACACACTCCACATTAAATCGATAAAATCAAGGAATAGATAATGAAATGCCTACAATAAGATAGCAAATGGAAGCCTTAATTTCAGTCAAACATTGTTTCAATATTAGTATTCGATAAAATTATTCTGTATTTTGCCGGGACAAAGTAATTTATTTCTCGTTATATCTCTTTCTATGTGTGTATGTGTGCTTGCCTTTCACGCCGTAGGTTTTGGTTTCGATTCCCACCCAGGACAGATATTTGTGTACATGAACATCTCTGTTTGTCCTGAGTATGGGTGTAATTATCTATATAAGTATGTATTTACAAAAGAAAAGTAGTATATGTAATAAATTAGTTAACTGGTTTCCTTAGTACAAGCTCTGCTTAGTTTGTGATCGTGTGTAAATGTATGTCTCAGGATATTATTATACTAAAAAATATTAAACTAATAGAATTGTTTATCCGCAGCGTGAAATTACCAACTTATTTTTCTTGAATATTATGAAGCAAAACTATATTTTTATTATTTAATAAAGCACGAAGTATAGTACTTTATTTGTATTAAAATCTGCTGTGTGGTGACGGCGACAAATATCAGAATCAGAATATCATCACCCCATCTCATCCCGTGGGGGGCGTAGAAGTCGACCCGAGGGAATATCTACCAGAGGACGGGAAGCAGCTTCCTTCTGAGTACTACGACCATCATACTGCGATCGCCAACCCGCCTGCCAAGCGTGGCGATTATGGCATATCCCCTCAAGATGATTCTTGAGGGAGGCTTGTCCAGCAGTGGACTTATTTAAGCTGTAATGATAAACCTTAACTTCTACATGAACATAATAATTCGAAGAATGAATCCACCCACTTTCCTTAGTTATACTTGTTAAGGGAAAGACGCTATGTTGATTTATCCTATGTAATTAAATTCACTAAATTCAATAGTGATGGCACTAGTAAAATGGCGACCACGAACCGGAAGACGCAGCGTTGGCGCCTGCCAACGCTGCCCTACAAGATGGACCGATAATCTAGTGATGGTCGCTCTAGACCAGCAATTGTGAAGATTTTTGTGGGAGGCACTGTGCTCTGGCATGCGTGTCCAGCAGTGGGCATCTTTGTGCTGATATGATGACACAAGAACCTTAAACTAAATTGACAGAACTAAAAACGTTCTGTCCTACTTTTAAAAAGTACTTTGGAAAGAAATGAAACGATATTACGTTAGTTTAGTTGTTACTGTTGGGTGCCTTAAAATAGGTTTAAAATGGCTGTATATATCATAATATCCTAGACATTGTTCACACACGGCCAACAGCTGATCGTAAATTAAGCAGAGCTTGTATTATACAAATCAGTTAGCTAGATAATTACACCCAGACAAAGGACAAACAGACATATTCATGCACACATTTTTTTTAAAGACAACGCTCGCACTGGGTTATCTAATCTCTGTGTCGCGGGGTACTTTACAAACATATATTAGACGGACACCAATTGCATCCAGACTCAGAACAACTATTTATGGGCCACACAAATAGTTATCCGGTGCGGGATTCGAACCCGGGACACGAAGCGGCGAGGCGACTTATTTGTCCTGGTGGGAATCGAACCCACGACCTGCGGCGTGAAAGGCAAGCATCCACCAACCACGCCAACTGGCTCGTCAAATTATGCTGATAATCAAATGTATGATATGAGCTACTTAATATTATATTTTCTATCCAATTATCTGCTTGATACCTGTACTCTTTCCGGTCGTGTCGCTAGGCGTCCCATCGGATCATGAGAGTGATGGAATAGAAAGTGCCCCTGTGTTTGCGCAAACACTTGTGCACTATAATATGTCCTGCGCAATTGGCTAGTCTCCATTAAGACTGGCCGCCGTGGCTGAAATTCGGTCGGGAAGACATCATCTGCTTCACGGTTTACAAATACCTTGTGTATCCATGATGTACAAAAGCAAGATAAGATGAAAAGAAAATGTAAAATTTATTTTACATTTCTTTTTAATTTATTAAAGAGAAATCAGTGTATTTCTTAGCAGTCTGGGCCATACTCTGGTGCAGCCTGAAAGCTACGTTCCTTTATTAAAATTAACTGAGCAATTTATGTGTTTATTTGGATGTGCCAGTTGCTATTGTAAGGGTTAGAGTGCATTTTTTGAGTTATGTTGGTATAATATAATGTACTTCTGGACAAGTTGTGGATATGGAGGCAGTCTCAATGGAGGTATGCCATCTGCGCAGGACATAATATTATAGTGCACAATTGTGCCCGCAAATACAGTGTATTTTCTAGTCCCTCACTCTCAAGATTTGATGGGACGACACGACTTGAAACAAGGCAGGCACACGACCGCCGGCTTTAATTACTTTCTGAGTCACAGGGATGTAACACTGCCTACTTCCAGACTCCGGGCTGATATTGAGAAATGTTCTTTCGAGAAATATCTTAATATCACTTTTTAGTCTGACCAGGGATTTGAACCCAAGATCCCATGATCTAGCATTGAACTCATTGAACATGCTACCGCTAGAACAACGAGTCAATTTAATTTAATTTTTGAAAAGACATCTCCCGCAATAGGTAATCTAATCACTGTGTCGCGGGGTACTTAACAAACATAATATACGGACACAAATTACATCCAGATTCAGAACAACTATTTATGGGTCCAGCCCGGGACTCGAACCCGTGACATGAAGAGGCGAGATGACTATCTTAGCCGCTGCGTCACACTATTATTATTATTTATTGACTATTTTGGAGGTATAATTTTACCGCATCTATGGTTTTGGATATGAGAAGGTCAGGCCAGAGCATTAGGAGATGGAGAAGGATCAGCTACACGTCTCTAAGGTACGGCCTGTTGGCGTGGCTCGCAAATGCTTGGTTTTCACGCCGGAGGTCGTGGGTTCGATTCCCACCCAGGACAGATATTTGTGTGCATGGACATGTCTGTTTGTGTAGAGTCTGGGTGTAATTATCTATATAAGTATGTATTTACAAAAGAAAAGTATTATATGTAGTATATCAGTTATCTGGTTTCCATAGTACAAGTTCTGCTTAGTTTGGGATCAGATGGCCGTGTGAATAATGTCCCAGGATATTAAGATCATTTATTCAAACATTTTTCTTATTAGATACATTTTAAAATTATTTTTACATTATTATTTGTGTCGTAAGCGTCACATCGTTAGTAGCAGACACTTTGTTAACTGGCCTGTTGGTCTAGTGGTTAATGACCCCAACTACTAAGCTTGAGGTTGTGGGTTCGATTCCCACCCAAGGCAAATCTTTGTGTGATGAGTACGATTATATGTTCTAGTAGCTGTGCCCGCGACTTCGTCCGCGTGTTAATTAGCTTATTAAGTTTTTTATTGGATTTTCTAATATAAAACAATTTTTCTAAAATAAACGTAGCCTAAGTTACTCCTTATTACATCAGCTACCTTCCAAAAAAAGTCCCGTCAAAATCGGTCCAGCCATTTCAGAGATTAGCCGGAACAAACAGACAGACAGACAGACAAAAATTGTAAAAAAACATATTTTGGGGTATGTACCGTATATATATTCATATACATGTAGTAAAAATCAGTTATTTCAATATTACAAACAGACACTTCGATTTTATTTATTTGTATGTATAGAGTATAGATGTCAGGGTGTAATTAATATATAATATGCGTCTATAATACTATAAATGCGAATTTTTGTGAGTATCCATCGGATCTATGCATCCCATCGGATCATGAGAGTGATGGAATAGAAAGTGCTCCTGTGTTTACGTACACACTTGTGCACTATAATACGTCCCATGCAGATGCCTACTCTTCATTTAGACTGGCCGCCGTGGCAGAAATCGTCCAGGAGGATATTATTATTATAGTAAGTAGATAGGCCAATTACTTGCATTAAGTGTGTGCTAGTACCTCTATTGCCTATTCCTTTACGGAGGTTTCATGAGACGTTATTGCTCATCGATGCGATAAACCGTGTGTGGTATATCGTACTTGGATTTCCTACATTCGCGTCAACCGGCAGAGATTGCCACGAACCGGTGCCAACAGAACTACGCACGAGTTACCTCATTCGGGAGATTTCTACTACATTTCAGAATACAGATTACCTGTTAATGTGGGTTATATTTTACTAGCTGTGCCCCGCGGTTTCACCTGCGTCAAACTTTATAAATTATAGCCTATGTGTTAATCCAGGGTGTCAGCTAACTCCATATCAAATTTTATTAAAATCGCTTCACCCATTTAAACGTGAAGAAGTAACAAACATACACACTCACAAACTTTCGCCTTTTTAATATTAGTGTGATGGTACTTGAAATGTATTTATTTTCTTGCCAACTTTCCAACGCAAGCTGAGAACGCAGCTTGCGTTGGAAAGTGTTTCTAGAAAATGTTAAAGAAATGATTTAAGAATTTCGAGAAGAATATCGAAGTCCACGGAGTTAAAGGCACTGCTAAAGTCAAGGAGCACCAAGACTGTGAGAGATTTATTCTCCATGGCCCAATGGATATCGTCAGTGACCTTTAGGAGCGCTGTCACGGTGCTGTGACCTGGCCAGAAAGCCAGATTGAAAGGGATTTAAAAGATTATTTTGCAATAAGTAACTAGATAGCTGACGGTGAACTATATGCTCCAGAACTTTTGAGAGGAAAGGGAGGATAGAAATCGGGTGAAATTGTGACAAAAGAGTAGGATTGGAAACTTTAGGCAACGGGATGATATTATGATATGCCAATAACTTTTGCAGGCGTACATAAACAGTATAATATTTGTTATATATTTTAAGTTTTTAATTTCGCAAAATCGTAGAACATACATGGGGGTGATTCGGATACTCCTCATCATAAACTATCTTACGTTTGAACGTCAACTCCTCGGCCACCCTATATTATCATTATTGTGTCAATCACTCCTAAGTGCATCAATGGGTAGTGTTTATGTGTAAGATCTGTCTGGAGATTATAATAATAATATATAGGGACAATGTCACACAGATCATCCTAGCCCCAAACTAAGCAAAGCTTGTACTATGAGTACCAGGCGACGATATACATACTTATATAGATAGATAAATACTTAAATACATAGATGAAATAAACTTAAACATCCATGACTCAGAAACAAATATTCGTGCTCATCACACAAATATTTGCACTTACCGGTATTCGAACCCAGGACCACCAGCTTCGTAGGCAGGAGCACTACCAACTAGGCTACGGTGACCTACGATTATGATTTGATTGGGAAGAAATATCAGTAGTTTTTGGTCCTTACTTTTTTTTTAAACTCGTCGTTAGATTAATTAAATGTTAGATCAAATTTCACAAAGAATGATTTTAAAGGAAAACACGGAATTTCTCTTAAACAATTTACTTAGCTTTCTTATTTTGTCTATTCTTTGATGTAGGATTTTAAATTAGAACAAATAATTTAATTTAAGTGCCACTTACGTATGTAAATTTGTTCTGATATTCGTTTTCTAAGGTTTGTGTCTTAATAAAATAGTGTGTGAAACTTTACAGGTGTGCCGGGTATGGATAAAAGTTTAGAACTTTATATAATACTAGCTGTTCCAAGCGGTTTTTCCACGTTAAATTTTATAAATTATCACAGCTCCTCCCCCGTAGGCGATATGTAGCGTATATGTGGACCCGACCTCTTAGTAATATTCATGCAAAATTTTAAGTAAATCCATGCAATACTTTTTGAGTTTAGCCCGGACATACATAAAGACAAACAGACACACAGACAAAAATTCTAAAAAACTATATTTTTGGCTTTGATATCGATTGTAGATCACGCCCCAAGTATCCTTTAAAAAAATATTCAATGTACAGTTTTGACTTTCCTACATACATACATAGACTCACGCCTGTTTCCCAGAGGGGTAGGCAGAGACAACGGATTTCCATTTGTCACGATCTTTGCACACGTCTTTTGCCTCAATACTGTCATTATATTCTTCATACATGCTCGCTGGTTTAGGGTACTTCTGACCTGTCCTTTCTTGAGAACGTCTCCGATTTGGTCAGAGAATGTTCGATGATGTTATTATATGTATAGATTATATACTATTCCAATAAAATGTTCGGCTTCCACAACGTCGAGTTTAAAAAAAAATATTACAATTTAAATTGAATAACAGATTTATTTAATTTAATCAAATTTATTTGAAGGGAGTAGGGCAGTTAGGTTGGACTGCCAGGATAGGTACATGTTAAAGTATTAAAACAAAATAGTAAATAGACATAAATTGGAGAAGTGAGTAGTTGCTACATACTATTGAAATACATTGTTTAGTTAGTAGTTGCATATAGCATGGTCAAGGTATTGCTCAACTCTTTTAATAATAATAATATTCTGGGACATTATTCACATACGGCCATCCGATCCCAAAGTACACAGAGCTTGTACTATGGAAACCAGATATAATTATAATAATAATGATTATATACTAATCATATACTAATGATATACTACTTTTCTTTTTGTAAATACATACTTATATAGATAAATACACCTAGACTCCAGGACAGACAGACACACAAATATCTGTCCTGGGTAGGAATCGAACCCACAACCTCCGGTATGAAAGACAAGCATTTGCCAAGAACGCCAACAGGCCCGTCTGGTTTAATTACTTTAATACTCTTTTACTATAAACCATACCATATGGTTTATTAAAAAATAATTAAAACCAGAACATTTACACCGTGATTTCAAACAATTTTTCAGTTATAATATATAAGATAATAAAGTTAATTTCAAACATTACTAAGTCAACCTAATATTCAGTTTATGCGACTAAAGTTCTATGAGTTATTTCAATGTGTTGTTAATTTGACCCTACAATTGAAAAAAACCGGCCAAGTGCGAGTCGGACTCGCGCACGAAGGGTTCCGTATCATCATCTATAATAACGAATTTACGTTTGTTGTATGGGAGCCCCCTTAAATATGTTTTATGTTTTGATTTAGTGTTTTAGTATTTTTTGTTATAGCGGCAACAAAAATACATCATCTGCGAAAATTTCAACTGTCTGACTATCACGGTTCATGAGATACAGCTTGGTGACAAACGGACAGACAGACAGCGAACTCTTAGTAATCCCGTTTTACCCTTTAGATACGGAACCCTAAAAATGAGTTTAAATAAAAGAAATCCTATGGGTATAACAAACAATATTACCTAAGTATTTTTTTAAGACATTCGCACATCACAAAACACCTGCGAGTGCGGCGTGTCACCCCAAAGTATGGCACATTTATCTGATTGCCCCTCCTGTCCAGTCTCTTGTTCCCTTCAGGACTTGTATGACGCTTCAGCCAAAGCGATCAGCGTCGCCCAATTTTGGGAAGATTAAATATAATTATATTAAAAAAAATTCTCTGCTGTGTGGTGACGGCGACAAATATCAGAATCAGAATATCATCACCCCATCTCATCCCGTGGGGGGCGTAGAAGTCGGCCCGAGGGAATATCTACCAGAGGAAGGGCAGCAGCTTCCTTCTGATTACTATGACCATCTTACTGCGATCGCCAACCCGCCTGCCAAGCGTGGCGATTATGGCATATCCCCCAAAGACGATTCTTGAGGGAGGCTTGTCCAGCAGTGGACTTATTTAGCTGTAATGATGATGAAGATGATGAAATATAATTCTTATCATCGACACGATAAGAAGAAGAAGACAATCTTACGACTTACTGCCAGTAAATGTCGTCCAAAGTTACATGACCTTTATTAAGTTACAGGCTTTAATTACTTATCTTAATAAGATTTCTGTTAATTTGAGTGTACTCATTACATATATTAGCCAGTATTGTACCATTTTAAGTTAATTAACGCTTGTTATCTGGTTTTACTTTGATTATTTTCCCATTAGCTTTTTACTTCTGGAAATTGGTTCGGTTCTACTTTCCTGCGACCATTAAAGGTGTGCTTTTGTGACTGCCTCGTTGTCTAGCGGTAACGTCACCATAGATAATGAGGTATTGGGTTCAAATCCTGGGTGAAAATAAAAATGATTTTGTGAAGAAAATTTCTCAGTATCAGGACGAAGTCTGGGAATTGGCGGTATCATAACCCCGTGTCTCGGAAAGCACGTAAAGCCGTCGGTCCTGTACCTAGCCTTTTTCCGGTTGTGTCGCTAATTGTCTCATCGGATCATGAGACAGGAGGAATAGAAAGTGTTTCTGTATTTGCGCCCACTTTGTAAAAGGTAAGATAAATACGCTTTATTGCACACCATTTACAGAGGTTTGTTACAAGATTAAAATAATATTTAAAAAAGTACAATATGCGGTCTTATCTCTTACAGTAATATCTTCCAAACAATCTACAGTTGGACTATATTGTATGGAATTATGAGTAGGGGTAGTGTATGGTGTAAGAAATGGGGGATATGATTACTTACGACTAATCTTGGTATCTACTTAATAGTAATACTACCACTAATTACTTATATACAGGGTGGCCGAGGAGTTGACGTTCAAACGTAAAATTTAGATGCTTTATGATGAGTAGTATCCAAATCACTCCCACGTATGTTCAACCATTTTGCGTTTTTTTGATACTTTGAAAATTTATGATTCCTAAGCACAAACCCTAATTTTGAACTTTTGAATAAATTCTAAGTCAGTTCTGTAATGATTAGATAAACCATACTTTTTAGGGTGTTAGGTTAAGCTATGCTAATTAGTTAAAACTATGCTAGTTAGTTAAAACACACAAAAAAGCTAAATCAGAAATGTTCAACAGAACGAGAAAAAAATCGAAAACTGATGTTAGGTGAAATTTACGAAAAAAATCATAAAAAAATTATATCTCAAAAACTGCGCAAAATCGTAGGGCATACATGGGAGTGATACTCCTCGTCAAAAAGTATCTAAATTTTGCGTTTGGACTTCAACTCCTCGGTCACCCTATATATTATTTATACTTATTTATGTTCATCGTGCTCACATACTAGTCTCCATTGAGAGTGGCCGCCGTAGTTGAAATTCCACAAGGACTACATTATTTATTAAAGCTGTGCTTAGTAGAAGTGATAGTTTTATCACTTACATAAAAAAATTATAGCATCCTTACTGTAATTTCTCTGTTCTTCTGTGTCAAATAAAAGGCAATTATTTCTCAATATATTTGTGTATTTTGTAATAAACCTTTCCCACGTAACACAAATGCGAACGTATCGCTAACTAGATTTTGATCGGAAAAGTTTTACAAGAAATGCGAACGATGAATATTCGATTTCCTTAATAAATAAGGAATGTATTTGCTTTGCCTAACGAACTATTCAATTATTGCGTATTTTTCTCTCTGGTTTTCTCCTATAACTTTGTTTATTTTCTTATTGAAAACGTATTATTGTAGATATATCTACTTCCTATCTCCTTGAGAAAAAAGAGGTTTCTGGAAACTGCACATGTGGAGCGATTAAGACGCCGCTTCGTGTCACGGGTTAGATTCCCGTGCAGGACAACTGTTTGTGTGACCTATAAATGAGTCTGGATGTACTTTGTGTCCGTCAATTATACGTTTGTAAAGTACCCCGTGACACAGGAATTAAATTCCCTAGTGCGGGTGTTGTCTTTTTTTAAACAAAAACAAATAACTGTTTTCTGAATTCGCATTTAATTAGATACCATAATTTAGGGAATCCTCTAAATTAATGAAATGCATAGTTTAAGTATCTAAATACAATTTTGAATTAGCCATATGATTGAACAAATAAATACATATACATAATAGCCCGAAAAATTGCCAAGCTGAAGTGGTAGTGGGCGGGGCACATAGCTCGTAGAACCGATGGCCGCTGGGGCAGAAAGGTCCTCGAGTGGCGACCACGAACCGGAAAAAAGGAGCGTGGGCATGTCCGCTACAAGATGGACCGATTATCTTGTGAGGGTCAATGGATGCCGGTATTGCAAAACCGGTAATTGTGGTGATCTTTGGGGGAGGACTTTGTTCAGTAGTGGGCATATTTCGGCTTATATGATGATGATGAATCTATATTTTATGGGCTCTCATTAAAATTATATGTTCTATATAAATTATAATCTAGGTATGCATGTTATTAAGATCTCAGAAATAGCTATAATGATTATAATAAAACATCACGACATTTATTGTACACACGGCTACACATCAAGCTATACATTTCCAGTATAAGCTGATCTCTCGTTGTATAGGATTTCCATACAATGACAGGTCAGCTTATATTGGAAACGTATAGCTTGATATGTAGCCTTGTGTACATACATGTAAGAGCGTCAAAGATGTATTGACAATATCTAGTGTAAGTATAAAAGCTTTGTACTGTACATTGTACATGTTGTACATTTTAAAACTTTGTTAGATCGAAAGGGGTTAAAATAAACAATTTTCGAATCTACTGGACTTTACTTTCAAGATTTTTCCCTGCACACGATGAAATTAAAAAAAAAAGGTCATTTAACTAAAAATCAGTACATTAGAAAATTGAAAACTGCTAAATCTGGAATAAAATAAGCTTCATACAGGTAAAACATATTTAATCAAATAGTATTGTGAGTCACAAGCAATCTGAAACACCGTTCTCCACGCGTGTTAGATATGGCCTGAAGTGTTTGTGTAATTTAGACTAGATGCCACAGCTTATATAACAAGTGTACTACATTTACAAACATTTACATATTCTGTCCTCATAAAAAAAGAAGACTGCAATAAGATTAAAGCTAGAAGGCACTTAAATCGTATAGCGGCTTTCTTTAAACCTAGTTACATTTCTAGAGAATTCTTAAAGACGATTTGCCACTTATTCCTTTTTTGTAGTACAGACGCCAGCACATTCACCTACCACAATCTGTCAATCTGTTATCGATTTTTTTATATGATCACAAAAATATAATGTTTTGGGGAAATTTGACAAATTGGGTTAGCTTGATGTGCTGGCGTCTGTACATAGAACAAATGAATGTCTGGTTGGGAAATAGTAAAATAATTACTAAATTCAAAAGAAACGAAAATAATCAAAACTTTACCCTTTACCCTTTATATCCTTCTTTCCTTACTTCTAAAACTTATTTTAATACTAATTTGTTACTCTCCTTTCGTTTTAAAACTATTACTAAGTTTCAATAATGAATGTTATCCCTATCCGCGGACCCAAGTTACATGCAATTTTGCCATTCTTCTTTGATATATAAGTTCGCTATTATCTTTAAGCTGTGTCGTTATTAAGCAAACCATATTTCGTGTACTCATAAGCGAGTATAAGTGGATTTGATTAGTCAATAGACTGTTTGGTATCGATTGGGTAAACACGTGGCATATGCCAAGATACAAGAAAGCTAGCTATTCGTATTATACATTTTGCTAGACAACGGGAACAGAGTAACGTTATTTACATTTTACATGGACTCTAAATAAAAATAAAAGGTTTTTATGCACGTAGACATAAAAAATGTTTGTAGTAATGTAGTTAAGTGTACATAATAATTTCTAGGTACATATAGATATTTAGTAACACGAATTGTTTGAAAACACTTAGATATAAAATTTAATGTAAAATAACATTTTTAGCTAGCTTATTACGCCCCAGGTCGTGGTCTCGGTTCCCACCCAGGACAGATATTTGTGTGCATGAACAAGGCTGTTTGGCCTGAGTCTGGATGGAATTAATCTATATAAGTATTTATTTATAAAAGAAAAAATAGTATATGTAGTATATCGGTTATCTGGTTTACATAGTAGGTACCAACTCTGCTTAGTTAGGGATCACATCACCGTGTGTAAATAATGTCCAAGTCCCAGGATATATGTGTGTTTACTTTAGCGGCCCCCTGAGCTGTGGCTCGTACCCCATAGGGGTGCCCTCAGGTATTAGTCGCTTTTGAGAGTCTTGCGCTAGCCAACTGCTCGTTGTCTTTAATTCTTTAATTTCAATATAGTAGTACTTAATGTTACAATAATAGCTTAGTAACTTGTTGTTTATTTAAGGATTTCAAAATATATTTGTATGTGAGGAAACAGACCGCGCGGACGGACTAATTTAAAATATTTTGTTACTTTAATACTGTATTCGACTATGTTTATGTACTGCATTGTGAGCATGACAAGTAAAGGTGTATGTTAATACCCAAGTGCTGAATTAATTTCATTATACCATAGGTTAGGATTAATTGTGTTTACGAATCGTATGTTAAGCACTTACACTCTCTATTAAGTCACTCTAATGACTTGATGAGAGAGAGGATAAGCCTGGACTCCAAACATTTTATTTCACCACATAACTTATAAATCAAGATTCTCACAATTAATAATTGATTGCTGACGGCAAAGAATACCATCAGCCCGTTTTATCTTAGGGGGGGGGCGTAGAAGTCGACCCGAGAGAATATCCCCAGTGGAACGGGCACCAGCAACTCTTTGTGTACTACGACCGACATACTGCGATTGCCACCTGCTCACGTGGCGATTGTGACATATCCTCATTCGAGTTCCAGTGGAAATCTTTTGGAGAGCCTTTGTCCAGCAGTGGACATCATACATGACGAAAAAGCTAGAAAGTAACCCATTTCTCTAAATTTACTTCATTAGGTACCTATACTAATTTACCTACTATAAACTTCTTATAATAATACTACTTGATAATTTGTGGATAACGTTGTGAGTGCACATTAATGTATAGTTTAGTTTATCAATACTACATAATTTTATTCAGTGTTACTGTTTGTTTTCCCTAAAATAAATAAAATAAAATAAAATAAAATAGGTTTTTATTCACGTAGACTTTAAAAAAGCGCTTGTAAATAGTCAGAACATGTAGTAATACAGTTATTATTTCTAGTTACTTATTACAGATATTTAGGTACCTACACGGAATCTTAAACCATTTATACAATTTATCTTATAATAGTAGTGATATTTAGCTAGCTTGTATTAAGTTATTGTCAAGGAGATTATGTTTAGGTTTAATTATTGAAAATATTTTACTACATATTGTCTAAATGGTTCTGTCTATCTTAGGGTATGAATTCAGTATTATTATTATATATAAAATATAAATATAAACCGTCCACGCTTTTGTTAGGTTTGGCAAACTTCTACCTTCGGGCAGAATAATATGTCTATAGGTATAGAGCCGTCAAAAGTTGATCACTTAATCCTCTTTGTAGACCTATTCAAATAACTTCCGCTCTGAGCACATGTCGGTATGTAAATTAAATGAATAAATGAATACCTGTAACATTGTCCTCTCTGCTAGATGAAGTGTGAAACAAACTGATTACTTAAGCTTTTAAAATTACATTCTTGTTGTCTGTTTTTTGGTAGTGTTATGTTTATTGAGTAATATAAAAGGTGTAACAAAAATTGTGGACGTAAGTTAAAGAAGCCTATGAAACTTTAAAACATAATTTATTTTTCGCTTATAATTTTCTTATCTTATGGGCAGTGGTTACCTTTATTTTATTTATATATTTGATGCACAAAACACATAACAATCACAATATAAACACCTTAAAGCTAAACATTTTGATCTAGATTGTAACATAACACTATGTGCATACTGCGAAACCACTATTACAAAACTATGAAAAGCTCATAATATCTAAAACGTACAAGAATATTATGACGTTTGTCGACACCAGTAGCTCTTAACAAAAAAATAACAAATAAGAAAAAATATATATATAAAAATATAACGGGTTTAGACCCTTCAGGCATAAAATCTCGGGTCTCAGGGATCCGCGCTTAACTTACGATGGAGAATGCCTGAATGTTCAAACCGCCCAGTAGGCCTCTGACATGGCTTAACGACTGTTGTCTAATGAATGCAACCGGGATCGACAGCTTATCGTGTCCTCTGAAACACGAGAACACACACGGCCATCTGATCCCAAACTAAGCAGAGCTTGTACTATGAAAACCAAATAACTGATATACTACTTTTCTTTTGTAAATACATTCTTATCATATAGATTATTACACCCAGACTCAGGACAAACAGACATGTTCATGCACACAAACATTTATCCTGGGTGGGAATCGAACCCACGACCTCCGGCATGAAATGCAAGCATTTGCCAACCACGCCAACAATTTTAATATTATGCAGTGTTAATTCCGCAAATTGTCAGTTCAATCATGTCGGGATGTGATTTGCAACGCTCTCCCGCCCGCAAAAGAAATAGGTATACATATACAAAAAAGAAATTATAAAAGAGTAAATTACATGCGGCAATATGATACACACGTTTTTTTGTCCTCCACGGATCCCCTGCATGCGCACGTATGGCGCAGCGGTTAAGATAGTCGCCTCACTACTTCGTGCCCCGGGTTCAATTCCCGGGCAGCAAAACCATTTGTATGAGCCATAAACAGTTGTTCTGAGTGTGGAACTACTTTGTGTCCGTCAAATATAATATGTTTGTAAAGTACCCCGCGACTCAGGGACTCATTTCCCTAGATCCGGCGTTGTCTAAAAAAGTTATATTACAATTTGATTGGTTATATTGTCCTTCTTGCATGTGTATATTTTTGGAACGAAGTTCCTTATCGCGCGTTGTGAAAGGGGGCTAGACGGAAAAAAATCCTACGAAAAGTTTTCACTACACTTTTTGCAGCTGTGCGGCGTGCGCATGTTTTTCTGTCTGTCACTCTCTCTCTCTCTCTCTTATAGAAAGCAAGCCAGATATTTTCATTTCTATTTCGCATTGAACAGTGTGGTGTCGCGACGATTATTTGTGTTGAGTGTATACAGGTTTTTTGTACATAATAAATAATAAGAAATAACTTCGTTCCATCCGGGTGTCCCTTGACACCTCTCAAGTTTTTTTTTGAAGGCGGGAGGGATTGCATCCCGGCTTGATAACACAGCCAATTGGTGGCATTAACACTACATATTAATTTGGAATTTCCTTATATAATTATATCCATTTGTATTTCATTAGGACTTACAAATTATAAATAGGTAACTCTTTACTGTACACAAAAAATATTACATACAAAGAACTATGAATATGCTATCAAGATTATACAAATGGCGACCTTATCGCTAGGTGCGATCTCTTCCAGGCAACCGTTGAATGGACCAGGAGTGAAGAAAAGGCGGTTGAGTATTTGTTGGCATATTAACAGAAAGGATTTTCGCTTCTACACTAATTACATAATCTTGTAAAATACATACATTCATAGACTCACACCTCGTTCCCAGTGGGGTAGGTTGCGATAGCTCATTCGATTTTACTGTTGTTATATTTTTCATACATGCTCGCCGGTTTAAGGTATCTACTTCTGACCTGGCCTTTCTTTGCCTCCGATTTGGTAAGAGAATTTTCTACTTCTTTTATCAATCTTCTTTCATTCATCCTTTCTACATGCCAATGCCCATCACAGAGTAACTTTTTCAGTGTTCGTGACTACGTCATCAGTAGTTCGTATGCTGTTCCTCAAGCCACACCACACATCCTTCTCAGACTTCACTTCCGTACATAAAAATTTTTTCAATAATTACATGAGGTTTTAATTACTTGAATCAAATCTGATTCATCATTCTAGTTAAGCTACGTCTTGTGTTTGCTAACAGAACACCACCTGGCTCCGTCCTAATACCGTCAATTACGAAATCACGTAACATTTTGACGTGTACATTTACTAGTGGAATTGTTAATATCATACCTTCACTACGGTAAACCATTGTACATTAAGTATATCATAGCAATATATCAAACTATAGAGACTAATTTGTTATAGTAGCACTTAACGTAACGTGAGATGAAATGATTAAATCTGGAAAATCTAGGGCGACTAACTTAATATTGAGGTAAATGTGCTCCGGGTCGAATTTTGGCTTGGTTGGCTAATTTCAATTTCAATGGAGATAAGCAAACTAATTATCATCATAACAGCTGTAAGAAGTCCACTGCTGGACAAAATCTTCCCCCAAGAATCATCTTGGGGGGATATGCGATAATCGCGACACTTGGCAGTCGGTTTAGCGATAGCAGTATGATGGTCATAGTACTCAGAAAGAAGCTGCTGCCCGTCCTCTGGTAGATATTCCCACGGGTTGATTTTTACGCCTCCCACAGGATGAGATGGGGTGATGACCACCACACAAACAATTTAGCAAACTACACTTGATATATTGACAGCATACGAGAAACTGATGTAAGAGAACGTAATGGTGTGAAAAGAGGATGTAGTCACAATGATTAAAAATGATATGCTGAGATGGTTTGGGAACTTAGAAAGGATGATTCAAAGAAAATTGACAAAAGAAATACAGGCCAGGCCAGGTGCCTGTATTAATGGTACAACTGGAAAGGAAAGACCTACGACATAGAATTTCTTAAATGGCGTTCAAATAAATAAAGGTTAAAAATGACTTCATCAATTAAATCGGCTTCAGCGTTGACAATCGATTCCGGACCACTTATGACGTCACATGTGCTCATGGAAGCCGATTTAACGATTGATTAAGTAATTTTTAACCTTTATTTATTTGAACGCCATTTAAGAAATCGATGTTAGGCGACTTAGCCGGTAGAGCCCCAGGTCAGAAGTATCCTGAACCAGCAAACATGTATGAAGAATATAATGACAGTAAATGAGACGTGTGGAAAGATCGTATCAAATAAAAATCCGTAATCTCTGGGAAACAGGCGCGAGTCTGTGTATTTATGTAAATTACAGTGCATAAATGTATGTGCAAACATGCGTGCACTATCTATATCCTCACTCCCAAAATCCGATCGAACATCTATCTAGTACGACCGGAACTAATTAGGCGCAAGATCTGCTACGAGGTACAACTAGGTGATTTTCTAGACAGAATTTCCCCATTATAACTTTCGACATATCTCATTCGCAGTAGTTAAATATGCTACCTAAGTGGCAGTCAATATTAAGCATGTTTGAGTCGCTGAAATAGGGAGCTTTCTTCAAGAATTACTATCTGCTCAATTCTGCCTTTCCACATAGCCTTGTTCTTCTCAATGTAATATTCACTGCATCATAGACAAAGGAGTGTAAAGATGGTTTGGATATTTGGAAAGAATTAATAATAATATCCTGGGATATTATTCACACAAGGCCATCTGATAAATCAAACTAACTAGAGCTTGTACTATGGAAACCAGATAACTGATACACTAAAATACTATATTTATATAGATAATTATACCCATACAACAAACAGTCATGTTCATGCACCAAATATCTGACCTGGGTAGGAATCGAACCCACCACCTTAACAAAAGAAGGTTAACAAAACCAAATTAAACGGTTCCTATTTAAAAATATTGGTAATTGGAATATGAACTTTCATGATGTAACATTTAAAATAAAACATTTATAGAACAGAGTGAGAAGATAAATATTCTATATTAAAATTGGAACACCGCAAACTGTTAAATATTAAACAGTGGCCAGCCGATAGTGCAAAACTAAAAGTGGAAAGCTCACCAACTAAAAAGGGAATATGATAATGGATGTAAACTAGCTCTCGCGCCGAGTATGATCTTGACATAGTTTATGATATCTGAAGAACACAACAAGTTGGATAGAATTGACACTGTATTTGTCATTTTGACGTATTATTTGTTAATAAATAAATAATAAATATATTGGGACAACTAACTCAATGCCATCTGATCTCAAATTAGGCAGAGTATGTACTATGGCAGTCAGACAACTGATATTTTTTTATTATTATTACTGTTTAAATACATTGAATATATAATTCTGATAGGAGTAGCAGCTAAAAACCACAAAAGTTTAAGCCAGGGCCATGAGTTTGCTTCTAAGACTAATAATTTTATATACACAAAAACATACATACATTTTTTTGTGGCTTTCTTCTCCGGGTCGTCCACCTAGGTAGCTAAAGAAAGCCGCAGGTTAGCTAGGGTAGGTTCCTCAGCGGCGAGGATCGCTTTGGCCCCTTAACGCGTCATCGGTGATCCTGTGCAACTGATCACACCCTCTCTTAGAATTCTGTCCTTTTGCTTCAGCGGCCCCCTGAGCTGTGGCCCGAACCCCAAAAGGGTGGCCTCAGGTATTAGTCTTTTTCAATTTAAGCTACTGGTTAAGAGCCTTCTGCGCTAGCCAAATGCTCATTGCCTTCAATTCCTTAATTTTAATATAGTACAACTAAATGTCAAAATAATAGATTAGTAACTTGTAATTTATTTTAGGATTTAAGAAATATATCTGAAGAAACAGACCGCACGGACGGACATTTTTTTTTTTGTAATTTTTATACTGTATTCGACTATTTTTATGTACTGCATTGTGAGCTTGACAAGTACAAGTGTATGTTAATACCCAAGTGCTGAATAAATTTCATTATTTCATATAAAATGACGAAATAAGATTATCAATAAAATATATAATAGTTATTAATAGAAAAATTATATGTTAAGACCATCCGCTAATATAGCAAACTTAACATAAATACTTTTAATTCAACTTTTCTGTTTTTATTTGTAATACTTTGACATTGACATGGACAAGGTAAGCGGTAGTCCTATATATTTCTAAAAACATACATATTATAGATAAATTATACCCAGACACACTAACTAATCGTGCTCTTTGTCTGGTGTCTTTGTTCTGGTTGGGGATAATTTGGCATTAAGCATTGTGGTACAACATCGTTAACGTCTGAGATCTTAGAGGATTTAATCATGAGGCCATTCCAATTTAATGGATATACGTACACAATGCTCAAAGGTTTTATCCCCACAAATAGATAAACTCAACTATTTTAAAGGCTTAGAGGCTCTTTAGTTTAATTAATTTACTATTAAAGTACTTACACAGTTGAAAATTTAAATCATCGTTTTAGAGTAGGTAATTAAAAACATCTTAAAAATGGAATTTTGTAATTAAATCGTCCGTATTTTCAGAAACAAACATTTAATAACTGCTCGCTATTTCGTATTCTTTCACTAGTCACACATTACAGTAAGATACTCGAAAATAAGCTATTTAAAAACACTCTACGAATTGGCTTGTTTCAAAATCATTGCAAGCACTATCTACATCTACTGAGCACAATAATATACATCTAATAAATTATTTATAAACATGTTTAAAACTTTCAAATACAGACTATTTTGATTGTGTAGAAACACAAGAATAAATAAATAATAAAGGTCTAGTGGAGACCTTTTATTGGCTTTCAAGAAATACAATCACTGCATAATATGATCTTTATTAATTGATGTTATACTTCTCCTTGTCGAATGACGTTCACTGCTGGACAAATGCCTCCCCAAAAGATTTCCACAATTGAGATGTATCCATCATTTGGAGTGATACGCCATAATTGCCACGCTAGGCAGAGGGGTTGGCGATCGCAGTATGATAGTCATTGTACACAGAGACGCTGCTGCCCGTTCTATAATAGGTATTCCCTTTGAACGCTTTTACGCCCCCCACGGGATGAGATAGGTTGGTGATATTTTTTGCTGTCAACCACACAGCAGGAACCCTATCATTATTATATTAGATCATTTAGCTTAAGCCTTTTATAGAAAGGTTCTCGAGTGGCGATCACGAACCGGAAGACGCAGAGTGGGCAGGCCCCCTACAAGATGGACCGATGATCTTGTGCGGGTCGCTGGAAATCGCTGGATACGGATAGCGCAAGACCGGCCATTGTGAAGATCTTTGTGGGAGACCTTTGTCCAGCAGTGGACGTCTTTCGGCTGATATGATGATGATGATGAAGCCTTTTACATGACTATGGAAAGAACCTGTAGACACAAAGCAATCATCCTGGATAATAGATTGGTTTGCAACCATACTATCCACGCAGATGGCTCCAATGTCATATAAAATTTAAATGATAATATTAAGACATCTGTTAACCCTTCTAATATCTCACACTACCTAAATACCCCAACAGAGTCCGGTGTCCATAATTTATTGCGACTCTTAGCAAACTTTACCACTAAAATATCGATTTGGGCACCTATTCTGAAACTTGCTCAATTATGTACGAACTGCGGTGAAATTCACACCTACAAAAAAGGGATCGCGGGATAATAAATGTAGGGCAACTTGAGGTCTGTCTTGAGTGTCTACTTGACTTGAGGAGTTGAATTTTGAATGTAGTGGCTCTCAGTTGTCTTATAAGCTATCTTGTGAATTATGTATATGTCATTGGTAGTCTGTATAAAGCGGTATTTTATATAACGACTTGACATTTTGTGTGTTCAAGCAGTGGACTGTTGTCTAAAAGCCTCGTTCAAGGGTCGGAGGATAAAAAAATTAAAAATACATATCCGACGGTCAACAGTAGCGAGTCAACCATTATAAGATACTCTGTACGTTTTTATATTGATTAAGAAAGGCATTTGAGCCACGTTGCATATTGCTGATCCATAGGGCACCCAAGTACTCCTCACATATTTTGACTATCTCCATATTTATCAGTCTGATTACTTATACCATAGCCGCTTTGAATCAAATGGAGCGTAGGTATAGATAATTTATTACATTTAAAATTTACGAAAATTTGTTGTACACCAACTTTTGTTGATTAGTTTGGGTTTATACATGCATGCATATACTCACGCCTGTGTCCCAGGGGGGTAGGCAAAACAAACGCATTTCTATTTGTCACGATCTTTGCACACCTCTTTTGCCTCGTTTACTGTCATTATATTCTTCATATATGCTCGCCTGCTTAGGGTGCGTCTGACCTGGCCTTTGAGTCTACAGTCTAAACTAATCGACAAAATTAAAATCATTCGCTATCAATTTATAATCACGAGAAATTACTAAAGCATATTTTTCGTACTTAAAAGTTTTAATTATGAGTTTGATAAGTTCTTCGCAGTCGTTAAAGTTTTCTCCCTGGCTTTGCACTAAAACTTCTATTTAATACGGCATACGGCTTTATATGCTCTTATGAACTAAATTGAACCGTAAACTTGAGATAGCTATAGTTTACGTACTTTTAAAGTAATGAAGTTCAAAAAACATCATTTTTATTTAGCTTATATTTCAAATCCAGCTAATATTTTCAATCTTTCTGATCTTTGCATGGTAGTTTGGGATTGGTTTCTCATTGAGATTGGTGCTTGAATCAATAATGAACGCCAGTGTTACACTGGTATGCATACAGTGGTGTACTATTCTACTGTAATCGTCTAGAGTTCTAGACTAGTCGTTATGAGAAAGCAGTGGTATTAATAATAATAATAAGGTTCAAGTTTTCTTAAGGTTTATTTATTCAATGATAAATTCGAATCGATTACAAAAAATTACACAAAAAATTAATTAAATATAAATAAATCTCATCAAAACCATGCTTATATTCTACTTATATCTGTCTTAATTACCTAAGGTTTGGACTCTGCTGGCCTTTAATCCAATACCTGTATATCGGCCTGCAAGCTAGAAGTACAAGTTTAAAAAAAAACTAAAATATTTACAAATCACGCGGACTTTGTTTTGCGGGTTGAGAATGAATCGAATTTTGTAAAACACCTATATTTACGAAAATGTGGCATGCGTAATCTAAAGACAGTTTTATCTAAAAATTGAATTGTGAAATTTTCATACATTATCTAGGGACAATGTCAAACAGATCAAACAGATAATTCTAGCCCCAAACTAAGCAAAGCTTGTACTATGGGTACCAGGCGACGATATACATACTTATATAGATAGATAAATATTTAAATACATAGTAAACATCCATGACTCAGAAACAAATATTCGTGCTTATAACACAAATATTTGCACTTACCGGGATTCGAACCCAGGACCACCAGCTTCGTAGGCAGGAGCACTATCAACTAGGCTACGGTGACCGTCACATATATACCCATTTCACACAATTATTATTGAAATTATTTATTACCAATATTATATACAAGTATTCTGTACTAATAAAACTATTGATATAAAAATTAAGGTAGTTAATTTAAAGGTAGCAAAATTTTCTGGTATTCTGTTCCCAGAATACCGGCAGCATTAACACGCCGACAATACTTTTTTATTGGGCAAAATAAGTATTGCCATACAAAATGTGAATTGTTAATAATTCTAATTTGTCTAGAATACACAAATAAAAGTTGCCTTTGACCGTATTTTGAATACGCATGGTTCGTACATACAACCTATCTTACCTACGTATTATTTAGCGACAAAGCGCACATCTCTTTATTTACTTATGGAAGCAAATTGAATTTCCGTACGATAGCCATTTTAAATTCCCTTTGTAACTGATATTGGCTAAAATATTTCGCGATTCAATTTTCGTGCTGAACAAAAATGAGTCCCATGATTATGGGCATATTCATGGGTATTATTTGAAAAAGTTCATTCGACGCAAAAATGCGTGCATGTAAATGTTTATTGATTATTTTTTTTTTAATGCACTACAGATAATGACTGATGTAAGCTTGAATTTTATTTAATAACTTCTAAGAAATGAATCTTCCTTCGTATTATATAGAAATCTGAAACACTGTGTAAAATATATCACGAGTAGGAAATTCTAATATAACCTCCACGATAAATAATATGGAACAATGTTACTTAATATTTGTGAGTATGTGTATGGATTTCGTTACTCCTTCATGCAACCGAACCGATTTTGATGAAACTTTGTAGTATCCGAATAACACAAAGGCTATAATTTCTTGGATTCCTTACCTCAATCAGATATTGAAGTCGAAGTTTAATATGGTAACTTAACAATGGTAACTTAAATTTGATGTTCGATCATATTTTTAAGTATGATTTTCTAATTTTAGTTTCTTTTCCACCATTCAGACAATATGTAGTAAAATATAAATTTCAATATTTTTTTTATTCAAGAATTAATGTGTTCAAAATTATATCTACTTACAATTTATATCTACTTAAAATTACTTACTTGAAATAATGTGTACAAAATTATATTAAACCTAATCACAATCTCCTTGACAATAAATGAATACAAGCTAGCTAAATATCACTACTATTATAAAGTAAAACCTTTTTTATTTTTTTTTACTAGTATTTTATTTTTTAAATGTTTACGTGTTAATAATAGGTTTTAAAGATATTTCCTAATATATCTACCAAGTGTGACTGAAAATATCAGGTTAAATTTTACTTAGCGCCACTTACATCTAAACTATTAATTATTTTTAATATTTGCATATATTATGATGAACCTGACAAAATAAAAATTTTAACTTAAAAAATTACGCTTCGAGGATGATTACAAGAACTTTTATGATTTTTTTAGAACTTTAAACTGTCCTCCTGAACAATTAACTCCATGTCGCTTAGTCAACTTTTCCTTTCAAGCGTCGCATGTATACATTTGACTGCTTGCTTTTTATAATAGACATATAATCGGACCTAGACAACTGATCGAACGACAATTGGTCGACATGACAATTAGTCGACAATCATTTGGTCGACAGTAAATTCATCGACAATCATTTGGTCGACAGTAAATTCATCGACATTGATATTTAGTCGATGCACGTTAGTGCGAAAAGTATTCCACATCGTTTGGGTTAGGTTAGGTTAGAACGGTGACCATTTGGCGCGGGAAGGCGAGCGAGCGTAGCGAGCGTTCCCCGGCAGCGGCCGCCGAGCGCTAGAAAAACATTAACCATGGATATCTCCATAATGGCATGCCTTGCCTTGCCTTCGCACTAACGTGAGTCGCGTTTCAGTACTTTAGGGCTACAGTTCATCGCTATTTTGAACTTCGAAATACAGTATTACAGTCCATAGGATCCATGAAGGTAGATGGTAGATCGTTACCTTGGATAGATTTGTCGTCCAATTGATTTGTCGACGAATTATGAATTTCGACCAAAATAAATGTCGACTAAACATTTGTCGACTAATTGTCATGTCGATCAAATATTTGTCGACCAATTGTCGTGGACCCCATATAATAGGTTTACCTACGCGGAGAAGAAAATGAAACGACAAGAATAGAAAGAATCAGGTCGCAAGTATTGATTAAATATAAAGTCGTTGTAGTGATAAATAAAACAGATTTCTACGAGCATTCCTCTAACGATATTTTTGACACATACGGATCTTGTCGCAACAAGGAACAATTTCCGTGCGTTTAGGCGCTTTTGCCATACCTACTATTGGAATCAAATACAACAGCTCACTTAGGACCTTTAAATTGATCCTCGGTGCTTTTGCAACTGGCTTCTTTAGTTGAAATTCTCTCGTTTAATGAGGCTATACTCTTTATATCATTCTGTCTCCCGCTTTGCTCTGGAGGGAAGTGGAACTATTCATTTCTAACTCCTCCTTATTTTTCTGACTAAATTCGTTGCGGGATCCAAGACAGTTAAAGCGATTCCCCGGGACATGCCTGAGCCTCACCGCTCATTGTCATTTCATTGTGTGCCACTGTTGATTCTGACTTACAGGAGTTGCAGTGGTGGGTAAGAGGGAGGGACTAGTCCCGATAAAAAAATACCTACATATCGGCCTTCTTTTTCCTTCACTTTTTTATGAAGATGGAGTTATGATATTGTAACTATTGCGGGAATGGACTGTATCGAACGAACTAAAGACCGAGAAATCTAGATGAAACTGGAGGACGCCTATACCAAAGTTGGAGATATCCAATAACCTATGCCTATAAATATAGAATTAAATAACTTAATATTAATTAGTCACAAAAGTAAAATACAATATATTGGTCCATAGGTACATATTTATGTAAATTTATATAATTAGTTGCATTGCCAACTACCAGATTGTCTTCCTGCATTGATTTGGTTCATCCAATGGTTGCCTGGAGGAGATTGCTACATTAGCGATAAGACCGCCGTTTGTACCTCATAATTTAAGTTTACTTATGTTTCGATTTGGTGCAATAACGTGTAATCTATATGAAATACTTTCGTGATTGGAAATGAAAAGCTTTCTATTTTTATTATATATCAGGCTTCTCTTTTCTCATTGGGTCATGGTAGATATTACGTACTATATCGACGAGTTTATGTTAGAAGCGGAATGAATCAGGTCGTAAGTATTGATTAAACTTGTTTAATGGAATTGAATGTCGTTGCACTGATTACTGGTCTAATACGTAGAACACAATTCTAAAGAACTACTGTGTATTACAATTTGTACGAAATAAGCATTATGAATATTAATAGATAGAACTACTGTGTATTACAATTTGTACGAAATAAGCATTATGAAAATCTATACATATAATAAAATCGTAGGAAAGTCAAAACTGTACATTGAATTTTTTTTTAAAAGGATACTTGGGGCGTGATCTACAGTCGATATCGAAGCCAAAAATATCGTTTTTAGAATTTTTGTCTGTTTGTCTGTGTGTCTGTATGTATGGCCGGGCTAAATTCAAAAAGTACTGCATGGATTTACTTAAAATTTTGCATGAATATTACTAAGAGGTCGGGTCAACATATAGGCTACATATTATCACGCTATCACCTACGGGAGAGGAGCTGTGATAATTTGTAAAATTTAACACGGGTAACACCGCGGGGCACAGCTAGTAATGAATATTAATAAATTAAGATCTTGCAAGGGTTGTGGGAAACCGCTGGATGTGGGCATCACAAGACCGGCCATTGTGGAGATCCTTGACAGAGACCTTTGTCCAGCAGTGGACGTCTTTCAGCTAATATGATGATGGCGATGAAACATTATGTTTAATTTCACATTAATCAAATAAAGTTTAGTCACGTAGGATACACTATATAGTAATCCGAATAAATAAATCAGCCTGGACTGGACGTGTGGCGCAGTGGTTAATAAGACAGTCACATGACCACTTCGTGTCATGGTTTCGATTCTCCCACAAGACAACAATGTACCATTAGTAGTCGTTCTGAGTCCAGGTGTAATTTGTGTCTGTCAATTATTTGCTGGGTCTCTAATTCGGGCGTTGTCTTAATCAATAGGTCTTCACTATAAAATTGCTATGCACATTAAACATCCACGAGTTCTTGGAAAGGCTGATGTAATCATATCTAAATCTTTCATTACACAAGATAACAAATGATTCAGCCGGTATAATTTACGAGCGACACATGAGGGAGGGTATGGCCATGATTTTTGTTTTTGTATTTGTTTTTATTTATCTTTTTATTTGTGTATACTAGACAAATTAGTTTTATTATTTCAGTAATAATACTAATTTAATTCAGATACAACTCTTAACAACTAAAACATAAAATAAAACTAAAAATACAATTTGACGAAGTTCTATTAAGAGTAAAAGAATAAATACATTGGGTAATAGTTTTTATAATTAACTAGCTGTACCCTGCGCGCGTTGCTATGGCAATATATGAAATTCATTTTAATGATAGTGGCTCCATCTGTCGAAGATTGGTCGTACTAACTCAGAAACCTTTGTATGCTCATGCACAACACTTTGCTGAATATTATCACATAATCAAATGCATAGTTTACGATTCTGTAAAGGGCATACAGACAAACATGCACTATTATGTATATGGATAGATATAATAAATAAAATAGAAGAAAAAAGGGGAAGAGAAGGCCCTGATAAAACAACAATAGCAGAGTCATTCTATTCTATGATCAAAATAATCCATGTTGTACCTTCCGTTTATTACAACCTTCAGACTGACAGTACCTAGAGTTACCAACTATTATGGAGACAGAACACTGAAAAAACGCTTACCCTACCTGTTAAATAGTCTGTCGGATGACATGAAACTGATAAAACGAAATTTATATTTTAAGTTCAAAAAACACCTACTAGATTTAATTTAATGCATCATGTAATGTTAATGTTAATTGCTGTACAGAGACTCGCTCCTTCAGTCAAACCAGTAACACGGTTTTCTGGGACAAATTCATAAACCGTTAAAATATATGAATTAAAAAAATATCGAAAGCTAGCGTTAAACGTATTTCTTACCATTCATAAAAAAACACAATAAAGCTTTTTTTGGAACTATGAAGTCAGTAAATCGCCCATCTGATAGTAAGCGGTTACCGTGGTCTATGACACTTGCAACAGTCACGCGTTGTTAAGTTCTGACACTCTTACTCACAGGACTACGTCATCCAAATAGTAATCTTATAACTTATAATAATAATAATGTCGTCCTAACCGCATTTTGGCTACGGCTGCCAGTCTCAATAGCCATCTGTGCGGGACATATTATGGTGCACAAGTTTGTGCGCAAACACACGGGCACTTTCTATCCATCACTCTCGTGATCCAATGGGACGCCTAGCGACACGACAAGAAAGAGGTCAGGTACAGGACCGACGGCTTTACGTGCTCAGGCACGGGGGTACAATACCGCCAACTCCCAGACTTCGGGCTGATACTGAGAAATTTTCTTTTTACAGAACAGTCTCAAACCATTTTAGGCCCGACCCGGGTTTTGAAACCAGGACCTCGTTCTCTGTGGTTGAACACGCTACTGCTAGACCAACGAGGCAGTCAAGGCATTATACGCAATAATCAATAGTATTGTGAACTTCCAACAAAAGAAATTAGGGTTACATTGGACCAACAAAGCAGGCACCTTTTCCTGAGGAAATTTATCGGTAATACAACTTCCGCTCGCCACCCCTACATCCCCTAACATTTCTAAGTCTTTGATTTTTCGTTCCATTGTGATTTTTTACCTACGAACTAAATGAGTATCTATGCTTCTTAGTTTTCTTTTGTATTGTTAGAAAATTATTTTCGGTTGGTTTTCATAATAATATTTACATTAGCAGTAAGTAAATTGAATACTGTGGGTAAAGAGTGCTGGAATGGAATAACAACGTTTGTTTAAACGTGGTAAAAAGCTTTCTAGAATAGATAATTAGATATACTTATGTTCTGTAATATAGAATAGAATAGAATATGCCAATATATATTTCTCTCATCACAATAGCAGTTCTCATTTGCTTAAAATAAGATGAAATTTAGCATTGTTCATTTCAGCGGTTAGAATTCAACCAGTTTTATGAGAGACTGGTGCCTGAGTTAGGTTTGGGAAAACCTGTATTGCAGGTCACCAGCATGATTGGAAATAAAGCAATTTATACAAAGTTTCTCTTGTTGGGAGGGTCTCCACCACTTTGTTGTTGACGTCCCCGTATGCCATACGAAGCGCTTTGCTTCCTCTTTCATCATACGCTGTGCTAAGCTGTATAGCACCCTCCCAAAAGACGTTATTCCAGACATAAAACATAAGTTTATTCAAGGCTGGAATGAACGTTCATCTTATACCCATAAGATGAATGTTCATTCCAGCCTTGAATAAACTTATATTATATGTCTGGAAACAAAATAAATTAATAATTCAATTAACTATCATAATCCTTAGTCAATATGAAATAATAATGGAATGTCACTTTTATTTTATTGTTAATAATGATATGAACTGTGAGCTAGTCCTACCAGGCAATTCGTATTTTGTATGATAACCTCGATACAGGCATTGCCTAGTGAGGCTATCATTGTACATCAACCATGTAAAAAATGAAGTGCTAATAAAATTATTATTTATTATTATTTATTATTTAAGTCTTTCCCACAGCTTCGACTACATCTTCACTCTCCATTAAGTGAGATCATGGTCAAGCGCAATTTTTTTGCAAATCTGAGATAATATTCCTTTAAATATTAATTGAAGAACACAAACTAATTTACATACATACATAACTCAAATTATTATCACCGCTTATATATTTATTGATCTAAATAAAGTGCAAATCCTTGTACGTGTGTAGCCTTTACTTTACTCAGACTATTTCCATAGGGATTCAAGGGATTGCTTCCAATCCTGACGTGTCTCTAAAATAAATCTAAGATACAGTTGATATAAATCGCTACAAAGCTTCACAGAGAAATAGTTATACATCTTTCAGCATTGTTTAATGATGACAGGGGATATAATTCCAAAGCAAAGGCAATCATACAGCAAACACACATACATACTTGACGAATGAAGTTAGTAGTAAATTAGTAAGAGCCAGAATAAATAATACACGAGAAATGGTCGAAAATAATCATAAACATCAGGAAAGGAAGTATGTTAGGACACTTAATACAATATCAAAATTTTATAAGAAGCTTCATGGGAGGAAAAGACAAATCAAGTCAAGACCATGACTAACTTACGCCGATCAAATCAAAGAATAAGGAGAAGTAGAGTCAATGCAATGAAATAATAAATGATTTGATTTGATTTGATTTGAGAGTCAAAAAAATCAATGTTTATGTTGAAGATTTTCACATGATCACTTATACGGCATCTGTGTTTTCAAGGCTCAAATCGCTTGGTAACTATACATATAGCTGCGTAATTTTAATATAATATTCAAAAGTTGGGCAAAATCGTGTGATTCATAAATTTACATTGTATGTAAAATAAATTTTATATTAATTTAGGTTATCCAACAAAAATAAGGCGACAGCTTAGTTATATACGATTCATTTGTCTGGCTAGGATGATGTTTGTGCATACTTAATGCTAATCAGAGGCTTATAAATACTGTTAGAACATGTAGTATTACATGGTTGCAATTTATAAGGCTTGACTATAGGATCTACTAGTTATTTAAAAAATAATTAGTTAATTATATCTTTCATTACATTTTTATTTTGTTTTTATTAACTTTTCCTTTTTTGTTCGAGATTCTGGAAGGATAAATTCACACTTTGTACACTTATGCCTAAACTATGACCACATAATTGGAGGAACAAGACGTCTACATTCTGTAAAATATAGATGGACCTAGTTGATTCGTATTTAAATAAATATATTATGTAATCAAATCTTAAAAGTCGATTTTAACCTCCTTTAACTTTTATTTTTCATTGTGTACCTATGTTACCCCATAAATTAGAGGATACATTTAAACGAAGCCTATTTGGATGACTAAAAATAAAATCTGCTTTTAAATAAACAATGGTGTTGTTTAACTATTGTTTCTGGAATGTGTATAGCTGAATTGTTAACATTATTGCTATCCGTAAGATAGTTAGTCCCAAAGTACTTAAAGTTGGGTGAAACTATCTGCTGGTCTTATAAATGTATTATCAGTTACCAGTTGGCTAAACTTTTGACACAGGTTCACCCTTTTCACAATCTTAGATTCTTTTTAAACTTGAAAGAATATTATTCGTATATATTCTTCTTTGTTCGCTAGTGATAGCCCAAGGAGGTGCTCTTGTGCTACCATTTATCTTTTTTATATTCTACTCTGATAATGAGAACCTCTTAGCATAATGATGAGTTTTACTTAGGTTTTATTCTTAGAAATATTTTCAACAAGTCCTTGTATTTCGAGATTTTTAAATTACTTGTGCATATGCTAAAGAATATATATATAGAATATAATTTAATTTCGTCTGAAGAGGGTACAGCATTCATTCTCTCAAAGAACAGCACAGTTGAAGAATCACCTCCACTTCATAGAATACATTCATCCTAACTAGTATTATAAATGCGAAAGTAACTCTGTCTGTCTGTCTGTTACTCTATCACGCCAAAACTACTGAACGGATTTGAATGAAATTGGGTATACAGATGGTCTAGACCCTGAGAAAGAACATATGCTAATTTTTATAGTTAGGATAGCACATAGGCCATATTTTATAAAGTTTAACGCGGGTAAAACCGCGGGGCACAGCTAGTTAAAATTAACATTAATTACTTAATGTTGTGTTTCGGAGTGTGAGTAAGGTTGCCAGAGCTCGGGGTGGGGGAAGAGCCAGCAACACTTGTTTGCTGTTTTAAAGGACAGCAACGCACCTGCGACTCTGGTGCTGCGAGTGTCCATGGGCGTCGGGGATCACTTTTCATCAGTTGACAGAAAAAAAACTAACCTAAATATTTTAAATTTTCTTTGGTATTTGCTTCGAAGTTAACATTTTTTATTAAAAGTGACAGACTCTTTGCGACGTTTAGTATTTTCCACTTGAGCATGTATACGTCTATATATGCTTAAGTAGAAAATACTGTACCCTAATTGTTTTAATTGTTTTTTGAACTAAGATATCTGAGTCGGCTTATATTTTCATCTTCATCACTTTTGGATCGATAAGCTTTAACTTTACAAAATTACTACAATAGTCAAGATATATTTCAAAATCGGTTTGGCTATAAATGTAAAAACTCACTAATTTTATTGTGTATTTTTAATTCCAATATTCGTTTTACTATCGGGTTGGTTTTATCACTAAATTATTAGCAACTTATTCTGCTCCTCGTTTCCATGGTGCCTTACAATCCCATATAACCCTCCGTTATTAACTCGGCTCTTTACCAAAGGTTTTCACACGGCTAAGTTGACACGACTTAAGTTCTTACAGCTCCATTAAATCAAATTAATTTATAATCGGCGTTCAAAAGTTGGCGAGACGACACCTAAATCTCATTACGTGCCAATGCATAAAGTATAAGTAAGGACTAAGCGAGTTTTGTTTAGACTTGACCTTTGCGAGACCCAACTGATGTCTTGTCTACATAGACTATCAACAAGTTTGTACCTCAATTTCGTGTGTGGAGTTAGCTTAGAATATTAATAAATTATTTACAGTTTACCTGTCTAACTTAGACTCGTACGGTGAAGCTGCAGAGCTATAGTAATTAAATATCTATGAAAGTTTTAGGAACTGGCAACTATAGGTTTATAGTTTTTCGGTTTGATTTTTTAAGCATCACCCGTACCACGGAAATGAAAAAATACATTATAGTACAGTTGCCAGCCATCAAGCTACCTCAATCTGTCAAATTTCCCCAATTGAATGTGAACCTTATGTTTTTGTGATAAAGTTGAAAATCTGTAAAAGAAATTTGACAGATTGGGGTAGATGGATGTGCTGGCGTCTGTACATCCAGACTCAGAAAAACTTTTATGAGTCATACAATTAGCTGTCCTGCGCGGGAATGAAACCCGTGGCACGAAGTGGTGAGGCGACTTTCTAAACTGCTGGGCCACACGTGTTGTCAAGAACAACCTTTTTTTTTTTTTTTATTGCCTTTGGAAGCAGACGAGCTAGCGGCCCACCTGATGGTAAATGGTAACCGCTGCTCATGGACATTCGCAGTGCCAGGGGGCACAGCAAACCGCTGCCTACCGTGATATTAGTACTCTTTTTAAACCTCGTTTGAAGAAGGACATGTCGTAGCGCTGGGGAAACACCGCAGCAGGTAATTCATTCCAGAGCCGGCACGTACGTGGGATGTATGAACACTGAAAGCGAACCGTGCTTGACGAGATCGCTTCCAGGAGATACGGATGAACCTTATCTTATCTATATATATAATAAAATCGTAGGAGAGTCAAAACTGTACATTGAATATTTTTTTAAAAGGATACTTGGTGCGTGATCTACAATCGATATCGAAGCCAAAATTAACGTTTTTAGAATTTTTGTCTCTTTGTCTGTGTCTCAAAAAGTACTGCATGGATTTACTTCAAATTTTGCATGAATATTACTAAGAGGTCGGGTCCACATATAGGCTACATATTATCACGCTATCACTTACGGGGGAGGAGTTGTGACAATTTATAAAATTTAACGCGGGTAAAACCGCGGGGCACAGCTAGTTACAAATAACTGTTAGATTATTGTTAGATCGCTTTGTTAGGTCCACAGTTGTGTCATAATTATTACACAAACTTTTATGTATATGTTGATAGTTGTGTGGTTAATGTAGATACTGCCTTATACGTTTTATGTTAAGTGCCGTAATTATAGCTTTAGCTTAAAAATAATGAGTTAAGCTATGAGTTTTATAATTGTGTACAGATTTGGACTGTTAAGTTGGGTGTTTATAAAAATTTTATTCGATACTTTTCGGAATGATGGGTCTTTCCTCCCTTGGTCCCTTTACAAGGGATTTAATTACGGAGTAATCTCTTCCATAAAAAGCCTAGCTTTTTAAATTGGTGGATTACGTCTGAAATAGTGAAACAGAACTGTTTGTATTGGTCTTAAAGGATAGTCGGAAGGTTTCTCGAGTAAATCGTATTCTTTTCTTACGTATTTTACTAATATTCTATCCATATATGCACTCAATAATGTCAATACGTCTGTATTGACATTATTTGCAATTAAATTGATATACATTATTGAACTTACGACGGATAAATAAAATATCTACGAATTTCTACGATGTCTTTCTTTTGTGAGATTGATCTTGACTATCAGAATGTTCTGCAGAAATTTCCAGAAAATACAAGACTTTTAGGCATGTTGTTATACATTCTTAGTTATCTTTGAAACAATTTTCTATTATTTTCCTTATTTCTCTCTTCATTGAAGTGAGGCCACGTTTGTTTTTCTTCCTACAGAAACCTTGGCATTGTGAAACATTGTAAAATGAGTAAGATATTTTTATTGCAATTGTAGCTAAGATTTAAATGTAAAGTTGTTTTTTTTAATACGTAAATGTGTTAGGATAACTTTCAATTTGATACTAATATTATAAGTGCGAAAGTTTGTGAGTATACATACTCACAAACTTTCGTATGGATGTTTGTTAGTCTTTCAGGCAAAAACTACCGAATGGATTTTGTTGAAACTTTGTAGAAATACAGCTTATATATACGAATAGCATATAAGCTGAAATTTGAAACCACAGGTTACATTATACCTTATGTGCTATTCGGATATATAAACTATATTACTACAAAGTTTTATTAAAAACCGTTCCGTACTTTTCCGTAGTTCACAGCTAGTACGAAAATAAAGCGTTGGTTATGAAAACAAATAAAAATATTAAACAATCCTGTGCGATGAAAACAAGTTATCTACTATTTATAGTTATGATGCTCTCTCTCGCTTTATCGAACAATGCCAAAAAGGCAGCATGTCTTATAACGTTTTACATGTCAGTTTTGCTTTCTACAGGCCCAAAAGGCTTAAAAAAATTGGTGAATGGTGTCAAGATGTATTTATTTCAGTACCAAAAGGGCTAAATTAAAATGTTCATTGGCACCATATGCATCTCAGTGGGAAATATAATAACTTACTTTAAATAACACCACCAACACTGCTTTATCTACTTACAGTCAGTGGTTTTTGTTAATATTAACCCTTCAACTAACATATGCGCTATACTGCAAACTGAAAATAATCTGCAGAAGTTATTGCTTCAATCAGAACATGAGCCGATTAAAACCTCGTTAAAATTATCGAGAAGGAATGACATGAAGAAATCACATCGCCTTATTTTGATAATGTAGCAGATGTATTTTTAAATTTATATATATACATATAAATATTTCAACGGTAACTCCGTCATTTGTTGTATTTGGGGTAAAACTGACGTTGTAATAGTTTTCTCAAATGTTACGGTAAATCTTGCCTCTAATCTTCTTTCTCAAACGTGGCCTCACCGATCCCCCTTGTGACCAGAATACGACGAAATTGACTGATTGCACGTTAGTTACAGAGTGGTGCTGGAAGTGGCGGGTAACTCCGACGCAGTCATACTGAGCGGTTTAGAAGCAGATACTCAATACCAAGTTACAGTCGCCGCTCTCTGGGGCGGTCACAAGTACAGAAGTAGGCCTATTGTCTTCCGCACGCTGGGTGAGTTATATTTTATATACATTATATAGATATTAATAATATTTCTAACAATAGTATTATTAGCAGCGGTTGCTACGAGAAGCTTCGAAGAAGCGGACGGTGGTTGAAATTCGGCATGACTAAGGGCCTACTATGCACACCACGTTTTTTGAGCGCGCCGTTGACGCGCGTTTGTGGCGATATACACGTGCCTTAGCATCGCGTTTGTATCGATACAAACAAAAACAAACTGCTCTGTAGGATGAAAGAGCATTTAAAAAACGTGGTGTGCAAAGGCCCTTAGCGTTAGCAAAGTATTTATTCGATGTGTTTCGAGGTAGCTTAAATAATCCTGGTATATTAGACACATTGAGGCTGCTCGTTCCAATCATCAGGTTGTGGCAGGCGTCGAAGGCACTTTGACGTCCCAGTGGCTCGCACTAACATAGCTTGTAAGAGGCATACAATTAATAAACAGTCCCTCACAACGAATGGATATTTTTAAGTGTGCATTGGCGGAATTCGTGAGGGTGACTCTCGATTTACTAAGTAATGAATAATAATCACACCATCGCATTGGGTGTAAACCTATTAAGTTGTATAAATAGATAAATATTTATTTATATAATAAGACGCAAAGCTCTTGTGCCTTATCTTTGTTAAAGTCGTATAGTTTTAATAATTTTTATCAGAGTAATGATAGGTCCAGATTGTTTCCATTAGCAACCATGATACTTTACTCTATTCTTACACCGAAAGCCTATTGTATACTTTATTTCATATAATTAAAAAAAATCTTTCTTAGAACGACCAAATTTTAATGACGTTGAGTAGCACAAAGACGTGAAAGTTAAAGTTGTTCGTATTTTAAATCCGTGATCACAATTTAATTAATTTTTATTGCTCTAATTTCATAATCTTATATAATTATTTCAATTATAATACACGTCAAAAGACTACAATCTTTTAATTTTAGCGGTGACTTTGAATATTTAGATTCAAACCAAATCTTTGAACATTTTAGTAAAGTCACTTTCAAATAAATTATTATACGCTTTCAATTGCGTATTACTATTTATTCTTATACAGTTCTCAATACATAATTGCTTGTTTTAAAAATTTAAATTTTACTCTGTGTTTATTACTACGTCCATTTGCGCCGTGAGTGATTCGTTTTTACAGACTTACTACAGTTTACCCAGACGTGTGACCTTTATTTAGTGCTCTAAAATATTATGCTCAAGTGTTGTTTGTCTTCAGCCGGCCAGCTATTAATAGTGTATAGGGTACAACACAATCGCAGCTCATCACGCCTCATTAGCTTAGATAGAAAGACTGGAATTCCACAAAGGTCAGGTTCCTACTGTATGTACCTACTATTTTGCGTACTCGCGCCTACATTTTGTGACCTGAAGCTTTCGCCACAAGAATAAATGCGCACTTGTTTACATCGACATTACACATTATCGTATACGCTTAAGTTACTTATCTTTACTAACACTTTAGATCGAGTACCTAACCATTTAAATTGGATTTAACAGCAACTCCACGTTGGTAAAATTAAGCCATAAACTAGATGATTGTTCCTAAAAGTTTTGCAGTTTTTAGCCAAGAAAAGAAAGTGTAATGAGAAAATATTCTTTAAGCATAGTCTAATTGTATCAAGCTAATTAGAATTAAAAATGACTTTTATCCAAATTGAGGCTGAAAGTAGAAAATTCAAAACAATTTACGGAACGACCGAGCAGTTAACTTTTATTTATTATGTCTGGACAACACCTAAATAAATCAACGGTCTAATTACAGCTGCCTCTTGTCCGGGATGTATAAATAGTTTCATCAAGGATCTTAAATTTAGAGCATCTTTAATATAGGCAATAAGGGTGATATTGAAACGGAAGTGTTACCACTGATGTAGCATCAAGTGTACGTTAGCTATGTCTTTGCCTGTAAAGCGACATCCATTTTTACTGTACGAAATCATTCCTAGTACCTCAAAGTTAAAAGAAACATTTTCCAGTAACATTAATGTATAAAATACATAGACATTAGGAAATTAACAAATTATCAGCTCAGTTGGTTGTGTAAAATAAAAATCAATTCCAGGTTGAAAATGGCACAAACAAAATATACGTATGTTAAATTTTTTTTAACTTGAAGTTTACATTTTTCTCAGAGCTGCCTGAGGTCTCAAACTCTATAGAAAATATAATTACAACATAATTACCCGTATCAAAAGCCTTTTTGGTATTCGAACTTTGGCTCAATACGGTTATAGGTGTATTATACAACATGTAACGTAATTAACGCACACCCTCAAACACCCCAATTAGAATATTATCTTGTAATCATAATGCATACACTGAATTTTTAATTTAACGCGTATATGCATTGTTATTTACCAAATTAGTTTCTTGGAATAAAGTTTATTTTTCTTTATTTTGTATTGTATGATGGAATTTGTACGAATACAAATAAAACTGCGATTTTAAAAGTCTTATTACTTTGACTAACGGTCCATTTCAATTCGTTTTGATTGCACAGGGTTAATATGACAATAATTTCCGTAGTTTTAATTATTTTGGAATAAAAAATTACCTATATTAAAAATTATATAAATCGATTCAGTAAACGATTCTGAACTAACTATTTTCAGGATGTGCGCTAATTAAGTTACGTGTTGTATATGTCGACATTGTGGCAGAAAAATTAAATTTTAAGTCAATAATTATGAATTTAATTTTCTACTTATGGATTATTTAAATCTGAAATAAATTGATTAATAATAATACAAACAAAAATGAATGGGCTTATGGAAATGTTGGTTTGATTTGTTTGAAGTTAGCTCGCGAAAAGAAGCCTCAAGCGGGCTTTAAGATTTAATGTTCAATACAGCAATAATGTAAGCGATCTGTAAAAGCCATGTTATTTTTTTTAGCCTCGTTGGTCTAGCGGTAGCGTGTACAACCGCAGATAATGAGGTCCTGGGTTCAAATCCCGGGTCAGGCCAAAAAGTGATTTTGGGATTTTTCCGTATTAAGAAATTTCTCAGTATCAGCCCGAAGTCTGGAAGTTGGCGGTATTACACCCCCGTGCCTCGGAGAGCACGTAAAGCCGTCGGTCCTGTAACTAAATTCTTTCCGGTCGTTAGGCGTCCCATCGGATCATAAGAATGATGGAATAGAAAGTGCCCCTGCGCACACACTTGTGCACTATAATATGTCCTGCGCAATTGGCTAGTCTCCATTAAGACTGGCCGCCGTGGCCGAAATTCGGTCGGGACGACATCATTTTTTTAGATTCATTAATTAAAATGCGAAATGTATAAACATGTTATTGCAAGTATCGCTTACACACTTTCTGACAGACACCAAACGCAGGCTAATTTTAGATTAAACATTATCTAAATTACTTTGTTGAAAAAATAAAAATAAAATCTTTTATCTACTACCTGAAAGTAATAAAGGAAGCGACAAAGCAATTAGCTTTAATTTATTATCTCTGGAAAACATCTAAATAAATCAACGGTTCAATCACCTTCTGCCTCTCCTCCGTGACATGAAGGTACTTTTACTAAGTATTTAAAATGGGGCATGTTGTCGGGTGTTTTACTTGAAAAGGCACAGTTGGCACCACATTAGTAGTTACACTTTCAAAATGAAAGCAGCCCTTACTACATATGTAATAAATACCTATTTTCACTTCGTATCTCTTATGTAATTGAACTATAGATAGATAGATAAACTCTTTATTGTACACCAAAGAAATAACAAAATCAAAACAATTAAAACCTTAAAAGTATACAATGGGCGGTCTTATCACAAAATGTGATCTCTTCCAGACAACCAAAGTAAAGATCGGAGAATAGAGTTATTGAGAGGGGCAGTTGTCGGTGTACAGGTACATTACTAATAGTACCTATGGGTACAATTAATAAAGAAATAAATAAAAAGAAAATATAAACATATTACAAATAATAAATGGATATAATATATTATGTTAATAAATATGAACTATACCAATGCGGTTGTTTTTCATCTAAAAGACATAATTATATACTATGTATATATGTTGTTGTTAGTATGGGCTGTGTCATGGTTGAACGACTCTTGATGACTTCAGCTCGGAACACCTATAACTTAACATGCCTTCCCAAGCACGGAGACGAAAATTAATTATTAAAATGGTTGGCGTGGTAAGTAGATACTTGGCTTCCTTCTACATGGCCGCAGATCATGAGTTCGATTCGCACTCAGAATAGATATTTTTGTGCATGAACATGTCGGTTTGTGCTGAGTATGGGTGTAATTATCTATATAAGTATGTATTTACACAACACAAGTAGTATATACTACTTTTGTTTTGTAAATACAGACTTATATAGGATAGTTGCACCCAGATTATATGGCATATCAGTTATCTGGATTCCATAGTACAAGCTCTGCTTAGCTTGGGATCAGATGGCCGTGTTGAATAATGTTGCTATGGTTGATATGGTGGAAATAGTTATTTTTGTAACTATATGTATACACACAATACGCAAAACAAGAATTCATCATGCATACAAATATTTGTCTTGTACAAAGATGGATGGATCAGAAAAAGGTTCACTCCCAACTAAGTTGCAGCGATGTGCAAAACAGGCTAAAGGCATCTTATGTTTGTTTAAATACTTTACTTACTTATCGTATGGGCAGTGATTACCCTAGTGTTAGAATTGTTCAAGCCGCAAGTAGTCTTCTGACATGGCTTAACGACTGTTGCTTAATGACTACAACCGGGACCGACACCTTAACACGTGCTCTTCGAAGCACGGAGATGCTTAAAATTTAAACCACTTTGGTGGTCAGTCATCTATGGACTGACAGAGAGCCTAGTTGCTTAACCATAGTACAAGTTCTGCTTAGTATGGGATCAGATGGCCGTGTGTAAATAATATCCCAGGATATTATTATTTATTTTAAGTATTATAGTCTAATATAGCCGAAAATATTGGGCTCTCAGTTCAGCATTTTTAGTCGAATTCGACTTTCATTTACTTCTTAACAACTTACTTAACTTTTATTTGCTAAAATATGTATGGAACCGTGGACATATCTAGTAATCAAATAATTAACTTCATTTCTCTAGGGATTCATTAAATAATTACCGAACAAATTCCACCGAAGCTTTTGTTTTTAATAATTAACCAGAGGAACGTGTGAACGTACTTTGGTATCCCTTTTGAGTTTCGCGTGTTAAGTTTTTATATGTGTTTGTGACATGCGATGGACACATTAGCATTAGTGGGATGAGGCCGCTTCGGTAGCTATCTATGGCACTCACTTTGGCGGTCTAGCTTTGTATAATGGTAGAAAATGGTTCTATTACTTTGAAGAGTTATATGAATAATGTTAACTCCCGATATTTTTGTTCCAACTTTTCTTTGTGTCATTGAAATCGTTTGTACTTCTTTGATCTCAATAATTCTTTTCAGCCATATCGGAATCCCTTAAGATCGAAGTTAAAGTAACGGGCTGATTTGCCTTTCACGCCGCAGTTCGTGGGTTTGATTCCCACCAGGGGCTCTACCGGCTAAGTCGCCGATCATCGATTTCTTAAATGGCGTTCAAATAAATAAAGGTTAAAAATTACTTAATCAATCATTAAATCGGCTTCCATGAGCACATGTGACGTCACAAAAGGTCCGGAATCGATTGTCAACGTTGAAGCCGACTTAACGATTAATTAATTCAATTTTAACCTTTATTTATTTGAACCCCATTTAAGAAATCGATGTTCGGCGACTTAGCCGGTAGAGCCCCAGGACAGATATTTGTGTGCATCAACATGTCTGTTTGTCCTGAGTCTGGGTGTCATTATCTGTATAAGTATGTATTTACAAAACAAAAGCAGTATATGTATGTGTAGTATATCAGTTTCCTGGTTTCCAAAGTATAAGCTCTACTTAGTTTGGGGACAGATGGCCGTGTGTGAATAATGTCACAGGATATTATAAAGTTTGTTATCCAATAGTAGCAGGTTTAAACTTATATAATCAAAAGCTGAAATCAAATATTCTATTGTTATCCAGACAATCATCGATTCCGATTGCTTTTTGTGGAAACATTAAATCTTCATTTCTTCGTCTTTAGATAATTTGTGGATGGCGAGAGGTCAGGCCCAGAATTTAGTACGCATTTTGATATTTTATTGTATATACAATCACTAAGCTATAGAATCACTTGCAACAAAGGTACTTAGGTCATTCTTGGATATTTCAAAAAAGGCAAGTCAGATTTTCATTCTTTTATTATTTTTTTGTACGGACCAAATTTGGAAGGAAAAATTATTTAAAAAATTTTTGTTCTAACTTTCCTAAGGATTTTACAACTTTTCTTTTTAAATGATTTCTTAGAAGTAATTGAACTGTTCCGTTAGCGTAACGTAAGCAAAAATATTTCTGTGGAATATTTTAATGACTCATTCTAAAATTCACCATTAACATAATATATCATATCGATAGCACGTGTGGTGCAGCGGTTAAGACAGTTGCCTCGACACTTCGAGTCCCGGGTTTGATTCGCACGCAGGACAACTATTAATGAGACCTATAGATAGTTTTTATATGTCTGAATATATTTTGTGTCCGTCAATTGTATGTTTTTAAAGTACCCCGCGCGCGACACAGTGTTTAATTTCTCTAGTTTTACTTTAAAAAATGCTTTTCAAATTACACTTTTTCTTACGTAGGTACTTACATCTACCTAATCGAATACTCATCCATACTCATCTCACACATCTACTAGCCAATATAGATGATCTAATAAACTGCTCACTCACGTGTATTATTCAACTACCTTCATGTCCTACGACACTCAGTTTTACGGTTCGTGAGCACCACTTTAACTTTTTTCCTCGAAGCTTATTGAATTTGTGGGGTAAGAAATGTTGATTAAAGTAAAAACTTTCAAAAATATTTGTTTCGATAAGGTATTGCTGACGCGTTTGTGATGTCTAATAATAATAATATCTAGGGACAATGTCACACAGATCATCCTAACCCCAAACTAAGCAAAGCTTGTACTATGGGTACCAGGCGACGATATACATACTTATATATAGATAGATAAATACTTATATACATAGGAAACATCCATGACTCAGTAACAAATATTCGTGCTCATCACACAAATATTTGCACTTACCGGGATTCGAAGCCAGGACCACCAGCTTCGTAGGCAGGAGCACTACCAACTAAGTTTTAATGTTTTAAGTAAGTAAGTATTTTTAATTGTCCACCAAAAAAAATATACAGAACGTAATATGAACATGTCATTGTTTAACGAGATTGTACAAATGGTGGCCTTATCGCTAGGTGCGATCTCTTCCAGGCAACCGTTGAATGGACCAGGAGTAAAGAAACATAATATTGGCATATTTAGAGCATACGCACACCACGTTTTTTAAGCGCGCCGTCAACGTGCGTTTTGGTAACGCGCGTAGACAGCACGCTTTTATCATACAGAGCAGTTTGTTGTCGTTTGTATAGATACAAACGCGCGTCAACGGTGCGCTTAAAAAACGTGGTGTGCATAGTCCTTTATAGAGAGTCTTTTCATGTCAATAAATAGTAAGTAATAGTATAGGTAATGAAAAAAAAAAAAGAAAAACAATGTTCCAGTCCCCCAAAAACGTAGAAAGTATTATTTACGAACCAATTTTTATTTTTCCAATTTTTCTGTATTCTTCTTCTTCGTTATATCTTATTTATTAAGAACTAGCTGTGCCCCGCGGTGTTACCCGCGTTAAATTTTATAAATTTTCTTTGCTATAAACCTCACGGAGCCCGAGACCTTTCCAACGAATGCAAAACCGTGGAAATCGGTTCGTGCGTTCTGGAGTTATAGCGTCAGGAAGGAAAACCCGACTTATTTTTATATAGTAGATTTCTTATATTTTCTCCTGGTCCTATATATTGAAATGGAAATTAATAAACGTAGAAATAATATTTATTTATTTATATTTGTAGTTTATATTTATTTACCACACCATCTCATCCCGTGGGAGTGTCGAAGTCGACCCGTGGGAATATCTACCAGAAAACGGGCAGCAGTGTATCTCTGTGTACTATCGTACCGTCCTACTCCGATCGCGAATCCGTATATTTCTACAAATTGTTGACACAGCTTCATTGTGGATATTTTTTGGGGAGGTTTTTCTGCTACAGTGCATTTCATTTGGTTGCCATAATGCCATAATCAGTGGACGTTATTGAGCCGACATGGTGATTATGATTATGAAACTTATTTCAAAGATATTTTTACGCATATGTTTTACTAGCTGTGTCCCGCGGTTTTATCTGCGTTAGACTTTATAAATTATCACAGCTGCTCCCCCGTAAGTGACAACGTGATAATATGTAGCCTATATGTTGACCCGACCTCTTAATAATATTCATGCAAAATTTGAAGTACATCCATGCAGTACAGTTTTCAGTTTAGCCCGGACATACATACTGACAAACGGACAAAAATAAAACTATATTTTAGGCTTTGATATCGATTGTAGATCACGCCCCAATATCCTTTTAAAAAAATATTCATTATACGGTTTTGACTTTCCTACGATTTTATTATATGTACAGATTAGTTAAAGTTATTTGAATTACTTTTGCCTTGCTACGCCCCATTACTATCCTCGAACCCCACTTTTACTAATGTTTCTATGGTTCAACGAACATAAAGTACTTATACCTGTTGCGTGTAACAAGATCGTGTTTCTGTCCCAATTCCCTCGTACAAAATAGGTCACTGACACCGTGACATTATGTCACTTATAGTAATGACATTTGTTGAATAAGTTCTAAATGAAATTAATATAGTGGATTTGACATGTTGTTTCATTACATTTGGTGGGTGATTTATTGTTTACTAGCTGTGCCCCGCGGTTTCACCCGCGTTAAACTTTATAAATTATCATAGCTCCTCCCCCGTAAGTGATATAGTGATAATATGTAGCCTATATGTTGACCCGACCTCTTAGTAATATTCATCCAAAATTTGAAGTAAATCCATGCTGTACTTTTTGAGTTTAGCCCGGACATACATACAGACAAACAGACAAATATTCTAAAAACTATATTTTTGGCTTCGATATCGATTGTAGATCACGCCACAAGTATCAGTTTTAAAAAAATATTCAATGTACAGTTTTGACTTTACTACGATTTTATTATATGTATAGACTAGCTGTGCCCCGCAGTTTTACCCGCGTTAAATTTTATAAATTATAGCCTATGTGTTAATCCAGGGTGTCGGCTAACTTCGTACCAAATTTTATTAAAATCGCTCCAACCATTTAGACGTAAAGAAGTAACAAACATACACACTCACACAGTCTCACACTGACAAACTTTCGCCTTTATAATATTAGTGTGATTTTAACTTGCGTAATTTGGATGAAAATGAAATGAAAATGTTTATTTGCTAGAATATAGGTTACATAGTTGTTGGAAGCATTGTAGTATGGTTTCACTATATTCGACATAAATATGTCATGCAAAAATATGAGATTACGACATTTATTCTAATTTATTACATTATTACATTTGGTGACAATGACTGAAGACTTATATAAAGACTCAGAGTAATTTAATCAGTAACTGCAATGATCGTCAGTTAGACCTAGTATTAAGTACGCTGGCGGGGGAAGGGAGTACGGGCGTAACAGTGTGCGCATCGGAGGCGCCGCTTGTGCCTGTGGATGCATATCACCCACCGCTAGAAATCTCGGTAGGCATTAATGTGCGCTCGCGCTGGCTGCCCGGCTCGGCCGACCCGGCTGCTACTGTCATTAACACGCAGTCGCCAATTGGTTGGAATTTTAATAAGGCCGATTTCTTTTCGTTATATTCTTTGATATCTGCTGTGGATTGGACCCCTTTGTACGAGCTTGACTTAGAATCCAGTTTAAATTATTTTTACAGCATTATTAATTCTATTTTAGATGACTGCGTTCCAAAAAAAAGGCGAAGTTGTGTAAACTCTAGGTACATTTACCCTGAGTGGTACACTACAGATATAATTCGCGACATAAAAATGAAAGCTTTTTTACACAAGCAGTATAAGGCAAGTAGATCTATAACTGATTATGAGGCGTTTGCCCGGTGTAGAACTAACGTTAAAAGTATGATAAGAGTCGCGTACGAGCGGTATCAACACCGTATTCAGGACCAAATGCTGAATGATCCAAAATCTTTTTGGAACTACGCTAAGTCCAAAAGAGGTAAGAATCCCCACAAAATTAAAAAAAATGGGGAAATATTGTCCGAGCGGCAGTGTGTTGAGGAATTTGCGCATTTTTTTTATTCTGTTTATAGAACTGAGGAACCGGAGTTGAATGTAGGTGCGGCTATAGAGGGAGCGGGTTTCGAAAACGGAGCAGCACGGGTACACTTAAGCCAGCTACTGTTAGTAGACGTATGTAATGCGCTTAAAGAATTAAAACCTAAAAGGTCCGCGGGTCCAGATGGCATTCCGCCTTACATATTTAAGGATTACCGGCTTGTGTTATCTAAGCCACTACTTCATATATACAACAAATGTCTACAGGCGGCGCAATTTCCAGAAAGGTGGAAAGTGACCCGTGTTGTACCGGTTCCAAAGGGAACTTCTGCAGAATCGGTGGATGGGTACAGACCTGTGGCAGTGTTATCGACGCCGGCTAAAATATTTGAAGCTGCTATCTATAAGAGCATATTTTTGCAAGTGGCGACGCAACTTTCCGAAACTAAGCACGGTTTTCGACCAGGTAAAAGTACCACCAGTAATCTGCTTTGTCATATGATCCATTTGCAGACAACTGTGGATAGTGGGGGTCAAATTGACACCGCTTACTTTGATTTTAAAAAAGCATTCGACTTAGTCGATAATAACGTTTTGCTTAGAAAGTTAGCTGGTGTTGGTTTTACCCCACATTTACTAAATTTTTTTGCCAGTCGTATGAAAAGCAGGCAGCAGTACGTGGAATATGCGGGACATACGTCAAAACCATATTTTACGAGATCAGGGGTAAGTCAAGGGAGTAACTTGGGCCCCCTAGAGTTCCTGCTTATGATAAATGACCTCCCGCACGTTGTTAAAGACGCTAAGTGTTTACTGTTCGCTGACGACCTTAAATTATCTCTTGCCGTCGGGAACAATGACGACTGTGCTAGGCTGCAGGGGGATATAGACAGAGTGGTGAACTGGAGTTGCGCAAATCAACTACAATTTAACACTACAAAGTGTGTGACAATCACGTTTTCTCGCGCGCACTCCCCCATTCAACATAACTACCGCATCAGTGAATCACAAATGATTAGAGTCACAGAGGTCAAGGATTTGGGTATAAGTTTGAACACCAGGCTGACTTTTCGTGATCATATCATTAGGCTATGTAAGAAAGCTTTTAGAAATTTAGGTTTTATACTTCGAACAGTGAAAGGGTTCGCAAACATTCGAGCTATAATTTCCTTATATAATGCATTGGTTAGGAGTCAACTTGAATGTAATGCAGTCATCTGGGCACCGCATGAAGCTAAGTATAGCCTCATGCTGGAGCGTGTACAAAATAAATTTATTCGATATTTGTATATGCGACATTATGGAGTATATCCATTTTACCCTTTGATGTATCCCACTCTGTTTATTTTAGGCATGGTGGGATACAATGAACTAAGAGTTCGAAGGGAACAGGCACTAACATCATATCTTTTTAAAATATTTAGGGGTAAAATTCATAATGCTGAAGTATTAGAACAGATAGCCCTGTGTGTCCCGGACAGGTATGTTTGGAGAAGGAGACGGCCGCGATTGCTAGTGGAACCGCGTGGTCGGACTAATCTTGTACATGAGGCGCCCCTGACGCGTGCTCTCCGTACTCTTAACCTTATAGCAGCTGAAACTGACCTATTTTTGTGTTCTCTGAGTGAGTTCACGAGAAGTGCACTATGTATAATTTGTTATAAGTAAATTTGTGTAGTGGTATAAAATTGTTATATACTTAGATAAGCACTCTATCGCATTGGACTTATACCTGTAAAGATAGATGTAAGAGAGAAAAAAAATAAAAAAAAATAATTATAACAAAAATCCTTATGAATTATTTAAAATGTCATTATTAAATAAGTATTTATAAAATGGTCAACAGCCACAATAAAATATTGCAAAATTAAAATGTTCTGATTGACTGAACGATTTGGGTACGGCCCCACAATTATTTACCAATTCATTATCATCATGTCATAAAATTATATAATATCCGTTATATTTACAAATTTTGATCATTCAGAAAATCATTAACATTATAATAACATTTCTCAATTAGATTTTTTTTAATGTATTCTTAAATCTAACGGTATCCAATTGCTTAATAGTATTCGGTATTTTATTATAAGTCAATGGTGCTGTATGTATGTTATTACGATACGCCGCGTGCCGTGTGGTTTCCGGCCTAGAGTTAAGGGATACGCCAGGTAGTCGGGTAGCAGCGCTACCTGTCTACTAGCTACCACTTTACTGCGGTTGACAACCCGCGCGCCCATCGCGGTGACTCTGCAAACTCCCCCAAATGGTAACGATATAGCAACCTTTGGAGGAGGCCTATGTCCAGCAGTGAACGATATCAGGTTGATGAAGTATGTTATTACGTTAAAGTAATGGAATCAGGCGTTACTTTGCCGAAATCCATAACAATCAAAATACAAAATCAATATGTAGTGTTAATTCCGCTAATTGTCAGTTTAATCATGCCGGGATGCAATTTGCACTGCCCTCCCGCCCGCAAAAATGTGCACATGCAAGAAGACAATATAAAAAACCAAATTACAGGCGCCAGTTCGATACCCAATACGTGTTTCAGTCCTCCACGGACTATTCTCAAGGGCTGCTAAGTCGTCGAGTGCTCGAAGGAGACTCTCCTTACTCCGTACTGGCGAATGTAATTTGCTTTTTTATATTGTCCTTCTTGCATGTGTACATTTTTGAGGGCCGGAGGGCAGTGCACATTGCATCCCGGCATGATTAAACTGACAATTAGCGGAATTAACACTACATATTGATTTTGTATTTTGATTATTACGTTAAATGCAAACCTTGATAAATAAATAGTAAAAGTACTTAGGATGATGATTTTAGGACCTGGCACGAATCTCCATAACGCTTCATTAATCAATAAGTTTTCAAGAATTTAAATTTAATCAGCGAGTTATCATATTTAGGATACCACTTTGTTTTTTGTCTATGTAACCGTCGATCTACCGCTTGTGAATCTTCAAAAAAAATTGGCAAAAAGTTTATAGTAGATGACGTTATAAGGCATTATTAAAAGGCCTAATGGCTATCGTAAGTTGACTAGTACTTTACTTGCGTGTCCAATATAGTGCACTCAGAGTACTGGTTGGGGTTGCCATGGTGTTGCAGTGCGTCAGGGATATTGGCTGAGGCGCGGGTTTGCCGCTATAGTCAGGAAAAGATGCCCCTCCTTACTTGCTCTTGTTTGTGGCAGTACCAACACTATATCGGTGGGAGTCCCTCATAGTGCAAAGATGGGGGCGGCTTCATGTCGAATTTTTTTTGTTACCTATCTAAACTAACATAAGTTTGTCAAGCACATTGGTACTTTAAAAATATGGACCTTATCTGAAATAAATGTTTATTATTATTATAAACGAAAAAAAGCTGCATGCACTAGCTAGTATTCGATAAATTTGAAATACAACGAAATTATTTTCAAGTTGAATAACTTAAATTGAGCCTTCAAAACTTAGTTAACAGTTAAGTTTTGAAGACTCACCTACCGTTGGCGTTGCTTGATAGCCGTTTAAGTGAAATTGAGAGGCGTATAAACTTGATTTTAAAAGACCACGCCGCACTTGGGAAATGAATCCCTGTGTTCCGAGGTACTTTACAAACATACAATTGACGGACACAGAGTACATCCAAACTCAGAACAACTACTTATGGGTCACTTAAATAGTTGTCCCGTGTGGGATCAAACACGGTACATGAAGTGGCGAGGTCATTGCTCATTTATTTGCCTAGGTTGCCCTATCCATACAAATATCGACTTACATTCAGTCAAAAAAGTATCGGGAATGGATGATTTGTTTATGGTTCCAAAATCAAACTTTTGTTTTTTTTTTGTTGTTGTTAGATTGGCACAACTGTTTTCCATTTTGGCGCGGAGTTTGAGTTGCATCTGTTATTTATATTAAATAAAAATACAGTGCTGGTTTAAGTAATATCATATATAGTGTGTATTGCGAATTTCATAATGGACAAAAATATCGAACAAAGAGTTTAACGAATTTAAATGAATTTAATCTCTGGGTCCCGGGGTACTTTATAAACATATAATAGACGGACACAAATTATATCCAGACTCAGAACAAATATTTGTGGGCCACGGAAATAGTTGTCCGGCGCGGGACTCGAACCCGCGACACGAAGTGGCGAGGCGACTGTCTTAGCCGTTGCGCCACACGTGCAGTCATTTAAAACATAACAAAAATTTGCTTGCCCCTAATGTGAATTTCACCAGATTCTAAATATAGAAATTATCCACACTACATTTATAAAGTTAATAATTGGCAAGTTGCGTGTTTGATACCTATATGACCTCCCATAGGATTTCAATAAATGAATAGTGGTTAAACTTCAGTTTGCATGTAAATTAACATATGGAGTTTACCCATATTTTTCAGCTATACTATTGTATTGCCGCGTTAACTCTTACCTAATAAAGAAACTAACAACTTGCTAATAAAGAACTAGAGCGATTTTTTTTTTCCAGATGATAATTTTAATTTCTTGTGACGTTCACACTTGGGCTTTGTCTTCTACTCGTAATATTTATCTTAAAATTAATAAAAATACTGAGCATACATAGTAAATGTATTTTTTTATTTAAATTCTTTTGACCAACTCTTAAGAGTTACCCAAATCGCCATTATGATATCGGCAAAAATATGTGCTATTTTTTTTTAATCTGCTGTCTAGAAATGCTTTTGTTGATATGTAAATACCAGTAATTCATCGGAAATTGGAATCCTTACACGATTGACACCAGGTCCAAGACTGCCGGTTACTGGTTGCCTGTAGATCAAGATCAGTATCAGAAAGTATTATTAAATAGCAAGTTATTCAATAGCATTCAGTTCAAAAATCCATCACCAGATAGGAAGTTGGAAATTATCCGAAAGAAGCTTCTAATATTTGCCCGAAACATACACACAAACATGGCACATTACAAAAAAGAAATAAAAAAAAATATCAGCTCACCACAATATAAAAATAGTATAATATAATAATATCTATGGACAAAGTCACACAGATCATCCTAGCCCCAAACTAAGCAAAGCTTGTACTATGGGTACTAGGCGACGATATACATACTTATATAGATAGATAAATACTTAAATACATAGAAATCATCCATGACTCAGAAGCAAATATTCGTGCTCATCACACAAATATTTGCACTTACCGGGATTGGAACCCAGGATCACCAGCTTCGTTGGCAGGAGCACTACCAACTAGGCTACGGTGACCGTCAAATATAATAATAAAAGAAGCAAACATGACCATCAGGCCCAAACGCACATTTAATATTTCGGGAAATAGCAAAGAGATTGATCGACGCTTCCCATGATCAGAGGGCTGGCATATACTTGGGTCAAAAGATCAGCATTGCCATCCAGCGTGGCAATGTGGCCAGCCTTCTGGGCACTTTTCCCATACGCGATGCGGAGGGATTATTCGACGCCTATTAGGGTAAATAAGGTTTCAACTGTAGTTTTTTTTTCTAATTGTTCGCTTAATATTTAATTTAATTATTTACTTTTGATAATAAACAACTCACACCAGAAGGAAACTAAAGCTTCACAATTGCAGATGTTACTATTACCACACCATTCTCTCCACATTAGCATACACGCATCCAATAATGCATGTTCTCTTTGTTGTACACCTCGAGTCGTGCGTTGGCATCACTCCAGCCGGTTCATTTACCCAACACTTGATCTTCCGGAAATGTTGCACGCGCATATCTGTAAATATAACAGACAGTCTTATTCTGGTATTAAATAATTATGCATAGTAAACGAAGCTATGACGATACAACTTTTTTAAAGTGTCCCTACACAGAGAGTGTTAAATAAATCCCAAAAGATTACCACAATGGGGTTGTGTCAATCATTTGGTGGGATATCATATAATCGCCACGTTTGGCAGACAGGTTGGCGATCGCAGTATGACAGTCATAGTGCACAGAGAGACGCTGCTGCCCGTTCTCTGAGAGGTATGCCATCGGGAGGACTTCGACGTCCCCCACGGGATGTGGGATCTGTGTGGTGATATACTTCGCTGTCAACCACATTTTTGTTTACAAACTAAGATTTTGTTACTCGGTAGAGCCTCGACTATTGACCTGAGTAAAAAATCTGTGTTTTATGGTATGCATAAAATCAAAACATTGTATTTCCAGTCTCCAGAAAAAAAATGTATATGATAGTATACAATAAAACGTTCGCGACGAATATATATCTAAGTCCATTACGTTCTATTGATAACTATGACACGCATTTCTTTGCAGAACGCGGTTCCGTACTCACGAATCACGTAATGTATACTAAAATGATACATTATTACTCGTATACACGGTAGAATTCCAAGTGATTTTCTCAATAAGCGTCCAAAAGCGAGTCTTAAAGCTTGTCACTTCTTCAAAAATTGAGTGTCATCATCATAATCATTAAAGCTGAAAGAAGGACAAGCACCATCTTGGGGATACGCCGTAATCGTCACGCTTGGCAGACGGGTTTGCGATTGCAGTAAGATTCAGCAGTCATAGTACTCAGTAGGAAGCTGCTGCCCGTCCTCTGATAAACATTACCTCGGGTCGACTTCTACGCCTCCCACGGAATGACATGGGGTGATGATATTTTGATGTTAGCCACCATCACCACAGAATTAAATAGTGTGTACGGTAAAAAAATATCAAAACTTGATTTTAACCGGGAATGTGTGCGTTTCTTCCTTAAGTGCAATCCCGTTCTGATAAATCTACACTTTATCAGGGGTATGAGGTCCTCTTTTTTGACAAATCTATGTACTTTTTTTTTTTTTAAGACAACGCTCGCACTAGTGAATCTAATCCCTGTGTCGCGGGGTACTATACAAACATATAATAGACGGGCACAAATTACACCCAGACACAGAACAACTATTTATGGGGCACACAAATAGATGTCCGGCGCGGGACGAACTTACGACACGAAGCGGCGAGGCAACTGTCTTAGACTTTGATTATTTATTACTGAGAAACAATATCGACAGGCTTGAATTTAAGCAAGAATATGCGCGGTTCTTTTTTTAAAGTTACTTTGTACATAAACTACTGTGCATATTTGTCATACTAATTTGCATATAAAATACGCAATGGACCGCATTCTCAAGTTCATTCGCCCCTTTGGCGCCAGGCGCCACTCAATTTGTTTAGTGTTATTGACTTTAGCGACCTACAAAACCTTTGCCTAAGTAATAGTATATACCTGTATAAGTTTGCCCTTATTTGTAAAGACAATATAGGTACAGTATCTATTGAATTGCTTGTCGTTATGTTAGTAAGTGGTTTTAGTGTTCAAATACGAAAACCATAAAGACATACTCAATAATAATATCAATGATATTAATTTCTTTTGCCACAGTTTTGGTTTTGTTAGTATTTTAAGTAATAACCCTAAGTTTTATCCCATCCAAGTGAAAACTTTTTCTTTCAGACAAAACAGACAGATTTAATAACATTTAAAATTTGATACAATTTCCTCAAATTAGTAAATTTTAGATAAACTATTCCTCCGTCTCTTTTTTTAATATTACTAATATTTTTTAATTACTGGTATTTTTTTCAAGACAACGCCCCGACTATGAGATTGAATCCCTGTGTCGCGAGTTACTTTACAAACATATAATTGACGGACCCGAATAACATCCAGACTCAGAACAACTATTTATGGGTCAGACAAACAGTTGTCCTGGGCGGAAATCGAACCCCGGGTACCAGGTGGTGAGCCGACTGTCTAAACTACTGTGCCACAAATGCAGTCTTCTTGGTTCTCTGATTCTGGATGTATCTTTCTCAACCTGTACAGAAAAACAAACATATTTTTTTTTGTAATAGTTGGGAAAGTAAATATATTCCAATAACCATTCGGCTTAAACTATTTTGCCCCTATTGATTTGTTCCCAAATTTATTTTTGTGTTACGTTCCTAATATGCGGCACTTATTGACAAAATTATACGAGACACACTGATAAATATTCTTAATTTAGACCTGGATAACCGAACATTGCTACAGGCCCCTGTTCCTGTGAACTTAGGCGGGTTCGGTGTCCGCAAAATCTCCAATATGAGCCTACTGGCATTTCTGTGGCCTCATCGCAACCGTTTTATTTTCATAATTATACTCGTAAAACTTTAGTATGATGCAGATGACAGTCAGCCTGATATTTGGTTGGTCAAAGTCCATAGAATTAAATTCATAATAAATTTATAGATGCGAGTAATTCTATTCATCCAAACGGAGGGATGAATCAACTTGAAACATATATTAAACTATCTTCACCTATGTGAAAATTCTTTCTATAAAACATGAACATTTATCGGGTATTATTGCTATACTATATATTATCCCGTACTAAAATCGATCTTTATTCTAAATCTCAGTCAAATCTATTTAGTAGACGAATCGTGAAAAGGTAACAAACAAATTTACATAACTTCTTCTACAACAGACATGCTAACTCTTCTTACATACATATGTAAGAAGAGTTAGCATGTCTGTTTTTATGTAAATTTGTTTGTTACCTTTTCCTTAAGTATATGTATACTTACTAAGAAATATCCGGGACATATAGCATAAACTGAGCAAAGCTTGTACTATGCATACTAGACAACGCGGCAACGGATAGAAGTACTTATTTACTATTTGTTTGTAAATATATCCAATCAAGTCGAAATCCGCAGGCGCACTAAAGTAACCGACATAGCCCGAAGAATTACCGAACTAAAGTGGCAGGGGGTGGGGCACATAGCTCGTAGACTTGAAGGCCGCTGGAGCAGAAAGGTTCTGTCCCAGTGGCGAACATGAACCGGCAGACGTAGGGTGGGCAGGCCCCCCACAAGTTAGATCGACGGGATGCCGTTGGATGTGGGCAGCGCACGAGCGGTATTTGTGGAGTTCTTTTAGGGGATTCCTTTGTCCAGCGGTAGACTTGCGGACAGCGGTGATGATGAAGGAGAGATTCAGCATATTTGTTGGTGTAAGTGATCAGCAATGTGTCAAGACTTGCAGGCCTCTTCAATTAACGGAATATTTTAGATATATTTCGTGTAATTTGCATTAATTTAACAATAATAGTGCTATTTTTAATGCAATGTTTTTTGCTACTAAAAGTTTTTGGGAAGTGAAGTTAAAATAGTGGCCCGTGGCAGACACAGTGTAGAACCTTAATTAGCTCACAATTTCTGTATACCCGAGCGTGTGAGCCTTCCCTGTTTTTTCAAGCCTTCGTGCTTTTGTTTCGATTCTCGCACCGCACAGTCTTTGTGTACATTGTTGTACACAAACACTGTGCGGTGCGGTGCTTTGTTTTAAAGTTTAGTTGGAGGCGAGACACCTCTCCATACCTCGAAGATAACAATCAGGTATACCTGATCGTTATCTTCGAGGTAAGGAGGTCATTATTATTATTAGAACTTATTTTGAGGATCATACTAATTGCAATTTAATGTATGGAACATAAAAAAGGCTAATTAGTTGTAGGCTTTAACTTTTACAACTACATTTTCTTTGACAATTGACATTTGAGGAACGATTTATTTACTTAAATTTTCTTGGATATAATAAATATCGAAGTGCGCAAAAATCTATCTAGGCCCCCCTAAAACCTATACTGTAAGAGAAACATTTTTTAACAATAGAGTAATTTTAAGTTTATCAAACGATAGAACGTAAATTTCTGAATCCGTCGGTGTATATTCCTGGGACCTCATTCACATACGGCAATCTAATCCCAAACTTAGCAGAGGTTATATTATGGACTCCATATAAATAATATGCTAAATATAGTACTTTTATTTTGTAAATACATACTTAACAACAGACATGTTCATGTACACAAATATCAGTCATGGGTGGGAATCGAACCCACGACCTGCTGCGTGAACGGAGCATCTAACAACTACACTAACCGGACCGTTTACTATTTAAATGAATAGTTAAGCCCGTTGAATATTGTTTAATGGTAAAAAATGGTAAATTATTTAGGCAGCCCTAAAACCTATACTGTAACACCAGACCAACCACCAAACGATAGAACGTAAAATTCTTAAATCTAAGTGTATATAACTTTTTGGCCAAAATATCCTTTACGCTGATACCGTTACAGAATCGTAGAATCCTTATAATCGTTGCTACTGGTTCATATAGGTTCAAGCCCAGGTGCTTTCGGTGCGTAGGCTGTTGGGTTGAATTGGGTAATTAGGTACCGCTTCTAGAAGGCCGGAGTGTAGGAGAAGTGGAAATCCTAGTATAAAAAATGATGCGGCATTGGGAAGAGTGTACAGCGTTCATCCTTCCCAGTCAGTGTTTTTACCTCAGGGCATTACTTCACCATGTACGGGGCCCGACATCGTTCTAGAACTTAAAAACAGTTGATGGAGTTACTAAAGAAATTTACCAAGCCGTTTGCCGAGATAGAGGTTTACGTTATGCCAAAATGTAAAAAAAAAATGTCCACCCGTGCGAAGCCGGGCCGGGACGGGCCGCTAGTATTTAATAATTTACTCAACATAATAATATCTGTGGACTAGCTTGTACTAGGCGACGATATACATACTTATATAGATAGATAAATACTTATATACATAGAAAACATCCACGACTCAGAAACAAATATTCGTGCTCATCACACAAATATTTGCACTTACCGGGATTCGAACCCAGGACCACCAGCTTCGTAGGCAGGAGCACTACCAACTAGGCTGCGGTGACCGTCAATATATTTTAATATATTTCATACTTTTAATTGTTTTAGTTTTTTTTTAATTTAGCTTTTGTTTATTTTTTTATTACTAAAACTTTGTTATTTATTATTTTAATAAATTTAAAAAACAGAACCCACATCTGCTAACAAGCTGTTTAGCAGTTCAGTAAACGTATCAAATTTTTTGTACAAAAATTTGATGTACAGTGAATAAACTTTTATTTCATTTCATTATAATGAGTCAGACTGGAAGCTTCACTCCCAATATTGTAAAAGGCAGTGGAGTAAAATACTCTAGGTGCATATTAGTCTATTAACTACTTCATATTTCTGTCTAAAATTTCCCAGTATCAGCTCCATATAGAATAAAGCCTTAAAACAGCATGAATAGTCTTAATTGGATTCGACACTCGATGGCGCTCCACGGTGGGTTTTTGTCAATGCTTTTTTAATTTTAAAACCACAATGCTCTTATGACGAGTGCTCACGTGAAAAACATTTTTTGTTTTAACGGTTTCATATCTGTTCTGGACGTTTATAAAGTAGGTGTTATATGATAAATTTGAAAAGGGAAGGTAATAAATATTGAGGTTCGTTTTCATACCTATCGTATTAGATTTATTTGAAATTATAGATTGGTGATCCCAAGATTCAGTTAGTTAGTTACCGTTCTTAAACAATCTATACAGTTCTACTCAAAAAAAAAAAAATTGCAGTAGCGGCGAGTAGGTACTTGTGTTTTTTCTTCTTTCTTTCTTTTTGTAAATCGCCCCCGCACTAGTGCGGACATAAATTACAAAATTATTAATTAGAACAATTATAAATAGGTCCCACAAATAGTTCTTATGAACGGGGATCGAACACCTCGGCGACCAAGTATACTTGGTCGCCGAGGTAATAGACAGCCTCGTTAGTCTAGTGGTTTTGTGTTCAACTTATAGGTATGTTAAGCTTATGGGTTTATATCCCCGGTCGGACAATAAGTAATCCTGGAAATTTTCTTAGCAGAAAATTTCCCAATTTCAGTCTGAAGTCTGGGAGTTGGCAATATCACACCCTCGTGCTTCTAAGAGTACGTAAAGGCTGTGCCTGACCTCTTTCCGGTTGTGTGATAGAATATATAGAGTGATAGAAACTGCTTCTGTGTTTGCACGTACTTGTGCACTATATACATAAGTCCCGCTCAAATAGCAAATTTCCATTGAGACTGGCCGCCGTGACCGAAATCGACCAGGAGGAAATTTTTATATAGCCATTATTTGAAAACAATAAATTGCATTTTTCTGTTTAAAGTGGAATGGCAGATTCCACTAATAAGAATAATACCAAAATTAAATAACCTACCTTCAAATTCCTTTCCCTCTCACAGACTTCCTGAAGAATCTGATTTATTTTGTGGTAAGCCCGCAAAATAAATCGGATTCTTCAGCTCAGATTGTGGCGTATCTACCGTCACCTAAGTCTGACCTAAATGAATTTCGATAGGATATTTTAGAATTATTAGAACGACAGACCGACTGTAACAGAATAATCCTATCGAGTACAAAGTACACCGCCGAGTGCTCTGACCGATTTCTAAAATTGGATTCGGCATTTAGTTTACTAGGTCTTTCTGAAAGCGCTGTTGCGTATAGCGATGAGCAAACCGAATTTTACTGCAGTACCATTTGTAGGTGAAATGTGAAATATATTTTTTAGAACCGACAAAATAGGGAAGAGATTTTTTTACGTCATACATGGTGTAACTTAAATAAGATTTAAATAATATTCCTTTTTAAACGGTTTTATTTAGCTTACCCCGTTTGTTTTATTTTTTATTCTTGGGTCAAATTTAGTAACTGAAATTTGACCCCCTTCCTGTTGACCGATTGATCTGAAATTTGGTACACACTTCTAGTTCTGGTGACAATACAATTAAATAAATTCCGTTTCATTGTAAATCCAATATGGCCGCCGCTACAAAATGGCGGATAACTTAGGTTTTATTAATCCCATCAATATGGGTATCAAATGAAAGGGCTCAACAAATAGAATACAATGTACTATACAAAATTTAAATCCAAGATGGCCGCCGCTACAAAATGGCGGATAACCTAGGTTTTATCAATCCCAACAATATGGGTATCAAATGAAAGGGCTCAGCAAGTAGAATACAATGTACTATACAAAATGGAAATCCAAGATGGCCGCCTCTACAAAATGGCAGATAACCTAGGTTTTAATGGCGGATAACCTAGGTTTTATCAATCCCAACAATACGGGTATCAAATGAAAGGGCTCAACAAGTAGAATACAATCTACTATACAAAATTGAAATCCAAGATGGCCGCCTCTACAAAATGGCGGATAACCTAGGTTTTATCAATCCCAATATAATATAATATAGGTATCAAATGAAAGGGCTCAATAAATAGAATACAATTTACTATGCAAAATTGAAATTTAAGATGGCCACCGCTACTAAATGGCTGATAACCTATTTTTTTATCAATCTCATCAATATGGGTATCAAATAAAAGGGCTTGACAAGTAGAATACAGTGCACTATACAACCTCAAAATTTTAAGATGGGCGCTGCCACAAAATGGTATATTATAATAGGATTGTGAAATTTATCTTTGCAGGGACTACGTATAAAGGAGTTGGACTGCAATAAACTAACGGGCAAGAAACCTTGCAATAATGAGGCACTAAATGAATTAAACAGAATGCGAAATAAAAACTAAAAACTAGAAAATAAAAATTGGTAAAAAAAAGTTAAACGGTTTTATGTTAAAAATACATTGTAATGTTTAAGATATGTACTAAAAGCTAAAAAATAATAAAATAATAAACTGTGGGGCACTACAAAACGAACATTTTCAACGATTGTAGACAATTGACGTGCCCCACAGTTTTATTTTAGTCTAGTCTATGCATATGTTTATAATGCCCACGACTGTATCTATTTTATTATTTTTTAGCTTTTAGTACATATGTTAAACATTACAATGTATTTTTAACATAAAACCGTTTAACTTAAAAAGTTTTTTTACCAATTTTTTATTACTTACTTGATACAGACTTACCCGTTTTATAATATAACAATTTTACCATTATATTTAGGTACTATTAGTTTCTTCTTTTGTTAGTAATTGTTATTCTTCCATTCTGATCTTATTAGTAAAGACCCCGGTTTGGGTGAAGGCCTCCTCCAATGACTTCCATTTTGTCTCTATCTTGTGCTTCTAGTCTCTAGTGCGTGCTAGTTCGCTTGATATGGCGCAGCCCAGCGGCTCAGCCTTCTTTTGCTGGTGGGTCATTGCATTAACTCACTTTCTTTGTCCATCTCTGGTCTATCAATCACGCGATTTGGCCCGTCCACGTCCATTAGAGTGTTTTATGTGTCTTATTTTGTCCGGTTTCTTTATTAAGAGCTTGCGTCTTTCTATACCTCTTTGACAGGTATTAATTTTATTTACAGTTACTTTTATATCTATTGGTAACTTTAATACTGTAACATTTTTGACGTGCTCAATCTACACCTATTAGAAACATACACATAGACAAAGGATCTTCGCAAATACCGGTATTTCGGCGCAGCGACTTCCCGCGCGCTTTGCAAGACCATCGGGTAACCTAGTAGGGGCCTGCCCACACTGCGTCTACGTTTGTGGTCGCTACTCAAAAACCTGTTTCTCTAACCGTCGGTTCTACGAGCTATGTGCCCCGCCGAGTGCCACTTCAGTTTGTTGATCACTCTTTTTATCTATATACTTTTTTATTTGGAAAAAAACGGACGTACATTGTCATTGTTATAGGTCTTTATGAAAGGTAAACAAATTTGGCAACAATGTAAACTTGCCAATCCTGGACAAGGACTTATATCAAACTATATATTAACTAGCTGTACACTGCGCGCGTTGCTGCGCCAATATATGAAATTCATTTTAATGACAGTGGCGCCATCTGTCAAAGATTGGTCGTACTATCTCAGAAACATTCGTGGGCTCATGCACAATACTCTTCTGAAAATTATCACGTGATCAAATGGATAGTTTACGATCCTATAAAGGACATACAGAAAAACATTCATTTATACTCATTTATCTACAGGTGGTCGTGTTCTGGGCTTGGTATGGACTTGTGCCCTTTACATTATACTTGAATTGTTATTACTAACTCTAGTAATTAAGATGTATTACTAACAAACAATATGGACTGTGTCTGATTATTATTTTAAATTCTTATTTTTTAAACTTATATTGTTATAAAATGGATAAAAAAGCAATAATATATATGTAAATAAATATGTTCCTCCTGCGGCGGGGTGTGACGCCCTATTATTATTATGATATACATATATATTGAGATAATAATATTATATTAATCTCTTTTTGTACTATGTTGTTCGCAGAGCCCCCGCGGACATCACCGCAGCAGGACGGCGGGCTGGCAGGAGCTACGCCCCGGTCGTCGGTAGCCCCACCTGATCCGTCACCTACTTTCCCTACGGTACAATACTTTCACACATTACCTATAGTCTACTAGACATTTTTTTACACAGAATTTTTTTTAAGTACTTTTACTTTTTTGGCCCACCATGCTAAATGCCGTAGCTTATCATTATTAATGTATGGAAAGGTAAATCTTTCTCGTTTGTTGCATTTTGATTTGCTACGCGTTGTTCAGTTCATAAGCAAATTGAACTTCTTTTTTTCATCTTGTGTATGTTATTACATTTTAAATGAGAAATGACGTCACTAAGATTTTAAAACATATATTACAAAACTTACTTAACTGTCGACTAATACATAGTCTCACGCCTATTTCCCAGAGGAGTAGACAGAGACAGCGGATTTCCATTTGTCACGATCTTTGCTCACCTCTTTTGCTTTAATAATACATTATCCGTAAATGTATTATGTATAGTCTGCTTGGATGCAGTATATCGTTATAGTTTTGTAATTTTAGGTATAACCAAAATATTACGGTAGACGGTCACCGTAGCCTAGTTGGTAGTGCTCCTGCCTTCGAAGCTGGTGGTCCTGGGTTCGAATCCCGGTAAGTGCAAATATTTGTGTGATGAGCACGAATATTTGTTTCTGAGTCATGGATGTTTTCTATGTATAGGTATAAGTATTTATCTATCTATATAAGTATGTATATCGTCGCCTCGTACCCATAGTACAAGCTTTGCTTAGTTTGGGGCTAGGATGATCTGTGTGACATTGTCCCTAGATATTATTATTATTGACGGGTTGGTTGGCGTAGTTGGTAGATAGTCGCTTTTCACGCCACAGGTCGTGGGTTCCATTCTCACTCAACATCACGACTAAATCATTCGTTTAATCGGCTTCCATGAGCACATGTGCCGTCATAAATGGTCCGGATTCGATTTAACGTTTAAGCCGATTGAATGAATGATTTAGTCATTTTTAACCTTCATCTATTTGAACGCCGATCACGATCACGATAACCGGCGATTTAGGCGGTGCGGACGGACGGTAGGACAGATATTTTTGTGCATGAACATGTCTGTACTGAATCTGGGTATTATTATCTATATCATAATAGGGCTTGATATCTGGCTGGAGAGTTACATGCAGAAGGCGGTATTGCTGGCGAATGCCAGGATTGTGCGGAAATTTCTCTCCGTGGAGCCAATATATTTTATAAGTTGTATTCGTATTAAAATACCCTCATATAATATATTGTAAATAATAGTGGTAATAAACTTGTGATAATAATAATATCCAGGGACATTATTTACACACGGCCGTCTTATCCCAAAATAAGCAGTGCTCGTACTACGGAAACCAGATAACTGATATAATACATATACTACTTTTATTTTGTAAATACATACTTATACAGATAATTACACCCAGACTCAGGACAAAAAGACATGTTCATGCACACAAATATTTGTCCTGGCTGGGAATCGAACCCACGACCTCCGGCGTGAAAAGCAAGCATTTGCCAACCACGCCAACAGGGCCGTCATATAAGTATGTATTTACAAAAAAAGTTGTATATCAGTTATCTTTTCCATAGTACAAGTTTGGGAGAAGATGGCGTGTGAATAATATACCCTTTAAAAAAATATAATACCCTTTTAGTAATTTGCATCGGTAAATTATTTTTAGTATAATATTCAAATTAACAACCCAATAATACGCTATCAACGTCCTTTGTAAGTCTTACAATAACGGACCGTTTGCTGATTAAACTCCACTAACTTTCTCACAATACCCCAAATCTCGCTATACTCATAACTAGAATTAGCAATTCAGATATTTTATTAAGAGCTGATTTGCTTTGACAGAATTTATCAGATCTTGTTCAGACTGTTGGCTAATCAAACATTGTTAGTAATATCTTTGAATCAAGATTTTCTCCGCCACTTGAAATGTTAACTGATTGTTGCGAAACTACCATGTTAAGAATTACATAAAAAAATAGTTTAGATGAGATGTAAAAAAAGATAAAAAATAATTAATAATGTATAAGAACATTTTGGCTTGGGTTCAAAGTAAAGTCAAAGTCTTAAATTACTTATTCCGTAAAAATTTTACATTTATGTGTCATCGTCATATTTTTTTTACCCTACCGTGTAGTGCATGACGTGGCAGCTACTGAGAAACACTGCCAGAAAACTCAGTAGGAATCCTTTTTTAAATTAAAATATACTTAAGATTAAGTACAATCATGTGTATTGACTCCGAACAACTCAACCCCAAGAGCACTTTTGTCACTTAAATAATCATAAATTTTGTAATATGCCCTGCTACACAATTTGCCTTTAATAATTCTTTTAACCTTATTCGAAAACAATTCTCTAATATCATTGGGAAGTTTGTTATAGAATCTTATACATATATTAGGTCTTTACCTATGAAATTGCCGTTCTGCAGTACTGGCCATTTCAAATCAAAATAATTTTTGTTTGGCTAAGAATTCTAATTTCAAATTAATTTTATTTTAAAAACATGGATTCTTTTTTCCAAAAGTAGTCATTTCTTTATTGATTAGTGTTACATTTTCATCGCATTTCAATCTTTTTCGTCATCATGGATACGTTAAAAATTCGAGTAATTATGGAATATGAGTACCGTCGTGGCAGCAACGCGGCACAAGCGGCACGCAACATCAACGACGTTTACGGAGCTAACACTACAAACCAACGCACCACCTGTTATTGGTTTGCTCGCTTCCGTTCTGGAAATTTCGACCTGAAAAATGAACCTCGCGGTCGTCCGAAGACTTTGGTCGACAATGACGAATTAAAGGCGGTTGTGGAAGCTGATGATACACAATCTACGGCTGAATTAGCAGCAGCTTTCGACGTTAGCGTCAAAACAATATTGGTCCATTTGCGTCAAATTGGCAAGGTAAAAAAGCTTGACAAATGGGTGCCCCACGAACTCAATGATCGCCAGCGCGAAGTACGCGTCGAGACGTGCCTTGCACTGCTCAACAGACACACAAATGAAGGAATTTTGAACCGCATTGTTACCTGCGATGAAAAATGGATTCTGTTTGATAACCGCAAGCGCTCAGCAAGTTGGTTGGATCCTGGTTCAGCACCTAAACAATGCCCTAAACGAAAACTTACCCCTAGAAAAGTGATGGTCACTGTTTGGTGGTCTAGCGCCGGTGTGATTCATCACAGCTTCTTACCAAACGGGGTGAGCATTACTGCAGATGTGTACTGTGAAGAACTGAGCACAATGATGGAGAAGCTGGCGCATCTCCAACCAGCATTGGTCAATCGCTCGTCTCCGCTGCTCCTGCACGACAACGCGCGACCTCATACTGCACAGCAGACGGTCTCCAAGTTGCAAGAACTGGGGTTGGAAGCTCTCCGTCATCCGCCCTACTCACCAGACCTTGCGCCTACAGACTACTACTTTTTCCAGAATTTGGATAACTTCTTGGCGGGAAAAAAATTCAATACCCGAGAGGCAGTACAAAATGCCTTTGAAGAATTTGTTGCCTCCCGTCCAGCTGATTTCTTTAAGAAGGGCATCAATAAACTGCCACTGCGATGGCAAAGATGCATTGATTGCATGGGTGATTACTTCGATTAATACAAATAAAAAAATTCATGAAAAAAATTCGTTTAAATTTTTTCATACAAAACGGCAATTTCATAGGTAAAGACCTATTATTAACAGTGATCCTGAAATACATTACAAGTTTTGTATTATTTTTATAGATAACTAGCTGTGCCCCGCGGTGTTACCCGCGTTAAATTTTATAAATTTTCTTTGCTATAAACCTCACGGAGCCCAAGACCTTTCCAACGAAACTAAAACCGTGGAAATCGGTTCGTGCGTTCTGGAGTTATAGCGTCAGGAAGGAAAACCCGACTTATTTTTATATAGTAGAGATTTTATTTATGGAGCTTTTAACGTTCCTGGGTAACTAATATAGAGGAAACACTCTATACAAGTTGTAGATAAAATTCCTTAAGATACGAACACTATTTATGTTATAAATTGTATATCTGTGAGGTTGTATTGTTGTTATAAGTTTATATGCGGAAAATAATACAATGTATTTCAGGCAGTGTATAAGTTCCATTTTAATGGATATCTTGGTTTATTTTTTGATCAAGTCTGTTTTCTGTACCTTCCCTTGACCTTTATTTTATTTCAATATTGAATTAAATTATCTGTTTTGTTTGTATAAAGTAAATTGTTTGTGCTTCGTTGGGTGTGTCAGAAACTAAGGTGCCTAAATGAGATATTTTTGTCACCGTAGCCTAGTTGGTAGTGCTCCTGCCCACGAAGCTGGTGGTCCTGGGTTCGAATCCCGGTAAGTGCAAATATTTGTGTGATGAGCACGAATATTTGTTTCTGAGTCATGGATGTTTTCTATGTATTTAAGTATTTTTCTATCTATATAAGTATGTATATCGTCGCCTGGTACCCATAGTACAAGCTTTGCTTAGTTTGGGGCTAGGATGATCTGTGTGACATTGTCCCCAGATATTATTATTATTATTATTTTTGCGCTCAATAACAAGCTCGGCTAGAAAAGAGTGAGACACAGGTTATCATATTGCTTTACTCGTCAAAGATATTGTGAAAGGTTAAGGATGATCGTTTATAAGAATATTTAAGATATATTGTTTGATAAAATTGGTAAATAATAGTTCCGGTTCCACAGATTGATGTCTATTGTCATGGATATAAATAAACTTCCTTTTATATCTCAAAGAACATTTGCAGCGTTTATGTTCGGAAATGGGTTTCTTATGAACAGATTTATAAGTCATTCCATTCTTCCGTAAGATATCAATATTGTTTTATGACAATCACTCTATCCGAAAGATATACACCGCCGCTGGGCCCCGTGTTTTTGAGCGTGCTAGTTCGATCCCGAAACTTCTTTGTGTAGGTACGATGATTTATTTCGGGTTCTGGTTGATAGAATGAATAATACTAATAAATTAATTTAGTTTTTATTCACATTGCTTTTAAAAGGCGCTTGTAAATAGTCGGAGCTATAAATATTTAATTGTAGGTACAAGTAGATTATATTAATCGATCGTGACTTATATTTGATCAATACCTATTTTAATGTCATGGATAGATGCTAAACTTAGTTGTCAAAAAGCATTTAAAAGTTCTAATGCTTGTATGGTCTATTAACCCTAAACGTCTGATGGCGATCCCTTGTATGATTTAGTAGCGCCTTATTAACTTAAACTGGTTACATTGGGAGCCAATTAGTAGCCCTTAATAAAATATAAAAGTAAATGATAATAACTTTGTTAATTACTATTTGTTTTATTCAGTTAGGTTTGTGTTAGTTCGAACTTCCTGTGAAGTGTATGTTTGCGCTATATTGCAAACATACACGTCTAATAATAATTTAATGTGAGAAAACTCTGGCGTTGTAATTTATCACTTTTAGTAGTACCTACACGTTTTTGTAAAAACAAAGCGACTACAAATCAATTGCCACAGTTAAAGTGATGTCTCTGTGTTATACTATAATATCTACGGAATCTGTGTACCATTTTCTTTATTAGTCATGTAGTCTTTTAAAAATATTTGAATCGACTTCTTCAATTATGTATGGATATGAGCTAAGAAAAGTTGGGCACTGTAAAGAATCGTTTCTAATGCGATTTACGGTTTGTGTTGCGATTAATGTTATGAAAATAAAATTTAATTAATATTACTTGATCCACTCAATAACCTTTTTGAATACAGATACGGGGAGTGGAAATCGGAATCGTCGTGTTAGTGCTGATCGTGTGGATTGGAGCAATAGCACTGTTCTTCAACAGGTGGGGCAAGATCAGGATGCTGCTGCCTTATCAACCAGATTACAAGCAGGAACAGTTGAAGGTAATGCTGAGAACAAAACTGTTAAATAACATCTAATAGAAGCCGATTTCATGTAGATGAGAAAAATATAGTGTTTTTCTATTTAAATTAGATAAATAGAGATTCTACTCGATTCATCAATTATTAATCAGATATTTCGGATCTATCTTTGCTAGTAATTACTGTAGTTAATGCAAAGTTCTTACAACAGAATAATAATGGTTCAGAGATTTCAGTTTGGATTAGAAACCTTAAAAATTTAATAAGTTTAATAAGATGAGTGCTTACACACTTTTAAACTGCTGTACCATTTAGAGTAAAATAATTATTTTCGCCATTTTATGTAATAAATATCGTACAAAAAATAAATTTCTACAGGTGGGACAGTGTTCTGCCCATGAACCAACGTCGCTATAGGATTACAATATGGTTTGTTTTGACCAAAAATTGCTAATTTATCTTCAGTATATCTAGAGTCCTAAGCATTAGCTTAATAACCACTGTATACCATTCATCATATCTATCTTAGCTATACAACGTATGTTATAAATAGTGTGAAACTTTAGAAGCTTAATTTACCTATGTGAAAGAACCTCTTGTGAAAATTAACAGTTATCTAAATATTTAATAACTCGCCGCACACATGGCGTCTTTTTGGTAAAGAGCATAATTTTTGTGACAACAACTGATTTTGTAGAAGTTGTTTCTTAATAGTAGATCAAGCTTTTTAAGAAATTGACACTATTATGTCACATCTTGTATATTTAGTGTTAAGTATTGACCCCAGTATAAAATATATCGTAGATGAGAAAGTATAGCTAGTTGCCTATTGGCTAGTATAGAGACCATTTCTATAGTAGGGAAAGTTATTTTTAGATAGTATTTCAAAGATCTATGGTAGTGTGTATATAGTATTAATAAATTGTTTTTTAAATGGTAAGATATTTGATTAGTTTGCCAGTTAATCTTAAATAAATAAATAAAGGTTTTAAGCTAAAATAAACCTATTAAGTACTGGTTACTCGAATAAAAATAAATGCATTTATAGTTGCATAAAATATTCTTTTGAAATGTAATATATAGAGCCTGTGCATTATTCGGATATATAAACTATATTCCTACAAAGTTTCATCAAGATCCGTTCAGTAGTTTTTGCGTGAAAGAGTGATATACATACACACTCACAAACTTTCGGATTTATAATATTAGTGTGATTTCTTATATAGAAAGGATAGAAGCATAATATTTAAACTATATAAATAATCTACTAAAGTACATATAGAATACAATACTTACTACACTATTTCAAAAATTACACAAGTGATTGAGTGATTTGCATAAGTTATACAATAAGTAATACATATAGGGTATGATCTTTAAGGAGTGAATTCGGCCATAAAACCGGTCAAGTTCGAGAAGAACTCGCGCATGTAGCATCTATAAAAACGGCAAAAATAATGTTTGTTGTATAGGTTTATATCCCTTAAATATTTACGTTATTCCATTTTGTAGTATTTATTATTGTAGTTCCAACAGAAATAAATCACTTGTGAACGAACCAAATTTCAACTGTTTAACTATCACGGTTCATGAGATACAGCCTGGTGATAGACGGAGAGACAGACAGACAGCGGATTCTTAACAATAGTGTTCCATTTTACCCTTTGGGTACGGGACCCTAACAACCAAATAATTTGGAGATCATCGGTACAAAGAAGATTAGTACAAAAAATCACAGATGATCTTAATTAGTCTTGAGGGTAGATTTGACTCCTTAAATACCATACGCTATTTATAATTCACGTCGTATTACAAAACAGAATTTTCTACAGCGAATGAAAGAACAGAATAGAAACTATTTGTCTTTAAATTTATATAATTACTAGCTGTGCCCCGCGGTGTTACCCGCGTTAAATTTTATAAATTTTCTTTGCTATAAACCTCACGGAGCCCGAGACCTTTCCAACGAATGCAAAACCGTGGAAATCGGTTCGTGCGTTCTGGAGTTATAGCGTCAGGAAGGAAAACCCGACTTATTTTTATATAGTAGATTCCTCTGCATAATGTAGTTTCTTACAGTATGTACAGATGCCAGCACATCCAGCTACCCCAATCTGTCAAAATTCTTTAATAGATTTTCAACTTTATCACTTAAGCATAAGGTTCACTTTCAATTGGGGAAATTTAACAGATTGGGGTAGCTTGATGTGCTGGCGTCTGTACATACTATTTGTTAGCCTTGAACCCTTTCTAAATCCCTTCCACCTATGTACTAAAACAAACTATATGACAATATGTTAAAGTATATTTTCAATTGACAGGTGCCAGGAAGCAGTGCATTAGCGGCAGCGACGGCTGGTGGCACGTGTGCCCATTCGGCCCCATCAGCGTGTTCGGTAAATGTAATTTTTTATTGGTACAACTTACTATTCTGTACAAGTTTTGGCCGTTAGTCCATTTTATTAGAATAATTGTAATATTAAATATCAATTTTATCTAATCTAAATAGATTTCATAATTACAGTTCCATTCCAGATCTATATCCATAAACTCAGGAATATTATTCTTGTGCCTTTTACTATTTACTTTTGAATATTGATTGTATCCCCGTTTGACCGCTCTTTTTAGAAAATTATTTATTAATTCTAGTTAAATATTAATTTCAAGTTTACACCTTTCAAAACTATTTTTTTCTTCCTTAACGATGATAATCTCATTAGATTTTCAATAACAACTTTAATAATAGGTTGAAGAAGAAATACTTTACTTTATTTTTGAATATTGTTTAGTAGCGTCTAACTAAAGAAACTATGGACGTATATTAACTATAAGTATACTTACTTATAGTTAATATACTTCCATGTTGTTTGGTTGATAATTTATCATTTATTACAACAGCTGTGACAAATAATGTTTTGACACAAGTCCTTTTTAAAATGGATAAATTCGCTTCTTATTGATACTGGTAACGCATTCCAGAGATTGAGATGAATGAGAAAACTTAAAACATGGGAAAAAATTAACTATCAACATGCCTAAACATTTAATTCTAACTATATCTTCATTTAACAAATTAACGGACAAACTGCGTTGACATTTAATATGAGTATGTCAATATTTTACATGCGGCGTATTTGTGTGGAAACTATCGAGTAACAAATTAAAATTACCGCAACACGTTCATAATTGTTTGTTGTCACAAATAATTGCGATGTTCGCAACTATGGCAGGGAAGCAATTAAATGAAACTGGAATAATGGATTAAAATGTTACAATGTAACACTTACCTGTATTAATTTTAGACTAAATGTTATGAAATGAAAAAAACATTTAATTCAGCACAACACACAAGAGGATTACAAATATACAACACACAGTTCTACAAGACATTACATACATAGATTTGAGAAAAACGCACAAATTTACGATTCTTGCATATTCTGCGGAAAGGGTCACCACCTCAGCACTAGCTAGGTGGGTTACACCTAGCGCTGGTTTTCAGGCAACCCTGGAAGTCACGCACGGACGGGGTTAGTTCTAGTAGAATACTAAATGCTTACTTAATATAATATAATAATATAACTATAACCCACGATCTACGGCGTGAAAGGCAAGCAATTACCAATCACGCCAAACCGGGCCATTGCACTAATTTATTGACTAATTTATTTTGTTACATGTATTGTAGATAGAGAATATATTATGAGAACTTAATTAAGGGACGGCAGAGCGGAATTTTACGTTTCTCGAACGGTGAACTTAGTAGGTACACACGGCTATATATCTAGCTAAACATTTCGAAGATAAGCTGACCTGTCATTGTATGCAACGGGAGATCAGCTTATGCTGGAAATGTATAGCTTGATATGTAGCCGTGTGTACCGACCGTATTAAAACAGGACGACTTAATTCCCAGATGCCGTTATATCATCTTTAATTTAGTTTTTCTTGTATTAGTTATCATAGATAATAGACGTTGAAGCTTTTATATTTCTCGAAGAGAACAAGCGCGGTCATTATAAATTAAACTTGAGTCTCAAAACAAAATATACAAGATTATTCTTTTTTGTTATTTCTTCCACGCTTTATAACGAGTAGTTGAATTCGACAACGTACCATAGAATCATTATGGTTTTAAATTGTCTATATTCCATGGGGCCTTGTTCCCTTTGTCAACAACTGCAACTCCTGTAAACCAGTATCAACAATGAATTAACACTGAGCGGTGAGGCTCAGGCAAGTCTCAGAAAATCGCCAACAGTCATGGATCCCGCAACAAATTTTATCAGAAAGAAACAAGGAAGAATCGGAAGAATTGGAAGAATAGGGAAGTTTCACTTCCCTTCAGAGAAGAGCGTGCTCTGAAGGAAATAAGTGGAACTTTTTTTCAATTTCAATGTACTTTTAGACAAATCTAAATTTTTCCTTGGGGTATGTCAAGTTGACAAGGTAAACATAAAAATATAATACCATTTGTTCATATATTTTTATCGCAAATTGAGTCAACCTTGTCCAATATTATGCGGAATTACTTAAATCTGATACTAGAATATCTTCATATCTTTGCTTCCCAAGGTTTAGTTCTAGGGCTGCAGTAGAATAGCGTGATTCCTAACCGCAATGCAGCATTACTTTAGCTGAAGGTCGAGGTATATCCTGCAGCCTACTTTCACTATGTTTAGAACCTGTATTTACAGTTTTAATAGGCTTTTCGTGGGCAAAGATACTATTGATAACGATAAGCGTCTTGATTTGATTAATTCAATGTCATTAAAATGTGTTTATGGTTAACGTTTACTAGTTAAATACCATTTAAATATTCCGGAATATAAATTGATTAATTAAATTTGAATTTTATAGCATCATTTGCAATGCAAAGCGTTAATCTAATCACAAAAATGGGAAATAATAAATTGATTCGTCCGGCGGGTCTCAAACCAGCACCATTTTCCAATCAGGGGTAGGCGCTCTGCGTTAAGCTACAAACGATAAACACTGGCAGAACTAATCCAGAATTCCCATGCTAACATCCTTCGGGAGGATATAGGTATTATCCATCGGCTTTGTTTTATAGAAACATGGCCGACTAATTTATTGTCATTAATAACCAAATGAAGTAGTGCACATTATTATTAAAACTGGTTAAGAATTACGTGCTCAATTTTGTGTTGGACTTGGCCAACCGTTTCAATCTCTTCAGTAGATCAACTGCGAGGCAAATGTAACCCAAATAACGTTGAATTAGTTTGAATTTGCGTTAGGGCGATTACATAAAACAGGTTTCCGGTACTGACATATCTGAGCAGTTCGGTACTTATCGGTGCAGGTTTAACTTGCATAAAGAAACAGGTAAATCTGTCCTTATTATGACAACCACAGCTATTAATAATCACACCCTGCACTAGGAAACGGACTCATACGGATTTGTCTGTACCGGACGAAGTTCCTTATCGCGCGTTGTGAAAGGGGGCTAGACGGAAAAATTCTTACGAATAGTTATCACGACACTTTTTGCAGCTGTGCGGCGTGCGCATGTTTCTCTGTCTCTCTCTCTCTCTCTCTCTCTCTCTCTTATAGAAAGCAAGCCATATATTTTCATTTCTATTTCGCATTGAACAGTGTGGTGTCGCGACGATTATTTTTGTTGAGTGTATACAGGTTTTTTATACATAATAAATATTAAGAAATAACTTCGTTCCATCCGGATGTCCCTTGACACCTCTCAAGTTTTATTCTTTATGTAATCACCCTTAGTTGGAATTACGTGAGTTACCTGCCACAGTTTTTATAAAGTTGAGCCATAAACTTATTAAACACGCATTGAAAAAAAACTTTTCAGTTACCTAATTAACAGATTTTTCAGTGACTACTTCCACGTAATCGTTAGGAATAATGTTATATATTCTATAACCTAACCTATCTAACTTAATGTATAAATAAAATTTCATCTAAATCTTTCATTAATTTCAATATATTTTATTTTATTAACTTACTAGCTGTGCCCCGCGGTTTTACCCGCGTTAAACTTTATAAATTATCATAGCTCCTCCCCCGTAGGTGATAGCGTGATAATATGTAGCCTATATGTTGACCCGACCTCTTAGTAATATTCACGCAAAATTTGAAGTAGATCCATGTAGTACTTTTACAGACAAACAGACAAAAATTCTAAAAGCTATATTTTTGGCTTCGATATTGTATGTAGATCACGCCCCAAGTAACCTTTAAAAAAATAATCAATGTACAGTTTTGACTTTCCTACGATTTTATTATATGTATAGATCACTGGTTCACTCTGGCACACTTCCTAGCTTTAATAAAAATAAAAAAAAATCTTGCCAAGTAGTAGTGTAGGTAGTAGTCCTGCCTATATAAAAGTTTGGTAGGTACAGACAGCACATCAAGTTACGCCAATCTGTCAAATTTACCCAATTGAAAGTGAACCTTATGCTTATGTGATAAAGTTGAAAATCTATGAAAGAAATTTAACAGATTGGGGTAGCTGGTTGCGCTGGCGTCTGTACTTTCAGCGATGGAATAATCCTAATAAAAATATTTGTTTGCTATGGCAAGATTAAACACTTGTTATTTCAATAGGAGCTATATTAGATACAGATGTTTATTCATTCAAATTACTTTAGAGGTGTAAAAGACAGAGACGTCAGCAATATAATTTCGTTCTACAAGAATGACTGCAGGTGTGTTCGGTTCAGTTTCTGATTCAATCCACTTGCAGGAAAAATATTTGCGTAGCCTATAAGTGTTTATTTTGAGTCGGGTAGTGCCTTGCATGTTTCAAAGTCCCCCGCAATCCAGGGATCAATTTTCTTAGTGCGAGCGTTGACATTTCAAAGAAGTAAGAATGATATTAAACAACGTAATCTTTGGGACGATATAAAAGCGAACTTGACATATATGGGCAAGCTGGCGTGGTTGGTAAATGGTTGCTTTTCACGCCGGAGGTCGTGGGTTCGATTCCCACCCAGGATAGATATTTATGTGCATGAACATCCGATACATGTGTAGCCACACTGAAGCCCTATTTGAAATGTATCCTACGGTGACCGCTAGCCATACCACGTATAATTAGGTTGTACCAAAAAAAGGAAACAAAACATATCGATGGCCCCACAGAATAAACGTGTAAGTCAAAAACCACAACTTTTCAGGAAAAAATAAAAACGATTAAACTTGAATAACTGTTGTTTGGAAGTATATAGGGTTAAACAAATTATATCAAATTAAAGATAAAAAAATATATTATTACATTAGATTTTTTATTTACTTTTAATTTAAACGGTTTTCCGAAGATTTATGAAAAACCATTTTATTTTTTTATTCTTGTCAATTTCTATGCCTAGATAACAGTAACCTTTCATTACACGGTTATTCGTGTAAAGTGTCAACAAACAAAACTAATAATATCATATTACACTATTATTCGACAGTAATCAAGTTTCTTTAATACCTAGTTACAAGCAAAAGCACGATTGTTTACAGTAACTTACTGTATTGTTTGATTATTGTAAAGATAAAATGCATTTATATCAATGTTCATAAGATCGATTCTCATTTATGTAATATACTTTTGTTATTGCATGGTGTAATAGTGTAAACTTCATCAATTAAGTGAAAGGTTGAAATAAAAGGAAAAGGTTAATTAAATTAAGAATATAATAAAGTAACTATCAACTTGCATAAAAACTAAATAATAATCACAAAGAAAACAACTTCAATCTCTTATTAGCTTGAACTGATAACAAAAAAAAACTAATCATATCGTTATCTGAAATACTTAATCTTCTAATCTCCGTCAATATCATTGGTGACAGAGATCGAATTGACCAAAGGAACTAAGTTTCTATAAAAAGTTTGGTAATGGTCTGGTATGGCTCCTGAATCACACAAACTTATCAAATCCTTATGTAAAGGGAGAGGTATGGGCAGCAGTTCCGCGTATGCAAGTCTTAAGTTTTCAGGATCGTCAGTAGGTTCTCCCCGCCGCCTTCTTGAATTGTTTCTTACTATGATTTGCATCTCCCGTAATTCATCTTCAAAACTATACCTGAAGTAAATTGAATGAGGATGCTCATGAGAGAAGTTTACTTCTTTTATTTTACTCCAGTAAATTTTATCGTGGTTTATGTCTTTTAACCAATTCTCCCCTTTTATCAGCCCTTTGAAATCTATAAAATTATTCTGTGTCATTTGTTTTACTTGGTATTTAGGCTCAGTAACTTTGGCATTCTCTATCAAGCTATACATTTGATCGGGCGTGTATATAGTATGCCTTTTCTTGGAAAGCTCGATTGTAGCATGCATAGAGTCGCCCTCAGATTGGCTATGACCTTTTTAAAAAAATCGATGAGTTATTTTTATCTTAAATTTTTGCGACGCAAAAGCAAACATGGCAAACACAAATCGATTGCGATTTTGCCCGGCACATGAATCGGAATAAAAAGATATATTTTTTATCCCTAACTCAACGTGAAATTGAATAAATGACCACAGGCAACTTGCTATTTCTATGGCTCCCCTCTTTGCAATCTGGGAATGCCAAAGGTAACAGTATCCGTTTTTATCTAGAATATTATAAACTGTAAAGTTATATACGGGATATTTTCGTTTGTAAATATTCCTACTTCACTTTGAGGGATACTCAATACTTTTTCGAGATCAAAACATGCCACAACACTATGCATTTTATCAAAATTATTTTTTTCTTCTTCTTTTAGCTGCCTTACTAGTTCCATTTCTCTTAAATGTTTTTCATAGTAAACTTTCAACTGTTCTTCTTAGTCTTACATTGTCAGCTGTTTTATATATTAAACACACTTCACATAAATCTTTTTTAGGTTTGTGGAAGGAAAGGTTAAATTTACTATTAAATGTGGTTTCATATTACATGCAACATTATACCACTCATTTGTATCCATCCATTCTAAGTACAGTCCATGAATTTTAGATATATTCAATGTTTCACAAAGGTATTCTTTCTGGCTATCTTTTCTAACATAGTGTGCTTCAACTCTTTGAAATAAGTTCATGTGGTCAATGATGCTGCTCTCAGTCTCTTCTGACATCTTTCTAGATCTATTTTTATGTCTTCCTCTGTTATCTTTTACATAATTTTCATCTCCTAACTTGTCAATAGCTGTATATTATACTTGCTGTCTAATAGACAAAGTATTTAAAATTCAGCTTAAAATTCAAGCAAATTCGAATCGTTATCATCAGGAAATTGGTATATTAATGTTTGTGTACGATTATTTTTGCGTTCTACTGTAATTCTTTTAACGTGTTCCTTCTTTACATAACGAGCAATGAAATCCCATTGTCTTTCATGATCGCCAATATTCCAAAACTTCATAAAAATGTTCATCCTCGTTTCTTCATTTATCTTTTCATAACATTGTAATTTGCAGTTGCAAGGCGGTCCAATCAATTTTTGTTGGTTTTTTTTCTTACTTCTAATACTCTCTGAGCTGCAGCGCCCGCGCTGCAACTCAGTGAGCAAATTCTCAATATGGGATTGCGCGTCTAGTAGAATACATATGGGTCAATGGTTACTATGCATAAACTTTAACTATTAAGACCAAAACACTAGTATTTGAACACTTAATGCTATTAACAATCCGATTAAATACCGTAGGAGGCAATGCAATACTTTAATTTTAAATAAAAAATATATTTTAAAACTTTCATTCCACAAAATGACACATAAGGAATAAAAATTGAGTGCGTCATTACACGAATAAACGTGTAAGCTGCTATTATACAAACTCGAAGAAGTGCACAAGTCCTCTCAAACGTTTGCTTGTTTTAACACGTTTATTCGTGTGAACTCAGGGACCTAAAAAGCGTTTAACAATAGCATATATTTATATTCTTGTGATATAATTGCATGATTTTTCCCTAGAATAAAGGAATCAAATTATAAAATAGGCGTATATTTTAGTCAAAAATTAATACAAAAAATTGAGAAGGTGCTGCATAGGTCAAAGAAACGAAAAATGCAATAAAAAAATATTTGTGTAAGAGCTCTTGCACGTTTATTCTGTGGGGCCATCGATATATTCTCTAAACCACAACCATTTACTATTGATTTAAAACATTTACCCATACATCATTTATCTACCCGTATATATTTTAGTTAACCAAGTCAACTTGAAAGAGCACTAGCAATATCGATGCTAGAATATCTAGCAGAAAGTGCAATATCGCAATAATATCTTGCAATGTCTTGTTTGCTATAAATGGGGTGCTTCGTCTAATGTCATACGGACTTCTAGACTGGCGCTATCTTATCATGTGGAGAATTCGCGTGCCCCGTATGGAGTCGTTCAGCCCACGCAAAATTAGTGGATACCGCTTTGAATGAAACATGCCGATCATCATGATCATCACTGGTCGTCTCAAAGCGACGCCGGTCCAGATGTTATATATGGCAGGTATAGCGCCACCAGATGTCCACAGAGCGGTGGCAAGCTCCAATGAACGATGTAAAATGGGCAACGATACACGGTATTTTATGCACAACAGTAAGCTTGTGCCACAAAGGCTTGAAAGTCGAAAAAGCTTCCTGAAGTGTGTGCTTCCACTTTCTGGCGAACGGTCTAAGACACGGCTCAAACTGTGGCGAGACAGTGCTTGCCTACCCATCCTATTCGTCACTCCCGCCGAAAACTTCCCGCCTGGACACAAGTTGCCGTGGCTAACCTGGAAGTCCCTGAACAGACTCCGGACCCAAGTTGGTCGAAGCAAGGAAAACCTGCTCAGGTGGGGATTTTTAAACGTTTCCAACCTAGAGTGCAAGTGTGGTTCTGTCCCTCAAACTATGGCACATTTGTTAACATGTCCTGCGTGCCCTAATGCCTGCACGTTACAAGAACTAATGGACGCTACTGACAACGCTCAACTCGTAGCTGAATTCTAGGTTGACTTAATTTAGATTGTCATCGAAGAATATCGATGTAAGAGTACACAATGTTAACGAAACAAACAGTAGCTGCAATAGATAGCCACTAAATTCTGTCGGTTCTACCCGAAACCGAAACGTAAAAGAGCAAATAAAACATTATTCTTATTACAATTCCTTTTAGCGGAGACAGTACTGTTTTAGTGGTCGTAAGCAAAACATGATAGGTCTTTACAATCACTCGCTATCTTTACCACTCTAGGGTTGTGCTACCGAAGGATTTAATTTTTTTTAACATTAAAGATAAAGCTATTTTATTCCGTAAGTTTTGTATGGTTAGTATATAACACGGTGCATGTTATTGATAAAAATAAGGTCCAGCCATACTTCACCTGCCGGTCGCGGCATGCACATTATAAATAGAACAAACTTGCTCAAGAATTATAATTTCTATAAGAATATCTCAATTTCAATAAATTGAATAAGTATTACGATGACAATAAATGAAATAATTCATAAAAATTCAGTAAATTGAAAACGCGCAATAAATCAAATAAGTTTTATCATATAACTTGCATCACTACTTAACCGGACGGGCTCAAGTGTTCGGTAAAGGTCGCTTCTTTTAAGTAAGCGTGAGTGACGACTTAACGTCTTATTCCTCTATGTATATATCTCGACTTAGTTCGGTTAGAGCATGAAAAACATTGGTACTAGAGACGCGTTCGATGTCGTAATTTAGGCCTGCAAGTGCGATAGATTGAATTGTATACAGTGTAACAAGAATTTACAGGTGCCTTGAAAGAAAGCTCGAAGTGATTCCGTCTGGATTGTCCAAGAGTTTGTTCGACGTTAAATTCGAGGTGAATATTTAACCACCTTTACTACGAAATTACTTGGTTGGTGCATGACAGAGACAGATTGTTGACTCCTCAATTGGAGAATGTTTTTATTTATATTTGTTGGTGCATTATTATTTCAATTTAGATAATTTCTCAGGTTTGGCTAATTTACTGTTTCATAACTGTGTTACAAAATATTTATGTCAATCATTGCTGAGGCCATCTGGCAACAGACAAAAGCTTTAAGTCTTTTCAGAGTTCTGTTCAATTACTTAAGAAACTTTGCCACAAAGATAAACAAAAACAGTTCTAATTATTATTATTTCGCTAAAGACGTCAATGTTTATCAGTATCAGTAAATTGGCATTACTTTCTAAACTGTACGTTACATTTCCTAATTGTTTCCTGCGATAATTTATTTGTATATATATATTTTAAAATATAAAACTATGTAGGTATTTTATTATTATACTAGCCTTATTATTTTACATAATAATTATTTATATATTTTAAAAGAAAAATATCAGTTAAATTAACGACTCCTATAACTAAGCTCAAGGGCGTCAAAAAATTCCTCCGCATAGTAATTTGCCTAGAAAGTTGGCTGCATTGCCAGGTTGAATGGCTGCATTGCCAGGTTGTATGGTTGTTTTGCATTTGCCTTTCATGGATACTCATAATTCTTAAGTTGTAATTGCCTTTACGTATCAAATCCGCTTTAAAACAACCAGGGACCATCAAGGTTTAATGAAATGTTATAATTTCATTATATTTGTTTATCGGTATTTATCTTTACTTATCGCTATATTTCTATACTTTTTTTAAGTGGTTCTCCATCATAGATAACCTAAGACCGAGGCATATAAATAGACAGCTTTAGCATAAGATTATTCTCAATGAGCAGATCAACTTCCTCAAATTATAAGCTTAAGGTAATGGGATTATCGGCGACACGTGACTCATGCCATGTGTGTTACATTCGTCATCGCTTCACATTAGGCATTGAGAAAGAAACATCATGTTCTGATATCATTGACTGGCCTGTTGATCTAGTGATCTGTGACCCTGACTGCTCAGCCAGAGGTCGAGGGTACGATCCCCACCAAGGAAAAGTCTTTGTGTGATGAACACGATCATTTATTCTGTGTCTGGCTGTAATGTATCTATAAGATATATGTAGTTAGAAATATATTTATAGTACAGACTCGGCTCGAGATCTGATGGCAGTGTGTCAGGTAGCCTAAGAAATTTATATTAAAATAGCTTTTGCCCGCGGCTTCGCTCGCGTTAAGAAGTATTATTATTAATTAAAACCCTCTTATCGCAATAAAAAGTAGGCTATGTTCTTTCTCAGGGTCTAGACCATCTGTATACCATTTCATTCAAATCCGTTCAGTAGTTTTGGCGTGAAAGAGTAACAGATAGACAGACAGACAGAGTTACTTTCGCATTTATAATATTAAGTCCGGATTAAATCTTACTACTTACTTCCATACTCATTACTACTAACTTCCATTAAAACTTACTACTTACTTCCATACTCATTACTACTAACTTCCATTAAAACTTACTTCCATAAACCGAATTAGGTATCGTTGGTGAACTCTTACATTCTTAAAACGTTAAGTTACTTCCTTTATCAAGTATATCAGTGTAGGCTGTAAAACGTAATATTTTCTACGCTTCGTGAATTTTAAAACCTACATACTGCAATGACAATCCCTAACAAACGATAAAGACAGTTATAAAACATGTTTTATACGGCATTATATTGTATAGACGCCAGCACATGAAGCTACCCAAATCCGTCAAATTTCCCCAATTGAAAGTGAACCTTATGCTTTTGTGATAAAGTTGAAATCTATAAAAAAAATGTGACAGATTGGGGTAGCTTGATGTGCTGGCGTCTGTACCATGTTCTCCCCATAAAACAAGGATAGCAGATGTGTCTTTTTTCATTACTTTTGTCCTGTGATTTGCAGTTTCTATTTTATTTCGGCGCAATAAAACAAAGGTTGATAGCGGGTTAGAATTGGTGGTGATACAATGCGACGTTGGTGTTATATATCGCTTATGTTCTCTTGAGCTTTAGACAATGGAAAATAATAGTGCTTCCGCATGAATGCTGGTGTGATTTCAACGGATATTAACCGACTACGCCTGTGTTAGAATGCATATAGGATTGGACGATAGCATCGCGTCAAGATTGTCCTATCTAAACTAAATGGATGCAAATAGTAACTGGGCAGCAATACCAATGTTTTGTTGTTCATCTTAAAGGTACTATTGGGCTGAATTGCTGAACATTACTGTTGTTGTCTTATTTATTATTTGACATATGACCCTATTGAATTTTAATGTTAGATTTTAATTTTATAATTGTTTATTAAGTACTTGATTATTTGTTTTAATTTGAATTTGAATTTTGATTAAACACTGATACTAACATAGGATAAGACTTTTATAACTAACACTTTATGGAGTAATCCGAAATAAAATTATTATTTTTATATAGCTAGGATGCTGTGTGGTGACGGCATAGAATATCATCACCCCATCTCATCCCGTGGGGGCGTAGAAATCGTCCCGAGGGGACACCTACCAGAGAGCGGGCAGCAGCGTTATTTTGTGCACTATGACCATCAAACTGCGATCGCTAACCCGTATGCCAAGCGTGGCGATTATGGCATATCCCCCTATTCTTTGTGGAGGCTTTTGTCCAGCAGTGGACATATTTTGGCTGATATCATTATGATAGCCAGGATGTAAACCTCTAAAATGTAGCTATTCATCCTACTTACTTATTGTATGGACAGTGCTTGCTTAGTTGTTTTAACGACTGTTGCCTTATGGTTACAACCGAGACCGACAGCTTAACGTGCCCTCCAAAGCACGAAGACGCTCAGAAATTAAAGCACTTTGGTGGTTACCCATCTAAGTACTGACCGCGAGCCTTGTTACTTGACCTGGCGGGGTTTCACTTATCACTTACGGAGGGGTGAGAGCATCTGGCTATGAGCGCCTATGACGATGTATCCTACTAACATTATGATTGCGAAATTTGGGAGAATGGATGTATGAACAGATTATTTGATGGATGAACAATCTGACACGAAGGGCCCAAAATTTAGCGAACTTTACGATACTATGGGCTGGGTGAGGCATCACCAATTTACTTATTTTGATCTGTGGGTTATTTAACTGTAACATTTACTCAACAGAAAATAGTAGCTTTTGGTCGAGTTTTAATTTTGAATAGCTTAGGGCAACAGTTCTACGAACTAGTGAACTGTTGTGTAACTTAAGAATATGTATCATTATCATCCCCATCTCTGCCGAAAGTTGTTCAACAAGTTGAACAACTCCGACACTAGGGTCACCACTGCCCATACGATAAGTAAGTAATGCGATCTTTGTCCAGGCGTGGTCATCTTTCGGCAGAGATGGGGAAGATAATGATACATATTCTTAAGTTACACAACAGTTTACTAGTTCGCAGAACTGTTGCCCTAATCTACTCAAAATTAAAACTCGACCAAAAGCTACTATTTTTTGTTGAGTACATTTTGCACTTAAATAACCCAGAGATCAAAATAAGTAAGTTGGTGATGCCTCACCCAGCGCATAGAATAGTTCGTAAAGTTCGCCTTATTTTGGGCCCTTCGTGTCAGATTGTCAGAAACAGAACGTCTTTGACATGGCTTAAAAGCTGTTGTCTAATTACTACAACCGGGACTGACAGCTTAACGTACCCTCCGAAGCACAGAGACGCTCAGAAATTAAATCACTCTGGTGGTCACCCATCTATGGACTGACCGCGTGTCTAGTTGCTTGACCTCGCCGATCACTTACGAACCAGTGAGAGCATCTGGCTATGAACGCCTCCAAACTACAAATACAAAATACAGAAAAAATAAAAGTATATATATCCGTTTCAACCAAGAAACCAATGAAATAAGAAATTTTTAGATGGCAGTTCCAACTTAAATTAGGTTCTTGATATAAATACTTGAATGAACGGTGAATTTTCACGTTTCATTAACCGTGCTTATTATAACGTTTCATTACACGTGATTGTTATACCGTTCCAATCGTTGTACAACGTAATAATACGAATTACATAATACGTTGAAAAACAGGTTGGGTTATAATTATCACGTTGTAATACACGCTGTAATATTTGTACCGACTCTTCATCTCAAGTCTAATTAATTAAATGACTAAAGTGTTTAAGAACTATTGAATTTCTGGAAAAAGAATCGCAGTACATTCTACCCCATTTAACTTCGGTCGCCAACTTGCATACCAAGCGCAGTGACTACGGCAAACCCTTCTAAGCGTTGTGGAAACCTTTGGGGGAGGCCTATGTCCAGCCATTATTAATAAGTGGAGCATAAGGGTCAAGAAGCAGGAAACGAAGCAGAGGACGACAGAAGAAAATATGGGTTGAAGATATACAAAATGTGGACAAGGATAGCAATGGACAGGACAAAATGGAAGGAGTTGGAGGAGGCCTATGCCAAAGTGCAAACAGACGACGATAACCGGTGTCTTGATAGCTAGTAAGAAGAAAAAAAAATGTTTTAAATAATGCATGGAAATTAAATATATTAATTACAATACTATAAATAAAAAAATAATAATAATCGAATGTAAAAGTGAGTTTATAATTATTATAATTGTCTGAAGACACCGTCGTAGTTATAATGTTAAGTTTTTATTTGTAATTCGTATTTCTTTAAAAACTCAATATCTGTATTTTTTACCTATTGTCTGAATAAAGGGCTTATTTATTATGTCCAGCAGTGGATGATACCAGGCTGGTGATGATGATCATTCTTGGTGGCCTTGTCCAGGAATTCCCTCCGGCCCTCTCAGAGCCCGCCCTTTGCTTTTGTATACCAAGTGTAAATAATATATCCATTTATATGTCACTATATATGTATGTCCCACGTAGTTGACAAGTTTTCATTATGACTGGCTGCTATGGCCAAATTTTAACTTGAACATTCATAATCAACTCAGCCGAATGACGTCCACTGCTGGACAAAGGCCTTCAAAAAAGAGTTTTTCTTAAAGACATCGCCCGTACTTCTGATAAGAATCCCTGTGCTGCAGAGTATTTTACATACATATGTATAATTAACGGACACATAGTACACCCAGACTCAGAACAACTAGTTATGGTTCACACTAATAGTTATCCCGTGCCGAAATCGAAACGGGAACACGGAAGAGCGAGAAGTCTTAACCACTGCGCCACCATTTGGGATAGGTATGCCATAGGGTCAGCGCAGACAGAGAGGAGCGCAGCGGAGAAGGCACTAGAAAATCAACTTTAGAGCTATAGGAATAAAGTGCATATATGCTTGAACCTGACAAAATGCTCGCGCAGTCTCGCGCATTATAATGTTCAAGCATACAGGCACTTTATTTAAATAATTTTTATGTTAATTTTCTAGTGCCTTAATAAAATCCTCTCCGCTGCGCTCCTCTCTGTCTGCGCTGGGCCATAGACGTCATGCTTGGCAGATGGGTTGGCGATCGCAGTAATAAATCACTAACACTCTACACTTACAAATTTATAGTAACAAGTAAAAAAAATGTCAATATGTCATGGGTTACTAAGCCTGTCAATATTTTATGGATTATAGAGGTAGGCGCGCAAAGTACTCTCGTAGCTTCGACGAGAAGATAGTGGTGACGCGGAGACCTTGGAGGTGGTGCTGGCCGGATGTTGACCCACTGATGACGAGTAGGTCGTGAGTGTAGTAGTGGTGGTGACCACTAGGTGCGATGTGTTGAAGCCGATGTTGTAGACCGAACTTTGGATGTTGTAGACCGTACTTTGGATGCTGTAGACCATATTTTGGACCCCAATACGGTGTTATCACTGAATGTAATGTTAATCATCTAATGTTGATGGGATGCGCGTTCTCTGGGATATATACCTTTGGGTCGACTTCCCACGGGATCAGATGGGTGGCGATATTCCTTGCCGTCAACCAGACTTGAACATTATAATATTATCCTATAATAAATTATCCTAAACTGTCAATAACAGGGGTAACAACAGAGTGTTACCCATGTTATTGACAGCTTAAGACAAGGAGCTTATTTTCAAGTTGTGTCTTCGTTTAGTCCCCAACTTAAGTTAACATTAAACTCGCTGACTCAATTAATAGTTCAAACTTTTGAAGTTCTGGTTTCAGTGTCATGACCCCGCTTTAATATTAAACTAACTATTTGAAGGTAGTCTAAATGTATCAATTATTAAGTAAAAAGTTACAAGAGTTCTCTAGTGTCGATGCCATCAATTAGAACTTTCTTGAGCATAAGTTGTACGGTAGGGATTAGATACAGTCATCAACAACAGTAGATGATCAAAATCGGACGCGAGGTTATGAGTTTATTAATGATCATCATGTATTCGGTTGGTGTGGTTTGTATATAGACCTTTCACGCCGCAGGTCGTGGGTTCGATTCCCACCCAGGATAGATATTTATGTGCACAACCATGTCTGTTTGTCCTGAGTCTAGGTGTAATCACTCTAATATTATAAAGGCGAAAGTTTGTGAATGTGTGATTGTGTATGTTTGTTACTTATTCACGCAAAAACTAACGAACCGATTCTGATGAAACTTTGTAGTAATATAGCTTAAATATCCGAATAACACATAGGCTATAATTTATAAAATTTAACGCAGGTAAAACCGTGGGGCACAGCTAGTTATCTATATAGGTATGTATTTACAAAAGAAAAGTAATATAATAATATCAGTTATTTGGTTTCCATAATACAAGCACTGCTTAATTTGGATTCAGATGGCCGTGTGAGAATAATTTCTCAGGATATTATATAGGGTGGCAGTAACGTTAGCTAATATTTTTTACATTTAACACTCACTCAATTTAGAACACGTCACGTAATTTACTATAATAAGTATGGAATATCCCATTTTGATTATCTACTTTTGCCGTTGACTGTGCATGTCAAAAATTACTAGTATTACTTATTAGGAAGTTTGTTGTGGTGTTTAGTTATATTGAGTAAAGTTAGAGTGTGTAGGCAATTATTTTGAATATTCAATGGTGATGTATGAGGACTGATTAGTATTTGAATTGGTTTAGTAGATGTATATGTATAAAATTTTTAGTGCATCAAGACTATTTTACGGCCCAGTGCTCTTAAAATTAAATTTTTATATTTGTTTGTTAAATTCAAATTAAAAACGTATAAATATTGCTAGTATTTTATCAAAACAGGAATTATTGGATTTGACGTTGCTAGAATTACAAGAGGATGATTTAGATCCCGACATACTATGTTTTTCAGAGACCTTCCTACGTGCGGGGCATGAAAACTATTTAAAAGTCAATAACTATAATCTAGCGACAGCGTTTTGTAGAGAAAAACAAAGAGGAGGTACCTGTATTCTGGCAAAACGTGGCATAGATTATAAGGAGTTAAGTTACATAAAAAAATATTCAACGCAAAAGACTTTTGAAGCCTGCGGTATTCAAAATTTGTAATATAATGTTATCGATGCAGGTAGCTGATGTTGGTGTGACTCTTGTGGGCTCAGAGAATACACATTGAAGATTAAAAGACCGAAATAGAGACAAAAACATATTCAATTCAGGTGAAACTGTTAAAATATTTATATTGAAATCACCGCATACAACAATTTTTTTACTACTTTTGAATTTCTTAAGAATATCCTCAATTGTGGATGCAAAGAGCTTTAAGTCAGATGATGGTGGTCGATAAACACATAATATGTAATAGAATTGTGTTTCAACACAAGCTACCTCACACACACGCTCAATAGACATTTGAGAGATATCTTTCCGTTCTTTAAATTGAATTTGGTTCCGTAGAAGTATCAGTACACCCCCACCATCTGCAGAAGTCCGATTATAAAAACTGGCAACCCTATAGCCACTAACATTAAAAGCCATTTTGTGTGCCCTCAACCAAGTTTCGGTAAAACACAGAATATCTATATGAAATTTTTGACTAAAAAGTTCTACATCTAGTATTTTGCCAGAGAAGCGGTTAATATTTTGATGAGATAAAATTAAAAATTGATCACACTTCTCTGTTGTCTTACTTAATTGTTTAAATTACTAACTAAACTAATCTTAGTAACATTACTAAGAGATGATAAAAATAGTGACTTCGTCATACTACTTATGACTGAGTTAATAATTGAAGATACTAATGTAGAAAATAAATGTAAAAACTTTCTTGAGACATGTAATGTACTCATGGTCAACCTATTGAAGTCCCAGGCTACAAATTATTAATAATCTGTATTTATAGAACACCAAATTCAGACCCGAACATATTTTTGAATAAACTGAAAGAACTAATGCATGACACATCTAAAAAATATAAGAGAAATATAAAAATTGTAATTGCTGGGGATTTTAACATAAATACCTTAAACCCAGGAAATATTACAATTTTTTTACAAGATTTGTGCAATAATCACAACCTTCAAATTCACATAAATGTACCCACCCGGAAAGATTCTTGTATCGACCACATACTTAGTAACATTAAAGGTGCATCTGCGAAGGTATTGCATCTTTATCTATCTGATCATGAAACAGCACAACTATTAGACTTTCCAGTCAAAAAGGAAATCATACAAATTATATCATATTTTGACTATAAAAAAGATTATTCTAATGATAATATTAGAAAATTTAAGGAATGTCTAGCCAATTCATCGTGGTCAGAAGTATATCTAGAATCTGACCTAAATAAAGCATTCGATAAATTCCATGATTTTTTATGTTTGTTGTACAACTTATGTTTCCCAAAAATTTAAATAAAGATTAATAACAATTATAAAACTAAACGAAACTGGATAAGTAAGGGTCTAAAAATAAGTTGTAAAAATAAACGCTCATTACGTTATATTTACTACAAACATAAAAGTCTAATACACAAAAACACATATAAAAAATACTCAAATATATTGAAAAAGTGTATTTTTAAAGCAAAAATGAACTTTAATATTAATTTGATACATAAGAGTAGAAACAAATGTAGAGCGACATGGTCAGTTATAAATAATGAAATTGGAAATACAAAATTAGATAACAATATTAGTGAATTACAAATTGACGATCAAATAGTGACTAAACCTACTGACATAGCAACTGCTTTTAATAATTACTTCATTGACTCGACAAACACATTGACATCAAATAATAATAAACTACAACAAAATAATTCTAATAACCATACAGTTTCTAACTCTATGTTCCTTAAGTCGATGTCAGAAGAAGAGGTTAAATGGGAAATCATGCCTTTAAAAAACACGAACTCTGAAGGAAACGATGGAATCAATACCAAAATAATTAAAGCGTGTAGTTCAGAATTGATTGCCATCTTAACTTATTTGATAAACTTTTCATTTTCTTCAGGAACTTTTCCTGACGCATTAAAGACATCCATCGTAAAACCTCTTTACAAAAAAGGCGACAAATGTAATATAAAAAACTATCGCCCTATTACTCTCATACCAATACTTTCAAAAGTCATTGAAAGATGTATGTTAAAAAGAATAATAGAATTTTGTGAAAAATATAACATTATAACCAAAAATCAATTTGGATTTCAGAAGGGAAAATCGACAACACTGGCATTATATACACTTTTAAACACCGTGTTGACAAGTATTAATGGCAACTATTTCACAACAGGAATTTTCTTCGATTTATCCTAAGCGTTCGATTTTGTGGCATATGATGTTCTTTTAAAAAAACTAGAAACCATTGGATTTAGAGGACCAGTATTAAAATGGATCCAGTCTTATATAAGTAACCGTAAGCAAAGCGTTGTCATAGATAGAAAAGAGGGTAAGGACATAAATTCCTACTCTTCAAATTATAGGGAAAATCAGTGCGGCGTCCCACAAGGGAGCGTGCTAGGTCCTATTCTCTTTATTTTATATATTAATGACATACCACAGGTTACTAATCACAGATGTATTCTATTCGCGATAAATCAAATTACTTACAATTCAATAAATCTAAACATGAACAATATAATTTTAAGCTTAATATTGACAAGATAAAAGAAGTTCCACTAACCAAATTTTTGGGTATCAATATAGACCAATACTTAAATTGGAAACCACATATAGATAATTTATGTAATAGAATTAATAAATTTGTTTATGCCCTATATCAAATCAAAAATGTAACCAATAGAAAAACTGCAATTTTATCATATCGTGCATACGTGGAGTCCATACTACGATATGGATTAATAATATGGGGAAATAGCACGGATAGAGAGAGAGCACAAAAAAGGTGCATTAGGGCCATTTGTGGGATCCGTCCTGATGAGTCTTGCAAACCATTTTTTAAGTCCCTTGGTTTGTTACCTTTGCCTTCGCTGTATATATACGAGGTTTGTAATTTTGTATATAACCACAAAACGTTATTTAAAAAAGCGTATCAAGTAAACACTAGACTGAAAAGAAATGCCCGCAGGCTAGTTCTTAACGATATCCCCAAATCCGAAAGGTATGCAAACAGTTGCCTAATGATGTGTGTACGCATCTATAATAAAATTCCGAAAGGATTGAAATTAATAAACGATAGTAATCTTTTTACAAATAAATTATTTAAATGGCTTAATGAACATAATTTTTATGACATTAAAGAGTTTATGGATTTGAAAATTGTTAAGTATATATATCAGATATATAATATATATATATATATATCAGAGAACATATATATGTATATAATGTATATGTTCTCTGATTACGATTATAGTTTAATGTTTATTGTAAAAGTTTTTTTTTTTTACGTTGATAATCTTGTTATGTCTCTTAATACGTGTATAATTTAATGCTTATTGTAATTCATCTTTTTATGTTGACAATTATGTTGCATGCAAATGATACTTAGTGTATAGCTAAACATGTGCACATCTATGAATTTTGTAACACCTGTATACCATGTTTAATGCAAATAAAGACTTATCTTATCTTATCTTATATTTGAAAGAATGTAGTATACAGGCTTTGATCTTAAATTACAAAGGCCCATTTATATTCTACTACCTGCATATTAAGGTGTGCAATGTTTGTTTTTTAAATACTAATTTATATATTATTTATTGATCAAGTACATATGTCATAATTAATTGTTTGATGTCAAAGCCCCATTAATAATACTATGTTAAATTCAATGATAAAAATGTCAATATATTTTAGTTAAATGATTTAATCACATCGTAAATAAATTCATTTTATAGGTATATACCAATAATTAAGTCAACCAACGATTGTATATACAATTTATAATATGAGGTAGTGATATATTATATTTTTTTTCAAGGTGCTACAACCAATTAATATAACAAAGAAAGCAAATAACATTGCTTTCTTTCTTTTCCTTCAACTTAACTTCTAGGGTAATATATCCCCGCATAGTGGAGATTTTACGGGCTCAAAGAACACCTAGACTCGGAACGACTATACACAGGTCACACAAATAGTTATCTTGTATGGATAGAACCCTAAAATCATGAACGCCGGGCTACCAAGATGACTTCACCGGAGCACCCTATGGGTATGCCCACGTCTCGGCCGCTCCTCCCATCAGGCGCCTAGAGAAGTCCACAACAGGTTTGGTTAAGTCGGTGCGAGTCAACCCGAAGACACTTTTTGGCATGAGTAGGCACTGCCCTTGCCTAATAAAAAAGTATCGAGGTGACTGACTACCTTATCTCACCACAGCGCTACAGGCACACATTTTTAACTGTATTTAAATATTATAATAAGAAAATTCAACTTTTCCATTAAGCAAGTATATTCCCTTCCCCTTTTAAGCAAACTGTTAAAGTAAAAGCTAATTTTTTCCTTACTTCTTATTACTTGGGAACTATAAGTTACATGTTTCCTTCATTAACTTAAGCCAGCATAATGTAGTTCATACTACTAGAATATGAAAATAGTTAAACATATTCTTTAGAAAGAACTTTATTAACTTACCTAGACTGACTTCTTTGTTAAGGCTTAAATAAGTTAAGTTAATGATGGCATCTAACATAATATGAAATAAAGATTTTATCTGACATTACAATATTTATTTAAGGGTGATACTGAAAAAATATATAAATACATATCACGGGACAACTAAAACGCTGCCGTCTGATCCCAATCTAGGCAGAGTCTAGTATCAAAAAATTGATAAATAATAATTACATCCTGGTACGTTTGTCCTGAGTCTGGGTGTAATTATCTATCTCAGTTTGTATTTACAAAAGAAAAGTAGTATATGAGTTATCTGGTTTCCATAGTACAAGCTCTGGGGTTCTACCGGCAAAGTCGCCGAACAGCGATTTCTTAAATGGCGTTCAAATAAATAAAGAGTAAAAATGACTTAATCAATCGTTAAATCGGCTTCCATGAGTACATGTGATGTCATAAACGGTCCCGAATCGATGGTCAACGTTGAAACCGATTGAACGATTGATTAAGTAATTTTTAACCTTTATGTATTTGAACGCCATTTAAGAAATCGATGTTCGGCGACTTAGCCGGTAGAGCCCCTGCTTAGTTTGGGATCTGATGGCCGTGTATAATTGGGATATAATGTCCCAGGATATCATTATTCTTATAATATACTAAACAAAGTTGCACCAATAAGAACCGCTTTATTTATATGAGAGAACAAAATAGGTGATCTACAATTTTAGCGTCTATCTGTGTACTATGACCAACATACTGAAATCGCCAACCCATCTGCCAACCGAGGCGATTATGGCATTTCCTTCCAAATTATGGATGAAACTTCGTTGCGGAAATTGTTTGGGGAGACTTTTGTCCAGCAGTGGATTTTACAAGGCTGCCATGATTAATAATATTCTTATGTACCCTCACAAGAATCAGGTAGCTGGTCCTTTACCACCTTAGCAATAAAAATCGCCATAAGAGACCAATTAAGAACCCACTTACTCCATCGTACAGATCGAACCAATAAAGCTATCTCCAGAATTCCCAGTTGAAGTACCTAACAAAACGTTATCTGTCAAGTATTGTTTGTTATTGTTCGTTTTGTTAGCACAACTGAGCAATTATTTGCTATTAATTGATTTATGTAAGGGCCTGTAACAGTTTTATTGTATAATACCAAGTAGCAATCTCTTTTTTTTTTGCAAGATTTTATTTATATACTCGGTTATTAAACCCCGACGCAAAAAGAGAGGTGTTATATGTTTGACGTCGATATCTGTCGGGGTGTGTGTGTTTGTCTGCGGCATCGTAGCTCTCAAACGGATAGATCGATTTCGATGCGGTATTTTTTCATTTGAAAACCAGTTTCCTTGCTGTGGTTTTAACAATGTTTGGTTAATATCGGTCCAGCTTACACTGCTGGACCGATATTACAGTATAGTATCAACTCTTTTCCAAAAGGATGTAATTATAGTTAGATTAGGTGGCTTTCTAACGATTAAGTGGCTTTCTAACGATTAGGTTATGATATATTTTCTCTCAAGTATTATAAATGAATATGGTATAAAATGTGCTGAGATTTTAAATCATATTCATTTATAATACTTGCGCACATAAAAAGGGGTAAACAATACAAATACAAATACAACAAATACAATATGATGCTATTTTATTGTATTCATTTTAATTTAAGTTAAACATGTGAAGTTTTTGACAAAAAATATTTGTAAGTATATTGTATTGTTGCAGTGCCCTTACAGGGTACATTTTTGGTTCTGTATTATAATCTAAAATACCTATATAAAACCCATGAAAGCAATAAATAAATTGAAATTGAAAACCACCCCAACTCATCATGTGGGGGACGTAGAAGTCGTCCCGAAGGAATATCTACCAAAGAATGTGTATCAGCGTCTCTCTGTGTACCATGACCATCATATTGCGAACCCGTCTACTGAACGTGGCGATTATGGCATATCCCCCAAATTAAAGACACAAATCTTTACTGCAGAGATCACTTGGAGAGGCCTTTGTCCAGCCATGGACATATAGTTCTGCTAATTATATCTTGAAACATCACTATGTCAGTCTAATTAAATGACTTAATTCGGCTGACATAGTGATGTTTCAAAATATTAATAATATAGCAGAACTATAATTAGCAAAAAAAAAAAAAATATTGATGCTTTTTTTCGTAAGAATCAACGTCCAAAATACCGCTAGAGATATTTTTAGTGAAACGTTTATTATTTCAACTTTCGCGTGATCTAATAACCATATTATGGTCAAATAGACGTAAAAGGGAATATAGTGTCCCTTGGTCCAACAATAATTATGGCCAAAGAACTGGGAAGTACCTACTTGGTTCCGACAATTTATAATGAACTACCAGCAGTCCTATCAACTGAAACATTTTCTAAGTCTGTTTTTAAATTAAGTGTAGAGAATTCTACCTAAAAAAGGTTTATTGCAACATTGGTGGAATAACTAATACATATTGGCTATTCCACTAATGATGTAAGGGACCTACCTTGTTATTCGTAACCTATTTATTTTGTACCTTTAGCCTTAAGGCTTAAATATATGTAAAGTGTCATAATAACCATAACGCTAGTCAATAAGGGAGTGATCTTTCTGTCAACAAACTGCTGTGCAGTTTGGCGGATAGTGGTTATTTAATAATATGATAAATTATGTAATGAATGTTTAAATAATTATTTTTTTAAATAATAAATCAGTTTTTTTGTTTGTTTTTACTAATTAGCTCTATAAACACTTATTACCTAAAACCGTGTATAAATTTGAAAGACCTATTAGTCTACTGTTGAGTGACCCTGACTGCTACCCAGGGCTGTAGGGTCGATCCTGACTCTGGACAATCTTTGTGTGACGAGCACGATTATAATAATATGTTGTGTATCTGTGCATAATTTATCTGCAATATAATTTATGTATTTAGAAATATATAAGTATGTGCATCAGTTGTTTTTTGGCCGTATGGTTTCCGGTCCGGAAAAGACCCCGAGCCCCGTGGGTACCGTAAAAGGCGACCAAGGGATACATTAGGTCGTCGGCCACGGCTACTAGTGGTACCACCTCGCATGCGCAAGCGCTGTGACTACGGCAAACCCCTAGAAATGGCAACGTAATCAAAACCTATGGAGGAAGCTTATGTCCAGCAGATCGATATCAGGCTGATGATCATGGTCAGTTATCGGCCATAGTACGGTTATACCTAGTTGGTCAGATGGCAGGGTTTAGTTGTTCTGCGGTGGCAGTACAAGAAGTGTTCTCTACTGCTGCTATGCGCAAGCAGCTCCGGAAAGACAGCGTACTGTTTGGGGCGTAGTCGCTGTGCCGTATTGGCAGGAGTCGGCTATTGGGGAGGGCAAATCAGAGCCTTCCCCGGGTACGTGTCCAGACTCCCCCTATCAGGCGCCAGAAGAAGTCCACGGCAGGTTAGGTTTAGTCAGTGCGAGTCCAACATACCCACCCGCAGACACATTTTGCGGATGGCATGCATACTACGTGGTACAGGTGGATGATTAGGCATTTCCTCTGCCTTAATAAAAAAACGATATTAGTTGTCAAGATAGTTATTATTACATTTTCTTAGAGATAACTAATTAGATCTTTAAAAATCAATGACTTATTTTATCGGTTATGGTTGTAAGGCTCTTTTTGTTGATATAATAAAAGAAAACACACCGAAAAGAACTTTTCATGAACGCTAGTCCCAAGTAAGTAGTTAAGTGACATTTAAATATATAAGGCATATTACTCAATAAATGATTATATAAATGACAAAAATGTATGAATTTAGTTTTAGTAATGATTATATTGTGATATTCATTATTATTTGTGATATTATTATAATATGTAGTATAACAACAACAAAATTTGATATTTAATTATATGAGCAAAGATTTAGGTATAAGGGGTTTAATTATTTTAATTATTTATAGCGAATGATAGTAAATGGATATATTTTTAGAAACTAAATTGTATTGATGTATAATGCTCATTGCTAAACACAAATTGTAAATTAAAATGTATAAAATATTGCACACCTCATTGGTATGTTACAGAGATCCTTAATATAAGATACAATACCACATGTTCCTACCTGTAATAAGCAATAAATAAATTTGACTTTGATACCCTTAACCAGAGCGCCACGTCAAAACTTTTGAGCAAAACATGTACAGCTTAGTGACCGGGGTACTAAATATTACAGTCGACCCAACTGGCAAACTCTTAGCATAATTCACGGATCAAGAAAACTTCTTTTGAACTAACTTCAAAGTGAATTTCAATACCTAAGTATAAAGTACTAGCCTTGCAATACCTTTTAGTAAAATAGGGTGTTCGCGTTATCGGGGAACGAATCTAATTTCTGATTCAAATGGCGTAGTAAAGTATTGGCAATCGGAAATACGTTGATAGCTTACCATATTCCGATACGTAAGAAACGATTAACTTAATACAAGCGTTGAATGAGAGCGTTGAATTTTTGTTTTTCCGACAATTTCATGTCCGAACATGATTTTGTGTAACGTGAACTGTACGAAGTAAAATTGGTAGATGGTTATATAATGCTTTTAAATATACTTTATTGCAACTAGTTCTTCCAATGATAGGCTAAATGGAGTGTTAGTTACTGGAGATAAATTGTAAAATCGGTTGCATCGAACTACACTTCATTTTTAATAATCGACGCAAAAATAGGGGTATTTTAAGTTTGAAGTCGATGGCAGTCTGGGTGTGTGTCTGTAGCATCGTACGTAGCTCTCAAACGAATAGACCAATTTCTATGCCGTTTTGTTCGATTCCTTGCCAAATTCTTTGCGATGTTCGGTTAATATCGCTCCAGCAGTGTAAGAGTATCAGCTCTTTTCCAAAATGATGTACATAATTGTAGTTGAAGTGGAGTTTTCTAACGGTTAGGTTATTTTTTCTTACCTTACAGAATTGAGTGTCTTTCAACATTAGTTTATAGAAAAAAGTTTTGTAAAACCCAAGGAGGTAGGTAGCCCTGGGCACATTTTGATGGTAGGAGCTAACCCTTTTTATATCAATCCTTACCAATCATTCCTGGGATACCGCCTTGACTACGAGTTACGGAAGTTGTTAACAGTTATTTTACGTGTATTTGGGTGAACAGCCAACATGTATTCTCCGGAAAGGAAAGAGCTCCGTAGATCTACGACGTAGTATAGCGTACTGATAGTAGCTCAGAAAGGGCGTAGTGCCGTAGACTCAAGCGTACCTACTACGAATCAGTCGCATTTGTTGTTCATGACACAGTATTTCATTATGTATGCTCCAACTTACTAAGATTGATTGTAAGAATAAGTATTTTTTTTTTAAATTTTATGCAATTATTACCACGTTCAAATACCCTGCAGTTTTCTTTGATAAAAATATATATTATCGCTTTATTAACTAAGATAAACAGGAAAGACGAATATTTTTGCAGATTTTTTATTATTTTATGTATTAGCTATAAGGGATATTACTAGAAATTCATGTGCGCGTTAATAAGACCGTAACTGATTTAAATTTTATATTAATATGTTGCATAGTTTTTGACTAAAGTCTTTTAGGTAGATGAATTACTACTACGGAAAGAGTGCAAATTATAGAGATTTTATTAGTATTATTAAGTTTTAACTTCTTAATTTGGGTCAAAGATATAGAATCCACTTAAAAGTTCCGTACATCCTCTGTCATGGCTTTAGTTTTGACTTGATATAAATAAATATGACATAAATAAATAATAACTTTACCCTCAGGGGTATTAATAGTAATAATATCAGGTACAATGTCACATAGATCATCCTAGCCCCAAACTAAGCAAAGCTTGTACTATGGGTACCAGGCGATGATATACATACTTATATAGATAGATAAATACATATATACATAGAAAACATCCATGACTCAGAAACAAATATCCATGCTCATCACACAAATATTTGCACTTACCGGGATTCGAACCCAGGACCACCAGCTTCGTAGGCAGGAGCACTATCAACTAGGCTATGGTGACCGTCAGTCCGTCCGTTAATAATAATTTCTTAACTCATTAAGGCATCAATAATCTGAGCTACAATTGGCCACACTTAAGCAGTTTTGCAGTTAAGATGAAAGAAAGTTCAAAGCAGTTTGATGTTGATTGAAAACGTTGTGAAAATTTGATTTCTAACTTGAGTTTCCATCGACTTGGAGCGTCGAACTTTCCTTTTGATTGATCTGTATGGCAAACAGACTTTTACACTCAATACAAAATCATAAAGCTTTTATAGTGAGTATAAAACTTCAGCTTCACACTTTCATTCATTCTTGTGCCGAAGGGAGTTACGAGATAAATTTAATGCATTTGGACATTTCGCTGATACTTTAGTGTCTGTCATAAAATGACACTGCAATCGAACTCGCGTCTATGCATTTTATCTGCTAGAAATAAGTAACGTATTAAAAAGATCTAGCGTGTAGTAAAATATCTTATGATAACATTTAATTAGTCATCATCATCACCATATCAGCTGAAAGATGCCCACTGCTGGACAAAGGCTTCCGCAAAGATCTCCACAATTGCCGGTCCTGTGCATATCGAAAGAGCTTTCATGGCACAAAAGAGCTGCATACGTGCGATTTGTAATGTAGACCCACTTACTTCCTGTAAACCACTGTTCAGGAAGCTTAGAATACTCACATTAACTAGTATTTATATTGAGGAAACATGTTAATTTACCAAATCTCACCCGGACATGTTTGAAAATCTGGGAGACAAATGTTACTACAAAACTAGATATCCTAAGAAATTAATTATTCCTAGAATGAGAATGGAACTATATAGCTGTTATCCAATGTGTGTTCGGATTTATAACAAGCTTCCTGACCAAATTAAGGTTCTTCCAATGGGTCGCTTCAAAAAAACTTTACGCAATTGGTTAATTGAGAATTCCTTCTATGCTGTCAAGGAATTCCTGCAGGCCAAATAATTGTCTTCACAGCATGTCATTATTATATGATTAGATATGTTAAACTACTATTGTGCTACCAATGTAAGAACCCTTTAAAACCATATTTACTTGCAAATAAATCTTTGACTTTGACTTTGCGCTATCCGCATCTATCGGTTTCCAGCGACCCGCTTACTATCATCGATTCATCTTGTAGGGTGCCTGCCCACGCTGCGTCTTCCGGTTCGTAGTCGCCACTCGAGAACCTCTCTGCCCCAACGGCCGTCGGCTCTACAAGCTATGTGTCCAGCCCACTACGACTTCCGCTTTGCAATTCATCGGGATAAGTCGATGACATTGGTTCATCTTGCGGATTTCGACATTTCTGATTCGATCTCGCAGGGAAACTCCGAGCATAGCGCTTTCTATAGCTCTTTGGGTCACCCTGAGCTTTCTAATAAAGCGCATATTGAGTGACTACATATAATGAGTAAGATACTGAAGTAAAAGATACAGTTTAAATTATACCAAAATGGAAAACTGCTAAAGCTAATGAATAATATTTGTTGTGTATTTTAAGTTATTTACTATCAATATTAGCATTCCTACCAAGTCTCGCTCATTATTACATGTAAATCAGTATATGTAAACAAGCACCTACTCGTAGCTTTGTTTACACGGAAATTCCTGCTGGAAACAACGAAGTATTTTCCGGAATAATTGCCATGCTATACCAGACTTAAATCATCTGAAGTCTGTAAAATTATAAGTACCGTGAATATATTCTTGGTATACTATTAAGTTGCCATTAAATCTTACGGGCAAGCTGAAAGTAAACGGTTACTGTAGCCTGTGCCAATTTGCAATTTACATTAATAAATAAAAATAAAAAAGGTTTTTATTCACGTAGACTTTAAAAAAGCGCTTGTAAATAGTAAGAACATGTTTGTAGTAATATAGTTGTATAGGTACATTAGATATTATTTCTAGTAACATAGATATTTAGGTACATCTTGTATGAAAACATTTATAAAATTTATTTTATTACAGAAATGATATTTAGCTAGCTCGTATCAAGTTATTGTCAATATTATATCTCTTACTCACGCATTAGATATCCTGAAAGGAAAAACAATGAGCTTTGGCAACCTTACTAATATCCAGGGCCACAACATTAACATAATATTCCAATTAACGTAATTCAACATCCGAATTAGAACTACTCATTGATCTAAAGATCCTAGACTCCTCACTAAATTGGATGGGTGGCTGAGTCAAAACTAAATATATTATATAGACATCATTTGTAATGCACCCATTTCCCTCTCTTAATACCTGTGATGTACCCTACTACATAATTGATACCTACTTTATTTTACTACCAACTTTTGTACATACATTGTAGAATGCAATAAAGAATTGAGAATAGATAAAATGCTACCAAGAGTTCACACGTGGAGTTACGAAAGCTTAAAGCCTAGGGTCGCGGTAGTATTTTACCCCAAAAAAGATAATAAATAAACAATTCTGGCTATTCTGCCGGGCACACTACAAATGTTTTGCACTGATTCTGAATGCATTCAAACGCGTCGTATTGTCTGGTTGTCATTATTGCCCGAATGACAAGCAAAAATATTTCAATGCGACGTTGCGAACAGTGTTTTTAATATGCCTTAGAGGTTAAAAAATATACCTGTTAATTAAATTTTGCGAGCAGCGAGTAGTTGTTTATATTGGTCAACTTAATTGTAAAATTTGTAATAATGACATTTTATGACAAAGGCTGTGTACCCAAACTCCAACGTTGGTTAGCCAAACTTCGTATCTTGGAAAATTTGAAATAATGACATTTTATGACAAAGTCTGTGTACCCAAACTCCAGCGGTGTTTAGCCAAACTTCGTACCTTGGAAAATTTGTAATAATGACATTTTATGACAAAGTCTGTGTACCCAAACTCCAGCGTTGGTAAGCCAAACTTCATACCTTGGAAAATTTGTAATAATGACATTTTATGACAAAGTCTGTGTACCCAAACTCTAGCGTTGGTTAGCCAAACTTCGTACCTTGGAAAATTTGTAATAATGACATTTTATGACAAAGGCTGTGTACCCAAACTCCAGCGTTGGTTAGTTTTAGTGATCCTAGTTAGTTCATTGGGTGATAGGTTTCCGCACTTAGCCTCCTGATTGTTCGTGAACTTATTTGGATACTCAAACCATTTCAGTTCGATCCTGAGAGCTTCGAAAGGTTAGCTTGACTGTTTCCTGCAGCGTCTTCGGATCTTTTAGGAACTTTGCCCGTTGGCTGGCAACACTATTGTAGTGTAGCAAAACGTGTGCCGGTGTTTATTCAGATTCAATGAATCCTCTGCACAAGGGGCTGTCTCTGACGCTATTACTTTATTATGCTCTTTGCGGCTTTTGGGTCATTTATGTATAGAAATAAGATGACAGGACGATTGCAGCACCGAGATATGACCGTGAGTTTATAAATTAATTTAAATTTTAAGTAGTTCCTTGTAATTGAGGGTGAGGTTGAGTTGCGTTTGGGACGTATCTACTGCACGTGTGGCGCAGCGGCTAAGATAGTCGCCTCGTCGCTTCGTATCGCGGGATCGAGTCCCGCGCCGGACAACTATTTGTGTGACCCAAAAATAGTTGTTCTGAGTCTGGCTGTAATTTTTGTGCGTCTATTATAATGTTTGTAAAGTACCCCGCGACACAGGGATTAGATTTCCTACTGCGAGCGTGTTAAAAAAAAGCAACTAATTTAAATAACATTACATCTCTCTCTCTCTAATGTGTGTCGTATGAAAGAATAGGGCATACATAAATCTGTCAAAATACTAAAGCTGCTGCCGCTGAGCAGCAAGAGAAAATAAACGAGGTGCCTGCGCATATAATTTTTGTGCATATTATATTATATAAATCTTCCTCTAATCTTGGCTGTTTATTATTTTATTGTGTATTTGTGTTGTTATTTTTGTACCTATGTGTGTCTAAGTGTTACATACTAACATAGTTTTTAAGTTTGTACTGATTACTAACCGTCGATGCCTGAAAATAAACGATTTTTATTTTTATTATTATTTATTATATGAGTTTTAGTTGTATAAAAATTGTATGTATGCTTATAGTTTCATTTAATTATGTTTAAATTAGGTCACTGGCGTGAAATATATTACTAGTAAGAGCATCTGTATATTTTCAAAACAATAAGTATTATACTTAGACATGTGTATCGGAGATTCTAAAAATACTCAATCTTATTTCCATATTTTTCAAAAGGTATTATTAGGTACAAATATTCGCTCCCTTTGTTATCGCGTGACTGGAGCAAATCAAATTAAGTCTAATTTATCGAAATTGTATCCCGAATCCAACCAATATAATACTTAAGTAGGTCGCTTACTAAATGGCCAAAACAATAACAATCTTTAGAATAGGATGCAATCGAGATATTTTTTGTTTATGAACTTGCTCTTGACCAGTGTCGTCTGATAGTAAACGAACATGTATTCTAAGGGAGGAGTAAAATGTAAGAAATTAAATTTATTTTGCCAAAAAATTAAATATACGTTTCACAAAAAAATTCCTTTTTATATAGTTAAAAAAAGAATAATAATATCCTGGGACATTATTTATACACGGCCATCTGATCCCAAGCTAAGCAGAGCTTGTACTATGGAAACCAGATAACTGATATATTACATACAATACTTTTCTTTCGTAAATATATACTTATATAGATAAATACACCCAGACTCAGGACAAACAGACATGTTCATGCACACAAATATCTGTCCTGGGTGGGAATCAAACCCATGACCTCCGGCGTGAAAAGCCTCCTACATTTTTGGTTAACGTGTTTTTATATGTAAAATTTAACGAACATAAAATGGCTGTTTGAATACTCTATCTCTAAACTGCGGCCTACTAACGCATTTGTAACTTAATTTTCCAGTGAAATCTTCATCAATGTCTACAAAACGGGGATATAACCCACCCACTAAACCTTTACACTATATCCGTTCGCAAACACTCGTTAGTCCCAAAGGTTAACCACAATTTTATTGGCCTCATTTCAGCTTATCCGACTTTGTCTTAGGGAGTAGCTATTAACTGTTCAGTTTTATTTACTCGGATCACGTGAATCATGTTGGACAGATTAATTTACCGTTCCTCTTGACCCTTTTATCCTGGTCCGATGGATGAGTGAATTTCGGTGTCAGGTTTGGATCTTTTGGGTGGATAAATTGAATGCGGACGGAAATTACTACGTTTTATTCCGCAAAGTTTGTTTCGAGTATACTTGAGGAAATACTTGAGTTGGTGTACTTTTCGAGATTTTTTAGCCCCCGAGGCAAAAAGAGGTGTCTTATAAGTTGTTGGTGGCATCGTAGCTTTCAAACGATTTCGATGCGGTTTTTTTCGTTTGAAAGTCAGTTCTCTTACAGTGGTTCCTAGCTATGTTTGGTTAATATGGATCCAGCAGTGTCAGAATATCAACTCTTCTCCAAAATGATGATGTAATTATATTTGAAGTTGGGGATATTCTAACGGTTTTAGGTTAGGTTATTAGTAGATTAGCTATCTCTATCTTTCTATGTTAATAAATATAAATTATTTTTAGTTGGATTCTTCATCACCTAATTATTTTACTAATGTATGTTTGTATCAGCAAACTAGATTCATCAGACCTCTAATGATGTCCGTGGTATCTGGGTAAAGCAACATCACATGATCATCATATACCTGATATCGTTCCCTGCTGGAAAAAGGCCTTCCTCAATAGTTTCTATAACGTTGCTATTTGGTGGGGTTAGCCCTAGTCTCCGCGCTTGGCATGCAATTTGGCGATAAGAGCTAGTACATAAGTGGCACTACTGTCCAACTATCTGGTGTACTTTATAAAGGACAACAAACTAGATAAATCGTAGATCCTGTTGTCGGGGATAACTGGATGAGACTATCATTAAACAATATAAATACTACGATTGGATTGGTTGCGTCTTACTATAGAAAGTTAGCTTAACTCACCTGTTAATAGTGTACTTTATAAGGGACAGCAAAAAAGCTTAATCATATATCCTGTTATCAGTGATATATGGATTAAATATCATTGAGGAAAATAAATATTAGGGTACATTGTGTGTTACTATAGAAAGTCAGGTTAACTCAGCTGTTATTAATGTACTTTATAAGGGACGGCAAACTAGCTAAATCAGAGATCATGATATCGGTGATATCTCGGTGAAGTATCACTGAGAAAAATAAATATTACGATTGGTTGTGTCTTACTATAGAAAGTTAGCTTAACTCACCTGTTAATAGTGTACTTTATAAGGGACAGCAAACTAGCTTAATCATAGATCCTGTTGCCGGTGATATCTGGATTGACTATCATTAAGCAAAATAAATATTACGATTGGTTGTGTCTTACTATAGAAAGTTAGCGTAACTCACCTGTTGCTTGTGTATCTTATAGGGGACAGAAAACTAGCTTATTCATATATCCTGTTATCAGTGATATCTGGATTAAGTATCATTGAGCAAAATAAATATAAGGATACTTTGTGACTCACTATAGAAAGTCAGGTCAACTCAACTGTAACTTATGTACTTTATAAGGAACTGGAAACTAGCTAAATCAGAGATCATGATATCGGTGATATTTAGGTGAAGTATCATTGAGCAAAATAAATATTACGATAGGTTGTGTCTTACTATAGAAAGTTAGCTTAACTCACCTGTTAATAGTGTACTTTATAAGGGACAGCAAACTAGCTTAATCATAGATCCTGTTGTCGGTGATATCTGGATTGACTATCATTAAGCAAAATAAATATTACGATAGGTTGTGTCTTACAATAGAAAGTTAGCGTAACTCGCCTGTTAGTAGTGTATTTCATAAGGGACCTCAAACTAGCTTAATCATAGATCCTATTGTCGGTGATATCTGGATTAACTATCATTAAGCAAAATAAATATTACGATAGGTTGTGTCTTACTATAGAAAGTTAGCTTAACTCACCTGTTAATAGTGTACTTTATAAGGGACGGCAAACTAGCTAAATCAGAGATCATGATATCTAGGTGAACTATCACTGAGAAAAATAAATATTACGATTGGTTGTGCCTTACTATAGAAAGTTAGCTTAACTCACCTGTTAATAGTGTACTTTATAAGGGACAGCAAACTAGCTTAATCATAGATCCTGTTGTCGGTGATATCGGGATTGACTATCATTAAGCAAAATAAATATTACGATTGGTTGTGTCTTACTATAGAAAGTTAGCGTAACTCACCTGTTGCTTGTGTATCTTATAGGGGACAGAAAACTAGCTTATTCATATATCCTGTTATCAATGATATCTGGATTAAGTATCATTGAGCAAAATAAATATAAGGATACTTTGTGACTCACTATAGAAAGTCAGGTCAACTCAACTGTAACTTATGTACTTTATAAGGAACTGGAAACTAGCTAAATCAGAGATCATGATATCGGTGATATTTAGGTGAAGTATCATTGAGCAAAATAAATATTACGATAGGTTGTGTCTTACTATAGAAAGTTAGCTTAACTCACCTGTTAATAGTGTACTTTATAAGGGACAGCAAACTAGCTTAATCATAGATCCTGTTGTCGGTGATATCTGGATTGACTATCATTAAGCAAAATAAATATTACGATAGGTTGTGTCTTACAATAGAAAGTTAGCGTAACTCGCCTGTTAGTAGTGTATTTCATAAGGGACCTCAAACTAGCTTAATCATAGATCCTATTGTCGGTGATATCTGGATTAACTATCATTAAGCAAAATAAATATTACGATAGGTTGTGTCTTACTATAGAAAGTTAGCTTAACTCACCTGTTAATAGTGTACTTTATAAGGGACGGCAAACTAGCTAAATCAGAGATCATGATATCTAGGTGAACTATCACTGAGAAAAATAAATATTACGATTGGTTGTGCCTTACTATAGAAAGTTAGCTTAACTCACCTGTTAATAGTGTACTTTATAAGGGACAGCAAACTAGCTTAATCATAGATCCTGTTGTCGGTGATATCGGGATTGACTATCATTAAGCAAAATAAATATTACAATTGGTTGTGTCTTACAATAGAAAGTTAGCGTAACTCACCTGTTGCTTGTGTATCTTATAGGGGACAGAAAACTAGCTTATTCATATATCCTGTTATCAGTGATATCTGGATTAAGTATCATTGAGCAAAATAAATATAAGGATACTTTGTGACTCACTATAGAAAGTCAGGTCAACTCAACTGTAACTTATGTACTTTATAAGGAACTGGAAACTAGCTACATCAGAGATCATGATATCGGTGATATTTAGGTGAAGTATCATTGAGCAAAATAAATATTACGATAGGTTGTGTCTTACTATAGAAAGTTAGCTTAACTCACCTGTTAATAGTGTACTTTATAAGGGACAGCAAACTAGCTTAATCATAGATCCTGTTGTCGGTGATATCTGGATTGACTATCATTAAGCAAAATAAATATTACGATAGGTTGTGTCTTACAATAGAAAGTTAGCGTAACTCGCCTGTTAGTAGTGTATTTCATAAGGGACCTCAAACTAGCTTAATCATAGATCCTATTGTCGGTGATATCTGGATTAACTATCATTAAGCAAAATAAATATTACGATAGGTTGTGTCTTACAATAGAAAGTTAGCGTAACTCGCCTGTTAGTAGTGTATTTCATAAGGGACCTCAAACTAGCTTAATCATAGATCCTATTGTCGGTGATATCTGGATTAACTATCATTAAGCAAAATAAATATTACGATAGGTTGTGTCTTACTATAGAAAGTTAGCTTAACTCACCTGTTAATAGTGTACTTTATAAGGGACGGCAAACTAGCTAAATCAGAGATCATGATATCTAGGTGAACTATCACTGAGAAAAATAAATATTACGATTGGTTGTGCCTTACTATAGAAAGTTAGCTTAACTCACCTGTTAATAGTGTACTTTATAAGGGACGGCAAACTAGCTAAATCAGAGATCATGATATCTAGGTGAACTATCACTGAGAAAAATAAATATTACGATTGGTTGTGCCTTACTATAGAAAGTTAGCTTAACTCACCTGTTAATAGTGTACTTTATAAGGGACAGCAAACTAGCTTAATCATAGATCCTGTTGTCGGTGATATCTGAATTGACTATCATTAAGCAAAATAAATATTAGAGTACATTGTGTCTCACTATAGAAAGTCAGGTTAACTCAGCTGTTACTAATGTATTTTATAAGGGACGGCAAACTAGCTAAATCAGAGATCATGATATCTAGGTGAACTATCATTGAGAAAAATAAATATTACGATTGGTTGTGCCTTACTATAGAAAGTTAGCGTAATTCACCCGTTACTAGTATATCTTATAGGGGACAGAAAACTAGCTTAATTATAGATCCTGTTGTCGGTGATATCGGGATTGACTATCATTAAGCAAAATAAATATTACGATTGGTTGTGCCTTACTATAGAAAGTTAGCGTAACTCACCCGTTACTAGTGTACTTTATAAGGGACAGCAAACTAGCTTAATCATAGATCCTGTTGTCGGTGATATCTGGATTGACTATCATTAAGCAAAATAAATATTACGATAGGTTGTGTCTTACAATAGAAAGTTAGCGTAACTCGCCTGTTAGTAGTGTATTTCATAAGGGACCTCAAACTAGCTTAATCATAGATCCTATTGTCGGTGATATCTGGATTAACTATCATTAAGCAAAATAAATATTACGATAGGTTGTGTCTTACTATAGAAAGTTAGCTTAACTCACCTGTTAATAGTGTACTTTATAAGGGACGGCAAACTAGCTAAATCAGAGATCATGATATCTAGGTGAACTATCACTGAGAAAAATAAATATTACGATTGGTTGTGCCTTACTATAGAAAGTTAGCTTAACTCACCTGTTAATAGTGTACTTTATAAGGGACAGCAAACTAGCTTAATCATAGATCCTGTTGTCGGTGATATCTGAATTGACTATCATTAAGCAAAATAAATATTAGAGTACATTGTGTCTCACTATAGAAAGTCAGGTTAACTCAGCTGTTACTAATGTATTTTATAAGGGACGGCAAACTAGCTAAATCAGAGATCATGATATCTAGGTGAACTATCATTGAGAAAAATAAATATTACGATTGGTTGTGCCTTACTATAGAAAGTTAGCGTAATTCACCCGTTACTAGTATATCTTATAGGGGACAGAAAACTAGCTTAATCATAGATCCTGTTGTCGGTGATATCTGGATTAACTATCATTAAGCAAAATAAATATTAGAGTACATTGTGTCTCACTATAGAAAGTCAGGTTAACTCAGCTGTAACTTACGTACAGAGGCCAGCATATCAAGCTACTCGAATCTGTCAAATATCTTTTACAGATTTTCAACTTTATCACAATAGCATAAGGTTCAATTTCAATTGGGGAAAGTTGACAGATTAGATTAGCTTGATGTGCTGGCCTCTGTACTTTATAAGGAACGGCAAACTAGCTAAATCAGAGATCATGATATCGGTGATATTTAGGTGAAGTATCATTGAGCAAAATAAGTATTACGATAGCTTGTGTCTCCCTATATAATGTTAGCATAACTCCACTTCAATCTCTTATAAATTACACTAGTAAACTTTATAAAGGATAGAAGCGGAGTTAAGCTAACTTTCATTCTTTCCATGATATAGAGAAGAGAAGATGAGTATTACCCGAGATATCGGATGAATATCGGCTAAATATAATAAAATATATAAAATAGATGTTGGTGTTTCTTATTTAGTATCCCTGCTCATTGTAAAATCAATATATTTTTTTTAAGTTATAAATTTATTTTTTACAAGTTATTCAGTTGCATAGATAATCATAATAATAAATATCTTGGGACAACTTACACACTGTTATCTGATCCCAAACTAGACAGAGGCTGTACTATAGCTACTAGACCACTGATAAACAAACTTATACTTGTACTTCTAAATACATACGTATCTACTATTAATAAATTACATCTAAGCATAGAACAAATAATCATACTCATCACACAACACACAAAGATTTATGCTGGGTGGAGAACGAACCCACGACCTATTCGACGGTCACCGTAGCCTAGTTGGTAGTGCTCCTGCCTACGAAGCTGGTGGTCCTGAGATCGAATCCCGGTAAGTGCAAATATTTGTGTGATGAGCACGAATATTTGTTTCTGAGTCATGGATGTTTTCTATGTATTTAAGTATTTACTTATCTATATATGTATGTATATCGTCACCTGGTACCCATAGTACAAGCTTTGCTTAGTTTGGGGCAAGGATGATCTGTGTGACATTGTCCCTATATATTATAATTATTATTATATATTACCTATGGCCTAGCACTCAGAATCACTAACACTAGACCAGCAGACCAGTCACAGACAGAGGTCCTTATATTTATAACATAATATTGATGTTATATGTTAAGTCTACAGCGTGGCGTTTTGAATATGGGTACTGATATTTAGTTTAGTTCAACTGAAGAACATATTTTATACATATATGTAGAGATAGGTTAGTACATACATACATACTGTTTCCCAGAGGAGGAAAGTAAAAACAACAGATTTCCATTTGCCACGGTCTTTGCACACCTCTTTGTCTAGGTTACGGCCCTTATATTCTTCATACATGCTCGCCAGTTTAGGTAACTTAGTAAAAACAAAAATCTTCATGAGAATATTATAAAGGTAGTTTTAGAACATCATCTAAATTAATCTTACACCTGTTTCTGTATGTGACAAATTATATGAAGATTCATAGTATAAACTGCTCCCACTAAGTAAGGTAATAAACACAACATAATGTGCTGTAATCCAAGCGATAAGACTTTAAACATGAGCCCTTAATTATGCTGCTTACTTCAGCTACAAGCTCCAGATGTAGAAAACATTGGAAGTGCAGCAATTAAACTTTCTATATGTATGCTCCGCCTCAACTTGGTATTAACATATTATGTGTAAATGCATCGTAATCGTAATTATATATTTTACTAGCTATGACCGCGACTTCGTCTGCGTGTTAATTAGTTTATATAGTACAAAAAAAATACTTTTCCTAAAATAAAAGTAGCCTAAGTTACTCCTTATTACATCAGCTACCTGCCAATAAAAGTCCCGTCAAAATCGGTCCAGCCATTACAGAGATTAGCCGGAACAAACAGACAGACAGACAGACAAAAATTGTAAAAAACCATATTTTGGTGTATATACCGTATATATATTCATACTTATGTAGTAAAACACGGTTATTTCAATATTACGAACAGACACTCCTATTTTATTTATTTGTATGTATGTATGTATAGATGATAACGCTACTGACTGCTACTACTACTTTTAGACCAATTCTACTGTGGGATTTCAACTTTTTAAGTACATAGTTATTGAATTTGCCTTGCCATAGTTATTGCTTTGCCTCGTTATTCTAGCGGTAGCGTGTGCAACCGTAGATAATGAGGTCCTGGATTCAAATCCTGGGTCGGACCAAAATTTGATTATGGGACTTTTCCGTTAAAAGAAATTTCTCAGTATCAGCCCGAAGTCTGGGAGTTGGCGGTATTATACCCACGTGCCTCGGAGAGCACGTAAAGCCGCCGGTCCTGTGTCTGACCTCTTTCCGGTCGTGTCAATAGTCGTCCCATCGGAACATGAAACTGATGGAATAGAAAGTGCTCCTGTGTTTGCGCACACACTTGAGCACTATGATATGTCCCGCGCAAATGGCTAATCTCTGCTGAGACTGGCCGCCGTGGCCGAAATTCGGCTAGGATGACATTATTATTATTATGTATGCTCCGCTTCAACTTGGTATTAACAACTTGGTTTGCTGGAAGAGAACTCATAGTTCAGTTAAGCTCGCCTGTGTACATGCTATGTCTAATCTATATAAATAAAAAGACAAGTCCTGACTGACTGACTCATCAACGCCCAGCCCAAACCCTTGGCCCTAGAAACCTGAAATTTTGCACAGATGTTTTCATTATAATGAAGATAAGGAATAAGGAAGGATTTTTCGAAATTCAACCCCTAAGGGGGTAAAACGGGGGTGCCAAGTTAGTATGAAACTTTGCCATTTTTGAAGTTAGAGGCATGAAAGTTGGTATTTGGCCTTGCAGTTAAAAATAAAAAATATGTGTTTCAGGATTTTTGGAAAGTACACCCCCAAGGGCGAAAAATAGGGGATGTAAGTTTGTACGAAAAAAGTTTCCATTTTTAAGTTAAACGCATGAAAATTAGTATTTGACTTTTTAGTTAAAAATAAAAAAAATATATTTCAGGATTTTTAAAAATTCCTCCCCGAAGGTCATAAAATAGGGGATGTAAGTTTGTATGAAAGATGCGATATTTTTGAAGTTAAACGCATGAAAATGAGTTTTTCATTTATTTCAGGATTTTTGGAAATTACACCCCCAAGGGCGAAAAATAGGGGATATAATTTTATACTGCCTGACTGCCATATCAACGCACAGTCTAATCGGCTGGAGTGAGGGACTTGAATTTTGACAGTAGTTACCTTTTATGACGTAAGCATCCACCGAAGAAGGGTTTTTGAAAATACTACCCCTAAGGGAGTAAAATAAGGGATAAAATATTTTATGAAAGTCCTTAATTTTGATGTTAAAGGCATGTATATAGACTTGCAGTTAAAAATTATAATATATATTTCAGGATTTTTGAAAATTCACCCCCAAGGGCGTAAAATTGGGGATGTAATTTATACGAAAAGAGTGCCAACAAGTTTTAAGTTAAACGCATGAAAATTGGTATTTAGCATTACAGTTAAAAATTAAAAGTATACGTTTCCGGATTTCCGAGAACTCTACCACGAAGGGTGACAAATAGGGGATGTTTGTATGAAAATTGGTATTTCAGTTAAAAATAAAGCAATCAATGGAATAATTTGTTGTTAAAAGGTAATCCATAACTGATTCAATAGGTCAACACCAAAAATGTACACCAACTTAAGAAATTCGTTTCTTATTGCTTAAAATGTCGTGTTTGTTGTCGTCTAAGTAACGTTAAGATCTGTAACTTCTATTTTTTTGGTATTTTTTATAACATATTAAGAAAACGTCAATTTAATAAAATTGGAATAAAAAAGTAATTTACCCAAAATTCGAGTTAGCGTAGTATAAATTGTTCGTGTCGAGATGATCGAACCCAAAAAATATCATCTTAATTTTACTGATCTACAAGTTCACAATTTTGTAACTAGATGGTGTTTATTTCGTTTCAGATCGCAGAATTCATTTGGCATATCGGTTAAAATAAATAAATGCTTGAAGTAAAAGGTAGTCCAAAACTGAATCAAAAGATAATCCCCTAAATCTCACCCAAAATATATGCCCACATCTCAATTTTACCGCTTTACAAGTTTATATTTTTGTTAGTACATGGTGTAATCATCGTTTTAGATCGCGCTATGGTTTCGTTCACTAAATGTGATGTATATTAGACCTATCAATGCCGTGGTCGCAACCTAAGCTAATGGGAGTTACCTTTGTGATTAATGCATCGTTGATTATTATATTACTTTATTGGACTGACTGACTTTACTTAAGGACAATTGATATGTATTCTTTGATGTTTTTGGGTTTATGATATCGGGTCTTTTTTTTTAAATAACAGTAGCAAAGTAGTCTTTAGTTTATTTCTTAGCTAGGTTATTTATAGGTTAGGTTTTGTTAAATTTATATTGCTTATTTCTTTTAAAAGTTATATTTGTTAGATTAAGCTAGAAGTAAGTAGTTACATTGGTAATCATTCAAAATTGTCGCGGACGAAGTCGCGGGCACCAGCTAGTGTCTTATATAAATATGTATTTCTGTGTGCAATAAAGAATAAATAAAATAAACATCTTATGTGTTAATACACTGTAATATCTTGTAAAATTAATTTCCGTGCAAAGCAAATTTTATGATAACACTACTCACTGCTGAGAAGTTTTTGCGCACGATTATAATTTTGAACAACATTTATACTGATGTATCTGCACATTTTTATATTATTATAATTTTAAAATGAAAAGAAATATATAAATATATATGACGTGTGGCGCAGCGGCTAAGACAGTCGCCTCACTGCTTCGTGACGCGGGTTCAATTCCCGCGCCGGACAACTATTTGTGTGGCCCATAAATAGTTGATCTGAGTCTGGATGTAATTCATCTGTTATATGTTTATAAAGTACCCCGCGATATACGGATAACATTCCCTAGTGCGACAGTTGCCTTTTAAAAATCATTAATGTATTTATTCCGCTAGAGAAATTACATTTTAAGACAACGGGGGGAGGGGAATATCACATAGTATAATCTTTTTTCTTATTAATAATATCCTGGGACTTTATTCACAGACGACCATCTGATCCCAAACTGAGCAGACTCTCTCTCACTCACTGGGTTAGAATTCTTGGTATATGTGTTCTTAACACATCCATCTGGGTATGATGAGTCTTATTCACGTACCTATCCATGAAGGTATAATGTGTCTTTTAAATTATGACAAAGGGGAAAAGGTCATAAACATATTTATCCAGGTATGATGAGTCTTGTTAACTCATCCATCCAGTTATGATTCCTCATGTTTATCTAACCATCTAGGTATGATGTGACTTATTTACCTATACAACTAGGTATGATGTGTCTTATTTACATAAAAGTCTAGGTATGATGACGTGTCTTTCAAATTCTGTCACAAAGAATAGGTGTTACACACACTATCTACTTCATTCTGTGAGGAATGAAATGTCTGTTTCGATTTAAGTTCTAATTAAATAGAATAATAGTTCTTAGCTATTCTACATAACAGTGAATATATTATTATGAAATATAGCTCTTTTTGTATCTAAACTTTTCAGCGAGTAGATGCTTGTATTGTCATCTTTTTTTGGGATGGATTTGATGCATTTTTATTCAATTGTTACACTTTTCGACGGAAAAGCAAAAATGCAGATCTGGAATATGTAGAATCGTATTAGATTGCTCATTTATGAATAAAATTGTTTTAATTTATAATTAATATGTAATTGCTGTGTTTGAACTTAAAATCAATATCAATGTTTTCATGTCTTTTTACCTCATCAGGAAGGGTTGGTGAGTGAATTTAAAATATTTTTTCTTTAGGATTTAATGACGTCACTGATCCCCTTTTTAAATTAGCATGACTGCTAGATATCCTATAGTAAAACATAGTCTTAGATTGTTTTAGTTATTATTTAGGTAATTAATGCCTTTAGCTTTTTTTACCTATTCAATAGAATAACCATAGTCTGCTACTATTTTGTCAAATAACCTGAATATTACTTATCCTATTAGTAGACTTATGTTCCAAAGCTTGGCGTCCAAGTTGTACGAACGTAGAATTAAAGCGAGACTGTAATCATACACACAAGGTCCGCTCTAATAATAACTTTCGGAATATCCACTGTAATATAGTAAGTACAAAAAAAATTTTTTTTTTTTTAATTTTATATACTATATTCGACGATAACCTATAATTAAACATTATTTAAAATTATTAGTATATCTTTGATTAAACTAAGTAGGAACTCAGGTTTGATCTTAAGATTTTACTAAAGGCTCCACACACAATGCCGGGATTTTCCGAGCGGCCATGCCGCCGGCATATCTAAGCCGCCGGCAAATGCCGTAAAACGCCGCCAAGCATCATTCCAGTTGTGACAGTCGTGTAGAACGCTAGTGAAGTACACATTTGTCGTTGGTCGCCGGCGGCTCGTATGTTCGGCAAGCCCGGCGGCTCGAATACCCGCCGGTCTGCCGGCGGCAGTGCCGCGGCTACGGCCGCCGCCGGCATTGTGTGTGTCTTAAGAAATTTTGTAGTAGTAGCTATAATAGTATGAATGATATTTTGAATATTTTCAAGCGCTTTTAAATTGATGTGAGTAAAAACTTCTGTAGGATGTTAATAAAATAAGGTTGTGACTTTCATGATCCGTAATATCCCACGTCCTTGCTGCCTTAGGCCAAGTACTCAGCGCAGCTAGGAAACGCATTGAATGAAATGTTTTATTAGATTTAAAAATATTGACTGCATTTGCGAGAAATGTGCTTCGCTTCCATGTAAGATTAATATTTCGAAATATTCATATCAAGCTTTAGCTTGAATGGGTAAACAGATTATCCTATTTATTAGTTGCCTGCACAAAAATAAAATAATGAAATCTTTTCCTAATATTTTACAAATATTAATGTGAAACGATGATAGAACCATTGTTTTGTAATACTCCTTAAATTGTTATATAGAAACAATATTAGCATGGGAATCTTAAACTTGATCTGACAGAGTGTATCGCATAGCGCCTACCCCGGATTGTAGGGAATTCCAGAATTTCAAATTTTTGTGATAGAATTTACGCTTTGCGTTGTGAATAATGCTGTTACAAAAATTTTATAGTTTGGAAGGTGTTATCACAATGATCTTTCACATGCAACTGTGATCATATCAGTCGAAGAAGTTTCTAGAAAACCAAAGCCGATGGACAACTACATTCTCGAAAGAGTATTAGTATGGGATTCTAAATGAGAGTGTATCGTTCGTAGCTCAACGCAGAGCGCCTATCTTTGATTGTTAGAGGGTTCGAGACCCGCCAGACGATAATTAACGATAAAATTGATACAGTTAACAAAGCATTAGAAGGCCTTCTTTATACCTCTCAATTATATAACAATAAATGAAATGAATATTATTATATAGATTAAAATTTTATTTTTAAAATTAATTATTCCTAAAATCTAAATTTGATTTATACATTTAATTCATACCTTAATATAGACAGAACCATTCAGAAAATATGTAGCAAAATATAAATTTCAGTACAATTTAATACAAGCTAGCTAAATATCACTACTATTATAAAATCAATTGTATAAATGTTTTAACATTCCGTGTACCTAAATATCTGTAATAAGTAACTAGAAATAATAACTGTATTACTACAAACATATTCTGACTATTTACAAGCGCTTTTTTTTCTTTAGAACAGTTTGTTAAGTTTTCCAGAATTTTCAATTTTTGAGATCCTTTGTACTCATAATTTCAGATAGACGGGAGTAATTTAAAAATTTTAAGGGAAAAAAACTTAGTAAAAGAGTGTTGCTTTTATTTCTTTGCTGTCGTAAATTTTTCACAATTTATCGTCGAGTCGTTAATGAGATTGAGACGAGAACGTAAGGGTATTCAACTTGAGTTTGTCAGCTGAACCGCTTGTTAAATTAAAGCATTAAATATACGAGTAAATTACTTTCATTATTGAAGAAAAGAAAGACCAATAATAAATGTATAATACTTGAATAATAGTAGAATCTACAATAAAACAGATATTATTACATTGTTACTTTAAGTTATTATACCAAAAGTTATATTAGTTAAGTCCTCGTCATATTACCAGAAATATATACATATCTAGGTCTAGGGCCTAGCACCTTTAATACAAGTTGTCTCCGAATAACTTAGCTAAGGTGCTAGCCACCACAAAGATTGCCAAATATATTGTAACAAACAAACAATCTTATCGTGTAAAAATGTATTGGTTTTAACTGTACGCACCTATTATTGTTATAGTTTTATGCTATGTGGTGAAATAAACAATTATATTATCTTGTAACAGCTAACACACCGGATCTAAATCTCTATCTCGAATATCTCGTCCGATTCTAAATTACGCAGAGCTTGTACTAGGTACGGCAACCAGGGATCTAATAAACATGCTTATATGTAGATATACGTATTTTCAAATATATATAAGATATAGTTATATAGAGCATATATTATAAAACTAAGCATTAAGTTAAAGGTATTCTAAATATTCTTGTATCGGTAATGTTCCCAGAATACTGGCAGCATTACCACGCTGTATGGCAATACCTATTTGTTGGGCGAAATATAAGCCAGCATTCTGGGAACGTGTCGCCTGATATGTATATTTCTGAATGCATACATATTTTACATAAATTACACCCAATCACAGAATCAGTAATCGTGCTCAGCAGCCACGATTTTCTGCCGATTATTTGCTGATCAGGCAGGGTCACTAACCACTAGAGCATCAGGTAAAAAATTACGTAAAATAATAAAAAAAACTAATATTTCCAGCGTAGATTATTCAAATACTGTTTTATGACATTCGAACATGTATTCATGTATTTATTAAAACTAGCTGTTATGACAAACGTTGTACTGACTTAAAAATAGAAATAAAATCTGGAATCTCATCACAGCGCCACCTGCCGAGTACTATTGTATATTTAAATCCTCGAGGGACCCTCTCAAATACACAAAAAGATCTCATTAAAATCAGTCCGGTCGTTTAGAAAGGTGTAGTCTAATGTCATGTATGTAGCTGTTATTACTTTTCCAATGAGTGTGGAAACTTCTCGAGGCCGAGTCGAACAAAGAATACATCCAAACTTAACTGAACATAACAGAAGATATTCCTTAATAATAACATTAATAATTTTAATGTTGTGTTTCCAAGTGTGAGTAAGTTCGCCAGAGCTCATTGTGGTGGGGGGAAGGGTCAGCAACACTTGTTTGCTGACTTTTAAAGGCCGGCAACGCACCCGCGACTCCTCTGGTATTGCGAGTGTCAATGGGCGGTGGAGATCACTTACCATCAGGTGACCCACTTGCTCGTTTGTCGCCCGCTGATATAAAAAAAAAATCTAACTCAGACGATCCGTCTGCGCGACATCATTAAAAAGCCGTCCCATGCAACATGTTTGATCAATTAATTGACTACAATATGTTTGCCGATGTTTTATTAGTTATAGCTACGCCCCGAGGTTTAACTCGCGTTAAATTTTATTAATTATCACAGCTCCTCCCCCGTAGGCGATATCGTGATAATATGTAGCCTATATGTTGACCCGACCTCTTAGTAATATTCATGCAAAATTTGAAGTAAATCCATGAAGTACTTTTTGAGTTTAGCCCGGACATACATACAGACAAACAGACACACAGACAAAAATTCTAAAAACTATATTTTTGGCTTCGATATCGATTGTAGATCACGCCCCAAGTAACCTTTTTAAAAAATATTCAATGTACAGTTTTGACTTTCCTACGATTTTATTATACGTATAGATTCTGCTAGACAGCTGCGGGTGGAGACAGATTCAATAAATTTAAGATCATAAACATCCACCCGGCTTTTGATTTTTTTATGAATCAATCAATCATTACTGCTGAGAGTCCACTATTGTTTATGCTTCCCAAGTATCATGCCATAACTGCTACGCTTCGCAGACGGATTGGCGATCGTAGAAAGATAGTCATAGCACACAGAAGAAAGCTGCTGCTCGTGATCTGGTAGATATTCCCTCGGGTTGACGCCCCCTAGGGGATGAGATGGGGTGATGATATTCTGATATTCACCGCCGTCACCACAAAGCGTTTTTATATGTCTACATTGATTTCTTGAGTTATAAATGTTATAACTATCAAGCTTTATTACTCGAATATGTATCAATTAAAGTAATTAATATACTAATTCATTCAAAACAAAGATTATTGAAATTCTGAATCATTTTGTTAAATAATACTCTATTGTTAGTATTCCTTTCTATTGTTGTGTTGTTACTTTGAAGGAATCCTCATTATTTTTAAATGCTATTAAGTAGCCTCGCTTTCAATGAACGTCAATAATGAAATGAAATAATGAAATTTATTCAGCACTTGGGTATTTACATACACTTGTATTTGTCAAGCTCACAATGTATTACATAAACACAGTTTAAAAACAGTAATTAAAGCAACAATTTTTTTGAATTAGTCCGTCCGTGCGGTCTGTTTTGTCACATATATTTTAAAAATCATCAATGGAACTCCAATATGAAATAATGAAATTTATTCACCACTTGGGTATTAACATACACTTGTACTTGTCAAGCTCACAATGCATTACATGAACATATATCATCATACATTATCAGCCTGATATCATCCAATGCTGGACATAGGTCTCATCGAAAGATTTCTATAACGTTACCATTTAGAGGATTTGGCACGGCGCACATACATTAATATACTAAAATTAAATATTAAAGTAACTAAAAGAAACTGAATTAGTCCGTCCGTGCGGTTAGTTTTATCATATCATTGTTTAAATAAATAAAAATAAAAAAGGATTTTATTCACGTAAACTTTATAAAGCGCTTGTAAATAGTCAGAACATGTTTGTACATACAGTTATTATTTCTAGTTATTTATTACAGATATTTAGGTACAAGGAATGTTAAAACATTTATACAATTTATTTTGTAATGGTAGTGATATTTAGCTAGCTTGTATTAAGTTATTGTCAAGGAGATTATGTTTAGGTTTAATTAATGAAATTTATATTTTACTATTGTCTGAATGGTTCTGTCTATATTTTCTTCAAATCCTTAAAGAAATAACAAATAACAAGTTACTTAGCTACTATTTTTAAAATTAGTATTATTATTATATTCTTCTTCTTATCGTGTCGATGGTAAGAATTATATTTTATCTTGCCAAAATTGAGCAACGCTGATTACTTTGGCTGAAGCGTCATACAAGTCCTGAAGGGAACAAGAGACTGGACAAGAAGGACAATCAGATAAATGAGCCATACTTTGGGGTGACACGCCGCACTCGTAAATGTTTTGTCATGTGGGAATGTAACCCCATTTGCACATGTTTTCTTTGGATCTACCAAGATTATTATATTAAAATTGAAGACACCGAGCAGTTGGCTATCGCTGAAGGCTCTCAACCAGTAGCTTAATTTAAGCGACTGATACTTGCGGACACCCTTATGGGGTTCGGGCTACAGCTCAGGAGGCTAAACCTCAATATAAACTTTCAGATGTGATGCTTATATATTTCGTTTTAGTTTGCCTGTTGATGTTTTCTCACTAGACTTTGCTGTTCCGTTGGTATCTGTTTTTTTTTTTAATGAATTGACCAAATGGGATTACTAGTCATATTGTACTGTCCTTAAAATAGGTTCATTTAGCTCATATCTTATCGTGCGCTCAAACTACATTTGTTTTTCTGTTCGAAGATAAGATTTTAGGTGGTGCGGCATTTTAAAACTAAATGCTTCTTAACAACACAAAGTCTTGTCACTGTAATTATTGTTACTAAAATATTTACTTACCGTATGGGCAGAGGCTACCCTAGTGTCAGAGTGGTTCAAGCCGGCCAGTGGGCCTCTGACATGACTTTACAACTATTGTCTAATGAAACGACAGGGGCCGACAGCTCAAGTTGCCCCTCAAAGCACGGATACGCTCAGCCTGCCTAATTGCTGAACCTCGTCGATCACTTACTTATAAAACATTGTGAAGATCCTTGGGGGAGGCCTTTGTCCAGCAGTGGATGTCTTTCGGCTGATATGATGATGACATGTTGCGAGTGTAATTTTTTTTTTATGTAAAAAGTAGCAAAGCTTTTTAAAATAGGTTTACACATTTTTTATTACCTATCGCTTGATAGCTGAACGTCTTAGGTCATCTCATTTATGATATTAATAAGCAGTTATAAGGAATTTCTGTCTATTATTCATCAAAGGAAAAATGTGATTAAACGTATACCCATTTCAGAAAATGGTTCTTTATCTTGCGAATCTTGTCTCGCAAATATACGCTGCATTCGTGCGACACGGCGCTTGACGGAACGTTAAGATAACATTCCATCTAGCTTTATTCGCTCAGTGAGAAAACTTAGACGAATTGTAGTGGCATAAATTTAGCCACTAGGATTCCTTTAATACGTTTTAACCGTCAAACTTTTCGCATAAACTTCTTATATATTCTCAAAAGTGGGAAATCATAAATTTGATCGTCCGGTGGGTCCCGAACTGACTCATATCTGGTCTCAATCAAATCGAGAAGGTGCAGGTTCGAGACCCGCCGGACGATCAAATTTATGATTTCCCATTTTTGAGATTAGATAAACGCTTTGCATTGCGAATAATGCTCTAAAATTCAAATTTAATAATTTTGAAGGTATTATCAATATGATATGATCTTTCACGTGCAACTGTGAACATATCAGTCGGCCATGTTTCTAGAAAACAAAGCCAATAGATAATACCTACATCCTCCGGAAGGGTGTTAGCAAGGGAATCCTAAATTTGATCTGCCAGCGTGTATAGTTCGTAGCTTAACGCAGAGCGCTTACCCCGGATTGGTTGATGGTGCAGGTTCGAGACCCGCCGGACGATCAAATTTATGATTTCCCATTTTTGAGATTAGATAAACGATTTGCATTGCGTTATTCGCAATGCAAATCGTTTATCTAATCTCAAAAATGAGATGCTATAAAATTCAAGTCTTATATGTTATTTCAATAGGTACATTTTGGGAAGCGTCATCATCATCATCATATCAGCCGAAAGATGCCCACGGCTGAATAAGAGCCTCCCTCAAAGATCTCTATAAGTGCCGGTCTTGCGCTAGTCGCATCCAGCGGCTTCCAGCGGCCGTAACGATGTCATTGGTCCATCTTGTTGGGCCCTGCCCACGCCGCGTCTTCCAGTTCGTGTTCGCCACTCGAGAACCTTTCTGCCCTAGCGGCCGTCAGTTCCACGAGCTATGTGTCCACTGCCACTTTAGCTTTGGGCATCGTAATTAGACCAAATTTCTCTACCCAAACTAAACATTATTTTTTCTACAATACTTGACAAAGAATCCCTTTTAGCTATCTTCGTTTGAAACTGAAATGAAATAAGAAATGGACAAGAATAATAGCAAGACTAAATTGCCAATCATTGATACATTTATTTCATCTAAGTTAGCGGCAAATAGCGAGAAATATCTATTTTGCTGAAATACTATGTAGTTTAAGGTTGGTAAAGCGTTTAAGTGAATAATAAGTAATTTTAATCCCACCCAGAACAGATGTTTGTGTACATGAACATGTCTGTTTATTGTGAGTTTGGGTGTAATTATCTATGTTGTATTTACAAAAGAAAAGTAGTATATAAAGTATATCAGTTATCTGGTTTCCATAGTATAAACTATTTATAAAATTATATTTACAATTTATATAATTATATTTATTAAAGTAGTATATAAAGTATATCAGTTATCTGAGTTCCATAGTATAAACTGTGGAAACCAGATAACTGATATACTTTATATACTACTTTTCTTTTGTAAATACAACATGTAGATAATTACACCCACACGCTCTGCTTAGTTTGGTTAAGATAGTGTGTGAATATTGTGTGTGATTTTTTATTAATTAATAAAATATTATGGTAGTAATTAATAGTAATTATTTGACGGTCACCGTAGCCTAGTTGGTAGTTCTCCTGCCTACGAAGCTGGTGGTCCAGGGTTCGAATCCCGGTAAGTGCAAATATTTGTGTGATGAGCACGAATATTTGTTTCTGAGTCATGGATGTTTTCTATGTATTTAAGTATTTATCTATCTATATAAGTATGTATATCGTCGCCTGGTACCCATAGTACAAGCTTTGCTTAGTTGGGGCTAGGATGATCTGTGTGACATTGTCCCTAGATATTATATTATTAATAATAATATCCAGGAAAATTATTCACACACGGCCATCTCATGCGGCGAAGAAGCGGATTTTTATGGATTCAGATATATGCGCTCACGATTATGGTCACTACCACTGAGTCAAATTTAAAGAATATCAGTTCAGCCGTTCAGGAGAAGTACGATCAGGAACGAACTACAAGAGTAGTCTTAGAAATAGCTTCATTTACACTCAGCTCATTTAACCCCCGACGCAAAAACGGCGATGTTATAAGTTTCACGTGTCTGTATGTGTATCACATGTCTATGGCATCGTAGGTCCCAAACTGATAAACAGATTTTAATTTAGTTTTCTGTGTTGGAAAGGTGGCTTAATTGAGAGTATTCTTAGCTGGGTTTTATTAAAGTCTGTCTAAACATTCCAAAGTCACAGCCCTTTTTTAAGTTGGAGTTGGGGGTTTTCTAACGGTCAGTTTATTTACAATCATTTGTCATACATTTATTCTACTAACTTTTTATTTCTTACTAGCTTTGTCCATCCCAAGGTTATATAGAAGAAATTTCGGCTAGAGTTAAGACCGCCCTTTGTTCATCATTTATAATAATTGTTTAATAATTAATTTGCTATTTATGTGTACAACAAAGAGTTTTGTATTATATTTCATTTCGCGTGCCTGTTAAAACTTTTTGAAACTACCATGAATTTATTCATGTATAAAATGTCAGTTTGGATGTAAAGTTCAGTTGCTAAAGCAGATTTGATAAGATGGGAACGACCGCCGGACGATTTTACATTTACCGAATTGGATAGGAATCCTAGATATCTTTGTGATTTGCATGTGTGTATTTTATAATGAAATGAAATGAAATAATTAAATTTATTCAGCACTTGGGTATTTACATACACTTGTACTTGTCAAGCTCATAATGTATTACATAAACACAGTAATTAAGGCAACAAAATATTTTAATTAGTCCGTCCGTGCGGTCTGTTTCGTCACATGTATTTTTAATATCCTTAAATAAATAATAAATAGCTAGTTACTAAGCTATTATTGTTACATTTTGCAATTGTATATTAAAATTAAAGAATTTAAAACAACGAGCAGTTGGCTAACGCAAAAGGCTCTCAACCAGTAGCTTAAGTTATGCGACTAATACCTGAGGGCACCCTTACAGTTGTTTGTAAAGTCCCCGTGACAAAGGACTGTTCACTTCCCTAGTGTGGGCGTTGTCTTTTTTAATACGACAAATGAGCAAGTGAGTCCCCTGTTGGTAAGTGATCACCGCCGCCCATGGACACTCGCAACATCAGACGAGCCGCAAGTGCGTTGCCGAACTTATGAAAGGAATAGGCTCGCTTCTTGAAAGTCTAGTACCATGCGTTTCACAAGAAACTTTTTACAATACAATACTTATTCAATTAACTGCGGAGGTATTTCCGACAACCTGCACCAAAATGAGCCTATTCCTTGCGGATCCTCTGGTTTTTTTTTAAATCAGCGGGCGACAAACGAGCAAGTGGGTCACCTGATTATAAGTGATCACCACTGCCCATGGACACTCGCGACACCAGTCGCGGGTGCGTTTCCGGCCTTTAAGAGTCAGCAAACAAGTGTAGCTGACCCTTCCTCCCACCCTAATGAGCTCTGGCGACCTTATTCACACTCGGAAACACGACATTAAAATTATTAATGTTATTATTAAGGAATCTCTTCTGTAAGGTGGAGGTACTTTCCCAGTCGGGCTGCTCATCAGGCGAATGAACGCTATGCCCTACCTGTTGCGAGTGTCTATGGGCAGTGATGATCACTTACCATCAGGTGACCCACTGTGATTGTCGTAGTGTCGGAGCTGTTCAAGCGGCCCAGTAGGTCTCTTACATGACTCAATGACTGTTGTCAAAGGGCTACCAACTTGAACCACTTTGGCTGACACCCATCTATAGATAAACTGCGCGCCTAGGTGCCTAACCCCACCGATTACTTACGGAGCGGTGAGAGTAACGTAATTTAGTCTATGGAAAGGTCAGTCATTTGAATTACTTATAGGTAAGCAAAGGATTACTGAATTAAAAAATAATACCCATTTAATTTCTACATATTGCATATTCCTAAATCTGTAATATTTTCGGAAAACATAATGGATTTTTACAGAATTGTACGAAATTGAAATTTCTGCTTTATAGTGTGAGTTTCTACCTTATTAAGGTATCCATTTTTTGTTACTGTTAAGCATTTCTTTTAGGTGTTCTTTCATTGATGAAAAATATCGATTGAATTGTAATTCAATCGATATTTTTCATCAATGAAAGAACAAGTATATTCTATTGCAAAAATCGTAATATTATTGAATACAAATAAGAAATATAGCATTCGCCTAAAGCAACCTTTACTTTCTATTTTGTCTATGGAGGGAACGATTTTTCACTTACCTTAATTATTATGTGCGTGAAAGTTAATTACCCCACTTTTACAGATACAAATTGATAAAGACAACTTACTACAAACATTAATCAGGTACCTACTTAAGAACTAGTTATTTTTTCAACACATTTTCATTCGAATAGACTTTGTTTTCAATCAAAGTAGAAAAAAGGTTGGAACTCTAACAATCCGATAGGCGCCAACTCATTTGTTTCAGTCACGAATCAATCAATGCTTACAAAAAGTGTGTCATTAACAAGTGAGTTGGTGAAATGAGAAAAACCTTTTTATTCAGCGTCTTAATAAATCTGCGAATGGAATAATTGACTTCTAATAATGGATTTATCGGACATTAGACAAAAAACTGGATAGTTTTGTATTTAGCTACATATGAAAACAAATATTTGTTAAAGAGACATCTTATATTAAATAATATCCGCTTCTCCTAGGCGTTGAATTTCAGAATATACGAGTATAACATGTATGTAGGTTTTATATACTTTGTCTAGCAGTACACGTCTTTCAACTAGTGTTGAAAATGACTAAAGTTACTGAATTAGACTGACTGTCATTTACGGTCAAATTGGTCAAAAATGGTAATTTTCAGTCAAAAAAGGTCATTTTCAGTCAATTTGATTTCAGTAATATTTTAGTACCTTTTTAGTTTTTTGTCGTTGATAAAAGTCTACAACTTCTTAATTGAAACAATAAATTGGTTTTTATGACTTATAGTATTATATATAGTGTTAATCATTTTACATTTCTAATCATGCGTGCATTTGAGACAAAATGGCAACGTCGCATCGCCTCGCGCATCGACTTTGATGTCGTCTTATCCTCTCATGATATAATACAAAATAAAACGTTGCTTCATTTAAACTTGCATATAAACTGGGTACCTAAATAAATAAATAATTGGGTGGTAGTTGAGAATAGACAATAATATTTGAGTCAAATTGACTGAATTTGACAGTAAATGACCGGTCATTTAAGGTTTATGACAATTGTGACTAGTCATATTCAGTCATTTTACATCTCTACTTTCAACTGATATGATGATGTTGATATATTATAAGTCACAATGGAGTCATCATCGGAACGCAAGCTCCGTCTGTTGGCGCTCGACGGAGTCAAGATTCACCGACTGAGCGGCGCGCTCGACACTTTTGGAGTAGCAGCCGGCCAGTGCGGTCGTATATTGAAACTGACGCGCATTCCTAGCTATAGCCTCGTATATTTTTACCTACCGCGTGATTGATATAGTTAATTTACTGTCTTAAATTTCGTTGTGTTTGATTAATTGTGTCAAAGTGTGTATCGAAATCCGCAGGCAAACCAAAGTAGCCGTCATAGCCCAAAGAATTGCCAAACTGATGTGGCAGTGGGCGGGGCACATATGTAACTCGTAGAACCGACGACCGATGGGGCAAAAAGGTTCTCGAGTAGCGACTTTGATCCGGAAGACGCAGCGTGCGCAGGCCCCCGACGATCTTGCAAAGGTCGCTGGAAGCCGCTGGATGCGGGCAGCACAGGACTGGCTATTGTGTAGATCCTTTAGGCCTTTGTCCAGGGCCTTTGAGGGGACGTCTTTCGGCTGATATGATGATGTATAACCGAAATAGAATTGCAAATTCAACTAAGACTTTATTGAAGTATATACACCCACTAAATTGCCGAACGATGAAGACTCAAGCGATAACCAACAAAAGCTCTGTGGCGATATATATAAAACCTACATACCTGTTAGACATTATAAAATTCAATCTGTCTCTAGAAGATCTGTTAGTTTACAAAGGTCCACATTATCAGTTGTCTGGTTGCCATAGTACTGCAGATGGAAGTGTGTTGGTGGTCCCAAGATATTTAATAAAAATAAATAAAATAAAAAAAGGTTTTTATTCACGTAGACTTTAAAAAAGCGCTTGTAAATAGTCAGAAAAAAAGCGGTACAAAAAGAACTGCTGTAAAATAAATGAAAAAAGTGTATATTTGATGAATATATTTACATAGCGAGGCATATAATTATAATATTTGGTTGAACACTGCTTGTACCCTATATTATTTTCACAGTAGCCTAAAGGTTTGCTTGCCTAAGTTAATGACTTTCTCTTTGTTAAGTTTAACTTGAATGTGTATGCTTCTTTGTGCAATAAAGAATACAGAAAAGTCTGTCCTGAAAAATAATGCTCTACATGTAATATAATATAAAAGTATATTATATACATAGTTACACACACAGTCTGTGTTCTCTCTAAGTCTTGAAGTAAATGAGAATATCAGTCATCAAAATATGTAAATCTCAAAAATTTTAAGTCTGTCTAATATTTCGAAACTGTAAATATTGACTTATTGATGACCTAAGAAAATTACTCATTAGAAGAAGAAGAAGAAGTACACTTTAGATAGATAGATAGAGTACACTTTATTGCACCAAAAGAAACGATACATGTCTTAAAAATAAGCAAATACCGGTACAATCGGCGGTCTTATTGCTTTGTAGCAATCTTTTCTAGACAACCGTTGGGTGGACAAGGAAAACAGTAAGTTAGAAAAGGCAGTAGCCGTAAGTGTACAGTCAAGTATTCAAAGTTATGTACTTATATACAATTTACATAAACATACTTATATTTTAAATACTAATAATACTATACTATAATAATATACTATACATACAAAATATTATACATCTATTCAATTAAGGAGTTTTGAAAAAGGACGTTACAAAGAGCAGTTAAGAGATAAAAAACATAAATTAAGAAGATGATTTAAAGCGATAAAAAGTGTTTTTTTAAAGAAAATTTGAATGAGGTCAGAGTTTGTGCACGTCTTATTTCTACAGGAAGTAAATTCCATAGCCGAGCTGCTTGGACAGAAAAAGATTTATCATAAAAATTTGTAGAGTGCACTGGAATATGTAGTTTTAAGTTCTCTGATGATCTCAAAGACCTAGAATGTGTATCACAAACGAATTCAAACCGTTGCTGAAGGTAAATAGGAGCTGTTGGATTAAACAAAATATTGTAAAGGAGACAAAGTATGTGAGTATTACGGCGAAGTCGGATTGGTAACCACTCGAGTTTTTTACGAAATTCGGTGACGTGATCGTATTTGCGGAGTCCAAATACGAATCTAATACAGAAATTATGGAGGCGCTCGAGTTTATCAAGTTTGTCCTCTGTAAGGTCAAGATAACTGGCAGCAGCATAGTCAAGGATGGGAAAAAGAAGAGATTGAGCTAGTGCAATTTTAGTGGCGGTTGGAAGGAAATTACGCATTCTTCGCAAGGAACCTGCTGCCGCATATAATTTGCGACTAGTTTGCTCGAGCTGTGGACCCCATTAAAAAGTTTTGTCGAAGTAAACCCCCAGATTTCTTACATTATCACTAAAAGGTATTAAAGTATTGTTAAAGATAATCTGGGGGATCTGTGACCAGTCGACCTTGGATATCATGCGTGAACTACCAATCACAATAACCGGGGTTTTAATGGGGTTCACCGTAAGACCATGTTCCGCACTCCATAGACTTATCCGGCCTAAGTCATTATTAATGATACTTATTGCTTCACTAAGTCGTTCTACAGATGCCTGAGTATAAATTTGTAGATCATCTGCGTAAAGGTGGTAGGAAGAAGTCAAATTAAAGGAAATACAATTTATAAATATCGTGAACAGTAATGGAGATAAAATGCCACCCTGTAGCGCGCCTGCACTAGTATAGCACCAAGAAGAATAAGACTCTTCGATGCGAATACGTTGCCGACGACCAAACAGGTAACTACGAAACCAATCAATTGCCGTTGGAGATATGTTAAGAGAGCGTAGTTATGCATATGTCAAGCAGAATGTCGAAGTCCACGGTGTTGAATGCGTTGCTAAAATCTAGCAGCGCAAGCACCGTCAACTTTCCACACTCCATGCCCAGTCGTATATCATCCGTAATATTGACCAAGGCTATGGTTGTACTGTGGCCGGGACGGAACCCGGACTGACACGGATTAAGGAGACAATTTTTACACAGGAATGAACTCAATTGGGAATGGATAAGACGCTCTAGGACTTTGGAGAGGAAAGGTAATATGGATATGGGCCGGTAGTCAGAAAAGGAAGAAGGATTAGGTTTTTTAGGTAGTGGAGTAATTTGTGCAGTTTTCCAAGCCGAGGGAAAAGTACCGCTGGAAATTGAGAAGTTAAGGATATGAACAAGGACAGGTAGGATCTCATCAAGTATTGGGAGGATCATATTACGACTGATACAATCACTTCCAATAGAATTGGATGTGATTGATAGTATGCTTTTCTTAACATCAAAGCAGAGAATTGATTAAAATTAAATTGTGAATAGTTAGGGCTGGGAAGCGATGAAAGACGCTGTAATGTGTTCTTTTTAGTAGTCCTATCAAAATTGGACGACGTTGAGAAATGAAGATTTAGTGAATCAATATCTTAATCTTTAGAAATGTTGTTTTGACGTGATTTCCCTATACCCAAAGATCTTAAATATCTCCAGACTTTTGCTGGGTCACCATTTTGGACTGAGCTATGAATGTGCTGGCGTTGAGCATTCCTACACACCTTATTACAGTGATTCCTGGCCGAATTATACTTTGATTTATTTTTTTCTGATGGATCAGATTTGTATCGTGACTTAGCTACTGCTTTCCTATCGATCAATTTCCTAATATCTTGAGTAAGCCATGGAGCAGGAAGATGCTTTAGTTTGACCCTTTTAATAGGTGCGTGGATATCGTAGAGTTGAATTAAAGAAGCTTCAAACAAATACACCTTATTATCAATGGAGTTCGCCGAAGTTAGTGAACACCAGTCAATATTACTAGCATCTCTCCGAAGATTATCAGTGTCCATGCCACTAAAATTGCGCTGCAAAAGAATTTTTGGTTTCGCCTTAGGTGGACGAATTTTATACGACAGGAAAATAAGGTCGTGATATGAAAAAGAGTCCGCAGGGCATTGACCATAATGAGCCACATGCCCTTTGGAAGAAACAATTACTAAGTCTAAGAGAGATGGTGTACAGTTAGGGAAGTTACGCGTAGCATTAAGAGGTAATAGAGAAAGATTATGCGACTGAATTATCGACTGAAGAGTAGATGAACGAGAATCATTTTTAAGGAGGCAAGTATTGAAGTCCCCCATGACTATTACATGACTGTATGCTGGAACTAAGTTTTCTAGAAGGATATCCAAAGAGGAGAAGTAGTTTTTTTAGAAGGACAGTAGTAAACACCAAGAAGGACTTTCGTATGATGCATCTCTACTTCTAGGAAAAGATGCTCGCCGGCGTTTGTTGGGGGAGGCTGCGATGACCTATTAACAATACGATAAGGTATATGTGATCGAAGATATATAGCGACGCCCCCGCCATTACCATTAATACGATCGTTCCTAATCAGATGGAAACCGGGTAGGGAATATGAAGTAGAGAGCAGACATGGTTTAAGCCATGATTCAGAGACAAGGATTGCATGGATATTCTTACAGTCAAAACTGGCCAGCATATCAGAATAATGTGCCGGAATACTCTGGGCGTTGATGTGAATAACATTAAAGTTCTTGGGAACATCAGAGAACTGAGAATCTAAAGTTTCTGTCCAGGAGGGTATACTGGCAAAACTTGTTTCATCGCTTGTCAATGAAACAAATTTTTCATCATCACTATAAGAACTTGATTGCAACATAAATATAAAATAATAGATAAATAAAATAATATAGATATACAATAATTACTAAAACTAATCTATAATACTATACTTATAAAAATTGCTTTATATTGTCCACCCACCGGTTATGTGTTGATTAAGATACAACAATAATATAAAAAAAAAGAAGTACAAATATAAAAGATAAAAAACTAACTCAAACACTATACTCGTAACACGACAGTCTTAAAACATATTAAAATAACACTACGTACTAAAACGATTAATAAAATCCTATACTTTTTATGGAAATGTTATCGCAGTCGGGGTATTTTAATTATATTAATAGTTAAACAGAATGGCAACACAAAAGAAACTTAACTAAAGAATAAACGATAAATTGAGCGAGAATGTCCGCCCACATCTGTCTAATCATTGATTTTTATATTCTCTTTGAGTCTAATGTCATCTCATAACTACTTAATATGACATCAACAAAAAAAAGCAAACATCGAATGGCATGTTTAAGTAAAAGCGAATAAGGGGTAGAAGCTAAAATAAGGGACTTACTACCCAGACTGCGATCACAAATAAAAATATCACTTTTTAGTGACGGCTCGCTTGGACCTTGCGGTGTTCTTCGGCGCAGTAGTCGATGCGGCTGGCTCGGAGACAGCAGATTCGTCGTCTTCAGCTGTGTTTTGATGCCCGATGTTGTTTATGTCCGACATTGAATGTATTATATGCCGTGTATTGTCTTGGCCAACAACGTAAATAACGCCCCGATTCGTGAACGATCTATGGATGCCGTAACGTTGACGACAAGCGAGAAATACCGCGTGTCTGGCTTTGGTTAGAAATTCTGACATTGTGATGCCAGAGCTCTTCAGTTTGGTTTTTGCCCCCCATACCTTATCCCGGATACCCATATCCTGGAATTTAAGAAGGATAGGACGCGGCTTATCCGGCTTAGATGTCCGACCCAATCTATGGCACCGTCTAATGTTACTAGCAGCGAACTCCTGAATCTCTAGACGGCTTGTTATGATGTTAACTACAGTCTCCACAGCTTCATCCTTGCTTTCCGGAACTCCATGTAGTAACAAGATCTTGCGTCTACTATGCATCTCAAGGCGATCAGTTGCATGTGTTAATATTTGTACCTGTTGCTGAAGACTGTTGAGCAGCTGGCACATAAGGTTCCGAAATGTACCAAATTCTGCTGCTAGACCGGTGGGCTGAAGGTTGCTGGACTGCTGAATTTGTGCTTCCATATCTGCCATCTTAGTTTTGAAGAGATCTCTCATCCCATCAATGGATTGTACAATTGACTCCATAGTGCTTAGTGAGACTGAGTTGATGTGATTTGTGATGTATTTATTCTTCTTGAACTTGTAGGAGATAACACTAATCCGGTAGGTAGACAGTATCAACTATTGATTTTAAGCATTAAATACTATTTAAATGATAAATAAATAATTAAATTTTAATTTTAAATATAGAGCTATCAAACTTTAGTGTTGATGTTACAACTACCCACACACCAAAAAACTTTATCGCAAATTAACAAAAAAAATAGCTTATTTTAATGCAATTGGCGGCCTGATCGTTATAAGCAATCTCTTCCAGGTTAGAGCTATGATAAAAAATTAATCATCTTAAAAGTCCTACTTATTTTGCAGTTTATCATATTATATTCCATGATACCAGTAGGTGAATGAATACATACAAATCACATTTTAATGTCAGTGCCTTGCGTGTTCACCATAAAAATAGTTCAATAATTACAGTATAGCTGGGTTGTTCTAAATAATGCATTTTAATTCCAAAACCCATTTACAAGGTGCGCAAAACAATAAATGAAAGCATTCATTTTGATAGATAATTTGAGTACATGTTCATCATCACGCTAACCACTCATTAGAGTCATATTCACTTTTTAAATTAACCATTAAAAACCTCTTAATAAGAATCACTATAAAATCACTTAACACACACAAACATATACACGATCACACACACACACACACACACACACACACTCAGGAGCGCGCGAACATGGCACACAACACATATAACACACACAAACACACACAAACACACACACATATACAAAAAGAACAAGAGTTCATTAAGGATTTTCATTAGCATACAAATGTTTATGATAATATGTACAAGAAGAGGAAAATTTTTCGCTCTGTGAGTTTTATTGCAATTCTTACAGTGCCCTGTCTATATATAATGGGAATGTGTATACTTGTCAAAGATCACACAGAACCCTTTGAAATAGTCTATCAATTATGAAGACATAAAAAACCTTTAATTACTAATTATTACATTACAAATATTTGGAAGCCTAATGCATCCTTACTAAATTGTATAATCATCTTCCGAAGATTAATAAACAATATCTAATAAGGCTTTATAAAAACCAAATATATAACATGTTAATAAAGAGGCATTACTACTATTGCTTTGCTACTTTTTATGGATATCAGATTGATTTTATTAAAATTGTGATTTATGTATTACTTATAACAAACCAATCACAATGTTCAACAAAACGTGGCCGACAAAAATTGCGGCAGGAAAACGAAAATTAGTATTAAGGTGAGTATAGACTACAACATTTTCTCGAGCATTTCTGTGTAATATAACGTTCTTATGAATGGTAAATACAGGCAAAAGCTCAATTTCCAAAGCATTTCCATGTAATATAATGTTCCTGCGAATGCTGGGCGTTGTTACGGGTATAATGCTCACAGCGAGTGTGCATTTACCAACAATTCGCTGACCTTGAGATCATTCTTCTTTGAAATGTCGGACCTACAAGTTACACCAATACGCTCGACGAAGTGTTACTCCAATATAATAATAATAATAAATATCTAGGGACAATGTCACACAGATCAATCCTAGCCCCAAACTGAGCAATGCTTGTACTATGGGTACCAGGCGACGATATACGTACTTATATAGATAGATAAATATGCTCGTTCGTTTGTACAATAGACAGTAATAAAGAGGCGAGCGTGATCGACGTTTAGTTCATGAAAGGATGATACACTAAAACATATCATAGAGCAGCTCGTTGTTCTGTTACAAGTAAATGTTGTAGTCTATACTCACCTTTAGTATTGAAAGATGGCCGCTAGGAAAAGCCCTATTTTCAGCCCAATATATAAAAATGTAATGCCAGTTGCATTGAAGTGAAATTAGTCACCGACAGGTTAAATGTCACGTGACCCCGTGACAGACATCAGAGCGAAGGAGTTCAAATCAATCAATAAATTCATGCGTGGTTGCAAGCACTTAGTGACTGCAGTCACGCGTATAAGTTGAATAATTCTCCTTTGTGACTATACACAAAACATACATTAAGGGGTGCCACTATAAATAAAGTGTTTCTTTAGAAATAAAATAAATAAAAAAGGTTTTTATTCGCGTAGACTTTAAAAATGTTTGTAGTAATATAATTATTTCTAGTCACATAGATATTTAGGTACACGGATTGTATGGTAACATTTATAAAATTTAATTTATAATAGCAATGATATTTAGTTAGCTTGTGTTAAGTTATTGTCACAGAGATTATGTTAAGTTTAATTATCGAAATTTATAGGTTTAGCTTTATTTTACTACATTTAAATATATCTAATAAGTATATAAATGTATCTAATGGCATGGCTATAACCTAACCTAACATACTTTTCTAATAGCCGATGTTTGATTTATTAACCATTCGATATTATAAACCATTTCATTTTAAATCCACTTAATTATTTCACTCAGTGATATAAACTACTCAATGATTTTACTTGTTAATTCTAAAATTTAGTTTTTTAACGTACTTAGGACTTTATTAGAAAGAGTGACGTAATAATTTTAAAATTTGGCCTATTGGTGTGGTTGGCAAATGCTTGCTTTTCACGCCGGAGGTCGTGGGTTCAATTCCCACCCAGACAGATATTTGTGTGCATGAACATGTCTTTTTGTCCTGAGTCTGGGTGTATTTATCTATATAAGTATGTATTTACAAAAGAAAAGTAGTATATCATTGTCCCAGGATATTATTATTATCTATTATTTTTGTTGTAGCAAAACAGAATCGGAGCCATTTAAGTACATCTTCCCTGTTTCAACCATAATGTTTATCTTTTCAACATGAAATAATCTCTTGGATAAAAGCCAGGATTAAAATATTTCATTTACATGTAATATCCGTTGTGGTTTTAACGTTAATCCTACATCTGTTGATGTAAAATGAGTTCATACTTCCAATTGGTTTGTTTTAATATTAAAATATCAATGCAAGATATATAAAGAAAGGTAATTATTTTTGCTTATCTCACAGCTATCATGCATGAGTAACACTTTCGCATAAAAAGTAGTTAATCGATTTAGATAAAATTTAGTGCGATTTGGTTGAATATAAACACACACAGTATAACAGTAATAATGTATAAGTTTTAATTATTACTATGTAACTAACCGTAACTTCTTAAAATTGATAAGATATATTTTTTTTTCTCATGTAAGTGAATGTAATTCTTTTTGAGTAATAAATATCTTAAACCTTAAACGATATGTCAGCCGAATAACGTCCACTGCTGGACAAAGGCCTCCCCAAAAGATTTCCACAATGGTGTTGTGTCCAGTCATAATCGCCACGCTAGGCAGACGGGCTAGCAATGGCAGTATGATAGTCATAGTACACAGAGAAACGCTGTTGCCCGTTCTCTGGAAGATATTCGTTCGGGACGACTTCTACACCCCCCATGGGATGATTTTTAAGAGAGGTAGGGCATAGCGTTCATTCGCTCAAAGAAGAGCCCGTCTGGGGAAGTACCTCCACCTTAAAAAAGACATTCCTTGATAATTTTAATGTTGTGTTTTTGCGTGTGAGGAAGGTCGCTAGAGCTCATTGGGGTGGGGGACAGGGTCAGCAACACTTGTTTATTCAAAGGCCGGTAACGCACCCGCGACTCCTCTGGTGTTGCGAGTGTCCATGGGCGGCGGTGATCACTTTCCATCAGGTGACACACATGCTAGTTTGTCGCCCTCTGATATAAAAACCACAAAGCTAAACACACACATATAGCACAAGAAAGAATATTATTTACAGTGGTGAAATTTTTGGTCGTTGCTAGGAAGTGCTACGTTTTATTTGCAAAATATTACTACTAGTATATCGAAAATTTATTTAAATTCACATTCAGTAAGGGAAATTGCAAATAATATTTAAAGAAGTACATTTATTTTTATAGAGTACATTCTTTGTTCAATTTATCCTGCTGAAGGTTAGACGGTCTCCTCAATTCTCATGACATATAAACCACACAAGGACGAACTTCATCAGGGTAAAAATTGTAAAGAAAATCCCTGAGATTATACCGACATGTGACAAAGACGGTGGCTACAATAGGATTACCCCTCTGGGAGTCCCATTCCAAGGCTTAGCTATACACGAAGCTCATAAAACTCTGAATCGATAGTTTGTAATAACGATATTCTTATTTTTATTACTATTTCTATTCAGATTTCTTAGCTGAAATGATATTGTTATTATTATGTATATCGGTTTAATATTCAGTTTTTTTATGGAAAACTTATTTATGCACGATTGACTAAGCTGGTTAATGCGTGACGAGAGCATTACGAGAAGTGTGATCGCGCGAGGCGAACGGAATATGAGAGGGTGATATAAGTCTATTGCCCCTACACGTGAGAGATTCACGTTTCGTGTATTACTGTATGGGGAAAAAGAGAGAGATGCGAGCACACATTTTCTTTTTCTCTTTCTCTCATAACCAGTTACGTTTTCTACATCTAAGTTTTACTTTAGTCTTGTGGTCTAAAGCACACTAGTTTTGCTTCCTCCAGTTCATCAAGCTACCCCAATCTGTCAAATGTCCCCAATTGAAAGTGAACCTTATGCTAATGTGATAAAGTTGAAAATATTTAAAATAAATTTGACAGATTGGAGTAGATGGATGTGTTGGCGTCTGTACTTTAAACGATTACTAATTATTAATCATTAATTGGTTATAGCATTATGTTCAAAATAATAATAATATCCTGGGAAATTATTTACACACGGCCATCTGATACCAAACTAAGCAGAGCTTGTACTTTTGTTTATTGTTTTTGAGGAAAGATTACAAACAAATGGCAAAACATTAAAAGAATTATATTTTAACAAAAAATGCTAATAACAAGCTTCCACATACCTAACCCTCCACTAATTCCACACACTGGTACTCTAAGAATATGTATATATATATATTTTTTTAAAGACAACGCCCGCTTATGTATATATAGTCCCAGTGTCGCGGGGTATTTTACAAACATATAATAGACGGACACAAATTACATCAATACAAGTATTTGAATTTGAATAACTTTATTGTTTACGTAAAAGCTTGTAATTTTATAGTTCCTTTTAAGGTGATTAAGAAAGTTGTAAAATATCTATAAGCTCAGTTCAAAGATAGAGAACTTACAAATTCATAATCTTTCATGAAAGATTTTATATCAAAGTCTGCTTTCCCTGTAATACAAACCGTTTTCTAACAATAACTTGATGTAGGTATCATACCCTTATCTTTGTTTTTACTACAGTTAAGTTCAGACAAGCGAAAATTGAGTGGGTGCATCAGACGTCTGCAGTACCTATTAAAAGAATAACTATACTTCAGTTTATTTTTATCGCCATACCCTTTCGATAGTAAAATAATAGGTCGATTTCAGTATCAAAAGATGTCACGACCGTGTTTTAGAAAGTTTATTGAGACATGTTGGTATTTCAAATGAAACATAGCATCGGCTAGCTCTGATAAGGACTTTACACTTGTAGTAGAAACGAAACTGTTTTTGCCGATCAAAGCACATTCCATGCACTCATTTATAACACAATTTATGGCAATGCATTTTTTGTAATTTTAATTGGAAACCAAAGTCACGGTCATGGTTTTGGTGGACTTTTCCAACGCATTTAATACCGTCAGTCACGATATCCTACTATCCATCCTTTCCCATCTTATGATCTCAGACGAAGCGCTGGAATGGTTTTTCTCATATCTTCTGGAACGTCAACAGTCAGTACGTGTCGGAGAGACTTCATCAAACTGGACGAACCTCGACACAGGCGTTCCACAAGGCGGTATTCTTTCTCCTCTTTTATTTTCTGTCTTTATAAACCTTTTAACTTATGATCTTCAGAGTGCGTATCATCTTTATGCCGATGACCTTCAACTTTATGCTCAGGCGGGTACAGATAGTTTGCCTGAAGTCATCGGGAAGCTCAATAGGGACTTAGACTTAATCAAAAGCTGGTCTGATAGGTTTGGCCTCACAGTCAACCCTGACAAATGCCAAGCCATCATTGTAGGAAGCTCGCGTTTGATGAGCAGAATAAATTTAGATCAAATGCCACGCATCATGTTTGATCAATCCGCCATTCCATTCAGCCAATGTGTAAAGAATCTTGGGTTACAGATTGATACGACTCTTAGCTGGATGAACCAGATTGCTGCTGTCAGCCAGAGTGTCACATACATTCTGCGGAGTCTCTATCGTCTCAAAAACTTCCTTCCATCTAAAACTAAAGTAATGCTCGTGCAGTCCTTAATCCTTCCTAAAATTGACTATGGTGATGTGTGCTACTTTGACCTGAATGCAGATCACCTCAATAAGCTCGACCGACTTCTAAATAACTGCATTCGGTTCATCTTCAATCTACGAATCTACGAAAATACGATCATGTGTCATCTTACCGCGCGCAATTAAAATGGTTACCAATTCGCCAGCGCAGAAACTTACGTGCTCTGACTACTCTATACACTTTACTAGATTCCGTTTCTTCTCCTTCATATCTAACTTTTCAATTTCAATACCTTCATTTAAAACACAATAAAAATCTGCGTTCTTCTCATAACCGCATCCTTCACTGTCCTTCACACCGCTCTGACTTCATCCACTCTTCTTTTCTTATACAATCCATTCTCCTCTGGAATGCTCTCCCATCAGAAATCAGAATGGCTAAAAGTCGTTATTCTTTCAAAAAGAAAACTCGGGAGCATATAACCAAAAAGTTATTGGCAGAATCATCACATTAGTATTATTTTATTTATTAGTATTATTTATGTGTAGGTATATGTATAATATATATGGATATATATTAGTATATTATAATATAGGTATTGTGTATTTTATGTAATTGTATGAAGTATCTACATTTTTACTCTCAGTTTTACTCTTTAAGCTCTTGGTGCACCTACCATGTAATCTCTGCATCACCCCAAGGTTGACTGGCAGAGAATGCCTTCGGCATTAAGTCCGCCTTTGTACATTGTTGTGCATAAAGTTTAAAATAAATAAATAAATTGCGCGTGTGGCGTAGCGGTTTAGACAGTCGCCTCGCCGCTTAATGTCGCGGGTTCGGGTCCCGCGCCGGACTACTATTTGTGTGACCCATAAATAGTTGTTCTGAGTCTGGTTTGGGTTTGTGTTCGTCTATTATATGTTTGTAAAGTACGCCGCAACACAGGGATTACATTTCCTAGTACGGGCGTTGTCTTAGCAAAAAAACAAAAAAAAATGTTTTCTAATTTAAAATTGACTTGTGTGGAAGTCTTATTTCATCGTTATACATATACTACTAAGAAAACATACAACTATTTATGGGTCACACAAATAGTTGTCCGGCGCGGGACTCGAACCCGCGACACGAAGAGGCAAGGCGACTGTCTTAGCCACATTTTAAGAGAAGATGCGCAAAATATGTCTTTATTAATTTCTATTTTTAAAAAGTTGTAGCAAATGTATTAAATAAAGAAACACTACAGTTGTTCGTTATATGTTAACTTTAATATTTAACTTAAGGGTCTGTTATAACTCCTTCATTTTCCGCGGTTATAGAACAAGCGCAGTGATTGGCTTAAAAACTCGTTTATCCAACAATGTTCAGTTCTACAATGAAATAAAACTGCTATGTGAACGTTGTTCACAGACCGTGTCAAATGCTCTAGTGAATTTATTGTTCTATAATATTTTGCCTCTCTGTTCCAACAAATTTAATTGAAATATTTTTATGAACCAACAAATGCGGTTATGCATTCTGCTTTTGAATAAAACAATGCTGCAGTCTGCATCAAAATAGGATAACAAAATAATATTTTACGACAAAATGGTACATGATTAATTCATGTATTTTTTTTTAAGACAACGTCCGCACTAGGCAATTTAATCCCTGTGTCACGGGGTTCTTTACAAACATACAATAGACGGACACAAATTACATCCAGACTCAGAACTACTATTTATGGGACATACAAATAGTGGTCCAGCGTGGGACTCGAACCCGCGACACGAAGTGGCGAGGCGACTATCTTAGCCGCTGCGCCACACGTACAGTGTTAAATATTTCATATTAAAATTAAATACATCAGTTTCATAATACAACGTTTTCTACCATCTATATAAATAAAAAGACAAGTCCTGACTGACTGACTGACTCATCAACGCCCAGCCCAAACCCTTGGACCTAGAAAGCTGAAATTTTGCACAAATGTTTGTTTTATAATGTAGACAAGGAATAAGGAAGGATTTTTCGAAATTCAACCCCTAAGGGGGTAAAACAGGGGCGCTAAGTTAGTATGAAACTTTGCCGTTTTTGAAGTTTATGGCATAAAAATTGGTATTTGGCCTTCCAATTAAAAATAAAAAGTCACGTATTTCAGGGTTTTCGGAAATTCCACCCCCAAGGGCGAAAAATAGGGGATGTAATTTTGTATGGAAAATGTGACAATTTTTAAGTTAAACGCATGAAATTTGGTATTTGGCCTTTTAGTTAAAAATAAAAAATATATATTTCAGCATTTTTGGAAATTCCAGCCCCAAGAGCGTAAAATAGGGGGTGTAAGTTTGTATGAAAAATGTGCCAATTTTTAAGTTAAATGCATGAAAATTGGTATTAAGCATTTCAGTTAAAAACTAAAAATATATATTTCAGGATTTTTGGGAATTCCACCCCTTAGGGCGTAAAATAGGGCATGTAAGTTTGTATGAAAAATGCGACTTTTTTGAAGTTAAACCCATGAAAATTGGTATTTAACCTTTCAGTTAAAAATAAAAAATATGTATTCCAGGATTTTTGAAAATTCCACCCCGAAGGGCATAAAATAGGTGATGTAAGTTTATACTGACTGACTGACATATCAACGCACAGCCTAAACGGCTGGAGTTAAATACTTGAAATTTTGACAGAAGGTACCTTTTATGACGTAGGCATCCACTAAAGAAGGATTTTTGAAAATTCCACCCCCAAGGGTGTAAAATTGGGGATGTAAGTTTGTATGAAAAATTTGAAACGTTTTAAGTTAAACGCATAAAAATTGTTATTTGGCATTTCAGTAAAAAATTATAAGTATATATTTCAGGATTTTTGGAAATTCCACCCCTAAGGACGACTAGAATAGGCGATGTAAGTTTGTATGAAAGTCTGTATTTTTTGAGTTAAACGCATGTAAATTGGTATTTGGTCTTTCAGTTAAAAATAAAGCAATCCAGGGAATAATTTGTTGTTAAAAAAAGGTAATCCAAAACTGATTCAATAGATCGCCACCAACAATTTAAGCAAAGTCAAATTTAATAAAATTAGATTCTTATGCCAAGTCGCTTAAAATGTCGTGGTCGTTGTCGTCTTAGTAAAGATTTAGCGTTTTATAAGATTTGTAACTTCTTTTTTTTGGTGAATTTTATAACAAATTAAAATAACGACATTTTAATCAAATTGGGATAAAAAACGAATTTATCTAAAATTTGAGTTAGCGTAGTATAAATTGTTGGTGTCGAGATGATTGCACCCAAAAAACATCATCTTAATTTTACTGATCTACAAGTTCACAATTTTGTAACTAGATGGCGTTAATGTCGTTTCAGATCGCGGAACTTAATTGGAATTTCGGTTAAAATAAATAAATGCTTGAAATAAAAGGTAGTCCAAAACTGAAAGAATAGATGATCGCCTAAATCTCACCCAAAATATATTCATCTTAATTTTACCGCTTTACAAGTTTATATTTTTGTTATTAGATGGCGTAATCATCGATTTAGATCGCGCTATGGTTTCGTTCACAAAATGTCGCAACCTAATCTAATGGGATCTATATATAAAATTTACCAAAAAAATATATCTATAAAATTTACCAAAAAAAAGAAGTTACAAATCTTATAAAACGTTAAATCTTTACTTAGACGACAGCGACCACGACATTTTAAGCTGCTTGGCATAAGAAACGATTTTTTTTTAAATTTGAGTTTGCTTAAATTGTTGGTGGCGATTTATTGAATCAGTTTTGGATTATCTTTTTTTAACAACAAATTATTCCTTGGATTGCTTTATTTTTAACTGAAAGACCAAATACCAATGTACATGCGTTTAACTAAAAAAATACAGACTTTCATACAAACTAACATCGCCTATTCTAGTCGTCCTTAGGGGTGGAATTTCCAAAAATCCTGAAATATTATTTATAATTTTTAAATGAAAGGCCATATACCAATTTTCATGCGTTTACGTCAAAATTGTCACATTTTTCATACAAACTTACATCCCCTATTTGTCACCCTTAGGGGTGGAATTCTTGGAAATCCTGAAATAAATATTTTTTATTTTTAACAGAAAGGCCAAATACCAATGTTCATGGGTTTAACTTCAAAAATGTCGCATTTTTCATACAAACTTACATCTTCTATTTTACGCCCTAAGGGGTGGAATTCCCAAAAATCCTGAAATATATATTTTTAATTTTTAACTGAAATGCTAAGTACCAATTTTCATGCGTTTAATTTCAAGTCGCTGTTTACATATAAACTTACGTACCCTACTTTACGCCCTTAGGGGGGGAATTCTCAAAAATTCTGAATTTTCATGCCTTTAACTTAAAACTTTTCACATTTTTCATACAAACTTACATCCCCAATTTTACGCCCTTGGGGGTGGAATTTTCAAAAACCCTTCTTTAGTGGATGCTTACGTCATAATTGATATTTCAGTCAGTCTGTATAAACTTGCATCAGCTATTTTATGCCTTTCGATGTGGAATTTTCAAAAATCCTGGAATACATATTTTTATTTTTAACTGAAAGATCAAAAACCAATTTTCATGGGTTTAACTTCAAAAATGTCGCATTTTTCATACAAACTTACATGCCCTATTTTATACCCTAAGGGGTGGAATTCTCAAAAATCCTCAAAAATATATTTTTAATTTTTAACTGAAATGCCTAATACCAATTTTCATGCGTTTTACTTTAAAATTGTCACATTTTCCATACAAACTTACACCCCCTATTTAACGCTCTTGGGGCTGGAATTTCCAAAAATGGTGAAATACATATTTTTTATTTTTAACTAAAAGGGCAAATACCAATTTTCATGCGTTTAACTTAAAAAATGTCACATTTTCCATACAAATTTACATCCCCTATTTTTCGTCCTTAGGGGTGGAATTTCCAAAAACCCTGAAATACGTGATTTTTTATTTTTAACTGGAAGGTCAAATACCAATTTTTATGCCTTAAACTTCAAAAACGGCAAAGTTTCATACTAACTTAGCGCCCCTGTTTTACCCCCCTAGGGGTTGAATTTCGAAAAATCCTTTCTTATTCCTTGTCTACATTATAAAGCAAACATTTGTGCAAAATTTCAGCTTTCTAGGTCCAAGGGTTTGGGCTGGGCGTTGATGAGTCAGTCAGTCAGTCAGGACTTGTCTTTTTATTTATATATAGATAGATGTGGACCTGTATGTGGCATGGGAGACTCCTTCATATATGCTAAGAGTATGCTTACTCTTATTGGTTAATTTATAATGCGAAAAACAGCCGTTATATGTTACTTAAAGCGGGTTCCAAACATCCATCCAGTCTGCCTCTATTTAAAATGTGTGGAATCCTCCTAGGAAGATGTTTAACCTGTAAAAAGATGTTCAATATGCTCTAAGTAGTGGCACATTGGCTTCTACGGAACAACGAACAAACCTCACAATGCTCTCACCGGTCCGTAAGTGATCGGCGAGGTTAAGCAACTAGGCTCACGGTCAGTCCATAGGTGGGTGACCGCTAAAGTGCTTTAATTCCTGAGGGTCTCCGTGCTTCGGAGTACTGTTACTGTTGTACTGTTGGTCCCGGTTGTAGTCATTAGAAAACAGTCGTTATGCCATATCAGAGGGCTACTGGGCAGACTGAACAACTCTGACACTAGGTTAACCACTGCACATACGATTACATATTTAAGTAAGTATTATAAAATATTCGCTCTTACTGATAAAGCCCTCCGTTTTCGTTCAATATCTAAAGTGTCATGCAGATCACTAGTGACCATATTATGACGGAGAAATTTAAAAGTTAACCTTAAATATCTCGGTCATGTGGTCACTAGTGATATGCATGACACCTTGGATATAGAAAATAAATTTTAGTGTTTTTAATAAAAAACCAGAAACGCTGAGACGGCAGCTCAGTCAAATTTTTTCACAAAGATTTTTTCTTTAAACAATAAGACAGGTTATTTTTCGCACTCTTATATATTTAACTAGTATAAATAATCATTTGTTTGGTCCATATACGAGTTGAAGAACTTGTATGCGTATTCATATTCGTGGACACATAATAAACCTAATATTTAATGAGTAATTAAAAGATGACGGACGTCAAATAAAATTTCATTCACTCGAGATAGAATTTAATTGACAAACAAATTTAACTCTTTTTGTACAGTACTTACTCTAACGGGATATCTTTAAAAAACAATACTTTTTTCATAATTAAACTAATAAGGAAAGGTTTACGTAGAAAATATATTAGAATATTAAACTTAACTAGTTGCTCTCTCATCAATATACATATAGAACAATATTATGTGATACAGGGACGTTAAGTTTCTTAGAAACTCTTCATCATATAACCCTCATATTTGATTCGGGCTTTGCAAATACCTCTTTACTGCCCTTATATCAATATGTACTAGTTTTAGTTTCCCATTATGATATAGCTGTATAATTGTTATGCTGGTGCTGACATATGTATGTGATTATTTCATGATTAAATGATTCTTTTGATGATTAAATGATTATTTCCATGATTTAATGATTATTTTAATGATTAAACAATTATTTCAATGATTTATTATTGTTTTCAGTGTCCTGCCAACGTGAACACGGTGTGGTGCAGCAGACTTGTAACACCCGACGTCGCTTCGGGCCAGGCTATTGATCGCGTAAAAAATAATGCTAATAAGCACGTAACCATGCACCTATACATCCGTAGTGTTAAATAATCTGTGATGTTACATCCATGTCAGGTGATACGGCGTGTTAGAAGTCTGTTCCTGCAAGAACCCGTTTTTCACTTTCATCTGTAGAATAATCCACATATTCCAGCGCTAACATAATTAATGTATTTAAAACTTATCCCAATCCCTGTATACTGTTCTGTTGCCGGAAGTAGATATGGGCCATTTTGTTGCTATATGTGCGTTGCTTAAATGGTGTCGTGCGCAGGACGTGTGCTGCCTCCTGGACCGTTGCTTCCAATACCCGCGACGGAGCGCCCGCGACTGCGGCTGTCAGTTTGCATTGCTGCATGCCGCGCCTGACGAGCCAAACCATGGTAGCTAGCGGAGCCCTGCCCGCGCTAAATCGCGGGCATGCTCCCACTGCCAATGCCGATGTGCCGGTTGCGACCACCAAGTAAGCCGTAGCACGCTTACTCGTGTGTTACAGTCGCGTTTACTTCACGTATTTCTGCTACGCACGCTACTCACAAAGAGTACACTTGCACCGGTCACGTTCTTGCATTCATTACAGGCTAATTATTATGAACCAAATTGAAACGCGTTACAGCGATTTCCAGAGTTGCGAAAACTAAATTCTACTCTTATTGGTAAGAAATAGCTTTGTACTATATTTTCATTGCTATAAGACTTAAATTTCATGTAAATGTTATCTGCACAATAATTTATGAACTCTCACTTTTAAATGTGTTTGTAACCAACTCGTTACCACAAAAATATAATTGGTACTCTCTTATTTATTGAATTCGAGTAAAGTTTTTGTCGTAACCGGGGTCACATGGCTCAAACAACCTTGGCTATCTCCGAAGTTGTATAATAATATACAAAGAAAACATAATATTATGAAACACGAAGGTTCACTGGAGGTCAGGGTAATGTTTTTGTTCGTCTGAAGCAGTAATAATAAGCTTCAAAGGTATAAAAACATGCTCAAACACTTTGGGCGAATGTTAAGTAACACTCAACCCCTTTTAATCAACAATTATATTTTAAAAGCAACACAAATTTTCGTGTAACTCTTATAGTTCACATCGCACAGTGTTCTGGGATGCGATAGATACATTTTTGTACACAAAATCCTCACTTGAACGACCTCAAGCACGCTATAAAATTGATATGATCTCAAATGAGTCCAAAATAATGCATCTTTATAGCAACCCTTTGGCACCTTTTCCCCGTTTTTAAATGAGTTTTCATATCCTTTTATGTTGAAATCTTCATACTTTTTCAGGTGTAATAGTATTATCTAGAGGTTTTATTAAACCTTTTTAATACGAAGTGTTGTACTGACATTTCGTGTAAATCCTATTAGTTTTAATACCGTTGACTTCAGGTAAGTTGAAAAGTAATTAAATATTACGTGGCTAAAAATTGTGTGAATAGAATTTCTTTAATGTAACGGATTAATAAGGGTTTGTTACCAATTATGTTTTGGTACGGAATCCTAATTGAGTATAACCAAGTTGAGCGATGATCTTGTGCGGGTCACTGGAAACCGCTGGATGCGGGCTGCGCTGGACCGTCTATTGTGGAGATCCATCATATTGGGCCTTTGTCCAGCAGTGGACGTCTTTCAGCTGATATGATGATGATGATATGATATGGTATCCTTATTGGGTTTCATTTCATTTCTAACTCCTCCTTATTTTTTCTTTCTGATTAAATTCGTTGCGGGATCGAAGACAGTTAAAGCGATTCCCCGGGCCATGCCTGAGCCTCACCGCTCAGTGTCATTTTATTGTGTGCCACTATTGATCCTGGCTTTGAGGAGTTTCAGTGTTGGGTTAGAGGGAGGGACTAGTCCCGATCCTAATTGGGTATAATCAAGTTAAGCGATGATCTTGTGCGGGTCGCTGGAAATTGGATGCGGATGGCGCAAGACCGGCAATTGTGAAAATCTTTGGAGGAGGCCTTTCACCAGTGGACGTCTTTTGGCTGATATGATGATGATGATACGAAAACAACAGGGCGAATTGATCTGATCTCATTGTTAAAGATCTGTGTTTCCTTTTAGCAAAATAATATGTCAGAAGGCTATTGTAACGTTATACCTGTCACATATAGTATATAATGGGTTAACTTAAATAAGTTAGGGAATATTCAGAGAAATGTAACATATTGGTAATATGGGTAAAACCAACCCTAAGCATATATTACCATAATCTGTCGAATTATAAGGCGAGATAGTCCAACTAAGAGAATTAAATTTTAAAATAATAGCTTAGTTACTTGTTATTTATTTAACGATTTAAAAATATATTTGATAAAACAGACAGCACGGACGGACTTATATTTTTTTTGTGTTATTTTTCGTGAATACAGATTCGACTATGTTTATGTACCTACTGCATTGTGAGCTTGACAAGTAGGTATAGTCCAAGAGCTGGCACGCATTTTTGGGTAGGTAGGATGGATTTGGTTAAAAAAAAAAACAAAAATTTAGAGGTTGGTTTAGACGCGCTACCCGCCTGCCAGGTCTGCAGATAGTGTTGGGGTGTGTCTGAAGAGCTATAGGACAAGTTTTCAGCTTGCCTCAAATACCTACCCAAAAATGCGTGCCAGCTCTCCTACTAGTACACGTGTATGTTAATACCCAAGTACTGAATAAATTTCATTATTCCATAAGGCTGCGTGCTCTCCAAGGCACAGAGTTTCACTGCTACTCAATAATATATATTAGTCGCTACTAAAACACGAACACTTCTTGAATCAAACTCTAAAAACACAAAAATGTTTTACTCTCGATTGACTGTCGCTTGACTGAGCCAGTACTAAATAAGTAAATAATCTCGTCATAAATAGATGATATATATTTTTTTCTGTAATAACAACCCACAATACGAAATAGAAATAAATAATATCAAAACCGTCAACGAGATAAATTATCTCTGGGTTACGATGGCCAAATAGTGAAGTAGTGAGATGAACTCTTTACTTACATCTCCTTTTTCTAGCATAAAACTAACATCTCGGACAGAAAGAAAGATTAATTGATCTATCCTAGTAACTATTTACCACATTAGCTGAATACAGACACTAAGGAATAATGATAATATAAACGAATAATCCCATCTCATTTCGTGGGGGCGTAGAAATCGTCCGAGGGAATACCTACCAGAGAACGGGCAGCAGCGTGTTTCTGTGAACTATGACCATCAAACTGCGATCTCCAACCCGTCTGTCAAACGTGGTGATTATGGCATATCCCCTATTCTTTGGGGAGGCTTTTGTCCAGCAGTGGACCTACTTTGGCTGACATGATGAGGATGTAACGAATTTTTGGGCTGAGACCTTAGTCGTTACAGCGCTAGTAATGTAAAGCTTCCAAGTAAATGATGAGATTCCAAAACGATGGTACTAACCAAAAGTCCCGCCCAACATTACCCCTGAATTGATAAAAATTACAACGAAAGTGCATAGGGTTTTCCACCAGAGATATGCTATGCTACGTTGATTGATTGATTGCTATGGACTTATTTGATATCCACCAATTATATTCGTTGGTCCATAAAGCTGTTTTAAACTTAACGTGCTTTTCTAGGCCAAAAATAGATAACATGGCAATCCAAGCCTAAGCAAACTAAAACAAAAACAGATTTAATCTCTGCCGTAGTAATTTCTGGTGAAATCTCCTGGAACTACTTTACCTACAGTCAACAAACAATTAAAATTATGGGCGGTTCATCTTCGTAAACATTAACCGCTATTTAAGCCATAATGGCTCCTTTAGTTGCCTGTTGAGGCCATTTTGTTGGACAAGGGGAATATTAACGCGGGAACAAGCTCGGTTCATTTCCGCCAACTAAATTTCCTAGAGCTGATCAATGTTCCTTGTACATACGCCAGCACATCAAGCTACCCCTATCTGTAAAATTACCCCAATTGAAAGTGAACAGCTTTTGTGATAAAGTTGAAAATCTATGAAAGAAATTTGACAGATTGGGGTAGCTCGATATGCTGGCGTCTGTACATAATTTTGTTCGTAAATGAGGCTTTAGGTTCACTAATTACATTATGATAAACCAAATTACGAGAAAATAATTTGTTCTAACATACGATGAATAAAATTGATAGTAAGATTGAAGTTTCTAAGAACCAGCAAATTACTTTATGACTTATTTTGCTATTAAAAAGAGGTTATGAGGTATTAACCTCAAAACCTTTGTTTATTTCTTAGTTATTTTACTGACTATGAGGAAGAGTAAAGTCTTAGTAATGATTAGTATTGTAGTATCCCTGCAAGATCGAATCAGAAATGTCAAAATCCATATGCCGACGTAGTCTTAAGAGCGGCTAAACTGAAGTGGGCGTGGCACATAGCTCGTAGAACACATGGCTGTTGGGGTAGGAAGGTTCTTGAATGACCACCACGAACCGGACGACTGCATGGGGTTGAGCCATATTATACTGAAAACACAGGAGCACTTTCTATTTCATCACTCTCATGATCCGATGGGACGACTTACAACACGAACGGAAAAAGGTCAGGTACAGGACCGATGGCTTTACGTGCTCTCCGAAGTACGGGGGATTAATACCGCCAGCAGACTTCGGGCTGATACTGAGAAATTTTCTTTTTACAGAAACAGTCCAAAATCACTTTTGGGCCCGACCCGGTATTTGAACCCATAACCTCGTTGTCTACGGTTGAACACGCTACCGCTAGATCAACTAGGCGAATTAGTGTGTATCTTAGACACAAAAGCTTTCGCACTTTTAATATGATATTAAAACTAATTTAGTCGTGTATAATACAGAATTGGCGCCATTATCAGCCTCTGAAAATGTACTGATTACGTAACACGATATAACATTCAATATACACTATATAAACGTGACGTCATTGCCAGATGCAGGCTCACAATAGAACTGACAAAACCCTCTCGCAACATCCATACTTGTTAATTAAATTTCTCTCAACTCCAAACATTCTACTAATAAGTGTGCCGAATCCATTTTACAATGAGAAAGTTTCGTTTTAGATTAAATTATGAATATTGCTCTAAGAACTATGCTGGTCGTAACCAGCATACTTGACTTGAACTTGATTACAATACGTATGTTGTAATCAAGTTTGTTAAAGCAACGAATGACGTCTAGAGTTGTTTAATCTTAATGAGGCGTACGACGGATATATGTCGGGCAAATGTAATTTTCTTGTTTTCGTACAGGGGAGTTGGGTTCGTGGATTTCTGTGGACTCAATTGTGACCTTTTTATGTTGTATAGATTTTTGTGTTACGAAAATATCCAATTATTGGGATGTAATTTGGCATTAACTTTAAACGGACATGTTTCAGTAAATAATACATAAATGGGTGTTGTTATATATATAAGTATGTATTTACAAAAGGAAAGGAGTAAATATGTACTATGCACTATGGATACTATGCAAAAGGAGAAAGGATATCGTTGCGTAAGTTTCACGAACTAAAACCACATTTGCTATCAGGCAGCTTAATAAACGCTCGGCTCAGCTATATAACAAAATTAATAAAGAAATATCTATATTTGACAAAAATGACAACGAGTGCAAAAAAGCCTAACAATTTGGTTAAAATTACTTATCTACAAGGACACAGAGGCACTACTAGAAAATAACGAGTGAAATCATATCAATACAAACACATCACACCACACACACACGAGCAATCCACTATTTTAACTTTATTTAATTTAATTATTAGATGTTTTGATTTCATTTATTGTTAAGAAATATATATATTGTAACTTGTAAGCACGCAAACATAAAATTGATATAGAAGAGCGGGGTCTCGTAATGCAGGCATTGTCTGCCAAAAAAACAAATTAATTTATTATGTAATTCGTTGTTTGTGATAATAAACTATTTTGATTTTGATTGTTTTTTTTATATGTAGTATACCAGTTATATAGTTAGTACAAGCTCTGCTTAGTTTGGGATCAGATGGCCGAGTGTAAATAATGATCCAGGATGTTATATTATATAAATAAATATATGGGTCGTAACAAACATACACCCTCACAAACTTTCGCCTTTATAATATCAGAGTGATTGTGCACCTACCTGAGTTGTTAAATTTCTTCAATTATTAAGCACCGCAGATGTGGACTATTTGATTATTAAAACCTACTTTTATTACAAATTGTATCCTTCTATAGACAGGCGTTTTGGCGTGGTTGGCAAATGCTTGCTTTTCACCCCGGATCGTGGTCACGACCACGTTCGATTCCTATCCAGGAAGGGTATTTGTGTACATGAACATGTCTGTTTGTCCTGAGTCTGGGTGTAATTATCTATATACGTATGTATTTACAAAATAATAGTAGTATATCAGTTATCTGCTTTCCATAGTACAAGCTTTTTGTGATTAGATGGCCGTGGGTAAATAATGTCGCAGGATATTATTATTGGGACCATAATTATGAATACTATAATAATATCTCCCCCCCCCCCTTAGCCAAATATTCTTTTTACACGTTCTAGACAAATAAATCCCTGTATTTTGAGTCTATTTTAGGGTACTTTACAAACATGAAATTCGCCGCTACAAAGATCAACCAGACTCGGAACAACAATTTGTGGATCACACAAATAGTTGGCCTGGCCGAGTTTCAAACGCGAAACACGAGGGCACCGAGGTGGTAACGAAGCGGCTACCTGAAACACTGAGCCACACATGCAGTCATTATGCTAGCAATGAGTTCATAAAACAGTAAGTGGCAAAATGCAACTAAAAATGAAAGAGAAATGTGCTTCGTAAATTGAGGAATCCATTTATTTTACTTGACTTGCTCTCGACGAAAGCTCTAATTTACCCTGCACTCCAACAGTAAGAAGAAAAATCCACTCCAGCTGCGACAGCATAAATCCTTTCGTTATATAATTACACGATTAATTTATTTAATGCTTCCTAACTTACCAAATAAAAGCTGCTAATCAACTTGGAATTTTAATAGGTTTAATAAATAATACGGTGTTATTGCTTATTAAAGTACGTAATTTGGCTAAAATTCTCGGTTTTATAGTACAATTTGTTACATAATTTATTAACGGAAGTATAATTTTAACGAATCAGCACAAACGTCTTTTATAATGTGCTTTGTTAATTTGATTGATTCTTAATCCTTTTGTCTAGGCTTTTTTAACTTGACTTCCTATCTTAAAGACGTGTTGGTCTACTGGTTAATGACCCAAACTGCTAAGCCAGTGGTCGTGAGTTTGATCCCCACTCAGGACATTACACAATTATTTGTTCCGTGTCTGGGTGTAATTAATATACAATACTAGTTGTACCATGCCGTGTTGCTACGCTACTAACTTATTTTATTAGTTAGTTTTCGAAGGAATTTCGAAGATTGGCCGTACCAACCCAGAAACCTTTATGGCCTCATGCACAACACTTGCCATTGACCATTACATCAAATGCATAGTTTACGATTCTATAAATGACATACAGACAGACATTCATTTTTATATATTTATGTGTGTATTTATATACTTACACCCTTATTTAAAAAGAAGTTATATACATACAACTAACACATTGATGATCACCGTAGCTTAGTTGGTAGTGCTCCTGCCTACGAAGCTGGTGGTCCTGGGTTCGAATCCCGGTAAGTGCAAATATTTGTGTGATGAGCACGAATATTTGTTTCTGAGTCATGGATGTTTTCTATGTAGATATATAAGTAATTATCTATCTATATAAGTATGTATATCGTCGCCTGGTACCCATAGTACAAGCTTTGCTTAGTTTGGGACTAGGATGATCTGTGTGAGATTGTCCCTTAAAAAAATAAATAAAAAAAAAACATGCTATCCGATCCCTAAGTGGGCAGAGCTTAGCTTTATCAACCAGACAACTGAGAAACATATTTAAATTTTCCTATATACTATAAGTATATAGGAAAATTTAACACCCTTATTTAAACCTTATGTAAACATCCTGTATGTACCACGTTTTTAAGCGAAATAAATACTTACTTACTTACTAAAAACGAAGTCTAAAGTTAAACTGCAGTTGTTCACAAGGCGCGTTCATGTGTGGACAAGACACCCCTGAAAAAGAAAAGCAAGAAATAGCAATCGGCAATTGCACAAATTAGTAAGAACAGAGAACAATTGGAATTAAAAGCCATAAAGAAATAATAACAATAAATGGTTATGTAAGTTCATCGGTTTGATAAAAGAAGACAAGTGTTTTAAACCGTAGAAGAAAGATAATTTAATTTTTTGTTGATTTTTGTTCAATTAATTAATAAATGTTGTCGATTACAGCTTGTTGTGTAAATGTTAAAAATATGTGTACCATTTATGTGTTACATTTATGATCACAATAATTATGTCGCCTCTATTATTATATCGATATTCATTTCAATTCACAAGTATTTTTACCCCTTTCAGTTACACATACAAATACTTTACATTTACTGTACTTTTGATAATTGTTCGAGGTAACAACCCATCGACCAAATGTACCATCGAAGAAAAGATCCGTCGAGAAAGAGATCCTTCGAGGTAGTGATCTTTCGAGGTAACGAACCATCGGTGAAGTGTACCGTCGAGGTAGAGACATCGAGGTAATGACCGTCGAGGTAACGTCATTCGAACTAGAGTATCAAACCCCAGTTGAACTATGCATCAAGCAATCTCATTGGAATATTTTCGACTAAACCAAGGATCAACTTTTTGTTTAACTTTAGACTTCGTTTTTAAATAAGGGTGTTAAAAATATGTTTAGAAATATAAATATGTTTCTCAGTTGTCTGGTTGATAAAGCTAAGCTCTACCCATTTTGGGATCGGATAGCATTGTGTTAGTTTTATGTATATTAAATTTTACTATCATTAAAATTTTAATACACATAACCTAAACCACGTCAGTGACGTAAACTACGTCAGTGCTCGCGCGCTTTGGGTTCGATCCCTGCCACCATATGTTTTAAGTCTCAGTTTGCTTTGTCTCCGTGAATCGTATATTGATAAAGTTCTTTCATACAATAAACTACCGAATGCAGCCATAGTCATTTAAAACAAAAACAGATTTATGGTATAACAATGACATCTGTCAGATATAGGCAATACAGCTGTCAAAAGGTACCAATTCTGTTGTCACATATAACTAACTAGATGTTGAGTAGAACGGGAGTTTACTTAAACAATATATAAGGTGTAACCAAAATATCTGCCACGGCTGCAATGGGAGACAGTATTGTGTTTATAGATTACAATAGTAAAGTTAAATTATTGATAATATGACATATTTTTTTTCATACAAAAAATTGTACGTATAAATTTGAATTGATTTCATAATGCATAAACCCACTCTGTAGACTTCATTCATAAGTTGTTGCCGCTAAACGATGCCGCTGCGCGCGGGCCACTTTGTTCTCACTGCGCAGCCCCCCGCGCAAGTTACCCCGCTCGTCGCACGCGCTACCGAACCGCCCGGCGCGCGCGGCGCGGCGCGGCGGCGCGGCGTTCGCCAGTCGCACCTCGCCCCCCGCCCGAGCGGTCAATAACCGGAATTTCGCGCGCCTTTAATAAAAATGCCTTCCAGACCACGGTATTCTAATCAAGAACGCCATGAAATGGTATTGTGCTACCGCGAGTGTAACTCTGTAACTGCGCATGCAGTGAACTTATACCAGCAGAGGTTTGGTGTGCGAGTGAGTCATCATACCCTTCTGGATGCCGTGTACAGGTTTAGAGAACACGGCCGTTTTGACCCACCTCCGGCTGACGCAGGCAGGCCTCCATATTCTGCCGAACTCGAAGAGGAAGTGTTGGACTTCTTCCGACATCATCCTCTTGCGAGCACCAGAGATGCTGCTCGAGTGTTCGAAGTGAGCCACGCCTACGTGTGGCGGCTTTTAAATCGGGAAGGGCTCCATCCGTACCACTTTACAAGAGTCCAAGAACTGCATCCACCTGACTACGCGCCCCGCCTCGCGTTTTGTAATTGGATTACGGAAGAACGACGCAATATTCTGTGGACTGACGAGTCCACATTCACACGGGTTGGTATGTTCAACATACACAATGCGCATTACTGGACTGAGGAAGGAGAATCCTCGTGTAGTGCGGCCTGATCACTTTCAGACTCGGTTCAGTGTTAATGTGTGGGCTGGGATACTGGGGAACAGAATTCTAGAACCAGTGTTCTTAGACAGACTGAACGGAGAGACGTATCTGCGCTTACTACAAACCCGTGTAAGAAGAATGTTGGAACGTATTCCTCTTGAAGAGATAAGAGGGCTACACTTTCAACATGACGGAGCACCACCTCATTTCGCCATCAGCGTACGGGAATTTTTAAACGGTGTCTGGTACGGCGGTGAAAGATGGATAGGCCGAGGAGGGCCAGTGCCGTGGCCTCCTCGCTCGCCAGATTTAACCCCTCTAGACTTTTTTTTGTGGGGTCGTGTAAAGGACCTAGTGTACGGCCAAACTGGACATGATATTAGAAGTGTAGGAGAACTAAAAAGGCGAATCAAACGCGCATTTAGACTAGTGAAAAGTGAAACGGACACATTAAATAAAGTTAAGAGACATGTACGTAAGCGTGCCTTCATTTGTGTACAACGCGAAGGTGGACTTGTGCAACAGTTTTGTAGATAAGTAGGTAGGGAGTGTGTAAATAACTGTGAATATGGTGCAATTGTTGTAAATAAGATGATTAACTTTTAAACACGCCAAGTTACTATAATTCATCGTTATTTGATATTAATCTAAATTGTACTTACCTATTGTTTAATAATAATAAAAAATAAAATGCGATTCTTACACTAACTTGACAGTCCAAAGCCTGTTATAAGTGTGATGGGAAGTTTATCATCTTATTTACGTAAGTTTTTTGGAAGAATGCAGTAGCTGGTAAGTAAATTCACTTTTAAAACACTTGTGCCTGCGTATTATTACAGATTGTGATTTCAGTTTTCATTCACCAAAGAGAAGCAGTAGTAGTAGAAGAGAGAGCAGTTGTTTTCATTGACGAAGCGATACATTGCGCGTAATTTGTGAACGGTTTTATGCGCAGTAGAGTCGATGTTTATTTAACTACTTTATCTTCTCAAATTGAAATAACTGTTTCGGGGTACGAAAGCTCTTCACTATTGTAATCTATAAACACAATACTACCTCCCATTAAAGCCGTGGCAGATATTTTTGTAACACCTCATATTTTTAAAAGTAGAACATTCTCTGATCAAATTGGAGACGTACTTAAGAAAGGTCAGGTAAGAACTACCCTAAACCGGCGAGCATGTATGAAGAATATAATGACAGTAAACGAAGCGAAAGAGGTATGCAAGGATCGTGACGAATGGAAGTCCGTTGTCTCTGCCTACCCCTCTGGGAAACAGGCGTGAGTCTATGTATGTGTAAATTAACACAAAAATAACAGGTAGTAAAAGCTGGGTCATACACCCTTCGATGTAGGTAAATGAGGCAGTTTATTGTTTAAATAAATAATTTAAACCTACCATGTTCCATATTTCTATCGGGCTGTGTGCACGCGACATTTGTAAGCAAATAAAAAAAACTTTAAAGTGCCCTACTTCCAATGAGTAGGCGTCGATGTACAGACGCTAGCACATCAAGCTACCCCAATCTGTCAAATTTCCCCAATAGAAAGTGAACCTAATGCTTATGTGATAAAATTGAAAATCTTTAAAAGAAATTTGACAGATTGGGGTAGCTGGCGTCTGTATAAAAAAACACGTAGATCAAATAAAGTCCTTGACTTAATGGCGCCAGCAAGTTTTATTCGGTATTATTTATTCTGTTGTAAATTTTGTACCTATCACTAAATAGTTCAGTTTTTGTCTTTTAGTGGAGCGGCTTTTTTACTTTATCGTATAAGCAGTGATTACCCTTATTATTAGTTGGTCTAGCGGTAGCGTATTCAGCCGCAGATAATGGGGTCTTATGTGATAAAATTGAAAATCTTTAAAAGAAATTTGACAGATTGGGGTAGCTGGCGTCTGTATAAAAAAACACGTAGATCAAATAAAGTCCTTGACTTAATGGCGCCAGCAAGTTTTATTCGGTATTATTTATTCTGTTGTAAATTTTGTACCTATCACTAAATAGTTCAGTTTTTGTCTTTTAGTGGAGCGGCTTTTTTACTTTATCGTATAAGCAGTGATTACCCTTATTATTAGTTGGTCTAGCGGTAGCGTATTCAGCCGCAGATAATGGGGTCCTGGATTCAAATCCCGGGTTGGGCCAAAAAGTGATTTTGGGATTTTTCCGTAAAAAGAAATTTATCAGTATCAGCCCGAAGTCTGGAAGTTGGCAGTACACCCCCGTGCCTCGGAGAGCACGTAAAGCTGTCGGGCCTGTACCTGAACTCTTTCCGGTCGTGTCGCTAGGTGTCCCATCGGATCATGAGAGTGATAGAATAGAAAGTGCCCCTGTGTTTGCGCACACACTTGTGCACTAAAATATGTCCTGCACAAATGGCTAGTCTCCATTAAGACTGGCCGCTGTGGCCGAAATTCGGTTGGGAGGACATTATTACCCTAATATCCAGAGTTATTAAAGCCACGGCCCAGAATGTCATAACTCAACACCTGTTGTCTAAATGGTTCTTTTTCTGCATTATTAGGTAGCCTATATCTGTATTTTTGAAATTGATATAGAACATGGAATATTATTTATTGGACTATTACCTATTTAATTCTGTTTTAATTTGATGAAATTGTTGACATACTATGACCCCTTGTACATATTTATTATTGTTAAGTTCGTGACATGAATTACATTTTTAAAATTATTATTATGTTTATATTGACAAAATTTTATAATTATTATTATGTGTAATGACTTGTTATGTATGTTATGTTATGTTATGTTAATTAATTAAATTATTTTGTAAATGTTCAAATAAAATCTAAATTGTTATTGAATAAATGAATATGAATGAATATCCTTTCGCAGACTAGACTAACTGTATACCAAATTTCATCTAAATCGGTTCAGTATTTGTGGCGTGAAAGCGCCACAGACAGAGTTACTTTCGCAATTTAATACTATTATTTGTTTTATCTGCGCGCATATGATATATGGAGCATAATCATAATTTTATTAATATAGCCACTTTGGATGATTTGCATATCGCATCGTAAATTTTAATTGACTCAAAGTACTATATTTATTTACGTACCTACATCACAAAATTTTACCTCACTTTGCAAACAAAAGTTTAACTTTTCGAAAACTTTAACGTCGCGTGCCTCACGTTGACTTGTGAAGGGTTGATCGAATAACAAAATACTTATACTTTTTGGTTATTCGAAAAATTGTATTAAAATTAACCATATACAAAAGTACAGACACAGAGTTGAGACACGGGGGGTTTTAATGATTTTAAATGTATGTTGATTTAAATCCTACTAAGGCGCTCATAGCCTGATTGGCGAGGTTAAGCAACTAGGCGGTCAGTCCATAGATGGGTGACTGCCAAAGTGGTTTCTTTTCTGAGCATCTCTGTGCTTTAGAGTACACGTTAAGCTGTCGGTCCTCTTTGTAGCCTAGGTCACAGATATTAAGCCATGTCAAAGGCCTAATGTGCGGCTTGAACAACTCTGACACCAGGGTAACCACTGCCCACACGATAAGTAAGTAAGTATTTCTAATTATGTTATAAATGTATGGATGTTTGTTGCTCTTTCACCCAAAACTACGGAACGAATTTAGATGAAACTTACATGAACACTCGCTATAATTTATAAAGTTAAACGTAGGTAAAACCGTGGGGCACAGCTAGTATACTATGTTTGTTCTGAGAATGCAGGTCTATACATTTTACATATAACCAAGAAATATATGTCGGCTTTCACGCGACACTGGTTGTAAGATAAATTGTTTGCAATATTTCTGCGTCTAAAGCTTCGTGTACAGACGCCAACACATCCAGCTAACCCAATCTATCCAATTTCTTTTATAGATTTTCAACTTTATCACATCAGCATAAGGTTCACTTTCAGTTGGGGAAATTTCACAGATTGGGGTAGCTAGTTGTTCTGGTGTCTGTACAAAACACCATATTTTATACACAGACATACATTTACTAAACTGAATTACTCCGTGTACCTATATCATATAGAGTGACATATATAGCATAGTTCAGAAAAAAAAATTTACATGGGTACAGCGATAACGTGTTCAACCGCAAATAATGAAGACCTGGGTTCAATTCACGGGCTGGGCCAAAAAGTGCTTTTACGATTTTTCTGTTACGAAAATTTCTTAGTATCAGCCCGAAGACACTTAATAAACAATTAGAAGCGGTGGTCCTATACCTGATGTCGTTTAATACGTGTATATCATTACATGATATTTTTATATATTTATAATTTAAATAATTAAAGATACAACTATCTGATTTGAAATATACATTTATTTCGTTCCATGCAACTGTTACTTTCTACCTCTATATCCCTCGAATCTGCTATTATCTATACGATCTCGTTTGGTACGGTTTGAGGAAAATTCCTTCAATATTGAAAGAAGGTAGAGCTAGAGTAGAATAAGCCCTCTTTTACAGGTCTATCAAGAGTCTAAAGCTTCATCCTAACGTCTTTTTAGCGTTGAAAAAAGAAGCAATACGCATTTTAACGTCTATATTCATTGCGACGGTACTGAATAAAAAAAGTGGTAATGAAGACTATTATACCATAATATTTATTTGTATCTTACTATTTAGTATCGACAATCATTTGTTTATAGATTTAGGGCTAACTCGTTCACGTTTTGCCAATGATCTATAGTATATAGTAAGTCCCTAAAAAATTGGGGTGAATAATAATTTCGTACCCATAATACTATTTCTGTGGCTGATGGTACAGAATTTATCTTCGCAAGTATGATGCGGGCTACTTGCTGCTAAGTTTGTACAACGTTATCCAGTTCCGGTTTCAAAGCTATCTATATAGCTATACCTCGTTGATCTACCGATAGCGTGCTAGACCACAGATTTTTCTCAGTATCATCACGAAGTTTGGGAGTAGGCGGTATTACTTACACCTCTTTGCCTCGGATAGCACGTGACGGAATAGAATGCACGATTGAGTTTGCGCATACACTTATGTTCGTGCACTATAATATGTTCCGCGCAGATGGCTAGTCTCCTGTGAGACTGGCCGACAATCCACCACGAGGACATCTTCCTCTTGATACATCTTTCCTTTTGATTTACAACACGCATTTTACACATTTTGGCCTGAGTAAAACCCACATTTTAGTAAAATATTTCCACTTGGTAAATCTTTTCTTTGTATAATGCTTCTAGTTTAACTATATTATTTTATACTGGTACCTTTTTTTCAAAAGTTTTACTTACTTCTTACTTGATTTCCAATTTAAACATCCTAACTAGTTACTTTTCTCTGATATTAAGCAATTTAGATCCACAAAATAATTACGACTCTTGTATATCAACGCCGACAATGTTCATGATTGCAATAGATATAATAATAATAAAAGTAATTAATTTCTCATCATGAATAGGTTGGATACACTACAATATTCCAGATGCGCATGCGCCATTTGCTGTGCCAAGTCATTTACATTCATACAGCCAGATATGGTGAAATGCAATTTTTTATTGTTAGCATCCCTTAATAATAGCCCGTATAACGTGTCTTGCACTGCTAAGCCTATGTACATGTATATATATATATATATATATATATATATATATATATATATATATATATATATATATATATAAAACTGAAGTTTATTTTTCTGTTGCAGCATATGCGATGGTCGCATACGCATACCCAGAGCTTGGAGTGTGAAGAGCGACTACTGGCTCGTTGCAACCGTCCTCGAGTCAATTCTGCTATCTTCGTGTCTGCTGAACCTGCTGGTTTCCCAGGCTTCGACGCTAGCGAGTTCCTGAGGCGACATGGCTCTCAATCTAGACTATGTCGCAAGGCTAGGTAATAACTAATCTATACATATAATAAATTCGTAGGAAAGTCAAAACTGTACATTGAATATTTTTTTAAAAGGATACTTGGGGCGTGTTCTACAATTGATATCGAAGCCAAAAATATAGTTATTAGAATTTTTGTCTGTCTCTGTTTGTCTGTATGTATGTACGGGCTAAACTCAAAAAGTACTGCATGGATTTACTTCAAATTTTGCATGAATATTACTAAGAGGTCGGGTCAACATATAGGGTAAAAGTGGGATAGTTGCCTCACATTTTGAAATTGATTTTTATTTCCTTCAAATAAATTATATTTAAACCAATTTTTCAATGTAATCGTACATTGGTCTATTATTATTTATATTTTAAAAAGAAATTCAATGCAGCTATTGCTTATACATATATAAAAAAACAAAAGTTACAGTACTAGTCCTGAGTATAGATGCCTCTTATATGGGTTAGATGCCCCGATGCTGTTGTCACTATGAGGATAGTTGCCCTTAGGTATAAATCAAAGCATATTTATAATTAACAAGTTTTATTTTAATATTTAGTTATGGCACATTACACTTTGGTTTTAATTTTCATATTCTTTCACTAATCAGATTCAGAAAAAAAAAATTCTTCACTTTGGTTTATTCTACTTCTTCACTTAGGTATATTTCACTTCTTCACGTTGGTATATAATTATTATTAGTTCTTATATTAATCAGCTTCAGAAAAAAAAAGTATTTCTACAGTTCAGTCTACGGTGTTTTTTTCGTATTCATTCGTTTAATCCTACCGCATTCATTGCAATAGTCGCCGTACATGGTACAATCCTCATGTAGCCATTTTTTACACATTAAACATTGTATCCAATCTGCAGTTGATTTGGTCTTTTTATATTCTTCAAAGCATTCTTTGCATTCCCAATCCTTGTATGCCTCTGACTCAGATTCATCCGAATTATTTGAGATCGATATTTCATCACTCGACTCCTTGTATTCTATTCGTCTTTTCTTATTATTTTTTGCTGGAACTTTACTCTGAATCTTAGCTTGAGATCTCTGTTTTTTTATGCAGATCAATTTCACCTGCTCTCGCCTGGTCGATATCTGAATCAGATTCATTAGAAATATCCGAGATGGTCATTTCATCACTAGATTCTCTAATGCCTTTTCTTTTCTTAATACATTTGGCTGGAATCTTCTTTGGAAACTTGACTGCAGTTCGTAACACTTTCTTCTGTACGTCAGCTTTAGCTGTTCGACATTTATTTTTACAACGTATTCTTGGAGTAGCTTTACCTTTAACTTTAGATTTCTTCGCTTCAATATTTTCTTTAGTGTTTAAAATTGCAGCTGATTGTTTTCCTCTCTTATGAAATGGAACCGGAACAATTGGCACCGGCGAAGATTCTTGCAAATATTTGCTTGGTGTTTCTAGTTCCTCAATGTTTATAATGTTATTATTCTGTGAAAGAATTGATGGGCTTGAATTAGAAAATCTTCTATCTGGTCGATCTGTATTACAAGGAGAAACGTTGGATAGATTTAGACCGACTCCCAGAGTTTGTACATTGGATAGACCTGGTTCCTGCTCAAGAGCTTCTTCATTTCTATAAAAAATATCCATATAATTAGGAGTAACGCTAGAAAGAACTCGATCAACTACAGGACTTGATCTATTAGATGAAACTTGTTCCAGTTCTGGTGCATCATTTTCACCTGCATTGTCTTCTGTAGGCCTTTGATTACTCAAAGAAATATCAGATATTGCAAAAAAGCTCTCTGAAACTGCAGAGGGATTGAAAGGGTAAATACCATAAGCCCTAAATCCCGAAATCGCATTAGAACTTGTGGCTGCTCGGGTCCACGCATTCCCAATAAGTTTTCCTGCAACTAATCGATTAATCTTTCGTTCCTTGTGTGACACTACCCAATTTCGTGTTTCAGCAGCAAAGAATGTTTTAAAAGGCTTAAAAAAACTGCAATCCAGTGGTTGCAGCGCTTGAGTGGTGTGGCTGTTTGAAGCATATCTATTGCATTCGTGTGAGAAGAATGGCCATCCAGAATCAAAATAATCTTTCCTATTGGTTTTTTAGGTACAAGATGTTCTTTCAGCCACTTGTGAAATAATTCAGCATTCACGTACGCGGATTTTCTATTCATATAGACTTCTGATCCAGGTGGGAGCCCATCCTGAAATTCTGGTTTCTTGTTTACTCCTTTGATGATGACTTCTGGGGGAAGAAAGTTCCCTACAGCATTGCAGCATGCTACTACCGATAAAGTTTCACCTTTTTCACCAGAAGTTATAGAATGGACTACTCTTGCGCCTCTTGTAGCAATGACTTTACCAGTAGAGTTATTTAACTGGACACCTGTTTCATCTACATTGTAAATCCTATCCGGTTTATCCAGTAAGTCATTCTCTGTCATTACTTTAAGCAGTAGTTCAAACATTTTGTTAACTTCATCTCGATTTAATCCCTGTGCTCTTGCAACTGATAAGCCTTCTGCCTGACGAATACTTAACTCTTTATTACGTTCTAAAAATGATCTTAACCAATGCGGCCCAGCCTTTCGAGTCTCCTTATTAAAATTGGTTTCTTTACCCAGTTTTTCAGCAAACTCGAAAGCTAATCTTCGAATCATGTCCCGGGTTGGAGGGAAACCAGCTTTTTCTAATTTCTGTATATGACTCACCAAACGTTTTTCGTTTACAAAATCAAGAAGTGGGTGTTTTCCTATAAAAAAAAAAACAATGTTAGGAATAATACGATTTTTTTTACTTAACAAGAACTTAGGTCATACAACTTTATTACCTAATGTCAGTTTTTCCGTATTTTTGTTAGCGTATCTTCGCCTCAATGTTCTTGAGGGAATCCCATATCTACGAGATATTTCGTTAATTCCTAGAATGCCTCTCGAAATTTCGTCTATTGCAGCTATTAATGCCTCTTGCGTCCATTCAGCTCGTGGACGAACTCCAACCTTTCTAATATATTTGCGAGGCATTTCTGAAAAGAAAAAATGGGAACATGATATGCAAACATCAACTTAATCCATAGGGGATAGATGCCCCTAAGGGCATCTATACTCACAAAATACGAGGCGTCTATCCTTTTCAATAGGGATAGTTGCCCTAATTAAAATAAAAAAATCCCTTTTAAAAAATGACAAAATGTTACACTGACGGTAATATTTAAACTATACACTTGCAAATAATAATAAAATAATTTAACTTACCTTTGTAAATGAAAAGTTCCACGCGTTTCTAAAATATCAACGTTCGTAATCCACGATCTTTGTGAGCGAGCCCGTCGATCTTTCTTCATGAACACGCAACACGTCCGATCACAGCGGTTGCCGCTCGCAAACTAGCGGGGTGGGGGGTGTTCTTTGCTTATAAGTATTAACTGCGATCATAGAACGTTTGCAAGTCATAATTTGAATTTTGGGGCATCAATCCTCCTAGGGCAACTATCCCACTTTTACCCTAGGCTACATATTATCACGCTATCACCTACGGGAGAGGAACTGTGAGCATTTATAAAATTTAACGCGGGTAAAACCGCACAGCTAGTAATTAATACCTTATCTCCCTCTTTCTTTACCATATGGAATATCAGAATTGTTCAAGCTGTCCAATGGACCCCTGACATGGTTTATCGACTGTTGTCTTATGACAACAGCTTAACATGCCTCCGAGCATAGAGATGGTCAGAAATTTAACTACTTTAACGGTCACCATGCCTCCGAGCATAGAGATGGTCAGAAATTTAACTACTTTAACGGTCACCATGCCTCCGAGCATAGAGATGGTCAGAAATTTAACTACTTTAACGGTCCCCATGCCTCCGAGCATAGAGATGGTCAGAAATTTAACTACTTTAACGGTCACCATGCCTCCGAGCATAGAGATGGTCAGAAATTTAACTACTTTAACGGTCCCCATGCCTCCGAGCATAGAGATGGTCAGAAATTTAACTACTTTAACGGTCACCATGCCTCCGAGCATAGAGATGGTCAGAAATTTAACTACTTTAACGGTCACCATGCCTCCGAGCATAGAGATGGTCAGAAATTTAACTACTTTAACCCTTTACAAGGCAGTAGGTATATTTCTAATTTATTGGTTTTGGACCTTATTATAACCTAATAGAGTTCAAAATGTGGTGGTAACTATATTCCCACAGCCTAACGGTTACCCATCTATGGACTGACTGCGTGCCTAGGTGCTTTACCTCGCCAATCATTTGCGGACTACATACGAAGCTACATTATAAGCGAGTATAATAATAGGCTGTATTTTATTTTCATAAAAAATTTAGATGCTTACGAAAATTACAATAATGAAACGAAATGTTGCATTGCATATAAAAGTCATTATTATAAATACTAACTGGTGTACTGTCACTAGTTAATATAATGAGGAGGTAAAACAGGCCTTTAGAAAGGATGAATGAAAGAAGATTGACAAAAGAAGACAGTATACCTGGCCTGTGTGATTGGTACAACCGGAAGGGGAAGTAGAACATTCTCTGATCAAATCGGAGACGTACTCAAGAAAGGTCAGGTTAGAAGTACCATAAACCGGCGAGCATGTATGAAGAATATAATGTCAGTAAACGAAGCGAAAGAGATGTGCAATAATCGTGACAAATGGAAGTCCGTTGTCCCTGCCTACCCCTCTGGGAGACAGGCGTGAATCTATGTATGTATGTAAAACAGACCCCGACAATGTGTAAATCAACATCTAGCCAGTTATTAGTTTTAGCTGGATGTTGATAACAATGTGTAATAACACCAAAGTCTAGACGAAAAATAATAAGGGATGTCAATATATTCAACCCTAAATAAGTTGTAAAATAAGCGATAATAGTCTATATGAATCTTGTTTTTTTTTAAACTTAGAATCTCTTCATTTGTACTTACTGATTTATGATAAAAATAAATATGGCACTAATTGAAAAAAACATTTTTTTTGGCGTTAATTTTGAGAATGAGGAAACGTATGAACGTGAAAATTTAATTTAAAACGAAGGAATAAAAAAAATAAAAATTATTTCGTTTCAAATTCCGAAGTATGTTATTTTTACATATGAATCAGAAATTTTATAATGAAAATAATATTTGGCCATGACTTTTTATACCCAAGGCACTGCATTGTGAAGTTAAGAATATATACACACAAGACTATAAAAACTATGTTTACAACAAACAAAGTTCCTGGTGTAACTTAGAAATATACTTAATATGGATAATGGAAAAAAGTAGTTGGTATTATAGACCGTTTCATAGATAAAAAGATATACACAAACATGGTTCAACAACAGCTACTTTAAATTAAAACAACAGCTAGCTATTTTAAATCTAAACGACTAAATAAATAAAATAAAATAAATAAATAAAAAAGGTTTTTATTCACGTAGACTTTAAAAAAGCGCTTGTAAATAGTCAGAACATGTTTGTAGTAATATAGTTGTATACATTAGATATTATTTCTAGTAACATAGATATTTAGGTACATACCTATTGTATGAAAACATTTATAAAATTTATTTTATTACAACAATGATATTTAGCTAGCTCGTATCAAGTTATTGTCAAGAGATTATGTTTAATTATCTAGTTTAAGTCTAATATTTTTACAACATATTGTCATAGACATAGTTGAGGACAATGTAGCAGCGTTTAACGTGCTTATAAAGAAGCGCTGCTGAATTAAATGGACAACATATTTATAAAAATATATATAAATAGTTAGTAATAAACTTAATCTTTAATTTTTTTGTCAAGATATTAATTGAATATTTAACTTCTAGATCAGCTGACAACATACCTTTAACATCAATGAGCGATTCATCGGAACGGCTGTGCAAGAAACCTCCAAGAGAAGAGACAATTAGTGAAGAGGGCAAGTCCGACGACAGTGGCAGCGTCGAAACTGTGAAGCACTTCGGATTACCGATCCTCTCAGTATCTGGTCCCTCACCCCCGGACGAAGACTATGATCAGATAGATGAGTATCTGTAGCATTTCCATACCAGTTTCCAGCTCAAATATGTGCTGGAAAAAATGAGGCCACCTTGGCCCAGCCCCGCACAAAGTCCCTAAGCTGATGTCTAGACTACCATTGCACTGCACTGGACTTCTAAAAACTTTTCCCTTTTGTGATAAAAATAGTGTGTTTTTTTTTGAGTGAAAAGTTCTGGACTCTTCAGTATCACAACGAATTTCAAAGACTTTTTGCTGAAGTTCTAAAGGTGTGTCTTGTCAAGGGACCATAGATATAGTGTGGTGTGTTTTTATCGATCCTAACATTGATATTTTTGTATCTAATCTCCTGTGTCTATTGAGTGTTAATATATCGCGATTAGACTTTTGAATCACTTTGATAGTGTAAGGACTGCACAATAACTTTACTATTAATAATATTAACAGTGCCACTTTTAAATTTATTGGAAGTGTCTATAAAACTATTGTAAACATTCTATATATAAGTATCATCTTAAATTAATTGTATAAATAATCTGCAGTGTCTTAGACTTTTTGAATTTACTTTAGCTAGCTCACTGTGAGGAATATTACGCATAATCGTTTGTATTGCATGGTATGGAACCTTTTGCATGTAATTAGGATTAAATGTAGTGGTAGCATCTGTGAAAAGATTTGAAGGTTGAACTTTGGTCCAATGAATTGTATTACCTGCACATGGTGTGTTAGAGTGTAAGAAATGTATGGGCTCTGTGTGACGGGATGTTATTTTAAGAGAGTTCAGTAACATAATTAAATTTAAAATATATCACAAATATATAGTCCTTTGTATAAATTTAATACTTAAAATGCCCGCCCATATTATTTTTTTTATAATGTTCAAAACTTTCCTACACAGAATAATAAACATACATATATCACAAATAGGTGTAACATATTAGTTCCTTATTTTATTTTTAGACTCAAAATATCCCGCATGGAAAATATTTGAAAGGTCAATTAAATCACGTAATTTATCTTTTATATTTTCATTATTGTAAATAATTATTATAATATAAAGGAAGGCTCTAATTACATTATAAATTAGTCTAGACTGTATTAAAATGACAGTTTATTTTTAAATGTACGAATCTGAACTGGTGATTGGGGACCAGATGGACAGGACATGTCAAAGTAGGCCTTAATCCAAATTCACGGAGATTTTCCAAGTCATGTAATTAATTGAAATAAAAATACCTATTTCAAAGTTAAGACTATGTAATTCCCTCCACTATTTTATAAATTTAATCCTTCATCGAGTTTAGATAATCGTGTGTGGCACTTACCTTAGATACATTTATGATTATGTTTTCTAACGTTGATGAAAAAAAAATCGAGATTGGTAGTGAAGGTTTAATCACGACATTATATCCAGATTTGAAGCTGATTATAGGTGCAAATCATTAGCAGGCCCTCCAAATGATGAATACAACTCCATTGTGGAAATCTTTTGGGGAGGACTTAGTCCAGTTGTGGACGTCATTCAGCTGAAATGATGATAAGTGTAAAGACTTCGACAAAGTGTAGTATTGCGTTCATCTAGTTGATTTTGCAAATAGGTTTTTTGAAGCCATTTTCTTCCCAGTAGAACCCATAATAACATTAATAATAGATTATATGATGTAGTTGTCAATTTTAATCCAAAGTTAGTTTAGAATGCGTCTTAACTGTATAAACAGTATCTAAGTAATTCTTTGAATATCGGATGTAGTTGAAATTTGTTACAGGTTTTGAAGAATTTCTTTTATACATATAATCTGGTTTTTCTATTCACAAAACGATATTTTGGTCAAGAATAATAACAAAAAAATTAGGCTTACATTAGTATACAAAACCATTTGGTTTATAGTGAGTAACGAAACATAAATATCATATTAGAGAATAATAAAAATGTATATTAGAAATTCCTTTCTATTTTGATTCAATTTCGTGTAACTGAGTTCTATTCATGTGTTCAATAGTTATGAAACGTAAATAGAACGGTAAATAATTCTTGTATAATCAATAATATAAAAAAGTATATTAGGTATCATCTTTTAATTTTAATCTGTATGCAAAGGTGTCTTGTGCCAATAATTTAAATGGATAATGTGTTTATTTTAAGATTCAAATTATGAATTTCTTCTCATTTAGTATGCAATGTTTTATAGTCTTGTATTTCTTAATTTTTATTTAATCATTGATCTTGTTATTACATATATTTTGGGCCAAATAGGGTAAAGTAACATTGAGAAAGAATTGCCAAACTGAAGTGGCAGTAGGCGGGGCACATAGTTCGTAGAACTGACGCCGCGACGGCCGCTGTGGCCATTGACCTATATGTATTCTACTAGACGCGCAATCCCATATTGAGAATTTGCTCACCGAGTTGCAGCGCGGGCGCTGCAACTCAGTGAGCAATATTGGCCGCCGCGCGCGCGCCCCTCACCTCGCGCGCCGGGCTGGGACAGAGTTTTTATTCGAAACAGCGTGTCTAGTTATACATATAAGTCAATGGCTGTGGCAGAAAGGTTCTTGATTGGCGACCACGCACCAGAAAACGCAGCGAGGGCAGGCCCCCTACAAGGTGGACCGAAGACCTTACAAGGGTCATGTGAAGCCCCTCCTGGATGCGGGCAGAACAAGACCGGTCTTTGTGGAGATCCTTTGGGGAGGCCTTTGTCTAGCAGTGGATGTCTTTCGGCTGATATGATAATGATGATGATGAGGGTAACATAAAAATATTCCACAATTTGGCCCAAAATATATGAACAAATTTCTTCAATTACGTATTTTGGCAATGTTTTGAAAGTATATGAAGCAAATGTTTTAGAATATTACATCTTTAATTATTGTTCATTTGTAATTTAATATATTAGAGTAGCTTTTACATGATATTAGAAAGCGTATCCTATATATAGGTTTTACTAAATTGAATTTGTACATATCTATAGAGGACACGATTATTATTATAAATGCTCATAATTTTAATGTACATTATAAAACGTCTATTAAGTATATTGTACAATTACTATTTACATCCTTACGTCTATTTACTATCACGATGAAATAAAATTTTGAAAATCTTAATTTTTCCTTTATTTTGATAATGGTGTGTAAACCGCAGTGCCAGTGTAATTATTGGAGATGAGGTAAGAGACTTATGAATGCATTAGAACTACTACATATATACACATTTAATCTTTGTGTATCATAATTGTACCTACCACATAACTTACGGATATTTACGCAGTCGCGTAAATACTTCTAAATTCTGTTACGGGTATTTGCGTAGTCGCGTAAATACTCATAAATTCTGTTACGGATATTTACGCAGTCGCGGAAATACTCGTAAATTTTGTTACAGGTATTTACGCAACTGAATACTCGTAAAGGTTAGTCAACCTTTATTATTATTTTCCCGCCTAAGCATAACAATAAAGGTTAGTTGCGTTAATGCTCGTAAAAAATTGTATTATTAATATATCGTTACATAATATGTTCTAAAATTCTATGCGTTAGAACTGATATTATATATGATTTATTTTGAATTCAAATAATGTAAAATATGCCCAGTATCAACCCGAAGTCTGGGAGTTAGTGGTATTTACATATTATTATAATGAGTTCCTAGGGTCAAATTCCGAGTCGGGCCAAAAATGACATTTTGGAATTTTTCCGTAACGAAAATTTCTTAGTATCAGCCTGAAGTTCCCATCCTACTGATATTGTTTCAGATGAAATTTTATATTTTTCCCATATTTTATCACTAAACAATTCCTCAATGGTTTCCCTAAATTATTAGAAAACACCAAAATATCTCGCAAACAATGTTTGTTATTTTGTAAGGTTCACACTTGTCTTTTCACAGTATCCAAGTGATACTCAAGGAAAATAATAGGGTGCGCGGCGTTTTATAATTTTCGGAGCGTGACCTCAAGAAAGGAGAGCTGAGTGAGTTCACCTACTTGACCAACAAAATTTCAATTCATGGTGGTCCCTATTCGAACAAAGCAAAAAAATCTGTGATCTATCTCTACTCATATAAAGAAAAAACAGTAATTCTTTTTTTATTAAGAAAATGCCCGCGCTAGGGAATCTAATTCCTGTGTCGCGGGGTACTTTACAAACATATAATAGATGGACACAAATTACATCCAGCCTCAGAACAGTTGTTTATGGATCACACAAATAGTTGTCCGGCGCGGGAACCGAACCAGGGACCGAGGCGACTGTCTTAGCCGCTGCGCCATGCAGTCGATAAATATTCGTTCGAATTTTCAAGTTTTTTTTAATAATTAAGTCCGCATTAAGCATACGGATTGACTATCGACTTGCCTATGGACGCTTATATATATAATACTGTTCCACCTCATTTTGCACCCTATTTTAAAAACTAAGTAGTAATAAATACAACTTAGTAATAACTAATAATAGTAACTAATTTGGGAATAGGTGGAAGTATGTTTGTTGTCCCAAGCTATTTATTAACTTTATTATTATTATCGTAGTTTCCTTTTGCTCCAATTATACAGAATAATATATTTGTTCTAAGAGAAAGAAAAAATCGTCTGGCGATTTCCTTATAACATGTTATTAGGGATTTCCGTTAAGGCTTAATTAAGCACTCAGACTTTGAAATGAAATAAAAAACCTTTTTAAAAGATGTTGACAATACATGATTATTATATTTGAATTAGTCGATTCACGTATGTTAGGATAGGTCATTGGGCAACTAAGTATGGAACCTATACCCACGGCCTTCAGAAAAAAAAATAGGTAGTATGTTTAGATAAACGTCTCTAGTTTACGAATATATATGTTGCATTAACGCAGACAACGGGACTGTTAACGGACCCAGTTAACAGTAAATCTGACCCAGTTAACGGACTGTCGTTAACTGGGTCAGATTTCGCCCAATGACCTTTTGTTGTAACCCCAATTTTGAATGATGACCAATGTAACCTACATTGGTCATCATTCAAAATTGTCGCGGACGAAGTCGCGGGTAACAGCTAGTGTGGCATATAATTTCATTAAAATTTCAGGATTTATTTCTAAATAATATTATACATAAATTACAACCAGTCACAACACAAATATGTATTATGGATGGGATTGAAACCACGGCCTCTGGCTTAGCAGACAGGTTCACTAACCACTCGACCAACAGACCAGTCATTAATGTAGTATTAAATGTATTGTAAAATAAATAAGTATCTAGGGCCAACTAACACCCTGCCATCTGATCTTTAACTCTGTACTATGGCAACCAGGCAACTAATAAACATCCTTATTTATTACTAAATACATATATCACACTAATTTTAAAGGCGAAGTTTGTGAGTGTGTATGTTTGTTACTTCGTCACGTCTAAACGACTGGAGTGATTTTAATAAAATTTGGTGTGGAGTTGGCTGACACCCTGGATTAACACATAGGCTATCTATATCTATACATATAATAAAATCGTAGGAAAGTCAAAACTGTACATTGATTATTTTTTAATAAGGATACTTGGGGCGTGATCTACAATCGATATGGAAGCCAAAAATATAGTTTTTAGAATTTTTGTCTGTGTGTCTGTTTGTCTGTATGTATGTCCCGGCTAAACTCAAAAAATACTGCATGGATTTACTTAAATTTTGCATGAATATTACTAAGAGGTCGGGTCAACATATAGGGTACATATTATCACGCTATCACCTACGGGGAGGAGCTGTAATAAGTTATAAAATGTAACGCGGGTACAACCGCGGGGCACAGCTAGTAGTTTATAAAGTTTAACGCGGGTACAACCGCGGGGTACAGTTTGTTAAAGATAAATTTCATCCAGAACAAAAAATCGTGCCCATCAGACAAAGATTTGTCTTGGGTGGGGATCGAACCCACCAGGGTCACTTACCACTGGTCTAAGAGGCGAGTCAAAAGTAAAAATATTTCATTATAAAATTTTATTCCTCAGCTGTCAGTATTACAGTTCGCCATAGCAAATTAATTCGTTTCTCGGAATCGTTATAATTATTAATTTATTATTTCATTAGACAGAATATTTCCAACAATCCATTAGGAAGTGTCAGTGTGAATCATTTGGTATTCAATATTTAATTTGTGTTTAATTTACGTAGCTGGAATTATTATGAAAACGCCTTAGTATCGACCATTTGCGTAAGTGTAGTAAATGGAATACGAGATTAGTTCACTTCACTGTTATCATTCTTCCATTCACAGAATTCTTTATGGATTATTAAATATTCGATTCAACCAAAAATATCCCTAGATTTTGTTGATGTGTGAAGTTGCTATCTGATCTGTGATAACTGAATGGGCTGCACCTACTAAATTATTGGAATGTTTTATTGATTATAGATAGATACACTTTATTGCACAAAATATAAAAAAAATAAAGAATTACTTTTATTATAAGAAACGGTGCACAGGGATTAAAACCAATTGTTCTAATGTTTTTTGTTTTGAAAATCTAACAAAATGTGAAGTCTATTTTGTTTCCCTGGTCAAAAGATTTTCGAGTCAAGGACATCCTCCTTGACTCGAAAATCTTTTGACACGTGGAACATAGTCATACGTTATACGCTGTGTACTTTGAAAATACCAGTTAAAAGGTAGGCTTGTTGTTAAATGAACAGCTAATAATATTGTAGTAGCTATAGATCATCCAAAACAAATAGAAATACTTAGTATTTTTATTTGTTTTGGATGATTTTTAGCTAAACAGCTCCATCACGGGACATATAGTAGTAGTAGTACGTGGGCCGTGGTGTCTAGATGCTGTAACGAATACCATTTGGGTCAAAATAACAGAAGACTCATTTACCGTTACGCGTGGGTGGTAGAGGGAACCATTACGTCTAGGTAAAATAGTATAGAGATATTGTTAGGTCAGGCCAATCATCAAGGAGTTTAACCAAGGAGTAGAGCATATAGAGAAGTCAACATGTAACACCGGAAATATTATAGGTCCCTTGCTATTCGTTCCAAATAATGAAAAAAAAATCAAATAATTAAAATTATATTAGAGTATCAATAAACATGTCAAATATTTAGCACCACTAAGGACAGAAAAATAGTATCAACTCGATTTCGAAAACAATTGCTTGTTCTTACGCTACACTGGCACACGCAGAAAACGCATTTCTTTGGTGAAGTGTTGTCAAAGAAAAAAGGACATATTTAAGTAAATGAACTTAATAATGACCGCGTCGTCGTTCAAATTACAAATAATAAGAATGGGACTAGCCTTTAAAAAAATTTTTAGGGAGAACAGCAACGTGGTCGCAAACCATGGGCCTTATTAGAAGGCAACCAAATAGCAATGGAGAGACCAATGCTCGGAGTTTCTTTGCAAGATCGAATCAGAAATCGGCAGACGAACTAAAGTAACAGCGTAACACAGCTCGTAAAATCGATGGCCGCTGGGGCAGAAAGGCTTCTCGAGTGGCGACTACTATTCGGGAGACGAAGTGAGGGCAGATTTCCCACAAGACGGACCGATGATCTTGAGAGGGCCGCTGGATATAGTGTAAGACCGGCAATTGTGGAAATCTTTGGGGGAAGCCTTTGTCCAGCAGTTAACGTCTTTCGGCTTATATGATGATGAATTATACTGCTTAGTTCTAAATTTGATTAAACAATATCATAACCACGACCAAGATAAAAGCCTTGGTAGAAATACACCGCTTCGTTGAGCAAGCACTGCATATAAAAGAAAAATTACCTCCGGGATATAATTTACCATGGTCAACCTGGAGAACTCTTAATAGCCGAACTTTTCAAAGAAAACATGTGCAAGTGGGGCTACATTCTCACATCACAAAACATCTGCGAGTGCGGCTTGTCATCCTAAAGCATGGCACATTTATCTGCTTGTCCCTCCTGTCAAGTCTCGTGTTCCCTTCAGGAGATGTATAACGCTTCAGCCAAAGCGGTCAGCGTTGCTCAATTTTCAGAACATATGTTCTGAAAATTGGGCAACGCTGACCGCTTTGGCCAAATTTAATTCTTAACATCGACACGATAAGAAGAAGAACTTCCATAAATGAATATTGAAATCACCTCGAACTTCTTTAGAATATTATAATGTGCTCCTAGCCGAATTTCGGCCACGGCAGCCAGTCTCAACAGAGATTAGCCATCTGAGCAGGACATATTATTAGTGCTCAAGTGGGTGCGCAAACACAGGAGCACTTTCTATTCCATCACTCTCATGATCCGATGGGACGCCTAGCGACACGACCGGAAAGAGGTCAGGTACAGGACGCGGCACGGGGGTATAATACCGCCAACTCCCAGACATCGGGCTGATGCTGAGAAATTTTTCTTTTTACAGAAAAGTCACAAAATCACTTTTTGGCCCGACCCGGGATTTGAACCTAGGACCTCGTTTTCTGCGGGTGAACACGCTACCGCTAGACCAACGAGGCATATTATTATAAGCTTATAGTTTCTGTAACCAATTAATTAATCCAGTCGCAATGCAGTGTAATTTGTTGAGATTCCAACACTGATACCATCGCTTGCAAGCTTCGTGACAAAACTAATAAATGTTTTCTTATAGTTTCTGACTTATTACTTAAACGTTGTGTTGCGGAACTATAAAAGCTATTTTATAGACCGAGCTTTCTTACGGAGCTGTTAAATAAATGTAACATATATTTTTGATTAGATAAATACCGTTGTACCGTTATAATGACCTCCTAACTCACTAGTAAAAATCTCTGTCTACCATATAAAATGTACAAAACAGATCATATCAGCCTAAAAAGTGTTTTTTTTCTGTACAAGCACAGAATAAATTTTAGACTTTGAGGGACAGATTACGAAATACTGGATGTAAGAGAGCTTTGTGTTGTGAAAGAGGATGTAGTCACAAAGATAGAAAAGGTATGCTGAGATAGATTTTGGTATTTAGAAAGGATGAATGAAAGAAGATTGACAAAAGAAGCATACCTGGCCTGTGTGAATGGGGAAACCGGAAGGGGAAGACCTCGTAGAACATTTTCTGACCAAATCGGAGACGTTCTCAAGAAAGGCCAGTGCCTCTAGCACGAGTTCCTGCAGTTTCCTTACTCGATCACACGTACAGTTTCCTCCCATACATTGGGCACCAGCGCCTCTCGCGGAAACTATTAAGAACTAAAACTCTGGTGCTCAATGTATGGGATGAAACTGTACGTTTGATCGAGTAAGTAAACTGCAGGATCTCGTACTAGAGCCACAGGTCAGAAGTACCTTAAACCGGCGAGCATGTACGAAGAATATAATGAAAGTAAACGAAACAAAAGAGGTGTGCAAAGATTGTGAAAAATCGAAATCCGTAGTCTCTGCCTACCCCTTTGGGAAACAGGCGTGGGTCCATGTATGTATGTAAATTTTAGTAACGTACAGAACAATCACTTTGTACAACTATTTATGGAAAAAGCGACTTTTGTTGCTATGCAACAATGTGCAATTCAGCTCGTATAAACGCTCAGCGCCTTAACGCTATTATCACCTAACTAAATGTTGTCGCTTGAGTGCTGTGTTAGCTGTGGCGCTAAGAATATCGGCTTGCCGTACGTCGTGCTGTCGACCACGTTATCTATCTTATATTTGAGGGGTATGATTACACGGTCAAATTTAACAAATGTAAGAAAACCTAGGTACCTCTTTGTTTAATCTTTAGTGATCTATTTTTTTAAAGTAACCGACATAATGTAAGAATGGCCAAGCTGAAGTGGCAGTGGGCAGGGCCAGAGCTCGTAGAGCCGGCGGCCGCTGGGGCAGAAAGGTTCTCGAGTGGCAACCACGAACTGGAAGACGCAGCGTGGCCCCCTACAAGATGGACCGATGATCTTGTGAGGGTCGCTGGAAATCGCTAGAAGCGGGTAGCGCAAGACCGGCAATTGTGGAGATATTTGGAGGAGGCCTTTGTCTAGCAGTGGACGTCTTTCGGCTAATATTTTGTTTTACTTTATTTTATTCGACTTGATGTTCGTTAGGTTTCAATAAATCTCCTTGTTTCGACACACATCCGTCAAATGACCAATACTTTGCACCAAACTTGCGATAGGACCTTTTTTATTGTTCAATATTTATAATATTAGAGGGCTCTGCGCGCGAGTGGTCTCAACTCACTGGCGGTGAGTGTAGGCACGACCGAATGAAGGGGGCTTGGTATCAAGCCGGAATCTAGGAGTCTGCGGTATTTATATACCAAGCTGCTTCGGATAGCACGTAAAGCCGTCGATCACCTGATCTCTTTCCAGTCGTGTTGCTAGTTGACCCCGCAGATTGTGGTTGTGATGGAATATAAAGTGTCCCTGTGTTAGCGCACACACCTGTGCACTATAATATGTACCGTGCAGATATTTTATTTTGACCCATTTAATACCAAGAGCGAGGTGGCACGCAGGCAGCTGAACCTTAATTTTTTCCAATAACTTTTAATATATGTATTCAGCTACTCTGATTAAGAGTAAAATCGGAAGCATTGTATGTGTGTCTCAGTCGCTCTCCGTGGAAACCTGTTATTGGCTTTATGTTTCCTATTATAGCAGTAATATTTTTTTATGTATAGCCTGTGGGTTTTCCAAAAACTAAATAAAAAAATAATAACGCAGGTAAGAAGGACCTGCAGTATAGAAGACCCTTATAGAACTACTAGCTGTGCCCCGCGGTTTTACCCGCGTTATTATCACAGCTCCTCCCCCGTAGGTGATAGCGTGATACTATTTAGCGTATATGTTGGCCCGACCTCTTAGTAATATTCATGCAAAATTTGAACTAAATCCATGCAGTAATTTTTGAGTTTAGCCCGGACATACATACAGACAAACAGACACACAGACAAAAATTCTAAAAACTATATTTATGGCTTCGATATCGATTGTAGATCACGCCCCAAGTATGCTTTTAAAAAATATTCAATGTACAGTTTTAACTTTCCTACGATTTTATTATATGTATAGATAACCCCCCCCCCCCCCCCCCTTTATGAGGCAACGCTCATATGGCACTAATAGCGGTGTTATAACGGTTAATCTGTAGCCATATTTTTACGTGGTTATGTTATTATGGTAAAAATAATGGGTGTGAAGTAATTGATGAATAATAATAATTCATAATAAACTTTTTATCGTATAAAGGCACGATAACTGAGAATTATAGATTAAAATAAACCCATTATATTACATAAAAAATGAGGGCATAAGGTCGGAAAGGAAAGTAGTTTTTATTTAACCTCTCATTTTTGTAACATAGGTACTCACAGCTACATATCAAGCTATACCTTTCCAATATAAGCTGACCTCTTATTGTATGGACATCCTATACATTACGGGATCAGCTTATACTGGAAATGTATAGCTTGATATGTAGCCGTGTGTACCAGCAACTACTCAAAATTATTATCGTTTTACATATTAATTTTTATTTTCTACTGGATACAAACATTACTGGCCTGTTGGTGTATTGGTTAGTGAACCTGCTAAGCCAGAGGTTGGGGGTTTGATTCCCAGTCAGGACAAATCCTTATGATAATGTCTTCTGTGACTAACATTGACAAACAAACGAAAAAGACATCCTTTGTGGATATAATAATACCGTATGATGAAAACATATCTAACGCAGAAAAAGGAAAAAAATTCAAAATACCTTGATAATTTTGAATATGCGCAAATTTGGAGAACCGAAAGACCTGCGATCATACCTATTGTTATATCCACAAATGGAGTTATTCTTAAATCTCTGAAAATCAACCTTGCAAGTTTAGGGCTTGATATCTGGCTGGAGAGTTACATGCAGAAGGCGGTTCTGCTGGCGAATGCCAGGATTGTGCGGAAATTTCTCTCCATGTAGCCCATATATTTTATAAGTTATATTCGTATTAAAATACCCTTATATAATTTATTGTAAATAATAGTTGTAATAAACATGTGATATAATAATAATGTCCTCCAGGCCAACGAACCGAAATTTGAACCCAGGACCTCATTTTCTACGGTTGAAAACGCTACCTAGCGTAACGAGCCAGTTTTACTATCTATTTAATTAAAATATAATATATTTTTATAATTAATATATTTTTACTATCTATAAATTTAATTATCTATGTCTAGTTACCATAGTACAGGCTCTTCCAAGTTTGGGATCAGATGAGAGTGTGTTATTTGCCCTAATATATTTATTTATATTTAAATATAATGTCCTCCTAGCCGAGTTTCGGCCGCGGCGGCCAGTCTCAATAGAGATTAGCCATCTGCGCGGGACAAATTATAGTGTACAAGTGTGTGTGCAAACACAGGAGCACTTTCTATTCCATCATATCTCATAATGCGATGGGTCGCTTAGTAACACAACCAGATAGAAGTCAGCTACAGGATGTCCGATCCTGTAGCTTTGGCTTTACGTGCTCTCCGAGGCACGGAGGTATAATACCGCCAACTCCCAGACTTGGGGCTGATGCTGAGAAAAATTACTTTTATAGAAAAGTCCCAAATTCACTTTTGGCCCAACCCGGCATTTGAACCCAGGACGTCGCCGATGAACAAAAATCAAATACAATTTATTGCAATAATGGGTAGGTACATCAGTTATCAATTACAATAATAACTGCGCCACTATCTACCGTTCGGCTTGCAATACAATAGGTACAATCACCATAAGATCACATCCCGTGGGGGGCGTAGAAGTAGACCCGAGGGAATATCTAACAGAGAACGGTTCGCAACGTCTGTCTGTGTACTATGACCATCATACTGCGATCACCAAACCGTCTGCCAATCGTGGCGATTATGGCATGTATTCTTGAGGGAGGCTCTTGTCCAGCTGTGGACGTCATTTGGATGACAGGAACATTTATTTATATTTAGATGATTATAGATTTGTATAGTACCTACTGGACGTAGTGGATTCAATACTTCGACTGTCGATTAATAAATCATCTTTTCAATTTGTTCTTCTGAAAACTAGCCATTTGAACCTCAGTTCTTTCTCAATCAATCGCCATAATTCTCGTACAATTCAAATAAATACCACTTTTATCTTTAGTAAAGCTTAAAGAGTAGTTCCAATAGATAGACAAGCCTTGTCAAAGCAATCAGTTCGGTAAAACCTTTGTTGGTACCTTGTACACTTTGGTTTCCTTTGTTTAAGTCTACGCTCGTTCGTCGATCAAAGGCGAGTGTCGACTGCTCACGATTGGTTTATATAACAAGTAAATCAGACTCTGTTGGGTTGATTAGCACCTGCCTTGTACTTTACTCTCATGGTAGGATCTTATATTTTATTTATTCGAGAGTTAGCGAGTACGTAAGGATTTGTTCTTGTATAAACCGTATCCTATCCCTGCCTACTACCCTATTCCATTCTGAATCGCAATAAGAAAGAACCTTTCGACCAACGTCTTTTTAGCCTACCGCACTGTCTCAAGTCAAAAGTGTTAAACAAGTGTGTTTTGCCAGTGATTACCTACTTACGGAATGGAGACGAGGTCGCTGACTATGAGCATCATCACGAAGCTCAAGCTCAAACAAAGAAAAATGCAGAGAGTTTTGTTCGGAGTTTCGCAGCGAGATCGAATCAAAAATGTCGAAATATGCAGTTGAACTAAAGTAACGGAGATAATCCGAAGAATTGCCAAGCTGGAGTGGTAGTTGGTAGGGCAGAAAAATTCTCAAGTGGCGACTAAAAACCGGAAGACATAGCATGTGCAGGCGCCCTACATGATGGACCGATGATGAGATCTATAGGGGAGCCTTTGGCCAGCAGTGGATGTCTTTCGGTTGATATGATGATGAGGAGTTACATCTTAGACCACACATAATAAATAACACCCCCTTAAAGTTATTTTATAAAAGTAAAACAAGTAACACTGCGTCATACGTGCGTCGATACGAGCTAGCTAAATATCATTGCTATTATAAAATAAATTTTATAAATGTTTTCATACAATCAATACAATGTGTACCTAAATATCTATATTACTAGAAATAATAAAGTATACAACTATATTACTACAAACATGTTCTAACTATTTACATGCGCTTTTTTAAGGTCTACGTGAATAAAAACCTTCTTTATTTATTTTGGGTTAATTGTTACCTGTTTTCATCGTCGAGCTTATTTTCTGATTTTGCCAAAGATGAGAACTATATTTGGAGAAATAATATTACCTTTGAAGGAGCACAATTATTATAATAACATGAGATTATTTAGTTATAATCATTATATAACTGTAAGATACCGCCAACTCCCAGACTTCAGGCTGACGATGTGAAATTTTTCTTTCTAGAGAAAAGTACGAAAATCACTATTGGCCCGACATTAAATTATTAGATTTTGCTAAAAGTCATAGAATGAAGAAGAACCGAATGCCTCGAATCAGTTGTCACGTCTCATTTGGCCTAGAGTGTGCTATGAATAACTTTTTTGACTTTCTTCTGGCTGACAACTGTCTCTTTAGATGTTTATTTTTACTTCACGTGTGAAGAATATACTATTTCTTGTCTCGTCTAAAGAGATAGAATATAGCCAGAGTTGGAAGAAATTCGGTAGAACATTTCCTGGAATATAATAAACAAAATCGGGTCAAAAACAATTTTGACTAGCATCGAAGGTTTCGTACCTTTCTTGCTTATATAAAATGTTATTGAATTGCTTGTACATAAACGGAATAAGTTTCCTTTTAATCTGTGTTATGTTATATTTCTATAATAATTACGTAATTATTGAAGTAAAACTCCGTTAGGCACGCTATACTTAAAGTGTAAGCTGGTGAATGCGATACGGAAAATGTCGGGCGAGGCGAACGGATTTTAAAAAGTAGAAATAAGTGTGTAAAGATATAAAGAGAGAGAGGGAGATTTCGTATGTGAAAATTGATTTTTTTGATGTTTGTAAATAAGCGGTCACTGTGGCCTGTGGACGGTCTGCACACCAAACACCTACAGACCACGTTTGTTTTTTGTGTCAGAAAGTTATTACATTTGAATACATTAGACAGCAGCAGCATGAAGCTTTTGTCAAGCAGCGACTCTTGCGGTTGATTTTGATATATGAAAACCTTTGCAGTTCAGCCAATATATTTTTCTGATATTTTTAAGCGTAAGTCAGAAACTTTACGGCAAAAATAATCGCCAATGTGGGGACAGGGGCCTTTTATTTGAGATTCAATTAATTTAATTAATACCTAGTATGCAAAATATAATACTGTGCAAACCCAATAAGGTTCTATGATTTCACTTTTACGGAACCATAAATGTAATAGAACCTTGTCTTAGTTTCTAGACCAAAAAGACGTGACTTTCAGTGATTCAATTTGTCTTAGTGCTCAAGGAAGGTCATGTGCCATTTGGGTATACATATACCAACATGTATACCCAAATGGGACACAGCATTAGTATAATATATTTATCACACTAAGCCATCATGTCAAATTTTGTGCTTTACAGTATAGTAAGGCACACAAATTGACAATAATTTATTACATTAATTTGTTCCTTTAAAACTCAAGATTTAAATCATACTACAAGGTAACAACGGAGACAAGTAGAGGCTGAGATCTATAGAGCGTACTTAGACTTTGCTCAGACTTTACTTAGACAGAAGTTAATGCATGTAACGAAATTACAATTGGTGTTTTGACTTTGTCTGTCTTAGCTTATGCTAAGCATAATCTTAACTTCAAAAAGTCTATAAATACCAAATCAAAGTATAAGCTTAGCATACATTTAGCAAAGTTTTACGTAAGTAAAGTTTGAGCAAAGTCTAAGTACGCTCTATAGATCTCAGCCTGAGTTCATACCAGTACAGACTTTGTTTACATATTTTAAAACACATGGCTTTTGATTTATTACTAAGAAAAAGTACTCCTACTTTTTTATCTCCGAAGTTTGAAAACTCTTCAAACTTTTTCCAGCTAATTCGCTGTAGCTACAATACATAAGGTTGACAAATCATAATAATATTATATAGTCGAAAGTTTCTGAGTGTGTATGTTTGTTACTTCTTCACGTCTAAACGGCTGAAGCGATTTTAATAAACTTTTGTATGGAGTTAGCTGACACCCTGGATTAATACATAGGCTATAATTTATAAAGTTTAACGCAGGTAATATCGCGGGGCTCAGCTAGTTATAAATAAACGAACTAAAACCTAGACCAAACTGCTAGTTCGATAAAAAATACAAGTATTTTTTTATAATATTCCAAATTTAACATATTACCTACCCTTGAGGTAAATAATAAAATACTTATTTGATTTTTTCCTACAGTTTGCCTCGGTATGAAAATATCATGATATACCAGTAAAATTACTAAGTCACTTTGCAAAATGATTAGCCGTCCGAGACAGGTGTAGTCGCTTTCGGGCCGTGAGCGATTCGATTTCACGCCCACACGCGTATCATGTATGTGTATTCTAAAACATTCTGTTGAAGGGTAGTGTATCAAGAGCCGGCCGGTTTTAATAGTGTACAGTGTATAATACAATCACAGATCATCTGTCTGGCATCACGTGTCATCAGCCCATATAAATAAATAAATAATAAAAAAGCCTTTTATTTCTTACAGATATAACAAAATTAAAAAAAAAAACTTACCAATTTCATCAGCCCATAAGGAACAAAAATCAGTTCCCAATTTTCTCTACTTTCCCTTATGCTCGCTTGCCTACTCTCACCTTCCTTTTGTACCCAAACCTTTTTCGACCACGAGACAATGCGCATACGTTCACACTTATTGGAACGAAGTTCCTTATCGCGCGTTGTGAAAGGGGGCTAGACGGAAAAAAATCTTACGAAAAGTTGTCACGACAGTTTTTGCAGCTGTGAGGCGTGCGCATGTTTCTCTGTCTCTCTTTCTCTCTCTCTTATAGAAAGCAAGCCAGATATTTTCATTTCTATTTCGCATTGAACAGTGTGGTGTCGCGACGATTAGTTTTGTTGAGTGTATACCTGGTTTTTTGTACATAATAAATAATAAGAAATAACTTCTTTCCATCCGGGTGTCCCTTGACACCTCGCAAGTTTTTAGTTGAGATTTTAATTTTGACTATTATATAATATTTCTTTCAATATGATTAGACAAAGGATGGAGGTAAAAATGTAATCATGTATTTGTGCCATAACCGTCGTTTACAACCAATAACTAAGCTACTAACAAAATTATCGTTACAAAAGATATTCCACATTACTATCTAGCCTATATTTTGGGACCTCTATTAAATTGATGTGGGATCCAACGTGACGAGAAAGCGAACAGATACCAGTTATCGGCGAATTGGGAAAAAACTTCCTTTGAGCAATAAATCCATCGTTTACTGTTTTCGGTCTCTATTTGCGATGACAAGGGTCATAAGCTCGTAACGTTTGGCGAATGGAGGATCAGTGTTTAGAGAACTTTTCTCAGCTAAACTCTTGCATTTACTGACCCGGAACAGATGATTGTGTATTGATATGTGAACAAATCCCTTTTTTAGTATGGAATAAAGTATTTATTGCTGATAGATAGTTTTGGATTTGTCTCTTATTTGAATAAAATTTGAGGCATTCTTGTAACATATTTGAGAAAAAAGTATTTATAGGATTGTATTTAGTAGTATCATTTAAATTTTGTATGTTTGGCTGGTCCGTTGGTCTAGCTTAACGGCAGAAAATGTTCAAATTCTGGATCGACCCCAAAAAGTGATATTGCATTAATTAATTTTTTGATTTAATTTTAGAAACATACAGTTTTATCCAAACATGTTTAAAAATTAAATTTATAGATTTTAGACAAAAACTTTCCTTAATTAACTACAAGTATAATTTACTAAAGGATATCATTATCAAAGATAAGTAGAATCGTAAATACAATCATGGATAAAAAGAATCTTGAAGAAAATAATAAATAAATACAATAAAAATAATAAATATAGCTGCTAAACCTGATCAAGCCCAGATATACAATTTAGAACATTTTCCTTAAAATTTTTCTTTGTTTCACAAAAGATATTTACTTTTTAAAGTTTATTATTATATAATTGACACGATCGTCTAATAAAACTATTATTGGCATAGCAAGTTCTACTACAGGGAATATCAAATACATGTTTACTACGACAACCTCGCGTCTACGCGGTACTCCGAAATTAAGAGCATGCAAAAATGCTGGTGCATCGATATCATTATTTATGATTTTATAGAGATTCATGGCGTCAGTTAAATCTCGACGATAGCTCAAACGTGATATGTTATGCCTTTCTAGCGAAGTCTCATAATCCAAATCAATATAGCCAGTCCGATAATCCAGAGCCTTAACAAACTTATTTTGAACTCTTTCAATTCTGTCTATATGATTTTTGTAAAAAGGATGCCAACTGGAGCTATTATATTCTAAATGACTACGAACATAACTGTTATATAATATTTTAAAAGTTAAAGTTTGTCGGAAATGTTTACTAATCCGTAAAATAAAACCAAGCAGTTATATGTATATGCTTTATTTAATGTTTGGTCTATATGTGGAATAAAAGTAAGTTTTGAATGCATTACGAAAATTTGTATCAGTAATTGGTGGTATTACACTCGCATACATCGGAGAACACGTAAAGCAGTCGGTCCTGACCTCTTCGTCGTGTCAGTCGTGTCGTTAGTCGTCCTACTGAATCATAAGAGTGATCGAATAGAAAGTGCCTTTGTATTTCCTCACACGTCCCGCGCAGATGGGTAGTCTTCATTGAGAAAGGCCACTATGGTTGCAATGACTAAGAGGTCATTATTATCTTCGGGAGATAATAATCATATTTATTACTATAAAACATGCAAGAATAGTTAGTTCTTCTCAGAAAAGACTAGCCAAATGATAACCGTTTTGCCTTTAATTACTAATAAAATGACATTTTATGTTGACAGCCCTCTTCCTCTGTTCTAAATTTTTTGTGCCCGACAGGTTCCATAATGATGCCAAGTATTATTATAACACCTAATTAACATTGTGCATAATAAAGCATTGAGTACGTTAAGTACCAGATTAACCTAGAATATACGAATTAAGGATATTAACTGCAACATAGAATAAATATTGCACGCGGTCTATGCACCGCGTGCAATATGTGACGGCGACATCATATTCGAGTATCAACTCACTTTTGTTTCTAACATTGAACAGTTGTCACCAATATAGACAAATTAATATAACTCTGTAATTTTGATTTAATTAAAATAAGTTGAATTAGTTTCGGTTTTTTTTGCATCTTGATTGCCGGACTGACCTAATTAGTATAATTTGTTTACAGAAAAATCGCTCGAAAATTACGATTATAAACAATAACAAACGGTAAGCCTAGTGTCAGAGTTGTACAAGTGTCGCCCTTTCTCATGGATTATCCACTGGAACTGACGGTTTAACGTACCCTCCGAAGCACGGCGACGTTTAGAAATTAAACTGACGGCCACTTTGACGGCCACCCGTCTATAGCCTAATCGCGTCCGCGTACTTTACCTCATCGAATGGCTATGAACGCCCCATGAGAACTATAAAATAAATAAGACTGAAGTGTGGCCGGCCGCGAAGAATATCACCACTCCATCTCACTCCTTGGGGTGCTTAGAAATTGTCCCGAAGGATTATCTACCAGAACATTGGGAGCAGCAACTACGAATCATACTACGATTGCCAGCCCAACCTTCAACCGTGATGATAATGGTATATCCCACCTCTGTTCATGGAGGAGCAATTGTCCAGCCGTAGACGTCATGATGAAGTCAATACTCGATTTAAATAATATTATTTTTTATATTGGCTAATAAATTATTTTGATCGAGGTTGAGGTAGGTAGACTAATTAATGTTATATAATATCCTGGGAAATTATTTACACGCGGCCATCTGATCCCAAACTAAGCAGAGCTTGATTTTTCTTTTGTAAATACATACTCACATATACACTCAGACTCAGGACAAACAGACATGTTCATGCGCACAAATATCTGTCCTTGGTGAGAATCGAACCTACGACCCCCGAAGTGAAAATCATGTTTGCCAACCACGCTAACAGGTTCGTCAATATATTTTGTATTACATAAATTAATGTAATGATGTTATGGTTAACAAGATATATTGCTATGATAGGTGAACCGCCAGACATAAAAATCACATTAAGGCTCCGATTGTAGACCTTAGACTTGTCCAAAACATTAAAAAAACATTCAACATTATCCTATTGAACACAAGGAACCATTAGGAAAAATATTCTACGCTCTTTTAACTATTTAGAACCGATGAAATAAAAGTTCAAAAGCTTCATAAAAAGCCATAAAGTTTAACGGTCCGTTCTCGCTTTCAAATATTGTTATCTACTCGCTGAAACTGTTGTAAAAATAAATACGCATCACGAAACACGCATTAAAATGTATCGCTTCCAACTGCCAACGTTGGGTCGTTTCCAAACACATTGTTTGGAAAAAGGGTCCGTTGTAGGGACGTTCACTGGATATCAACTCCATCCGGTTTCCTCTGTCATATCTTTTGTCCAAATATGAATGTCCAATACGAATATGTGCCTACCGTCGAACAAAAGTAGTTATTAGTATTTCTATTTAGAAGAACAAAACTCACCATATCTTTTTTTCATTTGATTTTCATAACTATTCCGGCGTACACTTTGAATTACCAATTTCAATTTATTTAATGCATTCACGAGTGTACATAGGTCTTAACAATAGAGTAGATACAGTACCAAACATAAACCCTGCTAGGGCACAGCAATATGTTTACATTGTAATTTGTAATTTTAAACATATAAGGGAGGTAGTATAGTACAGGTATAAATAATTATCATGATGTGTGATGTCAGGTCATGAGTTTATGTTATGTAAGTTACGTATAATTATAAGAAAAGACAAAAAAGAAATGATGATGATGATGATGATGATGAATTAATTTATCAGCGATTGTATCATTGTTTATAGCTGGTGCCCGCGACTTCGTCCGCGACAATTTTGAATGATAACCAAACAATAGAGCGAAAGTTGCACAAAACATCCCTAAAATCATACGCCCCTTCGCATCTCCCCGCCAGTAACCGCCCAGAGTCGAGGTTTCTGGACTCCGGCGCGGGTACTTAGTTTGCAGTTTTGTATTTGCTAGACGGTTCGAGCCCACGCTCACCTCAATATTCCGGTGAAGTAGTGACAGCCTCATAGGCTAAATGCGGACGTTAAAAAAAGACAACTATGCGGTTGTCGCGTTGCTGTCACTAGTGAGTGCCGCGTCAAAACGAGTAGTCCCTTATAACTTTATCTCCGCAATCATTTAAAAAATTCCCGTGCATATTGCGTAGTATACGGCTGTTTAAACTCGACTTCATCAAAACGGGAGCATTCGTATTTTTATCGTCCTACTGATTTATAAAACAAATATATTTATATAAAAAACTAGCTGGTGCCCGCGACTTTGTCCGCGACAATTTTGAATGATGACCAATGTAACTACTTATTTCTAGCTAAATCTAAAAAATATAACTTTCAAAAGAAATAAGCAATATAAATGAAAGAAAACCTAACCTATAAATAATCTAGCTATGAAATAAACTAAAGACTACTTTGCTACTGTTATTTAAAAAAATTACCCGATGTCATCAATTGTCCTTAAGTTAAGTCAGTAAGTTAACTAAAGTAAAATAATAATCAACGATGCATTAATCACAAAGGTAACTCCCCTTAGATTAGGTTGAAACGACCTCTAAGTAATATTAATGCAAAATTTGAAGTTAAACCATGCAGTGCTTTTTGAGTTTAGCCCGGACAATCAGACAAAAATTCTAAAAACTATAGTTTTGGTTTCGATATCGATTGTAGATCACGCCACAAGTACCCTTTAAAAAAAATATTCAATGTACAGTTTTGACTTTCCTACGATTTTATTATATGTATAGATAAGATCACAGCTCCTCCCCCGTAGGTGATAGCGTGATAATATGTAGCCTATATGTTGACCCGACCTCTTAGTAATATTAATGCAAAATTTGAAGTTAATCCATGCGGTAGTTTTTGAGTTTAGCCCGGACATACATACAGACAAACAGACAAAAATTCTAAAAACTATATTTTTGGTTTCGATATCGAATGTAGATCACGCCCCAAGTATCCTTTTAAAAACTTTCCTACGATTTTATTATATGTATAGATAAGATCACAGCTCCTCCCACGTAGGTGATAGCGTGATAATGTTGAACCGACCTTTTAGTAATATTAATGCAAAATTTGAAGTCAATCCATGCAGTAGTTTTTGAGTTTAGCCCGGACATACATACAGACAAACAGACAAAAATTCTAAATACTATATTTTTGGTTTCGATATCGAATGTAGATCACGCCCCAAGTATCCTTTTAAAAACTTTCCTACGATTTTATTATATGTATAGATAAGATCACAGCTCCTCCCCCGTAGATGATAGCGTGATAATATATAGCCTATATGTTGACCTGACCTCTTAGTAATATTAATGCAAAATTTGAAGTTAATCCATGCGGTAGTTTTTGAGTTTAGCCCGGACATACATACAGACAAACAGACAAACAGACAAACAGACAAACAGACAAAAATTCTAAAAACTATATTTTTGGTTTCGATATCGAATGTAGATCACGCCCCAAGTATCCTTTTAAAAACTTTCCTACGATTTTATTATATGAATAGATAAGATCACAGCTCCTCCCCCGTAGGTGATAGCGTGATAATATATAGCCTATATGTTGACCTGACCTCTTAGTAATATTAATGCAAAATTTGAAGTCAATCCATGCAGTAGTTTTTGAGTTTAGCCCGGACATACATACAGACAAACAGACAAAAATTCTAAATACTATATTTTTGGTTTCGATATCGAATGTAGATCACGCCCCAAGTATCCTTTTAAAAAAATATTCAATGTACAGTTTTGACTTTCCTACGATTTTATTATATGTATAGATTACGATTTAAAGATGTCAAAAGTATTTTAATTTTTTATAATGATTTATCATTCAAATACTTATTTATTGAATAGTACCATCTTTCACATGCCTCGTTACAGAATTAATCTACGAAGATGGATTTTTTTTTTTTTTTTATATCAGAGGGCCACAAATGAGCAAATGGGTCACCTGATGGTAAGTGATCACCGCCGCCCATGGACACTCGCGACACCAGAGAAGTCGGAGGTGCGTTGCCGGCCTTTAAGAGTCAGCAAACAAGGTGTTGCTGACCCTTCCCCCCACCCCAATGAGCTCTGGCGACCTTACTCACACTCGGAAACACAACATTAAAATGATTAATGTTATTATTAAGGAATGTTTTCTGTAAGGTGGAGGTACTTCCCCAGTTGAGCTGCTCTTTGAGCGAATGAACGCTATGCCCTACCTCTCTTAAATTATTGTGTTTCATAAGTTCACTTCTATCGTATTCATATTCTATCTATAAAATTATACCAAGTCCCGGGCAAGTCGTCCCGGGCAAGACGTTAAACTGCCTTGCGTTCGACAGGTACAATCGAATGTATTATTGTGGCTCTCTCCCACTTTGTACATAAAGTCTGTTTCGGCAAGGAAGGCAACCCACAGCTGATATGCAGCGGGTTTGGCGGACTTGGCGGAATAGCACGGCAATTGTGGAAGGCCAAGGGCGACGGTAGAGAGCGTACAGTTACCGTCGGCCAGACACATCATCCAAACTCTCCTCTAGTTGTAGCGGTTCTCCGTTCCACTAGAGATAGGAGGGGAAGGACGAGTGTGTGCATCTGTGTTTGCGCGTACACTTATGCACCTTAATATTTCCTGCGCACCTGACTGCTTCCGAACATGGACTCCGATTACAGCAAAGTCCTGTGGCGATGGGGTGAGGTAGAGAGGTCTGGATTGATGCGAACCAGGCTTTGTCTGATGCCTGCACACGGGCGGTTCTGGGGGTGTATGTATGTACACCGTGGTCGCTTTCGCTCTGCGCATGGGGTGACAGAATGGATTCGGCAGCACCCAGGGTGACAAAGCAGCCCTATTTAGGGAGGCACTGCTTTCCCTGCTCAGCCAGGGAGGGGACTAGAAAAGGTGTCCCAAAAAAATGCTCACCCCGACTTAAGAGAGGGTAGTAACCACGGCTGCCTCTGCATCTATTTTTATCGTGGTCGACGCTACACAAGTAATAAAAAGAAAACGCAACCATCATCCAATACTATGACATTCGGCGCGTGGAACGTTCGGACGCTTCTCGATAGTGATGCTAACGCCTGTCCTGAGCGAAAAACCGCTATTGTAGCTCGAGAACTTCGTCGCTATAATATAGATGTGGCTGCTCTCATCGAAACACATCTCGCTGACGAAGGGGAGCTGGTGGAAGACGGTGGCGGGTATACTTTTCTGTGGAAAGGTACTGCTGCCTCTGAACCGCGGCGGTCGGGCGTTGGTTTTGCTATCAAAAACCACCTCTTAAAGCGTCTTCAGGAATATCCTGTGCACATTTCTGACCGCGTGACCACATTGCGCTTGCATCTTGAACACGACAATTATCTTAATGTCATCAGTGTCTATGCTCCAACGCTGGACAAGTCTGATGACATCAAGGATAAATTTTATGAGGAGTTGACACACTGTCTCGAGCGCGTACGCCCCAGTGAACAGATCTTACTACTGGGCGACTTTAATGCCAGAGTCGGGCGGGACTATGAAGCCTGGCCTAAAGTTTTAGGCAGACACGGAATAGGCAACATGAATAGTAATGGCAGGTTGTTGCTTAGTCTTTGTGCTCAATTCGATATGGCTATAACGAACACTATGTTCCGACTTCGCGCCAAGCACAAGGCTACGTGGATGCACCCACGATCAAAACACTGGCATTTAATTGATTACGCAATCGTACGACAAAAAGTTATTCCCAAATCCAAATAACCCGTGTAATGCGGGGAGCACACTGTTGGACTGATCACCGGCTTGTTGTCACCAAATTGAATCTCTGCTTACGTCGTCCCCGCAGATCAGGAAGAGTGAAGCTTGCGTGCTTAGATGTAGATAAGCTTCAGAATCTCGGGACTAGACAACAGTTTGCACAAACTTTAGCTAGTACGCTCCCATCCCTACGAAACGGCGCGGAGGGGGTTGATGCAGAGTGGGGAGCTTTATCTTCTCATATTTTAGGCACTGCTCAAAATACTTTGGGTGTCAAAGTCCGTAAGAATGAGGACTGGTTTGATGAGAACGATAGGGTTCTTGCGGATGCAATCGGCAAACATCGTGTCCTGCTTAGGAATGGTAGCAGAGAGAAGCAAGGTAGAGGCGCTGCAGAGATCAAAAAGAGTGACATGGAGCTGCGAAAACTTTCTAGGGAAATAAAAAATCGGTGGTGGCAAGAAAAAGCTCGGCACATGCAGTGGCTCGCTGATACGAATCAGCTCGGAGAGTTCTACGGTGAGGTTCGAAAACTGATTAGTACGAGGAATTCGCTGAAGGTCCCTTTGAAGTCCATGGACGGCAAAGGCCTTCTAGAATCTAAAGACGCTATATTAAAGCGATGGGCTGAACACTTTAGTGCCCTACTTAATGTTGATCGATCAGCTGATCTAGAACACATCAGATCGATGCCTCAGATGTCAGTAGCAAATCAGATGAACGAGCCACTGTCACGCAATGAGATCGTTCTTGCCATAAAACAACAGCCAAATAAGCGTGCGGCTGGCATGGACTGCATACCGGGAGAATTGATCAAATATGGCGGTGACGAGTTGCATTCAGCCTTTTATGAACTTTTTGTTCTTGTGTGGGAAACGGAACGTATTCCAGCAGACTTTAAAGTGTCTCGTATTTGTGCCCTATACAAGAACAAGGGTGACCGTTCCGATTGTAACTCCTACCGCGGTATTTCACTTTTATCAGTCCCTGGAAAAGTCTTTGCCAGAGTATTACTAAACCGCCTAATGACCCTATCTGAAAAGATTTTGCCGGAAATCCAGTTTGGCTTCCGACCTGACCGAGGCACTTGTGAGGCGATTTTCTCATTGCGTCAACTACAAGAAAAGAGCCGTGAACAGGGGCGAAAGCTATACCTGTGCTTCGTTGACCTTGAGAAAGCCTTTGATAGTGTGCCTCGAGAAGCCCTCTGGATAGTACTGGAAAAGTTAGGATGCACGGATAAATTTGTGAGACTCCTGAGACTCCTGCATGATGACATGGAGTGCTGTGTCGCTGTCGACGACGATCAGTCAGACTTCTTCCCCGTTACCTGTGGGGTGAAGCAAGGGTGTGTTCTTGCACCTACACTGTTCGCGTTGTACTTTGCAGTCGTAGTCCGCGAGGCCCTGCAATTATTTTCCGATGGAGTTCGCATCCGTTTCCGAACAGACGGCAATCTTTTTAATCTAGCCAGATTTAAGGCCCGCACCAAAGTTTCGTATGCAATGATCACTGAGATCATGTATGCAGACGACCTGTGTTTTGTGGCGGAATCCCCAGATAGCCTGCAGCAATTGATGTCCAACTTTCACGAGGCTTGCCAAAAATTTGGCCTGAAGATCAGTGTCAAGAAGACGGAAGTTATGTCCTTGGACAATAACGGTCATAAGACACTGACCATGAAACTCGGTGAGGACTCGTTAAAGCAGGTTGATAAATTCCGGTATCTGGGGAGCACATTAACATCGAAGTGCGACCTTGATGCTGAGATCAACGGCAGAATCGGTGCTGCTGCTGCAGCATTCGGCAAGCTGGATGCCAAGGTCTTCCGTTCCCATAACCTCAAACTGGCTACCAAAATATCGGTATATACGGCAATAGTATTGCCCAACATCTTATACTCCGCCGAGACGTGGACTGTATACCGTCGGCATATCCGCACACTAGACCAATTCCACCTTAAATGCCTGCGTAAAATACTTAAGATCCGATGGTCTGATCGTGTGCGTAACACCGAAGTGCTGCGACGAGCCAATGTTGGTGGCATTGAGGCTTACCTTATGCGGCGACAGCTTCGATGGTGCGGTCACGTGTCTCGAATGGCGGAGGAGCGAGTGGCTAAGCGTATCTTTTATTCCGAGCTGAAGGAGGGGAAACGAAAGCAAGGCGGACAGTTCCTCCGATATAAAGATGTGCAAAAACGCCATATGAAGAAATGTGACATTGAGACCTCGTTGTGGGAAAGGCTTGCGGCCGACAGATCTGATTGGAGAGCTCTAGTCAAAAACAAAGTTTCTGACTTTGAGGACCATCGTCGGTCAGAGCTTGACTCTAGACGTGACGAACTGAAAGCCCGACCACCTGCGGCGATCAGTTATAATTTTAATAATGGTGTGCTCACATGCCCGCAATGTGCGCGGACCTTCTCAAATAAGATTGGCTACTGTAGTCATATGCGAGCACACCAACGACAACTATCTGTACGGAGTTGAGGCAGTCGCCGTGACCGAAACCGGTCTGGAGTCATCATCATCATAAAATTATTCAATATCGTTACAAAAAAATATTCCATATTATTATCTAGCCTATATTTTGGGACCTCTATTAAATTGATGTGGGATCCAACGTGACGAGAAAGCGAACAGATACCAGTTATCGGCGAATTGGGAAAAAACTTCCTTTGAGCAATAAATCCATCGTTTACTGTTTTCGGTCTCTATTTGCGATGACAAGGGTCATAAGCTCGTAACGTTTGGCGAATGGAAGATCAGTTTTTAGAGAACTTTTCTCAGCTAAACTCTTGCATTTACTGACCCGGAACAGATGATTGTGTATTGATATGTGAACAAAGCCCTTTTTTTAGTATGGAATAAAATATTTATTGCTGATAAATAGTTTTGGATTTGTCTCTTATTTGAATAAAATTTGTGGCATTCTTGTAACTTATTTGAGAAAATAGTATATATAGGATTGTATTTAGTATTATTATTTAAACTTTGTATGTTTGACTGGTTCGGTGGTCTTGTAATGTGTTCAACGGCAGACAATGAGGTTATGTTGAAATTCCGGATTAGGCTAAAAACTGTTTTCGAGATTTTTGCATTAAGGAAATTCCTCAGTATCAGTAATTTTTCTTTAAAAGGTGTAGAAAATAACAATGATAAACTCAACTCTGATACAAGTGGTTACCCTTGTATCAGAGTTATTCAAACAATTAGGCGTCCGTCATGGATTATCGACTGTTTTTTATTGTTATTGCGTTAAGAGTTTGTAACGACTACAAAGACTTTGCTGTACGGCTGACAGCACTCTATGGACTATCCCCCAAAATCGTACTACGATTGCCAGCCCAACATTCAACCGTGATGATACTGGTAAATCCCTCCTCTATTCATGAAGAAGCTCTGGTCCAGCCGTGGACGTCATGATGAAGTCAATCCTCGATTTAAATAATATTATTTTTTTATATAGGCGAATAAATTATTTTGATCGAGGTTGACGTAGGTAGACTAATTAATGTTATATAATATCATGGGAAATAATTTACACGCGGCCATCTGATCCCAAACTAAGCAGAGCTTGTACTACGGAAACCAGATAACTGATATACTACTTTTCTTTTGTAAATACATACTTACATATGTATATATGATAATTACACTCAGACTCAGGACAAACAGACATGTTCATGCACACAAATATCTGTCCTTGGTGAGAATCGAACCTACGACCGCCGAAGTGAAAAGCATGCATTTGTAACCACGCCAACAGGCTCGTCAATATATTTTCTATTACATAAATTAATGTTATGATGTTATGGTTAACAAGATATATTGCTATGATAGGTGAACCGCCAGACATAAAGATCACATTAAGGCTCCGATTGTAGACCTTCGACTTGTCCAAAACATAAAAAAAAACATTCAACTTTATCCTATTGAACACAAGGAACCATTAGGAAAAATATTCTACGCCCTTTTAACTATTTAGAACCGATGAAATAAAAGTTCAAAAGCTTCATAAAAAGCCATAAAGTTTAACGGTCCGTTCTCGCTTTCAAATATTGTTATCTACTCGCTGAAAAGCGACTGTTGTAAAAATAAATACGCATCACGAAACACGCATTAAAATGTATCGCTTCCAACTGCCAACGTTGGGTCGTTTCCAAACACATTGTTTGGAAAAAGGGTCCGTTGTAGGGACGTTCACTGGATATCAACTCCATCCGGTTTCCTCTGTCATATCTTTTGTCCAAATATGAATGTCCAATACGAATATGTGTCTACCGTCGAACAAAAGTAGTTATTAGTATTTTTTGTTTAGAAGAACAAAACTCACCATATGAGCAACACACTTATTTTTTTTATACGAAAAGTTGTCACGACACTTTTTGCAGCTGTGCGGCGTACGCATGTTTCTCTGTCTGTCTCTCTCTCTCTCTCTTATAGAAAGCAAGCCAGATATTTTCATTTCTATTTCGCATTGAACAGTGTGGTGTCGCGACGATTATTGTTGTTGAGTGTATACAGGTTTTTTGTACATAATCTGTACATATAATAAAATCGCAGGAAAGTCAAAACTGTACATTGAATTTTTTTTTAAAGGATTCTTGGGGCGTGATCTACAATCGATATCGAAGCCAAAAATATAGTATTTAGAATTTTTGTCTCTTTATCTGTTTGTCTGTATGTATGTCCGGGCTAAACTCAGAAAGTACTGCATGGATTTACTTAAAATTTTGCATGAATATTACTAAGAGGTCGGGTCAACATATAGGCTACATATTATCACGCTATAACCTACGGGGGAGGTACTGTGATACTTTATAAAATTTAACGCGGGTAAAACCGCGGGGCACAGCTAGTAAATAATAAGAAATAACTTCGTTCCATCCGGGTGTCCCTTGACACCTCTCAAGTTTTTTATATCAGAGGGCCACAAACGAGCAAATGGGTCACCTGATAGTAAGTGATCACCGCCGCCCATGGACACTCGCGACACCAGAGGATTCGAGGGTGCGTTGCCGGCCTTTAAGAGTCAGCAAAAAAAGTGTTGCTGACCCTTCCCCCACCCCAATGAGCTCTGGCCTTTACTCACACTCGGAAACACAACATTAAAATTATTAATGTTATTATTAAGGAATGTCTTCTGTAAGGTGCAGGTACTTCCACAGTTGGGCTGCTCTTTGAGCGAATGAACGCTATGCCCTACTTTTCTTCTATGCCCTACCTCTCTTAAATTATTGTGTTTCATAAGTTCACTTCTATGATCCTTGATAAGCAGTTTCTACGAAACGTGTCGGAGGGTAGTTAGTAAAACTGAAGTGATGACAACCGGCTCAAGCAACAACAACAATAATAATATGCTGGGACATTATTTACACACGCCCATCTGATCCCAAACTGAGCTGAACTTGTACTATGGAGACCAGAATGATGTACTACATATACTACTTTTCTTTTGTAAATACATACTTATATAGAAAATTACACCCAGACTCCGGACAACAGACATGTTCATGCACACAAATATCTATCCTGGATGGGAATCGAACCCACGACCTCCGGCGTGAAAAAGCATTTGCCAACCACGCCAACAGATATTGCAAATATTTGCAGATTTCTGTTTAAATGATAAAAGGTACGGGAGAGTATTATATGTGTGCTTAAAACGCGAGTCATCGGCAAAAGTAATTTTAAAGGTGGCTAAAATCAGTGCTCGATCTTCTACGGAGTACTTTACAGATAATTTTGTTAGATTTCTGGTTTTGTAGATCTTTGTAACATTTATTAGTTTTCGTCGGATTTACCGAACACTGTCAATATAATAAAAGTTTCTTAGTACTGTCCGATTTTGTAACTCAATATTTAAGTTAACCGTAAACTTGTTTCAAATAATTGAAATGTCTGTCGTCGTCTGCTGAGGTATTTGTTTAAGTACCAACTGAAATGTAAGGATCCATTAGCAAATATCTTTTAACAGAAAATAGGGATACTATTAGAAATATAATACTATCTCAGTTTAGTTAGTCTCACATTATCACACACGTTAAGTCACACATTAAACGTGAACTTATGGCTTAGGGTTACTACACTACTAAGGATCACATTGATGATAAAGACATTTGGCGGTCGGCATCTACCTGCACATAGTCCCCTGGGGATCTTATAGCCATATAGATATGAGTAATCTTTTATTTTACATGAACTATCTGTAATAAAACTATCTATTATTCAAATATTCTACGAATTTCAGAACTGTTGGTTGTGTTTCAAAATGATTAATGTTACTTTTATTATGACGTTTTTATTTTCTCTTTTTAATAATATATTAAACCTAAAATAAATACTTAATCAGACAACCGATCGAGCATATATTGTGTTTGCCTGCTAAATAATTTCAGTAAGTGGACCAAATCTCGTGTATATGCCCCATTGAGTATGTTTCGCCGGAGCGTCTCAACTGGGCCGTGTTGAAACCGGTAGTAAAGACACCCGCTGAATTTGTTTCGCTGGGTATTCTCAGTTGGGGCGCATTGGATCCGGTGGTAGCATTAAAGCGCAACCGTCGTTATAAACACAAGGTCCGCCATAATAATAACATTTAATTCGTACCTTAATATAAACTGAACCATTCAGACAATATGTAGTAAAAATATAGCTAAAATTTTAATTTAGATAATTAAACCTACACATGATCCTTGACAATAACTTAATTTAAGTTAGCTAAATATCTTTACTATTATAAAATAAATCTTATTGTAAATTATTTCCTACAATCCGTGTACCTAAATATCTATATGTACCTAGAAATAATTATATATTACTACAAACATGTTCTGACTATACAAGCGCTTTTTTAAAGTCTACGTGAATAAAAAAAAAGTTTACGCTGAAATTAAAGGTTTTACTCGTAATAAAGATTTATTAAAAGAATTGGAAAGTTTTGTTCTAATCACTAATATTATAAAGGCGAAAGTTTGTGAGAGGTTGAGTGTATGAGTGTATATGTTTGTTATTTCTTCACGTCTAAACGGCTTGAGCGATTTTAATAAAATTTGGTATGGAGTTAGCTGGCACCCCGGATTAACACATAGGCTATAATTTACCAAGTTTAAGGCGGGTAAAACCGCAGGGCACACCTAGTATAGTATAGCAAGAATATATACCCATTATAAACATCTTACATGCACCATATCAAGTAAACTCATTTGTGTTGTTGGAGACTGATTTAGCAGAAGTGGATAGTACTTATGGCACTTGACTCAGGAAGTGCTTCGGGGTGGGATGCCATACCAATAAGCTTCCTGAAGTTATCTCGAGACTTTGTAGTTCCTCTCATTTGCAAATTAACCAATTTGTGTTTTGAAACGGGAATATTTTGTAACGCGTTAAAACGATCTGTCGTCACGCCTGTGCACAAGGATGGGGATAAAAGCGATGTTAATAATTATTGACCAATTTCCGTCTTACCGTCACTTTCCAAAATAATTGAAAAAATCATAAATAAAAAGCTAATAAATTACTTGATTAAATATAACATTCTTTCCGACTCACAATATGGTTTTAGACAGGGGCGGTCAACTCAGGACGCAGTTGTGGCGCTTACGTCTGAAATTACAGATATGGTTGACAGACAAGGGATATAAATGTATTACGGTGTTTCTAGACCTAAAGAAAGCTTTTGACACAATATCTGTACCCATTCTTGTGCAGAGACTTGATGCTATTGGGATAAGAGGCAAGACTCTTTCTCTTTTCAACAGTTATCTCCTGGGTAGGAAACAACAGGTTAAAATTGGCAACTTGTGCAGCGACGAGGAAGACGTTGTTTTCGGTGTACCACAGAGTTCTGTGCTTGGCCCGCCACTGTTTCTGGTGTATATTAATAAACTCTGTAATCTACGAAGCAGTGGCGGAAAAATCTTTTCATATGCGGACGATACGACTATAGTCTATTTTGGCAGCACGTGGGAAGTGGTACGTAATAATACCGAAAATAGTTTGGCTGTTGTAGATAAGTGGCTCAAAGAAAATTTATTAAGTCTTAATATTGCTAAAACAAATTATATTTGTTTCTCTCTAAGTGCAAGGTCTAAAGTATGTAGTAACTTCAATATTCGGTTACATGAGTGTGAAAATGGCTTGAATCAAAGTTGTGACTGTCAACCCATCAAACATGTACCGACTACAAGATACCTGGGGGTTATAATTGACGAGCGCCTGGCATGGCACTCACATATCGAAGTTATTATGTTCCGAGTTCGAAAATTGATATGGATCTTTAAAAATCTGCGACACGTGATGCATCAAAATAAACTAACATTTATATAACACTCGCGTAGTCAGTAATAACATACTGCTTTCCCGATTGGGGAGGGACCACTAAATCAAAATTTCAGGAGTTAGAAAGAGCTCAAAGGTCACTTTTAAAGGTAACGTATTTTAAACCATATACATACCCCACAGCCGATCTTTATAATATTAGTGGCCTATTATCTGTTAGAAAACTGTACATTTTAAGAATTATATTATATTTGTTTGTTTCGCTGGGTCTTCTCAGTTGGGGCGCATTGGATCCGGTGGTAGCATTAAAGCGCGACCGTCGTTATTAACACAAGGTCCGTCATAATAATAATACCTTAATATAGACAGAACCATTGACAATATGTAGTAAAAATATTAGACTTAAACTAGATAATTAAACATAATCTCTTGACAATAACTTGATACGAGCTAGCTAAATATCAATGCTATAATAAAATAAATTTTATAAATGTTTTCATACAATGTGTACCTAAATATCTATGTTACTAGAAATAATAATGTATACAACTATATTAATACAAACATGTTCTGACTATTTACAAGCGCTTTTTTAAAGTCTACGTGAATAAAAGCCTTTTTATTTTATTTACACAAACACATCCCATTTAACCCAGAAAACTTGGCTTGGAGGCGAAATGATATTGTAGCTTATTCGCCACGTGTACGCACTATGTATGCACGGTATCTATGCCAATTAGCCTACATATACAATAAAATTAACGGTTAGCTAAATTTTCACTACGAGGTCTCGCACAAACACAAAAAAGTGATAACCGAGTGGTTAAAATCTGATTTTAGAGATTTTAACCACTCTAGAATATGCTCTGTTTCTTCAAACAGGGCATATTCTAGATAGACTTACATAAACATTAATTTCCTATAACGTACCACCAGAAAACAGGTAAGCACATTCAATAACACAAACTCAAACTCGCACACTACTATAATCACACATACATACATCCACTCACAATCAAACAATACACAGAGCTGCAAACTAGTTTAAGTTATTATTGTTTCTCTTCTATTTTTACTTTTATTTTTAATTTCAAATTTTTTGTTTGTTAATTTTATCTTATTTTTATAATGTAATAGTTATATTCATCTCTTTCTCAAATATTGTTAAGTATGGAATAAGGGAAGGAGCGAGACAACCTCAACACAAGTATTATTAATTACTTACTGGGGCTGTTTCATTCACATTTGCTGATGTAACCATTTGAGACACATAAACATTTTTCATTTTTCAGTATAATAATACAAAGGTTTGTATTATGTTTGTGTCATAATAATTTTCCTGTATAACTTATTTTGGATCCGCTGTGTGGTGACGGCGGTGAATATCAGAATATCATGACCCCATCTCTTCCCGTGGGGGGGGGGGGGGCGTAGAAGTAGCGACCCGAGGCAATATCTACCCTCTGGTAGATATTCGGGCAGCTACTTCATTATGTATTATGGCCAACTTACTGCGATCATCATCCCGTAGGCCAAGCGTGGCGATTATTACATATCTCCCCAAAATGTTGTCCAAAAGTGGAGTTCTTTCAGTTTTAATGATTGGTTTATTAATATGATTTAAATTTAAATTCGATCTAAATTCGCATGCAAATTATTATTATGATATTAAATGAAGAACTATGCACTACAGTTTTTACTTTTGAGGCTATCATCGTTATCCATTATGTAACGTTATCCATTGTTATAAGTTCACAAAATAAATCAATAAATAATAATAATAATATCCTAGGACATTATTTACACACGGCCAGCTGATCCCAAACCAAGCAGAGCTTGTACTATGGAAACTAGATAAGTGATATACTACATATATTATTTTTTGTAAATAAATGCTTTTATAGATAATTTACACCCAGACTCAGGACAAACAGACATGTTCAGGCACACAAATAACTGTCCCGGTCGGGAATCGAACCCACGACCTGCGGCGTATCTACCACGACAACAGGCCCGTCTATTATTATTATTATGATTAAATAGAACACAATTTTATAATACCACCAACATACAAAAGTATAATGTTGGGCTGTTTGCCTAAAAGTTTAAATTTAAGCTTCATTTTAGAGCTTCGGCTTCTGGCTATAGATTATGAATTCTAACACTCAAATTTAACAAAATATATATTAAACTTTATGTTTATCTTTTTACCTACGATTATTATTCTCAAAACGTGAAATTGCAAATAAGTGTTATGTTGTTGTTTAACTTGTTTATTTTGGCCCATGTTGGAACCACTGGATATTCACAATTACTTTACGCTTATTAAATTATAAGCTAAGCAACTATGTAATTTACATAACTAGTTAACAGTGAGTAACCCTTGGGATATATTCTCATGTAACCGGGTAAACAATGTTTGTGTTATAATTGTCTTCTAAACAATTCAATTAAGATTTCATTACAGTTGTTGTTGTGTAGTATTTAATCACAAATATTTAGTTTAAGTTGTCCCATGCGCTCACTTTTTGTTTTTATAAATATTTTATACATCGCAATATGTTTGAAATATATTGTGTTAATGTTACGTAGTAAATTTCTTGTAGAATCAGTACTACGTGCTACACGTATGCTACGAATTTTCGTACTACACATCTGTGGCACAGTATAAATATGGACAGTAAGGTAACTAAGCCTAGTTGATGAAATAATTACCTACGCTCTATTGAAGCTGTAGGGTTGCAACTTTTAATGTTTTAGATACCTATTTATTATTATTTATAAAATCATATTTGTTTTATAAATCAGGAGGACGATAAAAATACGAAAGCTCCCGTTTTGATGAAGTCGAGTTTAAACAGCCGTATACTACGCAAAATGCACGGGAATTTTTAAAATGATTGCGGAGATAAAATTGTAAGGGACTACTTGTTTTGAAGTGGCACTCACTAGTGACAGCACCGCGACAACCGCATAGGTGTCTTTTTTTAGATGAAGTCCGCATTCAGCCTATGAGACCACCGGAATATAGAGGTGAGCGTGGGCTCGTACCGTCTAGAAAATACAAAACTGCAAACTAAGTACCCGCGCCAGAGGGCATCCCCTGTGGGGTTCGAACCTCGACTCTGTGCGGTTACTGGCGGGGAGATGCGAAGGGGCGTATCATTTTAGGGATGTTTTGTGCAACTTTCGCTCTACACAACCGCATAGGGGTCTTGTCGATGCGCATGTTTATATGAGTGTACCGTTGTCGACCGTTTTTAGGTAGTTTCCTTACTGTCTATTTTTATACTGAGTCTGTGGAGTACAAAAATCCGTAGAAATATTTCGTAGCAGCATCTGTAGCATAACTACAAATATTTTAGTTTATAAAATCACAATTCTGGTCATATTTAGATATCTGCATACAAAGGTGACGTTAAAACCTTAATTGTTTAATGATCTAATGTCACAATTAAATTTGCTTTATTTTAAAATAATATAAAATAAAATAAAAAAGGTTTTTTTTCACGTAGACTTTATAAAAGCGCTTGTAAATAGTCAGTACATATTTGTAGTAATATAGTTGTATACATTATTATTTCTAGTAACATAGATAATAGGTCTTTACCTATGAAATTGCCGTTTTGTATGAAAAAATTTAAACGAATTTTTTTCATGAAATTTTTTATTTGTATTAATCGAAGTAATCACCCATGCAATCAATGCATCTTTGCCATCGCAGTGGCAGTTTATTGATGCCCTTCTTAAAGAAATCAGCTGGACGGGAGGCAACAAATTCTTCAAAGGCATTTTGTACTGCCTCTCGGGTATTGAATTTTTTTCCCGCCAAGAAGTTATCCAAATTCTGGAAAAAGTAGTAGTCTGTAGGCGCAAGGTCTGGTGAGTAGGGCGGATGACGGAGAGCTTCCAACCCCAGTTCTTGCAACTTGGAGACCGTCTGCTGTGCAGTATGAGGTCGCGCGTTGTCGTGCAGGAGCAGCGGAGACGAGCGATTGACCAATGCTGGTTGGAGATGCGCCAGCTTCTCCATCATTGTGCTCAGTTCTTCACAGTACACATCTGCAGTAATGCTCACCCCGTTTGGTAAGAAGCTGTGATGAATCACACCAGCGCTAGACCACCAAACAGTGACCATAACTTTTCTAGGGGTAAGTTTTCGTTTAGGGCATTGTTTAGGTGCTGAACCAGGATCCAACCAACTTGCTGAGCGCTTGCGGTTATCAAACAGAATCCATTTTTCATCGCAGGTAACAATGCGGTTCAAAATTCCTTCATTTGTGTGTCTGTTGAGCAGTGCAAGGCACGTCTCGACGCGTACTTCGCGCTGGCGATCATTGAGTTCGTGGGGCACCCATTTGTCAAGCTTTTTTACCTTGCCAATTTGACGCAAATGGACCAATATTGTTTTGACGCTAACGTCGAAAGCTGCTGCTAATTCAGCCGTAGATTGTGTATCATCAGCTTCCACAACCGCCTTTAATTCGTCATTGTCGACCAAAGTCTTCGGACGACCGCGAGGTTCATTTTTCAGGTCGAAATTTCCAGAACGGAAGCGAGCAAACCAATAACAGGTGGTGCGTTGGTTTGTAGTGTTAGCTCCGTAAACGTCGTTGATGTTGCGTGCCGCTTGTGCCGCGTTGCTGCCACGACGGTACTCATATTCCATAATTACTCGAATTTTTAACGTATCCATGATGACGAAAAAGATTGAAATGCGATGAAAATGTAACACTAATCAATAAAGAAATGACTACTTTTGGAAAAAAGAATCCATGTTTTTAAAATAAAATTAATTTGAAATTAGAATTCTTAGCCAAACAAAAATTATTTTGATTTGAAATGGCCAGTACTGCAGAACGGCAATTTCATAGGTAAAGACCTAATATTTAGGTACACATTGTATTGATTGTATGAAATCATTTATAAAATTTATTCTATTATAGCAATGATATTTAGCTAGCTCGTATCAAGTTATTGTCAAGAGATTATGTTTAAGTTTAATTATCGAGTTTAAGTCTAAGATTTTTACTACATATTGTCAATGGTTTTGTCAATATTAAGGTATTATTATTATGACGGAAATTGTGTTAATAACGACGGTCGCGCTTTAATGCTACCACCGGATCCAATGCGCCCCAACTGAGAAGACCCAGCGAAATAAACTCAGTGGGTTCATCTACTACCGGTTTCAACACGACCCAGTTGAGACGGTCCGGCAAAACATACTCAAGCGGGCATGAATTAGTAGTAGTAGTAGAGTAATTATTTAGTAGGCAAATACAATATATGCTCGATTGGTTGTCTGAATGCTTATTATTTTAAATTATATTTAAGTATACCAAAGAAAAACTTCGAAACAATAACATTATTCATTTTGATACAGAGTCAATAATTTTAAATTGAGTATATGATAGCAAACATATTACAGATAGTTCACGTAACTCAGCAGATCAGTCATGTCTATATAGCTACAAGATCTCCAGCGAGCAATGTGCACGTCGTCTTTGTCATCGATGTACTCTTTAGTGGTGTAATAACCCCTAGCCATAAGTACACGTTTAATATGTGTTTTAATACTTGTGTCAGGCAGATCAGTAATTTGAGTAGGAAGCTTGTTATAAAACCTTATAAAATTTCCTAAAAATGATTTATTAGTTTTGCTTACTCTAAAGCCTGGCATGGCTAGTTTGTTTTTATTCCTAGTATTTATATTATGCAGTTCACTTTTCTTTTTATATTTATATATTGTTCTTACCTTAACGTTTGATGCTTACAATCTTATATATTTTTTTATATTAATACGCAAACATAAATTTCAATATAAAATATAGGATTGCTGCCATAAGTTTATTCAGTTTCCAATGGGAAACATGTTTGCGTAAATTGGCACATATTTTACGCAAATAATTTCCTTTTAAATTTCCTGCAAGTTAAAAAAACGTTTCGAGTTAATGGGGAAATGAATAAAATCGGTATGACGCTATTTTATATGAAGGACTTCTTTCAGAATTATTATTTCAAGCTAGTAATACTTTAGGCGTGTTGGTAACATTGAGTAAAATTAATAGTGTTATCTTAATTGTTTAATCGCCTAAACCAGATGTAGAAGGATTTGGTTAATTCCTCGTAGACCGCAAAGCCAGAAATAATTGATTCGTATATTTTTAAGACACTTTTTTATTTCCTTAGAATATTTTAATATTACATGTCTTCCTTAAAAGTTATTCTCAAGCTTTAAAAAAAAAAAAATATTTTTATTCTACATTGCAGCGTTTATAACGTTGATAGTTTCAGACATTTTCAAAAACGTTTATAATCTAAATTTATAACTGGTAACTTATTAGAGTGAACAGGCATCTTACATACTCCAACTATTTGATGCAAGAAAAAAACTATATATTATTATTATGCGAAGAGAATAATAATAATAATAAAAGAGGGTGAAGATGGTTGAAATGTACTACAACAATATTTAAGTATTCACGCCATGTGTCATGGGTAAAACTAAGTCCGAATAATAATCTGTTATATAATTAAAATCCAAATAAATTAACACCATTAAGTGAAAAAAAATGAACAAAACTCGGGAGGCATAAATAGTCCCTATACTTCGACGAATTATCAAAACATCAAATCCACGGACACAAAGCATTAACAGCGTGTAACTCAAAATTGTCCAGTACGAGGCTGCAAGGTACAAAGTGCATTCTAATTAATAAATACATATTTGATAAAATATGTAACATCATGTAAGCCGATTGACATTCACTACTATACAACGGCTTCCACAAAGATATCCACGATGGCATTTTGTCTAACATTTGCCATAATCGCCGCGCTTTGCAGACGGGTTGATGATCGCAGTACGATGGTTATAGTACTCAGAGAGACGCTACTGCCCGTTCTCTGATAGATAATTTCTCGGGCCGACTTTTATGCTCCCACGGGATGAGATGAGGCCACATAACTTGCAGATAAATTTATGCACGAAAATATTTAGTTTAAGATTAGATATCGTCTTGATATAGTCTATGATATATTCTATGAGTCTTGCTGCAAAGAAGTAACGAAGAAAAGTTGCTTAGAATATGTTATTTTTTCATGCTCAATGAGTTTGCGCTTGACCACGATCTCACCTGATGGTAAGTGAAGATGTGGTCGAAGGTGGACCGCGCGTACCCATAATATGCCTGTTCACTCTAGGCTTGAATATTCCCATGTTAATTAAGTCTGCACCTTGCAATCGTTCGGGAATTATTAAATGCACTTGGGTATTATAACTTTCACTCATCAAACTCACAAAGCAGTACATAAATATACTTATATACAATAGGAAAGTTACTACATTTTTGAACTAGTCTGTCCGTATCGTCAGTTCCTTCCTTAAATAAATAACAAGTTACTCAGATACTACTTTTATATAGGTACATTAATTCAAAGTTTCGATAAACTTTGAAACTAGTCTAACTTTTATGAACATTTCTAGAACCAATTAGTAGGAAACATAAAAGAATGAACTCTAAATTTCGTTATATTTTCTCTCCAAATAAGGTTCAGATTCTTTTTAATCTATGTTTAAGAACATGTTATGAAGATAAGTATACAATAACGGTATTAACAAAAAACTTGAGAGGTGTCAAGGGACACCCGGATGGAACGAAGTTATTTCTTATTATTTATTATGTATAAAAAACCTGTATACACTCAACAAAAATAATCGTCGCGACACCACACTGTTCAATGCGAAATAGAAATGAAAATATCTGGCTTGCTTTCTATAAGAGAGAGAGAGAGAGAGAGAGAGAGAGAGAGACAGACAGACAGAGAAACATGCGCACGCCGCACGCCGCGCAAAAAGTGTCGTGACAACTTTTCGTGAGAATTTTTTCCGTCTAGCCCCCTATCACAACGCGCGATAAGGAACGTCGTTCCAATTAGAATAATAAAGTTGAGGTACAAAAACACCTTTTGTTTGTGTCGTTTTATTATCTTTACTTCATAATAACTCTATAACTTTGCATCTAAATATATCATTTCAGTTTTTATAAGGTGCACATTACACATTATAATCTCACCTATGTTGGTATGGTTATTGTCTGGGGATTTATTTCAATATATTTACGGTAACTGGAAACGTCATTTAAAAAAAATGCAAATTGATTTTATAGTTTATTATAAATCACATTAGAAATTTATATATTTATATCTTAAAATCTGTAACAAAAAAGAATAAGTTGATTTTATAGGTTTTAATTTAACAATACCTAGTAATTTTCGTTTTTAACTTAAAAAGGATAATGTAAATCACTAATGTGATTCACATATCGACGGTTAAAAGGAAGTAGGGGATAAGCGAAACTTTTGTCGAAAATGACTTTTGAATGCCATCTTACTTAAAATTTTCCGCTCTTTCGAATGCTTACTCTCATGGCTCTACGATGACTTTTTTGTCGCTTATGCCCCAGCAAAAATCTGCGTTTTACAAGTGACACTTTGGCATAATCGACCGATTTTCAGGTCTTTTTAACCTCGAAGGCGTTTATACCCCAGTAAAAATGGCATCTCTTTTGGTTTATAGTCGGTAATGTCTTTTTACTTCTTACTAGCTTAGACATTGCGGGCGCTTACGGCTTTCTACCTATGCGGTCAAAAACATTAAGCGTCGGTTATGCCTTTCTACTACATGTAGTTTTACAATACAGCTTTCGCTTATACCCTACTACCTTTTACACGTTTACAATACAGCTGTCGCTTATACCCTAATACCTTTTACGAGTTTGCAATATAGCTGTCGCTTATACCCTACTACCTTTTACACGTTTATAATACAGCTGTCGCTTATACCCACTACCTTTTACAAGTTTGCAATACAGCTGTCGCTTATACCCTACTACCTTTTACGAGTTTACAACACAGCTGTCGCATATAATATACTACCATTTACTATTTTAATATAAATCTGTATGTTATGCCGTATTACTTCACAGTAATTATTTATTAAATGGCGTTTATGCCAATTTGAATCACCGTGTTGTACTCAACTAGCTATTTCGCGTGTCGGTTATTCCAAAATCAGTCAGCCATGTGTAGGTGCGGTGGGAAAAGTGTGCGCTAGCGTGTAAAAAAATTGCAAGTTACTGACGGTAAGATATTTACTTCTATAACATATTTGGTACGTAAGTATCTAATTCAATACTTTTGACTGATTAACTAATGCATAGTGTATGCACGTACTTTGAGATAATAATAATTTTATTTAAAGTAAGTTTTGTTTCAATCTAAGTATATCAAAAGCACAATTACAATTCGTATGCAATATAATTAATATATAAATAAAAATGCCGTATTCGTGAGTTTACCCATCTACACGCATCTGCTGCGTTATAGCTATAGCTTTTGATCTAATTAAAAGATCATGCTCAGAGACACTTTTAAGATCCCGCTCGGCGGCCACCTTCTGGGGTATGACTGCCTTACAGAAGGAGACCACGGCGTCCCATGTGGTGGAGTAACCTGCCAGCATCGCATATACGACTGCTGGCGGCGAAAGATCCCATCCGATCTGAGCCACCAGGACTCGCCTCTCGGCCTCCCAGGCCGGGCACTCCTTTAACGTATTCTGGCCAGAATCCAGGTCGCTCCCGCAATGGTGAAAATGTCGCTTATCGGTAAGTACCTGAGTCAAAGTGTAGGTGACGTGACCGTTTTTTGCTTCCCACCCAGGCCTCAAGGTGAGGCAGGCTGTCCTTTTCTTGTCTTGTCTTGGTTGGGGTGTACTTGTGTACAGCACAGCGTACTGAATTACGTGAAAACTTCATTCAAGGCTCTAGGGATAGAGTAAAAACCAATGGGGGTCTACAAAAGATCCTGAAGGATGGATCTTTTGTAGACCCCCATTGGTTTTTCGGTTCTGGTTCACAGAATTGACCTTCAGATCCCTTCCTAGCCAGCGCATCTGCTTTTTCGTTGCCTTCTATTCCTATATTGTTTTTAGTACCAAGTTTGTTCAGAATCTAGTATATACAGTTCTGTATTAATTTTGATTCCATTTTGTGTGATATCAGTGCTTTTAATGTAGCCTTGCTGTCGCTGAGTATATAGATGGTCTGACTTTTCGTCTCCCTATCTAATATTACTTACGCGCATGTTGTTACCGCAAATGTCTCTGCCTGAAACTCTGTCGTGAAGTTACCCATGATTTCGCTGATACTACAGGATTCATGATATTATACACCCACTCCTGTGCCGGATTTCATTTCTGATCTGTCTGTATACCATATTTGACATATTTCGTTTTGTTTAAAAAATCTCAATTTCCATTCTTCTCTACTAGGGAAGTTATATTGTTTGCCAAATGTATAGGAAGGTTGCATGTTATCACTGCCCATCTCTATTACATTGTCAAGATCTTTCCAGTTTTCTGCCTGCGTGTACCTAGTGGGCATACGTTCATAAGATGTGCCCAGGGCAGTAAGTCTTTGGAGTGTTTTCCTTGCCTCTTATTGTACTTCAATGTGTAGAGGTCCTAGGTCTAGGTTTACTTCCAAGGCCGCTGTTTGTGTGGTGCTAAACGCCCCTGTCATTGATAAGCAAGCAGTGCGTTGTATTTTGTTTTGCACTTTTTTACAGCTTTTTAGTTTTGTTCTTGGCCACCAGACGATACTACCGTACCGTACTGATGTACCGGTTTCACTATCATTCTGTAAAGCAGGATAAATAAGACATAAAGGATAACACCAACGGCATGTTGGCGTGCGTTCAGGCGCAATTTAATCCTCGTGCGCCACTGTGTCTCCCGTCTATACTCAATGAGCGGCTGGTGTGGCTCCCTACCCTATTCGCTGGCGGACGTGTATTTTGGTACAAACCGCCGCGTCGACTGCCACCAGTTGATCAAATGACGGGAGGCGTGCGAGGAGAGCGGGCGCCGCAAAAGATACCGTATGGTATTCTCGTGAAATCCGTATGGCCACTACACACTGCAGGCTGTTGAGTATAGCTCTGAAGCGGGAGGCACCCGTCAGTCGTTCAGACCGGAGGGGCGCCCCACAGAGGGCGACGGATCGCACGATACCACCGTAGAGGCGGCGAACTTCTTCCTGAGTTCTCCCGAGATTCGGCAAAAGCTGGTGTAACGCGCCAGTTACCCGTCGCACTCGGGGGGGGCAGACGCTCAAAGGGCTCCTCGAAACCCCATCAACTACCAAGGGTGAGGCCAAGGTCGTCTTAAACCCTTTATTTTTGTTTTGAATAGGTGATGCTTAAACTTTGTGACTGATTATTGTATTTTTAAGTTATATTATAGGGATCTTACTTATCAAAAACTCATCATAGGGGCTACCCTAACGGTAAGCCACTACGGAGGTTTGGTAAAAAGTATATAGGTGAATGAAGAATTTATTATTTTGAATAATATTTTATTTCATAATATTACTATTTTATTTTTGTAACTATGTAGTAGTAGATAACTACGAGTGTACCTACTTACTCTAAAACTACTTTCTTTCATTTAAAACTGTTTTTTTTTATAAATAGTGAATAAATTTATTTTGTTTTCATTTATGGTTGGTTCCTAGAATCGTCGTTTTAGAACTATAAATAATACTACGAGTCGTAAGAGGCATTCTGGTAGATTACTTGTGACATTTAACCCATACTACCACTTTCACAGACATTGCCGCATGTCGGATGTTTTCTTTTGCCCCTCGGAGTACAAAAATCGATGGGTGGAAGTACCACATTTTCATTACTTCATCCCACTTGCATTGTCGCTAATGTCTAACATCCTCACTATCTTCTTACTAAGCACTGTTTTTTATGCTCTATTACCTATTGGCGTAATCATGTAAATCGCCGCTTATTCTGTTCTACCCATTTATATTATTATAGAGTCATGTCAGTTATCCTTCTCTACCCATTTAAGTTATTCTAGAGCCATGTCGCTTATGCCCTATTACCTTTTCGTTTTTTTCTATGTGGAGGTATCTTATGCCGAACTACCTTACAAGAAAAATAAGGTTATTTGGTATAAGCGACATAAAATCACATAAAACAACATCTAATCAAAAAACTAAAAATGCCAATGAAAGCTTTTACTTATCTTGATTCTATAACTGTTTCTATTTTCACAATACGACAATAAATAAAAAAGTTATGTTCGTTTTTCTATAATTTCAAACTTTAAACTGCTCCCCTGAACAATTTGGTTTTTATTCGCTTATTCCCTACTTCCTTTTCACCGTCGATATGTGTACTTACCTACTTATCGTGTGGGCAGTGGTTACTCTAGTGTCAGAGTTGTTCAAGCCGCCCATTAGGCGTCTGTCATGGCTTAACGACTGTTGCCTAATGGCTACAACCGGAACCGACAGATTAACGTGCCCTCCGAAGCACGGGGACGCTCAGAAATTAAACCACTTTGGCGGTCACCCATCTATGGACTGACCGCGAGCCTAGTTGCTTGACCTCACCAATTAGTAGGAGAGCTGGCACGCATTTTTGGGTAGGTATTTGAGGCAAGCTGAAAACTTGTCCTATAACTTTTCAGACACACCCCAACACGGAACTGCAGATCTGGCAGGCGGGTAGCGGGTCTAAACCAACCTCTGATTTTATATTTTTATTTTTTTAACCAAATAATGTAGTTGAGGCAATCTGACATTTTGATATGTTGTAGTTTAATGTTTATACAATACAAAAAAAAAGACAGGCGATTCTGTCGGGTCTTTAGCACTGCCAGGCGTGTGCAAAAATATTTTGCAAAAAAATCGAAAAAATGTATTTGAGGCAACTTGAAATTTTGACAGAATGTTATTTATGTATTGTATAAACATTAAACTACAAATATCAAAATTTCAGCTTGCCTCAAATACATTTTTTGGATAAAAAAAAATTCAAAAATTTAGGGGTTGGTTTAGACCCGCTACCCGCCAGCCAGGTCTGCAGTTCCTTGTTGGGGTGAGTCTGAAGAGCTATTGGACAAGTTTTCAGCTTGCCTCAAATACCTACCCAAAAATGCGTGCCAGCTCTTGGACTAAATCACTTACGGACTGGTGAGAGCATCCGGCTATGAGCGCATATAATATTTAAAGTATTAAATCAATTTAATTTTCTTGTTTCAATTTTAAGTTATTAATGGAAATTTCTAATTCAACTATAAAATCAACTTTAATTTTTTCAAGACGACGTATATTATACCTTTCATTGGTATGATAGCAGCTTTAAAGTTAGTTAAAAGTTTGCTATGCTTCCTTGTAGTTAAAACCAGCCAAGGGTTCCGTAGCAGCGAGTATTTTAGTTGATTAAATGAAAGATAAATTGCGGTTTTCGATTTGTGACGTATTAAAATAAAACTTCTTACTAAATCTCGTTCAAACCAATTTTCGGTGGAAGTTTGCATTATTATTATTATTTATTTATTTTATTGTTTCCTTAATATTAAATCAAAAGTACAGAAAAATACCTCACAAAACTGATCAGTCGGTTTGACTGCGGGAGAAAAGTCTCAATAAACAAGAAAACAACAATAAGATATCTAAATACTAAAAATAACTAATAACTATTATTAATCACAGCTGATATTATGGCACTATTTTATCTATTAACAATATATCTTTTATCTATCTAATCTAATTTAGTAAGTAAGTATTTATATAATTTGTTTTTAAATATATATTTATTGCATAATAATGTACATCATATTCTTTTTTTAGTTTTATCTTTCTCTTATTTTAGAAGTTACAGGGGGGGGGGGAGACACTCATTTTACCACTTTGGAAGTGTGTCTCGCGCAAACTATTCAGTTTAGAAAAAAATGATATAAGATACCTAAATATAATTTTAAAGACCTATCCCTATACTATACCCCACGTGTATAGGTACGATAAAAAAATGAGATTTCAGTTCTATGTATGGGGAACCCCCAAAGTTATTGTTTATTTTTCTGTTTTCGTGGGAAAATCTTAATGCGGTTCACAGAATACATCTACTTACCAAGTTTCAACAGTACACCTCTTATAGTTTCAGAAAAAAGTGGCTGTGACATACGGACGGACAGACAGACAGACATGCAGAATCTATAAGGGTTCCGTTTTTAGCCATTTGGCTACGGAACCTTAAAAATTAAGGTAGGAACAAATAAGCAAGTAGCACTAGTAGAAAAAGATTTATTTATTGCAAAATTGTGTACATTTTAGGTCTTATTTCTAGGTTATGATTCACAGTCTACCCAAATTGCATATGCAATACAAGGCGCAACAACGCAGCATAAAAATTTAAATTAACTAAAACTAAATACATTTCTTCCCAAATAATTGTAAGTAAAAATATTAATATAATATATACGCAATTAATAATATGGTTTGGCCATTTATAAAGGATGAATGAAAGAAGATTGACAAAAGAAGTATACCTGGCCTGTGTGAATGGTACAACCGGAAGGGGAAGACCTCGTAGAACATTCTCTGATCAAATCGGAGACGTACTTAAGAAAGGTCAGGTCAGAACTACCCTTAACCGGCGAGCATGTATGAAGAATATTATGTCAGTAAACGAAGCGAAAGAGGCATGCAAGGATCGTGACAAATGGATGTCCGTTGTCTCTGCCTACCCCTCTGGGAAACAGGCGTGAGTCTATGTATGTATGTATGTTAATAATATGTCCAGAAAATACCACGGCAAATTAAATGTATCTTTAGGTACTTATAGTTAGACTATTAACTATACGGATATAAACTCAGACATAACTTTGAGTACTTACTATACAAGTGGCGGCTTGGTACTATCTGGAACTTTGCTGTTATGAGTCAACTGTGTAATTGAAGACATGAAATATTAGGGTACAGGCACAACAACAAATGTAACTCAATATCATACGAATTCAATTTAAACTTCAGATAGTTTTGATAAGAGATTAATTAAGGATTGACGTTGACGGGCCGGTTGGCGTAATTGGTAAATGCTTGCCTTTCACGCCGCAGTCACACCCAGGACAGATATTTGTGTGCATGAAAATGTCTGTTAGTCATGAGTCTGGGTGCAATTATCTACATAAGTCTGTTTGTTAGGCGATTGGTTTCCGCACTTAGCCACCTGATTGGGCCATTGTACGTGAACTATATAATATAAAAGTATGTTTTTACAAAAGAAAAGTAGTATATGAAGTATGTCAGTTATCTGGTTTCTATAGTACTACAAGCTCAAGCAGAGTTTGGGATCAGACAGCCGTGTGTGAATAATGTCCCAGGATATTATTATTATTATTGAGGATAAAAATCATTAACCCACAGTGTTTTGAAGAAACTACAACATCGATAAAAATACTTAAATTTTATGTAGCTTTGCTAAAACAATATCACGCTGATCCTGCTCAAACTGTGTTCATCATCATCATCATTACAGCCGAAAAACGTCCACTGCTGGACAAAGGCCTCACCCAAAGATCTCCACAATTGTCAGTCTTGCGCTATTCGCATCCAGCAGTTTCCAGCGACCCGCACAAGATTATCGGTCCTTCCGGTTCGTGGTTGACTCAACTAAAAGTAATGTGGTCGTGAAGTCAACCCTGTACAAGGCCAATAAGTGTGATTGGGATCTGTCTGCAAAATAAAACACTCAGTAGCGGGCGTTGCAGCCCGGTACATGGATTTAGGCGGTATTAAACGCTTGTACCTCGGCGAGTATACCTTAATCGCCTTTGACGACACCGACGGGATGATATGGGATGGCTCTGTTATTATTTCTAGACCGGAAACCGCGTGGTATGGAAACATACTTTTCTTTAATTATATATACATACATACATAGACTCACGCCTGTTTCCCAGAGGGGTAGGCAGAGACAACGGATTTCCATTTGTCACGATCTTTGCACACCTCTTTTGCCTCGATTACTGTCATTATATGTTCCTTTATTGTAAACTCATGAATAATATGTCAAACAATATATAAAATACATCTACTAAAGTATAGGTATTAAGGTTCTCTCATACTACACTACGACGAAACTTTATCATGCCAGACTTTATCATAAAATAAAATAATATGAACCTCGCGCTCCAGCGGGTCGCTGAAATGCTGGACTTATTTGCTGGCTCACTGAACAACTTCACAAGGGCTGCTTATTTGATAGCATGTTATTAAATGACTAGAAATGTACATAATAGACAATTGAATGCCGCTGGATGTGAGCAACTCAAGACCGGCCATTGTAGAGATTATTGGGGAAGCCTTTGTCCAGCAGTGGACGTCTTTCGGCTGATATTATGATGATGTGACAATTGCACTGTAACTTTTCTATCGTAATAGGTTCCTGGTAATGGTTTGGATTGGATTGGAAGGTCCTAGATCCAAATCCCGGGTCGGCCCAAAAGAGACTTTGGAATTTTTCTGTAAAAAAATAAATTCTCTATATCACCAAGTTATCTGTGGCTGAACACGCTACCGCTAGACCAACGAGGTATTTTATCCTACCATTACAAGGAACCTATTATATAAAATTTATATATTATATAAAATTTTAAAGTCACTTTTGGGTCGACCCGGGATTTGGATTTAGGACCTTCCTAGATCCAAATCCCGGGTCGGCCCAAAAGTGACTTTGGGTTTTTCTGTAAAAAATTAAATTCCCTGTATCAGCCCGAAGTCTGAGAGTTGTTGGTATTATACCCCCGTGCCTCGGAGAGCATGTAAAGCCGTCGATCCTGTGCATGATTTTTTCCGGTTGTGTCGCTAGTTGTCCATTCGGATCATGAGAATGATCGATAGAAAGTGCCCCTGTGGTTCAGCCTACACTTGGGCACAATAATATGTCCCGCGCAGATGGCTATTATCCATTGAGACTGGCAGCCGTGGACGAAATTCGGCTAGGAGGACTTTATTATTATTATATAATAAATAAATAAATATTTCATTGTAGACACACCTTAATCATAAATAGCATACTACACTATCAAAGACTGTTGGATAGTTAACTGCAGACATAGAAACTAGAACAATCGTAAAATATAATACTGTTTAACCACTGAAATGTTACAATGGCTCTAATACCTGTTTCTATAACTGATCTGGCTACATTCCACTAGAAGACAAGTTGATGTATGTATTCCCGGCCGAATTTCGGCCACGGCAGCCATTTTCAATGGAGATTAGCCAATTGCGCAGGACATATTATAGTGCACAAGTGTGTGCGCAAACACAGGGGCACTTTCTATTCCATCACTCTCATGATCCGATGGGACGACTAGCGACACGACCGGAAAGAGGTCAGGTACAGGACCGACGGCTTTACGTGCTCTCCGAGGCACGGGGTTGTTTATACCGCCAACTTCCAGACTTCGGGCTGATACTGAGAAATTTCTTTTTACGGAAAAAACCCAAAATCACTTTTTGGCCCGACCCGGGATTTGAACCCAGGACCTAATTTTTTGAGGTTGAACACGCTACCGATAGACTAACGAGGCAGTCAGAAGACACGTTATTATATATGACGAAATAGATAACAAATAGATTACAGACTGCACCAAAAAAGGATTTGGAAGGAATAAATTCTACAAAATTCTAAATAAAAAGCTTTATTCCAGGATATTTGATAAGCAAAGTTTTTCGTTTAATGGTTTTTGACTAAGCACATTTTCTGAAATCGGATGGACAATCTCAGTTTAATGTTTTTTTAGGTGTGAATTATTCAGCGTAGTCATTAAAAAGGAGAGCGCCTCTATAATAACTGCGCTGTAATTACCAGTTTTTTTCACATATGTGATGTGAGAGGTTAAGCACCTAAACGTGCGGTCAATCTATAGATGGGTGACCGCTAAAGTGGTTTAATTTTTGAGCGTCTATGTGCATCGTGTTGAGCTGTCGGTCTCGGTTGTAGTTGTTAGACAACATTGTGTCTGTCAGAGGCCTAATGGGCAGCTTTAACACCTGACACTAGGGTTACTACTGTCCATACGATAAAGTAAAGTAAGTAATTCAGCGCAGTTTAGCATATGTATAACACACACTATTTGTGCCAAATTTTACACAGTAAATATTGATCAATATTCTCTGTAACTTAGATAAATAATGACTCTGACTATTTATCCGCTCCAAAAATAGATATTTTTTTAACAGAACCAAACCAGAGAAATAGAAGAAAAAAATGAAATGAAAAAATTAAGTCACATACTAAAGTCAGTATTTTAACTTTAATAATGTAATTTGAGTAACAAAGTCAAATTTACAAAGACTCAGAGTGCTTCGAGAATAAACTTGCACAATTCAGAATTTACAACATCACAAAAAAAATAGATAGTAATAAAAATAACTTATAAATTCTCATCTCTCGTAATAGCTACCCTTTGCAATATACGCTGCACCATAATATCACTGAGTTACTCGGACGTAACCCAATTATTGTATCCTATCTGCACCATCTTTATTGAGAAAATTGTAATAAATTTAATTAGGTCACTCTAACCAGCTTAGCGACGAAGTAATGAACGGAATGTATCAGAAGTCCCCATTGCCGTTGTGGTTATTTATATCCTTTTAATTTACATTGTTGTAATGTTGTTTGATATCCATGGCTAGTATTAAAGAATAATATTAATATCCTCCCGACCGAATTTCGGCCACAGCGGCCAGTTTCAATGAGATTAGCCAATTAAGCAGGGCATATTATAGTGCACAAGTGTGTGCGCAAACACAGAGGCACTTTCTATTCCATCACTCTCATGATCCGATGGGACTACTAGCGACACGACCGGAAAGAGTTCCGGTACAGGACCAACGGGTTTACGTGCTCTCCGAGGCACGGGAGTGTAATACCACCAACTTACAGACTTCGGACTGATACTAAGAAATTTCTTTTTACGGAAAAATCCCAAAATCACTTTTTGGCTCGACCCGGGATTTGAACCCAGGACCTCAATATCTGCGGTTAAACACGCTACCGCTAGACCAATGAGGCAGTATCCATGGCTAGTATTATATAATAATAATAATATCTGGGGACAATGTCACACAGATCATCCTAGCCCCAAACTTGTACTATGCAAAGCTTGTACTATGGGTACCAGGCGACGATATACATACTTATATAGATAGATAAATACTTAAATACATAGAAAACATCCATGACTCAGAAACAAATATTCGTGCTCATCACACAAATATTTGCACTTACCGGGATTCGAACCCAGGACCACCAGCTTCGTAGGCAGGATCACTACCAACTAAGCTACGGTGACCGTATTATTAGATACGTATACGATAATAAGTGTAGTTTGACGCCTTAACAGAGTGTATTCCGTTCAAACAGCTTTTGGCGATGGACCAGATATACACTGTCAACTTTCATGGTGCAAGGTGACAGTTTAAAAATGATTTGCAGGACGCGGTCGTATCAAACGCGTATCAATTTCATGATGGTCATCCTTACAACGAAAAAAAAAGTTAATATCCAGGGACATTATTCACACACGGTCATCTGATCCCAAACTAAGCAGAACTATTACTATGGAAACCAGATAACTGATATACTACATATTCTACTTTTCTTTTGTAAATACTATTTTACATTTATTTATTTATACTAAAGTGTTGAATTTCAAATTATATCGTATAAATTTCCGGCCTTCTGTATAACTTTCTACTGGAACGGAACGGAACGGCTTTAGGTAATAAAGTTATAAGAGCGTTTGAACAGAATTCCTACAAACGGTTTGAATGAAGATTCCTTTGCCATTGTAGTACATTACGAGATGCCTGTACCGTGTGATAAGCCATGACGAGTATTCGGGTTAAAGATGTCAATATAATAAACAAGCTAGAACTGATATCACTGGAACTTTACTATAATATTAAACTTATTTACACTACTGGGGAGCTACCGGCTAAGTCGCCGAACATCGGGATAGTCATCGGCGTACAAATAAATATAGGTTAAAAATGACTTAATCAATAGTTAAATCGGCTTCGACGTTGAAAATCGTTTCCGGGCCATTTATGACATCACATGTGCTCATAGAAGCCGATTTAACAATTGATTAAGTCATTTTTAACATTTATTTATTTGAACCGACTCCGTGACTCCCCCTGACTGCTCCGTGGGTCAAGCGCTGACAAATTCAACCGTATGTAAACGTAGTACCGGTAAGTGAAACTGAAAAAAAGACCTCTTGTTTCTTTCTGATTGCGGGATCCAAAACAGGGGTTCTACTGGCTAAGTCGCCGAACATCGATTTCTTAAAAGGCGTTAAAATAAATAAAGGTTAAAAATGACTTAATCAATCGTTAAATCGGCTTCAACGTTGACAATCTATCAACGTTGAAGCCGATTTAACGATTGATTAAGTCATTTTTAACCTTTATTTATTTGAACGCCTTTTAAGACATCGATGTTCGGCGACTTAGCCGGTAGAGGCCCAGTTCAAGCAATGGCTTGAACATGCCTGAGCCTCACCGTTCAGAGTCATGTGTGATTTTGGCTTAGAGGGGTTTTTCAGTTGGTGGGTAAGAAGATACCATAGATATTCTATTGTTGAGTAAATGAATGGTTTAAAAATATATTTTGTTTTAGTGATAGATGACGCGGCATAGCAACTATTGAAACACAATAACCTAATTTTGTTCAAGCTTAGAACAAAACAAATATTTGGCAGTTATCTAAGAAGGAGTATTTTCATTGCTTCAACGTATAGAAATGTAAAGTTCAATTACAAAATGTATTTTAATTTTCGGGGTAGGAGGATACGAAATTATATATTACTAGCTGTGCCCCGCGGTTTCACCCGCGTTTAATTTTATAAATTATAGCCTGGATTAACACATAGGCTATAATTTATAAAGTTAGCCCCTGTGTGTCAGCTAACTCCATACTAAATTTTATTTAAGCGTGAAGTTTAGGCGTGAAGAAGTAACAAACATACACACTCACAAAATTTCACCCGTGATAATAAATTATGTCAATTATATAATACAAAACTTTCTTTAATATTCCTTTTAAATAGCCAGCTTGAAGCCTAGAACCTCAAAGAATTGAGTTTAAACAGTTGATATACGAACAAAGTTGCGTAGTTTATTGTACAGCAATAGTGCAAAATGCGGTTGTATTTTAGAAACTGTTGACGCGTAACGAATAGATTGTGCAGCTACTGTGGCACATGACATTCAAAGCGTAATATGAAAATTACTGTCATAAGCAAAAGATGAAAGCAAAGCCTAGATTTGAACTTCTAACATTCAGTGATATGAATACATATGTATATATGTACTTACTTGATACTTTCTTCAGAGAAACACAAAAGCCAAGTCAGAAGCTTAGTAGGCGGCTTAAAACACTCTCTCACCAGGGTAACTACTGCCCATACGATAAGAGAAGAGAGAGATTACAATAATATCGATTTCAGAGGTTGTCCTACAGTTAAGTTAGTTATACAGTTAATAACTTACAATAACTTGATACGAGCTAGCTAAATATCATTGCTGTTATAAAATAAATTTTATAAATGTTTTAATACAATCAATACAATGTGTACCTAATTATCTATGTTACTAGAAATAATAATGTATACAACTATAATACTACAAACATGTTCTGACTATTTACAAGCGCTTTTTTAAAGTCTACGTGAATAAAAACCTTTTTTATTTTATTATACTTTTATTTATTTAAAAAAATATTCAAAGTAATCCATTTCCAGCTCAAATGCATCTCTGTCAAACTGCATATTCTCGTAACGATAGTGCTACTTTCCAAACTACATAGAATACTTACTTAATGACGTCATATGTCAGCGAAACTCCAGCTAGTTATGAGAGATGTTCCTCTAACATACCTTTGTACTGCATCACAGTAAACTGGGCTCTTATACAGTAGTACAACAACATAAATATGTTGCTGTTGCTCATAGCCAGATGCTCTCAACGGTCCGTAAGTGATCGGCGGGGTCAAGCAACTAGGCTTACGGTCAGTCTATAGATGGGTCACCGCCAAAGCAAAATTTCTGAGAATCTCCGTGCTTCGGAGAGTATGTTAAGCTGTCGGTGCCAGTTGTTGCCTAATGGCAACAGTCGTTAAGCCATGTCAGAGGCCAACTGGGCGAATTGAACTACTCTGACACGAGGGTAATCACTGCTCATACGATAAGAGAAGAGAGAGATCACAATAACTTGGATTTTAGAGGTAAACTCCATAGAATACTTACTTAGTGACGTCATATGTCAGGGAAACTCCAGCTAGTTATGAGAGATGTTTCTCTAACATACCTTTGTACTGCATCACAGTAAACTGGGCTCTTATACAGTAGTTAAACAACAACTTACATATGTTACTGTTGCTCATAACCAGATGCTATCACCGGTCCGTAAGTGATCGACGAGGTCTAGCAACTAGGCTTACGGTCAGTCTATAAATGGGCACCGCCAAAGTGGTTTGATTTCTGAGGATCTCTGTGCGTCTATTATTTTAAACTGTTGGTGCCGGTTGTAGGCATTAGGCCAACAGTCGTTATGCCATGTCAGAGGCCTACTGGGCGGATTGAACAACTCTGACACTAGATTAACTACTGCCCATACCATAACAGAAGAGCGAGAGTTTGACTGGCCTATTGGTGTGGTTGGCAAATGCTTGCTTTTCACGCTGGAGGTTGTGGGTTCGATTCCCACCCAGGACAGATATTTGTGTGCATGAACATGTCTGCTTGTCATGAGTCCGGGTGTAATTATCTATATACGTATGTATTTACAAAAGAAAAGTAGTATATGTAGTATACCAGTTATCTGGTTTCCATAGTACAAGCTCTGCTTAATTTGGGATCAGATGGTTGTGTGTAAATAATGTCCCAGGATATAAAAAATAAAGATCACAATAATTTACATTTTAGAGGTCGTTCTGAAATTTAAAATTAGTTATACAGTTAATATTCATAAGTAATCCATTTCCAGCTCAAATGCATCTCTGTCAAACTGCATATTCTCGTAACGATAGTGCTACTTTGCAAACTACATGGAATACTTACTTAGTGACGTCATCTGTCAGCGAAACTCCAGCTAGTTATGAGAGATGTTCCTCTAACATACCTTTGTACTGCATCACAGTAAACTGGGCTCATATACAGCAGTTAAACAACAACATAAATATGTTGCTGTTGCTCATAGCCAGATGCTCTCACTGATCCGTAAGTGATCGGCGCGGTCAAGCAACTAGGCTTACGGTCAGTCTATAGATGGGTCACCGCCAAAGTGGTTTAATTTCTAAGCATCTTCGTGCTTCGGAGAGTATGTTAAGCTGTCGGTGCCAGTTGTTGCCTAATGGCAACAGTCGTTAAGCCATGTCAGAGGCCTACTGGGCGAATTGAACTACTCTGACACCAGGGTCACCACTGCCAATACGATAAGAGAAGAGCGAGAGTTTGACTGGCCTATTAGCGTAGTTGGCAAATGCTTGCTTTTCACGCTGGAGGTTGTGGGTTCGATTCCCACCCAGGACAGATATTTGTGTGCATGAACATGTCTGCTTGTCCTGAGTCTGGGTGTAATTATCTATATACGTATGTATTTACAAAAGAAAAGTATCTGGTTACCATAGTACAAGCTCTGCTTAGTTTGGGATCAGAGGGCTGTGTGTAAATAATGTCCCAGGATATAAAAAAAGATCTCAGTAATTTACTTTTTAAAGGTAGTTCAAAATTTGAAAGTTAGTTACACAGTCAATATTCAAAAGTAATCCATTTCCAGCTCAAATGCATCTCTGTCAAACTGCATATTCTCGTAACGATAGTGCTACTTTGCAAACTACATAGAATACTTACTTACTGACGTCATATGTCAGCGAAACTCCAGCTAGTTATGAGAGATGTTCCTCTAACATACCTTTGTACTGCATCACAGTAAACTGGGCTCTTATGCAGTAGTTAAACAACAATATAAATATGTTGTTGTTGCTCAGCAAATGCTCACACCGGTCCGTAAGTGATCGGCGAGGTCAAGCAACTAGGTTTACGGTCAGTCCATAGATGGGTCACCACCAAAGTTTAATTTCTGAGCATCTTCGTGCTTCGGAGGGCATTTTAAGCAGTCGGTGCCGGTTGAAGTCATTGTATATATTGTATATTCGGCAACAGTCGTTTAGCCATGTTAGAGGCCTACTAGGCGGATTGAACAACTCTGATACTAGGGTAAGTACTGTGACTGCCTCGTTGGTCAAGCGGTAGCGTGTTCAACCGCAGATAACAAGGTCCTGAGTTCAAATACTGGGTCGGGCCGAAAGTGATTTTGGGATTTTTCTGTAAAACGAAATAATCTTAATATCAGCCCGAAGTCTGGGTGTTGGCGGTATTATACCACCGTGCCTCGGAGAGCACGTAAAGCCGTCGGTCCTGTACCTGACCTCTTTCCGGTCGTGTCGCTAGTCGTCCCATCGGATCATGAGAGTGATGAAATAGAAAGTGCTCCTGTGTTTGCGCACACACTTGAGCACTATAATATGTCCCGCGCAGATGGCTAGTCTCCTTTAAGACTGGCCGCCGTGGCCGGATCTTGGCTAGGAGGGCATTAAGTACTGCCCATACGATAAGTAAATAAGTGGAAAACCCATTTACATAACTATTTTTTTGTAGATTTATGTATCATACATTGTATATCTAAAGATTAATACATATCAATTAATATAGTCACGTCATAGCTTAAATATACAACGGAAAATTGGATACATGTACACAAGGGTTTCAGTTTAATCAAACGAAGGATAACATTAAGCATTAAGGTTGTTTAATATATTAGCGAAGACTTAATGACTTTCTCTGACTTTGTGATCATTAATCAGCAACAACACTTCTTTTGGGTAAAACAGATAACTTTACAAAATCCAATTTATGGACACAAAGCATATCCAGTATCAGAATAACGATTTACACACGAACAGTATTAGATCAACGTCATGTTAAGAAAATCAGATCCATGTCATGGTATCATTAATAACAGTAAGCCAGCAAACAAGCGCATGGCCATATACATACATATATATGAATGCTCACATTGGTATTAGATTTACGCGTTGCTTTATCCAACATCCAATAGAGTCATATCTTCAATGGGACGAATTTACTTTACTTTGAGACAACATTAAAAAGATTACTAGTGCCAAATAATTGAGTACCACCTCCAACAACGATAAATAAAAAACCATGCCCTCGTATCTCTTACAGCGTATTTTTCTACAATCAATCTTCAATGCAATTCTCGGTAGTTTCTTGTCTGTTTAGTTTCAGTTTACTATAACCTACATACTTTGGTATGTGTACGTCCTAAAGGTTCAGAGTGATGCATTACTGTGATCTTTCCGTATGAGGATGAATGCATTAAAACATCTGGTATATTATGATCTGTGACTTATTGGATGTTTATATTAAAAGATCTACTTATTTAATTATTATTATTATTGAACGAGACTTCGAGATTCTTGTTTAATCTACGTAGTCCAGACGCCAGCACATCAAGCTACCCCAATCTATCAAATTTCCCCAATTGAAGTGAACCTTATGCTTTTGTGATAAAGTTGAAAAACTATAAAAAACCCTAAAATTTAAAAAAAAAATTTTTTTTTTTAATATTTACGGACAATGTCACCCAGATCAACCTAGCCCCAAACTAGGCAAAGCTTGTACTATGGGTACCAGGCGACGATATACATCCTTATATAGATAGATAAATACTTATATACATAGAAAACATCCATGACTCAGAAATAAATATTCGTGCTCATCACACAAATATTTGCACTTACCGGGTTTCGAACCCAGGACCTCCAGCTTCGTAGGCAGAAGCACTACCAACTAGGCTACGGTGACCAAATTTGACAGATTGGGTTAGCTGGATGTGCTGGCGTCTGAACTTTCTTCTATTTAGTGTACAAAGATTTACAGCAAAGTATATAACGATATATGGAAACAGCTAGCCACCACATGTGAATACAATTACGATAAACAATATTGATCTCGGCATAATTACCATTGCAAGTATCAAAATGCCCTAGGGACTTTCAAATAATTATTACGCACGACAATTGAATATTTCAAATAGGGTAACATATGAAACAATTTTTAATTACTTAAGTGAAATAATGATAATTACACATAAGAATTTTTGCAATGTTATGCAGCCTTATGATAATAACAGAGAGTGTACCGCGGCAGCGGCCGGCGTGTGCCAGAATCCAAATAATGTGCACACATAAAACATTTAAAAAAAGCAAAGGAATGCGTCATGATTCTATCTTGCTGCTATGATTATAATATTATGAGATTCTTGGCTTAGGAAAATAATTATTTGAAATACAAATGAAATATTTTATGAATTGCAGTTAAATACTACCCATTACTTTTCAGTCTTCATTTTATAGTCTTTTTAAAAAGGTTGGCTAGAAGTTTAAATAAAATTAAAATAATTACATCATTACAATAGTAGTTTTTTTACTTGGAATGCATCAAATAAAATTAAAATTCATTGATGCATATTTTTTTATTCAACGAACGAAAAATACTCCAATGTACATTCGAAGGCTCGAATTTGGAAAATGAATGCAGATGGTCACCGATATCGTCATTTTAGTATGAATTCATGCAAATAATTTTCATAGTACGTGTTACGGAAATTGTATACTATCGCACTTAATTCGTTAATAATAATTGCAATGCTGCCATTATTCTGCTCAAAGGCAGCGCTGTCGAAAATATTGAAATGGTGAATATTATTTTATTGTTCCTTATTTTACTGACGAAGAAGCTATCTCAAATTGTTATAGGTGTAGGTAGTAGTTGCCTGGTGGATTTTATGTGATTTGTTAATTTTGTAAATGCGTAAATTAAGGACGCAATTTTAGTTTATCTTGCACAAGATTATTGCATAAGAAGACTTTATTATGTTTTTGATTATATACCTTCATCATCATCATATCAGCCGAAAGACGTCCACTGCTGGACAAAGGCCTCCCCAAGGATCTCCACAATACCCAGTCCTGCGCTGCCCGCAGCCAGCGGCTTCCCGCTTACAATGCCGCTTACAATGCCGCCTTACAATAATTTTAATTAAATTTCCTGTCAATAATTTAAACTTTTATATGTCACAATTATATTTCTTAAATGCATACAGCTGTCCAAACCACATGCCCTTATAAGATGAACCGATGATATTTGGAGGGTCGCTGAAAGCAGTTGTTGAGATCTTTGGGAGAAGACTATATCGTCCACTGCTCGGACGACTTTCAGCTGATATTATAATGATGATGAAGAAACCTGCATCATATTTGTAACTCAAATATAAATGGATATGAAAATTGGTTAGGCTTAATGCAACATTTATCCCCGTGGGAGTTCAATTTGATTGGGATCCGGGCTACTGGAATAATTTATATGTCTGGTCTAGAAATAGAAATATCATTAACATTTGATTTAGGTCAGGATACATTGGTTTATTTAGTAATTTACATATAATTTCACTATATATGAACTATTCATTTTCTAACTCCTCCTTTTTTCTCTTTCTGATTAAATTCGTTGCGGGATCTAAGACAGTTAAAGAGGTTCCCCGGGACATGCCTGAGCTTCACCGCTCAGTGTCATTTCATTGTGTGCCACTGTTGATCATCAATGTTGTCAATAGTTGAGTAGAAATTGAATTATTACAAATATAGTGTGCTAAGCAACGGGTTCTTTACTTATTTTTTTAAAGACAACGTTCGAAATGCATCCTTTTATCGTAGAGTACTTTACTAGCACAGTTGCCCCGTGCGGCAATCGAACCCGGGACTCGTGTCGCGAGGCAACTAAACAAAACTCAGTAAGGAATTTTGGCATAATAATGTAGTTTCCTTTCAAGATTATTTAAAAGTTGTCTTAACAAAGCGATTACACGGACAGCATAGTCGATTCATCAGATTTTTGAGGCTTCGTGAAATTTGTAGTAGAGTAGAGAGATCCACTAAGTTTGTTCCGCTGGGTCTACTCAATTGAGGTGTATAGCTTAAAACACGACCATGGTGATACACACAAGGTCCGCGATGACAATAATAATAATGATTATGCCGTCAGTACAGACAGAACGATTCCGACAAGATAAAGTAAAATATAAATAAAACTATTATCTGATAGGGATTCCCGTTACTCGACTTCTACACCCTCAACGTGATGTGCTCGGGAGATGATAACCTCACAGCAAGATTTAAATTATTTAGGTTAGGAGACACCGTGAGTTGAACGTAGCATGGTGCCTCGCGTCTTACTACGCTATATACATATAACAAATGATTCTGCACGAGAGCGTGCATGAACGCTCTTATACAGGGTAGCCGAGGAGTTGACGTTCAAATGCAAAATTTAGATACTTTATGATGAGGAGTATCCGAATCAACCCCATGTGTGTTCTACGATTTTGCGTTTTTTTGTAACTTTGAAAATTTAAGAGTCCTGAGCTCAAACCGTAATTTTGAACTTTCGAATAAATTATGTCATTCAAATCAATTCTGCAATGATTGGATAAACTATACTTTTTAGGGTGTTAGGTTAAACAATGCTTATCACATAAATTTGTTATCACAAAAAAAACTGAACCAAATATGTTCAACAGAACTAGAAAAAATCGAAAACTGACGTTAGATGAAATTTACGACAAAATCATTAAAAAAAACATATTATGTTCGAGAAGTGTTTGCTTGATATGTAGCTTTTAGTATGTACACGTGGCTGCATGTAGCATGTGTAGTCACGTGGTGCGCCCGTATTCGTTCGTATGAGAAGTTCGTCAATATTTATCTCTTTTTATATAGTTAATAAAATAGCAAAGGTCCAGGGTCGGAGGTTTTTACTGTTAAGTTAATAAAGGTCGTAATAACTTGAGTGTTAAATATACGATTCCAAGTATTAAAAGCGCTGTAAATGTTTATCGGTAATATAAATTTTCTCTCAACAATAGCTTTACCCAATCTGTTTTTAAATTTAAACGCTATATTAATCAGGATTTGCTGAAATTAACCACAGACGCTAATTTCAGAGTCGTTAAGGATATTCTCATAGGCCACCCTTCTGGGTACTTAACCTCCCAACGATGCTAATTTTTTTATCGATATTTTCTTTTATTATATTATTAGATTATGGACCAAAGCCCGTGTTCATGCCCGCTTGAGTATGATTCGCCGGACCGTCTCAACTGGGTCGTGTTGAAACCGGTAGTAGATGAACCCACTGAGTTTGTTTCGCTGGGTCTTCTCAGTTGGGGCGCATTGGATCCGGTGGTAGCATTAAAGCGCGACCGTCGTTATTAACACAAAGTCCGTCATAATAATAATACCTTAATATAGACAGAACCATTGACAATATGTAGTAAAAATATTAGTCTTAAACTAGATAATTAAACATAATCTCTTGACAATAACTTGATACGAGCTAGCTAAATATCAATGCTATAATAAAATAAAATTTTATAAATGTTTTCATACAATGTGTACCTTAATATCTATGTTACTAGAAATAATAATTTATACAACTGTATTACTACAAACATGTTTTGACTATTTACAAGCGCTTTATTAAAGTCTACGTGAATAAAAATGTTTTTTATTTTATTTTATAAAAAAAAAAATGCTGACTCTTTGACCCAAACAACTGAATTTAAAATTAATGATCATCGCTAAATGACATCTGGCGTTAAACATCACATGCAAGTCGCGTGGTGAACTTAGCAAATTAGGGATTTGTCCTATGCGTTTTTTTTCATGTCAGAGGTCGACAAACGAGCAAGTGGGTCACCTGATGGTAAGTGATCACCGCCGCCCATGGACACTCGCAACATCAGAGGAGTCGCGGGTGCGTTGCCAGCCTTTAAGAGTCAGCAAAAAAGTGTTGCTGACCCTCCCGCCCACCCCGATGAGCTGCTCTTCGAGCGAATGAGCGCTGTGCCCTACCTCTCTTAAGAGTTTCGAATTATATGCGGCATAACGTTTCTTTTTTTTTTAAGACCACGTCCGCATTAGGTAAATTCATCCCTGTGTCGCAGAGTACTTTACAAACATATAATAGACGCACACAAATTACATCCAGATTCAGAACAACTATTTATGGGTCACACAAATAGTTGTCCGGCGCCCCACTCTAACCCGCGACACGAAGTAGTGCAGTCAATTTGACAGACGCTAATTTCAGAGTCGTTAAGGATATTCTCATAGGCCAGCCTTCTGGGTACCTAACCTCCCGACGATGCTAAAATTTTTTTCGATATTTTCCTTAATTATATTTTTCTTTAATTATTAGTTATTTTTGTTAATATAATTCTTAATGTTTCACTTAATCTTATTTCTTATCCTTCATTTGCACAATACTTTAAAATTTAAGAAGCGCAGTGACAAATCAGATGTTCTTATCGCATCTCAACAATAATATAATAATAATAAAAGGTGGCAACAATGGGAACGGAATGCATTGTGAGGGGGTTCCTTATTCTGTCGCCCTGACCACCGCACCGGCATCAACCCCGCCGTTAGAGCAACTCAATTTTTTCATTGTTATTTATATAATATTATTGATTTCTTTTTTATATCAATTTTATAAATATAAATATTAAAAAAATAAGAAATTAAATAAATAATTTGAAATAATATCCCGGGACATTATTCACACCCAGATATCTGATCCCAAACTAAGCAGAGCTTATATTATGGAAACCAGATAACTGATATACTACAAATACTACTTTTATTTCGTTAATACACATTTATAGATAATTACACCCAGATGCAGGACAAACGGACATGTTCATGCACACAAATATTTCTCCTGGGAATCCAACTCACAAGTTTGAAAGGCAAGTATCTATGCAACCGGCACGTCAAATCTTAAGTTTTGTGTTCACTAAACGTATGCCGTGACACTGTAGATATTTCAAAACAACATAGTAGCCAGAACGCCATAAGCACAGAACCAAAACAATGTCAATGTGTACGTGGAACTCTGTCTGAACTTAAACCTTTAGGCTGCAACCAGTGCCTCGGTCACTATCTACGTCAAGTAATAAAGGCACACCTAGTGTACCAGTGGCGAAGAGTCACACATTACGTTTGTCAAACCAAATATTTTTCATCATAAAGTGGCTATTATTTTCAAAAGAGACATTTTCTAGTTTAGCCCTATAAAATACTAGCTTACGGTGAAAGCCGCGGGGCGCTGGTTTCAACCGCGTTAAACTAAATAAATTTTACTTTTTATTATACATACTTTTGCTTTTATTAAATACTCCATGTAGAAGGTATAGCGAACGTCATTGATTATAATTATTCATAGGTTTTATCTTATAAATATATATATATTTTTTAATCGCTCTTTTAAAAAAAAAATGCGTTTATTGACACGTTTTTTTGTGTAATGTAGTTAATTTACATTAGTGTAAATGCATATTTTTCATTTGACATGACGGAAGTTCATTGATGATTCTGGTATTTACTATAGTAGAACCGTCTATGAACTTCCATCTCGGGGTCGACTGCGGACTACATTGTTGCCATCTAAACTGCATTAGTGTCAAGTTTATATTTAGGAATTCTAAGTAAAATTAAATACATACATTACATAGACTCTTTCCTGTTTCCCAGAGGGGTAGGCAGAGACATCTGCCTACCCCTCTGGGAAACAGGACATGTAATGTATGTATTTAATTTTACTTAGAATTCCGAATATAAATTATTGTTTGATATATTTATAAGTTGTTTCCCTAATCATAAAAAAATAATATAAACTTGACACTAATGCAGTTTAGATGGCATTTGTCATGATCTTTGCACACCTATTTTGCCTCTCAGGTTATTTCTGACCTGCCCTTTCTTGAGAACGAACGGCAATTTTTCAAGTCATAAATTTCATAGATAAGGTCCAATAAATAAAGATAAAATAAATAAATAAAAAAGGTTTTTATTCACGTAGACTTAAAAAAGCGCTTGTAAATAGTCAGAACATGTTTGTAGTATTATAGTTGAATACATTATTATTTCTAGTAACATAGATATTTAGGTACACATTGTATTGATAGTATTAAAACATTAACAAATTAATATTATATTATTGTCAAGAGATTATGTTTAAGTTTAGTTATCTAGTTTAAGTCTAATTATCTAGTTTAAGTCTAATATTTGTAATACATATTGGCAATGGTTCTGTCTATATTAAGGTGATATTATTATGACGGACCTTCTGTTAATAACGACGGTCGCGCTTTAAAGCTACCACCGGATCCAATGCGCCCCAACTGAGAAGACCCAGCGAAACAAACTCAGCGGGTGTCTCTACTACCGGTTTCAACACGGCCCAGTTGAGACGCTCCGGCGAAACATACTCAATGGGGCATATACACGAGATTTGGTCCACTTACTGTAATTATTTAGCAGGCAAACACAATATATGCTCGATCGGTTGTCTGATTATTTATTTATTTTAGGTTTAATATATTAGAAAGAGAAAATAAAAACGTCAAAATAAAAGTAACATTAATCATTTTGAGACACAACCAACAGTTCTGAAATTCGTAGAATATTTAAATAATAGATAGTTTTATTACAGATAGTTCATGTAACACAAAAGATTACTCATGTCTATATGGCTATAAGATCTCCAGCGGACTATGTGCAGTTAGATGCCGACCGCCAAATGTCTTTATCGTCAATGTAATCCTTAGTAGTGTAGTAACCCTTAGCCATAAGTTCACGTTTAATGTGTGACTTAAACTTATTATCAGGTAGTTTAGTTATATGAATAGGGAGCTTGTTATAAAACCTAGTACAATTTCCCATGAATGACTTTTTAGTTTTGCTAACTCTAAAGGCTGGTATAGCTAGTTTGTCCTTGTTTCTTGTATTGACATTGTGCAAGTCACTCCGTTTTTTATATTTATCTAAAATTTTCCGCACAAACATTATATTCTGATATATGTATTCAGATGGAACAGTAAGTATATTGGAACAGTAAGATACCATACCTATTTAATACACAAGCCGAAAATAGTCGTGTTATGTAAATTCTCCGCCACTGCTAAGTACTAAATCGTCACTAGAAGCCATTGAATAATTCATGTAGCCTCGTGTTTTGTGCTACAGAGCTGATATTGTGGAGTGTGCAAGCGATGTGGTCAACACGTGGGGGGAGACTACTGAAGATTTGTCGCATTTTGTATTCAATGCATTCAGAGTGTGGTAAGAGGGGATTTTACCGTGTGGAGACGGTATAAAAATTTTAAAAAGAAAAATTTGTCTAAATTAATTACATCTAGGGCATTTTAATGGATGTCAAAAAAAAATTTCGCATCATCTCGGGAGGCAAAATGCCCAAAAGGCTGGCTGTATTCTCACATGGTATGATAATGCTGATTCTTTGACCCAAACAATTGAAATTAAAATGAATAATCATCGTTAGGATGATTTCAGAGTGACGCGCGCGGCACGCGCCGGCGGCCAGCGCGTCTCAACAGCCATTTTAAGTGTACGCAACGGCGCGTGCGAGACGCGTCACTCTGAAACGCTAGCTGCCAGTAGAGGAGCTCGGGCAGCGCTGGCCGACGGCGCGCGTCTCACCGGTGGCGCGTTTAAACTGCGTGACTATGAAACGCAACTACTATCTAGTGTAATTGTAAGCGCGCGCGTTTGGACGGCGCCGCTCGCCGGCGCGACTCTGATATCAGCTTTAACTGACATCTGGCATCGAGCATCGCGTGCAAGCCGCATAGTGAGCTTTAAGCGGTGAACTTAGGAAATTAGGGATATTTCCTATGCGTTTTTTTAATTTTATGGGGCATAACATTTTTTTTTTTTTAATGACGCCCTCATTAGGTAAATAAGTCCCTGTGTCGCGTGGTACTTTACAAACATATAACAGACGGACTCAAATTACATCCAGATTCAGAACAACTATGTATGGGTCACAAAAATAGTTGTCCGGCGCCACACTCTAACCCGCGACACGAAGCGGCGAGGCACACGTGCAATTTGACTTGAAAATTGATGGCGGAAGTGCATATTTTTTTTTTAAATAAGATAGGAGTTTTTTGAATGAACACTGATCTAAATATAAATTTATATACATTATATATTTATCTAATAGATTCTGTACACACAAAAATAAGTAAAATAATTTAAATTAAGACGAAACAGGTACATGGGTTCTGCTAATTTCAAAAGAAATTTCTTCAAGTACACCCAGAGAGGAAATATTAAAGTACAACAAGTAAAGTACATGATGTATGTATATATATAATGACTGCCTCGTTGGTCTAGCGGTAGCGTGTTCACCCGCAGATAACGAGGTCCTGGTTTCAAATCCCGGGTCGGGCCAAAAGTGATTTTGGGAATTTACTGTTAAAAGAAAAAATTCTCAGCATCAGCCGGAAGTCTGGGAGCTGGCGGTATTATACCCCCGTGCCTCGGAGAGCACGTAAAACCGTCGGTCCTGTACCTGACCTCTTTCCGGTCGTGTCGCTAGGCGTCCCATCGCATCGCGTGATGGAATAGAAAGTGCTCCTGTGTTTGTGCACACACTTGTGCACTATAATATGTCCCGCGCAGATGGCTAATCACTATTGAGACTAGCCGCCGTGGCCGAAATTTGGCTAGGAGGACATTTTATATATGGCTACACACCAAGATTTGTACTGGTTGGGGGTCAAAGCCATGACCTCTGGATTAGCAGTTCGGGACGAGGCGCGGGAGTATACCTAACCAACAAGCCGAAAATAATCGTGTTATGTAAATTCTCCGCCACTGCTAAGTACTAAATCGTCACTAGAAGCCATTGAATAATTAGGTATAACCAACAGGCCAGTCATTAGATAGAGTCAAACGCCTACTAATAAAATCGAGCACCAGACTAACCAGTCCCATTTACTGGTTTTACTTGTAGGTTTTGAGGGTGAATGGCAGACGGTCAATTATTTATGGTATTACATCAGACTGAGAGACGAACTCACTAAAAATTCGTAAACGCATCTAAGAGTAAGATATTATATAGACAAATGGGTCATATAAGGACTGTAAACGAAATAAAAGAGGTGTACAAATATAGTGACAAAAGGAAATCCGTTGTCTCTGCCTCTCTGGGAAACACACGTGAGTCTATGTCTATGAGTCTATCATATCAGCCGATGCTAGTAGGCCTATGAACTAGTGTCGTGATTAGTAAATTTAGTGATTAGTGATAGCAATAATGTAATTATAAAGACATATGAAAAAAGTGTCTTCCCCTTAACAAATATGACTGAGGAAAGTTGGTGGATTGATTCTTAAAATTAATTATGTTTATGTAGAAGTTTAGGTTAATATAAAATTACTTATTAGTCTCTAGACTAGATTGTTATACTTATAAAGTAATATACTTGGTACAATATTAAATAAAAAAAAAATATCAGCCGGAAGACGTCCACTACTGGAGAAAGGCCTCCCCCAAGGATCTCCACAATAGCCGGTGCTGGTCCGGTCCTATGTCGGTGTTCGATCTATGTATGTTTGTAAATAGACATAGATCATTTTATTGCCAGAAACTGTATACAGAATAAAGATGTTATAACAATTTGATTGATCAACAGTTACCCATATCGGCCATGCAATATTTTTTCTACCTATCTTAATATTAAACAATTTATTTGTATGTAAACGAGACAAAAACATCCATGAACAAATTTTTGTCATAAACATTTTCGTATTCTTTTAATAACTCCCCAGCGCCACATTAATAATTCATCTAAAATACCACCAGATGGTACCAAGGTAAAATAATTGGTGAAAATAAATCGATATTGACTTCAACGAAACTTAATAATTATATAGCACTAGTAATTGTGACGTGGAAATAATAGATACAATGTCGTTTAATTCTTATTTTAGCTTAGATATTGCATAAGCTTTAGTAATATTTATTTTACACAATCAATTTAGCAAATAAGTATAAATAAAGGGGGTACCCTTGCAGTCGTAGTTAGATGCTCTCACCGGTCCCTAAATGATCAGCCAGGTTAAGCAACTAGGCTCTCATTAGTCTATAGATGGGTGACCGCAAAAGTTTCTCAGCGTGTCCGTGTTTCGGAGGGCACGTTAAGTTGTCGGTCCCAGTTGTAGCCATTAGGTAGCAGTAGGATGATCTGTGTGACATTGTCCCTATATATTATTATTATTATCAATTTAGCAAATAAGTATAAATATACCCCCTTGCAGTCATAGTTAGATGCTGTCACCGGTCCCTAAATCATCAGCCAGGTTAAGCAACTAGGTCTCGGTTAGTCTATAGATGGGTGACCGCAAAAGTTTCTCAGCGTGTCCGTGTTTCGGAGGGCACGTTAAGTTGTCGGTCCCAGTTGTAGCCGTTGTAGCAGTCGTTAGGCCATGTCTGAGGCCTACTGGGCGGGTTGAACAACTCTGGCACTAGGATACCACAGCCCATACGATAAGTAAATAAGGTAATCATATCGACCAAAATACGTCCACAGCTGGACTAAGACCTCCCATATAGATCTCATTCATTGCCGGTATTGCGCTACCCGAATCCAGCGGCTTCTAGTGATTCTCACAAGAGCATAGATCCAACTTGGTCTGCCCACGCTACGTCTTAAGGTTCGCGGTCGCCTCTCTAAATTTTTCTACCCCAACGGCGGAAAGGTTATATAATTATTATGACTGACCGCGAGTCTAGTTACTTAACCTCGCCGATCGCTTACGGGCCGGTGAGAGCATCTAGCTATTATATATATAAAGAGCAAAGAGCCTCGATCAACATCTTAAGAAGCTGTCGCTGGATCTATGGGTTGAGGGCCCAATACAGAAGGCGGCAATTATGGGAACGGCACGCATCATGAGGAGTTTCTTCATTCTGGCGCCCTAACCAGGCGGCTATCTATAACCCTAACCTAGGTGGCCTAGGACTCGGTTTTTTTCGTATTTTTTCACGCACGCTCGCACTAGAGTATATAGTCCCTGTGTCGCGGGGTATATTACAAACATATAATAGTCTCGTTTTATGAGGCTATAGCCTCTTTACATCATTCTGTCTCCCGCTTTGCTCTGGAGGGAAGTGAAAAAATTCATTTTCTAACTCCTCCTTTTATTTCTTTCTGATTAAATTCGTTGCGGGATCCAAGACAGTTAAAGCGATTCCCCGGGACATGCCTGAGCCTCGCCGCTCAGTGTCATTTCATTGTGTGCCACTGTTGACCCTCGCTTACAGGAGTTGCAGTGGTGGGTAAGAGGGAGGGATTAGTCTCGTATAAAAAAAAACATATAATAGACGGGAACACAAATTACATACAGACTCAGTACAACAGATTACTTTATGGGTAAGGTAGTCCACCTGGGGCACCCATCTGAATGGCACCTGCGCGAATGGCACCTAGCCTAGTCCACGAAAGGCACCTATCAATATTTTAGGCAGGTGCTCTTCGTGGATTCAATTTATTTTTACATTCTTGTCCACGAAGAGCACTTGAGTCGTATGTGCTTAGTGTAATTTTAATGTGTAACATTCGCTTAAACATAAGAAAATACTAACCTCTTAACGTGCGTAATATAAGTAATGTTAATAAACGTTCTAGGGATTTTATCGATATCTTTCACTTAACAACCTAGGTTACTGAGTCGTAGGTGTTCTTCGTGGACAAAAATGTAAAATAAATGGAATCCACGAAGAGCACCTGCCAAAAATATTGATAGGTACCTTTCGTAGACTAGGTTAGGTGCCATTCGCGCAGGTGCCATTCAGATGGGTGCCCTTGGTGAACTACCTCTTATGGGTCACACAAATAGTGTCCTGTGCGGTATTCAAACCCGGGACACGAAACGGCGAGGTGACTGTCTTAGCGGCTACTTCACACGTTATATATAAATATTTTATTATTTTATGTTTCATCATGTATCAATTTTATAAAAATAAATATGTCATAATTAAAGTGGAATAATAATAATAATATTGTAAATCAAGTCACACAACTTCCGTTCCATTTCACACAAACATTTCTCTAACGTTATGCAAGTTTGCACGTTAATTATACCGTTGTAGTAATAGATTCAACTTAATTGTTACTTAGTTTGCACGGAAACATGATTGAATCTAGTTTACTTGGAGTACAAATATTGTAAAACCAGAGCAGATTCAACAGACTTCAAGCATCTTAATTGCTTAATTCAAAAGTCACTTGTTCAGTTAAAATATGACATTTGCGTGGAATCGACCATTTTTAGGGTTCCGTAGCCAAATGGCAAAAAACTTAACCCTTATAGATTCGTCATGTCTGTCTGTCTGTCCGTCCGTATGTCACATCCATTTTTTTCCGAAACTATAAGAGCTGTACTGTTGAAACTTGGTAAGTAGATGTATTCTGTGAACCGCATTAAGATTTTTATACAAAAATAGTAAATAATAATAATTTTAGGGGTTCCCCATACATAGAACTGAAAACCTCATAATTTTTTTTTTCATCGTACTCATACATGTGGGGTGGTTAGGTTTTCAAAAATGATATTGAGGTTCCTAATATTATTTTTTTCTAAACTGAATAGTTTAGGAAGTGTCTCTCGCACAAAACTAAAAAGAATATATGATGAACATTACCATGTAAACTAACAAAGAAAATAGGTTTGAAAGAAATCTAGTTAGTAGTTTTTTTTTTAATGCGTCATAAATCGTAAACCGCAATTTACCTTTCATTTAATCAACTGAAATACTTGCTGCTACGGAACCCTTCATGGGCGAGTCCGACTCGCACTTGGCCGATTTTTTTACCCTACCGTGGAGTGCATGATGCTAATGCTAAGGCTTATATAGATAACATTACAAAAGCGTGGCCGAATTAGATGGCGTATAAGCAACCTTCATCTTTACTTAGGCTCAAGTTTAGTGCTTCCAAAGCACAGGTGAGTCTACTCTATTTATTCTGCTTCCATATTTTCTACTGAATTTTTATCATTATATAGAAAAATAACGGGCCGGTTATTTCTTGTTTGTCCTGAAACTGGGTGTATAATCTATACATATAATAAAATCGTAGAAAAGTCAAAACTGTACACAGAATATTTTTTAAAAGGATACTTAGGGCGTGATCTACAATCGATATGGAAACCAAAAATATAGTTTTTAGAATTTCTGTTTATCTGTTTGTCTGAATGTATGTCCGGGCTAAACTCAAAAAGTACTGGATGACATTACTTCAAATTTTGCATGAATATTACTAAGAGGTCAGGTCAACATATAGGCTACATATTATCACGTTATCATCTACGTGGGAGGCGCAGTGGTAATTTATAAAATTTAACGCGGGTAAAACCGCGGGGCACAGCTAGTATCATGTATAATATAAGTATGTTTTTCAATAAAAAGTAGTATCTATACATATAATAAAATCGTAGGAAAGCCAAAACTGTACATTGAATATTTTTAAAAAAGATACTTGGGGCGTGATCTACAGTCGATATCGAAGCCAAAAATATAGTTTTTAGAATTTTTATCTGTTTGTCTGTATGTATGTCCGGGCTAAACTCAAAAAGTACTGCATGGATTTACTTCAAATTTTGCATGAATATTTCTAAGAGGTCGGGTCAAAATATAGGCTATACCTACCTATCTTATCTCGCTATCACCTACGGGGGAGGAGCTGTGATAATTATCTAATAAAATTTACATACATACATACATACATAGACTCACGCCTGTTTCCCAGAGGGGTAGGCAGAGACAACGGATTTCCATTTGTCACGATCTTTGCATACTTCTTTTGCCTCGATTACTGACATTATATTCTTCATACATGCTCGCCGGTTTAGGGTACTTCTGACCTGCCCTTTCTTGAGAACATCTCCAATTTGGTCAGAGAATGTTCGACGTGGTCTTCCCCTTCCGGTTGTCCCATTCACACAGGCCAGGTATACTTCTTTTGTCAATCTTCTTTCATTCATCCTTTCTAAATGGCCAAACCATCTCAGCATGCCTTTTTCAATCTTTGTGACTACATCCTCTTTCACACCACAACGCTCTCTTACATCAGTATTTCGAATTCTGTCTCTCAAAGTCACACCACACATACTTCTCAGAGCTCTCATTTCCACTGCATTTATTTTACTTTCATTCTTTTTCTGCCATACCCAACTTTCACTTCCATACATTAAAGTTGGCACTAACACTCCATCGTGCACGGCTAGTCGAGCCTTCTTTGATACTTGCCGGCTACTCATAAAGGCGTGTAGTGCCCCATTCACTCTATTCCCCGCATTTACTCTTCTAACAATATCTTTTTCATATTTCCCATCTCTCGTAAACAAAGTTCCCAAATATACAAACTCATTCACCTGTTCGACTTTCTCTCCTCCAATCACAATATCACACGTTGTCGTGTATTCATCCCTCTCAAATACCATTACTTTCGTCTTACCTACATTCATTTTCATCCCTTTCCTTTCAAAAGCTTCATGCATATTTGTTACCATCACCTGCAACTCGTCCGCAGATGATGCAAGTAGAACTTGATCATCAGCGTACAGCAGACATTTGATGAGTAACTCATTCATCCTTACACCGCATTCACTTTCTTTCAAATCTTTTAAACAGCTATCCATGAATAGGTTAAACAACCACGGTGACGCTACACATCCCTGTCTAACACCCTTTTGGATGCTAAACCACTCGGTGTATGACCCGTTAATCCTCACGCAAGCTCTGGAATCCCTATAAAGAGATTTTAGTGCTTGAACAAGGTTGTCGTTCAACCCATACATGGACAGTACCGACCATAGTTCACTCCTCAACACTCTATCGTAGGCCTTTTCTAAGTCTACGAAGGCACAGTAAACCTTTTGGTTTTTGCCCAAAAACTTCTCTACTATGCTTCGCAGAGAAAAGACCTGATCCGTGCATCCCATTCCTTTCCGAAAACCTGCCTGTGCATCCCATATTTTCGCATCGGTTTCTTTCACAACTCTTTCAACCAATACTTTTGCATACAACTTACCAACGACGCTGAGTAGACTAATGCCCCTATAGTTTTTACAGTCTTGCCGTGAGCCTTTCCCTTTGTAAAGAGGTACGATGACAGCCTTGCACCAATCACTTGGCACTTGGCCGGTGGTATAGCATAAATTGAATAGGCTGCACAGCTGACTCGCTATGACGCCATGTCCAGCCTTCAGCATCTCGGAAGTTATCCTGTCATACCCTGGTGACTTACCTGATTTCATACCCTTAATAGCTTTCACAATCTCATCCATACCAATGTCATCTTTACATTTGTTCTTGTCTATACTTAGTGAACTACGTTCACTCTCTGTTACACCTCTTTCATACAAACTTTCAAAATACTCCTTCCAACGTTTTAACACGCATTCTTCCCCTTTCACTATATTTCCATCTTGGTCTCGTATGGATTTCAGTTCTGAGGTTTGAGTTATGCCTCTTACTGATCTAACGGATTTCCAGAAAAACTTAATGTTCGTCTGAAAATCCTTAGACAACCTTCTATCAAAATTATCCTTTTGTTCATTTTTCTTTTCATTCACCACATCCTTTACAATTCCTTTCATTTTCCTATAATCATTCCAGGCCCTTTCTATATCCTCATTCGTCGCCTTATGCATTCGTTCGTTTGCTCTGGTGGCTAGCCAGTCTAACCACGCTTTCTTCTTTTCACATACAACTTTTTGTACACTTTTATCCCACCAAATATTCTTCATCTTTCTTCCTCTTCGTCTCTTTATTACACCACATACTTCACCAGCTACACTCACCACACCTTCTTTGACTACCTTCCATAGCTCTTCTACTTCTCTTATGTCTTCAGATCCCTCAAACTTCTCAACCAACTTACTTTTGTACTCATCTGCCACTTCTTCCTCTTGCAGTTCCTCTACTTTTATTCTCTCAAGTACACTTTTAGTCTCAGGGATTCGGTGGCGCCATCCTTTGAATAGACCACTTATTCGGCTCATTACCAGAAAGTGGTCTGTATGGATTGCGGTCCCACGATAGACTCTTGTGTCTAGAACATTCTTTCTCAGTCTTTCATCTACAATCACGAAGTCAATCATACTCTTTCTCACATTTTTCCTCTCTCGTGTAAACGTATGGATTCTTTTATGTTCAAACATAGTATTTGTAACACAAAGACCCCATTCCAAACATATCTCAAGCAGACTGTACCCATTCTCATTCTCACTTTCGTCACCGAATTGACCTAGTACTCTTTCAAAACCATCACGTTTTACCCCAACCCATCCATTAAAATCACCTAACATTATTACTCTTTCATTATACTGACTTAACCGCAACACATCTCTCAGGGTCTCCCAGAATGCCTTTCTTTCCTCTTGTTCTCGCTGTATTACAACTGCACCCATATCTACAGGAGCGTACACTCCTACTAGGAAGATACGGGTCATACCAACTTTCATTCTCAACCACATTACTCTTGCATTCACGCATTCGAACTCAGTCACACACTCAGACATACTTGTGGAAAGAATGAGACCCACACCTTGGCAACCTCTGGTGGTGTTCGGTACTCCAGACCAATATGCCGTGTATTGTCCGTGTGTTGTAGTATCACACCCTTTCCGCTTCGTCTCATTCACACACAACACATCGATCCGCTTTTCACTCATCAGCTGACATACTTCGTCCATCTTACCTTCTATTCCTCCTCCCACATTCAACGTAGCAAAACGGCTCTCCGTTGGCCACTTTTCGCCTCTCCGGGAAACGAGACGTGACGGGTGGCGGACCACGTCGCCGATAATAATAATAAAATTTAACGCGGGTAAAACCGCAGGTCACAGCTAGTATGTAATATATCAGTTAACTGGTTTCTATAATACATACCTACTCTGCTTACTATGGGATGAGATGGCCGTGTGTTAATAATGTCCCAGGATTTTATATTTATTTTAACATGTGCTTTTTTAATTATAGGAGCGAATCTTACAAAGATATATTATCATTAATGTTCATTTATTTTAGTATACACAAGGTCGCGGGAAGCCGCTGGATGCGGGCAGCGCAGGACCGGCTATTGTGGAGATCCTTGGGGGAGGCCTTTGTCCAGCAGTGGACTTCTTTCGGCTGATATGATGATGGTGATGACACAATATAGCATATAACACACACGTCAACAGAATCTAGGGATATTTTATATTTCATCGCATACCTAAATCTCAGTGAGGATTTTTTTGTCATTCTAAATGGAATTATAATTGACTAGCTGACCCGGCAGACTTTGTACTGCCTCAATCGATAAATAAAATACCTTAATTTTTATTTTAGATTAAGGTTTTTCCGGCTATAAATCGATTTTTTCTCACCTTTTAAATCTTCCCTAGACCTCCACGAACATGTCAAGACCAAGATAAGATAAATCCGTTCAGCTGTTCTCGAGTTTTAGCGAGACTAACGAACAGTAATTGATTTATATATATATAATAATAATTAGTAGTAGTAACAAAAAAACTTTTCCTGATTTTTTGTTTCTTTTGCCATTATAGTTCTGAAAGTTCATATCGATATAGATATAATTAGTATTCGCATAGACGCTAAAGAAGCGCTTGTAAATAAATGAAGAACATGAATTGAAGTATGTATTACAAATTAACTATATATTAATTCTAGGTACAAATTGATTATTAGATCGTGATTTATATTATATTGTATAGAACTTCAAATAACTATGTTACTACTTACGGTGTCACTAATTAATAAAATATTTATGTAAGAACTAAATATACAAGTCGTAATATAATTAGTAAGTATATAATTATTGTCAACGCTACTTTTTATTACAATATAAAAACGGTTTTTATTCCCATAAACGTTAAAAAAGCGCTTGTAAATAGTCAGTACATGAATTTTGGTATTACAAATTAACAAAATATTCGTTCTAGGGATGAATAGATTATTAGATCGTTACTTATACTTTATAATAACAATAATATCTAGGGACAATGTCACACAGATCATCCTAGCCCCAAACTAAGCAAAGCTTGTACTATGCGTACCAGGCGACGATATACATACTTATATAGATAGATAAATACTTAAATACATAGAAAACATCCATTAATCAGAAACAAATATTCGTGCTCATTACACAAATATTTGCACTTACCGGGATTCGATCCCAGGACCACCAGCTTCTTAGGCAGGAGCACTACTAACTAGGCTACGGTGACCGTCAATCATACAGAACTTCAAAGAAATATATAGTAATGGAAATTGATTTATTCAATATTAAAATTTACCATTTAGAGCAATGGAGAGGGTTATGCTTGGAGTATCCCTGCCCGATCGAATAAAAAACATTGAAATCCGCAGACGAACCAAAGTAGCCCAAAGAATTGCCAAACTGAAGTGGCAGTGGTCAGGGCACACAGCTCGTAGAACCGACGGCCGATGGGGAAGAAAGGTTCTCGACTGGCGACCACGAACCAGAAAACGCACCGTTGGCAGGCCTCCTACAAGGTGGACCAACGATCTTGCAAAGGTCGCAGGAAGCCGCTGGATGCGGGCAGCGCAGGACCGGCTATTGTGGAGATCCTTGAGGGAGGCCTTTGTCCAGCAGTGGACGTCTTGCGGCTGATATAATAATAATAATAATATCTCGGGACAATGTCACACAGATCATCCTAGCCCCAAACTAAGCAAAGCTTGTACTATGGGTACCAGGCGACGATATACATACTAATATAGATAGATAAATAATTAAATACATAGAAAACATCCATGACTCAGAAACAAATATTCGTGCTCATCACACAAATATTTGCACTTACCGGGATTCGAACCCAGGACCACCAGTTTCGTAGGCAGGAGCACTACCAACTAGGCTACGGTGACCGTCATATATATGATGATGATGATGAAAATTGACAACAACTAACTTAGGAATCTAAATAAACTTATGGATATACTTGCCTTTGACTGCCTCGTTGGTCTAGCAGTAGCGTGTTCACCCGCAGAAAACGAGTTCAAATCCCGGGTCGGGCCGAAAGTAATTTTGGGAGTTTTCTGTAAAAAGTAAAATTTCTCAGCATTAGCCCGAAGCCTGGGAGTTGGTGGTATTATACCCCCGTGCCTCGGGGAGCACGTAAAGCCGTCGGTCCTGTACCTGACCTCTTTCCGGTCGTGTCGCCAGGCGTCCCATCGGATCATGAGAGTGATGGAATAGAAAGCGTTCCTATGTTTGCGCACACACTTGAGCACTATAATATGTCCCGCGCACATGACTAATCTCTATTAAGACTGGCCGCCGTGGCCGGAATTCGGCTAGGAGGACATTATTATTATTATACTAACTACATTAGAAAGAAAAACTTAAAATACCAAAAAAAAGTGAATTATATACATAGATAAATGATAACTAACTACAGATTGCGTGTTAATATTCCTCTGAATCGAGGTACTATCTTAAAATATTCATGTTAGAACGACTTATGTTCTAGATAATAGTTATGAGACTTAAGTAACAACATGAGACCCTAGAGATAGGCCTTTTGTAAGCTTAATTAAGTAAGTAATTGAATTACTTAGTATTTGAATGAATTAATAGGCTCCCTAAGCCGAAATACTAATTTATCAATTGCGTTAATTAGTCCTCTTGTAAGCTGTTGCTAGCTTACAAGAGGACTAATTAACGCAAAACAGCCGTTCTAAAGTCAACCTCAGATAGAAAAAACGCCGTCACGTTTAAAACCAGTAAAAAATAATTTAAATTAGCCTGCGTTAAAATATGGTATACTAGCTGCGCCCCGCGGTTTTACCCGCGTTAAATTTTATAAATTATCACAGCTCCTCCCCCGTAGGTGATAGCGTGATAATATGTTACCTATATGTTGACCCGACCTCTTAGTAATATTCATGCAAAATTTGAAGCAAAACCATGCAGTACTTTTTGAGTTTAGCCTGGACATACATACAGACAAACAGACACACAGACAAAAATTCTAAAAACTATATTTTTGGCTACGATATCGATTGTAGATCACGCCCCAAGTATCCTTTTTAAAAAATATTCAATGTACAGTTTTGACTTTGCTAAGATTTTATTATATGTATAGATATGGTCAATGGCAAGCTATTGAATGCCCTGTTTGTATCTTTCTTGAGATCCTGTCATGAACATGAGGATAGGATGTTGGATAGGTCATGTATTGTATCGATGCTCCACAAACACAATCCATTTAAGGGTTGCTTCAGCCCAGAGTCTATTTAGGGACTTCCAGGTACCCACAGTAAGAGAGGTCCTGGTGACTTCGAAAGACAAAATGATCAAAACATGTGTACAGAGAGATACCCCAGCATATTTATTAATTAATATGAATAATAAATATTAATATCTTTTTCTGTCTCGCCTCTTTACCATTTCTACCAGGAACTGCTTGCAGTCTAAATTATTCTGGCTAGCTTTCAAGGCGAAACTCTAGAGAACCAGTAAACGCGATTGTTAAAACACAGGTCAGATTCTATTTGATTCTTAACTACCTATAATTACTGTCATACTCTTTGACCAACCAGACCCTCAAACAAAACTTTGATTTTACACAAAATATAAATTCAAAATTGATTTTTATACTAAAGTCCCGGTGAATTTCGTACTGCAATTTTTTTTTCTGTTAATTTAATCTAAAGTCCAATATTTTAATTATTATTTTAATGCATTTTAAAGAACAACATTTTTCGTTTTTCGTTAAGAAGAGGGATCAAATAGTGCATACGAAAAATTGAAGCAAAAAAGCAGTCTCACAGTCTTCTGTCTCATTTTCATACAAACCTAACTACAAAAGAAAGATTTATCCAATTTGTTGCAGTCGTTTGGAAGCTATGAGATTTGTCACGATCTTTGCACACGTCTTTTGCCTCGATTACTGTCATTATATTCTTCATACATGCTCGCCGGTTTAGGGTACTTGTGACCTGCCCTTTTTTGAGAACGTCTCCGATTTGGTCAGAGAATGTTCGACGAGGTCTTCCCCTTCCGGTTGTTCCATTCACACAGGCCAGGTATACTTTTTTGGTCAATCTTCTTTCATTCATCCTCTCTAAATGACCAAACCATCTCAGCATTCCTTTTCCTTTTTCAATCTTTGTGACTACATCTTCTTTCACACCACAACGCTCTCTTACATCAGTATTTCGAATTCTGTCTCTCAAAGTCACACCACACATACTTCTCAGAGCTCTCATTTCCACTGCATTTATTTTACTTTCATTCTTTTTCTGCCATACCCAACTTTCACTTCCATACATTAAAGTTGGCACTAACACTCCATCGTGCACGGCCAGTCGCGCCTTCTTTGAAACTTGCCGGCTACTCATAAAGGCGTTTAGTGCCCCATTGACTCTGTTCCCCGCATTTACTCTTCTAACAATATCTTGTTCATATTTCCCATTTCTCGTAAACAAAGTTCCCAAATATACAAACTCTTTTACCTGTTCGACTTTCTCTCCTCCAATCAAAATATCACATGCTGTTGTGTATTCGTCCCTCTCAAATACCATTACTTTCATCTTACCAACATTCATTTTCATCCCTCTCCTTTCAAAAGCTTCATGCATATTTGTTACCATCACCTGCAACTCGTCCGCCGATGATGCAAGTAGAACTTGATCAACAGCGTAAAGCAGACATTTGATGAGTAACTCATTCATCCTTACACCGCATTCACTTTCTTTCAAATCTTTTAAACAACTATCCATGAATAGGTTAAACAACCACGGTGACGCTACACATCCCTGTCTAACACCCTTTTGGATGCAAAACCACTCAGTGTATGACCCGTTAATTCTCACGCAAGCTCTGGTATCCCTATAAAGAGATTTCAGTGCTTGAACAAGGTTGTCGTCCAATTCATACATGGACAGTACCGAACTATCGACCATAGCTCATTCCTCAACACTCTATCGTAGGCCTTTTCTAAGTCTACGAAGGCATAGTAGACCTTTTGGCTTTTGCCTAAAACCTTCTCTACTATGCTTCGTAGAGAAAAGACCTGATCCGTACATCCCATACCTCTTCGAAAACCCGCCTGTGCATCCCATATTTTCGCATCGGTTTCTTTCACAACTCTTTCAACCAATACTTTCGCATACAACTTACCAACGACGCTGAGCAGACTAATGCCCCTATAGTTTTTACAGTCTTGCCGTGAGCCTTTCCCTTTGTAAAGAGGTACGATGACAGCCTTGCACCAATCACTTGGCACTTGGCCGGTGTTATAGCATAAATTGAAAAGGCTGCACAGCTGACTCGCTATGACGCCATGTCAGCCTTCAGCATCTCGGAAGTTATCCTGTCATACCCTGGTGACTTACCTGATTTTATACTCTTAATAGCTTTCACAATCTCATCCATACCGATTTCATCTTTACATTTATTCTTGTCTATACTACGTTCACTCTCTGTTACACCTCTTTCATACAAACTTTCAAAATACTCCTTCCAACGTTTTAACACACATTCTTCCCCTTTCACTATATTTCCATCTTGGTGTCGTATGGAGTTCAGTTCTGAGGTTTGAGTTGTGCCTCTTACTGATCTAATGATCTAATTTTTCTTTTCGTTTACCACATCTTTTACTATTCCTTTCATTATTTTATAATCATTCCAGGCCCTTTCTATATCCTCATTCGTCGCCTTATGCATTCGTTCGTTTGCTCTGGTGGCCAGCCAGTCTAACCACGCTTTCTTCTTTTCACATACAACTTTTTGTACACTTTGATCCCACCAAATATTCTTCATCTTTCTTCCTCTTCTTCTCTTTATTACACCACATACTTCACCAGCTACACTTACCACACCTTCTTTGACTAACTTCCATAGCTCTTCTACTTCTCTTATGTTATGTATTCAGATCCCTCAAACTTCTCAACCAATTTACTTTTGTACTCATCAGCCACTTCTTCCTCTTGCAGTTCCTCTACTTTTATCCTCTCTAGTACACTTTTAGTCTCAGGGATTCGGTGGCGCCACCCTTTGAACAGACCTCTTATTCGGCTCATTACCAGAAAGTGGTCCCACGATAGACTCTTGTGTCTAGAACATTCTTTCTCAATCTTTCATCTACAATCACGAAGTCAATCATACTCTTTCTCACATTTTTCCTCTCTCGTGTAAACGTATGGATTCTTTTATGTTCAAACATAGTATTTGTAACACAAAGACCCCATTCCAGACATATCTGAAGCAGACTGTAACCATTCTCATTCTCACTCTCATCACCGAATTGACCTAGTACTCTTTCAAAACCATCACGTTTTACCCCAACCCATCCATTAAAATAACCTAACATTATTACTCTTTCATTATACTGACTTGACCGCAATACATCTCTCCCAGAATGCCTTTCTTTCCTCTCTCATCTATATATATATATCTCCTCTTATATATATACCTCTTGTATATTTTATATTACCTATGTATATATTGTATTTATGTATATATGTAGAACTAGTATGTATTATTATGTTATATAGTGTTTATGTATATAGTTAAACCAAGAAAGAAAGTTACATTCGACATCTTAGTGCACCTATCGTAGTCTCTCCGCACCACCCAAAAGTTGACTGGTAGATAATGCCCATGGCATTAAGTCCGCCTATGTACATATACTTTGTGCTAAAGTTTAAATAAATAAATAAATATACATATATATTTATACCAAAGTTTATCATCAAATCAAGTTAAAAATATTTTCCTTATCTTTTATATTAATTTAACACATTGTTTGTGAATCGTTAAACAATTTGGGTTATGTGCTAATAAATATATATTAATGAGTAGCTTATACAACTCAAGCAGTCTGTAAGCAAATAATTTACAGCAGCCGGCATATTCAGTTATTTACTGTTTGTTCATTTTGTATTTACTGAATAAGGACTCGCTGCTTATGAATAAGATTTTAACGAAACTTACTTTAGCCTATTTACTTTTATAAATAAACTAGCTGTGCCCCGCGGTGTAACTCGCGTTAATTTTTATAAATTTTCTTTGCTATGAACCTCACGGAGCCCGAGACCTTTCCAACGAATGCAAAACCGTGGAAATTGGTTCGTGCATTCTGGAGTTATAGCGTCAGGAAGGAAAACCCGACTTATTTTTATATAGCAGATAGCGAGCTTGATTTTAACTCTTTGTGAGGCAATAGGCTTGTTTTTAATTTATGGGTTTTCAACTTCATTACAAGTAAATAGAGTTCAAAATGTGGTGGTTATAATATTCTAACAGAGTTAGAACAAGTATAGTCAATAGTGATTTATTGGTAATGTCAATTACCCGTGACCACGGCTGGTGCAATCCATGCCGAAACGTCGGTAAACAAGGTAATGATTTACCTAAATATTTATCGCGATGAGACCCGTGTCAACAGTATATAAAAAATGTGTACAAAAAAAATGTGTACAAATCGCGAAAGTTTAAAAACATTAATGTCAATTACATGTCAAAAATGTTCACATCGATTATTAATAATATCACAAACAATATGTCAATAATAAGTCAATAGTATTGTCAAACGTAAATATAATTAATAAATTGTCAATTTGTCCTAACATAGAAATATAATTATAATACAAATATAGACATCAACAATAAAATAATTGTGACTTGTTTTTCAATTTAAAAAAATTGTCGTAAGTGTAGAACGCCCGCTCGACTAACAAGCGTCTTAAACGACACTTGAAACCTGCGAAAGTTAGGGCGCGGGCCCATAACATGAGTCGATTTTGCTGACTTTGTTAGTGTTCTAGTCACTAATGACAATTTATCCTTCCAGCGAGTGTATTACGAGTAGTGTTGAAAATGACTGAATTATACTGACTGTCATTTACGGTCAAATTGGTCTAAAATGGTCATTAACTGTCAAAAACTGTCATTTTCAGTCAATTTGATTTCAGTAATATTTTAGTACCTGTTAAGTTTTTATCGTTGATAAAAGTGTACAACTTCTAAATTGAAACGAAATAGTGATTTTTATGACTTATAGTATTATTATATAGTGTTATTTTCATTGTCATTTTACATTTCTAATCATGCGTGAATTTAAGACAAAATGGCAACGTCGCATCCCCTCGCGCATCGACTTTGATGTCGTCTTATCCTCTCATGATATAATAGAAAATAAAACGTTGCTTCATTTACACTTGCATATAAATTGGCTACCTAAATAAATAAATAATTGGGTGGTAGTCGAGAATAGACAATAATATTTGAGTCAAATTGACTGAATTTGACAGTAAATGACCGGTCATTTAAGGTTTATGACAATTGTGACTAGTAATATTCAGTCATTTTACATCTCTAAGTTCGAGTGAATATCGCTTTGCTTCGTGTATAGGTCCAGGTTTATCCTTACATACACCGCTATCTGTATATCACTATTGCTGGTAAGGTAAGAATCCCAAACTTTGTGAAGTATGGTCCAGCAGTTTCATCCAGCGGTATTCGCGCAATAGCCCGTACGGCACGTTTTTGCATGCGAAATGCGCGCTCCCACATCTCAGCGCCATACAATAGCTGCCAATGCACAGTCGCAAAATAGCATTCTACTGCATGGCTCGAGCGATTCGACGAATGGCAAAACATGCGCTACCCAGCCTGGCGCATATTTTGCTATGTGGCTCTCCCACTTTAGGCATCTGTCGACTTCAAAACCTAGAAAAGTGGTTCTATCAACCTGTTCAATGCTTACACCGTTCTGTTAGTTTGTGCGACTCGGTAGTTTAAAAAAAAACTACATAAGCAGTGTTAGCACTACTTTTATTTTATTTTTAACACTACACTGTATTTAACTAATAGTAGTTAAATACAGTGTAGTGTTAAAAATAAAATAAAAGTAGTGCTAACACTACTTTTATTTTATTTTTAACACTACACTGTATTTAACTAATAGTAGTGTAGTTTTTTTTTAAACTACCGAGTCGCACAAACTAACAGAACGGTGTAAAAATTGAACAGGTTGATAGAACCACTTTTCTAGGTTTTGAAGTCGACAGATGCCTAAAGTGGGAGAGCCACATAGCAAAATATGCGCCAGGCTGGGTAGCGCATGTTTTGCCATTCGTCGTTATGCCAGTCCAAATAACGAAGTTATTATTAGTGTTTCCTATGAAACACTAATAATAACTTCGTTATTTGGACTTTTGCGCGATAGCCCTAGTGAAGGGCAGAGTGACGACCCGGAATATATTACTTCTAGTTTCCTTGCTGAAAGCCAGCCGGCAGATCTATGACCATTCCGTAGCTGGGCAGCAATTTCACCAGAGAATAATACGCTGATGGAAATAGTAAAAACGCGAGTTTATATACAGTATTTACTGCTGATTTGCTGGTTGGCATTTGCGTCAATCGGCGATTATTGCAACTCAGCAGTAAACAGCGGAAATAGGGATGTAACAGTTCGCAGACACTAACAATGATCGTTGTGTCAATGTTAATTTTAATACTAAATTACGTATATGTGTCATAATAAAACGGCTGTGGACATGAGGCTTTTTTACGATAGCCTTTTTTCTTGTTAAGGCAGGGGAATGCCTACGCATGCCACCCGGAAAACGTGTCTGCGGGTGGGTATGTCGGACTTGCACTGACTAAACGTACCTGCCGTGGAATTGCCTTGGCGGCTGATGGGGGAGCCCCCAGAACGCGGGTATGCTGCTCCGGTGCCCCCTTTTGCGCCATTTCGGGACACGTACCCAGGGAGGGCTCCTCTTCCCCTATTGCCGACTCCCTTTACGACAGCCTAGATTGCAATAAATCACGCTGATATAATTGAAAACAAACTAGATATAACAAAATTTTCACGCGTTATACAACTGGCCGCACATAATGCCTGTCCCCCCTAAACTTGTCTTTGTCAAGACTATACTTGCACGCACACACACACACTGCAGTATAATATGAAAAGGCAGAGCGAAATAGAGAAATGCGCAAGAAAGAGTCATTACGGAATGCTCTTACGTGACAATTTCTACCAGTCCGTTACTCCCACCAGCTGCGTTTAGTATCTTCGTTCCAGAAAAAATATCTTATCAATATAAAAACGATTTTAAATTTCATATCGACGTGAAGATCGTTATGTAATTTAAACCTTAAATAAGGATCGTAAAGATTTAAATATTAGGTACTATTTTTAATCGGTTTACCTATGGAATAGACAAAGGCGAATAAATAATATTGTTTACACCTTTATTACCTATATTATTATAAATCAATCTGATTATCTAAAATTGGCATGTAACCACCATTATATGAGAATATAAATTAACTTTTTGTTTAATTGATTTCATTGCAAATAAAAATATTAACAAAACTTTATCAAATATATAAATAAGTGTATATTTACACCCAAAGTCTAAATTAGCAGAAGTGGTATAGAATTTTAAAGACATGGCACATATTTACAAACGGAGATATTTGTCAATCTCATACACAATGTACATATTTAAAAATAACTCCAACTGGTAAATCTTCTAGTTTTAGTCTATTGTTAAGTATTCAAAAATATAATCACAAATTAACACCAAGACAGTTAAAATTATTTCATAAATAAATTAAAACATTCTATCTATGTCCTTCGATAAACGGCCAAGCGGTTCCAAATTGCACGTGTGGCGCAGCGGCTAAGACAGTCGCCTCGCCGCTTCATATCGTGGGTTCGAGTCCCGCGCCGGAAAACTATTTGTGTAACGTGTGACCCTTAAATAGTTGTTCAGAATCTGGATGTAAATTGTGTCCGTCTATTATTTGTTTGTAAAGTACCCCGTGACACAGGGATTAGATTCCCAAGTGAGGACGTTGTCTTTTAAAAAAACAACGCTCTTATTATGATAACCGCTAATTGCAACACTCATGTAACACTTACTGATAAAGCGAATAGCAAACCAATGTTTACTACTAAACCCGTATAGTATTTTCAAACATCTAAATACTATCGTAGTTGAAAACTCAGTAAGAAGCCCCTTTTTCTTCTTACGAATCTCACGTCTCGAAATAGATACAAAACTAAGAAAAATACAGAAGGAAGCGAAGAATATGAATAAAATAATGAACCGAGTAGATTTACAAAACAACAAAGGTCTAAAGCAAAAAAAAATGTGAAGTGACCTAAGATTAAACATTTTCATCTTCTATTTCTCCATATTTTAAACGACAACAGCATATTTTTTTTTAAGAAGAGTGTACCTTAAATAGTGTCTAAAAGAATAGACCGTTTATTTTATAATTTTGCTCTTTATTTTTTACAAAATCAAATAAAACCCTTAAATATAAATTGACTTCAGCGTCTGCATTTACAGACGACCGCCCTTCGTTACGCAAAGTTCGACCTTATTAACCGAGTGACAAGAACAAATGTCGGAACGACTTGTACTTTCAGTTCGCGTTCAGACGCTGCCCCGGGACGTGGTATCTGTGTCGCTCTGATCGCCGAACAACTTAATAAAAATTTCAATAAATATAAGACAGAAATTACTTTATCCAAAGTAGCTATTATTTTTTTGTAGTATTAGGTAGGTTTTAAGATATTTTGTGAACTGTTTTTTACATTTTTAGAAGTAATTGTTTTTGTGAAAATGGTAAATAAACGTCATAGATTACTTAGTTAAATTGGGACAAGGAAACGTCAAACACGTCAACGAAATGACCGATAATATTTTTCTCTAATAGCACTTAAACTCTTTAGTAATAAAGTCCATAATAGTGAAGTCTGCGCTAGTAGGTGGCCGGCAGTACATAGTGTATAGGATTGAACAGTAGAACAATTGACGGAATCGTTGGTCTAGCTTGTTTGGTACTCATACATCGTGGATAAATTGAAAGTTTTTAGAAAATTTTGAAGGTCTTGTAGTAGACAGAAAAGCGGTGGAGAGACAAACAGTTTTACAGAGAGACAGCTGTGAATGGTTAGAGATGAGGAAAAATTTACTCACCGCTTCAAATTTTGGAAGGGGTGTTAAAAGTAACAAGGTCCTGGAAATTTAGTAAAGATATTTTGTACAAAAAGAATATTTCTAACGTGGCTTCTGTATCACATGGAAAAATTGTTCTAGTGCAGTTGGCTAAAAAAGAAATTATAAAAATTGAGCCTTGTGGCCTATTTATTCATAAAGTACCTATATCCATTCCTTAGGGCAGGTTCAGATGGAATAGTAGGTGATGACACATTGGTTGAAATAAAATGTCCAGTAGCTCCTTCCAAAGTTGGCATGGATGAAGAAAAAAAACAAAAAAACAAATAATACAAATTAATAAATACAATAAAAAATCTAAACAGTAATTGATATTTTCAAACCCAAGTTCAATTGAATATTAGTGGCAGAGAAAAGTGTAGTTTAGGTATATGGTAAAGTGTGAACACACCATTAAAAGTCATTAAAATAAATAAAGACGAACAGTTTTGGAAAAATAAGATGGAGCAATAGCTGGTTATTTTTACAAAAATCAAATTCTTGTTGAGCTGGTTGACTCACGCTATATTAGGGAATAACTATTTAGGGACGACGAAACAGACAAGGAGAACAACCAGTCTAATAATGTACTATGGATTACGGAAGACGTAAATAATATAGCATGCAATAAGGATGTCTCTTTCAGTGCAGGTATCAGAATACACGATGAAGAAGAGATAACGGTTCTTAATTTCGCAGATTTTTAAATAATTATGAATTTCAAACATATTTTTTAATACTACCTTTTTAAAAAATCCGTTAAGGAGCTACGACGCCACAGACATACACTCAGATACACACGTTAAACTTACCACACCTATCTATTAGTTTCTGTTTTAAAAATTTATGATCGGTAAAACGATTGTATCACTTAATTATATTCCACCTATTTTTTAACTCCTGACACAAAACAAGGTGTCATAAGTTTAACATGTATACTGTGTGCCTGTCTGGGGCATCGCAGCTTCTAAAGGGGTCTACCGTTTAAAATGCATTTATTTCATCTGATAGTTAGTTTAATTGGGAAGGACATTTCATGAAAATTGGTCTTGCCGTTCGAAAGTTGCAGCCCTTAGGTTATTTGTAATTGTTAATCTTAAATTTACACTACATATTAGATCAATTGTATAATGTAAAAAAATTGCAAACATTGTAAATTAAATGAAGCGTATGCAAAACCTGAAAGAGGTTATACCATTTAATAGATATAAAATATATTGTGGGTGTGTACGTTGTGGGTCGGGTCGTTTCCTTCCCTCTAATTTGGCGAAGGAGGCGATGGCTGGCCCACACGTCATACTCGTGAACGGGTGCTGCTTGCGGTAACTGATCGAAATGCTGTTGGGGTACTCATATTTTTTTCGCCTCCGGTAGACTTCGTGTGACTTGTTAATTTTGTAAATGTTCGCGGATTCACTCACCGTTTTTCGTCTAGCAAGTGGATATTCTAAGTGCTTGAGTTAAATTGAATGGTATTGCTTATTTATTTTATTATGATTCACTGGATGACAACGGTTCTGTGCGTGCATTAGCCTACATACCAACCAATCACAATGTAAGTAAAATAATAATGACATTAAAAAAATCGTAAACTGAAAGCAAAAGAAGACGAAAAAAGCAAGCCCGGAGTTTCTTTGTGGCTTTCTTCTCCGGGTCGTCCACCTAGGTAGCTAGAGAAAGCCGCAAGCTAGCTAGGGTAGGTTCCTTAGCAGCGAGGATCGCTTTGGCCCATTAACGCATGATCGGTAATCCCCTGATTTAGAATTTCGTCTTTTTGCTTTAGTCTTCCATTCTTTAATTTTAATATGGTAGAACTAAATTTCAAAATAAAAGATTAGTAACTTGTATCACATATATATTCTGAAATTTAAGAATTTCAGAATTATATGTGATACAACAAACCGCATGGACGGACTAATTATTATTTTTTTTTTGTAACTGTTATACTATATTCTATGTTTATGTACTGCATTGTGAACTTGACAAGTACAAGTGTATGTTAATACCCAAGTGTTGCATAAATTTCATTTCATTTCATAAGTTATTACTGTATTTATTTAATTTACCCATCAACCACGTCCTATGCCCAAAAAAAAATTACCATAAAATTTAAGTTGCACTACTACTATTTTTACACTGTGTGCACACCGAAACGAAAATAATAACAAGAATCTGCACGCGCGTGGCATCAACGAGTGCCGTAGCATCCCTCCCGCCCCGCAGCAGCGGGGGGCTATGCGCGTGCTTCACCCCCTCGCATGAAATTTTTACGTGAACTGGTGGCGCCTTAAGGGCTTATGTACACCACGTTTTTGAACCGTGCCGTCGACGCGCGTGTGTAGTGATACAGACGGGATGCTAACGGGCGTTTGTATCGATACAGACGCGCCGGTGTCGCTCATTTGTATCGATGCAAATGACAACAAACTGCTCCGTCCACGCGATGTTAACGTGATGCTAACGCGCGTCAGGGACAGCGCAGACAGAGAGGAGAGCAGCGGAGAGGATTTTATTAAGGCACTAGAAAATCAACTTTAAAATTATAATATTATATATTGCCGGTCACGGTAGCCTAGTTGGTAGTGCTCCTGCCTACGAAGCTGGTGGTCCTGGGTTCGAATCCCGGTAAGTGCAAATATTTGTGTGTAGAGCAGGAATATTTGTTTCTAAGTCATGGATGTTTTCTATGTATTTAAGTATTTAGCTATATATATAAGTATGTATATCGCCTGGTACCCCCTTTTTTTTTTTTTTTTTTTTTTTTTTTTTTCTTTTTTTTTTTACATGGTGGAAATGCATTAAACTTACGCATACCCGCCGCTTGGGGAGGCGACGGGTTATGTGGGACTCTCCGGGCTAGTCCCGGGATACGCACTAAAACCACCATGGTAGCCAGCCTCACAATGCCTGTACCCCCGCTGTACACTGAGCGTCTGAGACTGTCCTCCGGGGACGGGAGGGGGCCAAATGCCTCCTCCCCTCCCCTTCACGCACAAGCGCGTTTAGGCAACCTGAGCTACAACAGGTTACCTCTTCCCGGGACCGCTTATGTAAGACGAGTGGAGTTCCCCTCCTCCAAACGCCAGCGGTCCCAGGGGCGACGTCAAGCCGGGGAGAAGCCAGCCGGACGCCGCATCCTCTCTCGCGCTGAGATTAGATCCCAGCGCCGGCGCCTGGTACCCCTAGTACAAGCTTTGCTTAGTTTGGGGCTAGGCTGATCTGTGTGACATTGTCCCGAGATATTATATTATTCTAAGGAATAAGACCAGAAGTAGCTTTTTTAAAACAAATTTTAATACAACTTACGACAACAATAATCACAAAAATATTAACAGACAAATAATTTTAATTCAAACAAAGAAAACGAACAAAAGAAGTAAAATCGCACTACACTAGGCTAACAATTATAAACAAAGACTATACGAATCGATCCGCAATCGGACAGAGTAACAGCCTCGACAACTGTGGGACGCAAAAGAGAGCGATGCCGGCGAGGCATCGCCTTTTTATAAAAAATCCCCACTACTGACGTGTTTTCTCTTCTACACGGCCCTTTCTGACAGGAGGCCGCCCACGGGCTCCATCTTTTAACTCTGGCAATCAGTTTTCAGGCTTGGCAACGACATCCTCGAACTTTCAGCAACACGTGATGCGGACGTGCTGGGTTGTGGCTCATCAATTTCATCGGACATCTCGACTCCTGAAGGCTGGGTGACACTCTGAGTGGTAGACCCCTAGGTCTCATTCTCAGACTCTGTAATGAAACAAAACTACAGCACAAAAACATGTCCATAAATGATAAGAGATAGCTTCAAAACATAATCTTTGTGTCGCACCAAAATCAAACAACAATTCGACACATATGTAGGCACCTAACTCAGCCTAACCACTAGAGTATAAAATAAACTGATATCTGTACGTTCACTCGGGGCAGTTCCCGTCGGGGGAGTGCCCCCTCACGACTCGCTAGAGATCTACGCGCACTTCGTGAGACATAACTTTGCGTGTGTTAATCAGTTCCAGATAAAAGCGTATTTCAACCCAAATTATCAATAAAACACAGTCAATATTTAACACAAACACATCTCACACCACGTCTCGTCAGCGGCCAACCCGTGGCATGACCCTACGTGTAACGCACAGCACCACGTCTCGTCAGCGGCCAACCCGTGGCATGACCCTACGTGTAACACACAGCACCACGTCTCGTCAGCGGCCAACCCGTGGCATGACCCTACGTGTAACACACAGCACCAGGACCACACGTCCGAGCATAAAGGAAGGGACACAAAACCACACCAGGCATGTCCCATATACTAGGATCGCATGCCTGAGCGCACTCCAAGACAGCATCCAATAACATGAAACCCTACCTTGCTTGAAGTGTATCCGTCTGCCAGGATAGCATATCTGAGTACGAGGACCTCCAAGACAGAGACTATCCCAACCGCAAGATAGAACTTCCCTTAATGTGTTTGCCCTTTGCGAAAAACATTTTGCACAAATAGAGAATCATTAAATCAATTTGTAATTCTCAAAACAACACACAATGCTCGGCACACAAGCATGTCCACAAAAACTTTACAAAATTAGTTTAAGCAAAATATCAAAGTGCCTAAATAATTAAAGTCACGCACCATGGAAAGTGACTCCACACACATCGGGAGTCCACTCACCACGCCACGGTATCATGTACTTAACTGCGTTTAAGCTCCCATAGCAGCCGGACACGCGCACAGGCGCACGCCCGCCAGACCAGGCGCCTCAGGGCCCCAGCCCCGAAGGTAGCCACCGAGTCACGCCGACAGCCCGCTCCAAACAGCAAGTGACACACTCGCCTTTTCTCTCCAACACCACTCGCTTGACAAATCTTGCCACGCAAGCCATGTACTGGCCGCAGTCTGCGCCCATTTGCCATAACTGCCACTCAACTACGCATACTCATAGAGACCGCTTAGCAGTTTGGTTAACACCTTCTAGGATCCACGCATATCTGGGTACCTGTGGACTAAGAGAATTTAATTACAAAGAGAACATCACCAAACGTGAACTCTTTTTAAATAGCCTTATTCAAAATAAAGGCGACGGTTTTTTTTTACTCATACACATTATACGTAACAATTATACGAAACGTATTTCTACGTAAAATCCTGAAAGACTCAACAGAGGTCCCTTCATGTAACATCAGAACCACCTGGGTTCTTTACTTACCGAATCGTATAAGAAATACAAAAATCATTGTCTTACGTAGCTAGTTGCATCCAAACTACCATTCTGAGGCGATTGAATTACTTCGTTCGCTGCCTGGGTTATTAGTGTCCAATTACAAGGTTTAGAAATCTGATGGCCCCTATTTGGTACAACATCAAAATCATCAGCATGTGACATCATTATCCTCTTTCTAAAACAAAATCCTGAAAACAATGCACTAACGCGCAACACGCATATTAGATCACATTAACGCTCGGTATATTTTAGAGTAATACAATCGAGAATTATAAAAATAACTTCTATGAGATAATGGAGACAGAGACTAAACATTTGTCATTTCCGTCAGACTTTTTGTGGCGGAGAAATTTGTACCAAACCACCTTTCTCCGACTCGGCTACACCTGACAATAACTCACTTGATTTGAGATTGCTAACATGACTGATCTCACTTTGGTGTAACCTTTGTCCTTTAATATGACCAAGTCTTTTACATAACATCATTACATATGACGAAACATATAATCGTCCGACACAAAGTACATCCACACTCAGAACATCTTCTCATGGTTCACACAGATAGTTTACGCAATTTACGGGAATCGAACCCGGGTCATTTAATGACAACGCGATGATCTTAACCACTGCACCACACGTGCAGTCAAACTTCAGAGGATGACTTCAAACTTATGTTGATAACTCCGCTGCTAAGAAGTAGCTTGAGAACGTGCACTGTTATTACACCTACTAGGTTTCAAATAACAACTCATTTACATTGTAGAATGCAAATAACACATTGAGTATTAAATTGAAAAAATGATAAGACTATCAAGTGTTACTTAGTAAGCTTTGTCAATACCTTGTAGCGTAGGCTTTTCAGCTCCTCACTCAATCCTCTCACTACCATTAGGCGCAAAACAACGGCATGACATTTTATACAACACCGTGATGTCAACCGTTTGAGGTTACATTCCTCAGCGGTGGTCAATACCTACAGATATATACCATGGCTATCATGCAATGCACACGATACTGAGCGGCGCTGGCGACAGCTATCAACACTACGACGTCTACTGATCGAGCTTAGTTCGTAATTCGTAACACACATCGCAAACTACCTTTTATTTTCACATGACGAATCGGTTAGCCTAAGAGGCTTTCACTGCTTCACCGGAATATCGCAAACTACCGTGCGACAAACTAAGTAAATGGTTTCACGCCCTGATATGGGATTCACCTTTCAAGAAAAATCTTGATCAGCCACGTGAAATACATCGCGGTATCTCACAAACAAAACAATAAAATTGTACTTACGTAAATCACACAACACAAAAATTTACAAAAATAAATTTACACTGGGGTAGATTCGTTCCGTTTAGGTATACACTTCGTAGACTCTTTTTACAGTTATAACATCCAGTAAAGACTAAGTCTTTTACACATTCTTTGTCGTCACAATAATTCAGTATTTGTGGGCGATCGACCACGTCGCACTATAACTGTATATCGGAAGAGATGGACATAATAGTGGCTAGCACGACTCAACTATCGACTGTATCGTGTCAACAACTGCCTGAGTAACCAAAATACCCTCATTTTTCATTTTATAGTGGTAGATTTTAAAATTACTTTCGATCGTTTCTAACTTACTCATGATAGAATCTAACGTGCGGTGTAGATTTTCTTGTGCCTTAGAAGGCATTGCAATCACGTTCGCACTTATTATAACTGCTACCGCTCAAGGACCGTAAACGGACCTGTTTTCGACAATCTGACTGCAAACGAACACGTTTACGTGAACTTTCAAAACCATCCGGTATGTCGCGACGCCTAGATCTACTTTGTGTATCACGGAAATAATTTTCTACACTTATCATCGTGACGACTATGCGATTCATTGCGTGGTGTGCGCTCTATTTACTTTAGTCACCAGTGAAACTGAACTAATCACAATTTAGATATTAACTAACGGTTTTATACTTTAGGGCAAACAAAACAACAAGCACGTGGTACTTACTTTTTAAAAGCAACCGATACCAAAATACAAATAAATTTTGCTTACAGGAACACTGTCGACACTATACAAAAGTAAAACACACAAACGAGGCACTCAAAATCACTCCAATTTCGAGCCGTAAGCTGAAATTTTCGTCTGCTCGCGATGCTTACTGTGGCGACTACCGTGCCCAGGACTTTAACTGTCGCGGCGATTCACACTATAATCACGCTCACGATTCGACATAACGAAAATAACACCACTAAACAACAACAAAGCAAACCAATTAACCAAATAAAACTGCACAACAACAACAAAAATATTTGACCTCACCGATAATTGCAAAACACACAAATAACTAAGTGGGCGAAAGAAGAATCCCAATTCTGATCTAAGGAATAAGACCAGAAGTAGCTTTTTTTAAAACAAATTTTAATACAACTTACGACAACAATAATTACAAAAATATTAACAGACAAATAATTTTAATTCAAACAAAGAAAACGAACAAAAGAAGTAAAATCACCCGCACTACACTAGGCTAACAATTATAAACAAAGACTATACGAATCGATCCGCAATCGGACAGAGTAACAGCCTCGACAACTGTGGGACGCAAAAGAGAGCGATGCCGGCGAGGCATCGCCTTTTTATAAAAAATCCCCACTATTGTCGTGTTTTCTCTTCTACATTATATAAAATAAAGTGCATGTATGCTTGAACATTTTAATGCGCGAGACCAATGCACTTTATTTAAATAAATTTAAAGTTTATTTTCTTGTGCCTTAATAAAATCCTCTCCGCTGCGCTCCTTTCTGTCTGCGCTGACCCTTAGCATCGCGTGTGTATCGATACAGATGCGTTTTGGAAACGTCGTGCGTCGACGGCGCGCTTATAAAACGTGATGAGCATATTCTCTTAAATGTACAATTACGGCCCTTTAGCACGGCAATAAGGAACTTAATATAAGGTAGATAAGGAGTATTGAAGCTTGTCCCTCATCCTGCCTAACGTTGAGCTTTTGGGAAGCATGACAATTTTGATATACGCGTGCATGTGCCAGCTAATTCTGCAGTTGCCTCATCTACGTACACACTCACAGTTCATCTAGCCGGATAATGAAGCCTTTGACAGAATTTCTGAGGGGTTTTCGTTATACTAGCTAGATTAAACAGTCTATCTGAAAATAACACGAAGCTCATTTAACACTGCCAAATACAAAACTTTGTATTACCTGTGAATCACTAATAAATAAATTTGAGTTGATTTTGTTTAAGAAAGATATCAGGCTCCGATCAATTATCCAAGACTTTGTTAATATTAGTACCTAATTTTATTATTAAAATGATAAATAGTAACTAAAATGTCATTATATAATACGACATCATATCACAACATAATGATATGTTAGCTTATATTCTATGTTTACAATGACTTCAATTAAATTTAATGTAGACTAAATGATATATATCTATTATTAAAATTTAGCACAGTCAATAACTTGGCGAAACATAACGGTTTGAACGTTTATATTGTACTAGCTGTGCCCCGCGGTTTTACCCGCGTTAAACTTTATAAATTATAGCCTGTGTGTTAATCCAGTATGTCAGCTAACTCCATACTAAATTTTATTAAAACCGCTCTAGCCGCTGAGGCGTGAAGAAGTAACAAACATACACACTCATAAACTTTCGCCTTTATAATATTTAGTGTCATAATTATAATATTATAATTAAAGAAGTGTTGTGATTCATCATTACAACTGAAAGAAGAACTCTGCTGGACAAGCTTCCCCCAAGAATCATCTTAAGTTAAGCTGTCGGTTAAGGTTGTAGCCATTAGGCAATAGTCGTTAAGCCATTTCAGAAGCCTAATGGGTGGCTTCAACATCTCTGACACCACTGCCCATTGGACATAATATGGCTAAAATTATGATCTTTTGTAACTTGTAGTATATAACTTGGAATAAGTGGTAAAAAATGCAATTTATTACGGTTGCTTTAAATATTTGTACCTATTTTCTTGCAATATTAACACCAATGTGTAAAAGTCATAACGCAAAACAAAAGAATCTACTAAAAATATATTTCAAAGTAGACTAGTATTAAGTTTCGTCGTAGGTATTTTTATAATAAACTCACTACAATTTGATTCTGGTTTTACAATCGCTCCTTTTATTTTCTCCCATTTTCAAAATGCAAATTCATGAATGCAAATAGCAGCAAATATTCACGATAAAAATGGAAATTGAATAACTTTTCATGCATTATTTAAATTGTTCAACATACTCATAAAACTTCTTCAGAATTGTAACAATACTAACAAACCTCTTTGAAATAATGATGAAATAATGAAATTTATTCAGCACTTGTGCATTAACATACACTTGTACTTGTCAAGTTTTGTCTCGTTTAGGTACTCTCATGATTCAAAGTTACTTGCTCATCTGTTCAGAGAACTTCTGACCTGATCTTTCTTGAGAACATTTCCGACTTGATCAGAAAATGTTCGAGATGTGCAAGAATCGTGACAAAAGGAGATCCGTTGTATGTGCCTCTGGGAAACAGGCGTATGTATGTATTAACTCGTACTAACAAACATCAAGGATAAGCTATATATATATTTGTTGCTTTTCTTTAATTAAATATTTAAATAAGTTAATGTATTATAATATGTATATTAAAAATTATTTAATAAATAAAAAAACCCGACTGCGTAAATAATGAACCGAACTACGTACATACATAGACCAAGAACTGAAAGGAAAAAAACAAGCACATAGATGGCTGGTGGTCTAAAATAATATAATGTAATATTGAATGAATACTATTGAAGAAAATAAAATATATTCTAATAATGGAACATAACAACTGAACAGTCGGGATCCAATGACAAATTAGATTGGCTGTCGACTATTATTTGAATTCGAGTACATTTGATATATTAGTTATAAAAAATTATAGCTGGCGCTCGTATGGTGGTAGGATTCGTAATGGACGATACGTGAAGTTCGTTTTTGTTGCTTGTTGTAGCCAGCCCGTAGAGGTCGCAGCTGTCGCTCCTTACTTCATGCTAGTGATGACGTTTTTATTGGTGAGTGCCTGCGGCACTCGGTAGATGGCGCGGTAACATAGTAATTACTCTAGTACTCACCTTGTACCTAATTCTAAGTGACACATAGTCTATTTAAAAACCCTCGTAAAAATGTTTTATTAAATTTCTATCAATAGTGAGTTAAGTTTGTAATAATAGGGTTTATAAAACCCTAAGTTAAGTTTGTAATATTACAGTTTATAAAACTCTAATATTACAAACTTAACTCACTATTGATCGAAATTTAATAAAACATTTTTACGAGGGTTTTTAAATAGACTATGTATGAATTTACGTTTTACATTAGAATGTACAGAGTTCTATAAATACTTTCTGCAGTTTTTACTTTTTAATTAGCCTTGGTATGTTTTACTAATACTAATACAATACCATCAAAACTAATTTTAATTTAAAGTTCTTATGAAAATGACAAGACATCTTTAATTACGTCAATTTAAATGTAACGCATGGTAAGCGACAAGTTAATTTTTTATTTTGTACTTTTTAGTTATGAGTTCCTAGCTAGTTTCAAAAATAAGTTAACCACATTAAGTATATATTATAATTTTTGTTCTTAATATTTATGTCGTTTTATTATATTTTTATCATTCATTATCTAGATTAAGTTATTAAATTTTATTCATTCATTTATTTATTTCACTAAAATAGAGTACAGTGGTGGTCTTACTATTAGGTTAGCCTCATCAATTTTACTCATAAACAGCATGCGAAATGTGTGATTGTTATATGTCAAATTTTACACAAATAATATAATTAATTAAATAAATCAATATGGAAAAATCCCTGCAATATGGAATCTAATCCCTGTGTTGCAAGGTACTAAACAACATATAATAGACGGACACAAATTACATCCAGACTCAGAACAACTATTTATGGGTCACACAAGTAGTTGTCCGGCGCGGGACTCGAACCCGCGACACGAAGCGGCAACGCGACTGCCTAAGCCGTTGCGCCTCACGTGCAGTCAAAAATTTGATTTGATTGAATATAATGATTTTTCTAGGAGCCACAGTCTGAGTTGGTTTTTGAAATTTGCCGCTGAAAAATGTCTAATACTTTGCGGCAAAGCATTATACACTTTCACACATACAGCATAGGAACTTTTTCGTTGTATTAGTTATCATGTTGCGAGGAAAAACATCTTTAGCTCTAGTAAATACTGTGGCTGCATTTTCACAAATACACCAATTTGAAAAATGTCCAAACACACTAGTCATAATTTTTAGTCCTTTTAACAATGATTTACGTGAGACAAACGGAGGAGTACCTGTAATTGCTTTAACGCATTTTTTTTGCTATAGAAATGCTCTCGATTTATCTGTTGAATTGCCCAATTGTACCATACGTCGGGTAACCAATGATTTGCCTATATATTTATCGCGATTGAGACCCGTGTCCACAGTATATAAAAAAAATGTGTACAAATCGCAAAAGTTTAAAAACATTAAAAGATACCATATATGAGGATAGAACCAAAGTACCCGAGAGATGCCATCAATATCGATTGGTAATAAGGCTGTTTTGCAAAGTCGTGACAAAACGTATACAAACCTATTGATTCTGATGCATTTTTGATCAATGTGCAATTTCCAGTCACAATAACGATCAACTGTTGTTAGTCCGATTAAGGAATGACTCAAAGGAGGGTATAGAGTGCGTGAGCGGGAACCTAAGGGATATTTTCAGAAACTTGTTCAGAGTAATTAGAGGGAAAACATACTAAAAGTCCTGACGTCTAGGAGGTTAGGCGGTGGGAGGAGGGGGGACAAAGACCTCAATTTTAGGTTTTTTGCTAATATCTTTAAAAAGTTGCGTTTTAGCAAAAAATATAATTAAATATAAAATTAAAGCTTACCAAATTCACTATAACTTTGATCTCACATACTTTTTCATATTTCCATTCGTTTATGAGCTACATGCTCCAGAAATGTAGAAAATTTAAGTTATTCAGCGGAACTCTTACAGATGCCTTGACAAGGGAGGTGTGCTGGATGGAGTGAAGGCCGTCATGGCTCACATACAATGGTCCTCATCGGGACTAAGTGCGGAATTCAAACCCACCAGCATATTAGTGGGAACAAGATGATGATGAGTTATTCAGCGTGATGACCATTACCTGATGCCCGAAGTATCTCTAAATTTATTTTAACATAAGCTGGGAGTACCTCCACGAGGTAAGGGCGGTAACAGTAAGATATCGCGTTTTTTTGTAACAGCAGATAACTGAGCTTAGGCGGGAAAAACATCATGAAGATTGCTTTTCGCTCAATGCTCACTGTAGGAAACGCAACCTTACTGGCTAAAACTGAAAAACGACGATGAATGAATGACAAAAAATGAGATGCAATAGCATGGATATGAACACATCCTCTTCTTACACTCATTTACCGGCTACGATACAACATCAGCAACGTTTAGAAGAAGCAAGGTGGGTTTCTGTAAACTGTATTTAAATTGGGAAATTATTAAGGAAGCAGCAAAGATCTTTTACAACCCAAGCTCCAGCCATAGTGATGTTGCAGAAGCTGGGAAAGTGTGCTTCCTGAAATGGTATGGGACACCAGCAAAAATGACCCTTCTCAATATAATTCTTCAAGAGGGTTTTATCGCCCTCTCTAAAGAAGAGTACCACCACACCCCTGTGCCATGCTTGTGGCGTTTGACCTTCTAGTATGACGGAGTTAAATAACTTCTGAAGGGCCCGTAGGATTGGTGTACCACCCGCCTTCAGAAGCTCTGCCGTAACTCCATCATCACTAGGCGCCTTGTTGTTCTTAAGCTGTTCGAGAGCCATTCTAATCTCGCACAGGCTGACGTCCGGGATGTCGTCGGTAAGTGTTGGGTTAGTCGTGCTCTGGGATCTGAGGAACAACTATCGACAGGTGATTGGGTTTTCGTAGAACCTCACGATGTCTACCAGCAACTCAGGTCTAGACGTGACGATTCTGCCATCCTCAGTCTTCAGCTTCGTCGGTTGGCTCTGTCTAACAGATAGTTCTCTTGCAAACACTTTAGAGCCTATAGCGCTCAATAGCTTCTTTAATACAATTTGTATTAAATTGACGCGTGTCGCGAGTCAAAGACTTTGAGATCTGTCTGTTGAGCTGCCGGTATCTGGTAGCATCATCAGAGGATGTCAGAACCATTTTCCGTCTTTCGTCCATAAGCTGCAGGGTATAGTCAGACATCTTTTTGGTTTTGTTTGTACGGTGGGCCTTGAAGACCTTAGACCCAGCCGTATGGACAGCTTCTACGAGCCTGTCGTGGTATGAGTCCACTTCCTCGCAATCTGCTAGGCATTCGAAACGATTTTGCAGTTCGAGCTGAAAGGGTTCAGGGTTTTGGATGTAGATGGGTAAAGGTCGGAGCGTAGACTTTATCAGTCGGAACCTCTGGAGCTTGACATTTAGGTTCAATGAGCCTCTCACCAGTCGGTGATCGCTCCCGGTTTTAACCGTATTGATTACTGAGACGTCATTGAACATCTGTCTACTCGTCGACAAGAAAAAGTCTATCTCGTTTTATTTTTCCCCGTCGGGGCTTACCCGGTCCATTTGCGGTTTTCCGGCTTCTTAAAAGAGGAGTTCATCATAAAGAGTCCCTCCTTCTCCATGAAGTCGGCCAACATTTGGCCCGTGGATTCCGGTCTCCAGTTACAAATTGCCCCACTCTCAGCTCATTCCCGAATTGTTAAACCAGCTTCGCGTTAAAGTCCCCCATGACCACAGTGAAATAAGAGTTCGAGGTATGTATGGCTCTAGAAATATCCTCATACATGACCGCAACCTCATCGTCGAAGTGCGTCGAAGTCGGCGCGTAAACCTGTATGGCCCTCAACGAATACCGCTTGGTAATTCTGAGTATAAGGTACGCAACCCTAGTCGACACACTCCCGATTTTCAGTATGTTGTGGACGAGGGACTTGTGTACTATGAACCCAACACCACCTTGGGACAGTTGGTCGCCCTCCCGGAAATAGAGCAGATTCCCGGATTTCAGGATAATTGTGTCCTCCCCCTCTCTTTGAACTTCTGATAATCCTATTATGTCCCAATATAACCTGCTCAATTCTTCCTCCAGTTCGATCATCTTCTCGTCGGTCCGCAGTGTGCGTCTGTTGTATGTTGCCAGGGCCAGAGGTCGTCGGTTTTGGTAACGCGGAATCTGCCGGGTATTCTTAGCACCCCCTGCCCTGCCGTAACCACAGCTGTTACCACGGCTGGGAATAGCAGGGCTACCGGGGACTGGGGGCCGCGGTTTAATTGTGTCCTTTATTTGAGGGGATCTGCCATAAGTTAGCCGTTAGATACTTTAGGTAGTCCAATATACCTAATAGATACTTTAGTATATGTCCATCAACACTCACACGCACAGTCATACGAAGTTTTCGTCTTTTCATCGTAAATTTCTCTGTTTTAAAACCTACATGTGAGAATAGTTGTTACGCAACTTTAAATCGATATAGCTCCTAAACGGCCGGTCAAATCTAAAAATGTTGAAAAAAAACTAAAATTGTTTTTTAAATACCTATTCAACGATACCCCACATGACATAGTTTGTTGACTTTAATTTTTTTAATTTTCACAATATGGCGTCCAGTAGTCGCCATATTGAATTTTCACTAACGTCATGTCTTTAGTGACACTTTCCGGACTGAAAGGAATCGATTGACGTGCGAACCATTAAAATTGGTCCAGGCGTTTGGTCTGTTTAGTGCTTCAAAGGAACATACATACATACATAGCCTGATAAACACATTACCCTTTGCGTCCCGCAGTCGGGTAAAAACTCAATAGCCGCGCAACGGTTATGACGTAGCTGCTATGTTATAATAATATTTTTGCACTACGATTATTTATTGGATTAGTGATAATCATTTTATTAATTGCTATAATAATTCTACATCTTAAAACTATTAATATTCGATATTAGAGTTTCAAATGGTTGTCACTGATAAAAATATAAATAGGGTAGGAGAATTATTAAAGAGGCATTCTTTTTACGACGGGAGATGAGAACGTTACTCTGTTCGATTAAATATTGTGTGTGGGAAATATCTCGGAGGTTTAATGTGCAGAACCTACGAGTGCGTAATAAAATATAAAATAAACATATGATTGATACTTTGCAATATGTTAGTCTTGCTGTGGGGGTAAAGAATATCTCCGAGAGAAAGGGCAGCAGCGTCTTTCTGTGTACTATTGTACTCATAGTACACAGAAACACTTTAAGTGACTGTTGACTACCTGCAAGTATGCATACAAAACACAGACGGGTTGGCGATCGCAGTATATATAATAATATATACTACAGTCAACAGCCCGTCTGTGTAACACTAATCACTAGAATTATTCTGGTGATTAGTAACCCTAACTGCAAAGCCAGAGGTTGTGGGTTCGATCCCCTCCTTGCAAATATTTGAGTGAGGAACTATATTTTTAATTTGTCTGGGTGTTATTTATGTATAATATGTATCTATTAGAAATATATAAGTATGTTTATCAGTTGTTTGGTTGCCGTAGTGCAGGTTCTGCCTAGTTTGGAATTAGATGGCAGTGTGTTATTTGTCCCGAGATGTTTTAATTCAATTTCAATAAGCCTTTATTCACTGGCCATTTTTTTTCACATATAAAAATTATTCGAATTTAATACAATCTAGACTAAAATCAAATAATTTAACTATTTGTAGCAACCAATTTGGTGAGGTTGTCCTTTGACATAACACCCCCCCCCCCCTTCCCCCTAGTTTTTTTCCATACGTCTCTGTCTTTTGGTAGATCATCTTCCCATCTTTTTGTTTGTCGTCCTTTGTGTCTTTTTCCGATTCTAGGATACCACTCATTAGACATTACGTCTTTCGTCCTTTTTTCTTTTTTATATAAATAGATGTTTAGTTATAAAATAAAATAAAAATTAATTTGTTTTCTATGGGCGGGGTACATAGCTTGTCCGATTGCTGTGGCCGATGGAGCAGAAAGACATTAGACATTACGTCTTTCGTCCTTTTTTCTTTTTTATATAAATAGATGTTTAGTTATAAAATAAAATAAAAATTAATTTGTTTTCTATGGGCGGGGCACATAGCTTGTCCGATTGCTGTGGCCGATGGAGCAGAAAGGTTCTCGAGTGGCGACCACGAACCGGAAGTCGCAGCGTGGGCAGGCACCCTACAAGGTGGACCGACGATCATGGAAGGGTCGCGGGAAGCCGTTGGATGCGGGCAGCACAGGACCGGCTATTGTGGAGGCTTTTATCGAGCAGTGGCCGTCTTTCTGCTGGTATGATGATGGTAGCGGATATTTATTTATTATAGTTTTAATATTTAAAATAATGACTATATTAGTTTATTACAATCATTCTTGGGAGTTGTCACTTTCCGTTTCTGTTTTTACCTCTATTTGCATATAGTTTGAAGATAAATTAGTGATAGGTAAAGGACCTGCATATTTTGAATTTATTTTAATTAGGCTTTTGATTATGCATGAAGGTGTGCGTGAATTTGGAATGTTTACGTTTAAGTGAACAAATTTTAATCATTCATAGACAATCCTGTTAACCCTTTGCAACTGTTTGTAAAATGCTAGAAGAATATTTAATTTTTATTTATTTATTAAATAAAACATAAAAAAATGGGCCGATAATGGTGGTTGGTACATACTTTGCTTTCACGCCGCGGGTCGTGGGCTCGATTCCCAACCAGGATTGTTGTGTGCATGAACACTGTTTGTCCTGAGTAAGTGTAGAGGTACAATAATAATGTGTGATATTTATTTTCCATCAAAAGATATTCCTTATCCCTATAATTCAGGACTCGAGAACACTCACCATCAGTTAAAAGATTATTATTTCAACGAAAAGTAGTACCTACATCAGTTACTGTTATCTGGTTGCCATAGTACAAGTTTTGTTTAGCTTGGGATAATTTGGCTGTGTGTTAATAATGTCGCAGGATACATAAATATAATTATATATCTTTAAGAATTGTGTATTCCTTCTTACCTTATCTCTAGTAATTACTCACATAAGTGCGATACTGTTACAGCCATCAATGCCGCATGCCGGTTTGTAATTCCACTAAATTTTCACTAGGCAGTTCACGAAAGAATAAAGATTGTGATCCTCTGATGCGAAGATATTAAATGGTCTATAATACAAAGCATTGAATTAAACCTTATTAATATACTTTCTTTAGTATCAACATATAAAATATTAGATAATTATTTTGAACTAGCTGTGCCCCGCGGTTTTACCCGCGTTAAACTTTATAAATTATAGCCTATGTGTTAATCCAGGGTACATATCAAATTTTATTGAAACCGCACCAGTGGTTTAAACGTGTATAAGTAACAAACATACACACTCACGTAGTCACACACTCACAAACTTTCGCCTTTATAATATTAGTGTGATGTCAATAAAATTCACACAGATTAAGCTATTTCTCATGACCAAAATATTACACGAAATTACTTTAATTAATCAATCAGTCAACAGTGGACTTCTTTCGGCTGTAACACTGAAAGAAGTCCACTGCTGGACAAGCCTCACCCAAGAATCATCTTGGGGGATATCCCATAATCGCCACTCTTGGCAGTCAGGTTGGTAACCGCAGAAAGATGGTCATAGTACACAGAAGGAAGCTGCTGCCCGACCTCTGGTAGATCTTCCCTCGGGTCGACCTCTACGCCCACAGGATCGCCTCAGGATGTGTATAAATAAAATAAAATAAATATAAAAGGTTTTTAGTCACGTAGACTTTAAAAAAGCGCTTGTAAATAGTAAGAACATGTTTGTAGTAATACAGTTATTATTTCTAGTTACTTATTACAGATATTTAGGTACACGGATTGTTAAAACATTTATACAATTTATTTTATAATAGTAGTGATATTTAGCTAGCTTCTATTAAGTTATTGTCAAGGAAATTTATATTTTACTACATATTGTCTGAATGGTTCTGTCTATATTAAGGTATGAATTCAGTATTATTATTATAACGGACGAACGGATGTGATGGGGTGATATTATTCTGTTGTTCACCGCCATCCCCACACAACAGAATACTTGCTTTCCATATATATGATTCAAGTCACGGACTCACTCTAACCATGCTAATCAATATATTTTACAATACCTAGTATAGTTGGAATCACCTTCGTTTTATTATCTCCTACGATATATCGTCCCCGTAGTTTGAAAATTAAATAAGTCCAATTTTGGCGATTTTGACTTTTTCCTATTTTCCAAACACTTAACACATGCCGCATATTTGATGCCTTACAGACATTTTCGTATCTTATTCCGTTTCAAAAATATTGCCATTTTTGTCAGACAGATGGAATAATAAATATCTTCATACAAACACATTTTTTTAAAGGAAATATATATAACTCAGTAAATAAATCAATAACTGTGGTCAATGATAAGTTGAATGTCAAATAAATTAAATAACTGAATGAAGTGAAATGTACATTAGCTAAAAAACATTAATTCGCGTTTATCTCAAAACTACAAAATCAGAGTTATTTAGTTTTCTAACTAGGGGTCGATATATGTAATAACAAATAAATCAGCCAAATGGAATTAGGTTTTCCAAACTTGTACAATTATAAATAATGCGTCCATCAAATAAAGATTTTTCCCTTAGGAACTACTAATTTGCAATTTTTTTATTTGCCCTTTACTTGAGAATTGAAATAATCATATTTATTCAGCATTTTGGTATTAACATTCACTTGTAGATGTCAAACTCACAATGCAGTACATACATATAGCCATATAACATATTAAGGAAACAAGAAACCACCTAGCTTAAGTGACAAATACCTGAGGGCACCCTTAAAGGTACCCTGCCACTACTCAGGGGTATTTATATAACTCAGGGCAAATTAAAAAGAAGGAATTCTGAAAAAGTTTTCTCTAACTACAGTAGAGGACAAACCAGAGAAAAAAGCCAAAAAGAAACTCCGGGCTTGCTTTTTTCGTCTTCTTTTGCATTTCGTTTACATTTTTTTTGTGCTTCTATTCGACATTGTAATTAGCGGGAATGTGGGTTAATATTCAATCTATACATATAATAAAATCGTAGGAAAGTCAAAACTGTACAGTAAATATTTTTTTTAAAGGATACTTGGGGCGTGATCTACGATCGATATAGAAGCCAAAAATATAATTTTTAAGAATTTTTGTCTGTTTGTCTGGTTGTCTGTATGTTTGTCCGGGCTAAATTCAAAAAGTACTGCATGGATTTACTTCAAATTTTGCATGAATATTACTAAGAGGTTGGGTCAACATATAGGCTACATATTATCACGCTATCACGTACGGGGGAGGAGCTGTAATCATTTATAAAGTTTAACGCGGGTAAAACCGCGGGGCACAGCTAGTAACCAATAACATTCTCATAGCTTATTTGAATAATTGTCAAAAATGTATATCGTCGATATTTGTTTTAGATAATATTCTACTACATCACAAAATTCAAAGTTGCTATCAGGACCATTGCGCTCCAACTGGGACTGAGACTACCAATAAAATAAAAATTCTAAATAACACGTTTAACAACAGTATGACATTTTTAAAATTCATCATGTCAGCCGATTTACGTCCACTGTTGGACAAAGGCCTTCCGGAAGGATATTCCATAATTAAAAATTCATCATGTCAGCCGATTAACGTCCACTGTTAGACAAAGGGCTTCCGGAGGGATATGCAATAATTAAAAATTCATCATGTCAGCCGATTAACGTCCACTGTTGGACAAAGGCCTTCCGGAGGGATATGCCATAATTATTCATCATGTCAGCCGATTAACGTCCACCGTTGGACAAAGGCCTTCCGGAGGGATATGCCATAATTAAAAATTCATCATGTCAGCCGATTAATGTCCACAGTTGGACAAAGGCCTTCCGGAGGGATATGCCATAATCGCCACGCTTGGCAGATAGGTTTGCGATCGCAATATGATGGTCACAGTACCTACATAGAGTGCCACCCATTCTCCGGGAGATATTTGCTCGGAATGACCTTTACGCCCCCCATGGAATGAGGGCAACGCTCTATAATCATCACACCTTCCTAGGCGTTACTTCATACTACTCTGGGACTACAATATACCTTTAAATTTAATATTTAAGTAGGCTTCATAATTGTATTTAATATGATGTACTTTATTTCAAATTACCCGCGTTAAAGTGTATATATTATCATAGCTCCTCCCCCGTAAGTGGTGATAATATGTAGCCTATATGTTGACCCGACCTCTTAGTAATATTCATACAAAATTTGAAGTAAATCCATGCAGTACTTTTTGAGTTTAGCCCGGACGTACATACAGACAAACAGACACACAGACAAAAATGCTAAAAACTGTATTTTTGGCTTCGATATCCATTGTAGATCATGATCACGCCCCATGTAGCCTTTAAAAAAAATATTCTATGTACAGTTTTGAGTTTCCTACGATTTTATTATATGTATAGATATAGATACTTTATTGGAAATAAATGACCTCTTCCGGTCGTGTCGTCGGTCGGATCATGAGAATGATGGAATAGAAAGTGCTTCTATGTTTGCGCACACACTTGTGCACTATAATAGGTCCCGCGCAAATGGCTAATCTCTATTGAGCCTGGCCGCCGTGACCAAATTCGGCTAGGTGGACATTATATTCCTACGCCAGCCACACAGCAAACCGTCGCTTAAATTAGCATAGTCTTAAATCGCTTTTAATGGATGCTTTCTTTAGACATGCAGTATGTATATATGACTGGAGTCATATAGGTACAGACGCCAGCACATCAAGCTACCCCAATCTGTCAAATTTCTTTTATAAATTTTCAACTTTATCACATAAACATAAGGTTCACTTTGAATTGGGGAAATTTGACAGATTGATGTAGCTTGAAGTGCTGGCGTCTATACATATGAACTTAATAGTAACGTGTTGTCATTGATAGCTAGGTAAGCATGGTTTCCATACAGATAGGCTCTATTGATAGGCTTTGTGTGTTCTGTTTGATGTCTACAATAGATATCAGCAATAGGATTGCCGTGAACATTATCTTTCAATGCATCACATTTGTGTAATGGAATGTATTATCTATACATATAATAAAATCGTAGGAAAGTCAAAACTGTATATTGAATATTTTTTTAAAAGGATACTTGGGGCGTGATCTACAATCGAAATCGAAGCTAAAAATATACTTTTTAGAATTTTTGTCTGTATGTATGTCCGGGCTAAACTCAAAAAGCACAGCATGGATTTACTTCAAATTTTGCATTAGTGTTACTAAAAGGTCGGTTCAACATATAGGCTACATATTATCACCTACGGGGGAGGAGCTGTGATAGTTTATAAAGTTTAACGCAGGTAAAACCGCGGGGCACAGCTAGTAGATGATAGATAGCGTTACATAGCCAGATGTTCTTCTCCTTAAGTGATCGGTGAGGTCAAGCAACTAGGCTTGCGATCAGTCCATAGATGACTGCCAAAGTGGTTTAATTTCTGAGTGTCTCCGTGCTTCGGAGGGCACATTGAGCTGTCGGTCCCGGTTGTAGCTATTAGACAGCAATCAGAGGTCTACTGGGCGGCTTGAACAACTCTGACACTAGGATAACCACTGCCTATACGATATGATAAGTAACTTAAATTAAAGCTTTCAGATTGATACCTCTTATTAGTCCCTGAATTTTAATATTAAACCTATATTCTCTTCTCGCATTATAGATATTAGCGCGACTATGCTGGATGAACCTATTTGTGGAAGTTATAACTCTCAAAAAATCAATAAAACGGCACAAAAAAATAATAAAATGGTCAAGAATATCCAATTTCCAGTTATATTGTAAAAAACATTAAGGTTAAGTTTTGGAGCAATGTCTAAAATAATACCCTACATCATTATTGAATTAATTAAAATAATACTTTACTTATATATTTTTTATCGTCACATTTATATAATACGAAACATATGGCAATGTGTTTGTATTTATTGTTGTCATATATTATCATGGGATGCTTTGGGCATTTAGAAAGGATGAATGAAAGATGTTTGACAAAAGAAGTATACCTGGCATGTGTGACTGGGACAACCGGAAGGGGAAGACTTTGTAGAACATTCTCTTACCAACTCAAGTTCTCAAGAAAGCCCAGGTCAGAAGTATCCTAAACCGGCGAGCATTTATAAAGAAAATAATGACAGTAATCGAGGCAAAAGAGGTGTGCATGCACAAATGTAAATAAATAAGATAAAATAAAAAAGGTTTTTATTCACGTAGACTTTAAATAGTCAGAACATATTCGTAGTAATATATAATTAATTTATAATTATTTCTAGGTACATATAGATATTTAGGTACACGGATTGTAGGAAATAATTTACAATAAGATTTATTTTATAACAGTAACGATATTTAACTAACTTAAATTAAGTTATTGTCAAGGATCATGTGTAGGTTTAATTATCAAAATTTTAAATTTTTGCTATATTTTACTACATATTTTCGAATGGTTCTGTCTATATTAAGGTACGAATTAAATGTTATTATTATGGCAGACCTTGTGTTTATAACGACGGTCGCGCTTTAATGCTACCACCGGATCCAATGCGCCCCGACTGAGAAGACCCAGCGAAACAAACTCAGCGGGTGTCTCTACTACCGGTTTCAACACGGCCCAGTTGAGACGCTCCGGCGAAACATACTCAATGGGGCATATACACGAGATTTGGAAATCCGTTGTCTCTGTCTACCCCTCTAGGAAACAGGCGTGAGTCTATTTATGTATGTATATCTCATCAATCTAGGTTTCAACTATAAACATGCAAATCTAGTCACACATAGAATATTATAATATATACATTATGGGGTTTAAGATATTCAAGATTCATGGGTGATCACCGCAACAGTTATTCGTTTATAACAAGTGGCGAGGCTTGTCTTCTACCCCCTTGACACAGAAACAAATGCTCGGGTACTACGGTTCGAGGGTGGAGTGGTATTGTAGCAGCGAGAGATATTGTAAAGAGCGATGTAATATTAAAGAAGAAAAAAAGTAAAAGTTAAATTATAACAATATTTTAAGTCACTATAGGTATTAAAATGTATTAGAACTTAATCTGTTTGTATCTAGTAGTTTAAAGATGTCTGAAAAATTGTTTTCAGTATAGCATGTTTAAAATGCTAAAAAAAACATAGTTAACAATAAAAAACTATGATTTAATAAATATTCAAAAATGAAGAATTTAAAAGCGCCATCTGTTGGAATTGTTCGACCTAAGTATTGGCATTCCAGCCGTATGGCGTTAAAGCGCCTTAAATGAAAAGAAATATCGAATGGATTGTATACATTCGAAGTGTCAGTACCACGTGCGGTGGCGGAGCAGTTAACGCACATGGGGCCGGATTCCCCTCGGTCCTGGGTTCGTTTCCCACCCGCACTTAAATTTATACAATTAATTTTAAAGATGTCTGAAAAATTGTATGCAGTGGTCTAAGTGTAGTTATTTTCTTTTTTAGTTTAGTAAATTGTAAAACATAGTGGTCTCGTATAAGTAGGTATTATATTATAATAGATTAACCTATATTGGGAAGTGTCAAATCCAAGAGGTTTAAGTGACACTATAGGTATTTAAATGATGTTTTTGGAATAGTAATGTATTTTGGTTAATCAATAAAAAAAAAATTGCAAAGTTCGTTAGACTAACACAAAATGAGAATAAGAAATATGAGAACTTTTTCCGTTTGTTTTCGAATTTAAACTCAAAAATTTACTGCGTCACGCTTTTTGAAAGTGCAAACAATAATCGATTAAAAATATCCAAATGCTAGAGCACCCTGGCTTACAATTGAGACAGATCAAAATGGGTATTTTCATCTGTCTTAATTTTAGGCCATCTTGAAGTTAAGATTCTTGTTTAATTCTTGATTAATAAATTGACTGGGATTTTTTTTTATGGCGATTCTTTTTATGTTGCCCTTTGATAAGTAATTTTCGTAGTGATAATTTTTACTTAAAATCAATAATAATGTAAAATTTTATTCTTAAAATTCTCCAAAAGCATAATAAAATGTGTTTGTACTTAAGTATTTTTTTTGCATAAAACAAACACATGATTGAGGGTGAGGTAAACACAATTTATTCACTCAAGAATTTTTGCCATATCATTCAATTTAAGAGGGTCCTTTACAATATTTCAAGTTGTGAGAATTCATACATTTAAAACCTTGTTTATTTAAGTTTCACAATGTTTGAATAATAATGTGTATTAAGAAATATTTTAGTATGTGTATCAGATGTCTGGCTGCCGTATCTCAGGCTTGTCTAGTTTGGGATCAGATGGCAATGTGTTGGTTCTTCAGAGATATTTAAAACATTATTTAGTTTTCACTAGCTGTGCCCGGCGATTCTACCCGCATTTAACTTTATAAATTATGACAGCTCCTCCCCCGTAGCTGATAGCGTGATAATATGTATCCTATATGTTGACCCGTCCTCTTAGTAATATTCATGCAAAATTTCAAGTAAATCCATACAGTTCTTTTAGAGTTTAGCCCGGACATACATACAGACAAACAGACAAAAATTCTAAAAGCTATATTTTTGGTTTCGATATCGATTGTAGATCACGCCCCAACTATCCTTTAAAAAAAATATTCAATGTACAGTTTTGACTTTCCTACGATTTTATTATATGTATAGATAAGATCACAGCTCCTCCCCCGTAGGTGATAGCGTGATAATATGTATCCTATATGTTGACCCGTCCTCTTAGTAATATTCATGCAAAATTTCTAGTAAATCCATACAGTTCTTTTAGAGTTTAGCCCGGACATACATACAGACAAGCAGACACACAGATAAAAATTCTAAAAAGTATATTTTTGGTTTCGATATCGATTGTAGATCACGCCCCAAGTATCCTATTAAAAAAATATTCAATGTACAGTTTTGACTTTCCTACGATTTTATTATAAGTATAGATTAGTTAGAGAACGGGTAGCAGCGTCTCTCTGTGTACTATGACCATCATGTCAACCCGTCTGTCAAGATTATTGAACAATGCACATCCCTCAAAATGAGGGACACAATACCATTGGGGAAATATTTTGGGGACGCTTTTGTCGAATAGTGGACGTCATTAGGCTGACTTGATTATGATTTAAGAGGGGTAGGGCACAGCGTCCATTCGCTCAAAGAGCAGCCCGACTGGAGAAGTACCTCCACCTTACAGAAGACATACTTTAATAATAACATTAATTACTTTAGTGTTGTGTTTCTGCGTGTGAGTAAGGTCGCCAGAGATCATTGGGGCAGTGGGAAGGGTCAGCAACACTTGTTTGCTGACTCTTAAAGGCCGGCAACGCACCCGTGACACCTCTGGTGTTGCGGGCGTACATGGGCGGCGGTGATCACTTACCATCAGGTGATCCGCTCGCTCGTTTTTCGCCCGATGCCATAAAAAAAAACTTGAGAGGTGTCAAGGGACACCCGGATGGAACGAAGTTATTTCTTATTATTTATTATGTACAAAAAACCTGTATACACTCAACAAAATTAATCGTCGCGACACCACACTGTCATTTGCTTGGCTTGCTTTCTATAAGAGAGAGAGAGAGAGAGAGAGAGAGACAGACAGAGAAACATGCGCACGCCGCACAGCTGCTAAAAGTGTCGTGACAACTTTTCGTAAGATTTTTTTCCGTCTAGCCCCCTTTCACAACGCGCGATAACGAACTTCGTTCCAAAAAATCGCATCCAGCAGTTTCCAGCGACCCGCACAAGATCATCTGTCCATCTTGTAGGGGGCCTGCCCAATCTGCGGTTTCCGGTTCGTGGTCGCCACTCAAGAACCGCCTTAGTCGCCTTAGGCGTGTGTTTTTAGATAAATAAAGAACAATAAAACTGATATACGAAAGAATAAACAAAATATAATATCTATAATATCTGGGGACAATGTCACACAGATCATCCTAGCCCCAAACTAAGCAAAGCTTGTACTATGGGTACCAGGCGACGATATACATACTTATATAGATAGATAAATACATATATACATAGAAAACATCCATGACTCAGAAACATATATTCGTGCTCATCACACAAATATTTGCACTTACCGGGATTCGAACCCAGGACCACCAGCTTCGTAGGCAGGAGCACTACCAACTAGGCTAAGTTGACCGTCAAATGTTTGAAAATTTATAATAAAACTTGTTCTAGGAGATAATTAAAAAATATTTTTTCAATTATCTCCTATTAATTAAAATATAAAAATTATATTGATATTTATCTACTCGAGGTATGATAAATATGTAATAGTTATCGAATAATGCAATAATACATGCCCCGTATGAATATGACCCTTACAGTTCCCTTCTTGGCAGCCCTCCAAGAGAAATGTAGGCTACAAAGAGTCACTTTATATTGTTAACATTTACCGGATTTCATTATGCCAAGGTTAAAGACTAAACATTTTACAAGTTTTACAGATAACATATATTTTACCCAGAAACTTTCAAGTGTTGTTCAAATAAAGTCGAAAAAAATCTAGGGACATGTCAACTTTCATACAAAATTTAAGTTTTGTACCTTTCTCTATTCTCCCCTTTAAATATAATCAAATTAAAATTAATTATACACACATCAACACAATCTAGGGATATTGAACATTTCATTGATTATCTAGAAAACTATAAACATTTTGTTATGACTGTAAATGGAAGAATTAAAGATAATTTCATGGCCGATATTTAAACATTAACAACACGATGCGATTTTGTTTTTCTAATTAATAAAAGTCTTAAATTAATTAAGCCATAGAAAATTACTGAGTGAACAAAAACATTTTATTCTTATAAAATTATTCAATCGAATTAAATGAATAAAAATCTTACCAAATCTGATAATCAGTAATCGGTATTTCCTCCTCTAACATTAATCACACAGCGGCAACGATTTTCCATACTTAAAATTAAGGTGTCAATGTCTTGCTGGGGTATGCAGTCCCAAGTTCTTTTTAAATGTTCGAAAAGTTGTTCTTCTGTTGTCAAGTTGGGCGGAAAATCCCTCAATGCTCTTCGCTGTAACATGTCCCAGGCGTGTTCAATTGGGTTTAAGTCTGGCGACTGTGGAGGCCAATCTAATACCTGAACATCGTGTTCTCGAAGGGCGGCCCTCACCAGCCGCGCTGTATGGGAAGGTGCATTGTCATGCATGAGCTGAAATTCTTGCCCCGTTAGGGCCCTGAGCGGGACAATGACACGTTCTACCACCTCCTCACGGTATCTATGGGCAGTCATGCTGCCCTGAATCCAAATGAGTTGGGTTCGTCCGCCGATTCGTATTCCTGCCCACACCATAATTGTCCCGCCTTGGTAAGAGTGGACCTCCTGTGGATGTCGGAGACGGCTGACCCTGCCTGGAGTTCTCCAAACGCGTGTTCGTCTCGAATCTGGATGAAATCCATAGCGGGACTCATCAGTGAACAGCACCAATGACCATTGTTGATCACTCCATGTCAAATGTTCTTGAGCCCATAAAAGTCGCCTACCGCGATTGCCACGTCGCAGCGCTGGGACTCGTAGCGGTCTGCGAGCATGAAGACCAACTTCATGCAGCCTCCTTCGCACGGTTTGGTCGCTCACCAGCAGCTGCTGACCCTCCTGGAGCCTTTGCACTAGTTGCATCGCTGTGATATTGGGTAGTCTTCTGGCGGTCATTTGGAGAAATCGATCCTGTCTCTGAGTGGTAACACGATATCTACCTGTGTGCCGTTCTGCCACATCTCCAGTAGCGCGATAACGTGACCACAGCCTGGATACCACATTTTGGCTTGTGCCCAGAGACTCAGCAACGACGCGTTGAATAGCACCGTTTTGTAACATGCCAACTGCCCGTAACATTTCATCTCGACTCAAATGATGGCGTGGCATGACGCTAAAAAGCTTACACAACCAATTGAGAAAAGAAAATAAAACAATTTATCAGGTTTTCTTCAATTAACACGCAAAAAAAATTTTAATGCAACTTCTTGAAATTAGATACAACTCAAGATTGCGCTGTGCTTTGCGTGTTTTCATTTGTTTCTCATTTTAATTTTTAAATTTTGAATAAAGAATAGACAAGGTTTAAATCTGTAAATAAACTTTTTAAGGAAACTAAATAGGTTTTAAACAATAAAGCCATGTTTGATTTCAAAATAACGTATCCCTAGACTTTGTTGATGTGTGTATATCTATATAATTATAACCTAATCGCGGGACGCGATATCGAACAAGTCGCATTAGCCCCGAAGATGGTCTACTGAAGAAATTTAAACTTTTAAGCGAATCCAATCATATAAAATTGCAGTTTTCACGATGTAACCAAGTAAATAAATGAGTATTTTAACCGCACACTACCACTCAATGGAATCAATTAACTGTGGAGGTATTTCCGATACGGTATGGCATGGCATACATCAAGCAGCGAGCCTATTCCTTTCTTAAAGGCCGGCAACTCACTTGCAGCTCCTCTGTTATATGTTTAAGTTGGACTCACTAACTAATAAAGGATTAAAAACTAATAAAATGGTTAAATAAAGGAGCATGTCAGGCTTTGCTTACCAAATCGTTCGGTTGAGCAAATCGCCCAGTTAGCTCATTCACATTCCATTTAATGTTTATCTACCATTTAACGACTGTCTGACTGACTGACTTAGTTAGTTGTGAACCTGTTTTTTGATCCTAAGGTTGCGGGTTCGATACCCGCACATAAGAAATATTTGTGTTCATGAATATATGTACGTGGTTCCATCTTAAACCAGCGCTGCAACTGTTAATGTTGCAGCTAGTGCTGAGATGGGACCAATTCGGACTCACACAGATAAGAATTAAGGACTTCGGTTTGTGTACATTTATATATATTGTTATTATTATCTGTGTCAGTTTACTGAATAAATGGATTTTCTTTCTTTCTTTCTTTCTATTTGTCTTGGCCGTGTGGTTTCCAGCCTTGAAAATATAACAGGGCCACCTGATATCATCCCGTGGGAGACGTAAAAGGTGACTAAGGGATACACCAGGCAGTCGGGCAGAAGCGCCACTTGTGTTCTATAGCTACCATCTAAATGCGGTTACCAACTCGAATGCCAAGCGCGGTAACTAAGGCAAACCCCTCCAAATGGCGACGTTATAGAAACCTTTGGAGGACGCTTATGCCCAGCAGTGGATGATATCAGGCTGATGATGTGATGTGAGTATGTTATGTGTATTATATTTATATATTTACAAAACACAAGAAATAAATATTTCTATTTGTCTTTGCTTAGTGTGGACTAGATCGTGCTATGTGACATTATTGATGTGAAACATCTATAGCCGCACGTAAAACAGATTTCTGGCGTGGCGACGCATGCCGTGGCGACGCGTCGCCATGCGCAATCGACTTTTTATTTTATCATTATGACATATTTAGTTCCTATCACAATATGTTCTTTTCTGCATATTACTTTTACAAAATAATGTCGATGTTTCACATCTGCCAGGCGTCCCGTGACGGCTCACATTTTTTCTTTATTTATTATTATTCATATATGGCGCTCATAGCAAGATACTAACACGATCCGTAAGTGATTGGCAAGTTCAAGCAACTAGGCTCGCGGTCAGTCCATGGATGGGTGTCTGCCAAAGCGGTTTAATTTCTGGCCGTCTCCATACTTCGGAGGGTACGTTAAGCTGTCGGTCCCAGTTGTAGCCATTAGTCATGTCAGAGGCCTACTGGGCGACTTGAACAACTCTGACACTAGGGTAACCACTGCCTACATGATAAGTAAGTAATTATTGGAACGAAGTTCCTTATCGCGAGTTGTGAAAGGGGGCTAGACGGAATAAACCTCACTAAAAGCTGTCACGACACTTTTAGCAGCTGTGCGGCGTGCGCATGTTTCTCTGTCTGTCTCTCTCTCTCTTATAGAAAGCAAGCCAGATATTTTCATTTCTATTTTGCATTGAACAATGTGGTGTCGCGTCGATTATTTTTGTTGAGTGTATACAGGTTTTTTGTACATAATAAATAATAAGAAATAACTTCGTTCCATCCAGGTGTACCTTGACACCTCTCAAGTTTTTCATATAACCCGCATCTATTAACATAAATAAACGTTTTGTTCCTTGGGTTTTATTTTATTTAAACACTAAAGCAAGTCGACGAGTAAATGCCTCTAACCAACGTCTTAAAACAATAGCACTTCAAAGCTTCTCGCTTTCATGTGAAATACAATTTAATTTGTTTCTTTCACAAAAGGAATTAAGAATGTAATTTAATTCATTTTAATGCAATCAAGTTTTCTAAAAACTGTTCTTTTACAAGCGACTTTTCTCTTGTAAAATTAAAGACAAGTTACGTGGATTTAGAATCCTATTATTTCTATTTAGAACAGGCTTAAGCCCGCAGCTATGACTAATTAAAAGCAGACGACTTTTGTTGCAAACCACCTGCGTACATCTTATTCACCCTACATCGCCCTACTTTTATTATAAACACTAGCTGTGCCCCACGGTTTTACCCGCGTTAAGTTTTATAAATAATCATATCTCCTCCCCCATAGGGAGTGTCCTATGGAATTCTTCTCTGGGGTAGCGCTGCGGACATTAACACCATATTTGTATTGCAAAAAAGAGCTGTAAGAGCCATATATAAACTTGGTCCGCGAGAATATTTGAGAGAGAAGTTTAAAGAGATTAACATTCTGACTGTAGCATGTCAGTATATATATGACAATCTTATTTATATGCATAAATATAAAGGCTCCTTCTGTAAACGGAGTGATACTCATAATATAAATACTAGATATAAGCATAACTTTGTGTTTCATACCACCCGTCTCCATAAAGTAAGTAACTCTTTTATGGGGCAATGTATAAGAAGTTTGTTATAGAATAACAAACTTCCCAATGATATCCGAGAAATGTCTATGAATAAGTTTAAAAGAATTATAAAAGCCAAATTGTGTAGCAGGGCTTACTACAAAACTTCTGATTATTTAAGTGACAAAATAGCTTGGGATTGAGTCGCTCTAAATTAACACGTTTAAATACAATGTAATTTTATTATTATTATTATTATTTATTTATTTATTTATACTTATTGCACAAAACTGTACAAAGGCGGACTTAATGCCAAAGGCATTCTCTCCCAGTCAACCTTAGGGTGATGCAGAGATAATATGGTAGGTGCACTATAGACCAAGTATAATAAAAATTACTAAAATACTTGACAAGTACTATAAAATACAATCGTATAAATACAATAGTTACATAACTACACACTATACTATAAATACATAAATATATAGGTATATATATATACATATAAATATATAGACAAATATATTAAATATATATACATTTATAAATATATTACATATATAATAATATATACACAAACTGTAATATTAAGTTGATTCTGCCTTAATTTTTTTGTGAATGTAGTCACGAGTTTTGATTTTAAAAGTAACCCGCGTCTTAGCCATTCGGATTTCCGGAGGTAGCGCATTCCAGAGAAGAATAGCTTGTACAAAGAAGGAAGAATGTAAGAAGTTAGTCCGATGAGAAGGGCATTGTAAAAGTCTGTTATGAGTGGAACGGAGATTTTTGTTGTGGTTAGAAGATAGATACTGAAAATAGGGAGCTAAGTAGGATGGAGAAATCGGAGAGTCGAGAAGAGAAAATAGTGTAGTGAGTGCTCTGAGGTTTCTTCGGTGCCGAATGGGCATCCAATTCAATTGAGAACGGTAAGATGACACATGGTCGTACTTACGAAGATTGAATACGAATCGAATGCAGTTATTCAGAAGACGGTCTAATTTATTGAGTTGATCTGCATTCAGGTCAAAGTAGCACACATCACCATAGTCGATTATAGGAAAAAGAATGGCCTGCACGAGCGTTACTTTTGTCTCGGATGGTAGGAAATTCTTTAACCTATACAGTGACCGCAAGATCCCAGTCACTCTTTGGCTGACGCTAACGATTTGGTTTTGCCAGCTTAAAGTAGCATCAACCAGCAGACCAAGGTCCTTTACATTCTGGCAGTATGGAATAACAGAATTGTTGTACAAGACTGGAGGTTGACTGTCAACATCCACTAAACTCATCATTCGGGAACTGCCCACGATGATAGCCTGACATTTGAGTGGATTGACAGTCAAGCCAAACCTGTTAGCCCACTCCCTAATTAAATCAAGATCCCTATTTATGGCGACGATCGCTTCTGCTAACTTATCGATGCTTGTCTGTGCGTAAAGTTGTAGATCATCGGCGTATAGATGATACGAACACTGAAGATTTTGAGTTAAGAGATTTATAAATTCATTTATTTCAGATATAAAATCCATATAGTGTTAGTATTACAGTACTTAGAATATGTTAGTAATCATAATTTAAAAATTGAATTTAATTTAAGAACCGTCCTGCTGCACTAGCTCCGCCACTATGCATACGGGTCCAGTGCATCAGGAAAGGGCTGTCCAATTTTTCAGAAATTACCTGAAGGATGCTATTGGTGCTCCCACGAATTCTACGTAGCAGGGATGCTGTTCTTTGTCGCATGATGGCCTCAAAACTATCTGTGTGCGATTCAGTAAACATCCCCGACGCGCAACAAAATCGTGGCAGCCCCAACAGCACCCGGAAGGCATTATTGTACTGGACACGAAGAACGTTATAGGCCCTCTGCGTATGTCTGAACCATAGGCTGCACGTGTAGAATGTTTGGCAGTACGCTTTGAAAAGAGTAATTTTCACATCTTTCGTACAGCGTGCAAACCTACGAGCCAGCATGTTGCAACGAACCGATAACGCTCTTCGCTCCCTCTCAATATCATTGTCATCATTTAAGTCCTCGGTCAATATGTGTCCGAGGTACTTAAAAAGAGACACTCTGCTTAATGCCTCTCCATAGAGATGTACAGGAGGGACAGTTCTGGGTTTCCCACCTCCGACACGGAAAACCATCGTTACGCTTTTACACACATTGTACTTGAGCCCATGTGTGGCAGCATAACTCTCGCACACAGCAAGTAATTGCCTGAGGGCAAAGACCGAGGGGGCCAGTAATGCGACGTCATCTGCATAGGTAATACTATTTATAATCTTGCCATCAATAGAGCATCCAACGCCTGTGCCACTGAGCCCCTCGATCAGATCGTTGATATACAAACTAAAGAGTGTCGGAGAGGTCAAACCTCCCTGTCTCACGCCACACTCCAGCCTATACGCCCCCGATAGGGCACTTGCCCATCTGACCTGGTTAATTTGATGGTCGTACCAGTATTTGAGTAGGGTAATTAGCTCAATGGGTACTGCTTTCTCCCTCAATTTCGACCATAAGATGTTATAATTAACCAGGTCAAACGCCTTTGAAAGGTCTAAAAACGCGGCGTACACTGGTGTACTTCTATCAGTGTAGTACCTGACCGTGTGCTTAAGCGCCAAAACAGCGGTTTCTGTAGACAAACCGGCTCTAAAACCGAATTGTGCGCAATGTGGATTGAACTGCTCCTTAAGTCTACGCTCAAGCACACCGTCAAGCACTTTTGCTGTTACAGTAGCTAAGGAAATTGGTCTGTAATTGTCCTTATCTGATGAATCCCCAGTTTTATTTTTAATAACCGGCACAATTACAGTTTTTATCAACTCCGTAGGTAGATAGGAGTGCCTCAAACATAGGTTATATAGCATAGACAGGACCCTAGGGAGATGAGGACCCGCATATTGAAAATGCTCTATGCTAAGCCCATCGTGCCCCGGAGATTTACCCCTGGTCATCGATTTTACAACAATATTTATTTCCCTCGCCGTAATATTGATGGGCAGACCAGACAGATTCATCTCCGAGGCACAGTGTAGCTCGTCGGTTTTGAGAGGAATGACTTTAAAATGCTTCATAAACATATCCGCAATCTCCCCAGGTTTAGTATAGCCATTAACGCTCACCGCAGGCGCTGGTTTAGGACTTAATCTCTGGGTGGATTTCCAAAATTTTTTGAAATTTTTACTCGTATGCTCTTTAGCCAAAATGTTCATCTTAATCTGTTCCTCATTGTCCTGACAGAATTTTAGTTTTTGTTTAAAAATTTTTCGCGTCTCTTTCATGTCCAAGAATAGTTGCCCAGAGTGGGGATTTCCATGCCAAACCCAGTTAATAAAGGCCCTCCTCGCGTTCCGGTGAGCGTCCCTGACATACCTATTCCACCCCACCACTGTACGCCGCTTCTCTCTGACCGTGTTCAAACCAGAACTGCCCTCTGCCGCTCCCCTGAGCGAAGTTACAATATTATTGTACAGAGTATCAATTACTTTCAAGTGATCTTTGTTATGACAGAGGCTATCGCAACAATTTCCTAATTCATATGGGAAGTCAACATTTTTGAGCTTATCCATACATATTTTCTGGTAAGAGTTTATTTGTGCAACATCCCTTTCACCCCATACAACCTTATTAATGCATGTACCTCCTTGTGCGAGTAATTCCTCCGCTGGCCTAGCCACCCCTAGATTAACTTCACAGGTAAGTGGAAGGTGATCGCACCAATATATGGCCCTATAAATTTCAATATTTCCCAGAGATTTCCACGCTGCTTCTGACACCAGGCAATGGTCAAGCCACCGTCTACTGCCACAGGCATCGCTTATAAAAGTATAAGTGCCAGAGTCCACACCCAACTTAATGTAGTCAGCACATTTCCAATATTGTTCAGTACAAAAGTTTAACATTTCACGATTAAATAATTCCCCCGGGTGCGCATTGAAATCTCCTAATATATAAATATACTCTATGTTAGAGGTCTCCACAATAGCCGCTATTTCACTTAAGCACTCACAGAATTCATTTAGGTTATCAAGAGAATCTGTGGGCATATACACACTAAATATTAACATAGTACGATCGGCGCCTGTAGCCTTGATAGCCGCAATACGATCACTTACACACGGCACGATAGAAACATCAGGAAAAAGTGATTTTCGCCATATAATAGCCACCCCACCATATGGCCTTCCTTTTAGTATCCCCCCTGACGTATCTACCGCTGATTTTCCACAGTAACCAAAGTTAACATCCAGAGTACCAAGAATAGAAATTTCATGGGGCAACAGCCAAGTTTCTTGCAAAGCAATGATATCCACAGTCTTACATAAGTTCTGTATACATATACTCGATCTTTTTAGTGATTTACAATTATAGCTTACGAACTTAGCATGTAAATGATAATTATTACATTGTATGCTATGCATTACTTGGTTTATTAATAGGTAGACTGTCAGTGGGCTTCCCGTATATCTGCCTTCGCTCGGTTATACCACCATAGTTGACCTACGAAACGATACGCCGGTGGGCCACATATTTTCATTCATAAATACACTTAAATGCCCCCTAGGTATAAAGAATTTATAAGCTGCATAGCCCTTATTCCTTTTCATATCTATACTTTGCAGTAACACTTCCACATTAGTTTTATTTTTTATATACTTTACTATATTTTCCATCTTAGCCTCTTTATTAACATTGTAGATATAAAAAGGAACATTTACCTCGGCAGCCTTAAATGTACAGTTAGGCAGTGTTTGCGCCTTGCCTTTCATCCCAACAAATCTGTTCTGTAACCTTTTACGCTGTACCTCAATCCAGCCTACGTTCGGCGATGCGTGTTTCCAATCCCCACCTTCTTTCAAAACATCTGATAGAAGTTTACGCTCGCTCCGGTCCGGGGTCGACGAAGTCAGTGCTTCCGCGCGTGTTACGCGCGCCGATGTGTTGACGTTCGGTGTTATGGTGCGCCTCGTTCTTCGGTCGTTTGTTTCCGCCGCCAACGGTGTCGCCGTTTCCCTTGCGCTGGTATCAGTCCTCGTCGAAACCGTGGTATCGGTCTCCACGCGCTCGACACTATCCGCCCTGCCACAACTAGCCTCGTAGTGGGCCGGCGGCGGCGGCAAGACAATATTTATTAAGGTATCATTTTGCTTCTCGCTTACTTCTTGCATGCACTTGTCCAACGTTACGTGCGGTGACAGTTCCGAAGTGACTTGCGTTAATATACCGGCTGGCCCACTCTCGTATTCAAAATTTTTATCATCCAACAAATACCCTCCTCGTTTGGGATTAATGTTCATGCTCCTAAAGCAGGAATTACTCGAGATTTTAATATCAGCTAGGTCGTCCATTGTGACATATTTTTCTTTTATTACGGCCACGTCTTCTTGTAACTTAATAATATCCCTGAGCAGTCTAGTAGCATCTAGGTGGTCGAATGTTACTGGTGGTAATTTATGGAGATATCGGGCTACAAAAATTGGTAACAACTCGGGATCTAGTTCCTTAATTAACACGATGATATCCTCGATATCTCTTCTATTTTTGCCTTCTTTCCTTCTATTAATTTTACGGCGAGACGTATCAGCAGACTCGAACAATAACTTCTTTGCAAGTGTTATTTCTTCTTCATTAAAAGCAGTCACACATAATCGTATCATGCTGTCCTCATCCATGATACCCGCTTTGTTTTGTATAAACGCTAGTAACTCGTTAATCACTACATTGCAATTGTTGCATTTCACTGTATTAGTCATATTTGCCTCACAAGGTCAGTGACCGCCATGCACGTGCATTCACTCGAACAGCTGTTCGCGAAACTGTATTATGTAAGAAATAAATATTTTAAAAAAAGGATTCCTACTGAGTTTTCTAGCAGTCTTTCTCGGTAGCTGCCACGTCATGCACTGCACGGTAGGGTAAAAAAAAAGACGATTCGCCACAAATGTAATATTTTAACGGAATAAATGACTTTTTGATTTTGGTTTTGATAGGTGACAGCGTGATAATATGTAGCCTATATGTTGACCCGTCCTCTTAGTAATATTCATGCAAAATTTTAAGTAAACCCATGCAGTACTTTTTGAGTTTAGCCCGGACATACATACAGACAAACAGACACACAGACAAACTATATTTTTGGCTTCGATGTCGATTGTAGATCACGCCCCAAGTATCCTTTTAAAAATTATTATATTTATTTATCAGCCGAAAGACGTCCACTGCTGGACAAAGGACTCCCCCAAAGATCTCCACAATTGCCGGTCTTGCGCTATCCGCATCCAGCGATTTCCAGCGACCCGCACAAGATCATCGGTCCATCTTGTAGGGGACCTGCCCACGCTGCGTCTTCCAGTTCGTGGTAGCCACTCGAGAACCTTTCTGCCCCAGAGGCCGACGGCTCTACGAGCTATGTGCCCTGCCCACTGCCACTTCAGCTTGGCAATTCTTACGGCTTTATCGGTTAAATCATATCATCATCATCATCATCATATCAGCCGAAAGACGTCCACTGCTGGACAAAGGCCTCCCCCAAAGATCTCCACAATGCCGGTCTTGTGCTATTCGCATCCAGCAGTTTCCAGCGACCCGCACAAGATCATCGGTCCATCTTGTAGGGGGCCTGCCCACGCTGCGTCTTCCGGTTCGTGGTCGCCACTCGAGAACCTTTCCGCCCCAACAGCCGTCGGCTCTACGAGCTATGTGCCCTGCCCACTGCCACTTCAGCTTGGCAATTCTTCGGGCTATGTCGGTGACTTTGGTTCGCCTGCGGATTTCGACATTTCTGATGCGATACCGCAGGGAAACTCCGAGCATAGCCCTCTCCATTGCTCTTTGGGTGACCTTGAGCCTTCTAATAAGGCCCATAGTGAGCGACCACGTCTCTGTTCCGTATGTCATCACTGGCAACACACACTGGTCGAAGACTTTCGACTTGAGACACTGCGGTATTTTGGACGAGAAGATGTTACGTAGCTTCCCGAACGCTGCCCATCCGAGTTGGATTCTACGATTGACCTCCTTCTCGAAGTTGGACCTACCTAGTTGGATGGTCTGTCCTAGGTAAATATAGTTCTCTACAACTTCGAGTGCAGAGTCACCAACTTTCAATTGAGTGGGTGCAACATGGACGTTTGACATGATTTTCGTCTTATCCATGTTCATTTTCAGACCCACTTGTTGAGAGACTCTGCTGAGGTCATCGAGCATTGTACCGAGGTCTTCCATGGTCTCAGCCATGACTACGATATCATCGGCAAATCGAAGGTGAGTGATGTACTCGCCATTGACATTGATGCCAAAGCCTTTCCAGTCCAGAAGCTTGAAGACGTCTTCCAATGTAGCGGTGAACAGTTTCGGAGATATAACATCTCCCTGTCTCACGCCTCGCTGCAAGTGGATAGGTTTCGAGATCTGGTCCTGGAGTCGCACTGACATAGTGGCGTTTTCATACAAACACTTTATCACCTCGATATACCGGTAGTCAATTTGGCACCTTATGAGAGTCCTCAGCACGGCCCATGTTTCGATGGAATCAAAGGCTTTCTCATAGTCCACAAACGCTGAGCACAGTGGCTTGTTATACTCTTCGGTCTTCTGTATAACTTGCCGCAGCGTATGTATGTGGTATATGGGGCTAAAGCCTTTTCGGAAACCGGCTTGTTCGGGAGGCTGGAAGTCGTCAAACCTGCGCGCGAGACGGTTCATAACGACCCTCGAAAACAACTTGTAAACATGGCTCAGCAGTGTGATGGGTCTATAATTCTTCAATAGGGTTTTGTCGCCCTTTTTGAAGAAGAGCACCACCACACTTCTGTGCCATGCTTGTGGCGTTTGACCATCTAGTATGATGGAGTTAAATAACTTCTGAAGGGCCCGTAGGATTGGTGTACCACACGCCTTCAGAAGCTCTGCTGTAACTCCATCATCACCAGGCGCCTTGTTGTTCTTGAGTTGTTTGAGAGCCATTCTAATCTCGTACAGGCTGACGTCCGGGATGTCTTCGGTGTAATGTCGGGTTAGTCGTGCTCTGGGATCCGAGGCATGACTTTTGACAGGTGGCTGTGTTGTCGTATATAACTGTCCGTAGAACTTCTCGATCTCTCCCAGCAACTCAGGTTTAGACGTGACGATTCTACCATCCTCAGTCTTCAGCTTCGTCAGTTGGCTCTGTCCAACAGACAGAGCTCTTGCGAACACTTTGGAACCTTTGTTGCGCCCAATTGCCTCTTTAATACTAATTGTATTAAATTGCCGCGTGTCGCGAGTCAAAGACTTTGAGATCTGTCTGTTGAGCTGCCGATATCTGGTAGCATCATCTGAGGATGTCAGAACCATTTTCCGTCTATCTTCCATAAGTTGCAGGGTAAAGTCAGAGATCTTTATAGTTCTGTTTGTACGGTGGGCCTTGAAGACCTTAGACCCAGCCGTATGGACAGCTTCTACGAGCCTGTCATAGTATGAGTCCACTTCCTCGCAGTCTGCTAGGCATTCGAAACGGTTTTGCAGTTCGAGCTGAAATGGTTCGGGGTTTTGGACGTGGATAGGTAAAGGTCGGAGCGTAGACTTTATCAGTCGGGACCTCTGGAGTTTGACATTAAGGTTCAATGAGCCTCTGACCAGTCTGTGATCGCTCCCGGTTTTAACCGCATTGATCACGGAGACATCATTGAACATCTGTCGTCTCGTCGACAAGATAAAGTCTATCTCATTTTTAGTTTTACCATCGGGGCTCACCCAGGTCCATTTGCGGTGATCCGGCTTCCTGAAGAAGGAATTCATCATAAAGAGTCCCTCCTTCTCCATGAAGTCGGCCAACATTTGGCCCCGGGGGTTCCGGGTCACCAGTTCCAAATTGCCCCACTCTCAGCTCATTACCGAATCGTTTGCCCAGCTTCGCGTTAAAGTCCCCCATGAACACAGTGAAATAGGAGTTAGAGGTATGTATGGCTCTGAATATGTCCTCATACATAACCTCGACTTCATCGTCGGAGTGTGTCGAAGTGGGTGCGTATACCTGTATAACCTTCAACGAATACCGCTTGGTGATTCTGAGTATAAGGTACGCAACCCTCGTCGACACACTCTCGATTTTCACTAGGTTGTTCACGAGGGACTTGTGGACTATGAACCCGACACCACCTTGGGATATTTGGTCACCCTCCCGGTAATAGAGCAGGTTTCCGGATTTCAGTATTATCGAGTCCTCCCCCTCTCTTCGGACTTCAGATAATCCTACAATATCCCAATGTAACCTGCTCAATTCTTCCTCCAGTTCGGTTATCTTCTCGTCGGACCGCAGTGTACTTGTGTTATATGTTGCCAGGGCCAGAGGTCGTCGGTGTTGGTAACGCGGAATCTGCCGGGGATTCTTAGCACTCCCTGCCCTGCCGTAACCACGGCTGTTACCACGGCTGTTACCACGGCTGTTACCACGGCTGGGAATAGCAGGGCTGCCGGGGACTGGGGGCCGCGGTTTGGTTGTGTCCATCATTTGAGGGGATTTGCCATAATCGCCACGCTTGGCAGACGGGTTGGCGATCGCAGTAAGGTGGACATGGTACTCAGGACAACGCTGCTGCCCGTTCTCTGGTATATATTCCCTCGGGACGACTTTTACGTCCCCCCACGGGATGAGAGGGGGTGGTGATATTCTTAGGCCGTCACCACACAGCAATCATATACCTATTTAATTTTATGTTTCTTTACAAAGGCATGCCTGTCTGCCGTTAATTTTTTATTTTTTTTTTTAGTTATAATCTTTCGACTTTATTTTGTTTTAAGCATTTTAAGAGGTGTCTTTGTGATTTTTCTGTCTATCAAAAGAAAGTGGTCGGATTGTGTATTGAGTTTAATGAAGTTGTTCAAAGCATGGTAAAATTAAGTGTATAATTATGCTTTTTAGAAAGATGAATCAGCACTAATTTGACTTTATTTTAGTTCATTCTATGTAGTGATTGAACCTTTTAGAAATGTTACAACATTATTATCCGTAATGAACTATATTTAAATGTCACTAGTTCATTGCTAGGGCGTTAGTTACGAGTCAGCTAGGTACCATTGAAGCTATTATCTTTAACTGCAACAGACAAGCCACTGTTGACGTGAAAGGAGAGCGTGCTGGCAACACAATAATGTGCGAAATACAGGCGGGTGCGGAAACTGAGGCGTATCTATAGGTTATATGAACGAAGTATCCGAAGAAATACTAAGGGTAGTATTTAAAATTTGAATTGACCTTACCCCTATACCTACTAGTCAATCAATCTCTTGAAGAAGGAATCGTTCCCGATCAATTAAAACAGGCTATTATAAAACCAATTCACAAAAAAGACTCTAAAACTGATCCAAATAATTACCGCCCCATTGCAATCTTACCTACAGCCTCAAAAATATTTGAAAAAGTCATGACCGACAAAATTTATTCTTTTTGTGAAAGATACAAAATATTCGACGAATGCCAGAATGGTTTCCAAAAAAATAAATCCACTACATTGGCTATCTACAAATACATTCAGGAAGCTCTTAATACTATAAACAATACGCAATATGCTATAGGAATATTACTCGACATGACCAAGGCTTATGACAAAGTGCAATTCCAAATCCTGTTAAATAAACTGTAGGGTATAGGCATACGTGGAATGGCTCACGAATGGCTAACCTCATACTTAAAAAACAGACAGCAATTAGTAGAAATTGAATTCTTCAACCACCACACAAACGAAATAGAGAAAATCCAGTCCAGTAGAAGACATATAACCGCTTCAATTCCTCAAGGCAGTGTTATTGGCTGCTTATTGTTTCTTATCTATATTAACGACCTGCCTAAAACCATAGAGGTACCCTGTGTCATGTTCGCCGACGACATCTCCCTATTAGTGTCCTGTAAAACTAACATAAATTTAAACAACAATCTAAATTCGATCCTAACAAAAACTACTGACTGGATGACAGAGCACAATTTAGAAATTAATTTCCAAAAAACTAAAATAATGCCATTCTATCCACACCAAAAAAAACCAATAGACATAAATTTTACATTTAATGGACTCCGATTAGAGGTCGTAAATGAATTCAATTTGCTAGGATTAACTTTGGACACCCGCATCAATTGGAAAGCGCACGTAAAAAAAGTAAGGACAAAATTATCACAATTTTCTTATGCGCTAAGAGAAGTAAAAAAGACCACAGACCTATCCACAGCTCTTGTAACTTACTACGCTTACGCCTACTCCTGGCTAAGCTACGGAGTAATCCTCTGGGCAAATAGTACAGAATCACTCTCAGTGTTTACCCTACAAAAAAAGTTAATCCGAATATTAGTAAACATAGAAGAAACAGAATCCTGCAAAGCACATTTCCAACATCTCAAAATTTTAACCTTGCCAAGTATCTATATCCTGGAAATTTGTAAGTTTGTTCGGCAGCATCCAGAATACTACACCAAAAGGGAAAATTCACAATCTAGCTTCACACTTAGGCATGGGAATAGATTAAATTTACCAACATCCCATCTATCTATGCACTCTACAAGCCCATTGGTCATGTCAATAAAAGTGTATAATAAACTTCCAGAAGAATTAAAAAAAGAAAAAAAGGATAATACTTTTATTAAAAAACTAAAGCTTTTCTTATTACAGAAAAGCTATTATACTGTAAAAGAATACTTGGACTCAAAGAAATAATTCTATAGATCTTGACATTTATTAATCTGATAATCTTTTCGCTCTAAATATTGACATTTTTAAATTAAAATTTGGCATACTATGATTCTATATATGATCATATATATATACAAATAGCAATATAATATAATAATAATTCTTAAACTTTTTATTATTAACAAAAAGCCTTCTTCCTCTCTTCTACTATGCTGTGCCCGACAGGGTCCATAATTGTTACATAATTATAAGATTATACCATCTGTTATACATTATGGAAGCAATAAATGATTGAGTATTGAGTATTGAGTAAACGAGTGACTGAAATTAAAGTTTTGTGACAAAAATAATGAATTTACGTTTTAGTATTACTAAGTGAGCGACTGACTGCGAGTGACGAGAAATCAACAGAACAGCAACTAAAAAATATTAATTTGAGTTATTTAAAATACAAAATGAGAAGCTTCATAATATTTGAGCAACCTAATATTTCTTCGCTTTGACCAAGCAGAGAGATCAGAGGCTTGTGCGGCGGACTTCAAGCGCCATTGTTTTTGTTTAGATTTGCATTGTATGTCTCCTGAAAAATTCAAAAAGCTCCAAAAAATGTGAAATTTTTGAAAATTTTCCACCAATCTTCACTAACAATAGTGTCTAGCTTGATGGTCACAGTTCTAACCTAAACTAACCCAAATAGCTTCCGGAAAACTCGTCTCTATCCTAATATGGAAGTTGCCCTCTCTGTATTTCTAGTCGCTCAATTAGTAATTTAGTCGCACGGCTAGAATTTTGGTATCTGAAATGGATTAATTATAACCCACTTTTTGTAAGCTCGTTCTGGATTTTATTATTAATCAATATTCTTCGTTAGTTTAGTTAATTATTCACTTACTCAAATTCATGCCGCTCAAGTTATCAAAACAGTATCTCAACATCAGTCGCTAAGTATGTTTGTATTCGATCGTTTTATAATTCCTCAAATACTAAGTCTTCTAAGTTCACAACAGTCTATTCATATCAGTCAGTTCACAACAGTCTATTTAGTTCACAAGTTTGAATACAGCTTTGTCATCATGACAGAAAAATGACGTCCACTGCTGGACAAAAGGATTGGTAGATTCGATGTATGTTCGATTTCTACCCAGGACACATATTTGTGTGCATGAACATGTCTGTTTGTCCCGAGTTTGGGTGTAATTTTCTATATGATGATGATGTCTTCCCGGCCGAATTTCGGCCACGGCGGCCTTTCTCAATGGAGATTAGCCAATTGCGCAGGACATATTATAGTGCACAAGTGTGTGCGCAAACACAGGGGCACTTTCTATTCCATCACTCTCATGATCTGATGGGACGACTAGCGACACAACCGGAAAGAGATCAGGCACAGGACCGACGGCTTTACGTGCTCTCCGAGGCACGGGGGTGTAATACCGCCAACTTCCAGACTTCGGGCTGATACTGAGAAATTTCTTTTTACGGAAAAATCCCAAAATCACTTTTGACCCGACCCGGGATTTGAACCCAGGACCTCATTTTCTGCGGTTGAACATGCTACCGCTAGACCAACGAGGCAGTTAATTTTCTATATAAGTATGTATTTAATATAATTGTTTTGTAGTATATTAGTTATCTGGTTTCCATAGTATAAGCTCTGCTTAGTTTGGGATCAGATGGCCGTGTGTGAATCGTGTCCTCTGCGTCAACGGCCCGCCAAGATACTTCAAAAGTTATATCGTATTACAAGGAGATGCTGGATTCTTTAATCAACGGGCAAACGAAACAGACGCTCATGTCCACTAGCACTTACTGGTCCGTAAGCATTTCAAATTCAAATTTCTTTATTTAGTATAATAAACCTAATACAGGAGATAATACAAAAGTTTGCATGCATGTATCTACATTATATGCTTAAACTACAGTGTATCTACTAAATTTGCATGGACCATGTTATTTTAGGCTATTTTTAGCATATTATCCGTACTGAACTAGTTAAGACTGTGACTCAGAAGTAATGAATGTAATGAATTGGCGAGGTAAAGCACCTAAGCACGCGGTCAGTCCATTGTTGGGTGATCGTTAAAGTGGTTTAATTATTGAGCGTATCCGTGCTTCGGAGAGCACATTTAGCTGTCGGTACTGGCGTTTGTCATTAGACAACAGTCTAGGGTAACCGCATCCCATACAATAAAGAAAGATAAAAATACTATAATAAAAAATAAAATACTATAATCAACGTATTGTTATTTAATTTTTAGTACAACACCTCATTTTACCGTATCCTCACCCAGTTTCCCGCAGATTTACTGCGTTCCCTCCCTGTCATTCCACCAGCCCGAAGGATTTAATTTACTGTTACAAAGAGCTCGTTTTTCTCATGTTTTCTCGTTGGAAAGACGTTCCTTGGACGTAACGAAAGTTAATCTTTTATTCCATTTTTGTTTGAAGTCCAATTTTGTTCAAGCAAAAATGGAATAAAAGATTAATTTAATTTAATCTGATGTTTTGTGTGCAACAAATCATTTTGTTTGCACGGTTTTATTTTTATGTTGTACATACATAGACTCACGCCTGTTTCCTAGAGGGGTAGGCAGTGACAAAGGATTTCCATTTGTCACGATCTTTGCACATGTGTTTTGCCTCGATTACTGTCATTATATTCTTCTTACATGCTCGCCGGTTTAGGGTACTTCTGACCTGTCCTTTCTTGAGAACGTCTCCAATTTGGTCAGAGAATGTTCGACGAGGTCTTCCCCTTCCGGTTGTTCCATTCGCACATGCCAGGTATACTTCTTTGGTCAATCTTCTTTCATTCATCCTTTCTAAATGCCTTTTATGTTGTATTGAATTAATTTAAAAAGAGGAATACATTTAAGATTGTACAAAAATATAATACCAACTGAATAACAAAATATAGAACTAGCGACCGCAAGTTTTCGAAATTCGACCATTTCGGGTTTCTTGTAAAAGACTACAGACAATAAAGACAAATAATATTGATCTGTTCTCAGTTTTGACACTAAGGGCGGCTTGCACTAAATTTCGTTTAAATATATCTTAAACAAATTTAACTAAATACGTTTAAATCGATAAATGTGTTTAACATGATTTTTTTATCAACATTTAATTTTTTTTTAATTTTTATTAAATTTTTTTTAATTAATATTTTTTTTAACATTTTTTAACAGACGTTTAATGACCTCTTGCACGAAGCCGTTTCGAAACGCATTGAACTAAATGCGTTTATCGTGTCGGTATAGCAGTTCCCCTACGTTTCGTTATAAGTAAGTAACAAATGACACTATTTTTTAAACTAAAATTACTTTTTTCTGCGCGAAAGTGCGCGTAAATTGAATCCTCCATGTCATGGAAACATAACCTTTCAAAATTAACGTCAATTTTTGCTAAACGCATTTAGCGGCGCTAAATAGCCATTCATGGGTATTTAACTTTGACAGCTCTCTAAACGCGTTTAACGACTTATTTAGCATGGTGCAAGGCGTTGCAATGACTTAAAGGTGAATTTTAATTTAAATGGGATTTAAATAGTATTTAGTGCTGTGGTGCAAGCCGCCCTAAGTTTGTCATCTTCTCTCAGTTTGTTAGTGTGTCGAATGTATGGTAGAAATAAATTATTTGAATAAAAAACATTACACATGTTTTTTATTCAAATAATTTATTCCTAATGGCTATTATATAAAAATATTACAGCGGTTTAGCGTGGAAGAGAGTCTGGAGACTCTAGATCCTAAAGACTTGACTGGATAGACGGTAAGATTGCCTGTTAATAATGTTAATCATCATATATCAGCTGAAAGACGTCCACTGCTGGACAAAGGCCTCCCCCAAAGATCTCCACAATTGCCGGTCTTGCGCTATTCGCATCCAGCAGTTTCCAGAGGAATGTTAATTGATTGTCAAATATGTTGTTGTAAAGAATTGTAAGAGTTAGATACCTATATGTTTATTAAAACAGTAACTTATTATAAGTATATATAGATGCCTCGTTGGTCTAGCGATAGCGTATTCCGCCGTAGATAATGAGGTCCTAGGTTCTAATCCCGGGTTGGGCCTAAAAGTAATTTTGGGATATTCCGTAAATAAAATTTCTCAGTATCAGGCCAAAGTGCCGGAGTGTACGTAAACATTACTCATGTTTTTTATTCAAATAATTTATTTCTAATGGCTTTTATATAAAGCGGTTTAGCGTGGAAGAGACTGGATAGACAGAAAGATTTCCTCTTAATAATGTTAATCATCATCATCATATCAGCCGAAAGATGTCCACGGCTGGACAAAGGCCTCCCCAAAGATTTACACAATTGCCGGTCTTGCGCTATTCGCATCCAGCAGTCAGAGGAATGTTAATATGCAAACTAAATTATTCATCCACATTAAAATGCGTATTTTAGAGTCAGATTGATTAAAGTACTACAAGCACTTTTACTTACAATCACATTGCACATTAAATAGTGATAGTGTTACTACTATTAGTTTCGTTGAGAATAAATAAATAAATATACATCTTGGGACAACTAACATACTGGCATCTGATCCCAAAATTAGGCAGAACCAGTACTATGGTACCAAAGAACATTTCTAAGTACATATTCATCATCATCATATCAGCCAAAAGACGTCCATTGCTGGACAAAGGCCTCCCCCAAGGATCTCCACAATAGCCGGTCCTGCGCTGCCCGCATCAAGCGCCTTCCCGCGACCCGCACAAGATCGTCGGTCCACCGTGTACTGCCGTGTACTGCCGTGTACCGTGGCCTGCCCACGCTGCGTCTTACGGTTCGTGGTCGCCACTCGAGAACCTTTCTGCCCCATCGGCCGTCAGTTCTACGAGCTATGTGCCCTGCCCACTGCCACTTTAGTTCAGCTATTCTTTGGGCTATGTCGGCTACTTTGGTTCGTCTGCAGATCTCAGCATTTCTGATTCGATCTCGCAGGGAAACGCGGGGAAAAATACATATTATGGATATTTAATACCAAAAGAAAAACAGATTATCATGCTCGTCACACAAAGATTTGCCCTGGGTGGGGATCGAACCCACGTCCTCTGGCTTAGCAGTCAAGGTCACAAAGGACTAGAATAACAGCCCAATCAAATAATATACTAATTATAATAAATGAAAACAAAATATTACAATAAGTTAATAATAATAATGCCCTCCCGGCCGAATTTCGGCCACGGCGAACAGTCTCAATGGAGACTAGCCAACTGCGCAAAGAAAGGGGCACTTCCTATTCCATCACTCTCATGATTCGATGGGACGAATATTGACATTACCGGAAATAGGTCAGGTAGAGGACCGACGGCTTTACGTGCTCTGCGAAGCACGGGGGCATTATGCTGCCAACTCCGAGACTTCGGGCTGATACTGAGAAATTTTATTTACGGAATGTCCCAAAATCACTTTTGTGGTCAACCCGGGATTAGAACCTAGGACCTCATTATCTACGGTGGAGAACGCTATCGCTAGACCAACGAGGCAGTCTTTATATACTTATAATAAGTTACTGTTTCAGTAAAGATAATATATCCAACTTTTACAATTCTTTAAAACAACATATTTGAACAATATGGGACATTTACAAGACTAATATTCAAAGTAGTTCGTGAACAGACTTTAAACATTATTTCGAAGTTAAAACTATGTTTTTAAAACATACTTATCGAAGAACGTTAATACGGTCACCGTAGCCTAGTTGGTAGTGCTCCTGCCTACGAAGCTTGTGGTCCTGGGTTCGAATCCCGGTAAGTGCAAATATTTGTGTGATGAGCACGAATATTTGTTTCTGAGTCATGGATGTTTTCTATGTATATAAGTATATATATATCTATATAAGTATGTATATCGTCTCCTGGTACCCATAGTACAAGCTTTGCTTAGTTTGGGGCTAGGATGATCTGTGTGACATTGTCCCTAGGTATTATTAACTTCGTCTTTACGAATGGCGCAGTGGTAAAGACGCCTCGCCACTACGTGTCCCGGGTTGCATTCCTGCACAGGACAACTACTTGTGTGGAATCATAATTAGTTATTTTGAGTCTGGTTGTACTTTAAATATTACGTTTGTAAAATACCCCGCGCCATAGTGATCCAAGTTGGTTTTTTTTTTTAAATAAAGGCTGTTTTTCTTTTGGGAATGAAAGTTTGGAGTGGTATATTCCAAAATAACAACGATATATATATATATATTGACAACCGCGGTGACTCATTTAGTAATGAAGCTACCTTTTTATTTATTTACTTATTTTTTTACCCGTACCCGTTACCGTTCGATCCGAGCACAAGACAAATATGTTCGTTCATGGTTTGTTCAGGAACGACAAGATAATAGTAATATCTTGGGACAATGTCACACAAATCATCCTAGCCCCAAACTAAACAAAGCTTGTACTATGGGTACCAGGCGACGATATACATACTTATATAGATAGATAAATACTTAAATACATAGAAAACATCCATGACTCAGAAACAAATATTCGTGCTCATCACACAAATATTTGCACTTACCGGGATTCGAACCCAGGTGTAGAGAGGAGAGGAGGCCAGTGCCAGGCCAGTGCAGAGGAGTGCCAGGAGCACTACCAACTAGGCTACGGTGACCGTATGGACCGATAATCTAGCGAGGGTCGCTGGAAGTCGCTGGATGCGGATAGCAAGACGGGCAATAGTGGAGATCTTTGGGGGAGGCTTTTGTCCAGATGTGGGCGTCTTACGGCTGATATGATGATGATGATGCGTATATACTGTGTATATACATATAAGTATCCTGGTAATATTTATGATATAAAGTTAAGTATTTTCTTATACATTTTATTATCTAAGTAACGTTTGCTGAACATAAAAGTTGAATTGCCTTCGTTTAGTATTGGCTTGTTAAAATCGGAAGATTTATGTACTATTTACGATTTTGCTATATTTATCACTTTATATATTTGAAAAATACTATATTAAAACAAAGTGGGCTTTTAGAATATTAAATTTTCACAATGTGAGATAACTAGGTGTTGATTATATGTATAATCTAAAAAAGAAATATTTTTTGTTCGATAACGACAAATCACCCCATAAAATTCATTAATAATCTTTAAAAAACCGTATAAATAAAAATATGTATTAAACTTACATACTTATAAATTAAACTAAATGGCTTAATGGCTTCAAAATAATTTGCCGAATCATTATCATGAAACATGCTATGCCGGCAATACTGTTTTTTTAGCCAAAACAATAAATGTATATGATGTATTATAATAGTAATTGTCTACTAGTTTATCAGTTATCTGGTTTCACAGTACAAACTCTGCATAGTTTGGGATCAGTTGTCAGTGTGTGAATAATGTCCCAGGATATTATTATTATTATATCTTTAAATATAGTCAGTAATATAAAAATGTCATAAATATGACATTTTTATTTCGTCTGCAATCAATAATTTGTTCAATTTAACCCTGATTGAAATAGAAATTATAAGGAAGTGTCTAAAATACGTTCTAATACTTTTAATTTCACTCTTCTTTTATCTTATTACTTATATAAGTACATACGTTTTATAGTACAATAGATATTCTCTAAACAAAAAAGACACGTTTTATAATAATAAATAAAATATAACTAGCCTTCCAAGCATTAAATGCAGCATTTTAATACTTTTTCTTGTGTCATTTCATTAAGCGCGGACGACATTATTATGGCTGTGTGGCTGATGGCCATAAAGAAGATCGCCATCCCAGCTCATCCCGTGGGGATGGCTTCCACGGGATGAGATGGAATGGCGATATTCTTCTTGCGAAATCTCCTCGAGGGAATATATACCAGAGAACGGGCAGCAGCGTTCTTCTGAGCACTGCGATCCTCAACCCGTCTGCCATGCATGGCGATTATAGCATATCCCCCGATTCTTGGAAAAGTTCTTGTCCAGCAATGGACATCATTCGACTGACATAATGATGATGATGATCATATTATAACACAAATCATCACAAATTTTATTATTTTATGGATAATTATATATTTTATTGAATTAATTCTTCGAAGGCTTTTAACCTACATTATTTACCGTTGAAAACCATTATTAAATTAAATATCCTGCCCTAGATTCTGCACTCGCAATACGACCACGTTAATCGAAATGCAATTTTCCTAACTCCGTATATGCATAAAAGACTTTTATTACCCCCACAAATAATAATAAATAAAAACTAAGCTCTCATCTCACGTTTACGATGTTCGCTGAGATTTTCTCAGGCATTTCCCCTGAAAGTACGCCATAAAAATCTATTATGGCCTAATTAAATGGGGAGCCATAACTTTTATTAGCCACATGCGTCGGACCCAATAACTTATACTATTAACGTGAAGAATTGTAAATGAAATTGGCAGCCGTTTAGAGTTTTACTGGCCGTATTATAGCCCGTTTTAGGATCTATATATATCTCTATATTCTATATATATCTATATACATAGCTCCCCGCAGGACAGGCTCAGCCTAATTCAGGGAGCCTAATGTAAGGGAAAGACCTCGTAGAACATTCTCTGATCAAATTGGACTGAATGATCGGACAGACAGACAGACATGACGAATCTATTAGGGTTCCGATTTTGCCATTTGGCAACGGACCTGTAAAAATGCATCATTGTCAAAAGACGCGTATTTTGAAAGTAAATACCCAATTAGCTTAAAGCAAGAATCTTCTTGACTACCTACCATTTTTACGTGCAAGTTCATACTTACTAGCTTAAACTGTTTTCCATCTTGTGTGTCAGAGCCTACAAAGAGGTTGGGCTTATAGGCTTGTAGCTCCCGAAGTTGTTTGAAGGAAAGTGTTTGCACTTTACAGAATATATGCACTTATTGTAACTGCCTCGGTAGTCTAGGGGTATTGTTCAACCGTAGATTATTTGGACCTGGTTTCAAATCTTGGGTCGAGCCAAATGCTTTAGAAATTTTACTCTCAAGAATTTTTTTCTGTTACAGCCCAAAGGCTTAGAGATGGCAGTATCACACCCTCGTGCCACGGAGAGCGTTTAAAACTGTTGGTCCTGTATTTGGTCGTGTTACTAGACGACCCATCGGATCATGAGACTAATGGAATAAAAGGGTTTATTCCATTAGGTTATGCGCACACTTTTGGGCACTGCAATATGTGCCGCGCAGATGACTAGTGACTCCATAGGTTCCGATATCGGCTTGCCATCCGCTGTACCGTGTACTTATAAGCTACTTCTTTTTGTCAGCCATCGATTTCCACAGCTAGACAAAAGCCCCACCAAAAGATCTCCGGAGAATCTTCGATATGGTGTTATTTTTTGAAGACAATCGACTGATAGAGAGTTTGTATTCAACGTGCAAAAGCGCTACATTAAATAAATGTGTGACATTCTACAAACCACAGATATTTCTAAACCTTATTTTAAGTTATTAAAACTGCTAACATTGCCAACGCTATATATTTTAGAAACTGCACCTTTTGTAAAACGAAACCCAAATTTATTTGTCATGTTGTCTGTAGTCAAAGAACTTCCTGTACGTACTCAATACACAAACCAAATATGCAATTTAAATGTAAGACTGCTATGATGTATAGAAGTTTTTTCGGAATTGCTCTTAGAATCTATATAAATAAAAAGAGAAGTCCTGACTGATTGACTGACTCATCAACGCCCAGCCCAAACCCTTGGACCTAGAAAGCTGAAATTTTGCACAAATGTTTTCTTTATACTGTAGACAAGGAATAAGGAAGGATTTTTTGAAATTCAACCCCACAAAGGGGTAAAACGGGGGTGCAAAGTTAGTATGAAACTTTGCTGTTTTTGAAGTCAAAGGCATGTTTTTGAAGTTAAATTGGTATTTGGCCTCCCAGTTAAAATAAAAAAAATACGTGTTTCAGGATTTTTGGAAATTCTACCTCCAAGGGCGAAAAATAGGGAATGTAAGTTTGTATGAAAATGTGACAATTTTTAACTTAAACGCATGAAAATTAGTATTTGGCCTATTATTTAAAAATAAAAAATATACATTTCAGGATTTTTGGAAATTCCAGCTCCAAGAACGTAAAATAGGGGTTGTAAGTGAAACACATGAAAATTGGTAGTTAACATTTCAGTTAAAAATAAAAAATGACGTGTTTCAGGATTTTTGGAAATTCTACCCCCAAGGGCGAAAAAAAGGGGATGTAAATGTGACAATTTATAAGTTAAACGCATGAAAATGAGTATTTGGTCTTTTAGTTAAAAATAAAAAATATGTATTTTGTCTATCTATCTATATAAATAAAAAGAGAAGTCCTGACTGACTGATTGACTGACTCATCAACGCCCAGCCCAAACCCTTGAACCTAGAAATTTTGCACAAATATTTTCTTTATACTGTAGACAAGGAATAAGGAAGAATTTTTTGAAATTCAACCCCTAAAAGGGTAAAACGGGGGTGCAAAGTTAGTATGAAACTTTGCTGTTTTTGAAGGTAAAGACATGAAAATTGGTATTTGGCCTTCCAGTTAAAAATAAAAAATATGTATTTCATCTATCTATCTATCTATAAATAAAAGAGAAGTCCTGACTGACTGATTGACTGACTCATCAACGCCCAGCCCAAACCCTTGGACCTAGAAAGCTGAATTTTTGCACAAATGTTTTCTTTATACTGTAGACAAGGAATAAGGAAGAAGTTTTTGAAATTCAACCCCTAAAGGGGTAAAACGAGGGTGCAAAGTTAGTATGAAACTTTGCTGTTTTTGAAGTTAAAGACATGAAAATTGGTATTTGGCCTTCCAGTTCAAAATAAAAAATTATGTGTTTAGGATTTTTGGAAATTCAACCCCCAGGGGAGTAAAATAAGGGATAAAACATTTTATGAAAATCCTTCCTTCTGATGTTAAAGGCTTTGGTATATAGCCTTGAAGTTAAAAATAAAATATATATTTTAGGATTTTTTAAAATTAAAATTTTCAAATGTAAAATTTGGGGTGACATTTTTCAAGTTAAACCCATGAAAATTAGTATTTGGCCTTTAAGTTACAAATATAAAATATATGTTTCAAGATTTTTGGAAATTCCACCCCTAAGGACGACTAAAATAGGGGAAGTTTTAATGAAAATCTGTTTATTTGGAGTTAAACGCATGTAAATTGGTATTTTATTTCAGGTAAAAATAAAGCAATGCAGGGAGTAATTTGTTGTTAAAAAAAGGTAATCCAAAACTGTTTCAATAGATCGACACCAACAATTTACGCCAACACAAATTTTAGAGAAATTCTTTTCATAAGCCAAAGTTGCTTAAAATTTCGTTGTCGTCTAAGTAAAAATTTAGCGTTTTATAAGATTTGTAACTTCTTTGTTTCTCTTCTTCTTCTTCTCTTCTTGGTTTTTAAAAGTTATATTATTAAGATTAAGCTAGAAGTAAGTAGTTACATTGGTCATCATTCAAAATTTTCGCGGACGAAGTCGCGGGCACCAGCTAGTATATCATAAAATACCTGATTATATACAAATGCTACTATTTAAATTTTTAAAAGCGCTACAGAACCTCCTTATTGACACATGCTACTATACAATGGACGACTTTTTAAACGATTCAAAATTATAGTAAGACATTTGACATTTTGACATTCCCGTTTTTATTTTTCTACTCCCCCGTAGGTGATAGCGTGATTATATTGTAGTCCACCCGACCTCTTAGTAATATTAATGCAAAATTTGAAGTGAATCCATGCAGTACTTTTTGAGTTTAGCCCGGACATACATACAGACAAACAAACGCACAGACAAAAAATCTAAAAACTTATATTTTTGGCTTCAATATCGACTGTAGATCACGCCTCAAGTATCCTTTAAAAAAATATTCAACGTACAGTTTTGACTTTCCTACAATTTTATTATATGTATAGAATAGATGAATATTATAATGTATAAATTCAATAATGTAAATTGAAATGATAATCTGTACTCATCTGTAATCTTACGTGTTTGTATGTCTTCACATAAAACATAGCGCACTATTTTGTATGTATAACCTCTTTATATACCTATGTATCACAAATAAAATTTCTGATTCTGATTCAGAAGAAGTTGCGTGGTTGGAAGATACTTGCCTTTCACGCCGGAATACATACCTTAGTCGCCTTTAACGACACCCACGGGGTAGTATGGGGTGGCCCTGATATTCTTTCTTAACCTGACAGAAACCACGCAGCCATGTATATCTACATATATATAGTTAATGAAAATGATGACTGTTAAGCCAGATATGGGGTTGATCATTCGCTCGAAGAGCAGCCCGACTGGGGAAGTACCTCCACCTTACAGAAGACATTCCTTAATAATAACATTAATAATTTAATGTTGTGTTTCTGAGTGTGAGTAAGGTCGCCAGAGCTCATCGGGGTGGGGGGAAGGGTCAGCAACACTTGTTTGCTGACCTTAAAGGCCGACAACGCACCCGCGACTCCTCTGGTATTGCGATTGTCCATGGGCGGCGGAGATCACTTACCATCAGATGACCCGCTTGCTCGTTTGTCGACCTCTGAAATAAAAAAAAAAAAAAAAAATGATCCCTACCCAGGAACTAGGAACAGGGAAAATCTTTGTGTGATGAGCACGATTATTTGTTCTGGGTCTGGACTCTGGGTGATCAGCTGACTGGTTGTCATAGCAAAGGATTTGTCTAGTTTGAGATCAAAAGGCAGTATATTAGTTGTCACAAGATTTGTCTAGTTTGAGATCAAAAGGCAGTATATTAGTTGTCACAAGATTTGTCTAGTTTGAGATCAAAAGGCAGTATATTAGTTGTCACAAGATTTGTCTAGTTTGAGATCAAAAGGCAGTATATTAGTTGTCACAAGATTTGTCTAGTTTGAGATCAAAAGGCAGTATATTAGTTGTCACAAGATTTGTCTAGTTTGAGATCAAAAGGCAGTATATTAGTTGTCACAAGATTTGTCTAGTTTGAGATCAAAAGGCAGTATATTAGTTGTCACAAGATTTGTCTAGTTTGAGATCAAAAGGCAGTATATTAGTTGTCACAAGATTTGTCTAGTTTGAGATCAAAAGGCAGTATATTAGTTTTCACAAGATATTTATTTATATATTCAAATTCAGATACATTTATTTGGCACTGTATGTACCTACTATAAATTGGACAAGAAACATTTCATATTTATAATTTTCGTTGTTAGAAAAGTCCACAGCACGCTAGATTTAGTCGGCGCGAGTTTTGTCGGTCACGGTAGCCTAGTGGGTAGTGCTCCTGCCTACGACGCTGGTGCTCCTGGGTTCGAATCCCGGTAAGTGCAAATATTTGTGTGATGAGCACGAATATTTGTTTCTGAGTCATGGATGTTTTCAATGTATATAAGTATTTATCTATCTATATAAGTATGTATATCGTCGCCTGGTACCCATAGTACAAGCTATGGTTAGTTTGGGGCTAGGATGATCTGTGTGGCATTGTCCCTAGATATATATAGATATTATATTAAAACATACTAAACCGCAGACATCTTTTGCTGGTGGCAATTAATGCATTACCACTGCCTAATAAAAACAAAAAACCGGCCAAGTGCGAGTCGGACTCGCGCACGAAGGGTTCCGTACCATTATCTATAAAAACGAGCCCTTAAATATTTATAATATTTTTTTTTTTGTATTTGTTGTTATAGGGGCAACATAAATCATCTAAGAAAATTGTAACTGTCTAACTATTACGGTTCATGAGATACAGCCTGGTGACAGACAGACAGACAGCGAAGTCTTAGTAATAGGGTCCCATTTTACCTTTTTGGGTACGGAACCCTAAAAAGGTTTATGCTTAAGTTAAATATAAAGACCTTATTTAAATGCACCAACGTACGCCTCAGCCTAGAATTTTACTTGGAATAGAAAAATAAATTTATGTGGCAACGTATTATGTACATGCCACTTTATCTTTCATCTTAGTACGAAAGCCTCCCCGAAGAGAGCGCTTTAGAGATAAAAAGAATTACTTTGCATGAGGTATGGGCGGATTTTAGTGCACTTCACGAAAGTAGGTGCGGAATTTATCATCTTTTGATTTTGAAGAAGAAACATAAGTTTATCCAAAAATGTTAACATAAATAGTGTGTAATTTATTCTTACTGAAGAAAAGATCCACTTGTAAACTCTAATAAAACTAATTGGGACGGTTAATACACTGCCATCTGAACCCATACGGGGCTAACATAGAACAAATAATTAATATTTCTTTTTTGTACACATAAAATACATTTATAAATTATTGACGGGTCTATCGGCGTGGTAGGCAAAGGCTTGTTTTTAACGCCGGAGGTCGTGGGTTTGATTCCCACCCAGGACAGATATTTGTGTTCATGAACATGTCTGGTTGTCCTGAGTCTGGGTTTAAATATCTATATAAGTATGTATTAACAAAAGAAAAGTAGTATATCTAATATATCAGTTATCTGGTTTCCATGGCCCCCCAGGTTTTGATTGTTTAAATTTAATATACGGTATATACTTATATACACCGCATAATCAATTTCCCAGTCCCCGCGCACACAAGAATGTTACGAAGAAAAATAAAGTGCACCCTGACTCAGTACTCATGGTAGTTTTGCTGAGTCTGAGTAAACTTTGTGTCCGTCGCTTTTACGTTTGTAAATTCAACACAATAACCGATGCACCACACGTGAAGTGTTAAAAATGTTAGTATAATTAGTTCTTGGTCAATTTGTGGTACTTTCAGGTTCTAGGAATCCGCTCTGCTGGTTTTTAGTTCTTATACAAACACGACATAAGGGAGATCAAAGTCTTTGAAGCCGAGGTCGATAAATAAAGAATTGTAAGAGAAACATTACGACATCTTCTGACCAGACTACTATATGGGACTCATAACCAAGAAGACAGAGAATGTATGAGAGAGGTCGTCATCATCATTACAGCTGGAAAAACTCCACTGCTGAACAAGCCTCTCCCAAAAATCATCTTAGGAGGAAACGCCATTATCACCACGCTTGGGACACAGGTTGGCGATTGCAATAAGATGGTTATAGTACTCAAAAGGAATCTTCTGCCCATCTTTTGGTAGATATTCCTTCGGGTCGACTTCTACACTCCCCACGGGATGAGATGGTATGATGATATTCTGATATTTGCCGCCATCACCACACAGCAGAGAGAGATATCTATAAGTAAACATAACAATTCACTGCTGCTCTTCTTATGATCAGGCAACGTTTTTTTACTTTACAAACTAATGTTCTACAAGTTGTTCAGTATCGTGGGTAAATGAATCCTCTTCAGTACACAAACACACACACCTACATCACTTCAGTTTATATTACTCGTTGTATATCAAACGAGTTCTCGAAGTTAGTTTTATTGACTTTGATAAAGTTTGCGGAAGAAGGTCTTTCGGTCGTAACTTACATCGAAAATCTCGTAAAAAAAGCAAACGGTGTTTGATCATCCTGTTATCTAGTTAATTTAAAGTCATCGAATATCCTGCAACTCACCACGCTTGACAGACGGGTTGGCGATCGCAGTGAGATGGTTATGCTACATAGAAGAAAAGCCCACTGCTAGACAAACGGATCCCCCAAGAAGCTCCACAATGGCCAGTCTTATATCAACAATAAGACTGGAAAACTCAATGACTTAGTAAGTACGGGACAACTGGATCTGTTCTCGTGTACGCAGAGTGAATTCACAAAGGCTTTAAATATATAGGCAATAAAGCTTTTTGATATTGTTTAATATTATGTAAGTTGTTATAAGTTTAATTTAAGTTTTGCTATGTTTAAGATATTTGTCATGTTCCACTATTGCATTGGTTGTATAACTACAATGATAGTGTGTAATTTGGAAATATATAAATAATAATATTAATGTAAAGTAGACACGTGAAGCAAAACCATTGTACCCCTTTTTACGAAAACTGCACGACCGGAGGGTGTAAAATTTGGAACAGTTAAAGTTCACATGGAGAAGGAGTTCAGAAACCTAATATTTTTTTATATAATAGGCATTAGAAGTAAATTATTTTAATTAAAATTACATTACACACACTACCATGCTTACTTATCGTATAGGCAGTGGTTACCCTAGTGTCAGAGTTGTTCAAGCCGTCCAGTAGGCCTCTGACATGGCTTAACGACTGTTGTCTAATGACTACAACCTGGACCGACAGCTTAACGTGCCGTCCGAAGTACGGAGACGCTCAGAAATTACACCACTTTGGCGGTCACCCATCTATGGACTGACCGCGAGCCTAGTTACTTAACCTCGCCGATCGCTTACGGACCGGTGAGAGCATCTATGATGTCAAACACGACCATGTGTTTGACACACTGACAAACTGAGTAGAGATGACAAGCTGAGTGTTAAAACTGAGAACAGATTAGTATTATTTGTCTTTGGTGTCTATAGTCTTTGAAAATACAACTTTAATGGTCGAATTTCGAAGAAGTGCGATGTCTAGTTAGTTTTAATTTTCCTTTACGTATCAACTAAGAATATTGCCGCCGTATTTTGTTTTTTCCTTTGCTTTTATTAGCATTTTTAAATTTAGAATATAGACTAAAAAAGGTTCATGTCAATTTATAATCTTTTTTCTTAAGTTATTATTGCTGGCAAAATGTCTTTGACAGATAAAGATAAAAAAAAAAATAATTATAAAAAAAGAACAAAATATATCTGCCCCCAAATTTTTAAGGTATAATTTATAGTAGAAAATGATTCACATTTTTTAAATGACAACCAATTTATTGAGTATAAATTGGTTGTCAATTTAAAAATGTAATATTCGTGTATATCAGCTTCACCTTATATTCAAATAGTTCAGACCTAATTAAGTTGTAGTGTCCTCCTAGCCAAATTTCGGTCACTGTGGCCAGTCTTAATGGAGATTAGCCATCTGCGAGGGACATATTATAGTGCACAAGTGTAAGGGGCACTTTCTATTCCATCACTCTCATGACCCGATGGGATGCCTAGCGACACGACCGGAAAGAGGTCAGGTATAGGTGCTTTACGTGGTGGTATAATACTGCCGACTCCCAGACTTCGGGCTGATACTAGGATTTTTTTTTACAGAAATACCCTAAAATCACGTGACGGTCTGACTCGAGATTTAAACCCAGGACCTAGACAAACGAGGCAGTCAAAATCAAGTTATAAGCTAAACTTGAAGCAGTAAACGCGCTTGAACTACGATAACCACCCTTAATGTTGACGTAATAAAGACGCTATTGAAGTGCAAGTGTATCAACCAGCGTAACGTCAATGTACAGACGCCAGAACATCAAGCTACCCCAATTTGTCAAATTTCTTTTATAGATTTGCAACTTTATCACAAAAGCATAAGGTTCACTTTCAATTGGGGAAATTTGACAGATTGGGGTAGCTTTATGTGCTGGCGTCTGTACAAGGCTCTGGTTTACTATCAATGATCTCAGTAACTGAATATCTAGCCAAGCCCATTAGTGAATCCAGCAGCGCCGTGTACGCATCGTTCACACCTACCCGCCGTAATCGCCATAATCTACTTGGCAAGAAACTTGGTATAAGTGTTATTTGTGTAAATTGTGTGTGTGCGTGTGTGTGTGTGTGTGTGTGTGTGTTTGTGTGTGTGTGTGTGTGTGTGTGAGTGTGTGTTAAACCAAAATTAATTTGTAGATGTGTATATAAGGTCTAAGTGCTGCGTGGTGATGGCATAGAATGTCATAATTCACATTCGCAGAAAAAGTTGCTCCCCGTTCTCTGGTAGGTATTCCCTCGTTTTGTTGTTTGTGGGATTTTTAGACCGCCCACGGGATGTAGTGTGACAATATTCTATGCTGTCACCACACAGCAAAATATAAATATTCAATACTTATAAAATGAATACATCGTCACCAGCTCCTGGTTTAGACATGACTGGCCATCAAACAACTTTAGAGAACAAAAGCTTTCTGAAAAATCCAAATTTTAAACTTAGAACAATAAATATAATTCTTTTATTTTCAGCTATGATTCATGGAAGAACCAACGAGTTGAAAAACCAAAATGAGTTTTTATTTGATGGGAAAAAGTAAGAGCTGTATAATTATATTGAAGTAATTAATATGGCAATTATAATTTTTATGAAATGAATTTTTTTTATATATATCTAGTCGTCAAGAAGGCCCCCATCTCAGCATTACCTACGGCAACGCAGGTATATTACTGCAGCGCTGATCTTCCGAAAGTGGCTTACATAAGACACAATGGCATAGTAATATAAATAAAAAATCTAATTAAATATTAAGATTCTAACTTAATTGATTCATAACAAAGACAAAAATTTAATTAAACACATATTTTCATTTAAAGGATAGGCATCTAAAATAAACTTATATTATAATGAGATTAAAACACATCGCTATAAGTTATAGATTGTTTATTGGGTGGAACCACGAAACACAGATACGAATTATGTAGCGTATCAATAAAATTACAACCTTTGCACTATATACATATACACGTAACATTGTTCGACATCGACTCAACTCAGTAAAGCAAATTATACTACTGTCGGCGGGCGCGTAGTGACGGGCGTCCTCCCGTCCCGCCCCCCCTGCGGGAGGTGCGCGTTATACAATTCTAAATAAACTAATAACTTTCTACATTATAGGTCGAAGAAAATAGTCATAAATTAAAATTTTTAAAAACGTGGAATCAATTTGAAAATAGCTAACCAAACTTAAAATCTGCTAAAGAAAACACTGACGTAAATGTTACATAGCATATTTTTTTATCCAAATAAAATCCTCGGATAAAATATATTCGACGTTTATATAATTCTCGATGGGTAAAGTCACAGCTCCAGTATCAGCAGGTAAAATCACAATAGAGGCGGTATCGCCACTTCATAATAGGGGAAAATATTACCCTTGTATTTATTTTCTCGCAATATTCGTAGCTTGCTCTTCGTAAACCAGAAAGCCGTTATTCCAATGGACGTCGTATGAGTTTGCACATACATTTAGATAATATCTTAGAAAATAATATCTTAAGAAGAACATAAAAAACTTGAGAGGTGTCAAGGGATACCAGGATGGAAATAAGTTATTTTTTATAATTTATCACTAGTTGTGCCCGCGACTTCGTCCGCGTGTTAGTAAGTTTATTTAGTTTTATTTTGTTTTTAGTAAATAAATGACATTTTCTAAAATAAAAGTAGCCCAAGTTACTCCTTATTACATCAGCTAACTGTCAATAAAAGTCCCGTCAAAATCGGTCCAGCCATTTCAGAGATTAGCCGGAACAAACAGACAGACAGACAGACAAAAATTGTAAAATAAATAATTTTGGTGTATGTACCGTATTTATTCATATTTATGTTGTAAAAACCAGTTATTTCAATATTACAAACAGACACTCCAATTGTACAAAAAACCTGTTTACACTCAACAAAAATAATCGTCGCAACACCACACGTTTCAATGCGAAATAGAAAGACGAAATGAAAATATCTGGCTTGCTTTCTATAAGACAGAGAGAGACAGACGGACAGAGAAACATGCGCACGCCGCACAGCTTATAATAGCTTACTATAACAAAAAGTGTCGTTACAACTTTTCGTCTTATTTTTTTCCGTCTAGCCCCCTTTAGCGCGATAAGGAACTTCGTTCCAATAAATATGGATATATTTTACATTTTCATCATAACTTATGGTGAAAATGAAAATTATATTTAGCAGGGTTATAATGTTGGGTATTCTAACTCAAACATAACAAACAAGGAGAAATATACCAAACAAACATTGTTTGGTCAACTATGTCAAGAACAAAACGGCTTTAGAAAGAATAGAAACACTAACCTAGCTATCTATGACTTCTACAAAACTATCCTTGCTAATGTCGATAAAAGGTCCCCCGTATGTGCCATTTATTGTGATATGACCCAGGCCTTTGATTATGTGGATCATGGTATTTTACTAAAGAAATTAGAGTGCTATGGAATCCGTGGGAACGTGCTAGAACTCATTAAATCATATCTGTCTGACAGGCTTCAAATGACTAGCGTATCTAGACTAAATATCAAAACTAAATACGAAGAATCATATCAATCACAATTACGGCCTATCCAATACGGTGTTCCACAAGGTAGTATTTTGGGTCCCCTTTTGTTCATCTTGTATATAAACGATTTACCAAAATATACAAATCATCATATGTCCCTCTTTGCCGACGACAGTACAGTTTCTATTCGATGTAGAGCGGCTGAAACATATCAAGATGATATAAATGATTGTTTGGCATCAATTGTTCACTGGCTTGAAAATAACAATTTAAAAATAAATTTTCTAAAAACTAAAATCATGCACTTTAGTCAAAGACCTCAGCCACACAATATTAAGATTAGTTTTAATAATAACGCCATACCTGAAGTGGACACAGCCAGATTCCTGGGTGTTATCATTGATAAACAGCTAAACTGGAAAGCACACATATCGGAACTATGTAAAAGAGTTAGTAGTTCTGCATATGCCCTTTACAAATTAGCTCCAATAGTAAATATTGATGCTCTCCTGACAGCATACTATGGTCTAGTAGCCTCAGTACTTCGGTATGGTATAATCTTTTGGGGAAACTCAACCCATAATGATGTTATTTTTAAAGCTCAGAAACGTCGTGTACGAGCAATGTTTGGTTTAAAATCAATAGATAGCTGTGTACCATATTTTATTAAATATAATATTTTAACACTCCCATCTCTATATATCTTGGAGGTAGCATTGTTTGTCCATGCCAATCCGCAATTATTTGAGCGCATATCTGATGTTGTAAAGCGTAATAGACGAAACAATATTAAGGATAGGTTGTGTGTACATAATGCCAAAACAAGCCTGATGAGTAAAAGCTCCTTATGTATGGCTCCTAAAATTTACAACAAAATTCCGAATTGTATCAAAACAACTAGTACTAACATATTTAAAAAACAAATTAAGAATATCTTGACTAAGAAATGTTACTATACCATTAATGATTTTCTGAATGACAATAATCTAATTTGAGAAAAATTTAATCTATTTTAATTTATTTATTGACATTTAATTACAACAACTTTTGACATTTTTCGCTTTTGCAAAATATTTTGTTGACATTTGGAAAACAAAAACACATTGACATATAAATGTAATAATGTAATTCTTAAGCAAGTATAAAAAAAATATTGTTTTGTTTACATTCTATAGAAGTTTATTTTATTAAGTTACTATTGTATGTTTCAAACGCCTTCTTAGGCAGCTTTTGGTGAAACTTATTTTATTATCTGTGAACTTGTAATACCCAAATGCAATGAAATAATAAATGATTTGATTTGTAAAAACCAGATTTAGGCTATACAACAACCTTGATAATATAATTAATATGCTGAGACATTTTTCACACGCGGTCTGATCCCAAACTAAGCAGAGCTTGTACTATGGAAACCAGATAACTGATATATTACATATACTACTTTTCTTTTGTAAGTACATACTTATATAGATAATTACACCCAGACAAATAACATGTTCATGTACACAAATATCTGCCCTGGGTGGGAATCGAACCCAAACACGCAGCGTGAAAAGCAAGCATTTACCAACCATGCCACAGGTCCGTCAAAGTAAACAGTAACATTAGTACAGTAAGTATACAGTGCTATGGTTGGTTATTACCTTAGCCTAGTTGGTGGTGCCCCTGCCTACGAAGCTGGTGGTCCTGGGTTCGAATCCCGGTAAGTACAAATATTTGTGTGATGAGCAAGAATATTAATTTGTTTCTAAGTCATGGATGATTTACATATATTTAAGTATTTATCTATCTATATAAGTATGTATAACGTCGCCTGGTACCCATAGTACAAACTTTGCTTCTTTTGGGGCTAGGATGATCTGTGTCTCATTGTCCCTAGATATTATTATTATTATTAATGAGATTTGAGGTTATAAAAAATCGCCGATATTTGTGTCAATCACGAACTAGAATACATTTTGCTATTACCTTTTAATATGTAAATAACGAAAGTATATGGACCGATGATCCATAATAAAATATAAATATGGACCGATGATCTTTGGGGAGGTCTTTGTCAAAACAGGCATTAATGCTCAAGGATAGCGCATTTGATTACCGTATTGAACAATATCTGGATAAAAACGAATGTCTATATTGAGGTCTGATCGGTGGAGGTCCATTCCTTCGAGAGCACGTTAAGCCATCGGATCTGGTTGTTAAGAGTACATCTATCTATTATCGTTACAGGTTTTGTAGAGCCTAATATAATGTACAGACAACAGCATATCCAGCTACCCAATCTGTCAAATTTCTTATATAGACTTTCAACGTTACCTATCACAAAAGCATAAGGTTCACTTTCAGTGTGGGAAATTTGACAGATTGGGGTAGCTTGATGTGCTGGTGTGTGTACCAAATGATTTGAATAACAATGGGAAAATAGGCAAGGTATTAGAGAAATTATACATGTTCCCTGTTACAAAACTTTATTATTACGGCTTGTCGAAAATCCTTTTCATTCTGAAAATTAAACAAACATTCACCACAATTACTTTTAACAAAACCAGACTGACCAAACGCCGTCCATTTAAAATAAGTAAATTGAAGTTTCCTTTGTGTACTGATTCCGTTTCAAAATAGAGACAGAGTTCTTGTAGCTCCGAATAACAGTGAATTTTCGTTTGTGTGCGACTTCGTTAGCACTCTCGGATCTCCGGACTGAAGTACCCTTGTACTCCAGACCGGAGATTCGAGGGACAAAGCGACCTAAAAATTATATGCATAGTTTTTTTGTGATTTGAGTTATGTTGTTTAATTTAAGCGAGCATTTTTTGTTTAAATGTATTTGCGAAACAAATCAGAGATTCTGTATAATCTGTGGGTTGTAAGTTAAAAAGAGGTGAAGAAATCAGGCCTCTGTATTTAAAACTCGTGAAAAATAAGTACTTTAACATTATCTGGTTTCAGATTCTCGAGTTGCGACGACAAACCGGAAGACGCAGAGTGAGCAGGGCAAGATAGATCCATGATCTTTTGAAGGTTGCTGGAAGGTGCTGGATGTGGGTAGCGCAAGACCAGAAATTACTAAGAACTTTGGATGGCGTCTTTGTCCAACGTTTTTCGGCTGATATGATCATGAATTTTGGGTATTCACACATGGCCATCTGATCCCAACCTAAGCAGAGCTTGTACTATGGAAATCAGACAACTGATATACTACATATACTACTTTTCTTTTTTACTTATATAGATAATTACACCCAGACTCTGGACAAACAGACATGTTCATCCACACAAATATCTGTGCTGGGTGGGAATCGAACCAACGACCTGCGGCGTGCAAGGCAGGCATTTACCAACCTCGCCACCTTTATCAAATCGATTATGAAATATTTAAAGTCTTACAAAAGCTAGGCAATTTAACTAAACATGAAGGTTTATAACCCCGTGACACAAACATTAAAGAAAAATACATGTGCGTTGTGAAAGAAAATTAGTTGCCATGTCATACTTGAACCTAAGACCCCATCTGCAGCTGAAGATACTGCAATATTATGAGATGAGCCACATAAATACTGTATTCTTTATCTACTCCATTTATTCCGAATGAGTTTTAATTGTTGCCCTACGGTATGAGGTGTTTCAGTTTCCGCAATTTTCGTCAGCCATAATTGTCGCGCGTCAATTTTCAGTAATTAAACAAAGTAAGTGTATACAGTTGGGGGTTTTAATTAATGAAAAACGATACGCAAATGTGTACGGAAGTTATTTATTTGGCAAATTGCGATGTTTAGTTTGTGGTATGGAAAATATTTTTGCGCAATTGAACGTGTACTTTTTAACAAGTTTTTTTGGTGACTTGTTTTATAGCTGCCACGTGGCCGGCTTTGATAAAAAATATTATGTAGGTGGTTTAATTAAAACATGCACACATACATGTATGTTTTAATTAATTATAAAAAATAAGATTTGACTGCACGTGTGGTGCCGCAGCTAAGACAGTCGCCTCGCCGCTTTGTATCGCGGGTTAGAGTCCCGCGCCGGACAACTATTTGTGTGACCCATAAATAGTTGTTCTGAGTCTGGATCTAATTTGTGTCCATCTATTATATGTTTGTAAAGTACCCGCGACACAGGGATTAGATTCCATAGTGCAGACGTTGTCTTAAAAATATATATAATGTAGACTTAAAAGGCACATAGCTCGTTGAGCCGACGGCCGCTTGTCAGAAAGGTTCTCGTGTGGCGATCACGAAACCGGAAGCCACAGCATAGACAGGCCCCCTATAAGATGGATCGATGATTTTGTGAAGGTCGCTGGATGCGGATAGCGCAAGACCAGCAATTGTGGAGATCTTTGGGGGAGGCCTTTGTCCAGCTGTGGACGTCTTTCAGCCGATGTGATGATGATGATGTGACTTAAAAGATATAGAACACAATACAACGATCACTGTGCCTTAGTTTTTAGTGAACCTGCATTCTGATCTAAAGGTTGCAGTTTGGATCCTTATGCAATACAAATATTTGTGTTCATGAATATGTGTTTTTACCTTAGTCTGAGAGTTTACTATGTACTGCTTTGTTTTTTTTTTACATGACTCTATAGTTAGCCTAGGAGGCTTTCACTACTTCACCGGACTATAGAGGCGAGCGAAGGGCTCAAACCGTCTAGCAAACTAAGTAACCCGCGCCGGAGGGCACCCCCTGTGGGGTTCGAACCTCGACTCTGGGCGATTACTGGCGTAGAGAGGGCGACAGATAATGGTTTTTTAGGAGTTTTGTGCAACTTTCGCTCTACGTTAATAACATGACGCGGCCCTCTCAGATTGGAGGGACTTTTTGTCGGTACGGTATGCAAACTAAGGGTTGGGCGTTGATGGTCGCGACGCGTTCGTGGTCGTACTCTTGTCCGGCGAGTACGAAGTATCGGTTTGTGTGTAGTGTCACGAGAGTTTCTAATGATATTAATCTGTTCGAGATATAGTGTACTGTGTACTGCATGTATATTTATGTATTTATATGATAACGACAAAACGCTGCCGAGATGTAAGTGCAATCATTTGTGATATGAGTAATTTCTCGACACAAGACCAACAGAGACTCATACAAATAGTACTAATAATAATACCCTGGGACATTATTCACACACGGCCATGTGATCCCAAACTAAGCAGAGTTTGTACAATGGCAACCAGATAACTGATGTGCTACATATACTACTTTTTTATAAATACATACTAATATAGATAATTACACCCAGATTCAAGACAAACAGACATGTTCATGCACACAAATATTTGTTCTGGGTGGGAATCGACCTGCGGCGTGAAAGACATGCATCTTTCTACCACACCACGGGCCCGTCAAAGTAGTACGCTACGTCCTACGTAGGCGGTTCAAACCGAACGCGATTATGAAGCGGTGACACGCGAATTTCGATACGATGCGGTGAGACGCGGCGGCTATGTCCTACGTGCACGCGAATCGCCTCGCGCAGCCGCCACCGACGCTGCAAAAACACGACGGCACCGCATCCTGTTCGCGTGAAAATATCAAGCCACCTTATAGCGTTCGCTTCATTTCGCACCGCGTTTTGTCACGAAGGACACTTCAATAAGTTTCGACTGTTTGTTGTTTTCGCGCCGCGCCGCGCCGCTTCGCATTCGCGTCTAGATCGCTCACGCAGGAAGTCGCGTTAGTGACATATCAGGGCCCAGTACCAGCACATAATTAAAAAAATATCCAGTAAAAATACTTAGGAGTTAAAACGTTTTATCTTTTTGGATTGACAAGTAGGTAATAGGTTCTACGATTAAAAGCAATACCACAGGCAGGCATAATGTTGATACATGCCTGTCGCTAAATAATATAAATGAATCTTTTATTGTTCAGATTCTCCATTGTTAGCAAAATCATCTGATAATTGTCAGTCAGAGAAAATTTAAAACTTGTATTGACCTTTCATGTTTGCGAAATGCCTCAAAGCGAAATGTATTTCCAAACATGCCCTGTTTTAGTAAAAATATACCTATTGTTTACTTTCGGAAATATTTGACGAGAGATACACAATGAGCGTTTTCAGTATGAATGTAGAATAAATAAACTGAAGCTTTCAAAAATACATGTTATGAATTCGTATTTTTTCTTTCTTTGACACCAGCACATCAAGCTACCTCAATCTGTCAAATTTCCCCAATTCAAAGTGGACCTTATGCTTTTGGGTTAAAGTTGAAAATCTATAAAATAATTTGACAGATTGGGGTAGCTGGATGTGCTGGCGTCTGTACATCAATTCAATCCTGTGTGTATCCTACCACGTCCGGAGGTTAAAGCTCTAGTTACCTTACACGTGACCTCCGGACAGCGCTTAACTGTAGCAATAATTAAGGAAGATAAATTATAAATTTTGCATACGCATTGATAAAAACAATAAACGCAGTGACGGGACAGTCTGAAGAAAACTTTTTAATTTAATTTATAATAAATATAAATGTAATTAAAAAAATATAAATGTAATTAAATTCAAATTAGAATGACAAAACAAGTATGTATTTGCAACACCCTGGCAGTGTTCATGTTTGTTACTTACTTTTTTATATTTCAACACCTATTTGTACATAAAGCAATCAAGAACTTGAACTTGAAGAAATCCGCGCGCGATCTTGCTTATGTTAATTGGCTCGTTCGCGCCAAAACAAGTTTTCATCATCATCATAATGATACAGTTAAATGAAGTCCACTGTTGGACAAGCCTCCCCCAAGGATCATCTTGGGCGGATATGCCATAATCGCCACGCTTGGCGCACGGGTTGGCGATCGCAATAAGATTATCTATAATTATCTATTCCAAAAATTTGGGGCGTTTATTTGTTCTAATTAACTTGTAAACATAGGAATATATATTGCAAACAGTGAGTTTTGATATTTTTCTCTATTTTAAAAGTATATTATTCGAGATTAACATATTTATGTCTCAATCTTTCTGCTAGAAGCCCTGTTTATCCAAAACTATGACAAAGAACTGATAAATAGAATAAATATCCGGGACATATCACACAGTACCACCTAGCCCAAAGTAAGCAAAGCTTGTACTTTTGTATTAGACAACCGATATAAACAAATTAATACCTTTTTGTAAATATATAATAATAATATTTAGGGACAATATCACACAGATCATCCTAGCCCCAAACTAAGCAAAGCTTGTACTATGGGTACCAGGCGACGATATACGTACTTGTATATATAGATAAATACTTAAATACATAGAAAACATCCATGACTCAGAAACAAATATTCGTGCTCATCACACAAATATTTGCACTTACCGGGATTTGAACCCAGGACCACCAGCTTCGTAGGCAGGAGCACTACCAACTAGGCTACGGTGACCGTCGCATATACATATAGTACACGTTAAATACCAAGATGGAGACAAATTGTTGCCTTAAGGTTCACCACTCAGCGAGCCATCACGCTTCTGAAGTCGGATGCTTTATACATACTAAAGGTGAAAGTGCCATAGCCACCCACATACTTCAGGGTCTTACGTGAAGTAGAGGATATATTTTCTCTCTTGAGCAGCTTAACTGAGAGAAGTCCTTATAAGGTCCTTCACCTTACAAATTCAATTACAGTCCAGTAAAATAAGTTCAAGTAAAACAAACCTTTTACACACATTTGGATCATGTTTAGTTAAAATATAAATATACATTGAAACCCGGAAAAGCCTTTTCATGTTTCCCAAGCAAATTGTATTTCTCGGAAAGCATTATGTGATATTGTAACTATACGAAAAGGTATTCAATGATCGAAAGGAAAATAGAAAAATATGTCTACATATACTTTTGGTTTGGGAACGTATGAAAGGGTTTTTAAAAACTAAAAATTAAAATTAATTAAAATAAAATAAAACGTCTACACCGATTTGGAGGTCATTTAATAATGAAATATAAAATTAGCGGGCAGATACAACCGGCGAAGCAGAGACGGCTATATTACAGTACTAATCTAAGGCAGAGGGGCGAGGTGTATCCATAACTCCTCCCTCCTTAAGAGTAAAATTATCGGTTTAATCGATTTTAGATTTATCCGATAATTTTGCTTAACACAAACAAATTTCAGTAATTTTAAACGAAACACATACAGTAAAAAGATAAGAAAAATACAAATGGCTAAAACTACAGACACATATCCTAAATTTTCACTTAAACTGTAATCATTTCTTTCGTCTAAAACACTTTCAATCACTGCACAATTTTTTAACGAATGTTCCATATACTTCAACTCATCTAGGTTGATTCCTTGCATGTTAAGTACGCGTGCACTTGATATATTGATGTTCGTTGGTAACTGCGGCAGAGTTATCAAAGGGATGTTTTCCACCTAGTCTGATTCTTCAATCACACGGTGTCCTATCCGAATTCCATTGATTTCAACATCACATGGCTCGTCGATAGTCATGAGATATGTGCCAAAAATGGGCTGTTTCCGGATTTCGTTGCCACAATATTTTGTGAGTATAGTCTTTACTCTGCTATATAGGATCCAACTGTCAGAGTTGATTCTTTGCAACTTGACCTCTTCGAGTAGTATTAGGTGCTGCGTGCAGTAGGTGAGGTCATCCTCAAACTTCATCAGTTGTTCTATACAAGTACGTTCATAGTATAACGCTCGACTGTCTTCCTTACATAAGAAGCTGGAACCAGTGGATAACAGGCGACATGGCTTTACAATCGGTAAGTAGTTTTCACCTTTCGCCAAAAGGTAGGGATATTTAGGGAAAATAGATAAGGTTTTGTTTTGGGATTCACGGAAAATTGGTAATGCATACATTTTAAAATAATCATATGTAGAGTTATTTATTAATGGTACTTCCATTATGAATACAATCTGATTATCTTTAATATATGATTTTACACATATAGTTTCTTCTAATTTAATTAAATTACTCTCGGTTGGAGCATACACTAAGTTCTCTGATTTAGAAATTAATTTCATATGATATAATAATTCTGTGGAGTTTACAACAGATTGGTGTAATATGGACACCCTACTTAATGCTAAGGCAGTTTCAAGTTCACTTAGTCTAATAAATATTGTACGAAAACTACTTATGAGAATATTGAACAATCCAAAAATACAATTTATAAAAATCCAATTGTCTTGTTTAACACTTAAATTTCTTAATATTAATTAACGCTTCTGTATGCGGTTATCTAATTGTATATTGTTCTGATTAATAGTTTCCGACGTATTTATAAAGCTATCAAACATTTTAGAGACCAATGTTAGCCTTTTTGACATTATAATTAGATTATTGTTTAATTTTGGAATGAACCTATCGAATCTAATCGCATCATCTTTTCCGTTAAATGCTCATATAAAATTTTCGTCCGTTTTGCATGATCTTTAACTAGTTTTTGGAAATAACGTTTTTCTAATTCTACATTATATGGGCTTCCACTGTCTGTGTGTCCGAATACAATTTCGAATGGAGTAAGTTCAGTAACAGAATGGATAGAATGATTATATGCCATAACTGAATATGTCATGACCGATGCCGCATCGGTACATCGCTTTTCATATTTGGCTAACCTGTAAATTTCGATGATTGTGGAATGGAACCGCTCAACAAGACCCATTGAGTTTGGATTATTCGGTGTACCGATATGAAGTTCTACTTTATGGAAATTTAAAAATTCATTAATGAGTTCATTGTTAAATTCGGTTCCCGGATCCGAACTTATTTTTCTAGGAATACCGTAGCACGAAAAATATTTTAGTAAGGCTCTTATTACCTCTGGAGTTGATTTTCCTTGTATCTCTATTGCCTGTCCTAATTTGCTAAATGCATCTATAAGGGTCAAATAAGTCTTCCCTTCTATACTAAAAGTATCTATAAAAATCTCTTGAAATGGGGCATGCTGTGTCTGTGTTAACTGTAAAACGGGTTTAATAGGTTTTCTGTCGTATTTCATCTTCTGGCATGCTTCACACGCGTTTATAACTGCTGTAATTGTTTCTTGCATTCTATCCCAATAGTAACTTCTACGAATTCTAGCTAATGTTTCCTTAATACCTCTGTGGCATGTCTTACCCTTATGATATTTTTCTATAACTGCCGTTTGTTCTTTCTCATCCTCAATAAAAATTACTCTTTCAGTGCACTCAAATAATTGAACCATATTCTTTTTGAAAAGTTCTATAACTAAATTGCTAAATAATTTTCGATGCTCTTTTTCTTCAAAATAGATAAAGTATTTAACCTTGGGTCTTACATATTGCTTTAAAAATTCTTTTACTAAATCGGGATTATTTGTGGGTAAGAAAACCTCTAATACCTTTTGTTTTTCTCTTGATAGATTTTTAACTTGCATATCATTTTTAAACCATGAGTATACTATAATTTGGTTAGGCTTTGTATCAATTGCCTCATGTAAAATTGGTATTCCTGTTGATTCTAAATCTTGAGCTGAATGTATTGTCTGTGACCTACTAGATTCTGATCTAACGGGGTAATTGGGACTAGACAAGTTTTCCGGCATAGGACTAGCTGTTAACGTTTCACTAGAGTCTGATATTGTTATCGTTGATAAGTCATTTCGTTTTGCTCTTTTTTCTGATGTTAACATTTCTATTTCTGTAACTACGTCGTCTAAATGTTTCTTTAGCTTTTGGTCTTTTTCATCGATGTTTACTATCATAGACTTAGCCTTAAGTTCAGACGACGAGGATCACCTCGTCGTCTGAACTTAAGGCATGTACTTTAATTCTAGATAAGGCATCCGCATTGGTATTTTGTTTTCCATTTTTGTGGATAATTTCAAAATTATAATCTTGCAAACGCAATCTCCATCGCGTAAGCTTGCTACTGGGGTCTTTTAATGATTGTAACCATGTCAATGGACGATGGTCGGTATAAAAAGTAAATTTCCGACCGTACAGGTAGGGCCTGAAGTGTTTAACCGCCCAAATGATGGCAAGTAATTCTCGCTCGATTGTACTATACCGTGATTCGATATCACTTAATGTACGGCTGGCATATGCCACAGGTTTGTCATAGCCAATCTGTCCTTGAGAGAGTACTGCGCCTAGCGCTAAGTTTGATGCGTCAGTGGTCAGTATAAAAGTTTTGTCAAAATCAGGGTATTGTAACAGAGGGGCGTGTGTTAAAATTTCTTTGCATTTTTCGAAAGAGTTAATGTAATGTTGGTCAATTACAATGCGATTACGTTTCTTTAAGCAGACTGTTAACGGTTGTGTTACCTTTGCGAAGTCTTTTATAAAACGTCTATAATAGCCAATAAGTCCAAGAAAACTCTTTATCTCCGTCGTAGTTTTGGGTAAGGGGTATCTCAGTACAGCATCTATTTTGTCGTCGTTAGGTCTTAGTCCGTCTTTAGTAATAGTGTGTAAGGTAAAGCACTTCTTTCCTGAGAAATTCAGATTTGTCAAGCTGTATTTTTAAGTTAGTCTCTCGGTCATAGTAGTAGTTCTGTCAAAGATTGTTCGTAGCTTATATATGTGTTCTTCTAGGCTGTTTGAGTAGATAATAATGTCGTCTAAGTATACCATACAATGGATTCCTTGGAGTCCACGTAAAACGTTGTCTATTGTTCTTTGAAGGTTGCGGGCGCTGTTTTTAAACCGAATGGCATTCTGACAAATTCAAAATGTCCATTTTGTGTGCAAAAAGCAGTCCTCTGTCTGTCCTGTTCTTCTACTTCTATTTGATGATATCCACTAGCCAAGTCAAGTGTGCTAAAGTAAGTACTTTTTCCAAGTTTGTCAAATAGGTCAGTAATGTTGGGTAAAGGATATTTGTCGTCAATCGTTATGTCGTTTAGTCGTCTGTAGTCTATTCACTTCACCAGATGCATCTGTCTTTTGAGGCACGAGATGCACAGGTGCACTCCACGGTGAATGGGATTCTCGAATTACATTGTCTTTTAATAGTTTTTCAACCTGTTTATTAATTTCACCTTGTATAAATGGAGATTGTCTGTATGGTTTTACATATATGGGATCTTCGTTCTGAGTACGTATGCGGTGTTTAACTTGATTTGTAAAAGATAAGGGAATTTGATCGCAGTAAAATATGTCTTTATACTCGCGACAGAGCTGTAATATTTTTTGATGTTCTTCGTCATTGCTGTGGTCGAGTCGTAGTTTAGATAAATTTTCGTCAAGAAGTCTATTCTTGTCTATGTCAGTATCAGCTTTTGTAAAGTTAATCGGAATGTCGGTATTATGGAATTCAGTAACTGAAAAAGGTTGCGTAATGGTTAATCGCTTTGGTTCATCTAATGTATTTTGGATAACTGTTAAAGCATAGCCGTTTGTACAATTTACTATGGTACTAGGCATTCTGAGGCCTGGCGCAAATTCTTGATAGTCAAGGATAGCTTGACCTGAGTGTTGATCAGTGGGCAATTTAACGCGTTGTTCCGATTGTGCAGGTATATCAATAATGTAGTTTAAATTATTATTAATTATGGGTATGCTAGTTGTATTTGTTTTTAAAATTTTGTTCTTTAAGTCAATAAATGCGCCTAGTTGTTGCAAGAGGTCATTTCCGATCAGTCCATCATAGTTTATGTCAACGTCATATAAATAAAATTTATGGAAATCATCACTAACGAAAGTAGGCAAGAGAGGTATGTCCATAACTTCGTCATGTCTACTCGATGCGTGGGTGCTAACAACTTGGAAAGGTTCTTTTCGAATAAATTGTTCAAAATACTGGTAGGCTTTTTGGGGACTAATGAATAACCGCATGCTTCCGGTGTCAATCATCATTTTACCGTCTATTTCCTCTAAATAAATGTGTGGAAGTTTTAAATTTGGATCACAATTTAGTTCTAGGACTTCTTGTCTATAGAGGCTGTTTCGGGAAAATCCGTAGTTTGGGGAACGTCAGTCTGTTCAGAGTCATCTTCGTATTGTAATTCCATATTATTTTCGCATGTAGTATAAGGGTCTAATCCATCTACATCGTAAGTGTAAGGGTCATAGTAATAACTATTGTCATCAAAGAATAGTCAAAATCGTCTGTAGTAATTTCATTTAACTTAAAACCTTGCTGAAAATTTGGCTTAGGCGCGACTGTCCGCATTGAAACGTCGGTTACTTGGTGTTGAGGTTTTTGAATTTGTTGATTCTGAAAGGTTTGTTGCGTTCCAAATTGTTGGGGTGGCTTATAGCCAAACTGTTGGGGTGGTTTATAACCAAACTGCTGGGGTGGTTTATATCCGAATTGTTGAGGGGGTCTATATCCGAACTGTTGAGGGAGTCTATATCCAAACTGTTGAGAGGGTCTGTATCCGAACTGTGGGGTCTGAGGGCTACCTAGTTGTTTCGGCTGAAAACCCAGTTGAGGTTTTGATCCGAACATTTGTGGTCGAACCGTGCCCATATTTTGTGGGGTACCGAAATTAAATTTAGGGGTTGCGCTATTATTTGGTATCATGGGTCTAAAACTAGAGGGTTGTGTAAAATTTTGCTTTAAACTGGAATGAATGTGGGACGTGTTACCGTGTATGCGATTCCGCATCGTGTATTGTTCTTGGAAATTAACTTCCTCAAGTACAACACTTAACGCACTTTCTAAGTTCGCAGGAGTCTTTAATCTCACTATCCGTACCATGTTTTCCGGTAGATTGTATAAAAAAACATTTAGAGCAGTATTATTATATATAATTAATTTGGCACGCTTTAAGTCGCTATCTTCGATAGAGTTCACCTTCGATATTAATAATGACCGAACACTTTGGATTCTATTACAAAATTCTAGAAAAGTCTCTCCGGATTTTATTTTTAGAGATTCTAATTCTATGTTAATACACGCTTCACTACGAGGGTCTCCAAAATGTTGGATAAGTAATTCTTTTAAACTAGTCCACGTAACAATATCTTCACGTTCTGATGAGAGGGCAGCTGCGTTCTCTGTAAGTCTGCTAGTTAACACATTGTATATATTATATATACATTTTGTTCCTCATTATCCTTTGATTATACCTTTCGATTATATATTCACATTTTCGAAGGTATAGGTTTAATTGCCGTTTATCCCCATTAAACAATGGTACTAATTGAATAATTTCTCTAGGGATCAACTGTAAAGATGTCATGGTCAAAGAGTACGAAATAAACCAGAGAAGGCAACTGTTACACGATTATTCTAATTATATGAAAAGTTTATCACATAATAAACACACAAGAAACACAAATTACACGGTATTAAATAAAATAGAAAATTAAAACACAATATATTTTAAAAATGTAAGGAATTTTTAAGAAAATTCCTCAATTAATTAATTTACATTAAATGAGTTTATATTAAATTATGATCGATTTTAAGATCAATTAAGTTATTAGTATTTATTTTTTATATAAAGTAATATAAAATAATGTCTCTTCTAGTATTTTCTTACATCTATGGTTTAGTTCAATTCTTAGAACAAACGTTATCTCAGTAGAAATTGATACTGCAACAACCGACAAGTTACACTGAGCGAAGTCTTATCTCACTTGTAACAATTAAATACATTTAAAAACCCTATTATGGAATATAGGAGCTTAAGGAAAGAAGGATTGGCGAAAAGTTTTACTCACCGACCGACTGCCACTCCCATATTCTTCGTTTCTTGAACACAAAAGAAATTTATTTGGTTCGCCGGATATTCCCTATTCGCACGAATTGTATGTTTTTCTAAAGAAAATATGTTAACTCGCCGAAGTTATTAGAATTATCCGGTACGGGCTGCGCCACTTTTGGTTTGGGAACGTATGAAAGGGTTTTTAAAAACTAAAAATTAAAATTAATTAAAATAAAATAATACGTCTACACCGATTTGGAGGTGATTTAATAATGAAATATAAAAGTAGCGGGCAGATACATCCGGCGAAGCAGAGACGGCTGTATCTGCATAAAAACAATTCTTAGAAAATTATCCCTTAGTAGGCATAAACTATATTAGAGTACTAATCTAAGGCAGAGGGGCGAGGTGTATATTGTAAACATACACATAATATTATGTACAATAATATAATAAATAAATAGGAAATCTGTAATATCCCGGATATCCTGGACATTATTCACACACGGCCGGCAAGCTTGTACCTACTATGGAAACCAGATAACTGCTATATTTCATATATTACTTTTCTTTTGTAAATACATACTTATTTCGATAATTACACGCAGACTCAGGACAAACAGACATGTTCATGCACACAAATATCTGTGGGAATCGCACACATGACCTGCGGCGTGAAAAGCAATCTTACCAACCAAAGCCAACAACGGCCCGTCATGTAATATGTACAATAATATAGGCAATCTATCAAACCTACACCTAATACCAATACTAACAAACCTTGAATCGTGGTGAAAACTCTTTATAAATATTAATTTAAAATATTAAATTTTGGAATAATAATCAGACAAAATTACCGATGCGCGATCTTTCAAACTGTTGATAGTCAGTTTATATCCTATCAAACATCTAAATTATTTTACATTCATTACAAAAATCGACCAAGTGCGAGTCGGAATTGCGTTAAGAGTTCCGTATCATTATCTGTAAAAAAAAATCACGTTTTTATTTATCGGAGCCCACTTAAATATTTATTCGTTTCCGTTTTGAGTATTTGTAGTTATACCGGCAACATAAATCCAATGTGAAAATTTGAACTGTTCATGAGATACAGCCTGCATGGTGACAGACTGACAGCGGAGTATTAGTAATGGGATCCCGTTTTCCCCTTTCAGTTGAAATTTTCACTATAACAACAAATACTAAAAAGCAACATAATATAAATATTTAAGGGGGCTCCCATACAACAAACGGGAATTTTTTGCTCGTTTATATAGATAATGGTACGGAAACCTTCGTGCGCGAGTCCGACTCGCACTTGGCCGGTTTATAATTGTTGCGTACGATTGTAATTGGACTTCAGATTTAACAGTTTTTTTAAGATAACGGTATTATAATTTGGATTTAGTCTGTACCTAGTCTGTTTCTGTACTTATTGAATGTAATCGTTAGAAAACCCCTGACTCCAACTATAATTACATCATTTTGGAAAAGATCTTACACACTTATATACCGATATTAACCAAACATAGCTTAAAGGCACCGCAAGGAAACTAACTTTCAAACTGAAAAACCGCATCGAAATCGATCCATCCTTTTCAGAACTACGGTGCCACAGACACCCACACTCAGACAGACATCGACGTCAAATTTATGACAGCCCTCTTTTTGTGTGGAAGGTTAAAATAATGTTCAAGTCAGTTTTCATTATTTCTTTAAAATACTAGTTTTAGAAATGAATTTATAAAGCAATTTGTTGGGCTATTTATTGTACGGTCAGCAACATAAGTAGCAAAACATTAGTGAATAAAAACCTTTTTTATTTTATTTATTTATTTCATTTTATTAAGGGGGATCAGGTGATTTCTATCATCCACGGGAATCGGAGGATATTCTGACTAATCGAATCCCGGTTGATGAACAATCCAATTTCAGTTATTGTCCCGACCCGAGACTTGAAGCTGGGAACTGTGGTTGAATAAGTTACCGCTTAATTAACGAGGCAGTCTCAAATAAATGTTACGGTACTTAACTTTGTTTTTTTATCTTTTAAAGTAGACAACGCCCGCACTAGCGAATCAAATCCTTGTGTCGCGGGGTACTTTAAAAACATTTAATAGACGGACACAAATTACATCCAGACTCAGAACAACTATTTATGGGTCATGCAAATTGTGGTCTGGCGCGGGACTCAAACCCGCGATATGACGCGGCGAGGCGACTCTCTTAACCGCTTCGCCACACGTGCTGACTGACTGTACTGAACTTACTGACTGTAAGTTCAGCAGTCAGTAAGTCAGTTTGTAAGTTTGCCAAAGTTCATTGGATTGGAGAGTTGGGCCAGCATCACTTGATTGATATCCTCGATATTAGGTATGTAACCGCAATTAAGCTGAGTATACGCATTTTGAAGTGTATCGAGAGAGGGCGCCGCTGTGCCACTGTCTACATCGGCTCCGTACATTTATTGTGCTAATAAATCAATTAAAGTGATTCGAACTGTGAAACATAGTCAAAAGTATAGTGCCTATCCCGAAATACATGGACAAGTGAAAGTACTGTGGATGAAACGTTATTATATGCAAAAACTGGACTAAAACATTTGGTACCTACCAGTGACTGTTTTGTGATCAATAGTGAAAAGTTATGCACAGCTGAGGGAATTATCAACAAATTCACGAGCTAGAAAACTTTTGCAGCATTAAGAAACATTAAACAGGTCAATTCTGAACATTGTTTTTAATCACTCAAGAACATAACCTATAACGACTATCAAATCTCAAAAAACACGTTGTCATTGCGACTGTGCATTGGTTAGCAGCGCCATCTAGCGTCGAGTAGGAAAACAATAAAATTAGTTCCATCTAACCTTGTCACTAAATAGAGGGAGACACCTGTATGTAAATATAAATTATAATTAGTAAATAAGGAAATTTGCCATTACGCTAAATAATAAAAATGGAAGAAGTCTTGGCCACTCTACGCTTAATCCGGACGGAATTGGATGAACAAAAATACACAATTAAGGAAAGTGGAGCACAAGTTACAGAAAAAGTGACAGAAAACATAAATAAAATACTTGATGCTAAATTCAGCGTTTGGGAAGGAAAGTATGAAGACTTAAAACAAAAAGTAGATAAACAAGAACAAAGATTGGACCTATTGGAAAAACAGGCAAGGAAAAGAAATGTGGTGATATTCGGCATTGAGGAACAAGAGCATCTCTACTCAGACTTAGAAAATACCATTATTGATTTCATATCTAACTATTTATCAATACATATATCACGAAACGACATCCAAGAAATGAGGAGAATAGGAAAAAAGTCTGATAACCCTCGCCCGGTTATATTAACACTCACAACTTTAGGGAAAAAAATCGAGGTCTTTAAGCAGAAAAAGTTACTGAAAGATACCAACTATTATATAAAAGAAGACTACCCCCAGCATGTTTTGGAACAAAGAAGAGAGCTACAAGAACAATTAAAAACAGAAAGAGAGAAAGGAAATTATGCAATTATCAAATACAACAAATTGGTAATACTAAGAAAACCAGCAGATATTCCTACCCGGGAAATAAACAACAAAAAGAGGTTCTTTTCCACTTCCCCTCAAGAAAAGCAGATCGGTCAAAATCACCCACCACCTGCAACACAAGCTACCAAGAAAAACAAAAACAACCCCGTCGAATACTCAGCCCCCACCTTCTTCCAGCCGTAACGATGGAATAGTAAAGCCGGGCCTTCTAAATTATCTAGTACCTAAAACTCCTACAACTAACCAAACACACAAAACAAAAGAATTCATCTAACAATCAAGCGCCCCTCTCAGAAAATCAGAAATAGCAAATGAAAGAAGAAATAGCAAAAAACATCTTCCAACCCGGCTGGTCACCGTGGAAGAGTATGACCACTACCCTCCAAGGAATATAATAAAACAAAAAACAAACAAAACTCAAAACACAAATATTAGTCTCAGAACGAAGCTCTACGTGGCAACCTACAATGTCAGGTCTCTATCCTCATACCAGCGAATGATAGAATTACGGGAAGCTTTGAAAGGAGTGAAGTACGACATCATTGGTCTATCAGAGGTCAGACGCCTAGGTAATAAAATTGAAGTATATGAGGACTTTATTCTATGCTATATGGGAGAGACTCCAGGAAAACACGGAGTTGGCTTTCTGATAAACATAACTTTAAAACAATACGTAGAAAGCTTTACCGCGATGTCGGAAAGAGTTGCATTATTGAATCTTAATATACATGGATACAGCATTAGCATAATACAAGTATACGCGCCTACAGAGTCAGCGAATGAAGAGGATATTAATGGATTTTACAAATCAATAGATAAAGCTATAGAGTTTGCCCATAAAAACTTAATTATAATGGGAGATTTCAATGCAAAAATTGGCAAACCTCTAAACGACGAATATTTAATAACAAAAAGATATGGCTATGGACAAAGAAATGAAAGAGGACAAAGATTGATTAACTATGCTTTCGAAAAGAAACTGTCGATTATCAACACATATTTCAAGAAAAAAGCAAGTCGTAGATGGACATGGCGTTCTCCAGGTGGACAGTATAAAAATGAAATAGATTACATAACATCTAACCAATCAAAAATATTTCAAAATATAGAAACCTTAAATCTAAACTATTCATCAGACCATAGATTAGTCAGAAGCTCAATTACTCTATCAAAACCCCTTAAAAGTAGAGTCACATATACAAACAATCGACATAATACACTAAAAATTGACAAAGATATAAATGATTACCAAAATAGTCTCAAAACAAATCTGCTACACTGGACTGAATTAGACACTGTTCAAAGTTGCCATGACTCCCTGATAAATACTATAATACAAAGCCTGGAAATCACAAATTCAACCAGCCAATCCACTACCAAAAACAAAATGTTATCAGAAAAAACAGTATCACTTATAAAGAAAAGGCAATTACTTCAAAGAACTAAAAATAAGTCCCGTACTCAAAAAAATGAACTTAGTGCTCTATATAAGTTGACGAGCAAATACATTAAACTTGATTACAGAAACCACAGAGCTAATACTATAGAAAAACACCTGAAGCAAAAGGGGAGTCTGAAAAATGCCTTCAAGGAACTTCGAACAAATAAAGCCTGGATCGAAGGGCTAAAACAGTTGGGGAGAACATCATACACACGAAAAGATATCATCGATATTGCAACGAACTTCTACCAAGATTTGTATAGCGACACTTCAGATACACAGGTTTCTACTATTGAAAATCCCTGGAAAATGTAGATACATTGCAGACGAGTATGGAGTGTAAAATTCAAACAATTACTGAACCAGAAATACTTGAAGGAATTAAGAAATTAAAATCGGATAAAAGCCCGGGCCTAGACAAAGTCACCAATGAGGCTATAAGGTATGGTGGAACTCTACTGGCCACCCCACTGGCACACCTATTTAATCTCATCTTAGAAACCGCAATTATACCCAAGCAATGGTCCGAATCAAACATAATCTTACTCTACAAAAAAGGAGACTCCCATGATATTGGCAACTACAGACCCATTAGCCTACTACCGACTCTCTACAAACTATTTTCTTCAATAATTAATAAGAGAATAAGCGAAACGCTAGACACGTGTCAACCCGTGGAACAAGCAGGTTTCCGCAAAGGATTCTCTACTATCGACCAAATACACTCTTTAGAATTACTTATTGAAAAGTATCAGGAAAGACAGAGACCGCTCTACATTGCCTTTGTAGATTATCAAAAAGCATTTGATACTATATCCCACGCATGTATTTGGGAAGCCTTAAGAACACAAAAAGTAGAGAATGAATACATTGAAGTAATAAGAAACATATATAATAACAGCACTAGCAAAGTAAAATTAGAAAAAACTGGCCAAAGCTTTCCTATCAAGAGAGGAGTAAGACAGGGTGACCCACTATCACCAAAACTTTTTACAGCTGTACTGGAAACCATTATAAGGAACCTGGATTGGAAAAAATGTGGTTTGAATATTAATGGCAAATACTTAAGCCATCTAAGATTCGCAGACGATATAGTGCTATTTTCAGAATCTAGTAGTGGCCTGCAACATATGCTAGAGGCACTTCATGTAAACAGCAGACGAGTGGGACTCAGTATGAACTTGTCAAAAACAAAATCCATGACAAACAGTACCAAAAAGTGCATTAGAATAGAAAATGAGACTCTAGAGTATGTGGACCAATATATTTATCTTGGGAAACAAATAAGTTTCAAAAACAATAGAAACGAAAATGAGATAGAACGTAGAATTAAAGCTGCCTGGAATAAATACTGGAGCTTAAAAGAAGTATTTAAAAGTAATATGTCTATAAAGCTTAAAAAGAAAATTATGGATTCATGCATCCTGCCTTCTCTAACGTATGGCTGCCAGACGTGGAAATTTACTCAAAAAATTAAAAACAAAATTAGCTCATGCCAGAAAGGAATGGAACGTAGTATGTTGAATATAAATAAAATACATAAAATACGTCACACAAAAATAAGGAATTACACGAAAGCAATAGACGCGCTGACTTACGCCCAAACACTAAAATTTAGATGGGCCGGCCATGTCGCTCGTCTCGACGATAATAGATGGACCATACATGTAACCACATGGAAAGGCCCGCCTGGCAAACGCCGAGCAGAGCGACCCTACATGAGATGGGAGGACGATATAAAACAGATCGCAGGAACTAGCTGGATACTGACTGCCAAGAGTAGAAAAAAATGGAAATCTTTGGAGGAGGCCTTCACCTGAGAGGGGTCTATGCAAAATCTTAATTAATTAATATAGATACTTACCTAACTGCTAGCAATATATTAATAACTTATTATAAATTTTTCCATATTATTTTTTCTTGCTAGTAGTATATAATTGTCTAACTATAAATCCAAATTGTGTAACTGAGTGTTTTTTTTAAATATGTGCATGGAATAAAAGGCTTTTTTATTTTTTTATTTTTATTTTTTATTTTATTTATACGCATTTTGCAGGCTTATTTCAATAAATACTTAATCCAGCAATGGGCGTTAGTTCTATTACTCTTCCTTTCTTTTCTATTTAGGTATTTTTATTATATAATTTAATGAATCATTGAGAGTACTAAGTATAGCACAATTAATTAATTTTATATAAACCTAATCTTCTACATAATCATAAGTAATTCAAAGAATCTGTCTACCGACTTTCCTTGTTCATATTTGTTAAGGGGAAGAAACTTTGTTCATGTGTGTTCTTTATAATAATACTTACTTACTTATCGTATGGGCAGTGGTTACCCTAGTGTCAGAGTTGTTCAAGCCGCCCAGTAGGCCTCCGATATGGCCTAACGACTGTTGCCTAATGGCTACAACCGGGACCGACAGCTTAACTTGCCCTCCGAAGCACGGAGACGCTCAGAAATTAAACCACTTTGGCGGTCACCCATCTATGGACTGACCGCGAGCCTAGTTGCTTAACCTCGACGATCGCTTACGGACCGGTGAGAGCATCTAGCTATGAGCGCCTAATAATATAATTTCTATCACTAATCACCAATTCAATAATGACGCTAATATACACTTGAGGTTGTTCGTCTAATACTATGATTAATATGGTTTGTCAGGAGAACGGAGCACATTATAAATACGCACAGTAAGGTAACATACCTAGCTGTTTTTTTTTTGTAATGCAGCGGGAATGCCTTCGCATGCCACCCGCAAAAAGTGTCTGCGGGTGGGTATGTCGGACTTGTACTGACTAAACCTACCTGCCGTGGACTTCTCTTGACGCCTGACCCTGGGAGGGCTCCTTTGGATTGCCCTCCCCTATTGCCGACTCCTGCCAGTACGGCACAGCGACTGCGCCACAAACAAATAGCTGTTATCCCGGAGCTGCTTGTACGTGGCGGCAGTAGAGGAGACTACTCACACTGTCGCCGCAGCCCCGAGGGGAGTTGGGCTAATGGCTGCCGACTTCGCCCCGACGCCTACTCCACCTATGAGCGGGATCGGATCGTACCCGATCCCACTCGGCGGCCTCCTTCTGCAGCAACGGTGAAATATCCCGTCCGATCTCAGCGACCAGGACTCGCCTCTCCGCCTCCCAGGCCGGACACTCCTCCAGCGTATGCTGGGCAGAGTTCAGGTCGCTCCCGCAATGGTGACAATGTTTGTGCCTTCACTTCTCGGCCGATCCGGCTCAGAATCTCACCGAAACACCAGTGTCCGGTGAGGATCTGAGTCAGTCTGTAGGTGAGGTCACCGCCCTTCCTTCCCACCCAAAGGTAACATAGCCTAGTTGATGAAATAATTACCTACGCTCTGCTAAAACTGTAGGGTCTTATCTTATCTTATCTTTGATGGGGATCTTATACTTGCGTACAGCACTTCGAGCCTTCAGGATCTTTTGTACTATCCCTCACTGGATTTTATTCTATCCCTAGAGCCCCGAATGAAGTCTTCACATAATCCCGTACGCTTCTTAGGGGTAGATCCTTGTAGTCTCCTGGTTCTGGATATGCCAGCCCCAAGATGGCCATTCTGTGTCTTGCCAATGCATCGCATTTGCATATTATATGCAGCATTGTTTCATTTTCTTCCCTACAGGTCCTGCAGATCGGGCTATTCGACAGTGCCAGTTTGTGTAGGTGATAAGCTGTAGGGTTGTAATTTTTTCGATACCTAATATTATTTATTATTAAAACATATTTGTTTTATTAATCAGCAGGACGCTTAAAACACGAAAGCGCCTGTTTTGATGAAGCTGAGTTCAAACAACCGTATACTAGGCAATATGTACGTGGATATTTAAAAAGATTGCGGAGATAAACTTATACGCGATCACTGGTTTTGACGCGGCACTCACTACTGACAGCACCGCGACAACCGCTTAGGAGCCTTGTCGATGCGCATGTTTGTGTGAGTGTGCCGTTTCGATCGTTTGTAGGTAGTTTCCGAAATGTCTATTTGGTATACTGAGCCAGAACAGACGCTCATTGCGTACAGGCGGGATGCAGACCGGCGCGTTCTTGTACAGTAGCACACCCCTCGAGGCTGCGATCGTAAAAATGTAGTGTCTTTTACTGCCGCTATGTGCAAGCAGCTCCAGGAAGATTGTGATCTGTTTGTGGCTGTACCAGACTACCAGGAGTCGGTCAATTCGGGAGGGCAAACTGGAGCCATCGTACACATGTCTCGACCGCCTGGGAAATGGTGTGAAATGGGGGCACCGGATCAGTATATCCGTGTACTCGGGCTCCACTATCAGGTGCCAGAAGAAGTCCAAGGTAGGTTAGGTTTTATCGGTGCGAGTCCGACATACCCATCCGCAGAAAATTTTCGCAGGTGGCATGCGTTGGCCCCCTGTGTCATAAAAAACACAAAAAGGAGCTAGATTCTATAATCATCATATCAGCCGAAAGACGTCTACTGCTGGACAAAGGCCTCCCCCAAAGATCTCCACAATTGCCGGTCTTGCGCTATTCGCATCCAGTAGTTTCCAGCGACCCGCACAAGATCATCGGTCCATATTGTGGGGGCTTGCCTGATTCTATAATGCTTTTCACTAATGATTGCCATAGATGTTCTCAACCAGAACCGACGGCCTAACGTGTTTTCTAAGGCACGGTGGGTAGACTCTCAACCTACCGCCTTCTGGTAATGAATGTTTGTTGTTACACAAAGATTTATTAATGCGACATACCCCAGCCGTGGTTTTTCTGGCATACCTAAAGGACCAACCGGGTGGCACTAAGACGCTAATAACATAAAAAAAGATAGAATATTTCGTACTTATGAAGTTAATTCTGTTACTAACTGTACATAACTAAGTAAGTGCCCTTAGACCCAAATACCCAGACTTAATTTCGGAACCTACTCAGTAATGTTCACTACGTGATATAAATTGCCTCTTATAGCCTGGTTTGATGTGGTAATTTACTATTTTCTGGCTGCCCATTTTATTAGATAGATTGTAGACGTCTACGTTTAAATTGGAGCCTTTTCTCTGAAGGGAAATAATGCCAAAAAATTAAATAAATGTAAAATGTAAATATATAGGGACAATGTCACACAGATCATCCTAGCCCCAAATTAAGCAAAGTTTGTACTATGGGTACCAGGCGACGATATACATACTTATATAGATAGATAAATACTTAAATACATAGAAAACATCCATGACTCAGAAACAAATATTCATGCTCATCACACAAATATTCGATTTCGGGATTCGAACCCAGGACCACCAGCTTCGTAGGCAGGAGCACTACCAACTAGGCTACAGTGATCGTCAGAAATAATGCTTATTGTAAAAGTCAACAAAACTTGACACAATCATGGCTGGTTTGGCTAACCAGTTATAAAACAATACATATTTATGTATTTAACCGACTTTATAACATGGAGGTTTATCCCGTTGGCGCACTGGTTAGTTTGTCGCCTCGCTACTGTCATCTTGTTTAGGGTTCAATCCCCGCACATGTCAATTGTGACTGCACGTGTGGCGCAGCGGCTAAGACAGTCGCCTCGTCACTTCGTGTCGCGGGTTTGAGTCCCGCGCCGGACAACTGTTTTTGTGACCCATAAATAGTTGTTCTGAGTCTGGATGTAATTTGTGTCCGTCTATTATATGTTTGTAAAGTACCCCGCGATACAGGGTCTAGGTTCTTTAGTGCGCGGGTTGTCTTTATAAAAAGAAAAAAAAATTGCGCGATCCCGTCTGTCACATCGTCATGTCATCATATTTTTTAGATACAACATGCAACTTAATTAACGCACATCCTGAAAATAGCTTGTTCAGAATCGTTTACTGAATCGATTAGTATCATTTTTACCATAGGTCATTTTTTTCCAAAATAAATAAAACTACGGAAATTATTGTCATATTAACCGTATACAGTCAAAATAAATTGAAATGGACTGTAAGTCAAATAATAAGACTTTCAAAATTGCAATTTTATTTGTAATCATACAAATTCCATCATTCAATACAAAATAAAGAAAAATAAACTTTATTCCAAGAAACTAAGTTAGTAAATAACAATGCATATACATGTTAAATTAAAAATTCAGTGTATGTATTATGATTACAACATAATATTCTAATTGGGGTGTCTGAAGGTGTGCGTTAATTACGTTACATGTTGTATAAGAGGGCGACAAACGCGCTAGTCGGTCACTTGATGGTATGTGATCACCGCCGCCCATGGACTCCGGAACACCAAGCAATCGCGGGTGCCTTGCCGGCCTTGAAAAGAGTTAAGCATGGGGATGCCTACGCATGTCTCTCACAAAGTGTCTGCGGGTGGGTATGTCGCACGTCTAAGCTTAATCTTCCATGGACTTCACTAGGCGCCTCATGTGAGGAACCCCGGATACCCATGTTCCCGGGGTTCCTCTCATCAGGCCCCAAGTGCACCAGCATACGCTGCTCCGGTGCACCTTTGGTTACAACTAACAACAATAACTTACAATCTATACAAATAAATAAAATTGGAGTGTCTGTTTGTAGTATTGAGTAACCGCTTTTTACTACATAAATATGAATATATATACGGTACATACACCAAAATGACATTTTTTACAATTTTTGTCTGTCTGTCTGTCTGTTTGTTCCGGATAATCTCTGAAATGGCTGGACCGATTTTGACGGGACTTTTATTGGCAGGTAGCTGATGTAATAAGGAGTAACTTAGGCTACTTTTATTTGAGAAAAAGTCTTTTATTTTACAAGAAATACGAAATAAACTAATTACCACGCGGACGAAGTCGCGGGCACAGCTAGTTTATAATAAAAATTAAGCTACTTGTTTAAGTTTTGTCAAAATAGTTATTTATATGTATAAAGACTCACATTTGATGGGACTTTTATTGGCAGGTAGCTGATGTAATAGGGAGTAACTTAGGCTACTTTTATTTTAGAAAAAGTCTTTTTTCGCTTAAAAAACTAAATAATCTAATTAACACGCGGACGAAGTCGCGGGCACAGCTAGTGTTAATTAAAATTGAACTTAAATTTCCACCCAGAACAGCTGATATTTGTGTGCATGAACATGTCTGTTTGTCCTGAGTCTGAGTGTAATTATATATATGAGTATGTATTTACAACAACAAAAAAGTAGTATAATATCAGTTATCTGGTTTCCATAGTACAAGCTCTGCTTAGTTTGGGATCAGATGCCATGTTAAATAATGATTATTATTATTATAATATATTCTTTTTTTAGGATTTACTTTACATTGGGACCGTTGGTCTTATAAAGCTTACAACATCGGCAGTCATAATCAAACGTCAAAATCCAATATTACAAATGATATTGAAAACAAATTGTTGTAATTATTGCAAACGAACATAATAAATTAAGTGTGACACATTTATTAAGGCCAGTATCGAGTAGAAAAACAACAAATCTAATACCCGAGACTGTTGCTAAATACATTTTTCACGCCACAGGTCGTGGGTTCGATTCCCACCCAGAAAAGATTTTGTGTGCATAAACATGTCTGTTTGTCCTAAGTCGGGGTGTAATTATCTATATAAATATGGATTTACGAAAGAAAAGTGGCTAATGTAGTGTGTATATTAGTTACCCGGTTTCCGCTCTGCTTAGTTTGGAATAAGATGGCCCTGTGTGAATAATGTTCCGGAAAATTATTAAAATTTCCAAACCACAACAATTTGTTTCTAATATAGATTTTGGTCTTCCGGTTCGAACCGGAAGATGCAGCGTGGGCAGGTCCCCTACAAGATGGACCGAATTCCTTGTGCGGGTCGCTGGAAACTGCTGGATGCGAATAGCGCAAGACCGGCAATTGTGGAGATCTTTGGGGGAGGTCTTTGTCCAGCCGTGGACGTCTTTCGGCTGATATGATGATGATGATGATAGATTTATGACGTCTGATTATGACCAAAGACTTAAGCAACGGTAGAGTCTAGCCACTATTCAGAAAATTCGATTTTCGAGCAAGGATTTCTACACAAGCGAATATTACTCTTCATATAAAATTCTTATATGCAATCACAGCAGATATACGGTTATTACCTATTTGCAGGGTAATGCAAGTTATATTAGATCCCATTCTATCGCCTCGGATGGTAGTCTCATAAAAATAGCAATAGCACCTATTTTACCTCTGTGGATCTAATAATAATAATAATGTCCTCCTGGCCGATTTCGGGCACGGCGGCCAATCTCAATGGAGAGTAGCCATCTGCGCGGGACATGTTATAGTGCACATGTGTGTGTAAACCGCTTTCTATTACATTACTCTCATGATCCGAAGGGACGACTAGAGGCACGACTGGAAAGAGGTCAGGTACACGACCGACTGCTTAACCTGCTCTCCGAGGCAAGAGCGTGTGATCAGTGATCAGCGCCAACTCCCAGACTCCGATGTTCTTAACAGAAAAGTCCCAAAATCACTATTAGCCAGATTCGGGAATTGTAGATCTCTTTCCGATGCCTGATTTCTTTCCGATCGTGTCACTTAGTTGTCCCATCGGATTATTGGAGGGAGGGAATAGAAAGAGCTCCAAGTCAAATGTTCCCCACAATAACGAGTACCCTGAATATCGCTTGCACGTGTGGCGCAGCGGCTAAGACAGTCGCCTCGCTGCTTCGTTTCGCGGGTTCGAGTCTCGGCGCTCTACATATATTTGTGTGACCCATTAATAGTTGTTCAGAGTCTGGTTGTAATTTGTGTCCGTCTATTATATGTTTGTAAAGTACCCCGCGACACATGGATTAGATAATCTAGTGCAGGCGTTGTAAATTTTTTTATTATCTTGGACAATTAACGCACTGTCATCATACTCATATCATATAGGCGACAGTGTGTGAGTGTGTATATTTGTTACTTCTTAACGTCAAAACGGCTGGAGTGATTTTAATAAAATTAGTTATGGAGTTAGCTGACACCCTAGATTAATACATAGGCTATAATTTATAAAGTTAACATACATACATAGACTCACGTCTGTTTCCCAGAGGGGTAGGCAGAGACAACGGATTACTGTCATTATATTCTTCATACATGCTCGCCGGTTTAGGGTACTTCTGACCTGCCCTTTCTTGAGAACGTCTTCGATTTGGTCAGAGAATGTTCGACGAGGTCTTCCCCTTCCAGTTGTTCCATTCACACAGGCCAGGTATACTTCTTTGGTCAATCTTCTTTCATTCATCCTCTCTAAATGGCCAAACCATCTCAGCATTCCTTTTTCAATCTTTGTGACTACATCTTCTTTCACACCACAATGCTCTCTTACATCAGTATTTCGAATTCTGTCTCTCAAAGTCACACCACACATACTTCTCAGAGCTCTCATTTCCACTGCATTTATTTTACTTTCATTCTTTTTCTGCCATACCCAACTTTCACTTCCATACATTAAAGTTGGCACTAACACTCCATCGTGCACGGCCAGTCGCGCCTTCTTTGAAACTTGCCGGCTACTCATAAAGGCGTTTAGTGCCCCATTCACTCTGTTCCCCGCATAAAATTTAACGCGGATAAAATCGCGGGGCACAGCTAGTCTGATTATAAATCGATTTAAGGTTTCACTTTATTTTTAGTCAAGAGCCAAGAACCACTGATTGAATCCAAACACATTATCTCTCCTAGTAAAGGAGTCCGGGGCAAATAACTCAGTTTCGACCAGTCGGTCTGCGTGGTTAGCAGATACTTACGCCGCAGGTCGTAGGTTCGACTCTCACCCAGGACAGATAATAATAATATCCTGGGACATTATTTACACACGGTAGATGGCCGTGTGTTAATAATGCTCCCAAACTAAGCAGCGCTTGTACTAAGGATATTTGTATCCATGAACATATCTATATAATAATATCTAGGGACAATGTCACACAGATCATTCTAGCCCCAAACTAAACAAAGCTTGTACTATGGGTACCAGGCGACGATATACATACCTACTTATATAGATAGATAAATACTTAAATACATAGAAAACATCCATGACTCAGAAACAAATATTCGTGCTCATCACACAAATATTTGCACTTACCGGGATTCGAACCCAGGACCACCAGCTTCGTAGACAGGAGCACTACCAACTAGGCTACAGTGGCTCTATATAAGTATGTATTTACAAAAGAAAAGTAATATATGTAGTATATTAGATATTTGGTTTCCTTAGTACAAGCTCTGCTTAGTTTGGGAGCAGATGGCCGTGTGTAAATAATTTCTCAGCATATTATTATATAATCTTCTACTTGTATAGCCCTAAATCTGGTTTTGACAATGTCTATTTGGTATATTTTCCCTTGTTTGTTACCTATATTTAAGTTAAAATACCCAACATTGTTGTTCTGCCTGCTAATAAACCATTTATTGTGAGTGTAGTGAGTGCTTGTATCAAGATTTACCTTGATACCCTAGCACCAAGGTAAATCTTGATAGGATCAATCCTAATTGATCTTTTTTCCAGGGTACGTTTCCCGACCATCTAAGACATGGCACAAAAGGGAGGCGCGGAGCAGTTTACCCACGGCTCCTCTCATCAGGCGCCTATAGAAGTTGACGGCAGATTAGGTTTCATAATCATCACCATCATGTCAGCCAATGTAAGTCCACTGCTGGACAAAAGCCTCGCCAAAGAATGGGGGGATATGCCATTGCAGATTGATGGTTAAAGTTCACAGCAAAACGCTGCTGCTCGTTCGCTGGTAGGTATTCCCTCGGTCAATTTCCTCCCCCCCACGGGATGGGATGGGGTGATGATATTTTATGCTGTCACCACACAGCATAAAGTTATGGTTTGTCGGTGCGAATCCGACATACCCACCCGCAGACACTTTTTGCGGATGGCATGAGTTGACATTCCCCTAACTTATCAAAAAAAAAGATTGATCTTTTAGCTTTCTGAGCACAGAACGGTCTGACGGGAAGGCATTTTTCACTAGATCACATAGACTTCAGACTGAGACGAATGAGGGTAAAAGAAAAGCCAGTTTATAGCAAGAACATTGATTTCTCATTTCCTTGACCACATTTTTTATTTACATAATATTATGTATTATATAGAAAAAACACAATATTCATACAACAGACAGCTTGGTACAGATCCAGTCAACATCGATATGGTGTAACTTAACTGGTGTCCATCTGAAACTGAAGTGTTTTTAATGTACAGACGCCAGCACATCAAGCTATGCCAATCTGTCAGATTTCTCCAATTGAAAGTGAACCTTATGCTCATGTCATAAAGTTGAAAATCTATAAATAAAATTTGACAGATTAGGGTAGCTGGATGTGCTGGCGTCTGTACCAAGTGTTCTATTGGCGCTGAGGCTAAAGATCTGTCTATCAAGCTTGTTATCTGATAGTTCGTCCACATTAAGCCTAATCCAAGATAAATAACAATAAGGAAATTTAATAAAAAAAACCGGCCTATTGCGAGTCGGACTCGCGCACGAAGGGTTCCTTAAATATTTATTTTATTCTGTTTGCGTTAGTATTTGTTGTTATAGCAGCAACAGAAATACATCATCTGTGAAAATTTCAACTGTCTTACTATCACGGTTCATGAGTTACACCCTGGTGACGGATGGACAGACAGCGAAGTCTTAGTGATAGGATCCCGTTTTACCCTTTGGGCACGGAACCCAAAAAAGATAAAAATATTCACTTTAAATTTTGTCGTAAACATTACACATAAGAGGGCGACAAACGAGCAAGTGGGTCATTTGATGGTATTTTTTTTTTAAGGGACTAGTCCCTCCCTCTTACCCACCACTGCAACTCCAGTAAGCCAGGATCAACAGTGGCACACAATGAAATGACACTGAGCGGTGAGGCTCAGGCATGTCCCGGGGAATGGCTTTAACTGTCTTGGATCCCGCAACGAATTTAATCAGAAAGAAAAAAATAAGGAGGAGTTAGAAATGAATAGTTCCACTTCCCTCCAGAGCAAAGCGGGAGACAGAATGATATAAAGAGGCTATAGCCTCATTATACGAGAGAATTGCAACTAGAGAAGCCAGCTGCAAGAGCACCAAGGATTAATTTAAGGGTCCTAAGTGAGCTGTTATTTTTGATTCCAATAGTAGGTATGGCAAAAGCGCTTAAACGCACGGAAGTTGTTCCTTGTTGCTACATCATTTGATGGTAAGTGATCACCGCCGCCCATGGACACCCGCAACACCAAGAAGTCGCGGGTACGTTGCCAGCCTTGAAAAGAGTCCACAAACAATTGACCCTCCCTACCTATATGAGCTCTGGCGACCTTACACACACACAGAAACACAACATTAAATTATGAATGTTATTATTAAGGAATGTATTCTTTAAGGTGGAGGTACTTCCCCAGTCGGGCTGCTCTTTGAGCGAAAGGACGCTGTGCCCTACCTGTACTAAAAATATCTTGAATTTTTCAATACGCCCTGCTATATAATTCTGCGTTAATTGTTGTTTTAAATTTCTTAATTGACAGCTGTCTGAAATGACGTGGAAGTTTGTTTCAGAATCTGTATGCTGGCCCATAAAAGAGTTGCCGATGTTTTACGACGAGTAGCATGTACAGACGCCAGCACATCAAGCTACTCCAATCTGTCAAACGTCCCTAATTGAAAGTGAACCTTATGCTTATGTGATAAAGTTGATAATCTATAAAAGAAAATTGACAGATTGGTGTAGCTGTAAGTGCTGGCGTCTATACATTGTACATGTGTGTACATACAAAAAGAGTTACGTCTTATGAGTATAACTTTTATTTTTCAATTGTGTTTTTCAAATGTTTTACGCACAGCTAGTTGATTCTTTTGTTGATTTTATCAGCACCCATATCACGTGAAGCTAAAATGTTGTATGAGTTGTGTAAATTATAGTATTACTTAATATGATGATAAAAGTGTAAATGTGTTTGTTGTAAGCTGGCTACATACAATGGTATGATGGAACTGGCGTGAGTTGTCAAAAGTTGCGAATTTAAAGACACAATCACTAAAAATCTAATACAATATTTCAAAGCACGCATAATAATTAACTAAGAATTAACTTTGGAGGTATTTCCGATCCGGTATAACAACAAGACGTTGATGAAGTCTAAGTTCGGCCACAGACTTTCTGGGCCTCTGGTGTTGAGCGTGTCCATGGGCGGCGGTGATCAGTTACCATCAAGTGACCCACTGGCTAGTTCGCTCGCTATTATAATATAATAATAATAACAATTCGTGCTCATCACACAAATATTTGCACTTACCGGGATTCGAACCCAGGACCACCAGCTTCGTAGGCAGGATCACTACCAACTAGGCTACGGTGACCGTCCGTATAAAAAAAACAATTAGACCCATTCTTAAAGCGAAAAATATGTTATTTAAACGAGTACAAATAACTGGCCATGTGCAAGTATAACTCGCGCACGAAGGGTTCCGCATCATTATCAATAAAAACGGTTAATAAATACCGTTTATTTTATGGGAGTCCCCCATTATTTTTTTTATTTCATTATTTATATTTTATTGCATATATAATGTGTGTATAATATGTGATGCCGTTATCAATATCGAGCAAACAAGACCAAAAACATCACGTTTGTTTGTATGGGAGCCCACTCAAATATATATTTATTCTGGTATTTAGTATTTGATGTTATAATGGCAATAGAAATACATATGCTGTGAAAAATTCAACTATCTAACAACGACTAGTCATGAGATACAGCCTGGTGATAGAGAGACTGACAGACAGACAGACGGACAGTGGAGTCTTAGTAATAGGGTCCCGTTTTGATACGGGACCCTAAAAAGGAGACCTAAATAACTTCAGTATTCAGGTGGACACCAGTTACTATAAACATTGCTTACATTATACAGAACACTGATTTAGAATTGTTTAGAAAATAAGTGAATTACATATCTATACATTCATTGGTAAATTAAAACATCTGTTTTAATCCTATAACATTGTTTGACAAAAACACGGATTTCTCACACTAATTATTGTGTAAAACATTAACTATTACTAAATACAAATCTCTTGTTGGGATAATAAAACGACAAAAAGTGCTTACCACAAATATTCTTGCGTGGCTTAATTTCCTCCAAATGCAGGCAAATTTTGGGAGGTGACCGAGACATAGAACATTTTCCTTGACTTTGAAATCATCGCTACAGGTTTAGTACATAGATTAACACATACAGTTATACTACATATTCAGTGACCACATTATATAATTCTAACAACAACAGAACTGTACAATTCAATCCAAGTTATTAAAAACAAAAACAGTGCATCAATGCCAGCTTACAATAAGTACGACAGTTATATAAATATTTATTTAAACTAAAACGCGTCGTGCTGATAGAGCTTACCATACCGTGGGAAACCAACATCCTTAAAGATCACGCGTTAAAGACAAACAAGTATTACAACTTATCAAATGAATTAACCAGACCAGCTTTGTGGTTAATTTATACGCCGTGGAACTGTGTGCAAGGGGTATACCAGCAAAATCCTTTAATAACGTATTAAAAGTTCCAGTTCCACGGCGTATAAATTAACCACAAAGCTGGTCTGGTTCATTCATTTGTTGAGTCGTGAAACTGTGTGCAAGGGGTATACCAGCAAAATCCTTTAATAACGTATTAAAAGTTCCAGTTCCACGGCATATAAATTAACCACAAAGCTGGTCTGGTTCATTCATTTGTTGAGTCGTGGAACTGTGTGCAAGGGGTATACCAGCAAAATCCTTTAATAACGTATTAAAAGTTCCAGTTCCACGGCGTATAAATTAACCACAAAGCTGGTCTGGTTCATTCATTTGTTGAGTCGTGGAACTGTGTGCAAGGGGTATACCAGCAAAATCCTTTAATAACGTATTAAAAGTTCCAGTTCCACGGCGTATAAATTAACCACAAAGCTGGTCTGGTTCATTCATTTGTTGAGTCGTGGAACTGTGTGCAAGGGGTATACCAGCAAAATCCTTTAATAACGTATTAAAAGTTCCAGTTCCACGGCGTATAAATTAACCACAAAGCTGGTCTGGTTCATTCATTTGTTGAGTCGTGGAACTGTGTGCAAGGGGTATACCAGCAAAATCCTTTAATAACGTATTAAAAGTTCCAGTTCCACGGCGTATAAATTAACCACAAAGCTGGTTTGGTTCATTCATTTGTTGAGTCGTGGAACTGTGTGCAAGGGGTATACCAGCAAAATCCTTTAATAACGTATTAAAAGTTCCAGTTCCACGGCGTATAAATTAACCACAAAGCTGGTCTGGTTCATTCATTTGTTGAGTCGTGGAACTGTGTGCAAGGGGTATACCAGCAAAATCCTTTAATAACGTATTAAAAGTTCCAGTTCCACGGCGTATAAATTAACCACAAAGCTGGTCTGGTTCATTCATTTGTTGAGTCGTGGAACTGTGTGCAAGGGGTATACCAGCAAAATCCTTTAATAACGTATTAAAAGTTCCAGTTCCACGGCGTATAAATTAACCACAAAGCTGGTCTGGTTCATTCATTTGTTGAGTCGTGGAACTGTGTGCAAGGGGTATACCAGCAAAATCCTTTAATAACGTATTAAAAGTTCCAGTTCCACGGCGTATAAATTAACCACAAAGCTGGTCTGGTTCATTCATTTGTTGAGTCGTGGAACTGTGTGCAAGGGGTATACCAGCAAAATCCTTTAATAACGTATTAAAAGTTCCAGTTCCACGGCGTATAAATTAACCACAAAGCTGGTTTGGTTCATTCATTTGTTGAGTCGTGGAACTGTGTGCAAGGGGTATACCAGCAAAATCCTTTAATAACGTATTAAAAGTTCCAGTTCCACGGCGTATAAATTAACCACAAAGCTGGTCTGGTTCATTCATTTGTTGAGTCGTGGAACTGTGTGCAAGGGGTATACCAGCAAAATCCTTTAATAACGTATTAAAAGTTCCAGTTCCACGGCGTATAAATTAACCACAAAGCTGGTCTGGTTCATTCATTTGTTGAGTCGTGGAACTGTGTGCAAGGGGTATACCAGCAAAATCCTTTAATAACGTATTAAAAGTTCCAGTTCCACGGCGTATAAATTAACCACAAAGCTGGTCTGGTTCATTCATTTGTTGAGTCGTGGAACTGTGTGCAAGGGGTATACCAGCAAAATCCTTCAATAACCTATTCAAAGATCACGCGTTAAAGACAAACAACTATTACGACTCAACAAATGAATTAACCAGACCAGCTTTGTGGTTAATTTATACGCCGTGGAACTGTGTGCAAGGGGTATACCAGCAAAATCCGTCAATAACCTATTAAAAGATCACGCTTTAAAGACAAACAACTATTACGACTCAACAAATGAATTAACCAGACCAGCTTTGTGGTTAATTTATACGCCGTGGAACTGTGTGCAAGGGGTATACCAGCAAAATCCTTTAATAACCTATTAAAAGTTCCAGTTCCACGGCGTATAAATTAACCACAAAGCTGGTCTGGTTAATTCATTTGTTGAGTCGTGGAACTGTGTGCAAGGGGTATACCAGCAAAATTCTTCAATAACCTATTAAAAGATCACGCTTTAAAGACAAACAACTATTGCGACTCAACAAATGAATTAACCTGACCAGCTTTGTGGTTAATTTATACGCCGTGGAACTGTTTGCAAGGGGTATACCAGCAAAATCCTTCAATAACCTATTAAAAGACTTAGGATTATCAATAATTTCCGTAAGTTCTATATTAGAACGAGTATCCAAAGCGGCATTATTAGGATCATACGAAATTTGGTTAGGAAGAGGAGGGAACACTGAGAGACAGAGAAGGTGAGCGTTAATGCATTACAGGGAGGCCTCTTAAACCTACATCTGAGTCGCAAGTCTCAGACTCTGTCGAGAGTTTCCTCCTCTACCACGCGATGGACCCGGTTTCCGCATGGTGAATCCATGGAATGCTTATTTCAATAAATAAATTAGAATACAGTTGTAACTTGTAAGTGTATAAGTATAACCAAGTAAGTGTTGGCACACAACAGCAAGTGATACATATAATTTATAGTAACAACAGTTATTTAGGATCAACAGTCATCAAGTATCCATACAAAGGCTGGGAGGCTTTTGTAATAAAATATTTTTAAGGCAAATGGAATTTTAAAACATCTGACACATACTGACTGGCCTGTTTGTGTAATAGCCAGAGATCGTAGAGCCATGCGAGCAATAGTGAGCATACCTGAAGATACGTCCGCCAGAGAGCAGTTCAGACAACTCAAAATGATGACACACTGCTCAATATATATCTACCTAATCGCAATGTATGTGAAGCGAAAAAAGGATCTGTTTAATATAATAGGGCATGCAGTCGCTGTGCCAGACTGGCAGCAGTCGGCAACAGGCAGGGCAATTCCGAGCCCTCCAAGGGTAAGTTTCCCGACCATCTGGGACATGGTGCAAGAGGGGGGCACCAGAGCAGCAAACCTCCGTTCCCGGGGCTCCTCCCATCGCCTGATGGGAGGAGCCCCGGGAACGCGGACTTCTCTTGGCGCCTGCCTAGAGAAGTCCACAGCTAAAACCCCCGACAAAGGAACAGGCTATGTACAGTTAAACATAAAATTAAACGTAAGCAAGTCAGGGAAACCGGCTCGAGTACTGGGACCTGGCGTTTAAAATAGGCTACCAGGTGAGGACAAAAATGCAGTTTCCACCTCGATATTCAAATGCAGGCTCAAAATCTGGCTGATAGATAAAAAAATCTACGAAAATTATTTTGACGCAAAGTTTATAATAGTACCGATGAGTAGTATACATAATTAATAAAATGTATTTATTATAAATAAGTAATACAACACTCAATAAAATGACATAATGTAATATCTGCAAAATACATTAGTTTTTGGTAACGAGTTATTTATTTATAAGCTTATTGAAATTATGGGATGTAAATTGTGAATTTGTGACATGAAATTATTTTTATCAAGTAATAAATGAAATGAAATTATTCGACCCCAAGATAAATCTTTGTGTTATCAGCACAAACTTGACTCTTTGTCTTGGTTCGGCTTCATCTTCCAGTTTGTGTCAGACGCTTATGGAATACCTGTTTAAATTACATATACAAGAAAATAATACAATGTCAGAATATAAACACATTCACTTCATTGATAAGTACATTTCGGATATGTATTTCATTTGAATCTATGTTACAGTGAAGTATTAGAAAAAGTATAAAGATTATAAATTGTTTTAGATTTAAAACGGCTATAGAAGTAACAACAAACATTTCCATCTATATACAATATTACAAAAATATTTTCACGTCAGACATTTTGTATAACATCGAAAATACATTTAAACTGTCCATGATTCATATCAGTTATCATAATATTAAAGTACATTATAAAAGGTTTTAAAAATATTAACATCAAATAATCAAGTTAAGTAACTTTTAAATATATCAAATTCACCTCATGCGTTGATAATCATTTTTAACTAACACAGAATCAATTTTGTTTCTGTGTTAGATGTGCTATATCTCCCTCTAATATAGGTCATTAGAAAAGGACAGGGCATCCACAGAACTGTCAAACCAATAAAACTTATAATACGCGCACTGGTTAAATAATTCTAACAAGTCGGTTATTTTCCCTTAACCAAAACTGCTTTGTCCTTTTCCTAAGAATTATATTAGAAAGAGATACAATGATCTTCAAATTAACATACTTATTGAAGCCAAGAGGTTATACAATGCTTCGATAAATTTCTTGATTATTTGAGATTAATGATGTTACACCGTGTGTCATGTTTCTCAGTTAAATCACAATATTTGAAAAGATAATATTATATAATAAAAATGTAATCTCGTGAAAATTAATATTGTGAGTAAGAAACTATCAAAAAACAAGTCAAATAGTAGTTCTTTATAGAAATAATTTCACAAAAATATTTTACACATTCAATGATAAATCTTGCAATCACACTCAATAGTCCATCAGTAATTATAGCAACAAGTATATGAAACACATACATTTTATGTGTTTATCTTAGTATCATATTTCTTATATTACCGGTAAGACGACACACAATGTCGATATATATCAAGCAGAGGACCAGCCTCTGAATTCATAAGAATACGAAGAAGTTCCGAAGCGTCATGATTTAATTACGTTATTCATTGGCGAGTCTTCGTTCATTCGCCGCTAACTAATCTATGCTAGCTGTTTCTAGAAAACGGAGAAAAGCGCGTCATTTACCTCGAGTACCCCACCGCATATCAGCGGCCGCGCTTACAGGAGGTACTCTCATTGGTCCGGTTTATCAAATGACGTATTCGGTGTGCTCTCCACTTTCTTCAATACTATTTTGAATGCAAAAGTATGCTTCGGAGAAACTGATGCTGGACGAGGAGTCTGTGGTGATCGCGGTGGTGGTTCAGGCGGCATCTCAGAACGAGTTCTTGTACGACGAGGTTGGTTAAGTTGCGGCGAGTTACGTATCACTGGAGCTGATATTGGCTCTATTGGACGTTGTGGTGAAAGTCTATTTGGAGACAACCGCCCCGGTGAAGGATCTGGTGTGGCTGGAGGCAGCATTAACGGTGGCAGATTGGCACAAGGGGAGCCGCGTGAACCTCGGCGTTCTTTCAGACCCATAGGAGGTGGAGACATAGGTGCTTCTTCGTCATCGGCCGCTGCGACTACAACCATTGGTTCAGTTCTAACCAAAGGAGCATTGAGCTTGGGTTCACTTGATTCCGACGTAATCGACCTTCTGAAATAATTCAAGCCATTTTCAATCTCAGCTAGGGCTCGCCGCACAAACGGGAAACTTTCAGAAATCTCGGATGTAGATTTTCTAACAGGAAATTCTGTTTCACTATCCCGCTTCCTCGGTCTACACCTTTCAAATGTTGAATCACCAGATGCACCTACCGTCTCGGAAATTTGTCTAGTTAGAGCTGCATGTTTTACAGAGTCTGACTTCGATCGGGGCTCCCTCGTCTTAGGTGTAGGGGAACGTCGATCACCGAACTTCTTACTGGCTGCACGTTTGATTGAAGAGAACAAACCGAGCTTTTCTGGTGGTTTGTCCGATGAAGGACCTGGGAGAGGAACGACAGGAGCAGTGGAAGGTCCAGGGAGGGGGTCGGGTGCGGGACGGGGGAGGTTCCCCTCGCGTTAGTTGTGCCTAGAGTCCGACGACGGAACATCGCTCGAGCCGGTGGAAGCGAGGGTGGTGTTGGAACCGTATGGGTCGAGCGACGACTGCACGGACATGGACCGGCCGGCACGCCGCCCTCGCGCCGGAGACAGTTTTCCTGGATCTATGCAGGCCGGGTCTGCCTGCAACAATAGAGTTTTCAGCACTCTATTCAATTACTACGTCAAGCAAATTAAATTAAGACATCAAATATTTATATTATATAAACGAACATAGTAATGAGGTTAGTTTTTTAAAGTATGTCAATCCCTTCAATAAGTTTGTTTCAGGAAAATAATAGGAACACAAGTTTTTTATCTAATTATTTCCATAAATATACAAATCGGTTTTAATAATAATGTCTCATTTAACTAATGCGCGTACTTTGAAAATTTTAACGAAGACTTCAACCTTGTTAGCGAAAAAAATATTATTAAAATATTTACTCTTTTCTACTACAAAACATAGGTAAGCAGTATCTGAAAATAATTATATTACACAAATTAATGATAAAATAGGTAATGAGACAGACACGATATAAAAGACGGGTAGAGAGATGGTAGATCAGGTGGTTAGGCTTAATGGCACAACAGCTACTAACACTGTTACACAGACCAGGGACCGGCAATCGTGGTCATCTTTGGGGAATATCTTTGTCCAACAGAGAACGTCTTTAAGCTGTCTTTGTGGAAACTTTTACACACAATATTATCTCATTATAATCTTGGTTTTGTCAATGTGGTTAAAGTTTGCTATTTTAACCACTTATATATGTCAAAACGAATAGCTATAACTCTATATTAATTATAAGGGAAAAAGTTTTTCGATATGATATATTTTATGAACTTTATCATATCATTTTATAATAGTTGTTCTGAGACTGATGATGATGTACAGAGGCCAGCACATCCAGCTACCCCAATCTGTCAAATTTCTTATAAAGATTTTCAACTTTATCAGAAAAGCATAAGTTTCACTTTCAATTGGGGAAATTTGACAGATTGGGGTAGCTTAATGTGGTGGCGTCTGTACTTTATGTCCGTCAATTAAGTTTATGTTTTTCAAGTACCCCGCGACACAGGGATTAATGTCCCTAGTGCCGGCGATGTCAAAAAAAACAAATACTGTGCCATCCTTATGATAATCATGCAAAGATTAGTAGATATGTAAAACCACAAACTAATTTGTGGGTACGGATAATTGAGTAAGTTGGAACAAAACAGTATGTAATATAAATTATTAAGTGATTCCTTGATTCTTCATCACAGCATACCTCTTAATTAATACGTGGAAAATGTTGTATTTATTGCATTGATTTTGTCTTATATATCTACTTACTGTACTAATAAGTGTTATTTGTAATGTAATATCGTTTTTTTTTCAAATAAAATAAAAATAAAATACAGAAATATTGATTGCAAGGGTTCAGTATAAAGTTAAAGTTATACCATGTCTGTCTATAGTTGAAAAAATTATATACTTATATTTCCACAAAAGTATAGTGTTGTTACTATATTTCAATGATCTGTTACATTGGTAGAATATAAGAACCAAACCTTTATCATGTGAAGAAATTCCTGAAACGCACCTATTGTTGGATCACAAATTTATGAGCATCATTTAGTCCACCTGGGTGGGCTGGTGCTTACTCTACGGTCGTGAAAGCAATGCGTAGAAGATACTTTAAATATGAACAGGCTACAGCTCATCAAGCTACCCCAATATGTCAAATTTCCCCGATTGAAAATGAACCTTATGCTTACGAGATAAAGTTGAAAATCTATAAAAGAAATTTGACAGATTGGGGTAGCTGGATGTGCTGTCGTCTGTACAACAAAACAATTTCTACATTTTTTTAACTATTATATTAATAATAAAGCGTCAATTAATCGGTATGTTTGTGTGAAGAGTCATACGTAAACACCGATTAGCAGACGCTTTGTAATACAAAAACTAAACAAAAACTGAACTAGCTATTTATTCCGATATAATTGCGGCTATATAGATATACAGCTGCAGTCATATCTGAATAAATATGTATTTCTAACCTGGAAATACTGCAATGCTCGACAAACAATAGAAATCTTATGGATTGCCTATTACTACTCCCGTGACTTCGTCCACGTGGACATTATGTGAATGTTTCTTTAAAAAACTATTTCATTTGTCCACCATCTTAGGGGTGTGATTTTAATATCGTTTAAAAGCTTATACAGGGTGCCCAAGGAGTTGACGTTAAAACGCAAAATTTAGATACTTTATGACGAGGAGTATCTGAATCACCCCCATGTATGTAGGTAATAACTTTCTATACTTTTCTACTTTATTTTCTTTTACATTAACTTTCTTTATCTATTTAACACTCTAGAAGTAACATTTTCTATAAATACTTATAACCAGAAAGTTTCGAAATTAACGTCATGATTCTTAGTCAGGAATTGATAGACATTCCATGCCAAGTTTCTACCCTTATTTCATCATTGTAGGAAGGAAGGAATACTCGAAATGTATTTACATATCCGTGGGGTAAAATAAACGATATTTGTATTGTATTGTATACTATCTGTGCCCCGCGGTTTAACTCGCATTAAACTTTATAAATTATAGCCTATGTGTTAATCCAGGGTGTCAGCTATCTCCATACCAATTTTTATTAAAATCGCTCCTGCAGTTTAGAGGTGAAGAAGTAACAAACATACACATGCACACACTTAAAAACTTTCGCCTTTATAATATTAGTAGAATAGCAAGAAATTTGTTTTTAAACTCATACTAAGTATACATTTGTTGTTACTGCCTAAACGTTTTAAAATCTAGTAAGTGCAAGCACTAAGTATTTAGTTTTCAAGAGCTTCTTTCTTAAGCAACTACATATCTTTATTTGACAAAAAATTAAAAATAATGCGTTTCGGAACGCTTAAACGCAATTTTGAGGTTATTAAGGATTGCAGTGCTGTCATATTTACAGCCGCATGGTACGTAATTATCCTTACAGAATAGACATATGTATATATTTGATTGTGGCTTTAGAAGTTTGTTATTGTATAAAAAGTCATTTGATTAATTCGCTTAAGGAGCCTGGTGTTGTACCATAATATCTGGTAGGACGTGACTCATTAGATTTTGTATATAGTTTCTTCGTTGAAAATATGTTCTTCTAAGACAATATTTAGAATTAGTATCTAACACAAAATGCTATTTTAGTTAGTAACCAGACTAACAAAATGTTTAACTTATCCATCAACAAGCGGACAAATTGCGAGCAACATGTCTAATCTTGACATAGTGCAATATAGTGCTACTAGCATTAGGGCAATTAAATTATTTAATAAACTTCAAATAGACTTAAGGTCTAATTACAAGAGAGACTTTCATGCCAAGCTTAAACAATTCCTTCTAAAGATATGGCTATATTCGCGCAGACGCTTGTAAGAAGTCAAAAGTCAGTATTGACGTAACAGTTGGCGTGGTTGGTAAATCATTGCCTTTCACGGCACAGGTCGTGGGTTCGATTCCCACCCAGGACAAATATTTATGTCTAATTATCTATATAAGAATGTAATTGACTACACAAGAAAAGTGTTATATGTAGTATATAAGTTACTGCTTAGTTTGGGATCAAATGGCCATGTGTGAATAATGTCCCAGGATATTATATATTACTAGCTGTGCCCCGCGGTTATACTCTATATGTTTTTCGGATATATATTACAGCCAAATTTTGTCAAAATCTGTTCGGTAGTTTTTGCGTGAAAGAGTAAGAAACATCCATCCAAATTTACAAACTTACTACTTACTACATAACATAGTTTACATATCATAGTTTATTGCATTGATAGAAATATTTCTGAATTTTATGTTATGTATGAAGTATAACTTAAATTTAAAAAGAAGGCCATAATTGCAACAATTTCGTTTACATTTATTTAAATTTGAGAAATGTTAGATAGAGTGTGTGTTTCTGTGAAAGATAGTTAAATTCAATTTAGTATTTGTAAAACAACACAACGTGATCATTGTTAATTGAACATATTCATAAATAAATAAATAGAATATTCATCGGAGAATAATAACAAAAGGTTTATAAACCAAAATAAAATTCAGCTTTAAAGGGAAGGCATAATCGTTTGGACCACACAATTCGCACCTGATAAGCCAAGGCATTCATAACAATGGAGTAAGGCACCAGTCCGAGCGGGTGGACTTCCCTCATCAGTACATTGGCAGGGATCTTATGAAACTGAATATATTCCAAGAAGTTCCCCAGCACATCCTTTAGGACCATGTTTTGGTTAGTGTCGCAATATTTCTTACTCCACATCAATGCTGCCTGTAAATTGAAAAGTTAAAATAAGTAATTATATCATGCGATACTTTGCAGAAATCTATACAATTCAAAATACAAAATAAATATGTAGTGTTGATTCCGCTAATTGTAAGTTTAGGTGATCGACACACTGCCCCGCATGACGCAGCGTAGTGCGTGAGTGCGCGTTCTATCGTTGCTTGTAAGTATCTCCGTTTGTATAGAAAACATGCACAGTCCAACTATAACTTAAATACAACACACAGAAAATGCATCCATACGTGCAGATCACGCGCCTATACGCGGGGAAACATGCACCCGCGCGCGTACGTGCGGGGCGAGACGCAAGGTATGGTACACCGAGTGCCGCAGTGCCGTGCGTGATTTAGGAAGGGCTTGACGAGTGCTCAATACAATACAATAGTGTTCTCTTCATATTTTCTCATGTCCTAGTAATTTTGAACAAATGACCCATTCAAGGATCTTGTTCGTAAATAAGGATGTACCCATTGTCTTCTATAGGCACGATTTCTATTAATTTGACCATACAAAAACCAAACAGTATAACTGCATGATCCTGAATTAGTTCCACACTAATAACCATTTTACCGCAACGCTCTGCACTGCACTACCACCACAGCCAATAGCTTTAATTGATACGGGACAGAGCCGCCGTAAATCCACGAAATGCAACTACGCGCGTCAGTGCGTAAAAACCCGCACGATGATGCACATCCGCACGCCCGCAAGTACGCGCGTAGGTGCGTCAACACGTACTACGCTGCATCATGCGGGGCAGTGTGCCCATTTACGGCCGCTGTACTCGATTGAGTACAGTTAGACTTTTAAACATATACCTAGAATTAATAAGACTAACATTTTTCTTTTAATTAAAATTGGCGGAGGGTAAAATGGTTTTATTTATTATAATAACATTAAGTGGGTAGGTAAAATTGTATTGTGACAGGTATTCACTTGAAGTCGCCATTCTCAAGATAGCACAGGTCATTCTTTTCTACCATCATTATTTTTTTTATTTGCTATGTAATTATTATGTAATGTGCAAAATATTATGACATACATTCTTGTTCATAATAATCGTTATCGTTTACCGTAGTATTTTTCATTTTGGATGACTTTTATGCTGATTTCTACCAGTGTACTCGTTTGAGTACAGTGGCCACATGAGTATAAAAATAATGTAATATATTTTTTGAGATAAGTTGAGTCAAACGATGAAACGTAAATATTTCAACGTCACCAATAAGTATGATGTCCTTGAGCAAGCCGTTCAAGCTGTTTTAGATGACAGCGATGGCGGCGAATATGACTTGGTCATAATACCACCCGACTCAAGTGCCGTTACTGATGAAGAAAAGGGACAGAGACTTGGAAACACACACATTACCACGAGATGTACCTGGAAATATTGATATTTTGTTAACAATAAAGACGAAACTTCTAGCGATGGTAATAGCAGTGATGAGGAGCCTCTAGCTTCAAAACGGCAACGACGACAGCGACAGGAAAAAAACAAGCAATGGGGCATTTTTCACAATATTATATCTGTTGATGAGGCGATGGTCAAATATTATGGACATCACCCAGTTAAACAATTTATCCGTGGTAAACCAGTACAGTTTGGCTATAAAAATTGGGTAGCGGCAAGCTCATCTGGGTACTGTTATAGCTTCGATTTCTATTGTGGAAAATCTCTTGAAGCAACTACCGAGCCTCTGGGTTCTAGGGTCGTGAAGTCATTACTTTAAAAACTGGACACCAATCCTACAAACCATTAAGTAGTTTTTGATAATTTCTTTACCAATTGTAGTCTTTTAGTTGACCTACGGAATTTAGGATGTTGTGCAACTGTGCTGCTATTTGCGGCAAGAAACACGAAAAAAGGCTCAACCGTCTTCGTCTTTGGTCGAGGGTTTACCCCAAGATGGCTCGGGACACTACCAAAAAAAGAAATTAAAGCAGCTGCGTTGTGTTGTTTGCCATTCAAGAGTCCGCTGGGAGTGCAAGATGTCTGAAGACTCTGCGTCTTGCTACGAAAAATTTCACCTTTAAGTGGCCGGTGTACTCAATCGAGTACACCCCCTAAAAACCTAAAAGAAAATTTATTTTTTGGTTATTTTTCCTAATTTGTATACTTTACTACTTCACTCATTACAAAAATAAATAATTTGAAACATAAACGTTTTTAGCTTACATTTGGCCATTAATGGGTAATCAAGCCGGAATGCAATATGCATAGCAAGCGTCCCATAGAAACGTTCATAGATAGATACTCTCATCGTAAGTGGCGGCGACGTTTAGCTACTAGGCTCGCGGTCAGTCTATAGATGTGTGACAACAAAAGTGGTTTAATCTGAGAGTAATAATTTATGGGGCGTTCACTTATCGTATGGGCAGTGGTGACCCTAGTGTCAGAGTTGTTCAAGCCACCCAGTAGGCCTGACATGGCTAAATGATTGTTGTCTAATGACTGACAGCTTAACGTGATCTCCGAAGCACGGAGATGCTCAGAGATTAAACCACTTTTGTGGTCACACATTTATAGACTGACTGGTATTTTTATTAACAGACCTTGCCTGTAAATAAAAATACCAATGGGCCCGCCGACTGTGGCATGTATAGATACTACATTTAACAAATTAAAAAGTCTTTGGACCCGTTTTCTTCAAACAAAATAAGTAACTCTTTTATGGGGCAATGTATAAGATTCTATAACAAACTTCCCAATGATATTAGAGAATTGTCTACGAATAAGTTTAAAAGAATTATTAAAGCCAAATTGTGTAGCAGGGCATATTACAAAATTTCTGATTATTTAAGTGATAAAAGTGCTTGGGATTGAGTTGTTCTGAGTCAACACACATGGTTGTAATGAATCTTACGTATATTTTATTTAAAAAAAAAGGATTCCTACTGAGTTTTCTGGCAGTGTTTCTGAGTAGCTGCCACGTCATGCACTGCACGGTAGGGTAAAAAAAAATATGACGATTCCACATAAATGTAAAATTTTTATGGAATAAATGAATTTAAATCTTTGAATCAAGCAATTTAAGCACATCATGAACATGGGTTAAAATTAAACGTCTTATATTAGATAATTTGTAACAAAAATTAATTATTTAATTATCGTTTATAATGAATTTTGTTATAAATATTTACAGATATATATCCAGACTCCAATTCATATCTTTCTAGCTGGTACAACCTATGTATTAATTCACTTGTCGTATTTTTTGTAATAAAGACTCTTATTTCTTATATGCTTACAGGCTATTATTGTTTATCACAAGATTATCATTGTTTAAAAAGATTCTTACTTGGTATTTAGTAAACTCGTCGGCTCGAAGCTCGTCTCTCGCCAGAATTAGTCGCACAACATGTTGAGGCAGTAGCGTGAAGGAACCGAGGTTTAGTACATCGTTACCATGCTCATCTACGAATTCCAACACCTGGAAAAACATATTTAAGACATTAATAATAATAGTCTTTGATGAGCCTGTTGACGTGGTTGGTAAATGCTTGCTTTTCACGTCGTTGGTCGTGGGTTCGATTCCCGCCCATGACAGATATTTGTGTGCATGAACATGTCTGTTTGTCCTGAGTCTGAGTGTAATTATCGATATAAGTATTTATTTTCAAAAGAAAATTAGTATTTCAGTTATCTGGTTTCCATAGTAGAAGCTCTGCTTGGTTTGTTTTAACCAGTCCGTCAATATGTATAATTCATAAATACTATCTAAATAAGTCAGCCTCTGTGTTGTGATGGCGGCAAAGAATTAGAATATCATCACCCCATCTCGTCCCATGGGGGGGTAGAAGTCGCCCCGAGGGAATATTTACCAGAATATGGGCAGCGGCGGCGTATCTCTGAATAATATGACCACTCCGCGATCGCCAACACGTCTGCCAAGCGTAGCAGTTATGGTATATTCATATGGCATATTGTTCATTCGACTATTATTATGATTATCTATACATTTAATAAATCTGTAGAAAAATATTTTTTGTACATCAAAAGAAAATCCAAAACAAATAGCCAGGGTATTAAAGAACCACTAATAGAACCAATTTCCAACATTTTTAGAATTTTTGTCAGTTTGTCTGTTTATATGTTCGGGTATCACGTAAAATATACGAAAGCAATGTAGATAACTTTTATACACAACGATTGAGCGTAACTTGAGGTAACATTTAGTTTTTGTTTTATTGCAATCGGTTCAGTCTATCAAAAGATATTAGATTTTAAAGTAATCATGAAGAAAAATAACACACATTGCGTTACTTCAAGATGAACTAATGTTTATAGTTGAACTACCTAACTGTCCGATAGATGTCATTGTGCATATTATGACATCTCTTTACTGAATAAACTAGGTTGATAGTTGATTTTTATTTCGATAGATGTCGTTGTGCATTTCTTTTGACTCGCAGTGTTAAGATTTGCCCGTGTTTGCTGATTGCATGAGTTATGTAGGGTTTTGAATGTTCTGAATTGTTTCGCAATAAGGTCTTGATTGCCTAGAAGTATGTCGTTGTCCAAAATTGGTTATTAAAAAAATCTGTTTTCTTTGGGCAAATTGAATTACATACAAGGTTGGATTTGTTATAATTTTAAATTATTGATAGTTGATTTTTATTTCGAAAGATGTCGTTGTGCTTGACAGTTGATTTTTATTTCCATAGATGTCGTTGTGCATTGCTTTTGACTCGCGGTGTTAAGATTTGCCCGTATTTGCTAATTGCATGAGTTACGTAGGGCTTTGAATGTTCCGAATTGTTTCGAAATACGGTCTTGGTTGGCTAGAAGTATGTCGTTGTCCAAAATTGGTTATTAAAATATTCTGGTTTATTTGGCGAATGTACAGACAATTCGAATTTTATTGAGCCTGAATTTATTTGCATTTATTTGAATGTAGTAAATTAACCCTGTCTCTCATAACTTTCTCAGCACAAATCTATATTATCTACCAATTTAAAAGAGGAAACTGACTGACTGACATATCACCGCACAGCCTGAACGGCTGGGGTTATAGATTTGAAATTTTGCCGGTAGGTACTTTTTATGACGTATGCATTCACTAAGGAAGGGTTTTTGGAAATACTAACCCAAAGGGGGTAAAATAGAGAATGAAAGATTGTATGAAAATCCGTCATTTTTGAAGTTAAAGGCATTGAAACTTATATTTAGTAGTTCAGCTAAAAATATATATTTTAGAATTTTTGGAAATTCTACCCCTAAGGGCGTATAATAGGGGATGTTTGTTGCGTGTGGGTATACCTATAATGGTTGTGAGGAATTTGAAGCCACCTAAACTTTGCAACGGCACTAGGCTTCAAGTCAAAACTTTGCATCGTGTTATAGAGGCTACTATTATGCCTGGATCCGCCCAGGGATATACAGTGTTCGTGTCACGTATTCCGTCAGTGCCAAATGATCTCCCTTTTCAGTTTAAAATACTGTAGTTCCCTATAAAAGTGTGTCTCGCGATAACCATCAACAAATCGCAAAGTGAAACTCTCAAGTTTGCTGGAATTGACTTGAAGAAGGCGGGCAGGTTCGTGTGAGTGCGAAGTGCGAGGACCTACGTCTTTTGCTGAGCTCCGTAAAGTGGATGATATTGAACATCCCACATACCAGGCCGTTTGCCGAGCACGCCATTTATTAGATGGAGGTCAGCATTGGGATGACGCTCTAGCGGAAGCATGCGTGAACGATAGTCCACATCGCTTGCGACATTTGTTTAATCCTTTTTATTGACCTTTTGTGCGTTATCGGATGCTAAACAGTTATGGCAAAAGTACCATGACAAGTTTGCTGAAGATTTTATGAGACATGTACAACTAAATACTGATGGAGAAATTCCTGACAGGGTACGTGAAATTTGTCACAACAGGTCCTTATTGGCTAGTCAAAAGATAATTATAAGTATAGGAGGGAAACCGATCAGTCAGAGGCTGCAAAAATGAACAAGAGGTTTCCAATTTATTGTTAAAATAGGCGATGGCACATACCCCGTACAAGAAGATAGAAAAGTAAATTTTGATTGTTAATCTCTGTTCTTACGTTACATCACAGCTAGGAGCTAATTTCTTCTGTGTACGGAGATACCATAAACATGGGAAATCAAGCCGGTTCTTGGCTATGTCAGCGAGCTATTTTGACTCCCCGCAACGACCAAGCTGCGGCAATTAATTTCAAAATATTGACTCATGCGCCCGGGAATAGTAGAGAATATAGCTCAATAAATACAGTTATGGAAGATGATGACGCCACGCACTTCCCGATAGAATTTTTGGATTCCCTCAGCACACCCGGACTTCCATCCCACAAAATAGTTTTAAAAATCGGTGTACCAATAATTCTCCTCAGAAAATTATGTCCTCCCAAACTTTGTAACGGCACTCGGCTCAAAGTCAAAAATCTGCAGCAAAACATTATCGAAGCTGAAATTTTAACAGGTTACGGCGCCGGTGATATTGTTTTTATTCCAAGGATACCTATAATTCCTCAAAACTTTGCTTTCTCTTTCAAACGAGTGCAATTCCCAGTCAGTCTCTGTTATGCCATGACGATTAATAAAGCTCAGGGCCAGACATTATCCGTTGCGAGGGTGGACCTAAGTATTTGATGCTTTTCCTATGGTCAACTATACGTAGCTCTTTGACGCGTAAACAACCCCAATAACGTTTTTGTGTACGCTCCAGATGGTTCCACAGGTAAAATAAAGAAGCACTAAATTAAATTAAATATAAATGTATAGGTATCCTCCCACAGCGCTTTACACTAAAAAATACATTGTTAAGTTCCGACATCCACGCGAACGAAGTCGCGGGCACAGCTAGTGATGGAATAAAGATGGTGGTCGGAAATAGTTAAGAATAAATTTAAAACCAATGCTCTCTATACATCACAGCCCTTTATAATTAAAACCGTGCTCCATACAATTCAGTTTGTCGATAGATCTTCGAGTTTTTTTTTTTTTTTGAGGTACGGAACTTTAAAAAGTAGATAAATGGTGATTATTATTGTCAAACGATTACTTATTTGATTTGTATCATATCTGGTATTTCACTGTATTTGTTTAGGCTAATTGAAGTAAGGACATTATTTTCAATCGTATTTATCTTTATTATAAGTATGTATTATAGATATGACATAATAGACATGATACAGTCAAAATATACCGTATGACGACGCCAAAATTATAAATATGTCGACAAAAATAATATCATACAACCTTAATTAAACTAACGATGAACTTAATGGCAGGTTGTTCAACACCCATCATCATTACAGCTAAAAGAAGTCCACTGCTGGACAAGCTTTTCCCAAGAATCATCTTGGGTAGAAATACTACAAACGCCACGCTCGGCGTAAAAACATCATATAGGTACGCAGTAGATCAATGAGAACAGTAGGTATGGGAAACTCTGAAGTTCTAAGAGACAGAAATCTGTCAAAAATTCATAGTTTTTTTTAAATATAATATATGACTTGGCAACCAATCCACGTGTGATAGTAATCAAAATCTAAAACGAGGAGTTGTTTCGGTCATTATAAATAGAAGACTTTCGTAATATAGCCTAGCTTAAAATATAACCAACCTTCTGCACTAATGACTTAGTACACTTATATTGTATGTATCTTTCAGCAGTCGCAAGCAATGCGCATACGGTGTCCACCGTGATGCAGCACTGCACAAAGCCGGCGCAAGCGCGCCGTAGTTCATCCAAGCCGTAGTAATCAGCGGCGTTCATGACTCCTGAAATATGAGCAAACATAAATAAAGTTATAAGCAATGAAATAACCAATCAAATATTATGGGTGTAATTATCTATATAAGTATGTATTTACACAAGAAAAGTAATATATGTAGTATATCAGTTGTCTGGTTTCTATAGTACAAGATCTGCTTAGTTTTGGATCAGATGGCCGTGTGTGAATAATGTCCAAGGATTTTTTTTTGCGTAAAATATCTAATACTAATTCAAACACAGTCATACCATTTGGCTTACACTTAATAAAAACAAGCATTAAAGTGTGTCGTAATTAGCACCTTTGCTAAGTTATAAGAATAACTTGTATTAAAGGTACTAGCGCCAACCCCATTTCAAAATTTTCAAATATTATTATTTTTATTATTTTTGTTTATTTATTCTCCCTTTTTAGAGGGGTAAGTTTACTTCACATACGGACCGTAGCCAAGCACGCCAAGCAACGTAAAGAAACCTGATGAAATTGTGGACCAAGTTAAAAAAATTCTTGTAATACGGCAACTGTTTAGAATCGTAGCTTTCTGTATTAAGTGGGTATTGTACATGGGTATGTCAAGAAGTGCTGTGTGTTAAAGTTTTAGGGATAATACCAGTGGATTATAATATTACTATTGGTACAATATGGACCGTCTGAACTCACCACATAAATAAATAAAAAATAAAAAGGTTTTTATTCACGTAGACTTTAAAAAAGCGCTTGTAAATAGTCAGAACATGTTTGTAGTAATATAGTTGTATACATTATTATTTCTAGTAACATAGATATTTAGGTACACATTGTATGAAAACATTTATAACTTTTTTTTTATTATAGCAATGATATTTAGCTAGCTCTGCAGCTAGCCACTGAGTTTTCAACTCTATTGCAAGTTGTATTGTATTTAGCAAGTTTTTTCTGAGATAGTCGACTGGATATTATAGGTGTTAGGTGCAGTCAGCATATATTTATGGATGTGCTGGCGTCTGTACAGACTTTTTATCCATTAAATATTATCATTAGATTACCCTGATTTGACGCCGTAACTGTACTGTTAAATATACATTCTGTTCATCGACTTTTGGTGCTGACTGTACGGCTATATCAATGAGATACACGGAATTAGACTCTTTATTAAATAATGTAATGTCAAATCTATTTGTCAGTAATAATGGTAATTATTATTATTATGATTAGTGGACAAGTTAATTAATAAGTAACTATTTAAAAACTGCTGTTTAGCTGACGGCAAAGAATATCTTCACCCCATCTCATACCGTGGGGGCGTAGAAGTCCCGAGAAAATATCTGTCAGAGAACGGGCAGCAGCGTCTCTCTGTGTACTATGACCATCATACTACGATCGCCAACCCGTCTGCCAAGCGTGGTGATTATGGCGTATCCCTCAAAATGATGCACACAGTTCCGTTGTGGAAAGCTTTTGGGGAGGCTTTTGTCCAGCAGTGGACGTCTTTCAGCTGACATGATGCTAATTATTATCTTTCTTCAATGACACCGGTTTCCCATTGATCATTGTTACTAGTTTAATTATTGCATATACTTGATTGCTTTTGAGATTTTTCCGTAAAAGAATCATTTCTCAGTATCAACTCGAAATCTGGGAGTTGACTGTATTACACCCCCGTGTAAAGCCGTTGGTCCTATACCTAACCTCTTTCCGGTCGTGTCGCTAGTCGTCCTATCGGATCATGAGAGTGATGGAATAGAAATTGCCCCTGTGTTTGCGCACACACTTATACACTACAATATGTCCTGCGCAGTTGGCTACACTCTATTGAGACTGGCCGCCGTGGCCGAAATTCAGCCGGGAGGAGCCGTTATGTTTCAGACAGCGGTCCCGGCTATGAAAGACTTTTTCAATTTATTATAATTAAGCAAAGTATGCCTAATATAATTTATATATTCATCATTTATACAATTCATTTAAAAGATGTCTAATTTTTATTTTATTCTTACACTGTGAAAAGGTTAGTCCAAATAAAATTAAATAAAAATAATTATTTATTTGTTTCAGGCGAGTATTTTTAGGTGCCTTACAAATACAGTTAAGTGATTTTGAATCACCAATTATAAAAGTAAAAGCATCGACAACACAATACTAAATGGTAGCTTGAATAGTAATTTATATTCACTTTCGGTAGTTCTGCTATTTAGTATTCAGACAGACTTCGCCGTACTTTCTGGTTATTTCAAGAATGTTACCTTACTCAGTATTTTAGTTTACTAGGTACTCGTATTTCTTATTAACCTAACCTACCTATTAACTTAATATGATTATTATCTTTATTATTTAAACAGTTTTCTTTTGTTGAATGTTCCTACAAAATTTACTACTTATATAAAACTAGCTGTGCTCCGCGGATTTACCCGCGTTAAATTTTATAAATTATCACAGCTGCTCCCCCGTTGGTGATAGCGTGATAATATGTAGCCTATATATTGACCGGACCTCTTAGTAATATTAATGTAAAATTTTAAGTCAATCTATGCAGTACTTCTAGAGTTTAGCCCGGACATACATACAGACAAACAGACACCCAGACAAAAATTCTAAAAGCTATATTTTTGGCTTGGATAGTGATTGTAGATCACGCTCCAAGTATCCTTTTTAAAAAATATTCTATGTACAGTTTTGACTTTCCTACGATTTTATTATATGTATAGATAAAAACTATATTTTTGGCTTCGATAATGATTGTAGATCACGCTCCAAGTATCCTTTTTAAAACATATTCTATGTACAGTTTTGACTTTCCTACGATTTTATTATAATATGTATAGATACTTCGAAACGACATACATACACCTGGCCAAATTTCAACTTTACGGCGATATACACATGACATTTTAGTGTGAAAAAGTGTATGGACAAACACGGATACAATCTATAATCCCTCTTTCTTACAATTCGACTGTATGGCAAACTGACAGCGCCAGGGACAGGGACAGATAGAACCAGGTCAAGCCTTGGACCCGCTGATCTACCTGCACTATGATGCACAAAGTGTATTATCACTACATCCTGACTTATATGGAGAAATATTCATGATGGAATAACCCCTTCCACATTTTTGGCATGACCTGAAGTTTAAAAACTGTGCCCTTATTTAGTAATGGAATCAGGCGTTACTGAGCAAAAATTCAAAAAAAAATTCAAAAACTAGCTGTGCCCCGCGGTTTTACCCGCGTTAAATTTGATAAATTATGATAGCTCCACCCCCGTAGGTGATAGCGTGATAATATGTAACCTATATGTTGACCCGACCTCTTAGTAATATTCATGCAAAAATTTAAGTAAATCCATGCAGTACTTTTTGAGTTTAGCCCGGACATACATACAGACAAACAGACACACAGACAAAAATTCTAAAAACTATATTTTTGGCTTCGATATCGACTATAGATCACGCCCCAATTATCCTTTTTAAAAAAATATTCAATGTACAGTTTTGACTTTTTTAATATATGTATAGATAGTGTTAATTCTACTAATTGTCAGTTTAATCAAGCTGCTGTTTTGCACCGGCAAAAATATGTACATGCAATAGAGATAGCCTAAACAAGCAAATTACATGCATGTGCCAACAAGTGTTTCAATCCTCCACGGCCCATACTCATGGGATGATAAGTCGTCAAGTGTTGGAATAATTACAACTACTACTATGTAGACTTACCGTGGTATGTCTACATAGTGTGTAATCGTACCTATCATAATGGGTACGATTTGGTTTATCATCTATATATTACTGTGTGTGGTAAAAGGATAAAGCAGCATAAAAGAAATATAGAAGATGGCCTGACAATAGCTGATGATGCTCGAACACATGTCAGTTACAAAACAAAAACAGGTTTAACTAAAGTCCAACACACATGGAAGATAAATGCATTCAATGCATTTATAGTTCTATCCAAAATGCGAGACAGCTCTTCGACATAATTTTATAAGTCCAACAGCTTCAGTTTCCTACACTGACCCATGATAATCAAACATTCAGTATATTAACAGTACGAAAATCACTAAAGCATGATTAACGACGCAATATTTCTACTCAAATGGCCGTAATATTCCTACAAATAAATACTTGACTCCAAATAGCGCTACGAGTTTTAGCGTAGGTAGTTTGTTACGAGAAAAGTGCTCAGACTCCAATAAAATTCGACCTTCTCAATGCCACTAAGACATTATAAATAGAATGGGAATAACTTGATTAATATCAAATCCCAAAGTACGATGTCGCCCATTCATTTGCATTATTTGCGATGTTTTTCTACGTTTCCGTGGGAGTAGATACTAAACAATAGTGATAAATTGTTAGTGCTTATTTCATTATTAAGATTAAGTCCATATTAAGAGATTTATTTATTTTGAGAACCAGTAGTTGTAACACTGTCTCTTAGATCATGTTAATTAATCACACCGTTATAATTAAATGCATTCAATGCAATTTATTGCTCTATCTATAATGCGAGACAGCTCTTCGATATAATTTCATAAGTCTTACAGCTTCAGTTTCCCCACCCATGGTAATCAAACATTCAGTATATTAACAGTACGAAAATCCCTTAAGCATGATTAACGACGCAATATTTCTACTCAAATGGCCGTAATATTCCTACAAATAAATACTTGACTCCAAATAGCGCTACGAGTTTTAGCGTAGGCAGTTTATTACGAGAAAAGTGCTCAGACTCCAATAAAACTCGACCTTCTCAATGCCACTAGGACATTATAAATAGAATAGGAATGAGTTTATTAATGTCAAATCCCAAAATACGTTGTCGCCCACGTATTTGCATTATTTGCGATGTTTTTCTACGATTGCGTGGGAGAAGATATAGAACAATAGTAATCAATTGTTAGTACTTACTTCGTTGTTATGACTTAACCCATATTTAGAGATTTATTTATTTGGATAGTCAGTAATTGTTACATTGTTTTTTAGATATAAAATCATACAAATTAGAAAGAAAATAATATTTATTTACAACAAGCACGAATAATCCTTAACTTAACTTAGTTTACAACAAAGATAACATAACTAATTACGTTTAGTTTACAAAGAATTTCATTTGGAAGCAATATTTCACAATTTCGATTTAGAAATCAAAGTCACGCGCTCAGTGCGGAACCGTTTAGACGTGCGCGTGCGATTACTCGGAACATACTTTGCACCTACCTACTTACTCGATCATCACAATGGTGAAATGTGTTAAATGTAGTAAATTGGTGACGAAAAAATGTCCAGGCATTCAGTGTTCAAATTGTAACAAGTGGATACATTCATCGTGTGCCTCAATAACTGCAGAGCAACTAAATGCTCTGTCCTCAACGAACGCTGTGGATTGGAGATGCCCTACATGTGTGGGTAACGCGAAAACCAAACGCTTATCCTGCATCTTGCCGGACGTTGATGATGAAGATAACACCGATACAGAGAATATTATGGATGCCAACATCACTCAACGCATTTTAAGAGATATACGGCGCGAGGTGGGAGACATAATAAAAAATGAGTTGCAACGTACCCTACAAATAGACGAATACGAGCATAAGATAAACCAATATGAGAAAAGCTTAAAAACGGTTGAAAACCAAAACATCGATTTGATTAACAAATATAAAAACCTAGAACTGAAAAACGAGGTATTGGAACAAAAGATCAATGCAATAGAACAAACGCAATTATCGAATAATATCAATATCTGCGGTGTTCCCGAACAAGAAGACGTGGACAGTGTATTGAGGAATCTGTGTTCAGTTATGCAACAGAAGCCCGATAATATCGTAACAGCATATCGTAAAAAGAACACTCGTTCTGAAGCCATGGCTCAAAAACTACCACCTGTAATTGTCGTGACCCTCAAGGAGGGCTGCCGGGAGTTATGGCTGGAAGCCGCTAAGACCCACGATATCACCGGAAGGAGCATAGGATGCAGTGAGGATAATAAAATCTATCTCCGGGAAAGCCTTTCACCAACCACGGCTTACCTACTTTGGGCAACGAAGACTGAACTAAAAGAAACCGGTTTGTGTAAATTCGTATGGTGTAAAAATGGCCAAATTCTGGTTAAAAGGTTAGAAAAGGGAAAGACATATAATGTCAGATCCGTTAAGGATATACGGAAATTAACCGCTGAGTTTAAAAATAATCAGGATAAATGAAGCCCACCTACCTACCTACCTCTGCACCTAAAAATGTCGAACGGTTCATTTCATACCAAATAAAAATATATAAAAATGGATGACACATACGATAACATATTAGAAAACACATATAATAATTGGAACGACTTCACAGACGAGCTACCACATACTTACAACTCCATAACAATACTTCACGTCAATATCAGATCGATGATAAAGAATTTTTCCCAACTTGAATACATTATCATGCACTGTCCCCAAACTGTGCATATAATAGTTATTACTGAGGCAAATATTACGGACAGCACTAAAACCCTGTTTGAATTGGCGGACTACGATATGCATACCCAATTACTTAACACTAAGAAAGGAGGCGGAGTAATTGTATACATACACAAAAATATATGCTTCACCAGGTCGACAACATGTACAAGACACTGCGAGTGCATAACAGGCGAACTGTTAACTAATTATGGTGTAACTATCGGTTTGTGTGCTGTGTATCGACCACCTGATACAAATAAGACCCAGTTCATAGAGGAGTTGGTGAGTCAAATTAATTTTATCCCACATAAATTTAATTTTGTTTTAATAGGCGATATGAACATTAATTTGAAAAATAACACCTACATTACACAACAATATCACAACTCACTCTGTGAGTTGGGTCTAGAATGTGGAATAAGTCAATTTACCCGAATAGATAAGCGAGGTGAGTGCATAACAAAATCATGTATTGATCATATATTTATACGTAGTGTCGACTGCCGCGCCGTGCATACAGCTGTTGTAAACAATGCGTTAGCCGACCACTTCATAACCGGTTGCGCGTTGGTCGACAATACTTATATAAACAAGTTTAGTCGATATAAATTAATATCTAAACTAGATAACACTAAGGTTCAAAATGAGTTGTGTAAAATTAATTGGAGTGTAGCCTTATCTTACGACAACCCTAACACTATACTGAGTTTTATATTAGATAATTTCTCTACTGTATACGAAAAGTGTAAATATAAAGTAAAAATTAAATTGGGTAAAAGACAAACTTGTAAGTGGACTAGTGCTAGAATTGAAAATATGTGTAAAAAAAGAGATCATCTTTTAGATATATGGCTTAAAGATCAGAGCAATATGTCAAATAGATTGCTATATAATAAATACAGAAACAAAACAAACAAACACATAAATAATGTAAAAAATAACTTTATTTTCAAGGAGGTAATATCAAATTTTCATAACTCTAAAAAAGTTTGGGAAACAATCAATAATATATGTGGTAAAATAAATAAATCAATAGATGATATTATTATGAAACATTTTAAACTATTGCCAAATATTGTAACAAACAAATTTGCCTCTGAATTTAGAGATAATGTATTTACATTATCTCTGTACACATGTAAGTGGCAGTGTAGCACACCGACCCTAGATGTCAACTCCTATATCAATAATATTAATTTATCAATGAGATTACAAAAGGCTAAATGTGAAAATGTATTTTCTATTATAAAAAATCTAAATGAAAAAAAAATGCCCAGGTTTCGATGGGATCCGCGTCAAAGACCTAAAATACATAAATAAAGAGATTACCCCCGTTATAACACATCTAATTAACACATGCATTGCCACGTCTTTGTATCCTGACCAACTCAAGGTGGGAATAGTAAGACCTATTCACAAAAAGGGATCTTACACAGATATTAATAATTACAGACCTATTACTATATTGTCGTGTATTGATAAGATTATTGAGAGGTATCTTGGGCGAGAAATAAATAAATATTTAACAAAAAATAATATAATCAATGATAAACAATATGGTTTTCAAAAGAGTAAAAATACCTCGCAATTATTATCAAAGTTTACCGATGAGGTCAGCGGGCACCTAGACAATCGTGAACATGTGCTTGTGGTCCTCATTGATTTTTGTAAAGCTTTTGATTGTTTACAATATAAAACGTTATTTAGTAAATTACAGCAAAATGGTATACGGGGTCCACTCCTAGAATGGTTTAAAAATTATCACAAAAACCGATTTACGTCCGTAAGCGTTGCAGGTTCGTTAAGCAGTATGATTCCAACTGATAAGGGCACAGCACAAGGTTCGATTGTCGGGCCGACCGAATACTTGCTGTACGTGAACGACATGTGTAATATATTCACGGAGGGTTCCGTGTACCAATTTGCTGACGATATATGCTTAGTTACTTCTCACAAAAACTTATACGAAGCACAGAGAGCGATGCAGCGTAACTTCGATCTGCTCTGTAGGTGGGCCCACGATGTTGGTCTTGTCATTAATGCTAATAAAACAAAACTAATGTATATACACTCACCTTACATTGCGTCGCCCTGTGTGCCATCTGTCATTGCCCATGAACATATGTGTTTACATCAAACGACTACAGCATGTAATTGCCAAGCACTGGAGTTAGTAACCCAGTATATGTATCTTGGTCTGATCATAGATAGCAAATTCCACTGGAGGCCGCACATTGACCACGTATGTAACAAACTTAGATCTATTCTATCAAAACTATCTATACTTAAGTACAAACTACCATATAAAATACTTCGAACAATGTACCTGGCACTGGCGGACTCCGTTATTAGCTATGGCCTCAGTAGCTACGGGCGCACGTATAAGACTATGTCGAAAAGATTTACAAGTTACAGTTAAGTATACTAAAAACAATAGTACCTAAAAGGATAAAACTTCAATTCCAAGATGACGAAATTGGACTATTTAAGTACTGTCAAATTGTGAATGTTTTTGATATGATACGTGCTTGTGTAATAAGCGAGAATTATCATAACATTAGTAAAATACAAAAACACGAAAGGCCTAGGTCGTCACGTTGTTTATCTTACTTACCCGCATATAGGATACCTAAGTATACTAATGTATATGGTGGACGGACGTGGGAATGCATGCTGCCATCTTTAATGAACGAGATACCCATCGAAATCCATGACAAATTGAATGATAAAAATTGCGCTGCAGTGCTTAAGAAATATTTCTTGAATGGAACTGTTTCTTAAACACTGTAAACTTGTGTATTTGGGTGTGTTCATGCTACGGCACCGAGATGCGTGTCTGACATACCACTGTTAAACCCGCGATGGTTTGTGTGGTATGTTCTGAGTTTGTATTTATGTAATTAAAATTAATGTATTGAATAATAAACTAAAAAAAAAAAAAAATAATAATAATAATATCCTGGGACATTATTCACACACGCTCATCTGATCCCAAACTAAGCAGAGCTTGAACCTACTATGGAAACCACACAACTGATACATATGCTACTTTTTCTTTTGTTAACACATAGTTATATAGATAATTACACCCAGACTCAGGACAAACAGACATGTTCATGCACACAAATATCTGTCCTGGGTGGGAATCGAACCCAAGACCTCCGGCGTGAAAAGCAAGCATTTGCCAACCACGCAAACAGGCAATCATCATTACAATCTAGGCGAGAGCCGTCTACCTCAGCAAATGCTACAGTATATAATTGCTATAACACTGATCTTCCGATAGCGCTTAAAAGACGACAAAACATTTAAGGTGTAACAGAATGCACATTATTTTTATGATAGTGATACAAAAAAGAAAAAAATAACTAAGAATAAAATTGTCCTGAAGGGGCTAAAACATTTGGAAATATGAAAATTATTTTAAACAATAATAATAATAATATATAGGGACAATGTCACACAGATCATGCTAGCCCCAAACTAAGCAAAGCTTGTACTATGGGTACCAGGCGACGATATACATACTTGTATAGATACATAAATACTTATATACATAGAAAACATCCATCGACTCAGAAACAAATATTCGTGCTCATCACACAAATATTTGCACTTACCGGGATTCGAACCCAGGACCACCAGCTTCGTAGGCAGGAGTATACAAGCAGTATTGTTTAAAAAAATAAACTTTAGTTTTGTCTGTAAAAAAAATTGTATGGTAATATTATAAAAGTGCCGTGTGGTTTCCGGTCCAGAAAGAATAAAGGGATGATATGGGGTGGCCATATCACCCCGTGGGTGTCGTAAAAGGCGACTAAGAGAAACAGCAGGTTAGTCGGGCAGCCTCACCCCCTGTGTAAAAGCTTAGCTTAGCTACCGCCTAACTGCGGTCGCCAACTCGCATGCCAAGCGCGGTGACTAAAGGTCCAACCACACCAAACGGCCCGCATCGGCCAGTATCGCACCGCACGGACGCGGTCGGATGCCGCCGCATCCTACCGCGTCCGGCCGGACGTCGCGTCGTCGCATACTACTACCTTCGCTTCTTTTTTAGTTTCATAGTTTTAAGCCTTGAGTGCAGACGGGTCGTATTTTAGAATTTAGAATGTGATCACGTGTCCCCAGCGCACCCGGCGGAATCCGAACGCAGGCGGACGGCTCCGAGCGCATTCGGCGGTATTCGAACGTATGCGCCGGTATCCGAACGCATGCGGACGGAGCCGATCGCGTGTCGCGGAATGTCACCGGCTGTGTTTACCATTGACTTGGTAATATAAACTTTAAACACTGTATACAAGATTTAATTTCGTTTAAAGATTGTAAAATTCGTTTCGATGCGGGCCGATGCGGGCCGTTTGGTGTGGTTGGACCTTAAGACAAACCCCTCCAAATGACAACGTTAAAGAAACCTTTGGAGGAGGCGTATGTCCAGCAGTGGACAATTTCAGGCCGATGATGTGTCTCTTATATATCAAAGCACGATTCAACAATTTTTCCTCAATAAAAAAAAATAATTAATAAACATCGTGGGACCATAACACACTACGATCTAATCTCAATATACATATATGTATATAAGACCAATACAGACAAAACTTATTTTAAACTAGCTAGGCCCGCGACTTAGTCCGCGTGTTAATTAGTTTATTTCGTTTTTTTAGTAAAATAAAAACTTTTTCTAAAATAAAAGTAGCCTAAGTTACTCCTTATTACATCAGCTACCTGCCAATAAAAGTCCCGTCAAAATCGGTCCAGCCATTTCAGAGATTAGCCGGAACAAACAGACAGACAGTCAGACAAAGATTGTAAAAATGTTATTTTGGTGTATGTACCGTATGTATATTCATATTCATAGTAAAAACCGGCTATTTCAATATTACAAACAGACACTCCAATTTTATTTTATTTGTATAGAGTATAGATTTGTATAGATTAAGTATTCACTCGAATTCATCTGGAAAATAATTATTTGAATAATCTGTTAAGCGGCCAGTATATTCGAAGTTTGAAACTTTCGTAATTAAAACAAAAGTACCTTGTTTTCTGTTAAGAAGAGATTCGCGTTGAAATTGTTTAAATATGTTTTGAAGTATAATTTTGTTTTACGGAGTTAATTAATGATGCAATAAATTATGTTAGTATTTATTATGATATAGTAGTATTTAACTACTTTACTATTATTCTAAGTGATCAACAATATTAGTTATTTGCAGACAAAAAGTAAAATGTATTTTTCTTCACACATTTAACTATAATGATAAAAATAAACAGGTTTGTGAAAATATGAGATATTTGGTTTGGCTCTCAATACAACATACACCAGTTCTTTTCATTTGTGTATCGAAACTTACTTGCCGTGGTTGGTAGATGCTTGCCTTTAGTCACAGGTCGTGAGTTCGATTCCCACCCAGGGCATATAGTTGCGCATGAACATGTCTGTTTGTCCTGACTGTGGGTGTAATTATCTATATAAGTATGTATTTAGAAAAGAAAAGTAGTACGAGTATATCAGTTATCTGGTTTCCGTAGTACAAGCTCTGCTTAGTTTGTGATCAGATGGCCTTGTGTGAATAATGTCCGGGGATATTAATATTATTTACACATTCACACTGTTCATTCAATCAACATTAATGTCCAAATTGCGGTCCATAAATGTCCTCCACTATATACGTTACACCTTTTACAAGTAAACTTTAACTAAACAACATTGGACAGTGTTAGTGTTTTAAAATACTAATTAAAAATAGGGATTATGCACCTGTTTACGAATAGCAGTAATAATAATAAATAATGTCCTCCTAGCCGAATTTCGACCACGGCGGCCAGTCTCAACAGAGATTAGCCATCTGCGCGGGACATATTATAGTGCTCAAGTGTGTGCGCAAACACAAGAGCACTTTCTATTCCATCACTCTCATGATCCGATGGGACGCCTAGCGACACGACCGGAAAGAGGTCAGGTACAGGACCGACGGCTTTACGTGCTCTCCGAGGCACGGGGGTATAATACCGCCAACTCCCAGACTTCGGGCTGATATTGAGAAATTTTTCTTTTTACAGAAAAGTCCCAAAATCACTTTTTGGCCCGACCCGAGATTTGAACCCAGGACCTCGTTCTCTGCGGGTGAACCCGCTACCGCTAGACCAACGAGGCAGTCATAGAATAGCAGTAAACTATGATTACAAATCTTAATTAACTCTTTGCAGAGTACACTGAGTGAAATATAAAATGTATGTTTAATTAATAAAAGGGATTATGCACCTGTTTACGAATAGCAGTAAACTATGTTTAAAAATCTTAATTAACTCTTTGCAGAGTACACTGAGTGGAATATAAAATGTATGTTTACTTAAGAGATAAATGTTGTTCCTAGAATGCACGTAAAGTTGAAAGCAAAGCTACCTATTTTTCCTTCCTTCAGTAAAAGCTTTATGCTGAAGCTTTGTATTTTCAATTAAAAATATATTTGCTTATGCATTTTTCAAGTCCAAACATTTACTTTTTGATATTGTATTTTACATTTATTTCTCGATACGAGAACACGGGGTTTGTTTATATTCTGGTTCTCATATTAAGTTAAAACTAATTGTAGTCGACATCACAAAAAAACTGACAACACCGTGTGCTTAACATAAATACGCATGTATAAATTATCACGTTTAACTAGTCATATCTACACTTTTAAACTTTCGTGTATCATAAATGTATCTGTAATCTGTAAATGTTTATATCTATGTAGTTATATATTTAGTAAATGTGGCAAAAGAAGGTGGTGGTAGAACGATTTACCAATATAATAAAAATATACAATGCAAAAATACATAGGCATTAAACAGGTAGGGTTATGTAATTGATAAAGAGAGTTTAAATTAAATACCTACTAAGAATGTAGGATGTAGTAAAATATATCTGAAACCATAAATTCCAAAATTAAAACTATTAAAAACTATAAATGATTACTTTGACCATAACTTAAATACGCCAGCAAAGTAACTAAATCAATATTATGGTTTCTAAATGATTTCATACAAACCACAAATCTAAATATATATGCATTATTTCTGTACCTACAGTCAACGTCAATATTCTTTCTATTCACAGGCGTTTTTCTAAAGCATAGATGAATAAAACCCTTTATATGTTTGCATTCTATTTATTTCTATAAATAGAATACGACTACCTTAATGCTTCCCATTATAACAGCTGCACATAGTTGAAAATAGAAGTACTAAAGCTATTACCCGGAAGCAAGGCACACTTCCTGTTACACTGAAACCTAAATACCCACGGGTGAACACTGTTACTGACTACATCCTGGAATAACCTTATTTAATACAGGCCGGACGCTTGTAAGGATGCTCACTCGGCTGCGCCAATATTACCGCCATTTATAAAGTTGTGTCTTAAAATAGTAGAGCCTAGACATGTATGCCTAGTATTTCTTGCTTCCTTATAAAAATACTAAATTTGAAATATAAGGATTTTTTTTAATATTTGTTGTATAAAATTATAACGCTTAGCTCCAGAGGATATCTCTGCGAATATCGAGGATCTTTGTCATTTTTATATAATTTTATATTTGCGGCAGTAAGATGTATGTTGTTTATTACATATTACAATCAATTATATATGATTAAATAAGGTAAATTACAAGAACAGAATTAAACTGTTTCTATAAAATATTACGTTGAAACATAAAGAAAACATAAAAAAGAACATCAAACCATATAAACAGTAAAAACATAAAATATTAAAAGTGCGTTTAAAAGTAAAAACTGAGAAGAACTCACTTCTCAGTTTTTACTATTTAATTGCTTTATTGTAATACTTCACAGCATAAATTAAGTGTTTCGAAACCTTCATCGTGGTTATTTAACCCAGCCCAAATATTAATAACAGTAAAGATTATCTGAAGGATTATCCACTTCATAATATTCGTACGGAGATTAATTATTTCAATATCAAGTGCTGACATTTGGGAGTTAATAAATAGATAGTATCGGCAAAAGCTGATAAAAGCCAAATTTATCGTGTATGTGATAGATTTTCATGATTTAAGGCCATTTGTTATTTTTTTTATGAGAATTCTTCGACCAAAGCCTTAAGTTTGTAGGTGAGAACGAAATTATGTTGTTGAGTTCATACGAAAAAAGATTACTCTCTTTGTGAGTTTGTCTACCATAAACGATGAGTTTTATTTTTTGAAGTGATACAATGAGAAGTGCGAAGCACATTATAATGTTTTGTCGATAGGAAAAAATAATACTCTCTCTAAGGGCATATGCACACCACGTTTTTTAAGCGCCCCGTTGACGCGCGTTTGTAACGATACAGACGCGCGTTAGCAACACGTTTGTATTGATTCATACAAATACCAAACTGCTCATTAAGATAAAAGAGCGCCGTAGACGCGCGTTTAAAAAGCGTGATATCCACAGGCTCTAATAGATTGCCTACCTACTACTACTAGTTAGTTTATATATTTATATATATAGTTTATCAGTCAGTTTTGTAATTCATACAGCTTGATAACCTGGGGAAATTGATCAAATACAACGGATCAGAAGGAGAGCGAAACGAGTGCTCTCACACTTTTTTTTACGGGACTAGTCCCTCCCTCTTACCCACCACTGCAACTCCTGTAAGCCAGGATCAACAGTGGCACACAATGAAATACACTGAGCGGTGAAGCTCAGGCATGTCCCGGGGAATCGCTTTAACTGTCTTGGATCCCGCAACGATTTTAATCAGAAAGACAAAAAAGGAGGAGTTAGAAAATAAATAGTTTCACTTCCCTTTCTTGTGCTCTTACACTGCTGGAACCTGTAGATACTAAGCCAAGACAAAGCCATATTACTGTAATTACGTTTAAACAGAAATTAAAAAGGTTCTTGAGTGGCGACCACGTAACGGAAGACACAGCATAGGCAGGCCCCCTACAAGATGGGGAATGGTTGCTGGTAGTGCAAGACCAGTAATTATGGAGATCTTTGAGGGAGGCTATTGTTCAACAGTGGACGTCTTTCGGCTAATATGATGATGATGCTGTATTAGCCATATGGTCTTAAAACACACCGCATTTATTTTAAAAACAGATGACCTGTACAAAATACTATTTGTGTGATCCATAAATAGTTGTTCAGAGTCTGGATGTAATTTGTGTCCGTCTATTATAGGTTTGTAAAGTACGCCGTGACACAGGGATTAGATTCCCTAAAGCGGGGGTTTTCTTTTAAAAATAAATGTTCATTAAAAGCAATTCCTCATCTACTCGTCAGTAACCCCAGAGTTGAGGTTCGATTTAAAAAGAGCTTTGGCGCGTATTGCTCAGTTTTTAGCTTTATATTGGTAGACAGATTGAGCCTTTGACTATATTGTCCTGGGAAGCAGTAAAAGGTTCTAAACGTCACAAACAAAGAAAATACCTACGTTCTGAAAACTAAAATGTCACGTATCTCTTTGCCATTACAATACCCACGAAAGCTTTTACCGAACAGCAATGTTGTTTAATCTATTTACTTACGAACCATCGTTGCTATAATGCACCTTAATAGAGTTTCTAACATAGTATGTGTATTCAATCAATTGTCATTTGTGCCTACTGAGAAATTGGATTTGAGTAATATATAGTGCTTTTTAATGGCAATGGCTTCCTGAAGATGATAGTATCGCGTCGAGACTGTCCTATCCCAACTGAATGGAGTTTAATAACTGAATATAAACACTAGTAATATTTTGTTATTCTACTTTATAGCACCTAAATTGATTTATTTCTTACTAGCCGTGCCCCCGGGTTTTACCCGTGTTTAATTTTATAAATTATAGCCTGTGTTAATCCAGGGTGTCAGCTAACCCCATACCAAAGTTTATTAAAATCGTTCCAGCCGCTTAGCCGTGAAGAAGTAACAAACAAACACACTCACACAGTCACAAACTTTTGGCTTTATAACACTAGTGAGATTCGACATCTGATCTGGAATTTCCTAATGATAATTTTAATTTAAATTTAAATTTTGATTGAACACTGATATTAACATAGGATACGTCTTTTATAACTAACACTTTATAAGAGTAACCCGTTATACATCTCGTTGTTTTGCTGAGTAAGAACCCGGTTGATTCTTCGAACTTATGAAAATTGGAATCACACAAATCACATTTACAACTTTCAGTAACACGGTTTTTACTAACAGACATTATAATTCTTACGTATTATGAAATTCTAACTTTCGAAAATCGGATAATCGAAATAAAAATTTAAGAATCCCTATTAGTCAAATTCAAGGGCCATAGCTATCTCTTTTTATAGAAGTCTAAAATTCATATTATTCTTAAGATAAACCTCATTTCCTTAACATTTCATCTCACGGATTGATTTCCCAAATTGTAATAAATTCCTCTCGACTACGCTTCGGCTCACTCACTGTCATTAAACCATCGCGTCGTCCTAGTTCTTGAATGGCTTATTGTCAATACAAATTCAATTGAAACTGATTCGTATTACCATACAAATAGAACTCAATTGAAAATACTGATAATCCATTTAAGAACTAGGCTAACGAAATCGGAAATTGAATCAAGTTTCCATTTTTATTTCTCATCGAATGGACGAACCAATTTTATTTTGGATCCAAAGCCTGTGGAAATTAAATTTCTGATTCAATGGAGTTTATATTAATTTAGTTCTTATCCTAATTGATTGTCTGTTTTCATTTGTTTAAATTCGTTTATTTTGAGAGACAACTAAGGACCATTGTTTTGTTATTAAGCTTAAAAATGTATCAGTTATGCTCACACCGGTCCGTAAATGGTTGGTAAAGTAAAACCACTAGGCTCGCGGTCTATTCATAGATAGGTGAACACAAAAGCTCTGGTGGTCACCCATCTATAGTCTGAACGCGAGCCTAGTTGCTTAACCTCGCCGATCGCTTTCGGACCGGTGAGAGCATCTAGCTATGAGCTAGCTATATTTTTGATGATATGTATGTTTCTACTTATCGCTATAATTGCACTCACTGACTGAACCTATTTTGATATTGCAATATCTTGCCCTAAATATATAAAAAAATATAAGTGTGCCATCTTTTTGTTAATTAACAAAGTTTGACATGGCATTATTACAATTGCTTGAAACAATCCGCAGAAAATTTAATAGTCTAAAATATGCATTCGAATCACAAGTATAAAGTCTGCTAAGCACAAGGCTTTAGAAGTGCGTCACCTAAGCAGCCCGCAAACACAGTGATGTAATCAGTCATTTATACAATATTGCTAATGAATAGTATATCCATTAACTAGATCGTAATGCAATAAAAAACCCACCACATGGCTCCAGTCCAAATTTAATACAGAAAGTTTTATCAAACTAAGTACACTAAAATCTAAAATGCATCCCTCACCACACATAATTATACACTAACACAATCACACACACAGGCTTACAATATATTTTAATCTTTAACTATTCATATTTAGGGTTTCTTTGATTTACAATTCACATAGTTACACAATAAATTGATGAAGATCATTGTGTATAGTCACTATAGATACTACAATTACATCCCCGGAATACTCCGAGTAAGTTGACATGTTCTAAGTAAATATTAATTTGAAAGTAATTGATTACTTAAGCATAACTTAACTAAACATTGGTAGCGTATCAATCGAGGTCTAATTTAACTCAAGGAGACATTTCCACTTAAATGAACATAATTAATAACAAATAGTTTGATGGAAAAGATCAAGAAAATTTATCAGTAGCAGGTTTACATAGTATACGAGTATTTTGAATATGTCTCCAAAAATGATTTCCTCGAGCCTTTGATCGCACTTCAAATATTTACTCACGTTTCTTTCTCTCCGAGTCAATATTTCTGAAAGCGCAAATAAAATAGAATTTCTCTATACAGAAGCGGTAGGCAATAGTAAATACACTTACCGAGCAACGTTCTAGGCTGAAGTGTCACACAGCCAGTATGAATGTATTCTATCAGCTGACGAAACACATCAGGCTCAAATTCTTCTATAATCAACGTCTGATGTTGCTGCGATGACGGCTGTTAAGAAAATAACAAAGGATAGTTACACCCATGTCATTTAAAAGCAAGCTGTTAATGATATCGTGGTTGGAAATCTTAATATTTAATATTTTGACTAGATACTGAATGGAAATGCATGAGAAAATCTTTTTAATACCTCATTGCGTTCCTGATACTTAATTCATTGTGTAGACGTAAAAATATCGGTGACAATCAAACTGCGAAACACATTTAGATAGTGCCAGGATCAGATGGTATATTTTCGCCTAAATCATTTAATTCTGACATCATGTTAAGATAATAGTAATTAAATCAGCATTCAATTTAATGTACAGACGTCTCAACACAAAATTGCTTTAATTAACATTTATCTCATATCTTTCCAGCTTATTTACAATCAGAAAACAGTGATTTTAATTACAGTATAAAATTTAGTGCCTTGTTTGTAACTGAATGGAAAGCAATTTAATGTCACAAAAGAATCCGTTTAACATAATTGAATGGACGCTGAGCGTTCAATAAATAGATTTTCAGGGAAAATTTATAATGAAATAACTAAAATTTAGATTGCATTTGCGTGTGAAATAGATGATGAATTCCAATACAAAGCCAAGTTTAATAACACCAAGTACAAAAACGTTTGGGTGTAGAAAGATATACATAAAAAATTACATGCTAATTATACAATAATTGGAGTTGGAAACGATGAAGATGGAGTTCAAAATTTGAAATATACAACATCAAACTACTCTGCCCAAGTATATTCAAATCAAATAAAGTCATGCAACTGAAAAGTTGTGAAGCGATCAAAGACCTAATACAACAAATTCAATGAAAAGATTTGAGACAGTGAATTTAGACCTATCTACATTGAGTAAATGTGAATATGTACATTGTAAACATCAAGTATTGAAATTGATAAAATGTGAGACCCCTAAAACACCGTTGATTTTTAATTTTACCTCTTGTATTGGAGCCAATTGCTGCGCGAAAGTCGACCTCTGTAGCGAATAGTAAAAATACATTGTTAACATTTTTATGTTACTCTGCAATTCTTAGAAACATTTTCCCCCTTTAGTTACGACTAGCTTATTTACGAAGTTTTACTTGCCAAGGATTGTTTTTTACAAAACTTCTGCTACCAGGTTTATTATGAGGGTAGTCATGCTCAAGTAATGAGGACGAATCTCTTCATATAACAAAAAAATCTAGTTTGTCGCATTGTACTGCAGGATAACAAGGAAAAGCACAGGTTCATACATAAAAACATCTGTAGGTATTCCGTATAGGAAATAAAAGGAAAATGTTTACTAAATTAGATTGTTTTTAATAAAACTTGTTGGATAAACTTTCTTCTGAGTTAAATATGGATGAGTTTAGTACCAAGAGTTGCATCGTTCTTAATTGAATTAATTGATCTTGAAATTGTGACAATTCGAAATGATGCAACGCATCGTACTTTACACCAAAAGGGGAATTTTACTATTGTCATGGATCTTATGACTGACAATGATAATTTTATGTAAAATTGATCAACAAGAGAGATTCCACATTTAGCATTCTCTTGCACCATTTAGTAATAAAAGAAATTCATAGTTACCTGTTGAGCAGCGTTCTGTAGGTTGAGAAGAGGCTCCGAGGATCTTTTCAGGAAAAGCCTCAATTTGTTCTCCCTTGGTGCGGGCTCCTTCTTGCGTTGAGGACTTGGAGCTTGGTAGAGGATTTTTTGAAATACCCTGGTTACAAATAATAAAACTATATTACCGTGGAGTACGTAAAATACTGCTTAAATATATATATATATATATATATTATGTTCAGTGCGGCCAATTTGAACGGAGTCCTGCCAACTTTGTAGGATATATTATAGTGCTCAAGTGTTTGCGCAAATACCAAAGCATTTTAAATTCTCGCACTCTCATGATCATGCAGCAATTAGGGCGACTAACTGATACGACCGGAAAGAGGTCTGGTACAAGACGGGCGGCTTTACGTGCTCTCCAAAGCACAGGAATGTAGCATCACTAACTCCCAGATACCTCCCAATAACACGTTTTGGTCCAACCCAGAATTTTAACCCAGGACCAAATTGACTGCGGTTAAACATGCTTCTGCTAGATCAACGAGTACGTCATTATAATATGATATAATCTCTATTCCTATTACGTTTCAGGAAAATCAGTCCAAAATGGCCGCCATGACAAAATGGCGGTTTATATATTTTTACACAAATCCCTCAATATAGATATCAAATTAAAGGGCTTGACAAGTAAAATACTATATACTATGATACATTTTAAATCCAAAATGGTAGCCATACCAAAATTGCGAAATGCATATTTTTTTCACAACTTACTCAATATGGATATCGAATGAAAGGTCTTGACTTGTAAAGTACTATATACAATATGAAATATGTCGGGGGATTTTTTAAATTTAATGTTATTATAAACAAGTTTAAACCTTCTAATTCAAAATAATATATCCATAGTAATTAAAAAACGTTATTTATATCAGGGCGACAAGATTGTGTTCAGCGTATGCTTTTGAAATTATACCATTAGTATTTCTTTGTTATGTGGAAAATTATAATTTCCGTAGTACTTAAATTAAATTTTATATATAAACCAGCAAATCAGTTTTCCCTTTCTGCAAATGACAGCTGGAAATACTCCATTGAAGGTTCGTTCTTTGTTCGTGGTTTAAATATAACTTGACTACTTACAGCGTAGTGAAAGACATATAATAAAAATAAAATCCAGAATAGATTTGTGGTAGTTTATACTATGGAAGACAATTTTCTATTAGTTCAGGTACCCGTTTCAATAATGTTTTATCCCAACCCAACAAAACCGTCTACACCTCTGTCAAGGGTGGCGATTATGGCATATCCCCAAGATGATTCCTGGGGGAGGGTTTGGCCAGCAGTGGACTTCATTCGGCTATTATGACAACTTCCTTACTTACTTATCGTATGGGCAGTTACCCTAGTGTCAGAGTTGTTCAAGCCGCCCAGTAGGCCTCTGACATGGCTTAACAACTGTTGCCTAATGACTACAACCGGGACCGACAGCTTAACGTGCCCTCCGAAGCACGGAGACGCTCATAAATTAAACCCCTTAGATGGTCACCCATCTATGGACTCACCGTGAGCCTATTTGCTTAACTTCACCGATCGCTTACGGACTGGTGCGAGCATCTAGTTATGATCGCCTTATGATGACTAATGTTTTATCATGTTTATTGGTAAAGTTGTTCACTACAATATCAAGACTACACTAAAACATAGCAAGCTATAATTATCCAATATAAGCTGACCTCTCATTGTATGTAAATTCTATACAACGCGGGATCAGCTTATACTGATAAAGTATAGCTTGATATGTAGCCGTGTGTACGAGGCATTTTAGTACCTATAACATAGGATTTACGAATGTTATTGTTTCGATACAAAAAAAATATATCCACCAGAAAAAAGCATAGGAGGTGGAAAATTTCAGTATCTTTACGCTGTCTCTTTCGTTTCCTCTGTATAGGTATATAGAGCAGTATCACCTTTAGGCTCGACCCAGTATTTAAGCGCAGGACCTCACTATCTGCTACTGAATACACTACCACTAGAACAAGAAGGCAGTTCTCCTTTCTCTTTATACAAGGTGTCACTTAAATAATGAACGTAACTTCCGAAGCGCTTTCCATCCATGATTTGGAACTAATGAAACAAAATCAGTTTGTTAAATACGAAAAATCATATTAAAACCCATATAAAATGCGTCAGCTGACCGTTATTCGTGTCATCATCATCATCATCATCATATCAGCCGAAAGACGCCCCCTACTGGACAAAGGCTTCCCCCAAAGATCTCTACAATTGCCGGTCTTGCACTATCCACATCCAGTGACTTCCAGTGCCCCTCACAAAATCATCGGTCCATCACGATGCGTCGTCCAGTTCGCGGTCTTACTCCGGAACCTTTCTGCTCCAGCGGCCATGGGTTCTACGAGCTATGTGCTCTGCCCACTGCCACTTCAGTTTGAAAATTCTTCGGGCATAAAACATTAGCGGCATACATTTTTCATATCAAATACACTAGCCCCTTCGCACGTCCAAACTATTTCTAGGATAGCGGGTGCTGCCGCAGATCCAGGCGAGGGCTTATAGCGGAGAAAGTATGCTTCCATAGGTGACGGGTATATTTTTCTTCCGTTTGCGTTTGAAACTATGGGCCCATGGGGATCAGACACGCGGAAATATGTAAAGAGCTGTAGTAAAGAGAGTCCAGACAAAGCGCTTTACTACAGCTCTTTTTCGAAACCTCAGGTGACCCAAGGGCGGGAGTGTACCTCGGACAGCATATCAGCTTGGCTATACAATGAGGCAACGTTGCTAGCTTTTTGGGCACACTACCCACAGATTGTGACTTAAATGCTATTTTCTATATTTAAATTGTTTTCTTTTTAAAGAGAATTGTACCTAGACTTAAATATATATTTTATAGTTTAAAATAATTACCAATAATTTACTATGTTTCACACGTATAAAATTAACTCCCCTTACAAGAATAACAGGGCAGGGCACATAGCTCGTAGAGCCGACGGCCGCTGGAGCTTTTTATGTGAAAACTATGAACGTGTGATGGTTATGTTCATAGTTTTTTGCATGTTGATGTGTTACTAATTAACAGTATCACACAGTCGTATTCGTCGTATTTTAAGCGGTATCGGAAAATCAGCGTTACAGTAATTATTTACTGTAGAATTTGCTGAGGTACACGCCTTTCCTAGCTTGTACTGATAATGTTGCAAGCTTCCAAATGAACTCCTTTGTAGAGTAAATGTAATTAGTTATATTGTTTTTGCTGTAAACTAAGTTAAGTTAAGGATTATCTGTGATTTTTGAAATATTATTTTCTTTTTTTACAAAAATAAATCTTACCATACATAGCAAAAATTTGCTACGGCAACACAAGTAATATTACTGCAGCGCTGATCTTCCGATAAAGAGTTGTACAAGCCACAATGGCATAGTAATATAAATAAAAAGTAATATAATTATAAATAAAAAGTAATATAATTATAAATAAAAAATAAATTAAATATTAAAATTATAACTTAAAATTAATACATAACAAAGACAAAAAAATAAATTTTAAACATATTTTAAATTAAAGCATAGACAACTAAAATAAACGTTTATTCTAAATAAAACAATACACACTAATAACGTACGATGCAAAAACCTTTAATAATTTATTTTTTTTGTTGCGATAGCAAATATTTTTTGTAGCGCATACCGAAAGACTTAATAGATTTCAAAGTACCTAAGAAATTGTGGCGGCAGATGATACTAAATTTTTTCTAGCAGCGTATCGGAAACTACCACGGAATGCAGCAGTCCTGTGTGTGTGTGTGTGTACACATAATATATGGGTAAATATATTATGTGTACATAATATAATACAGAGGTAAGAGGAGGCCCTCGTGTTATAAGAATTATGTTCTCGTGGCCAGAAAAATTCCATAATCACTCTTTGGGATTTGAACCCAGGACTCCATTATCTGCGTTTGAACGCTAGACCAACCAGGCAGTCAAACCTTGTTTATAGACTATATAAAACAATTAACTTGCATAAGGTCTAAAGGAGTCAAGCAAAGTGCTCTATTAACATTTCGCAGAAATACAATGTGTCCATAAAGTGAGTTCACTTACAAAGGAATACTTAATAATAATGTTAAGTATGTCGGGAACTTTCGTTTGCATCGTTTGTGGGTCACATAGCGTTCATTTTTATATGAGAGTTATTTCAATAAAGCTTTGTTATAACTTAGGACACATATTTCTATATTTTTATTGAGGACTCTCTTAGAATGAAGTTAACTTAGAAAATAGGATATTAAGACATGACTTAAACATTTAATATAAGGTATAAGCCAGCATTGCCAAATGTGTTTAACGGCAGATATAAGACCCTGAATTCAAATACCAGTTCGGGCCAATTAGTGATTTGGAGATTTTCCGTAAATATTTTTTTTTATATCAGCTCGAAGTCTGGGGGCTTCGGTATTATTCATGCTTTGGACAGCATGTAAAGCCGTCGATCCTGTACCCGACCCCTTTCCGGTCGTGTTAGTCGTCCCATCCGAATATGAGAGTGATGGAATACAAAGAGCCTCTGTGTTTGCGAACACACTTGTGCATTTTAATAAGTCCTGCGCAGTATGCTTACCCACCCGCAGACACTTTTTGCGGGTGGCATGCGAAGGCATTCCCCCTGCGTTATCAAAAAAAAAAAAGTATGCTGATGCCATTGAGACTGACCGCCGCCGTGGCCAAAATTCGGCCTAGAAGTCACACTGGAAATATTTAAATTTGATGAGCTAGGTATAAATTTAATGATTGAATATTACAGGAACTTAGGACAAAAACCTTCCGCAAGAATAGGGGAACATGCCATAATCACCACACTTGGTAGACGGGTTGACTATCGCAGTTTGATGGTCATACTTCACAGAAAAGCGCTGCTGCCCGTTCTCTGGTAGGCACTCCCTCGGAAGATTTCTACACTCCCCACTGGATCAGATGGGGTGATAGTATTCTATGCCATCACCACAAAGCAATGCAATGATCGAACTGGGGGTGGTGGAGTTGCCATTTATCTTCGAAAGAATTTCAACTTTTCAATTGTTAGTATGTGTTCACAGCCGCCACCACTGGATGCTGATGAGCATCTCCATATCAATACATATTGATGTGGAACTACATCATACTAAAATTCTACTTGGTGTATATACTGTGTTTAATAATAACAATAATAAGACTTTATTTTCAGACCAAATTAGAGTCCTACAAGTAAGTAACAACTTTCTTATAAAGTAGTGTTAGTAATAAGTAGGTATTTTAAAATTTGTAACCATTGCTGCGTCATTCCATGCGAAATGGCGCAGCAATTTTTGACGTAAATACAGTCGAGCCGACTAGCGATCATGCGAAGGATGCTGTTGGTGCTGCCACGTATTCTGCGCACCAGAGATGCGCATCACTTACGCATCGTAGCGTAGAAACAATCTACGCGATGCTCAGCAAACATCCCTGATGCACTACAGAATCGCCGCAGCCCCATCAGCATCCTGAACGCATTATTAAATCGAACTCGGAGGGCACTGTAAGATTTTTGAGTATAGTTAGCCCACAGGCTGCATGTGCAGAATGATGTACAATAAGACCTAAAAAGTGAACACATGCATGTAAATGTTCTTTCAGGATCTAGACGTCAATTATACACGTTAAATTGTTCCACAGAACATAAGACCCTAACGGTATAAAAAATCGAATCTCTGATAATAAATATTTTCGCATACCTGCTCCGGGCCGCCAATACAGCTTTAACAGCACACACCGGCTCCCTAGTATCTCCCACCAAGAACGTGACGTCACACAGCTCAGGCATCGAGGCAAGGAACTTCATGTCCTCAGCTAAGCCCGACTTGTTCTCGAACGTGCTGAGGTCGGGTTCCGCCTCCATTGCCGCTAACGCCCCGCTTCGCATTGACGACTGAAAGCAAAGGGTTTATCTTAGACTAGCTATGCCCCGCGGTTTTACCCGCGTTAAAGTAGTTTTGGCTTAAAAGAGTAACAAACATCCATCCATACATCTATAATCACAAATTTTCACATTTTTTTTTTACTCGGGACAATGTCACACAGATCATCCTAGCCCCAAACTAAGCAAAGCTTGTACTATGGGTACCAGGCGACGATATACATACTTATATAGATAGATAAATACTTATATACATAGAAAACATCCATGACTCAGAAACAAATATTCGTGGTCATCACACAAATATCTGCACTTACCGGGATTTTAACCCAGGAGCACCAGCTTCGTAGGCAGGAGCACTACCAACTAGGCTACGGTGACCGTCTAATATTAGTTGCGGTTTTGGCAGTGCACGCTGGAATAGCTAACAGATGGTAGATTTTTCCTAGTTTCTTGACACTTATCGTCATATTTTCGACAATTCACATGATATCTTAATAAATTGTAGCCTATGTGTTATTCTGATGTATAAGTTATTGTAATGTTTCATTAAAATCCATTCAGTAGTTGTTAGGGCAACAATGTTAAATTGATATTGTATTGATTTCATTTAATTTATATAGTCGGTATGCAAATATTGTAAAGGAAGTGCGCGGGGCGCGGTGGTCACCGGGAGTGAGGGGTGGGGTCTTTCCTTCGCCGCCCATAGTTCATCAAAAGTAAAAGTATTACAAATCATAGCTCCACGCTAACCGCACGCTTCCTAATCACTAAAATTATATGTACCTACACCCCACTTTCTAAAAATAAAAAGTCATCTTTTTCTACCACATTATCGTTTCGTTGGATCTACATCACCCTGGCCCTTACAGTAGTTTTTACGTGAAAAAGTAACAAACATCCATCCATCCATACTTACAAACTTTCGCGTTTACAATGTTAGTGTGATAATTATATTGCTAGTATGGTATAAGTATAGAAATGCTTGTTGAGAAACTGGCTTATAAGCACAATGGAGTCATTAGCGTTATTTTGGTGGCATGTGATTTTGAGACTTTTCTATAAAAAGAAAAAATTCCCAGCATCAGCCCGAAGTCTGGGAGTTGGCGGTATGATACCCCCGTGCCTCGGAGAGCACGTAAAGCCGTCGGTCCGGTGCCTGACCTCTTTCCGGTCGTGTCGCCTAAGCGTCCCATCGGATCATGAGAGTGATGGAATATAAAGTGCTCCTGTGTTTGCGCACACACTTGAGCACTATAATATGTCCCGAGCAGATGGCAACCTCTGTTGAGACTGGCCGCCGTGGCCGAAATTCGGCTAGGAGGAAATTATTGGGTGGCATATAGTGACAAAACAACGCTAAAATAATATTACCGAGCCGATAAATATATCTTGGGACAACTGCCTACTTCAATTCCACTACTTTCTGAAAACGTAGGTAGTTCGAAATAGAAGAAATAAAGAAATTCTTTATCTACAACCAGCAAATATAACAATGCTACAGACGCCAGCACATCAAGCTACCCCAATCTGTCAAATTTCCCCAATTGAAAGTGAACCTTATGCTTATGCGATAAAGCTGAAAATAAATAAAAGAAATTTGACAGATTTAGGTAGCTGGATGTGTTGGCGTCTGTACATAATAGTCTGCATAACTCCTCGTATTTATTCATATATAATGCTAATTTATTTAAGAAACAGACAATAAAAACTGATTGACAAATGCTATTTTTTTATTTCATAATTTATGTACACACAGAAACAAAAATGACAATAAATTACAACAGACAGACAACTGTACACTACTAAGTGTATTTATATTTATACACTACATACTAATAATACATAAATAGGGGAGAGGATATATATATATAATTAACCGTTCTATGTAAAGGTTGATCCAGTTAGATATTAAAATAAATGTTGATCCACCTTTTTGCTGTGTATAATTGGCTCTTTACAAATATAACTGATATACTTTGATCCGAATTTGAAATGGAAGAGTTGTTTGGGGATCTGCATCGGTCGCTTTGCAACATACTTGACATCAAAAAATACATTAACTAAATGTTTTTGTTGATCCGTAACGGTCGCAAAAATTATACCGACGAGTCAAATGTGCATCCGTTTTATATTCATGCTCATGCGCAATCTTACTCACTAACGTTGATCCGAGGGCATTTGACCTTGAACCCGTCGACACCTTCGAAAATGGGATGGTGTTTAGACGTGTGGTTACTGTCAGACAAGAAATCTGTTTGCAGCGGATTATTGTGATGGTAAGTATTTTTAAATATTTCTTTATATATACGAAATTATCAGTAACGTTTATTATAAAATATTAATTAAAAAATTAATTTTCGAGTCAGAAAAGCAGATACCTACTTGATCCCTTTTATTATCTACTCTGTTACTACTTACCTACCTATGCCTAGTATGTCAATATTATGTAATTTGCATTATTTTCATGTTTTTTGCAGAAAATATGTCTCATCTTAATTTGCCTGGATTAGATTCTGTGTCTGAGAATACATCCGGTAGCTCAGTAATTTCTTTAATATCTACTATAAAAATTAGTCAAAATGATCGAATAAGATATGATGGAATGATTGCTCTTTCTGATAACTCAAACGATAGTCTTATTGAGAATTCTGAACTGTTTAATCCTAGTGAGCAAATTCAGACTAGTGTAAGTACCTACCTACTTTATTCTATTAGTATTCATACTGAGATTTTATAATAAATATAGGTATTTAATATTTATACAATTTTTCAGAATGCAATTGAAAGTGAAAAAGAAACTGAAGTTGCACTATTAATTAGAAGTAAAGCCATATTGATGATGATAATCGCCGGAATAAATATGTACCTGACCACAAACATGCTGTTGACGTATCGGGAATATCGTCACTTATGAATATGTCTAATCTGTCTGAAAACATACTTTCAGACATCTCTATAGATGTTCAACAATTACCACCTAACTATCACACAGCATATTGTTATTATGAGAAATATGTACGCGATACTAGATTTTTTTAATGAGTACCGAATATTAAAGACATCTTTTACGTAACCACGTAGATGAAATCAAAGTTCTTCAGTTTAAAGCTATCAATGATAAAGACCCTAAAATACGAAAACAAAAACGAAAAAAAAATACAGATACATTGAGAAACAAGGGACATTCTTTACACAATTCTAAAGTGAGCTTTGATCGGGACGCTCATTTAACCTATTACCATCAAAACGAAGCAACCAAGGTACCTCTTGCCCGTGAACTTACGCTACTTGTAAAACATGCTTGGGCACATTTAAAAGATCTCCATTTTTCAGAAATTTAAGATATTGTAAAGCTTCTGAACATGTTATTCCGTAACTTAAAAGAAAAGTATCGTTTATCACTGCTTAATAATCGTTCGCAATACGGCGAAGACTATAATGAAGTAGACGATAAAAAACAAGACAATTAGTTCAACCAAGATCCTAAAAATAAAGACCCTACAACTAAGTCAAACGGAAGCATGACGGAAACAAAATGGTCAAGTAGTACAAGTGAAAGCGATATTAAAAAGATTCAGAAACGAAGTAAAACTAGACGAACAAAAGAAAAAAATATATATCATAAAGATTCTAAAAATAAAATATCAATATTAAATCAAATAACATACAGACAAAAATAAAATGCCCGAGTTCAAGCAATAGTGATAGTGATAATCCAATTAAGAAACGAAAAAAAGACAGTCATAGAAAGTGGTCGGATGAAGAGATAAAATTAGTCAAACAATATTTCCAATTATACATAAATAAAAAGATAAATCCAGGCAAAAACAAATGTATGGAAGTTTTAAATAAAGAATCTATTCTTCAAAATAGGACTTGGATTGGTGCAACTTAACACGTATGTTAACAATATTTATAAGAAAAAGTAAATATATTTTAATGAAGATTCTGTGTAATGCAACAAGTTCCTCTTAATATTAATAGTAGGTAATTGTATTGATCTCATAACAAGGGCACATGTAATGTCTCCTAAATGTTAGACTGATTCATTTAGTTAGTAGTTTAGTGATAGTACCTACCTATTGAATGAGTTGTAAGAATATTTGGTATGTGATTTTTTTTCTACCTGTTAATAATTATAATCTTTGACTGACTGATTATAAATATTTTGAAGATGTTTTTTAAGTTATATAATTAATAAAAATATTAAGAACATAGTTTTTCTTATTATCTGGCTAATTATAATGTTTGTTACATATGTTAGAATTGTCGATTAAGTAAGTAGGTACCTATAAACGAAATGTTACTTAACTTATGTTTTTTATTTTCATAATAATTATGTCTTTTTATTTTCTTAATGTTAGTAATGTCTCACGGATTAAAGATGTTATATAGTAAAAAAAAATATGATTGATAACAATTGTTTTTTTATACATGTCATCCAAACTCAACTTTGATATGATGCGATAAGTTAATTTGTTGCCTTTCAATTATCACTTTAATTAATGTATGTACTTAAACATTATAATAACAATTAGAAATTGTCCTTATATACGACTATATCTATTGGTAGGACTCTTGCGAGGGTAGTCTGAGGAATGGCCAGACCTTTGTCAGTTAATCAACGGCCAAGCAGTAGCTAATCAACGCTACGGTGTTCCGGGTTGAAGGGCATTGTTTGCGGAGTAATAACGGGGCTTCGAGACTCTAGATCTTATATCTCAGGGTACTGAGTGCGATACAATGTCACATACTCTGTATGACATTGAGCTGCTGGCATGCAGGCAGCTGGGCACGAAGCTTAACATCGGGTAAGCGACAAGCTCGTGTCGTCAACAAATTTCCTTACCATATATATGTATATCATACCTATAAACATAAAAACTTAATAAATAAAGAAAAGTTAATGATTAGGTGGTCTTGCAATAAATTATAGGAATTAAACCATCCATATACCTAAGGTATATCCAGTAGGAGGCCTTGCTGCCTTCTGATTGGCCCATTTGAATCGGATCAACAACTATCGGAGTGGATTTGTATATTGGATCAACATTTCGGTTGCGTCTCCTAAACTTCAACGGAGTAAATCGTTGATCCGGCCGGAACCACATTTGTATAAAAAATATTACATTGGATCAACAAAAACCAACCGGATCAACATAGGTTTTCGGATCAACAAAGTGCTCGCGGTATAGCACGCATGATCAACAATTGACGGATTGATATAACTATATATATATATATACTAATAATACATAAATAGGGGAGGGGATATATATATAAAGACTTTATAATATACTACAGTACTAGTGACAAGATGCCGTATGTAAGCATAGCGCGTACTTTATTATTTCCATAATACGTTATCATTTCCTTAATTTCTCATCGCTTATACCTAATTTCGTTACTTTGGAAAACAAAATTAAACCTACCCTCAAACTGCGTTGGTTTGTAATTAGACATTTGTCTTACTGTTACGATTTATTTAGGTGAGGTGACGTATCGAAAGATAGAGGCTCTATTAGGCATCTCAGGGACAACCATTCAGAAGATCTTGCATGAAGCGCTTGGTGTGAGAAAGCTAGTTTGCCGTTAGATACCGCATCTGCTTTATGACGATCAAAAGGCGGCCCGCGTCAGATGGTATAAGAAAACTCTGCAAGTTACTTAGTAGTTCTAGTTAGGAAAACAAATTTCAAACTACCCTCAAACTACGTTAGTTTGTAATTAGAATTTTGTTTTACGCTTTATTTAGGCTCCGTCTTAATATTGACAAATAAAAGGTTATAGTTAGTCCGCACCCCTATTATAATGAAAATAATGCGAAAGTATGAAGGAATCACTCCAATCATAGAGATGACTAGCTGTGCCCGCGACTTCATCCGCGTGTTAATTAGTTTATTTTGTTTTATTTTTGTTTTTTCAAAAATAAGAGACTTTTCAAAAATAAAAGTAGCCTAAGTTACTTCTTATTACATAAGCTACCTGCCAATAAAAGTCCCGTCAAAATCGATCCAGCCATTTCAGAGATTAGCCGGAACAAACAGACAGACAAAAATTGTAAAAAATGTTATTTTGGAGTATGTACCGTATATATATTTATATAAATGTAGTAAAAATCGGTTATTTCAATATTACAAACAGACACTTCAATTTTATTTATTTGTATAGATAATCATGTAGCAATCCATCCGCACGACAAAATAAAACTCACTAAATAAAGATTTAATTTTTTTCGTTTATAGTTATCCTAGGATACTTTCACTGCTCCACCGGACTATAAGGGCGTGCGAGGGCTTAAGAGTCTAGAAAATATTACTACAAACTAAGTCACCGCGCCGGAGGGTACCCCCTTTGGGGTTCGAACGTCGACTCTGATTGGTTACGAGCGGGGATATGCACGAGAGGGTCATATCATTTTTTGACGGTCACCGTAGCCTCGTTGGTAGTGCTCCTGCCTACGAAGCTGGTGGTCCTGGGTTCAAATCCCGGTAAGTGCAAATATTTGTGTGATGAGCACGAATATTTGTTTTTGAGTCATGGATGTTTTCAATGTATTTAAGTACTTATCTATCTATATAAGTATGTATATCGTGTCCTGGTACCCATAGTACAAGCTTTGCTTAGTTTGGGGCTTGGATGATCTGTGTGACATTGTCCCTAGATATTATTATTTTCGGGATGTTTTGTGAAACTTTCGCTCTACGTTAATACGCGACGCGGGCCTCTAGTCCGATTTAGGTTCGGTGAGAGCATTTTATCGATTCGAGTGCAAACTAAGAGCCATGGAGTGCGACGATCAGATTTTTAAATAATTGTAATTTTCAATGAATCCTTTCCAAGTTCCCGATTTGTAATAACAAAATTATACAAGAAAATGTTAATTTTGTTATGAACCAAAACAAAGGCTTTTCATAGCGAATTGTTTAAAGCTTATTTTAATTATCACGCATGAAATACTTGATAAACTTTTCATGTTGGCTTCAAAAGACTTTAAGTCAAAAGTAAGAGGCAAAATTTGAAAATTATTTTTAGATTAGTAAGTAACGGATTCTTAGAAAATAGCTTGTTAAGAATTTGAGCAAGACGCAAATATTTTATGTTATATTATTTCATATTATTCTTGATAAAAATTATTAGAATAATATTGAATTGATAGGAATCCTTTTCTCATTCCTTATGACTTAGTGTATCAAGTTTTATATTTTACTCTTACCGAAATTAACACTAGAGTGCACGCGCGGGCTACATATGTAGCCCAGCGTGTAATATTGTCGCATATAATTTTAGTTTGCCGCGCTACAGCGCAATCGTCTAACGTATTACTAAAGCATTACACCCCGCTCCCGCCAGGAGCGTGCCGACTCCCGCGGCTCACAGACGTCTGCAAAAATCGCCCTTGAAGTTGGTGGGCTACGCCTGTAGCCCGCGCGAGCGTTGGAGGAAATTAAGTGTTTAGTGTGCAAGTGGTGAAATTGAGGTAAATATGAAACATTTGTTGTAGTATTACTACAAAACGTACTGTTATTTAATTTTTAAGTGTTTGTTGTTTGTATTTATGGGATTTTCAAGTATCTTTATTCTGTTTTGTTCACTTTTTGGATGGCGGGTAACTCGAACAGATTGTGCGACCAAATACAAAGATGGCTGCTGGAGGATAATGAAGACGACGACATTTCGAGCGAAAGGGAGGAAGGCGGAGAATCCGCGGAACAAAGTGGCCCGCTTGGATCTCCTCACCATTCTGATATGGAACAAGATGGCGAGGAAGACGAGGACGAAGATGAAGACGTGCCTCCATCGACTTTGGCTTCCTATCAGTCTCGTAATGGTACAAAATGGAGCAAGATTGCACCGCCCACCTCAAGAACCAGATCTCACAACATTTTAGTCCGTCCACCAGGCCTAGTAGGTGTAGCAAAAGATGCTAAAACGGCTCTCCTATCATTCCTGCTGTCAATACCTCCTACAAGTCGGATTTGATCTTGCAAGACCTTCTATTGAGCGTCGTATATACCCAGAGGTATTAAACTGAAAGGCAAACTACTTCTAGGATTGGCAGAACAACCCCTGCAACAAAATATGCCTATTCGGGGAGGACTTGGTCGGTGTGCTTTTTGCAGTAGGGCTCGCGACCGTAGCACGCGCAAGCAATGCAGCAAATGTATGAGGCGTATTTGTAGCGAACATCAGGCAGTCGTGTGTCCGGAATATATGCCAATAGACTGATTTATTACCCGTTACTTTGATAATAGATTCAATTAGATTAAAATAAACGCCTTTTGTGATAAATATTACGTTCCTAAATGAAAATAAGACTAAGAGAACTCACCCTTCCAAATATTTGTTGATTTTTAAGAAGTTTATGTTTAAGTTTCAAATTATAATAAAGAATCTAAATTTTGTTGATTTTATGAGCCATTTTGATAAAAATAAATATGTTTAGTAATTATATGCTGTGTTTTAATATTTTTTTTTCCTTATTCAGAGAAATAATTGACCCTAAAGTGGGCTACACCTGTAGCCCGCGCGTGCGCTTAAGGAGTATATATGGGCGCGTGCACTCTAGTGTTAAGAAACAAAACTAAGAACTAGATAGTAAGAGTAACAAAAATGCAATGTAAAGTACAAATCAATATTAATAATTACTGTAAAAAACTTGAGAGGTGTCAAGGGACACCCAGGTGGAACGAAGTTATTTCTTATTATTTATTATGTACAAACAACCTGTATACACTCAACAAAAATAATCGTCGCGACACCACACTGTTCAATGCGAAATAGAAATGGAAATATCTGGCTTGCTTTCTATAAGAGAGAGAGAGAGAGAGACAGAGAAACATGCGCACGCCGCACAGCTGCAAAAAGTGTCGTGACAACTTTTCGTAAGAATTTTTTCCGTCTAGCCCCGTTTCACAACGCGCGATAAGGAACTTCGTTCCAAAAAAACTGACGACGACTTTTGGTTTTGTCAACGAATTGGAACAAAACGTACTTACATGATAATATGAGAAAGGCAAATCGATTCAAAAATGGAATTAACAATATCGGTTTTCAAGTAACAGAGAAATCCAAAAAAACATATATTCGACTTGATAATCCTTGAATTTGAGATAAGATTCGATAATACAATAAAATTAAAACTTAATATTTTGGAAGTCTTCAATATGATATGATCTTTCACATGTAGGTAACTGTGAATATATCAGTCGGCCATGTTTCTAGAAAACAAAGCCGATGGATAACAGCTACAAATGTAAATAGTATATTTACATTTGTAGTTGTTATACACAACTAGTGTAAATAGTTTTTTTAATTTAGCATAAGAATGTTTTTCAGGTATTTGCTTGAGTTGATTATAAATATGTTTTAATTTATGTTATGTTAAAAAAATATGATTAATTTTATTTGTTTTATGTAGTATATTTTATTTCATTTAATTTTATTTTTCTTTATGTGTCACTATTATGAAATTTATGCGCATGCTGTGACAACTTAAAAGGTTGTTTCTTACGTCTAGATTATTAAGTACAAAATTATAATTAAATGATAATTTTGTACTTAATAATCTAGACGTAAGAAACAATGTAACAACTACTGGTTGTCCAAATAAATAAATAATAAATACATTCTCCAAAATTATGTTAGCAAGGGAACCCTAAATTTTATTTGCCAGTGCGTATCGTTCGTAGCATAACGCAAAGCACCTTCCCTGGTTTGGTAGAGGGTGCTGGTTCGAAACCCGCCGGACGACTCAATTTATGATTTCCCATTTTTGAGATTAAATTTACGCTTAGCATTGCGAATAATATATAAAATTTAAATTTTATTAGTAATCTGAATATTTATACATTTTTTAAACATTTATTTTTTGCTTCTTAACAAAAGTATCATACCTATACTGTTTGTTGATTTTGACACTCTCTCTAGCCACGTTAACTGAGTTTCACTTTAAAAAGTATGAAGAAAACAAAAGGTATGATTCAAACTTTAGTTTCTTGCGGCGGTCATCATCTCAGCTAAATTACATCCACTGCTAGTCAAAAGTCTCCCCAAAGAATGGGGGAATATGCTACAATCGCCATGCTTGGCAGACGGGTCGGCTATCGCAGTTTGATGATGAAATTCCACAGAAAAACGCTGCTGCCCGTTCTCTGGTAGATTTTCCCTCGTTATGTTTTCTACGTCCCCCACGGGATGAGATGGGGTAATTATATTCTTCGCCGTCACCACACAGCGTGTAATGTTGCGGTATTATTACCAATTTGTACTTAAAAGACTGTAAATCATCCCAAATTTGCTAAAAAAAATACTCTCATCGACATGGCAATACAATTCAATTTTAAACCCATCAAAATGGTGGATATTGCATTAAGCTATTGAGCACGAAGCTTAGGTAATTAACAAAGATTTCCGGACCGCCCCATCGAACGCTGATCAAAACAGGGTACTTAACGGAAAGATTAACTTCGTCGGATTAATTAAGATTTGCTAAGAGGTTTTCAGAGATTTTTACGTGACCATGAAAGCGTAATGGCATTTATTTTTGTTCTTCTTTAAATTACGACAAAACGACACCCTAATTTGAAAACTGTGAAAAGTTTTCTTTTTCGGTTAGTCCGATTAATTCTTCTTACTTAAAATTAGTCATAATTTAAGTTGTTCCCGGATTAAATTAGTTAAATTGGTTCATGAGTGGTGATTATGTATCGGAAGATGTAATGAGGGCATGCCCCTTACAAGATTGACCGATTATCTTGTGAGGGTCACTGGAAACCGCTGGATACGGATATCGGAAGACCGACAATTGTGGAGATCGTCGATGTGGTATACATATGTAATGCATACTATTAGGCACTCATATGTTCTGCACATTAAAACTCCCGAGATGTTTTACACACACAATATTTAATCGAACAGAGTAACGTTCTCCTCTACAGTCGTACAAAGAATGCCTCTTTAATAATTCTCCTACCCTATTTATATTTTTATCAGTAACAACCATTTGTATGTCTTATATCGATTAATAATAGTTTTAAGGTGTAAAATTATTATAGTAATTAATAAAATTATAATCACTAATTAAATAAATAATCACCATGTAAATATATTATTATAACATAGCAGCTACGTCATAACCGTTGCGCGGCTATTGAGTACTTGATAACAATACATTATGTATGCGTATGTTGGTATGGTATATGGTAATCATATGGATAAGATTAGTCCCTATACATAAGGACGCTTGTGAGAGCATAATAAGTAATAGATGGGCCAGTTGGCGTGGTTGGTAAATGCTTGCCTTTCACGCCGCAGGTTGTGGGTTCAATCCCCACCCAGGACAAATATTTGTGTGCATGAACATGTCTGTTTGTCCTGAGTCTGGGTGTTATTATCAACTAGCTAAGCCCCACGGTTTTAGCCGCGGTAAACTTCATAAATCAAAGCTATGTGTTAATCCAGGTAGTCAGCTAACTCCATGACAAGTTTTAATAAAATCGCTCCAGCCGTTTAGACGTGAAGAAGTAACAAACATACACACTCACACAGTCACATACTTTCGCCTTTATAATATTAGTGTGAATACAAAAGAAAAGTAGTATATGTAATATACCTATCAGTTATCTGATTTCCATAATATAAGCTCTGCTTAGTTTGGGATCAGATGGCCGTGTGTGAATAATGTCCCAGGATATTATAATGGGTTCAACTAAGGCATGTAGGACGTGCCCGTGCTGTAGCATTATCCAACTTCGGCAAGAAATAGGTCAACGATTGTTGCACCGAGACGGGTAAGTGCATGAAATGGAAGTTCAATAAGTAAAGGAAAAATACGCTTTATTATACATGAGAGAACATAATATACAAGTAAATGTAGAGACGCCAGCACATCAATCTATCCCAATCTGTCAAATTTCCCCAATTGAATGTGAACCTTATGCTTATGTTATAAATTAGAAAATCTATAAAAGAAATTTGACATAATATTGGGGTGGCTGGATGTGCTGGCGTCTGTACAAGGGGCGTTCTTATCGCTGCTGCGATTTCTATCCGACAAACTGAAACGGAATATTATAAAAGAGTCCAGTAAACTGTATAGTGGGGATATTTGAATTAATTAACCTTAACCTAACTTGAGGCGCTCATAACTAAATGCTCTCACCGGTCCGTAACTGATCGGTGAGGTTAAGCAACCAGGCTCGCGGTCAGTCCATAGATGGCTGACCACCAAAGTGATTCAATTTCTGAGCATCTCCGTGTTTCCGAGGGCACGTTAAACAGTCGGTCCTGTTTGTAGTAATTAGACAACAGTGATTAAGCCATATCAGAGATCTTCTGGGCGGCTTGGAAAACTCTGACACTAGGGTAACCACTGCCCCTACGATAAGTTAGTAACCTAACTTAAACTAACAACGGTCAACAGATATAAAACTATATCTCAATAAATACATAAAGAAATAATTAAAACTACCAATCCATTAATTGTATACAATAATTAATATTTATATTAAATTTAACTATATACAGACGCCAGCACATCAAGCTACCCCAATCTGTAAAATTTCCCCAATTGAAAATGAATATTATGCTTTTTTGATAACGTTGAAAATCTATAAAAGAAATTTGACAGATTGGGGTAGCTGGATGTGCTGGCGTCTGTACAATAAATAAATAATAAAATAAAAAAAGGATCTTATTCACGTAGACTTTAAAAAAGCGCTTGTAAACAGTCAAAACATGTTTGTACAGAATATATAAATAATTTATTTATTTATAATTATGTCAAGGTAAGTAGGTACATATAGATATTCAGGTACGCGAATTGTAAGAAAACATTTACAATACGATTTATTTTATAATAGTAATGATATTTAGCTAGCTTTTATTAAGTTATTGTCAAAGAGATAGAATACAATTAACAACTTTAAAGTTATATAAACTTAAAGTTAAACGTAACAGCAATTAAGTAATTTAATTTATAAGTTAGTAAGGATTAGTTTGGACTAGGACTGCGATGTTTTAAAGAAGTGAATTGTAAATGTGGTGTATTTACAATAGAATTACTGATAATGCACTAAAGATAGGAGAAGAAAAAAAATGTAAGTACGCTTAGTTGCAAAAAAAGTACCTTATCACTTAAAGCGTAATGCGTTTGATTACTGAAAAAGCAAGTGTAATCGGTTTCAATTACACTTGCTTTTACAGTAATCAAACGCATTACGCTTTAAGTGATCAGGTAATTTTTTTTGCAATTAAGTGTATTTTTTTTTATTTTGCGGGCATTATGCGGGATGAAATAGGAAACTACAAAACTTCGTATTTATAAATTGTAGTCCGGTTTTCTTTTTTATATATCTATACATATAATAAAATCGTAGGAAAGTCGATACTGTACATTGAATATTTTTTAAAAAGGATACTTGGGGCGTGATTCACTATCGATATTGAAGCTAAAAATCTATTTTTTTAAATATTTGTATGTGTGTCTGTGTGTCACGCTATCATCTACGGGGGAGGAGCTGTGATAATTTATAAAATTTATCGCAGGTAAAACCGCGGGGCACAGCTAGTATTATATATAACTATATTTTTGCACTTTTGGCTTCGATATCGACTGTAGATCACGCCCAAAGTAACCTTTTAAAAAAATATTCAATGTACAGTTTTGACTTTCCTGCGATTTTATTATATGTATAGATTATTTTAGGCCCAAACAGAGACGGTGTGAACTTACTTATCGTATGGGCAGTGGTTCAAGCCGCCCAGTAGACCTCTGACATGTCTTAACGAATGTTGTCTATCGACTACAACCGTGACCGATAGCTTAACATGCCATAACGACTGGCCTGAAGTTGCAAAAGATAGGGAAATTTGGAAAACCAAGGGAGAGATAGATATTTATATTCCTTTGTGTGAGTATGGCTTGAGTTATTGGAACAAACGGAATATATGTATTCTGTTTGTTCCAATAAACTAGGCCTTACTAAACGTCACGTTTCTTTGTGTCAGTAAGGTTGATAGAACTCATCGGAGAGGGGGGAAGGTTCAGTAGCACGTGACGTCTTGTATGTTAGTAAAATTACCAGACCTCAGAAGAAGGACATCAAGAAATACGTAGGTATGTAATACTTCCGGTAATTTTTTAACTGATAGTAGTAGAAACGGGAAAGTGAGACATTTTATAATAATATCTAGGGACAATGTCACACAGATCATCCTAGCCCCAAACTAAGCAAAGATTGTACTATGGGTACCACGCGACGATATACATACTTATATAGATAGATATATCCTTATATACATAGAAAACATCCATGACTCAGAAACAAATATTCGTGCTCATCACACAAATATTTGCACTTACCGGGACTGGAACTCAGGTCCATCAGCTTCGTAAGCAGGATCACTACCAACTAGGCTACGGTGACGAGACCGTAGTGCACAAGTGTGTGCGCAAAGACAGGGGCACTTTCTATTCAATCACTATCATGTTCCGATGGCATGACTAGCGACACGACCAGAAAGAGGTTAGGAACAAGACCGATGGCTTTACGTGCTTTCCGAGGTGCGGCGGTGTGATACCGCCAACTTCAAGACTTCGGGCTAATATTGAGAAATTTCCTTCACAGAAAATTCCCAAAATCACTTTTATCCCGATCCAGAATTTGAACCCACGACCTCATTATCTGCGGTTGAACACGCTACAGCTAAACCAACGAGGCACAGTCTACTGAACCTATGAAGCAGGAAAATAAATGCTCTCCGAAGCACGCGGGTTTGATACCGCCTACTCCCATACTTCGGTCTCATACCTACTGAGAAATTTTCTGAACAGAAAATCTTCAAAATCACTTTTTGGCCCGACCCGGGATTTGAACCTGAAATATTGAGGTCCAGATACTGAGGACCCGCAGATTATGAGGTCCTAACCTCATTATCCTTGGTTAAACACGCCACCGCTAAACCAACGAGGCACTGGACCCTCGCATACAGACCTGGCTGAGTTCAACTGGGTGTGAGCGCCTCCCAAACATCCACCGACCATATGCTTATTAGCTGATGAAGTTGTATATATAATATAACAATATACTGAGTCTACGAAGCAACTTTTTTTTACAAAATAAGATGGCATACGAGCAAGTGGGTCACCTGATGGTAAGTGATAACCACCGGCCATAGACACTCGAAACACCAGAGGAGCCGCAAGTGCGTTGCCGGCCTTTAAGAAAAGAATAGGCTCACTTCTTGAAAGTTGCCATGTCAACTAAATAAATCAAAATGATAAATCAGTATACTAAGTGTCGTTTTGTATCATAAATATTACTCAAGTTACGATACACGAGAGGCTATCGTTACACGTGATTCGGCTTTTCGCGAAAGGTTCTACTTTTACCACCGCGCACCATCAGAAAGTTATTGCTTATAAAATTATTATCGCTTTCCGATATTAACATTGCATTAAAACATCTATTGAACATTTATATACAACTAGCTGTGCCCAGCGGTTTTACCCGCATTAAACGTTATAAATTATAGCCTATGTGTTAATCCAGGGTGTCGGCGAACTCCATACCAAATTTTATTAAAATCGCTCCAGCCGTTTAGACTTGAAGACGTAACAAACATACACACTCTCACTGTCACACAGTCACAAACGTTTATAATATAAGTAGGATTTTGAATGTGTGTATGTATGTCCTTTATAGAATCGTAAACTATGCATTTGATCATGTGATGATCTTCAACACTGTGTTGTGCGTGAACCCGTAAAGGTTTCTGAGTTAATACGACCAGTCTTTGACAGATGGCGCCATTATCATTCTTTTGAATTTTATATATTGCCGTGACAGTTAATTCTGATTTGAATAGAAACGAATTAACATAAACAATAAAATGACTCTAAACATTTTGAATATTGATGTAATGCGAAAGACATTACACAAATATTCAAATATTTTGAGTAATTTTATTGATTTTGTTCATTCGTTTCTATTCAAATACACTACTATATATATACTTCAAATTTATTTTAGCAGTAGCGTAGCGACGCGCGCAGGGTACAGCTATTATGGTATGGATAGTGGTGGGGTCGGAATTGTTCAACGCACCCAGTAGACTCTTAATAGCAAGACGCAAAAAACCATACACACAAAAATGGAATCCAATTTAGAATAAGATAGACGCTTTGTTCCGGAAAATACACTTCATTATTTTAATATAAGCTATACTACACACAGTAAATTGTCTTTACTAATCATACTTAATTTTTAATCACAATTCTTATACAAAGCTATGTATGCCGTTATTGTGATACATATCAGTACATGTACTATACATATACTGGAACTGCGTACTTTTAATATGTATCAAGTGACAGCACTTTAATAAATAAATTAATAAAAAGAACTATAAAACTCTACCAGTGTGTATCATGGGATTAACGCAGAACACCTATGCCAGGTGGGTAGAGGGTGCTGGTTCAAGAAGTCAAATTTTGTAGCATATCACGAAATTTCTTATTATTTGAGTGATAAAAGTTGCTTGAGATGCTCGCATAACACCTAAAACCTATCTAATTAAATTTAAGAAAAAAATATTTTATAAAAGGATTCCTACTGAAAGTCCTGGCAGTGTTTCTCAGTAGCTGATACGTCGTTTACTGCACAGAAGGATAAATTAATGCTGATATGTCCTTCTTTAAACGAGGTTTTAAAAGAGTACTAATTTCACGGTAGGCAGCGGTTTGCTGTGCCCCCTGGCACTGCGAATGTACATGAGCAGTGGATTCCACTTACCATCAGGTGAGCCCCTAGCTCGTCTGCTTCGAAAAACAATAACAAAAAAAACATGCGGAGCAGTCTTTGGAGTCTGCCGATAGAAGTGAAAATTATTTTTTAATTTCGCATACTCGGAAGGTAGTGTTTATTTGATCCGAGTAGCGAGTGGAAGATGCTACTTCCCAGCTTTGGGCGGTAAAGACTCATAGTAATTGTTTCCATCCCTATAGTGGGAATAAATTTAAAAATAGAACTCATATTGGTAAGGCAATTGGCTGTTAAAACTATACAAAAAAGTGCACAACGCCACTAACCAAATTTTCACTTCAAATATGCTGCGGTCATGTGGGTGTATAAACGGCCAGAATTAATAAAAAAATAGACCCTCCGACTTACGACATTCGATGAGATCTTGTGTCCTGACGCGAGTTTAACATTTTATGTATCCCAAAAAAGTGCACAAAGCCGCTAAAGAAGATTTGACTTGAAAAAAATATGGCTTTTAGCAATGTGGCCGAATTGCATTAAAATTAGTATTGCCAATTTTTCTCGATTTTAAATTATTTGATGTAATAAAGTTTAAGTACTTTTAACTAAGTGTAATTATTAATAACTATATGTATTAACCTTAATTACACAATAAATACATCTCAGGACAACTAATAATGTTAAACATCTAAACCAATGAACCAGAGATTATTGAAAATGGATATCGAAATTGAAGGACCCAAGGGTCCGAATCAGTTTGAAATTCAAGTCACTGAGTAAGAAACAATCTCAAGAATACTCGAACGATCTCCATTATACGAAAATCTCATGTGACAAGTATTTGATCCGAAGCATAGACACGTAAGAAGGTTCTTTAAAGCCTTTGAAGTGAGATAATTAAAGTGCTTCAACAATACCGAATAAAGAAAATAACAAAACGTTAAACAATTATGGGTAATTTGTTTTATTTAATGTATTTTTGTTAAGTCACTATCAAAGATTCACGCTTATGTTTCCCACAGGGGTAGGCAGTGACAAGGAATTTCACGATCTTTGCACACGTCTTTTGCCTTGTTTACCTACTGTCATAATATTCTTCATACATGCTTCTCGGTTTAGTGTACTTATAATAATAATATAACTTTATTTTTTCTCTCACACAGAATTTTGTACATTAAATATACTTAATCTAGGTGTACATTACTAGGTGTAGTTAGGATTAATCTATGTGAGAGACTGGTGTCTGTACTAGGAGACCTGTACGACAGATCGCCAGTCTCTCCACACTTATGACCTGAGCTTTCTTGAGAACATCTCCAATTTGGTCAGAGAATGTTCTACGAGGTCTTCCCCTTCCAGTTGTACCATTCACACAGGCCAGATATACTTCTTTTGTCAATAACATACAATTAATAAAACAATGAAAAGAATGGGCTAGAATGTAATAAGAATCGTTTCACAAACCACAAATGCACAAACAAATAGTTTTAATTATGTTTTGACATGTACAGCTATAATATATTTAAATATGGTTGCCGTGGTTGGTAAATGGCTTTCACGCGGCAGGTCGTTGGTTTGATTCCCGCCTAGGACACATCATAATTGTGTGCAAGAACATGTCTGTTTGTCCTGAGTCTGGGTGTAATTATCTATTTAAGTATGTATTTACAAAAGAAATGTAAGTAGTATAGTATGTAGTATACCAGTTATCTGGTTGCCATAGTACAAGCTCTGCTTAGTTTGGGATTAGATGGATGTGTGTAAATAATGGTCCAGAGACCCAGGAAACAATATTTTTCACTAGTCCCCACACTAGAATAAAATTTAATATTGAAATACCTGAATTACAATTTTATCTTGAGGTTTTAACTAGGTTATAATTATATATACATTTTTATTTCTAAAAAGGGTACATTAATTATAGGTTCAGAATTCAAGCACATAAATAAAATAAATAATCTTTAGACAGAGGAAATAAAATAAATCAATATATAGGGTCTACTGATCCCAACTATGGCAATCAGACAACTGATATATGTAGTGGGGCACGGGCTCCTCTATGCCGTCTCGTAGATACGTATAACACACACTTTGTAGAGTTTGATATTTTTGCACTCTCACACTCAGCTTTTAAAGCAAAAGTAAATAAAATTTTATTAAAATAAACATAGATGCACTAGTTTCGGGGTATACCTACGAACAAAAATTTATGAGAAACCAATATACAATTTTCCCAACAAGATGCGCACAGCTCATCTTCTTTTAACACATGTAATTATTTTGCGGACATTAGTGTGGGTTATACGTTTATTTAATTTAAGTTATCATATAATACTAGAAATACTGTAACGTATAACTGTTTTGTGTCCCAATAAAGAAACTAAAAAAAAATAAAATACTTACATTTTTGTATAGAATTTCATTTTCATACATATAACAGAAAAATTACCCCCAAATACAGACCAAATAATTGTACCCATCACGCAAAGATTTTCTGGGTGAAGATCGAACACACGACCTCTGGTTTAGCAGTCAGATTCACTAACCACTAGACTAACAAGTCAGTCTCTAGAATTAACTGAGTTGGTTACAAGAAACTATGATTTAATTGGAAAAGTTTTACAGAAGTATAATCCACAAACAAATGACAAAGTTTAAAACAAATAACAGAATTACAATATTTTGTTTTATAACTAAATATAAAGAAAAGAAAAAGATTTATTATTTGAAATAGGTTGGTACTCACTTCATCCAAACTAAAGTGTCTGGTGATAGTAATATCCATTTTGTGATCAAATTTATGGACGTGATTAAACTGAATATCTGAATTTACGCGAGACCACCAACCGGCGCGGCGTCTGCAGAACGACTAATAGAAAATCGGAAAAGGAATTGACGCGCGCTTTCACGCTGAATTAAAGGTATGTGGTCCAAGTGAAATTAGGAAAATTAGGGAACAGTTATTTATTTTAACGTTTTCCTAACCAATCAGAAATATTAATTATTAATTTAACATACAAGCGTGTAAATCGCTTTAAATATTTTCATCAATTCTCTTTTCATCTCTTTATTTCTTTTCGTAACCTCTTTAATTGATCAGATTTATAATATGTATGTATATGTTATTAAAATACGGGCAGTATTATTAGTAGGTATATAAGTATACTAGCTTTTCCTCGCGACTTGGTCCGCAAAGTAAACGACATCAGACATCAAAGAGGTTGCAACGGACTTATTGTTGTGTCCGAAACTTTCAACCCCTACTTTTACCCCTTACGAGGTAAATCTTAAACAAAGTTAAATTTTGAAGTTGATTAGACCAAGAAAACACGTTGTTCCATATAACATTTGAAACCCCTTTTCACCCCTTTGGAGTGAATTTTCAAAAATCCTTTCTCAGTACACACCTACGTCACAGTTTTTACTATATTATATACATACCTTTATGTAACTAGTAGGTACGTACATAAAAAAATCTGAAAGTTTCATACACACCATACTACACTGACGACTAACGCCTTTTCTATCTTACTATTTTCCTTGTCCACCCAACTGTTATCTGGAAGAGATCGCTACAAAGCGATAAGACCGCCGATGGTACCTGTATTTGTTTCACCATCATCATCATATCAGCCAAAAGACGTCCACTGCTAGACAAAGGACAAAGATCTCCACAATTGCCGGTCTTGCGTTATCCAGCGATTTCCAGCGACCCACACAAGATCATCGGTCCATCTTGTAGGAGGCCTGCCCACGCTACGTCGTCCGGTTCGTGGTCGTCACTCGAGAACCTTTCTACCCCAGCGGCCGTCGGCTCTAAGACCTATGTGCCCTGCTCACATTTGTCCTGTATTTGTTTATATTCAGATAATGTATTGTATTTTCTGTTGCAATAAAGTTTACTCTGTTCTAAATTGGATCCTACTATTTTTTGTTTTCTTACACTGGTTTACTCTAAAATATTTATAATATACCGATCTATTTATGTACAGGCGCCAGCACATCCAGCTACCCCAACCTGCCAAATTTCTTTTCAAAATTTTCAACTCTATCACAAAAGCATAAGGTTCACTTTCAATTGGGGAAATTTGAGATTGGAGTAGCTTGATGTGCTGGCGCCTGTACAAGCTAAAACAAAAGTTTGCCTCTACGCGGAGCCTACACTATTGCAACAAGACAACTGATTAATATAATTATTTTCATTTTAAATATATTAGGGTACATACATTATACATAAATTACATCAAACGAACACAGCATAAATAATAATTGTGCTCATAACCCAAAGACTTATCTTGGGTGGGGTACTGGACTTTCGATCAGGGTAGTTACCCTGACTGCAAAGTCAGACCGTATAAAACGCCAACGTTTTTTTTTTTTTTTATGCGAACGGGTTTGCGCTTGACCACGATCTCACCTGATGGTAAGTGAAGATGTGGTCGAAGATGGACCGCGCGTACCCATAAGATGCCTGTTCACTCTAGCCTTGAATAAACCCATGTTGTATGAGTCTGGAAACACGTCGTTCGGGAGGGTGTTCCACTGCTTAGCCGTGCGTATGATAAAGGAGGAAGCAAAGCGTTTCGTACGGCAGAATGGGATGTCAACAACGAAGCAGTGAAAACCCTCCCGACGCCTAGTAGTCCGATGAAAAAAGGGGGAAGGAGGGATAAGTTCATGGAGGTCATTACGTTAATGGTATGTATCTATAATTATAAAATACTATATAACTTTAACCTAAAATGCAGAGCTAAATTTAATTTATCTCAGAAAACTATTATTGATTGTCACTTGCACCTTCGCACACTTCATCCGAACACAGGAAGCAACTAAGGAAATATGTTTAAAGTGAATAGAATGTCAGCTTAGTAGATATACCTAACTTCTCTTTGCCGGTTTTCCTTTTTCTTAGATTTTTGTGATTTGGCTTAAATAAATTGAAACTTTTTAAGGTACCGTAAAATAACGGAACTCTTATAGATTCGTCATATCTGTCTGTCCGTCTGTCTGTCTGTCTGTCCGTCCGTATGTCACAGCCACTTTTTTCCGAAATTATACGGACTATACTTTTGAAACTTGGTAAGTAGATGTTTTCTGTGAACCGCATTAAGATTTTCACACAATAATAGAAAATTACCCAAATTGTTGGGGGTTCCCCATACTTAGAACTGAAACAATTTTTTTTTATCAAACTCATACATACTATGAATAGGTCTTCAAAAATGATATTAAGTTTCCTAATATCATTTTTTTCTAAAGTGAGTTCGCGCGAGAGACATTACCAAAGTGATAAAATGTGTCCCCTCCTGTAATTTATAAAATAGGAGTGGGATATAACTAATAAAATATATGATGTACATTACTTTACAAACTTCCACCGAAAATTGGTTTGAACGAGATCTAGATAGAAGGTTTTTTTAATACGGAAATCGGTTTGCACCGAAAAAGTATCAATTGGACTGACATGTATGTATATGTCTCACTTATATCATACTAGCTGGCACCCGCGACTTCGTCCGCGACAATTTTGAATGATCACCTATGTAACTACTTACTTCTAGCTTAATCTAAAAAATATAGCTTTAAATACAAATAAGCAATGCAATATAAATTTAAGAAAACCTTTAAAATAACCTAACTAACAACGAAACTTATGACTACTTTGCTACTGTTATTTCAAAAGAAAAAACCCGATATCATCAACCAAAAACATCTAAGAAATACACATCAATTGTCCTTAAGGATAGCCAGTAAGTAAAATAAAGTAAAATAATAATCAACGATGCATTAATCACAAAGGTTGCGACCACGGCATTGATAGGTCTAAAATCACATTTTGTGAACGAAACCATAGCCCGATCTAAAACGGTGATTACGCCATCTACTAACAAAAATATAAACTTGTAAAGCGGTAAAATTAAGATGTGTGCTTTTTTGGGCGAGATTTCGGCGATTATCTTTTGATTTAGTTTTGGACTACCTTTTATTTCAAGCATTTATTTATTTTAACCGATATGCCATAAGTTACACGATCTGAAACGATATTAAGGCCATCTATGTACAAAATTGTGAACTTGTAGACCAGTAAAATTAAGGTTTTTTTTTAGGTGCGATCATCTCGACACCAACAATTTATACTACGCTAATTCGAATTTTTGGTAAATTTGGTTTTAATCCCAATTTGATCAAAATGTCGTTTTTTAATTTGTTATAAAAATTATACAAAAAAAGAAGTTACAAATCTTATAAAACGCCAAATCTTTACTGACGACGACGGTGACTGCGACATTTTAACAACTTGGCATAAAAAACGAATTTATCTTAAATTCGAGTTGGCGTAAATAGTCGATCTATTGAACCAGTTTGGGATAAACTTTTTTAAAAACAAATTATTCCCTGAATTTTGATTTAAAAACATGTATTGCTTTAATTTTAACTGAAATCCAAACACCAATTTTCATGCGTTTATATCCAAAAAAAGAAAAAAAGATTTTCATACAAATTTACATCCCCTATTTTACGTCCTTAGGGTTGGAATTTCCACAAATCCTGAAATATTTATTTATAATTTTTTACTGAAAGACCAAAAACCGATTTTCATGGGTATACCTTAAAAAATTTCATATTTTTTATATAAACTTACATCCCCTTTTTGTCACTCTTAGGGGTCGAATTTCCGAAAATCCTGAAATATAATAATATATGTTTTACATTTTTAACTGAAATGCCAAATCTTAAAAAAAAAACAAAAAAATTTAAAAATATTAACGCCCTTGGGGGTAGAATTTTCAAAAATCCTGAAATATATATATATTTTTTTAACTGCAAGCCTAAATACCAAAGTCATGCCTTTAACATCAAAAATGACGCATTTTCATAAAATCTTTCATCCCTTATTTTACTCACTTAGGGGTGATATTTTCAGAAACCCTTCTTTAGTGGATGCCTTCGTCATAAAAGGTACCTACAGTCAAAATTGTCTCTAACCCCATCCGTTTAGGCTGTGCGTTGATATGTCAATCAGTCATATACACTTACATCCCTTATTTTACGCCCTTGGGGGTGGAATTTCCAAAAATCCTGAAATAAATATTTTATATTTTTCAACAGAAAGGCCAAGTACCTACTAGACGTATGCGCCGATCGGCGCGGCGCACCCCGCCGGCCAATTTAGCCACGCTGACGTCGCCGCCGTTTTTTATCGGCGTCGAAATTTAAATAATTTTCTAGATTTATTTTGAATATAATATAAAGCACTTAATTTTAATATGTATAATTTTTTAGTTTGCTAAAATATTTTTTTGTTGCATTTGTGAAATAACACGTCAGGCAGTCTGATATTTTGCAAGAAACAGCAAATATGCACAGCGGGACCGTCACTTCCGCTTTGATCACTCAACCATCTACATCAACATCATCAAGCCTTCTTTTGGCTTTTTCAGAGAGGTACAGAGAGGTATGGTTGGAGCAGTTGCAAGCAGAGAAAACTTTTTTTTTTTAAAAGACCGGGGGAATGCCTTCGCATGCCATCCGCAAAAAGTGTCTGCGGGTGGGTTTGTCAGATTCGCACTAAATCTAACCTAACATGGACTTCTCGTGGCGCTTGATGGGGGTAGCCCCGGGAACGCGGGTATTCTGCTCCGGTTGGTGCTCCCCTTTTGAGCCATAACCCAGATAGTTGGGACACGTACCCTGGGAGAGCTCAGGATTTACCCTATTGCTGACTCCTGCCAGTCCTGCACAGCGACTGACACAAACAGATCGCTGTCTTCCCGGAGCTTCCTCGAGTCGAAGTCAAATTCGAAGTCGAAGTCGAAGTCGAAGTCGAAGTCGAAGTCGAAGTCAAGTCAAGTCGACTCAAGTCAAGTCAAGTCCACCACCCAGAGAAAATCCGGGTCCAGGGTACATGTCAACGGAGGGAGCCACGATCTAGCTTGCCCAGTTGGTACCATTTTACTCGATGAGCTCGTCCCAGGACTGAGCTTGGCTTCCGCTATAGTGATCGATAGCACCTCGACGGCAACTTTATATGCCCTATGCGCTCCGACAGCCTCTCCTGCATTGCATCGCCTGCTCCGACGGGCCCGCTGGTCCCGACGACACGTTGCGACTTATTCCGATCAGAACTGAAAGCCTGCTAAGCTAGCTGTAAACGTCAAGTTAAATAACAAACAACTCCTGGCAGTAAAGTGGCTGGGTAGGATAATCCTGCAGTGATTTAGCGCTGGGAATATTTAAGAGTATTGGATGTTAGATGCTATATAATTATTAAATCAAAGCAAATTTTACTTATTTTCACCACCCACGCCGATTACGCCGATGACGCCGCCGCCGACGACATAATTATTTGATGCCAAACGCCGTCGCCGATCATTTAAGCATCGGCGCACATGTCTAGTACCTACTTATTTTCAAAACTTCAAAACTATAGCTTTTTCATACTAACTTACATTCCCGCTTATTTTACGCTTTTAGGGGTTGAATTCATAAAAATCCTTAAATATATATTTTTAATTTTAACTGAAAGGCCAATTTTCATGCGTTTAACTTAATAATTTACACATTTTTCATACTAACTTGGCACCCCCGTTTTACCCCTTTAGGGGTTGAATTTCGAAAAATCTTTCCTTATTCCTTGTCTACATTATAAAGAAAACATCTGTGCAAAATTTCAGCTTTCTAGGGCCAAGGTGGCTGGGCGTTGATGAGTCAGTCAGTCAGTCAGGACTTCTCTTTTTATTTATATAGACTAGGTAGTTTTAAAAACATACATTCTTACATATAGACTCACGCCTGTTTCCCAGAGGGATAGGCAAAGACAGCGGATTTCTACTCATATTTTATGATTATTGCACATGCCTCGTTTACTCTAGTTATTCTTGAGAACATCTCCAAGTTGGCCAGACTATGTATGTTCGACGAGGTCTTCCTCTTCCGGTTGTTCTATTCATTGTTTTTTTAATTTATCCTTTTTAAGTGCCCAAACCATCTCAGCATAGATTTTTCAATGTTGTGCATTTAATTGTAATTTTGTAGTTAATAATATAGACGTAAGAAACAATGTAACAACTACTGGTTGTCAAAATAAATAAATAAATAAATCTAGGTTTAACGATGTGAAAAAAAAATTAACTTGTCAGATCCCAACATTATGACGTAAGAATTATTATATCGACGGTGAAGAGACAAATTCCCCGTTACCGTGTGATACATGATGTTGTGGGCACCCATCTATGGGCTGTCCACGGGCCTAGTTGCTTAACCTCGCCGATCACTTATGGAATAACGAGAGCATCTAGCTCTGAGCGCCCGGTGCGCGTATAAGTGCACAGTTTCAGTAGTTTGGAAATTCTATGTATATCTATCTCCCTCATACGATCTATTAGAGAGAGAGATATGTAATAATATATTATAGATGTAATTTGTAATGCTTTGACTGCACGTGTGGCGCTTGGACAGTCGCCTAGCCGCTTCGTGTGGCGGGTTCGAGTCCCGCGCCGGACAACTATTTGTGTAACCCATAAATAGTTGTTCTGAGTCTGGATGTAATTTGTGTCCGTCTATTATATGTTTGTAAAGTACACCGCGACACAGGGATTAAATTCCCTAATGTGGGCGTTGTCAAAAGAAAAATAAATAAATTAATAGTTAAGCAATGTTTAAATCTCTACCAATAATTGCGTTAAATAAAACGCAAGTAGTCGAAATTTAGAGCCTGTGCACAGCACGTTTTTTAAACGCGCGGTCGACGAGCGTTTTAGAAACGCGGATCGACGGCGCCGTTTTATCCTACAGAGCAGTTTGGTGTTTGAATCGATACCAATACGATGCTAACGCGCGTCTTTATCGCTACAAACGCGCGTCAACGGTGCGCTTAAAAAACGTGGTGTGAATAGACCCTTGAAGTGACTGAAACAAGTCATTCTAGAGATGAAACCTAACTACTAATCATCATCATCATATAAGCCGAAAGACGTCCACTGCTGGACAAAGGCCTCCTCCAATGATCTCCACATTAGCCGGTCCTGCGCTGCCCGCAACCAGCGGCTTCCCGCGACCCGCACAAGATCGTCGGTCCGCCGTGTAGGGGGCCTGCCCACGCTGCGTCTTCCAGTTCGTGGTCGCCACTCGAGAACCTTTCTGCCCCAACGGCCGTCAGTTCTACGAGCTATGTGCCCTGCCCACTGCCACTTCAGTTTGGTATAGTCTTAACTACAACTACTATAGTCAAAATCGTCCTCTATCATTACTTTAAATGTAACACTTCGTAAAGTTTAAGTTAAGTAACTACCAGTAAATATACTCTTGGCGTAAACAAGAAAAGGGTTACTTAATTACCTACTGCTTAAGTTACTGCTTTTGATGGAGTATGTATTTGGCTAAACGTAGCTGTCTATCTGTAAGTTATTTGTTTCGTAATTAAAGTTTGAATTAAACAGTATAATAAAAACCTCTTGACTGCCTCGTTGGTCTAGCGGTAGCGTGGACAACCGCAGATAACGAGGTCCTGGGTTCAAATCCCGGGTAGGGCCAAAAAATTATACAGGTATTTTTCTGTTAAGAAAATTTCCTAGTATCAGCCCGAAGTCTGAGAGTTGGCGGTATTACACTCCCGTGCCTCGGAGAGCACGTAAATCCGTCAGTCTTATACCTACTTCCGGTCTTGTGTGATCAGCGTTACAGTAATAATTATTATTTACTGTAGCATTTGCTGAGGTAGACGCCTTTCCTAGCCTGTAATAATTATGTCGCATGCTTCATAAGGAACTATTATGTAAACTAAACGTAATTAGTTATATCGTCTTAGATGTAAACTAAGTTAAGAATTATCTGTGCTTGTTGGGAATATTTTTTTTTTGTTTTAGTCGTCCCATCGGATCATAATAGTAATGGAGTAGAAAATGCTCCTGTGTTTGCACAACTGTCTGTGCACTATAAGCCGCTGGATGCGGATAGCGCAAGGCTGGCAATTGTGGTGTCTTTTGGTGGAGGTTTATAACCAGCATTAGATATCTTCCGGCTTATATGAAGATGATGAAAGGAATCAGAACTTCGATTAAAAACAAGTACTGGTTTCCCTGCCTCGATCTACACGTAACCATGTATGAGGTTCGAGAAATACCTATTTGATGAGTACCTAGTTGGCCTAGTTTACCTAGCTGGCGATGAACCTATGATAATGGGTAAGTACGACGTCCGTAGGTACTGCTACGTCATTGGAGTGTGCGCTCAGTAATTGTATAAGATAATAAACACCTTGTAAATTATAAACATCTGTTTACATTTGTAATTTTGAACTGTATTTACTGTAGTTCACTGAATTTTTAATTTAACACGTATATGCTTTGTTATATAGTAAATTAGTTTCTTGGAATAAAGTTTATTTTTCTTTATTTTGTATTGGATGATAGAATTTGTATGAATACAAATAAAACTGCACTTTAAAAGTCTTATTATTTGACTTACGGTCCATTTATTTTGACTGTATAGGGTTTATATTACAATAATTTCCGTAGTTTTAATTATTTTGGAAAAAATATTACCTTTATTATAAATTATATAAATCGATTCAGTAAACGATTCTGAACTAACTATTTTCAAGATGTGCGTTAATTAAGTTACATGTTGTATAACTTGGGACAACAAACACACTGCCATCTGATCCCAAATTAGGCAGAGCTAATACTATGGCGACCATAATATATATGATAAACATATACAACATGTAACGTAATTAAAGCACACCCTCAAACACCCCAACTAGAATATTATGTTGTTATCATAATACATACACTGAATTTTTTATTTAACATGTATATGCAATGTTGTATACTAAATTAGTTTCTTGGAATAAAGTTTATTTTTCTTTATTTTGTATTGAATGATGGAATTTGTATGAATACAAATAAAACTGCGATTTTAAAGTCTTATTACTTTGATTTACGGTCCATTTTAATTTGTTTTGACTGTACAGGGTTTTAATATGACAATAATTTACGTAGTTTGAATTATTTTTGAATAAAAAATTACATATATTAAAAATGATATAAATCGATTCAGTAAACGATTCTGAACAAACTATTTTCAGGATGTGCGTTAATTAAGTTACATGTTGTAGGAAATCCCTGTGTCTCGGGGTACTTTACAAACATATAATAGACGGACACAAAGTACACCCAGACTCAGAACAACTATGTATGGGCCACACAAATAGTTGTCCAGCGTGGGAATCGAACCCGTGACACGAATCGGCGAGGCGACTATCTTAACCGCTGCGCCACACATACATAGCTAGAGAAATTACACCCAGTACTAACCACAGAAAGGTGTGTCCTGGATTGGGATCAAACACATGACCCCTGATTCAACAGTCATAGTCACCAACTACTAGACAACAGGTGAATGAAAAACATACAATTTCCAGAAAACATCCAAACCATGACGAATACGAGAACCGAACCCGCAACCTTTGGATCAGAAGGCAGGGTCACTACCTACCAAGTCACAATTCTTAAAATCCATGGAGCAATACGTTTATATGGGAAATAACAACTAGTGTCAGAGTTGCTAAAGCCGCCTAGTTGGCCTCTGACATGGCTTAACGACTGTTGTCTAATGAATACAACCGGGACCGGCAGCTTAACGTGCACTCTGAAGCACGGAGACGCTCATAGAAATTTGGTGGTCACCCATCTTTGGACTGACCGCGAGCCTAGTTGCTTAACCTCGCTGATCACTTCTGGACCGGTGAGAACATCTAGCAATGAGCTAGCTAATAACTAGGAATTTATCTTATAGTTCTAAATCAATATAGAATACTGATTGAGTAAGTAAAGTAAGTAAATATCCATTTTATTTAATATTTCATTTCGACTGCCTTTTTATTGGAATCGGCCATCGAAAAAGCTATATAGCTTAGCGTAAATTTATGAGTCAATTTACCAAATAAGTTACTAAAATATATAGAATTGCCCTGAAGTTTACACGGTTTATAAAACTAGTTCAAAGGACTATTTCTAGCAATATATTTTACTTACTTATTTACATAATAATGGGTTTTGTAGTTTTTTTTTGTAACATACTATCTGTGCCCCGCGGTTTTACCCGAGTTAAATTTTATAAAATATCATAGCTCCTCCCCCGTATGTGATAGCGTGATAATATTCATGCATATTTTGAAGTAAATCAATGCGTACTTTTTGAGCATACCCCGGATATGCATCATCATTACAGCTTCAATAAGTCCACTGCTGGACAGCCTCCCTCAAGAATCATCTTGAGGGGATATGCCATAATGGCCACGCTTGGCAGGCGGGTTGGCGATCGCAGTATGATGGTCGTAGTACTCAGAAGGAAGCTGCTTCCCGTCCTCTGGTAGATATTCCCTCGGGTCGACTTCTACGCCCCCCACGGGATGAGATGGGGTGATGATATTCTGATTCTGATATTTGTCGCCGTCACCACACAGCGGATATGCATACAGATAGAAATGAGACAGAATGAGACTTGTATATCCGAACTGATACCCTGGCCGAGGTACACCCCAGCCCTTGCATTACTAGAAGTTTCAACAAGGCATCTGGACAAGTATCTTACAAATTTGCGTGTTCCTGAACCCCAGGGGTCCATAGTTTCAAACGAAAACGGAAGATAAATATACTCATCACCGGAAAAAGCATACTTTCTCCGCTGGTAATTAAATTAATTTTCAAACTAGTATATGCTTATTACAAAAAGAAAATGGCAGGTCAGAAGTAAGCACGTATGAAGAATATAATGACAGTAACCGAGGCAAAAGACGTGTGCAAAGATCGTGACAAATGGAAATGCGTTGTCCCTGCCTACCCCTCTGGGAAACAGGCGTGAGTCTATGTATGTGCTTATTGATTGTGCTGTATTTTTGATGGAATGCATGGTTGGAATATTCATATTTTATAAGTGAGTATAAAGCATACGGCCCATCTGATGGTCATTTGCCATAGCATACAGGAGACAGAAAAACATGCGTTCATGACTTATCGGCCCGGGTGTATTCAGGCGATATCATAAGAATATCTATACATATAATAAAATTGTAGGAAAGCCAAAACTGTACATTGAATATAATTTTAAAAGGATACTTGGGGCGTGATCTACTGTCGATATCGAAGCCAAAAATATAGTTTTTTAAATTTTAGTGTGTGTCTGTTTGTCTGTATGTATGTCCGGGCTAAACTACTTCAAATTTTGCATGAATATTACGAAGAGGTCGGGTCAACATATATGCTACATATTATCACGCTATCACCTACGAGTGAGGAGCTGTGATAATTTATAAAGTTTAACGCGGGTAAAACCGCGGGGCACAGCTAGTATATTATAAAATTATTAAGGCATCATTACTCTGGCAATAACAGGGCCACCCCCAACCATCCCGTGGGTGTTGTAAAAGGCGAGTAACTAAGCCAAACCTTCCAAATGACAACATTATAGAAACCTTTGGGAGAGGCCTATGTCTAAAAGTCCTACGTTTCACCTGTCGTTCAAGTACTGGCACTGATGTAGATATGATGGAAGACAGTGAAGAAACTATATGGAGCAGGGTTCATAACATGTCAATTTGTCTTGTAATGGGAGATTTCCGTGTCATAGAAAACTAAAAAATATATGTATTAGAAACTAGCTGTGCCCCGCGGTTTTACCCGCGTTACACTTTATTAATTATCACAGCTCCTCCTCCGTGGGTGATAGCGTGATAATATGTTGCCTATATGTTGACCCGACCTCTTAATAATATTCATGCAAAATTTGGAGTAAATCCATGCAGTGCTTTTTGAGTTTAGTCCGGCCATACATACAGACAAACAGACAAAAATTCAAAAAGCTATATTTTTGGCTTCAATATCGATTGAAGAACACGCCCCAAGTATCCTTTTAAAAAAATATTCAATGTACAGTTTTGATTTTCCTACGATTTTATGATATGTATAGAAGATTTTATTATAAACGCGAAAGTTTGTATGTATGGATGGATGTTTCTTAGCATTTTCTACACGGTTGCAAAATGCTTTGCAGCGGGAGGCGCCCGTCAGGCGTTCAGACCAGACGGGCGCCCCATAAAGGGCCATGGTCTATCCGTTGTCTAGTATCCATAGTACAAGCTTTGTTTAGTTTGGGACAGATGGCGTTGTATGTTGTGTCCCGGATATTTATTAATTATTGCCGGCTGGTTGACGTGGTTGGAAAATGCTTGCCATTCACGCCGCATGAGTTCGAATCCCACCCAGATATTTGTGTGCATGAACATCTCTTTGTCATGAGTCTGGGTGTAACTATCTATATAAGTATGTATTTACAAAAAGAAAAGTAGTATTTGTAATATATCAGTTATCTGGTTTCCATAGTACACACGGCTAATTATCAAGCTATACATTTCCAATATAAGCTAACCTCTCATTGTATGGAAATCCTATACAACGCAGGATCAGCTTAAACTGGAAATTTATAGCTTGATATGTAGCCGTGCGGACAAGATCTGCTTAGTTTGGGATCAGACGGCCGTGTGTAAATATATATTTGATAAGGTAGTCGGCAATTTGTGTAACCCGTAACTATAATTATTATATACGTACGTACGTTGCATGACTCTGTAGCTGGGTGTGGTTTGAGTCTGTGAATTGCGTGTTTTTAAATTCCTACCCGATGGTAGAAATTTATTCACAGACCCAAAGTACACCCAGCTACAGAATCATGCAACGTAGTATTTAGAGCTATATTTTTAACTTTGCAATAAAATTTTAAATAATGGAAATATATCCTTGTATCGACAAGGATATATTTCAATAATTATAATTTTATTACAAAGTTAAAAATATAGCTCTAGATTTTATCAAATCACATTGTATCTTAATATTTAATTACAAATAAAGAATATCTAAGAACAACCTCTCTCAATATTGTATCGCCAAACAGTAAATATTAAAGCGAATGAAAAGCATTATTCCTTCAATAGAACTTTAAATTAAATGCATTTCTCGTTATCATTTCAAGGAAACTGTTCTCTCCTTGGGATATTTAAACAAATCTAATTTAATTGTAAACGAAACTGTTAAAATGTAAATGAATATTTGCACAGTGCAAATCTGGGTCGAGTTAAAATGGATATAAAATAGACTTTATATGAATATGCAAATAAATTGAAATTAAATAAATTTTGTGAACCCTATTAAAAACACTGAATTATTGGTAAAAAGAATCTATTCACAACTAAGACCTAATGGTTAAACACTGGTAATATTAACTAAAATGGTAAGTTCATACTATTATAAATGCTAGATAATAATTAAATGTAAATGGGTTCAAATCCCGAGTCGGGCCAAAAGTTATTTTGGGACATTTCTGTAAAAAAGAAAAATTTCTCAGCATCAGCTCGAAGTCTGGGAGTTTGCGGTAAAGCCGTCGGTCCTGTGCCCGACCTCTTTCCGGTCGTGTCGCTAGGCGTCCCATCGGATCATGAGAGTGATGGAATAGAAAGTGCTCCTGTGTTTGCGCACACACTTGGGCACTATAATATGTCCCGCGCAAATTGCTAATCTCTTTTGCGACTGGCCGCCGTGGCCGAAATTCGGCAAGGAGGACATTATTATTATTATAATTAAATAGTTTATGGTTAATTATGGTTATATGGTACGAACTCGGTTGCTGGCGGATTGCGAACTAACTTAAAATTTTTATAAATTTAATTTTAAAGTAAACGCGTACCAATGTGCTTGCGATGCACATATGGAAAACGCTGACTTGTTCGGTTGCGTAGCTCCGAACAAACCCAATTATATGACTTTTAGGGTCTGTTTCACAATGTCTACTAACTGGCAAATAAACTGCAAAGTAAACTATTGGTAAGATCAAGCTTCAGATAGCAAAGTTAACTGATGGATAAGATATCTGACAGATGTCATTCGATGCTTATTTTGGTGGTGTTTATTGTTAGACTTGTGTTTTGTTGCGAATAATTTAATATAATGGTAATATTTGATACTATTGAAGACGAAATTTATGAATTATTTGATCGTGTAACGGAACCGCGCATAAATCCGACACCGCTAAGAAAAAAACCGCAACAAACAAAATGCATTTGTTGATATTAACATTTGACGTTTATTTGTTTGACTTTCGTACGTTTAATTTCACGCAAAAAAAAAATCAATTCATGTATGTATTTTTGTTTGACAAAATAATAGTTTGAAGATAAATTTGAAAATATTTATGCAAACCTGAAAATGCTAGCCATAAAAAATGAGAAAAGATATTTTTAGGTGTGTTTATCATAAGAAATGTATTTTATAGGTGGTCTGTTTCGTAAGACGGAACGACAAAATTAGTAACTGCCGAATAGATATCTGGCAAATAAATTTAACGGGAAGGTGATGGTGAAACGCAATGTGTTTTATCCAGAACTTATATCTGTCAGTTTATTTGTTTGTCTATCCAACACTTTATTAGTACATTGTGAAACAGACCCTTAGTCCTCTTTTAATAGATTAAGGTTTAAATAAAATAACGAAGTTGTTATTTAAATTCTCATACTTTGTAGCCAACAAAATGAAATTTCCCAATAGTTTCGACGATGTAAACCCACAGACTAATCTCAAAGCCAACAAGGGATAACAGCCAAATTTCCTTAATTGTCAAGAACTTGAAACATCCACTCTTAAAAAAGATTTTTGCGAGTTCAAGATCTGCCATCAGTTTCTTCATTTCTTCCATTGTAGAGGGAGGTGCCATTTCCAATACGTAGAAACCTTTAAAAACTTGTAATTTTCTTACAAGTTCCATTTTCGAAGCTGGTAAAGTAAACTTTAATGGTTATATTCACCGATATACGCACTGGTATTATTTATCTATACATATAATAAAATCGTAGGAAAGTCAAAACTGTACATTGAATATTTTTTCAAAAGGATACTTGGGGCGTGAACTACAATCGATATCGAAGCCGAAAATATAGTTTTTAGAATTTTTGTCTGTTTGTCTGTATGTATGTCCGGGCTAAACTCAAAAAGAACTGCATGGATTTACTTTAAATTATGCATGATTATTACTAAGTGGTCGGTCAACATATAGGCTACATATTATCACGTTATCACCTACGGGGGAGGAGCTGTGATAATTCATAAAATTTAAAGCAGGTAAAACTGCGGGGCACAGCTAGTATTCTTCTACGAATATTATGAGAAAAGAGACATAGTAAAAATAAACAAACTCAGTAAATAAAACAATACAACTTGGTATTTTATAAACACGTAATTGACAGACAAAACGCACATCCAGACCCAGTCAAATACACAAATAATGGTTTTGTGCGATAATCGAACCCGTAACTGTGTTGAAACCGGTAAATGAAATGAAATTGAAATTTGAAATTAGGTAGTAGAGACACCCGCTGAGTTTGTTTCGCTGGGTCTTTTCAGTTTGGGCGCATTGGATCCGGTGGTAGCATTAAATCGCGACCGTCGTTATAAACACAAGGTCCGCCATAGTAATAATATTTAATTCGTACCTTAATATAGACAGAACCATTCAGACAATATGTAGTAAAAATATAGCTAAAATTTAAAATTTCGGTAATTAAACCTACACACGATCCTTGACAATAACTTAATTTAAGCCAGCTAAATATCGTTACTATTATAAAATAAATCTTATTGTAAATTATTTCCTACAATCCGTGTACCTAAATATCTATATGTATGTAGAAATAATTATAAATTAATTATATATTACTACAAACATGTGCTGACTATTTACGAGCGCTTTTTTTAAAAACTACTTAATCTATACATATAATAAAATCGTAGGAAAGTCAAAACTGTACATTGAATATTTTTTTAAAGGATACCTAGGGCGTGATCTATAATCGATATCGAAACCAAAAATATAGATTTTAAAATGTTTATCTGTTTGTCTGTATGTATGTCCGGGCTAAACTAAAAAAATACGGCATGGATTTACTTCAAATTTTGCATTAATATTACTAAGAGGTCGGGTCAACATATAGGCTACATTAATATGTAGCCTATAATATAGGCTACATATTAATGTAGCCTATATGTTAATATGTAGCCTATAATATAGGCTACATATTAATGTAGCCTATATGTTGACCCGACCTCTTAGTAATATTCATGCAAAATTATCACAGCTCCTCCCCCGTAGGTAATAGCGTGATATTAGCACGCTATTACCTACGGGTCAACATATTATGTTGACCCGTAGGTAATAGCGTTCTAATATCACGCTATTACCTACGGGGGAGGAGCTGTGATAATTTATAAAGTTTAACGCGGGTAAAACCGCGGAGCACAGCTAGTAATCAAATAAATAAAAAAAAATCGAACCCGCATCACGAAGTGGCGAAGCGACCATGCCAACCGCTACACCATACGTGCATTAATTTTGAAAAACAATTATAAAACGGCGCTGTTGAACGTGATTATGCAGTCCAGTGATTACAGTAGAATGTCGCTTGACACTTGATAGCCAATTAAAAATGGTTTTGACATGGAAATATTTTATTTTGTCGCTTCGTTCATAACTGGGCAATAGGTATATTTGTTGTACAACGGTTTGTTAATTGTATATGTCATATCAGCAGAAAGACGTCCACTGCTGGACAAAACACCAAAATGTTGGTACTACAGGTGAAACAAAAATATTGATTTAGACCAAAAATGTTACCGTGTGCTAAAAATAATAAAATGATTACCCCATACCATGCCATGGGTAAAAGAAGACTAAGGGATACATCAGGTAGTCGGGCAGCAGCGCCACCTGTGTACTAGTTACCACCTAACTAGCATCTTGAGGGGATATGCCATAATATGTCGTATGTATCAGTCAGTCGGTAGACAACGCATCGACCGCACGCGTACGCTCGGTATCCCTACTATATTGTCACCAAACTAGTCAGTAGCTCTCAAAGTTTGCAACCAAAAAATCATTCAATTATGCCAAACTGCAAAAGTTGCGATGCTGATTTCCGGGATGGAACCCAGTGCTCGGGATGCAAGGGTTATTTTGACTTTTCTTGTGCCGGAATAAGTGAATTGGGGTGGAGAAGGTTGGGTGAGCGCAAGCAATCCAACTGGAAATGTGCTGAGTGTAAACCGCTATCTGCAAGTCCTCGCATTACCACCTCCGTTAAGTCGCCGTTGATTGAGAACATACCTCCCGAGGTAAGCACGGGTCCTCTAACACCTGCTCTGGCTTCGCATTCAACATCACCTGTGGATTCTATGCGGCCCGTACCCTTCGCATCAGTCACATCTGCTACGGTGCCCGCGCCAATGAATGTGAATTTAGAGACCATCATGAGGGAGCTTCAAAGCGTCTCGGCCCGTATGGACAAGTTGGTGGGGCTGGCTGAGGACGTCAAAACCATTCGAGTTGAATTGGAGGAACTAAAAAAGATTAAGACAGACTATGATGGCCTGAAGGCCAGTATTGAGCTTACGGACACTTCTGTAACTGCACTGGAGACCAAGGTTGACAGCATTCAGCAAAATGTGAATAGTCTTATTGGGATGAAAGAAGAGTTGGCTGCTGTACGGAATAGTTACACTAAGATGGAAAATCTTTTCAAGGAATGCGAACAAAAATCTCGACTGAACAACATCGAAATAAAAGGTGTTCCATTGTCTAACTCAGAGAATCTTTTGTCCGTTGTCGGAAAACTGGGAGAAGTTATAGGATTTAGTATTCCAGAAGACCAGATTAACTACATTGCCAGGGTACCAACACGCAACAATGACAAGAACAAAAACATAATCTGCTGTGTGCATAATCGGTACATCAAAAATAACTTTGTAGCAGCCGCTCGGAAGCTCAAAACCTCAATAACAGCCGATAAACTGGGACTCAAGGGTGGAAATGCTATATACATAAACGATCATCTAACTCTCGACAACAAAATGATACTAAATAAAACAAAACAACTAGCAAAAGAAAGAAATTTTTTGTATGTATGGGTTGTGGGGTGCAAGATACTGTTAAAAAAAAACGAAACATCACCAACTCATCATATCAAAACAGAACTGGATCTGAAAAAAATATTTCCTTAAGAATAAACTCAAATCAACCTTCTGACAATATATTGTCTTGTTATTGCTGCCGTAATTTAAAAAGTTTGAGTAACGCGGTCCGGGTGATTAACACCTGTTTCTTGGGCGCATTCCTTTGCCACTGGCTCGGCCGTGCTATTGTTCGCTTATCGCTAGATGCTATTTTTTGCTACTGTCATTTTCAACATTATTTGTATCGTAAGATAGTTGACATTTCTTTATTTATGAGTTTGAAAGGCATTCTTTTAACAAATGAACAAGTTATTTTTCTGCACCTTCTTTTAGAATTATGTTGTTTTACTATTCTAATTCTTGTTAATTACTGTTTTATGACCGCACCTGTGAGCTTCGCTATTTACTATTTCGTGCCGCAAATTTAAACTGCATTTTTTATTTTGATATTTTTATTTTGTTTGCTAAAGAAATACTAATTTATTTGCTTTATTCGTGATGGCGCCTATTCAAATATACTATCAGAATGTTCGGGGACTTCGAACAAAGACGAGTATTTTTTATAGAAATATGTGTACTAATAATTACGATATTATTTGTTTGACGGAAACCTGGCTTTTGGATGGTATTAATAGTAGTGAGTTGTTCGACGACCGTTATTTAATATGGAGGCGGGATAGGGACTATTCTAGCACTAATCAGAATATGGGGGGTGGGGTATTAATTGCCGCAAAGCGTGAAATTATTGCGGAAGACCGAAACGAATGGTGCTCCTCCGCTGAGGATCTATGGGTAACCTTAACATTACGTAGTCGTCGACCAAGAAATGTATTTAAAATACATGTATGTACATTGTACTTATGCACTCAGAACCTTGGTAATACGTTACGTTTCATAATACTTGGCGACTTTAACCTGCCTAATATAAACTGGTGTCGAGCAGATGACGGTCTATCTCTTTATCCGAGTAACTTGCAAGGTGACATTCAGAATATGTTTTTAGATACTGTTAACCTCTGTAATTTACTTCAGTATAACTCTTGCGTTAACGTTAATAACCGACTATTGGATTTAATTTTTTCTAACCATGATATTACCATCGCATGCTGTAGTGACCCCCTCGTTCCTGAAGACCCGCATCATAGAGCTCTCTGTGTGTCTGTAAACAATGTGCGTGCCGATTGTCTGTCTGTACTTCCACGCACAGTATTTTTATACCATACAGCGGACTATTCCGCAATATCCGCTCAGGTTGAGGAAGTGGACTGGCACCACGAGATTAACAGTCGGTCACTACAAGACGCCACCACGTTTTTTTATAATTATATTTATGAGCTAAGGGATAAATATATACCATCTAAAACAGTAACCTCGTGCAAGAAATATCCCCTCTGGTACAAAAAACCTTTAATAAAAATTCTTAAAGAAAAATCAAAATTTCATAAAAAATTTAAAAAGTACGGTAATTACTCTGATTACGAATCCTTTTCTCTGCTGCGTAAACGGGCTAAAGAAGTGGAAGAAGATATGTACAATAGCTATATAAATAAGACTGAAGACAGCATATCCAAGAACCCTAAAACTTTCTGGTCTTACGTGAAGGCCAAGCAACAGGGTAATTCTTATCCCTCCTCTCTTAAATATCAATCACGTAGCTCTAGCAACGGTAATGACATATGTAATATGTTTAGTGACTATTTCTTCTCCAACTTTTTGAGCAATTGCAATAGTACCGGTACTCCCTCTACACTCCATGCTTATACCTCAGATCAAATTGTGCCAGATATTCACGACATTGAAGTGCAGGAATCAGAGGTTTATGAATTGTTGAGAAGAGTAGATATAAAGAAATCTGCGGGTCCAGATACTATTCCCCCAATTTTTATAGTAAGTTGTGCCAAAACTCTCTGTATTCCTTTGTCACTTCTTTTTAAAAAATCGTTTTTTGTTGGGATTGTACCGAAAGTCTGGAAATTGGCGTATATCACTCCTATTCACAAAAAAGGACCTAAGGATCAAGTGATGAACTACAGGCCCATTTCCAAATTGTGCATTTTTGCAAAAATACTGGAGAGGATAGTCCATAAGCAACTCTACGCTACGCTAAGCCGCCATATTAGTGTCAATCAGCATGGTTTCTGTAGAGGTCGCTCCACCACAACTAATCTCATTACCTGTGCTGAGTACCTCACGAGTCATATGTCCCAACAGGGTCAGGTAGATATCATATATACGGACTACAGCAAAGCATTTGATCGTATAGATCATTCGCTTTTGATACACAAACTATCCGCCCTCGGCATCAGGGGAAATCTCCTCCGTTGGTTCATTTCATACATCGAGAATAGGTGTCAAACAGTAGTTCTAAATGGCTATACATCCCATCCAGTTCTTGTTCCGTCGGGAATTCCCCAAGGTTCGTTATTGGGTCCTTTACTTTTCAATATTTTTATCAATGATATATCACACTGTTTCACTCATTCTCAAATACTCTTGTTCGCGGACGACTTAAAAATAATGAAAGATATTAGGACCTTAAAAGGATTCTTCCGACCTCCAATTTGATTTAGATTGTTTCTATCGTTATTGTGCTACCAATAAACTTGAGTTAAATGTATCAAAATGCTATGTTTGTTCTTTCACGCGCAAATCTAATATTATTAAGTGCAATTACACATTTTCCGGCACCCCTCTAACCAGAGTTGACTCTATTCGAGATCTTGGTGTCACATTTGACTCTAAACTTCTTTTTGATTTGCAGTTTAACTATATAGTTACCAAAGCCGCAAAATCGTTGGGGTTCGTAATGAGAATAAGTGCAGTATTCAAAAAAATTAAAACATTAAAAATACTCTACTGCGCCTTTGTTCGAAGTCACTTAGAATATTGTTCTCAAGTTTGGAATCCTTGCTACGATGTTTATATAAATCGCATTGAGAATATACAAAAAAAGTTCTTAAGATATATCCAATTTCGTTCTAAACTTTTTCTTCCAAATTATGAAAGCCGGTGCAAGAAATTTCATATCCTTGCATTATACGAACGCAGAACAATAGCTGATATAGTGTTCTTGTATCAACTTGCGAACAATATCATTGATTGCTCCGAGTTGGTGAATAAGTTAGGGCTACGTGTTCCTTCAGCCATGCTCAGAAAACATCGGTTACTTCACGTACCGACTGTTTGCACCAATTACCGACTGAATAGTTTCATGGTGAGAGCGAGCAGAACTTACAATAAGACTTGTCAGAAGGTTGATATTGACCTATTCTGCAATACCACCTGCAGAATTAAAAATAAATTAGCCATTAACTTTTTTAGGATAGATACTTGAATAACTGATATTTATTAGTTTTATTTGACCTACTTTTTCAGCTAGTCTCCTTGATTTTCTTTGTGTTGATTGTGATTTTGTTTAATGTTACGTAAATTTCCACAAATATTCTAAATTTTTTACTCTCTTTATCTTTATGGTTTGTCTACTGGTTTTCTTATTTTTTTAAATTTATGAATATTAGCGAAAACTTGTAATTGGCCTTCATCCTTTATTGTATGTTTTATTTCTGTTCTAGCTGTAAGTTTTCTAGATTAATAAAATAAAATAAAATAAATAAAATAATATCTTCGTTTGGCAGACGGGTTGGCGATCGCAGTAAGATAGCCATAGTACGCAGAAGGAAGTCCTCTGGGATATATTCCCTCAGGTTTGCTTCTACGCCCCCCACAGGGTGAAACGGGGTAATACTTACCGTATGGGCAGTGGTTACCCTAGTGTCAGAGTTTTTCAAGCCGCCCAGTAGGCCTCTGACATGGCTTAACGACTGTTGTCTAATGACTACAACCGGGACCGACAGCTTAAAGTGCCCTCCGAAACACGAAGACGCTTAGAAATAAAACCACTTTGGTGGTCACCCATCTATGGACTAACTGCGAGGTTAGTTGCTTAACCTCGCCGATCACTTACGGACTGGAGAGAGCATCTAGTGATGATATTCTGATATTCGCTGCCGTCATCACACAGCAACTTTTAACACGCTCCATCAAAAGTTATTGCTCTTGAAATTATTATTGCTTTCCGATGTAAAGACTGTGTTACAATATCCATAGAAACGTTTAATGAGTCATAATATATAAGGTTTCGCCTTTCCATTAGGGAAATAAAAGATTTCTTGTGGTTTCTGACGCTTTTCCATCAGTAAAAGCATATCGAAATGCTAACTTATCCTAATATTATAAATGCGAAAGTTTGTGCGTATGGAATAATAATAATATAACCTGGGACATTATCCACACACGGCCATCTGTTCCCAAACTAAGCAGATCTTGTCAAAATCATTTATTCCGTAAAAAATTTACATTTATGTGGAATCGTCATATTTTTTTACCCTACCGTGCAGTGTATGACGTGGCAGCTACTGAGAAACACTGCCAGAAAACTCAGTAGGAATCCTTTTTTAAAATAAAATATACTTTAGATAAAAAAAATAGACTAAGATTAATTACAATCATGTGTGTTGACTCCAAGAACAACTCAATTCCAAGCACTTTTATCAATTAACTAATCAGAAATTTTGTAAAATGCCCTGCTACACAATTTGGCTTTAATAATTCTTTTAAACTTATTCGTAGACAATTCTCTAATATCATTGGGAAGTTTGTTATAGAATCTTATTAAATACATTGCCCCATAAAAGAGTTACTTATTGTACTATGGAAACCAGATAACTGATATAGGTACTACTTTTCTTTTGTAAATACAAACTTATATAGATAATTAAACTCAGACTCAGGACAAACAGACATGTTCATGCACACAAATATATGTCCTGGGTGGGAGTCGAACCGACGACCTCCGGCATGAAAAGCAAGCATTTGCCAACCACGCCAACACACCGGTCAGTTGTCGTCCTATTAAGCTGTTGGTCCCGATTGTAATCATTATACAACAGTCGTTAAGCCATTTTAGAGGTCTAATAGGCGGCTTGAACATTTCTGACACTAGATTAACCACTACCCATTGGATAAGTTAGTAGTATGTAAAAATATTTGTTCAATAAAAACATTTTCTTCTTCTTTCTTCTAAAAATCATGTGAAAAATAAAACTACTTTACCGTTAAAAACATCTAAAACAAACAACCGAGAAGTAATTGAAAATTTATCTCGAAATCGAAGACCTTAATCCAATTTGAAATTCAAGTCCCTGATTAAAAGATAATGTCTATGTCTGGGGCACTCGATTTCATTGTACGAGAGTCCCATATGATAAGTGTTTGATCCAAAGCATAGATACGTGAAAGAGTCCTTAAAACTCTTACATTTCTGGACCGATAATCACCGCAAGAATACAGGCTTTCATATGAAAATAACCGCATCAAAATAGGTTTATCCGTTTGAGATCTACGTTGCCATAGACAGGAAGGGATTTAACGGTCCTTTTGGCGTGGTTCGATTCCCACCCAGGACAGATATTTGTATGCATGAACATGTCTGTTTGTCCTGAGTCTGGGTGTAATTATCTATATAAGTATGTATTTACAAACCTTCGCACACTTCATCCGAACACAGGAAGCAACTAAGGAAATATGTTTAAAGTGAATAGAATGTCAGCTTAGTAGATATACCTAACTTCTCTTTGCCGGTTTTCCTTTTTCTTAGATTTTTGTGATTTGGCTTAAATAAATTGAAACTTTTTAAGGTACCGTAAAATAACGGAACTCTTATAGATTCGTCATATCTGTCTGTCCGTCTGTCTGTCTGTCTGTCCGTCCGTATGTCACAGCCACTTTTTTCCGAAATTATACGGACTATACTTTTGAAACTTGGTAAGTAGATGTTTTCTGTGAACCGCATTAAGATTTTCACACAATAATAGAAAATTACCCAAATTGTTGGGGGTTCCCCATACTTAGAACTGAAACAATTTTTTTTTATCAAACTCATACATACTATGAATAGGTCTTCAAAAATGATATTAAGTTTCCTAATATCATTTTTTTCTAAAGTGAATAGTTCGCGCGAGAGACATTACCAAAGTGATAAAATGTGTCCCCTCCTGTAATTTATAAAATAGGAGTGGGATATAACTAATAAAATATATGATGTACATTACTTTACAAACTTCCACCGAAAATTGGTTTGAACGAGATCTAGATAGAAGGTTTTTTTAATACGGAAATCGGTTTGCACCGAAAAAGTATCAATTGGACTGACATGTATGTATATGTCTCACTTATATCATACTAGCTGGCACCCGCGACTTCGTCCGCGACAATTTTGAATGATCACCTATGTAACTACTTACTTCTAGCTTAATCTAAAAAATATAGCTTTAAATACAAATAAGCAATGCAATATAAATTTAAGAAAACCTTTAAAATAACCTAACTAACAACGAAACTAATGACTACTTTGCTACTGTTATTTCAAAAGAAAAAACCCGATATCATCAACCAAAAACATCTAAGAAATACACATCAATTGTCCTTAAGGATAGCCAGTAAGTAAAATAAAGTAAAATAATAATCAACGATGCATTAATCACAAAGGTTGCGACCACGGCATTGATAGGTCTAAAATCACATTTTGTGAACGAAACCATAGCCCGATTACGCCATCTACTAACAAAAATATAAACTTGTAAAGCGGTAAAATTAAGATATGTGCTTTTTTGGGCGAGATTTCGGCGATTATCTTTTGATTTAGTTTTGGACTACCTTTTATTTCAAGCATTTATTTATTTTAACCGATATGCCATAAGTTACACGATCTGAAACGATATTAAGGCCATCTATGTACAAAATTGTGAACTTGTAGACCAGTAAAATTAAGGTTATTTTTTAGGTGCGATCATCTCGACACCAACAATTTATACTACGCTAACTCGAATTTTAGGTAAAGGTTTTTATTCCAATTTGATAAAAATGTCGTTTTTTAATTTGTTATAAAAATTATACAAAAAAAGAAGTTACAAATCTTATAAAACGCTAAATCTTTACTCTGATGACGACGGTGACTGCGACATTTTAACAACGTGGCATAAAAAACGAATGTATCTTAAATTCGAGTTGGCGTAAATAGTTGGTGTCGATCTATTAAATCAGTTTGGGATAAACTTTTTTAACAAACAAATTATTCCCTGAATTGTGATTTAAAACATGTATTGCTTTAATTTTAACTGAAATCCAAACACCAATTTTCATACGTTTATCTCCAAAAAAAGAAAAAAAGATTTTCATACAAATTTACATCCCCTATTTTACGTCCTTAGGGTTGGAATTTCCACAAATCCTGAAATATATATTTATAATTTTTAACTGAAAGACCAAAAACCGATTTTCATGGGTATACCTTAAAAAATTTCACATTTTTTATACTAACTTACATCCCCTATTTGTCACTCTTAGGGGTCGAATTCCCGAAAATCCTGAAATATAATAATATATATTTTACTTTTTTAACTGAAATGGCAAATACCAATTTCCATGCGTTTATCTTAAAAAAATAAAAAAAATAATAAAAATATTAACGCCCTTGGGGGTAGAATTTTCAAAAATCCTGAAATATATATTTTTATTTTTAACTGCAAGCCAAGCCAATTTCGCCGCCGATTTTTATCGGCGTCGAAATTTAAATAATTTTCTAGATTTATTTTGAATATAATATAAAGCACTTAATTTTAATATATATATAATTTTTTAGTTTGCATAAATAGTGTTTTTTTGCATTTGTGAAATAACACGTCAGGCAGTCTGATATTTTGCAAGAAACAGCAAATATGCATAGCGGGACCGTCACTTCCGCTTTGATCACTCAATCATCTACATCAACATCATCAAGCCTTCTTTTGGCTTTTTCAGAGAGGTACAGAGAGGTATGGTTGGAGCAGTTGCAAGCAGTGAAAACCTTTTTTTTTTTTTTTTAAAGACCGGGGGAATGCCTTCGCTTGCCTTTCGCAAAAAGTGTCTGCGGGTGGGTATGTCAGATTCGCACTAAATCTAACCTAACATGGACTTCTCTTGGCGCTTGATGGGGTTAGCCCAGGGAACGCGGGTATGCCTGGTGGTGGCCCTCAACAAGTCGGAGGCCATGATGTTCCATGGTCCCCGGCGAGCGCCGCCGCCCGGATCACACATTGTGGTCGGGGGGGTCCGGATCGCTGTCGAGCCTACCATGAAGTACCTGGGATTGGTGCTCGACAGCCGGTGGGACTTCGGACCCCACTTCCGGCGGCTGGTGCCTAAGTTGATGGGCGCGGCTGGGGCGCTGTCAACGCTGCTTCCTAATCTGGGGGGCCCGAGCGCGGCCTGTAGGCGGCTCTACGTGGGGATCGTGCGATCGATGGCCCTGTACGGGGCCCCGATCTGGGCGGCTGACCTGACGGCCGGTAGCATTGCTGTTCTGCGGAGACCGCAGAGAGCTATGGCCGTCAGAGTCATCAGGGGATATCGCACGGTCTCCTACGAGGCGGCCTGTGTACTGGCCGGATCCCCGCCCTGGGACCTCGAGGCGAAAGTACTCGCGTCACTGTACCGGTGGCGCGAGGAGATGCTGGCGCAAGGCGAGCGGCCAATGCAGCGACACATGGAGCTGCGTCGGTCGCAGCTTCGCGAGGCCCTGGTGGCGGAATGGCGGGACAGGCTCTCGCGCCCAACCGCCGGCCAACGCTCGAGTACCGGCCGGACCGCCTCGATAGTGACGAGTATCGAGGCGGTCCGGCCGGTACTCGAGCGTTGGCTCGGGAGGAGGCACGGCTCCCTGTCGTTTCGGGTGACGCAGGTACTCTCGGGGCATGGCTGCTTCGGGAAGTACCTGTGTCGCATAAACAGGGAGCCGGACGCCCGGTGTCACCACTGCGTCGACTGTCGGGAGGACACGGCGCTGCATACGCTGGCAGAGTGTGCCGCTTGGGAGGAGCAGCGCCGTGCCCTCATTTCTGGAGTAGGCAGTGACCTGTCGCTGCCGGCCGTCGTGAATTCGATGGTTGGCGGCGAGGAGTCCTGGGACGCGGTGGTTTCCTTCTGCGAGACAGTCATCTCGCGGAAGGAAGCTGCGGAAAGGGAGAGGGAGATCTCATCCTCTCACCCGGCCCGCAGCAGACGCACCGGGCGTCGGCGGAGGGCGGACAACGCCCTCTTCCAGCCCCCCTAAATGGGTCCAGGGGCGACTACACTACACATCTGGACCCGAGGCGGCGGCGCGACGTGTTCCACGCGCGCCCCTCTTAGACGTTGCGGGGGAGTTTAACACCTCACTCCCCCCGCTAATGCGAGGAGGCCCGCAGGTATGGGCCAGCACCAGCTAGGGGTTGCGGAAGTATCGTTTGTTCCCGCGACCCCCGGCGCAGGTGTGAGATGGAACACCGGGGTGGTTTTTAGTCAGTAGGAGTCTGACAGACCCCTCCGCCTCCCCCAAGGCGGAGGACATCCATGCAGGATTTTCCACCCCGCAAAAAAAAAAAAAAAAGGTAACGCGGGTATTCTGCTCCGGTTGGTACTCCCCTTTTGAGCCATATCCCAGATAGTTGGGACACGTACCCTGGGAGAGCTCAGGATTGCCCTACCCTATTGCTGACTCCTGCAAGTCCGGCACAGCGACTGACACAAACAGATCGCTGTCTTCCCGGAGCTTCCTCGAAGTCGAAGTCGAAGTCGAAGTCGAAGTCGAAGTCGAAGTCGAAGTCGAAGTCGAAGTCGAAGTCGAAGTCGAAGTCGAAGTCGAAGTCGAAGTCGAAGTCGAAGTCGAAGTCGAAGTCGAAGTCGAAGTCGAAGTCGAAGTCGAAGTCGAAGTCGAAGTCGAAGTCGAAGTCGAAGTCGAAGTCGAAGTCGAAGTCGAAGTCGAAGTCGAAGTCGAAGTCGAAGTCGAAGTCGAAGTCGAAGTCGAAGTCGAAGTCGAAGTCGAAGTCGAAGTCGAAGTCGAAGTCGAAGTCGAAGTCGAAGTCGAAGTCGAAGTCGAAGTCGAAGTCGAAGTCGAAGTCGAAGTCGAAGTCGAAGTCGAAGTCGAAGTCGAAGTCGAAGTCGAAGTCGAAGTCGAAGTCGAAGTCGAAGTCGAAGTCGAAGTCGAAGTCGAAGTCGAAGTCGAAGTCGAAGTCGAAGTCGAAGTCGAAGTCGAAGTCGAAGTCGAAGTCGAAGTCGAAGTCGAAGTCGAAGTCGAAGTCGAAGTCGAAGTCGAAGTCGAAGTCGAAGTCGAAGTCGAAGTCGAAGTCGAAGTCGAAGTCGAAGTCGAAGTCGAAGTCGAAGTCGAAGTCGAAGTCGAAGTCGAAGTCGAAGTCGAAGTCGAAGTCGAAGTCGAAGTCGAAGTCGAAGTCGGAGTCGGAGTCGGAGTCGAAGTCGAAGTCAAGTCAAGTCGACTCAAGTCAAGTCAAGTCCACCACCCTGAGAAAATCCGGGTCCAGTTTACATGTCAACGGAGGGAGCCACGAGCTAGCTACCATGCTAGCTCTAGCTTGTCTAGTAGGTACCATTTTGATGAGCTCGTCCCAGGACTGAGCTTGGCTTCCGCTATAGTGATCGATAGCACCTTGACGGCAACTTTATATGCCCTATGCGCTCCGACAGCCTCTCCTGCATTGCATCGCCTGCTCCGACGGGCCCGTTGGTTCCAACGACACGCTGCGACTTATTCCGATCAGAACTGAAAGCCTGCTAGGCTAGCTGTAAACGTCAAGTTAAAAAAAAAAACAACTCCTGGCAGTAAAATGGCTGGGTAGGATAATCCTGCAGTGGTTTAACGCTGGGAATACTTAAGAGTATTGGATGTTGGATGCTATATAATTATTAAATCAAACCAAATTTTACTTATTTTCACCAGCCACGCCGATTACGCCGATGACGCCGCCGCCGACGACATATTTGATGCCAAACGCCGTCGCCGATCATTTAAGCATCGGCGCACATGTCTAGTACCTACTTATTTTCATGCGTTTAACTTCAAAACTATAGCTTTTTCATACAAACTTACATTCCCGCTTATTTTACGCTTTTAGGGGTTGAATACCTAAAAATCCTTAAATATATATTTTTAATTTTTAACTGAAAGGCCAAATACCAATTTTTATGCGTTTAACTTAATAATTTACACATTTTTCATACTAACTTGGCACCCCCGTTTTACCCCTTTAGGGGTTGAATTTCGAAAAATCTTTCCTTATTCCTTGCCTACATTATAAAGAAAACATCTGTGCAAAATTTCAACTTTCTAGGGCCAAGGGTATGGGCTGGGCGTTGATGAGTCAGTCAGTCAGTCAGGACTTCTCTTTTTATTTATATAGACTAGGTAGTTTTAAAAACATACATTCTTACATATAGACTCACGCCTGTTTCCCAGAGGGATAGGCAAAGACAACGGATTTCTACTCATATTTGTCACGATTATTGCACATGCCTCGTTTACTCTAGTTATTCTTGAGAACATCTCCAAGTTGGTCAGACTATGTATGTTCGACGAGGTCTTCCTCATCCGGTTGTTCTATTATTTGTTTTTTTCATTCATCAATTTTAAGTGCCCAAACCATCTCAGCATAGATTTTTCAATCTAGGTTTAACGATGTCAAAAAAAAATTAACATCCTAAATTTTTTCAAATTTATTTGCAAGTATAGAATAATGACGTAAGAATTATTATATCGACGGTGAAGAGACAAATTCCCCGTTACCGTGTGATACATAATGTTGTGGGCACCCATCTATGGGCTGTCCACGAGCCTAGTTGCTTAACCTCGCCGATCACTTATGGACTAACGAGAGCATCTAGCTATGAGCGCCCGGTGCGCGTATAAGCGCACAGTTTTAGTAGTTTGGAAATTCTATGTATATCTATCTCCCTCATACGATCTATTAGAGAGAGAGAGATGTAATAATATATTATAGATGTAATTTGTAATGTTTTCGAAATCCGCAGGCGAACCAAAGTCACCGACATAGACCGAAGAATTGCAAAACTGAAGTGGCAGTGGGCGGGGCACATAGCTCGTAGAACCGATGGCCGTTGGGGCAGAAAGGTTCTTGAGTGGCGACCACGACGAGTGAGTGAAGACGCAGCGTGGGCAGGCCCCCTACAAGATGGATCGATGATCTTGTGCGGGTCGCTGGAAACAGCTGGATGCGAATAGCGCAAGAGCGGCAATTGTGGAGATCTTAGAGATATGATCATGATGATGATGATGATTGTAATGTTTTGACTGCACGTGTGGCGCTTAGACAGTCGCCTAGTCGTTTCGTGTCGCGGGTTGGAGTCCCGCGCCGGACAACTATTTGTGTGACCCATAAATAGTTGTTCTGAGTCTGGACGTAATTGGTGTCCGTCTATTATATGTTTGTAAAGTACCCCGCGACACAGGGATTAGTTTCCCTAATGCGGGTGTTGTCTTTTAACACGAAAAAATAAAAAGTAAATTTAAATTTGTTAAGCAATGTTTAAGACAGAACCTCTACCAATATCTACTAATTGCGTTAAATAAAACGCAAGCAGTCGAAATTTAGAGCCTGTGCACAGCATGTTTTTTAAACGCGCCGTCGACGAGCGTTTTAGAAACGCGGATCGACGGCGCGCTTTTATCCTACAGGGGCTCTACCGGCTAGGTCGCCGAACATCGATTTCTTAAATCAATCATTAAATCGGCTTCCATAACCACATGTGACGTCATAAATGGTCCGGAATGGATTGTCAACGTTAAAGCCAATTTAACAATTGATTAAGTAATTTTGCCCCAGTTTGGTATCTGAATCGATACAAATACGATGCTAACGCGCGTCTGTATCGCTACAAACGCGCGTCAACGGCGCGCTTAAAAAACGTGGTGTGAATAGACCCTTAAAGTGACTGAAACAAGTCATTCTAGAGATGAAACCTAACTACTAATCATCATCATCATCATATCAGCCGAAGGACGTCCACTGCTGGACAAAGGCCTCCCCCAAGGATCTCCTCAATAGCCGGTCCTGCGCTGCCCGCATCCAGCGGCTTCCCGCGAGCCGCACAAGATCGTCGGTCCACCGTGTAGGAGGCCTGCCCACGCTGCGTCTCCGATTCGTGGTCGCCACTCGAGAACCTTTCTGCCCCAACGGCCGTCAGTTCTACGAGCTATGTGCCTTGTCCACTGCCACTTCAGTTTGGTATAGTATTAATTACAACTACTAAACTATAGTCAAAATCGTCCTCTATCATTACTTCAAATGTAACACTTCGTAAAGTTTAAGTTAAGTAACTACCAGTAAATATACTCTTGGCGTAAACAAGAAAAGGGCTACTTAATTACTGCTTAAGTTACTGCTTTTGATGGAGTATGTATTTGGCTAAACGTAACTGTCTATCTGTAAGTTATTTGTTTAGTAATTAAAGTTTAAGTGTAACAGTATAATAAAAACCTCTTGTCTGCCTCGTTGGTCTAGCGGTAGCGTGGACTACCGCAGATAATGAGGTCCTAGGTTCAAATCCCGGCAGGGGCTAAAATATGATTTTGGTATTTTTTTGTTAAGAAAATTTCCTAGTATCAGCCCGTAGTCTGAGAGTTGACGGTATTACACTCCCGTGCCTCGGAGAGCACGTAAATCCGTCGGTCCTTTACCTACTTCCGATCTTGTGTGATCAGCGTTACAGTAATAATTATTATTTACTGTAGCATTTGCTGGGGTAAACGCCTTTCCTAGCTTGTAATAATAATGTTGCATGCTTCATAAGGAACTATTATGTAAACTAAACGTAATTAGTTATATCGTTTTAGATGTAAACTAATATAGGATTATCTGTGCTTGTTGGGAATAAATGTTTTTTGTTTTAGTCGTCCCATCGGATCATAAGAGTAATGGAGTAGAAAGTGCCCCTGTGTTTGCACAACTGTCTGTGCGCTATAAGCCGCTGGATACGGATAGCGCAAGACCGGCAATTGTGGTGTCTTTTGGGGAGGCTTATAACCAGCATTAGATATCTTCCGGCTAATATAAAGATGATGAAAGGAATCAGAACTTCGATTAAAAACAAGTACTGGTTTCCCTGCCTCGATCTACACGTAACCATGTATGAGGTTCGAGAAATACCTATTTGATGACTATTGATGAGTACCTAGTTGGCCTAGTTTACCTAGCTGGCGATGAACCTATGATAATGGTTAAGTACGACGTCCGTAGGTACTGCTACGTCATTGGAGTGTGCGCTCAGTAATTGTATAAGATAATAAACACCTTGTAAATTATAAACATCTGTTTACATTTGTAATTTTGAACTGTATTTACTGTAGTTCACTGAATTTTTAATTTAACACGTATTTGCTTTGTTATATACTAAATTAGTTTCTTGGAATAAAGTTTATTTTTCTTTATTTTGTATTGGATGATAGAATTTGTATGAATACAAATAAAACTGCACTTTAAAAGTCTTATTATTTGACTTACGGTCCATTTATTTTGACTGTATAGGGTTTATATTACAATAATTTCCTTAGTTTGAATTATTTTGGAAAAAATATTACCTTTATTATAAATTATATAAATCGATTCAGTAAACGATTCTGAACTAACTATTTTCAAGATGTGCGTTAGTTAAGTTACATGTTGTATAACTTGGGACAACAAACACACTGCCATCTGATCCCAAATTAGGCAGAGCTAATACTATGGCGACCATAATATATATGATAAACATATACAACATGTAACGTAATTAACGCACACCCTCAAACACCCCAACTAGAATATTATGTTGTAATCATAATACATACACTGAATTTTTTATTTAACATGTATATGCAATGTTGTATACTAAATTAGTTTATTGGAATAAAGTTTATTTTTCTTTATTTTGTATTGAATGATGGAATTTGTATGAATACAAATAAAACTGCGATTTTAAAGTCTTATTACTTTGATTTACGGTATTTTAATTTCTTTTGACTGTACAGGGTTAATATGACAATAATTTACGTAGTTTTAATTATTTTTGAATAAAAAATTACATATATTAAAAATGATATAAATCGATTCAGTAAACGATTCTGAACAAACTATTTTCAGGATGTGCGTTAATTAAGTTACATGTTGTAAGAAATCCCTGTGTCTCGGGGTACTTTACAAACATATAATTGACGGACACAAAGTACACCCAGACTCAGAACAACTATTTGTGGGCCACACAAATAGTCCAGCGTGGAAATCGAACCCGAGACACGAATCGGCGAGGCGACTATCTTAACCGCTGCGCCACACATACATAGCCAGAGAAATTACACTCAGTACTAATCACAGCAAGGTGTATCCTGGATTGGGATCAAACACACGACCCCTGATTTAACAGTCATAGTCACCAACTACTAGACAACAGGTGAATGAAAAACATACAATTTCTAGAAAACATCCAAACCATGACAAATACGAAGATCGAACCCGCAACCGTTGGATCACAAGGCAGGGTCACTACCTACCAAGTCACAAGACTTAAAATCCATGGAGGAATACACTTATATCTGTCTATTTATATATATAAAAATCAATTGCTGTTCGTTAGTCTCGCTAAAACTCGAGAACGGATTTATCTTATCTTGGTCTTGAAATGTTTGTGGAGGTCTAGGGAAGGTTTAAAAGGTGAGAAAAATTCGAATAATTGCCGGGAAAATACTAAAAACCACCTTTTTTTTTCCCATATAAATTTTTTCATTAAGATATATTCTATACAAAAGTGTAGGTCTTTTATTTATCGATTGAGGCAGAACTAAGCCTGCCGGGTCAGCTAGTGGGAAATAATAACTTACTTACTTATTTATCGTATGGGCAGTGGTTTCCCTAGTGTCAGAGTTGTTAAAGCCGCCTAATAGGCCTATGACATGGCTTAACGACTGTTGTCTAATGAATACAACCGGGTCCGGCAGCTTAACGTGCCCTTCGAAGCACGGAGACGCTCATAGAAATTTTGTGGTCACCCAACTTTGGACTGACCACGAGCCTAGTTGCTTAACCTCGCTGATCACTTGTGGACCGGTGAGGGCATGTAGCTATGAGCTAGCTAATAACTAGGAATTTATCTTATAGTTCTAAATCAATATAGAATACTCATTGAGTAAGTAAAGTAAGTAAACATCCATTTAACTTAATATTTCATTTCGGCTGCCTTTTTATTGGAATCGGCCATCGAAAAAGCTATATAGCTTAGCGTAAATTTATGGGGTTTAAGATATTTTATTTTCTCAAAAGAATCACAATTCACTTTTTATGAGAAACATATATATAGTTTAAAGTAGGCTTAAATATTAACGCGGGCGGTTTCTGAGCTACCTACGTTCGACTTTCATGTATATAAAACAAATAACAAAAACAAGTTAAACTAAAAACTATTATAAAACCAAGTATATAATATAATAAATAAGTAGGGTATTTAAAGAAAAGATAAAATAAAATAACCATTACTCCGCTACAAACATACCAGTGACAGATGATCGTTACATACCACCTACGCACGGATCTAGCGCACCTGGATGTGTCAAGGGCGTACCACGCTCAGTAGTATGTCATGAAAACTGTTTGGTAAAACTTATATAAAACAAACACTTATAAGTAAACAATATATATCTAGCTAAATTATAGTCATAATTACAGTGAAACTATATTAGTAGCCGTTACGCTGTGAATGAGGTGAAATTTTAATAGGCGCTTAAAAGTATGAATGCTTTTTGCTTCTTTTATGGGTTTTGGTAGCTTATTATATAACTGGGCACCTTCGTACAGTATACTTTTCTTGCCATAGTTTGTACGTATTCTAAGTAGGTTTATGTCATTTGCATTTCTCAACCGAATTTTCTGAAAATGATATTTTTTGGTGAAGCTTAATTGTGTGTGTATGTCTTTGTTCAGAATTTTTCTGACTAATATGCAGTTATAATATTTATATGTTTGTAGTATATTCATTATTTTTGTATCCTTATAGATTTTTTGAGTAGGTGTCAAGAAGTCATAGTGGAATAATGTTTTTAATAATTTATTTTGAGATATTTGTAGGATATCGAGGTTTGTTTTGGCGGCTGTTCCCCATACCTCAACCAGATAATCAATGTGTGGCTTTATAAGAGAGTTATATATATGGTGTCGGATTTGTGGGGGTATACATCTCACTGTACCACGAAGCATACCACTTAGAGATGTCAGTTTCTTTTTTATTTTATTTATATGCGGTTTCCACGTGAGGTGACTGTCTAAATGTAATCCTAAATATTTTTCTGTATCTACTTTAGAAATGTTCTGGTTGTTTATGGTTAAAGGTGCATGTTGGTGAATTTTTTTATTTTTTGCTGAAAATGTTATGTAGTTGGTTTTAGAAACGTTTATTGTTAATAAGTTAGATAAGAGCCACTCATTTAATTTGTCTAAGTCATTTTGTGCGTTGGTTATAATGGTACTAATGGAATGTCCGAAATAAAATAGGGCCGTATCATCAGCATATAAGGTTAAGTCTCCTTTAAGTCCAATTTGATGTATACTATTTATATAAATCAGGAACAATAGTGGTCCTAGTATAGAGCCTTGTGGAATACCAAAGGTAACTGGCGCTGGGCTACTCAAAGTTTTTCCGATTTTGACTACTTGCTGCCGGTTTGAAAGGTAGGATTTCAGGATTTTGTGCGCAGTTCCTTCGATTCCTATAATTTTTAGTTTTTGCAGAAGTTTGTTGTGACTTATCGTGTCAAACGCCTTTTGTAGGTCTATGAATATACCCATTGCAACCTGCTTGTTATCAATTTTTGCCTTTATCTTAGTTACAAGGTCGATTGTAGCTGAAAGAGTGTTACATTTTCGTCTAAATCCGTATTGCTTTTCGTATAGAAAATTCTGTTTCTGTAGAAATTCGTTTAGACGTAAATATATCACTCGTTCATAAACTTTTGACAAGATGGGGAGAACAGAGATTGGGCGGTAATTGCTAGGTTCTGTCTTACTACCGGATTTATGGATGGGTGTTACTCTAGCTATTTTAAGACTATCCGGGAAGGTTCCTTGATCTAGATTGACGTTTATGCAGTTGGTGAGCTTTTCTAATATAAGTGGCGTTACGCATTTTATTGATTTAGCGGTAATACCGTCCAGACCTTTGCTAGTATTATTATTTAGATTTTGTATGATGGTACCTACCTCGCGAACAGTTGTGGGCGTAAAACAAGTAATGATTAGATTATTATCCAGTCTTTTTTGGTCAGTGGGTGTAATGTGATAAAAGTTTGGAATTTTACTGGCCAAGATCATACCAATATTGGAGAAATAATTGTTGAATTGGTCACTGATTTCTTTCTCACCATTGAAGACACCAAGTTCAGTTTGCAGCTTCGTGGGTACAGCAATTTCCTTTATTTTATTCATTGAGAGGCTATTTATAAGACTCCACATTTTCTTGGGTTTCTTTGTGCATTTAGAGAATGCTTTGTAGTAATAGTGGGATTTGGTTTTTTGTATTTTCGCTAAGACTTCGTTTCGTTTTTCTATAAATTCTTCTTTTTTAACATCGTCATTTGGACTAGCCTTATGTTTACTCCATAACAAGTTTCTTATATTAATTTCTTGAATGATGTCTTTATTAATCCATTCTTGTCGGGGTCGATTTTGTACCTTTAGTTTACTGGTTTTACATTTCCTCATGCAGGACATGAAATTTTCTTCTAGTATTTTATAAGAATAGTTTTCATTTTTTCTAACATTTTCAGTCATGGCTATATATAATTGGTCGTAGTTAATTGCTTCGTATTCTAGTTTTGGTGGAGTTTTATGTTTTTGTCTTTCAATTTCTAAATATATCTGTTTATGGTCCGAAATAGGTGAATCAAATAATGCAAAGTTGAAATTATCGTTTTTTAAATTTGTGCATACATGGTCAATTATAGTTTTTGTAGTGGATGTAACACGGGTGCAGAATGTTGGGTCAATGTTGTTCAGAATTTTGTATCCGTTTTCTTCTAGAATATCTTTGTAAACAGTAATTGAGTGATCTTCATTCAGCAAATTTAGGTTGAAGTCTCCGAATATTATGCCTCTTTTAGACTTTTGAAGTTGGCCGTCATATGTTTCGAAAAATGATCTGATGTTCGTGCTTACTGGTTTTCTATAAACGGCGCCAATGTCCAAGCAATAATTTTCAAGGTGTATCCAAAGATAGTGGTTATCGTTCAAACAGCGTTCAGTAATCTCAAGGTGTTTCAAGCTATTATGCGCAAATATTGATACGCCTCCTCCCCTGGTCTTGGGTCTAAAGCTGTAAAAGTGTTTATATCCGGGTATCTGAGTTCGTTTAGCCTCGTCTGTGCTTTTGATCCAAGTTTCGCTTAAGATTATTATATGAAGATGGTGCTTAAAAGATTGCACTATGCATTTCAGCTCGTCTAATTTGTATGGTTTCATAATGCTACGCACGTTTGCATATAAAAATCTAATAGAATTCTTTTTGGGTATAATATTATCATAGTGATCGTAAATTTGATGTGAAATATTGTTTATGTGCTTAGTGATCGGTTTTTCCGTACTAGGTATGGCTTCATTTAGTTTTTTGATGGCTTCTCTATAATTTTAGGTACGCCTTGTATATATTTTATTATAAGGTTGGTATTTCCATCTTTGTGTCTGCGTTTGAGGTCCTCTGTTAATTCCTTCATATATTTTTTTTGCTGTGGAGTTTGATCGGAGTATATCTTGGTGGTATCATCTACTAATTTATTTTTGTTGCGTAAAATACCTTTGGCTGTCTGTTTCAAATTAAAACAAATCTTAACTGGGCGATTTTTGTTCGGGATATATTTCCCAAGCCGCAAAATAGATTTAGGCTCTGGGCAGGCAGAATCAATATTTTTTAATATTATATTGACTCTTTGTTTGTCATTTTCCTTCCGTTCATCTTTGTCCAATGATATCGGTTCAGGTATCCCTACTATAACAACGTTCTTGCTTCGAAAATCTCGTTCCCTTATTTCCCTGAGTATAGATTCTGTCACGCTGGAGCTGGGCATAGGTTGATTGGTAGGTGATGGAGGCGTCATCTTAAGTTTAACTACATCGATTTCTAAGGATTTCACAATTTTTTCATTCTTTTTCTCTTTATCTTGTAGGGTCTGTATAGCAGATTTATTTGAGTCTATCTTCTCGTTGATTGATTTAATTTCTGAACAAATCCTTGTCATAAATTCATTTTGTTTTGTTTCGATTGACTTAAGTGAGACCAAGATTATAGACATTTGCTCACCCAGAGTTTTCAGTTGCTCAGTGATGTGATTGTTGTCGTCTGTATCCTTCCGTTTATATCTAATTGTAGCTCTACTTGTATCTGCGAAATCTGTACGGTGTTCGTCAGATAGCATATTCAAATGTGAGTCACTTCGTGATGTTGAAAGGTCGCTTCCAGTCGGAGAACGTTGCGCGCTCATTTTATATCTTTGTAGATTTTTTGTTACCACGTTGGTGTATGAGCGGGACGGGATTTAGAACATGCGTCCGTCTCTTTCCTTCGGTGGTGTGACGGGGTTTCTTATCAGTGACTTGAGGTGCAGCGACGTAAGGGTACACTGACGAGTTAATTCACTTTAGCACTAATTTGATAGAACATTAGTTCGAAATTTACTTGAGTGATACTTCCAATTTAAAAATTTAATTTGCGATGCGTCTGCTCAGCTAACGCGCCCGCACGCGCGGGCGCGTTAGCTGAGCATTTATGAGTCAATTTACCAAATAAGTTACTAAAATATATAGAATTGCCCTGAAGTTTACAAGGTTTATAAAACTAGTTCAAAGGACTATTTCTATCAATATATTTTACTTACTTATTTACATACGTTTTGTAGTTTTATTTTATAACATACTAGCTGTGCCCCGCGGTTTAACCCGAGTTAAATTTTATAAAATATCACAGCTCCTCCCCCGTATGTGATAGCGTGATAATATTCATGCATATTTTGAAGCAAATCAATGCAGTACTTTTTGAGCATACCCTGGATATGCATACAGACAAAAATTCTAAAAACAATTTTTTGGCTTCATTGTTTCATTTAATTTTATACCTATAGGTATAAAATTAAATGAAACAATGTAATTCAATAAAGAAAACATTTATTGTAGGACGATTATTCATCATCATCGACCAAATCACCTGAAACTAATCCTCGCGTCCCTGAAACATTAATTGCTCATCTAGTTTTCCATGACCAGACTCTATCAGTTTGTTTTATAAATCACTCCGTAATATAAAAACTTCAGAAGATCCAAATCCTATAATAAAAAGAAATAAAAAATAGAATCATTTAAAAATATTACTCAAATTTACTACGTTATAGAGCTAGTAAATTTGTGATTTACATACATTGGGGCAAATATGGGCTTTAATTTTAGTTATATATTAAAAGAGTATGTTATCAGGTATAATAATATACCAAAATCTTAGCAACTAGTGACAACTAGTGGTACTTTAACACCTTGAGTTTACTCAAAAACAAAGAAATACTAAAACATATTAAAAATCTGTTATTATAAGTAATAACCAACTAATAAATATGTTCAAAATACATTGTTTAAAAGCGTAATTATATTACTTACCAGATACCGAGGCTTCCATAGTATATTTTTTATAAATAATCACCCAAACTTAACATTGAAGTACATAAAAAAAAATCCTAAATCGTACTGTCTGCGAGAGGCGTATGCTTCGACTGACATTTCTCGAAAATTACTGTGTGAGATCGCAAAAAAAAAACCGGCTATCGGACTGCTGGTTCTCCCTGCTCTTTTTGAGCCATAAACAACAGCAATAGAAAAAACTTTTTGCCAGCGATTCATACGTTATTATATTACGGAGCGATTTATATAACAAACTGATAGAGTCTGGTCATGGAAAACTAGATGAGCAATTAATATTTCAGGGACGCGAGGATTAGTTTCAGATGATTTGGTCGATGATGATGAATAATCATTCTACAATAATGTTTTCTTTATTGAATTACATTGAAATGATTTCTGTCTCTGTCTGTCTCTTCTGTCTCTATTGTTTCATTTAATTTTATACCTATAACAGCTCATCTTTATATAGTTCCATTGGAGTAATTTTCCAAATAATAATTTTTTGTGGATTTCTATACATAAATAACAGATTCCAAACCAAAACATGCTTTGTGGTGTTAGCTGATACTAAAACACGACACACAATAAGTAAAATAATTTTTGCCATGTTTTCATGGCATCTGCCCCACTGTGCGACGTTACCTCTTGTATATCCGAGCTGATACCCTTGCCGAGGTACACCCCAGTTGAAGTTTCAACAAGGCATCAGGACAAGTACCTTACAAATTTGCGTGTTCCTGAACCCCAGGGGTCCATAGTTTCAAACGCAAACGGAAGAAAAATATACTCATCACCGGAAAAAGCATACTTTCTCCGCTGGTAATTAAATTCATTTTCAAATTAGTATATGCTTATTACAAAAAGAAAATGGCAGGTCAGAAGTACCCTAAACCGGCGAGCACGTATGAAGAATATAATGACAGTAACCGAGGCAAAAGAGGTGTGCAAAGATCGTGACAAATGGATATCCGTTGTCCCTGCCTACCCCTCTGGGAAACAGGCGTGAGTCTATGTATGTGCTTATTGATTGTGCTGTATTTTTATTACCCGACTGCGGGACGCAAAGGGTAATGTGTTTATCAGGCTATGTATGTATGTATGTTCCTTTGAAGCACTATACAGACCAAACGCCTGGACCGATTTTAATGATTCGCACGTCAATCGATTCCTTTCAGTCCGGAAAGTGTCACTAAAGACATGACGTTAGTGAAAATTCAATATGGCGGCTACTGGACGCCATATTGTGAAAATTTAAAAAAATAAAGTCAACAAACTATGTCATGTGGGGTATCGTTGAATAGGTATTTAAAAAACATTTTTAGTTTTCTTTCAACATTTTTCGATTTGACCGGCCGTTTAGGAGCTATATTGATTTAAAGTTGCGTAACAACTATTCTCACATATAGATTTTAAAACAGTAGAAAATTACGATGAAAAGACGAAAACTCCGTATGACTGTGCGTGTGAGTGTTGATGGACATATAATAAAGTATCTATTAGGTATGTTGGACTACCTAAAGTATCTAACGTCTAACACGGTCGCCCATCTCCAACTTCAAACGATTTAGTACTTAACTTCACTTGAAAAACTATATATACCAACCGAAATCGAATTGTTTTAAATGCAATGACAAAGATATAAAGAACAACGTCCCTTTGGTTGGTGTGAGAATCGAACTATCAACAACCAGATTTCATGCGCTTTGTGGACAAGGTAAAATTTAAAGAAAAATGTTACCTTTAATATTATGTTGGGGAGTAACTGTACACAAGTTGCAAGGGACTACTTGGAATCGAGCCGTTGTCGATCTCAGTTCGTGCATTTTAATTTTGAATTGAATCGAATTTTTCATAAAGCCAGGTTAAGTCTTTAGATGGTTTAATTATTAGTACTCTATACCACCGCAAGCCACTAAACAATCCTCATGATATCAAATATCTCAATGAAATCACGAGATTGCGAAATTTGCAGTCATATAACAATAACAATGACTGACTTATCTCTCAGCTTAAAGAGCTTAAGTAAGTATTAACGTGATATTTGGTTCGGATGTTTATTTATTCATTATCATATCATAGATTAAAAAATATAGATTAAAAAGAAAACAGTAAAAAAAAATGCCACTCTGGAATGTGGAACTCTAATTAAATATTGCCAATCGGACTATCTCGTAAATAAGCATGGACTCTTTTTCTTTTCTATATTAATGTCATACCAGATATAACTCATTATACATGCACTTTGTTTGCTTTTACTTTGAGGAAGGGGAGGTGGTCAAAGACCTCAATTTTAGGTTTTACGCTAATATTTCAAAAATGGCGCGTTTTAGCAAAAAATGTTCTAAGATGAAATGAAAGCTATATAATTTTTTTAATAATTTTTTCTATAACTTTGATACTTTTCCATATCCCATCCGTTTTGTTTGAATTTCTGTCTGAACTTCTGTGAATGATTCACATTTTTATTATCTTAGCTCGCCTTCCTCAGTGGTAAGTGGTTCTTGCTGAGAGGGCTCTCAATCATCTTCATGGTCATTCTCGTCGTCTTCCTCGCTAAAAGACACGCCGTTGAAGCATTTCCCTTGGCAATGAAGGCGCGCAGTAGAACATTTCAGAATAGCTTTGCGACATCCACATTTGCTGCTGCTACAATCCTTGGTGCAGCGACAAAATATTGTTTTTAGTAAAACCTGGGGCGCCGGTAAATCTTTTGTTGTTCTTGGCGCCAAGATATCACCATAAATTTTTCCACCCCTACTCTAGAGGGAGCAGCTCATTCCCAAGCCACTGCTACTCTAGCTACTCTCTTAGTGGCTGTGTGGTGACGGCCTAGAGAATATCTCATCCCGCGGGGGGACGTAGAAGTCGTCCCGAGGGAATATATACCAGAGAATGGGCAGCAGCGTTCTCATGAGTACTAATGTCTACCTTACTGCGATTGCCAACCCGTTTGCCAAGCGTGGCTATTATGGCAGATCCCCTCAAATGAAGGACACAATTAAACCGCGGCCCCCAGTCCTGGTAGCCCTGCTATTCCCAGCCGTGGTAATAGCCGTGGTTACGGCAGGGCAGGGGGTGCTAAGAATCCCCGGCAGATTCCGCGTTACCAAAACCGACGACCTCTGGCCCTAGCAACACACGCACACTGCGGACCGACGAGAAGATGATCGTACTGGAGGAAGAATTGAGCAGGTTACATTGGGACATAATAGGTTTATCTGAAGTTCGAAGAGAGGGGGAGGACATTATAATCCTGAAATCCGGGAATCTGCTCTATTTCCGGGAGGGCGACCAACTGTCCCAAGGTGGTGTTGGGTTCATAGTACACAAGTCCCTCGTCCACAACATACTGAAAATCGGGAGTGTGTCGACTAGGGTTGCGTACCTTATACTCAGAATTAACAAGTGGTATTCGTTGAAGGTCATACAGGTTTACGCGCCGACTTCGACGATGAGGTTGAGGTCATGTATGAGGATATTTCTAGATCCATACATACCTCGAACTCTTATTTCACTGTGGTCATGGGGGACTTTAACGTGAAGCTGGTTAATTTGCTGGGGCAATTTGTAACTGGAGACCGGAATCCCCGGGGCCAAATGTTGGCCGACTTCATGGAGAAGGAGGGACTCTTTATGATGAACTCCTCTTTCAAGAAGCCGGAAAACCGCAAATGGACCTGGGTAAGCCCCGATGGTAAAAAAAAACGAGATAGACTTTATCTTGTCGACTAGTAGATAGATGTTCAATAACGTCTCAGTAATCAATACGGTTAAAACCGGGAGCGATCACCGACTGGTGGGAGGCTCATTGAACCTAAATGTCAAGCTCCAGAGGTTCCGCCTGATAAAGTCTACGCTCCGACCTTTACCCATCTACGTCCAAAACCCTGAACCCTTTCTACTGGAACTGCAAAACCGTTTCGAATGCCTAGCAGATTGCGAGGAAGTGGACTCATACCACGACAGGCTCGTAGAAGCTGTCCATACGGCTGGGTCTAAGGTCTTAAATGCCCACCGTACAAACAGAACCAAAAAGATCTCTGACTATACCCTGCAGCTTATGGACGAAAGACGGAAAATGGTTCTGACATCCTCTGATGATGCTACCAGATACGGGCAGCTCAACAGACAGATCTTAAAGTCTTTGACTCGCGACACGCGTCAATTTAATACAAATTGTATAAAGAAGCTATTGAGCGGAACAAAGGCTCTAAAGTGTTTGCAAGAGAACTATTTGTTGGACTGAGGCAACTGACGAAGCTGAAGACTGAGGATAGCAGAATCGTCACGTCTAGACCTGAGTTGCTGGGAGACATCGAGAGGTTCTACGGACAGGTGACTGGGTTTTCGTATACGAAAAGCCAGTCACCTGTCGATAGTTGTGCCTCAGATCCCAGAGCACGACTAACCCAACACTTACCGACTACATCCCGGACGTCAGCCTGTGCGAGATTAGAATGGCTCTCGAACAGCTTAAGAACAACAAGGCGCCTGGTGATAATGGAGTTACGGCAGAGCTTCTGAAGGCGGGTGGTCCAATCATTCATCCATCCAACCAATCCTACGGGCCCTTCAGAATTTATTTAACTCCGTCATACTAGAAGGTCAAACGCCACAAGCATGGCACAGGGGTGTGGTGGTGCTCTTCTTCAAAAAGGGCGATAAAACCCTCTTGAAGAATTACATTGAGAAAGGTCACTTTTGCTGGTGTCCCATACCATTTCAGGCAGCACACCTTCCCAGCTTCTGCAACATCACTATGGTTGGAGCTTGGGTTGTAAAAGATCTTTGCTGCTTCCTGAATAATTTCCGAATTTAAATACAATTTACAGAAACCCACCTTGCTTCTTCTAAACGTGGTATCGTAGCCGGTAAATGAGTGTAAGAAGAGGATGTGTTCATATCCATGCTATTGCATCTCATTTTTTGTCATTCATTTATTCATCGTCATTTTTCAGTTTTAGCCAGTAAGGTTGCGTTTCCTACAGTGAGCATTGAGCGAAAAGCAATCTTCATGATGTTTTTCCCGCCTAAGCTCAGTTATCTGCTGTTACAAAAAAACGCGATATCTTACTGTTACCGCCCTTACCTCGTGGAGGTACTCCCAGCTTATGTTAAAATAAATTTTGAGATAATTCGGGCATCAGGTAATGGTCATCACGCTGAATAACTCATCGTCGACTTGTTCCAACTAATATGTTAGTGGGTTTGGTTTCCGCACTTAGTCCCGATGAGGACCATTGTATGTGAGCCATGACGGCCTTCACTCCATCCAGCACACCTCCCTCCAGAAGCATATCAGGTCTCCTAAACTTCTCAAGGCATCTGTAAGAGTTCCGCTGAATAACTTAAATTTTCTATATTTCTGGAGCGTGTAGCTCATAAACGAATGAAAATATGAAAAAGTATATGCGATCAAAGTAATAGTGAATTTTGTAAGCTTTAATTTTATCTCAGAATATTTTTTGCTAAAACGCACCTTTTTTAAGATATTAACAAAAAACCTAAAATTGATGTCTTTGTCCCCCTCCCCCCTCCTCTCTCCGCCTCACCTCCTAGACGTCAGGACTTTTAGTATGTTTTCCCTCTAAGTACTCTGAACAAGTTTCTGAAAATATCCCTTAGGTTCCTGCTCACGGACTCTATACCCTCTTTTGAGTCATTCCTTAATCGGACTAATAACAGTTGATCGTTATTGTGACTGGAAATTGCACATTGATCAAATATGCATCAGAATCTAATAAAAATAGGTTTGTATACGTTTTGTCACGACTTCGCAAAACAGCCTTATTACCAATCGATATTGATAGTATATCTATGGGGCAATTCAACAGATAAATCGAGAGCATTTCTATTGCAAAAAAATGCGTTAAAGCAACTACAGGTACTCCTCCGTTTGTCACATGTAAATCATTGTTAAAAGGACTAAAAATTATGACTAGTGTGTTTGTACATTTTTCAAATTGGTGTATTTGTGAAAACCCAGCCTCAGTATTTACTAGAGCTAAAGATGTTTTTCCTCGCAACATGATAACTAATACCACACTATTTCAAAAAAGTTCCTATGCTGTATGTGTGAAAGTGTTTAATGCTTTGCCGCAAAATATTAGACATTTTTCAGCGGAAAAGTTCAAAAACCAACTCAGACTGTGGCTCCTAGAAAAATCATTCTATTCAATCAAATCAAATTTTTGACTGCCCGTGAGGCGCAACGGCTAAGGCAGTCGCGTTGCCGCTTCGTGTCGCGGGTTCGAGTCCCGCGCCGGACAACTACTTGTGTGACCCATAAATAGTTGTTCTGAGTCTGGATGTAATTTGTGTCCGTCTATTATATGTTGTTAAGTACCCTGAAACACAGGGATTAGATTCCATAGTGCAAGGCTTGTCTTTAAAAAAAACTAACTGTGATTTATTTAATTAATTATATTATTTGTGTAAAATTTGACATATAACAATCACACTTTTCGCATGTTGTTTATGAGTAAAATTTATGAGACTAACCTAATAGTAAGACCACCACTGTACTCTATTTTGAGTGAAATAAATAAATTAATGAATAATATTTAATAACTAAATCTAGATAATGAATAATAAAAATATTAAAAAAAACATAACTATTAAAAACAAAAATTATAATATATAATGTGGTTAACTTATTTTTGAAACTAGCTAGGAACTCATAACTAAAAAATACAAAATAAAAAATTATTTAATAAATAAAAAACCCAACTGCGTAAATAATGATCCAAACTACGTACATAGACAAAGAACTGAAAAGAAAAAAACAAGCACATAGATGGCTGGTGGTCTAAAATTATATAATGTACTATTGAATGAATACTATTGAAGAAAATAAAATATATTCTAATAATGGAACATAACAACTGAACAGTCGGGATCCATTAGTCGACAGTCAATCTAATTTGTCAATGGATCCCGACTGTTCAGTTGTTATGTTCCATTATTAGAATATATTTTATTTTCTTCAATAGTATTCATTCAATAGTACATTATATAATTTTAGACCACCAGCCATCTATGTGCTTGTTTTTTTCTTTTCAGTTCTTTGTCTATGTACGTAGTTTGGATCATTATTTACGCAGTTGGGTTTTTTATTTATTAAATAATTTTTTATTGATGGAATGCATGGTTGGAATATTCATATTTTATAAGTGAGTATAAAGCATACGGCCCATCTGATGGTCATTTGCCATAGAATACAGGAGACAGAAAAACATGCGTTCATGACTTATCGGCCCGGGTGTGTTCAGGCGATATCATAAGAATATATATTATAAAATTACTAGCTGACCCGGCAAACGTTGTTTTGCTATATAAATAATTTCTAGTGTAGACAAAAAATTGCTTACTTATTGTAAGTATGTATGTATGTAAGAATGTGGTATACGGAGAGGAAAACTGATTAAATTACTAAAATGGCTATAAAAAAATAAGGGTTGATCGTAGAAGGGTTAAAATTGGGGATTGTATGTATTTTTGTATGTTGTATCATAAAAAAATAGAAGTTAGAAATTTTGTCTAAAAAATAAAAAAAAAATTTAGGGGTGGACTACCCCTAACATTTAGGGGGATGAAAAATAGATGTTGGCCGATTCTCATAGATACCGGATAAGCACAAAAAATTTCATCAAAATCGGTTAAGCCGTTTCGGAGGAGTATGGCAACGAAAACTGTGAGACGAGAATTTTATATATTAGATTAAGGCTTCATTATTCTGGCAATAACAGGGTCATCCCCAACCATCCCGTGGGTGTTGTAAAAGGCGACTAACTAAGCCAAACCTTCCAAATGACCACATTATAGAAACCTTTGCGAGAGGCCTATGTCTAAAAGTCCTACGTTTCACCTGTCGTTCAAGTACTGGCACTGATGTAGATATGATGGAAGAGAATGAAGAAACTATATGGAGCAGAGTTCATAACATGTCAATTTATCTTGTAATGGGAGATTTCCGTGTCATAGAAAACTAAAAAATATATGTATTAGAAACTAGCCGTGCCCCGCGGTTTTACCCGCGTTACACTTTATTAATTATCACAGCTCCTCCTCCGTGGGTCATAGCGCGATAATATGTAGCCTATATGTTGACCCGACCTCTTAATAATATTCATGCAAAATTTGGAGTAAATGGATGCAGTGATTTTTGAGTTTAGCCCGGACATACATACAGACAAACAGACAAAAATTCTAAAAACTATATTTTTGGCTTCAATATCGATTGTAGAACACGCCCCAAGTATCCTTTAAAAAAATATTCAATGTACAGTTTTGACTTTCCTACGATTTTATTATATGTATAGATTGTATTATAAACGCGAAAGTTTCCGTCAGGCGTTCAGACCAGACGGGCACCCCATATAGGTCTATCCGTTGGCTAGTATCCATAGTACAAGATTTGTTTAGTTTGGGACAGATGGCGTTGTATGTTGTGTCCCGTATATTTATTGAATATTGCCGGCTGGTTGACGTGGTTGGAAAATGCTTGCCATTCACGCCGCCGGGCATGGGTTCGAATCCCAGCCAAGACAGACATTTGTGTGCATGAACATGTCTCTTTGTCCTGAGTCTGGGTGTAACTATCTATATAAATATGTATTTACAAAAAGAAAAGTAGTATTTGTAATATATCAGTTATCTGGTTTCCATAATACACACGGCTACATATCAAGCTATACATTTCCAATACAAGCTGACCTCTCATTGTATAGAAATCCTATACAACGCAGGATGAGCTTATACTGGAAATGTATAGATTGATATGTAGCCGTGCGTACAAGATCTGCTTAGTTTGGGATCAGACGGCCGTGTGTAAAATATATATTATTTGATAAAGTAGTCAGCAATTTGTGTAACCCGTAACTATAATTATTATATACGTACGTACGTTGCATGACTCTGTAGCTGGGTGTGGTTTGGGTCTATGAAAATTTTAACTTTAAATTCCTACCCGATGGTAGAAATGTAAAAACACCCAATTCACAGACCCAGAGCACACCCAGTTTCAGAGTCATGCAACGTACGTATTTTTAACTTTGTAATAAAATTTTAAATAATTGAAATATATCCTCGTATCGACAAGGATATATTTCAATAATTAAAATTTTATTACAAAGTTAAAAATATAGCTCTAGATTTTATCAAATCACATTGTATCTTAATATTTAATTACAAACAAAGAATATCTAAGAACAACCTCTCTCAATATTGAATCGCGAAACAGTAAATATTGAAGCGAATGAAAAGGATTATTCCTTCAATAGAACTTTAAATTAAATGCATTTCTTGTTATCATTTCAAGGAAACCGTTCTCTCCTTGGGATGTTTAAACAAATCTAATTTCATTGTAAACGAAACTGTTAAAATATAAATGAATATTTGCACAGTGCAAATCTGGGTCGAGTTAAAATGGATATAAAATAGACTTTATATGAATATGCAAATAAATTGAAATTAAATCAATTTTGTGAATCCTATTAAAAACACTGAAGTTATTGTTAAAAGATATTATATTCACAACAAAGATCTAATGGTTTACCACTGATAACATAAACAAAAATGGTCAGTTGATACTATTAGAAATGGTAGATAATAATTACATGTAAATGGGTTCAAATCCCGGGTCCGGGCAAAAGTGATTTTGGGACTTTTCTATAAAAAAGATAAATTTCTCAGCATCAGCTCGAAGTCTGGGAGTTGGCGGTAAAGCCGTCGGTCCTGTGCCCGACCTCTTTCCGGTCATGTCGCTAGGCGTCCCATTGGATCATGAGAGTGATGGAATAGAAAGTGCTCCTGTGTTTGCGCACACACTTGGGCACTATAATATGTCCCGCGCAAATTGCTAATCTCTTTTGAGACTGGCCGCCGTGGCCGAAATTCGGCTAGGAGGACATTATTATTATTATAATTAAATGGTTTATGGTAAATTATGGTTAAATGTTACGAGCTCGGTTGCTGGCGGATTGCGAACTAACTTAAAATTGTTATAAATTTAATTTTAAAGTAAACGCGTACCAATGTGCTTGCGATGCACATACGGAAAACGCTGACTTGTTCGGTTGCGTAGCTCCGAACAAACCCAATTTATATGACTTTTAGTCTATTACTAAGGTTTAGATAAAATAACGAAGTTGTTATTTAAATTTTCATACTTTGTAGCCAACAAAATGAAATTTCCCAATAGTTTCGACGATGTAAAGCCACAGACTCAAGGCCAACAAGGGATAACAGCCAAAGGAGAAGGAAACTTCTGGGCCCAGCAGTTAACTAGTTGAAATGTGAATTAAAAAAACCGTTATATTTGTCTAAAGGAAATCACAAAATATGGTATCATGTTTCTATCTAGGAAGCGAGAAAACTTAAATTAAGTTATGAAACGAAATAATCGATAAAATAATGATGAATTGCTCGCAATCGATTAAGAATAAATCAGTAAAATCTCAGAATATGTTTGAAAATCGAGTGACAAGTGTTTTTCGTGGAATCGATTCATAGCGGATCGTATTCCTTTAATTTTTCTTCGGGCAACACTTCTCTGCCTGACAGCCTTTACATACTCTTTGACTGTCACTCGTTCGTTGTCTTTCGTTTTAAGTGCGCACGTATTTTCCATGTTTTATTTGTGGTTTTCTTCGACTGTAGTGACTACATGGGGCGCGGAGGATCCAAACGTGCCATCTTCGACATGTCACACTCTTCATGCATAAAACCATAACACAACCGAAGCCATCCAAAAATATTTTTTTAAAAACTACAATGTTATAATTTAACCTCACTTTTACTATACTTCATATAACTTGATTCCTGGATAGCCAAATTTCACCAAAATTTCAGTGAGGTCTTGTTATTATATCCTCTCACAAATAAGGCTAGTTTTATTCAGTTAACACCAGGGCCCAGGAATGTATGGAGTCATTTCCTTCTCCTTTCCTTAATTGTCAAGAACTTGAAACTTCCACTCTTGTAAAAGATTTTTGCGAGTTCCAGATCTACCATCAGTTTTTTCATTTCTTCCATTGTAGAGGGAGGTGCCATTTCCAATACGTAGAAACCTTTAAAACCTTGTAATTTTCTTACAAGTTCCATTTTCGAAGCTGGTACAGTAAATTTTGATGTTTATATTAACAGATTATGAACTGGTATTATATTCTTCTACGAATATTATGAAGAAGGAGACATAGTAAAAACAAACAAACTCAGTAAATAATACAAAACAACTTGGTATTTTATAAACACATAATTAACGGACAAAACGCACATCCAGACCCAGTTCAAATACACAAATAATTGTTTTGTGCGATAATCGAACCTTCAACCGTGTTGAAACCGGTAGGAGAGACACCCGCTGAGTTTGTTTCGCTGGGTTTACGAGCGCTTTTTTTAAAAACTATTTAATAATAAAAATAATCAAAAAAATCAAACCCGCAACACGAAGTGGCGAAGCGACAATGCCAACCACTACGCCATACGTGCATTTATTTTGAAAAACAATTATAAAACGGCGCTGTTGAACGTGATTATGCAGTCCAGTGATTACAGTAGAATGTCGCTTGACACTTGATAGCCAATTAAAAATGGTTTTGACATGGAAATATTTTATTTTGTCGCTTCGTTCATAACTGGGCAATAGGTATATTTGTTGTACAACGGTTTGTTAATTGTATATGTCATATCAGCAGAAAGACGTCCACTGCTGGACAAAACACCAAAATGTTGGTACTACAGGTGAAACAAAAATATTGATTTAGACCAAAAATGTTACCGTGTGCTAAAAATAATAAAATGATTACCCCATACCATGCCATGGGTAAAAGGAGACTAAGGGATACATCAGGTAGTCAGGCAGCAGCGCCACCTGTGTACTAGTTACCACCTAACTAGCATCTTGAGGGGATATGCCATAATATGTCGTATGTATCAGTCAGTCGGTAGACAACGCATCGACCGCACGCGTACGCTCGGTATCCCTACTATATTGTCACCAAACTAGTCAGTAGCTCTCAAAGTTTGCAACCAAAAAATCATTCAATTATGCCAAACTGCAAAAGTTGCGATGCTGATTTCCGGGATGGAACCCAGTGCTCGGGATGCAAGGGTTATTTTGACTTTTCTTGTGCCGGAATAAGTGAATTGGGGTGGAGAAGGTTGGGTGAGCGCAAGCAATCCAACTGGAAATGTGCTGAGTGTAAACCGCTATCTGCAAGTCCTCGCATTACCACCTCCGTTAAGTCGCCGTTGATTGAGAACATACCTCCCGAGGTAAGCACGGGTCCTCTAACACCTGCTCTGGCTTCGCATTCAACATCACCTGTGGATTCTATGCGGCCCGTACCCTTCGCATCAGTCACATCTGCTACGGTGCCCGCGCCAATGAATGTGAATTTAGAGACCATCATGAGGGAGCTTCAAAGCGTCTCGGCCCGTATGGACAAGTTGGTGGGGCTGGCTGAGGACGTCAAAACCATTCGAGTTGAATTGGAGGAACTAAAAAAGATTAAGACAGACTATGATGGCCTGAAGGCCAGTATTGAGCTTACGGACACTTCTGTAACTGCACTGGAGACCAAGGTTGACAGCATTCAGCAAAATGTGAATAGTCTTATTGGGATGAAAGAAGAGTTGGCTGCTGTACGGAATAGTTACACTAAGATGGAAAATCTTTTCAAGGAATGCGAACAAAAATCTCGACTGAACAACATCGAAATAAAAGGTGTTCCATTGTCTAACTCAGAGAATCTTTTGTCCGTTGTCGGAAAACTGGGAGAAGTTATAGGATTTAGTATTCCAGAAGACCAGATTAACTACATTGCCAGGGTACCAACACGCAACAATGACAAGAACAAAAACATAATCTGCTGTGTGCATAATCGGTACATCAAAAATAACTTTGTAGCAGCCGCTCGGAAGCTCAAAACCTCAATAACAGCCGATAAACTGGGACTCAAGGGTGGAAATGCTATATACATAAACGATCATCTAACTCTCGACAACAAAATGATACTAAATAAAACAAAACAACTAGCAAAAGAAAGAAATTTTTTGTATGTATGGGTTGTGGGGTGCAAGATACTGTTAAAAAAAAACGAAACATCACCAACTCATCATATCAAAACAGAACTGGATCTGAAAAAAATATTTCCTTAAGAATAAACTCAAATCAACCTTCTGACAATATATTGTCTTGTTATTGCTGCCGTAATTTAAAAAGTTTGAGTAACGCGGTCCGGGTGATTAACACCTGTTTCTTGGGCGCATTCCTTTGCCACTGGCTCGGCCGTGCTATTGTTCGCTTATCGCTAGATGCTATTTTTTGCTACTGTCATTTTCAACATTATTTGTATCGTAAGATAGTTGACATTTCTTTATTTATGAGTTTGAAAGGCATTCTTTTAACAAATGAACAAGTTATTTTTCTGCACCTTCTTTTAGAATTATGTTGTTTTACTATTCTAATTCTTGTTAATTACTGTTTTATGACCGCACCTGTGAGCTTCGCTATTTACTATTTCGTGCCGCAAATTTAAACTGCATTTTTTATTTTGATATTTTTATTTTGTTTGCTAAAGAAATACTAATTTATTTGCTTTATTCGTGATGGCGCCTATTCAAATATACTATCAGAATGTTCGGGGACTTCGAACAAAGACGAGTATTTTTTATAGAAATATGTGTACTAATAATTACGATATTATTTGTTTGACGGAAACCTGGCTTTTGGATGGTATTAATAGTAGTGAGTTGTTCGACGACCGTTATTTAATATGGAGGCGGGATAGGGACTATTCTAGCACTAATCAGAATATGGGGGGTGGGGTATTAATTGCCGCAAAGCGTGAAATTATTGCGGAAGACCGAAACGAATGGTGCTCCTCCGCTGAGGATCTATGGGTAACCTTAACATTACGTAGTCGTCGACCAAGAAATGTATTTAAAATACATGTATGTACATTGTACTTATGCACTCAGAACCTTGGTAATACGTTACGTTTCATAATACTTGGCGACTTTAACCTGCCTAATATAAACTGGTGTCGAGCAGATGACGGTCTATCTCTTTATCCGAGTAACTTGCAAGGTGACATTCAGAATACGTTTTTAGATACTGTTAACCTCTGTAATTTACTTCAGTATAACTCTTGCGTTAACGTTAATAACCGACTATTGGATTTAATTTTTTCTAACCATGATATTACCATCGCATGCTGTAGTGACCCCCTCGTTCCTGAAGACCCGCATCATAGAGCTCTCTGTGTGTCTGTAAACAATGTGCGTGCCGATTGTCTGTCTGTACTTCCACGCACAGTATTTTTATACCATACAGCGGACTATTCCGCAATATCCGCTCAGGTTGAGGAAGTGGACTGGCACCACGAGATTAACAGTCGGTCACTAGAAGACGCCACCACATTTTTTTATAATTATATTTATGAGCTAAGGGATAAATATATACCATCTAAAACAGTAACCTCGTGCAAGAAATATCCCCTCTGGTACAAAAAACCTTTAATAAAAATTCTTAAAGAAAAATCAAAATTTTATAAAAAATTTAAAAAGTACGGTAATTACTCTGATTACGAATCCTTTTCTCTGCTGCGTAAACGGGCTAAAGAAGTGGAAGAAGATATGTACAATAGCTATATAAATAAGACTGAAGACAGCATATCCAAGAACCCTAAAACTTTCTGGTCTTACGTGAAGGTCAAGCAACAGGGTAATTCTTATCCCTCCTCTCTTAAATATCAATCACGTAGCTCTAGCAACGGTAATGACATATGTAATATGTTTAGTGACTATTTCTTCTCCAACTTTTTGAGCAATTGCAATAGTACCGGTACTCCCTCTACACTCCATGCTTATACCTCAGATCAAATTGTGCCAGATATTCACGACATTGAAGTGCAGGAATCAGAGGTTTATGAATTGTTGAGAAGAGTAGATATAAAGAAATCTGCGGGTCCAGATACTATTCCCCCAATTTTTATAGTAAGTTGTGCCAAAACTCTCTGTATTCCTTTGTCACTTCTTTTTAAAAAATCGTTTTTTGTTGGGATTGTACCGAAAGTCTGGAAATTGGCGTATATCACTCCTATTCACAAAAAAGGACCTAAGGATCAAGTGATGAACTACAGGCCCATTTCCAAATTGTGCATTTTTGCAAAAATACTGGAGAGGATAGTCCATAAGCAACTCTACGCTACGCTAAGCCGCCATATTAGTGTCAATCAGCATGGTTTCTGTAGAGGTCGCTCCACCACAACTAATCTCATTACCTGTGCTGAGTACCTCACGAGTCATATGTCCCAACAGGGTCAGGTAGATATCATATATACGGACTACAGCAAAGCATTTGATCGTATAGATCATTCGCTTTTGATACACAAACTATCCGCCCTCGGCATCAGGGGAAATCTCCTCCGTTGGTTCATTTCATACATCGAGAATAGGTGTCAAACAGTAGTTCTAAATGGCTATACATCCCATCCAGTTCTTGTTCCGTCGGGAATTCCCCAAGGTTCGTTATTGGGTCCTTTACTTTTCAATATTTTTATCAATGATATATCACACTGTTTCACTCATTCTCAAATACTCTTGTTCGCGGACGACTTAAAAATAATGAAAGATATTAGGACCTTAAAAGGATTCTTCCGACCTCCAATTTGATTTAGATTGTTTCTATCGTTATTGTGCTACCAATAAACTTGAGTTAAATGTATCAAAATGCTATGTTTGTTCTTTCACGCGCAAATCTAATATTATTAAGTGCAATTACACATTTTCCGGCACCCCTCTAACCAGAGTTGACTCTATTCGAGATCTTGGTGTCACATTTGACTCTAAACTTCTTTTTGATTTGCACTTTAACTATATAGTTACCAAAGCCGCAAAATCGTTGGGGTTCGTAATGAGAATAAGTGCAGAATTCAAAAAAATTAAAACATTAAAAATACTCTACTGCGCCTTTGTTCGAAGTCACTTAGAATATTGTTCTCAAGTTTGGAATCCTTGCTACGATGTTTATATAAATCGCATTGAGAATATACAAAAAAAGTTCTTAAGATATATCCAATTTCGTTCTAAACTTTTTCTTCCAAATTATGAAAGCCGGTGCAAGAAATTTCATATCCTTCCATTATACGAACGCAGAACAATAGCTGATATAGTGTTCTTGTATCAACTTGCGAACAATATCATTGATTGCTCCGAGTTGGTGAATAAGTTAGGGCTACGTGTTCCTTCAGCCATGCTCAGAAAACATCGGTTACTTCACGTACCGACTGTTCGCACCAATTACCGACTGAATAGTTTCATGGTGAGAGCGAGCAGAACTTACAATAAGACTTGTCAGAAGGTTGATATTGACCTATTCTGCAATACCACCTGCAGAATTAAAAATAAATTAGCCTTTAACTTTTTTAGGATAGATACTTGAATAACTGATATTTATTAGTTTTATTTGACCTACTTTTTCAGCTAGTCTCCTTGATTTTCTTTGTGTTGATTGTGATTTTGTTTAATGTTACGTAAATTTCCACAAATATTCTAAATTTTTTACTCTCTTTATCTTTATGGTTTGTCTACTGATTTTCTTATTTTTTTAAATTTATGAATATTAGCGAAAACTTGTAATTGGCCTTCATCCTTTATTGTATGTTTTATTTCTGTTCTAGCTGTAAGTTTTCTAGATTAATAAAATAAAATAAAATAAATAAAATAATATCTTCGTTTGGCAGACGGGTTGGCGATCGCAGTAAGATAGCCATAGTACGCAGAAGGAAGTCCTCTGGGATATATTCCCTCAGGTTTGCTTCTACGCCCCCCACAGGGTGAAACGGGGTAATACTTACCGTATGGGCAGTGGTTACCCTAGTGTCAGAGTTTTTCAAGCCGCCCAGTAGGCCTATGACATGGCTTAACGACTGTTGTCTAATGACTACAACCGGGACCGACAGCTTAAAGTGCCCTCCGAAACACGAAGACGCTTAGAAATAAAACCACTTTGGTGGTCACCCATCTATGGACTAACTGCGAGGTTAGTTGCTTAACCTCGCCGATCACTTACGGACTGGAGAGAGCATCTAGTGATGATATTCTGATATTCGCTGCCGTCATCACACAGCAACTTTTAACACGCTCCATCAAAAGTTATTGCTCTTGAAATTATTATTGCTTTCCGATGTAAAGACTGTGTTACAATATCCATAGAAACGTTTAATGAGTCATAATATATAAGGTTTCGCCTTTCCATTAGGGAAATAAAAGATTTCTTGTGGTTTCTGACGCTTTTCCATCAGTAAAAGCATATCGAAATGCTAACTTATCCTAATATTATAAATGCGAAAGTTTGTGCGTATGGAATAATAATAATATAACCTGGGACATTATCCACACACGGCCATCTGTTCCCAAACTAAGCAGATCTTGTCAAAGTCAAAGTCAAAATCATTTATTCCGTAAAAAAATTACATTTATGTGGAATCGTCATATTTTTTTACCCTACCGTGCAGTGTATGACGTGGCAGCTACTGAGAAACACTGCCAGAAAACTCAGTAGGAATCCTTTTTTAAAATAAAATATACTTTAGATAAAAAAAATAGACTAAGATTAATTACAATCATGTGTGTTGACTCCAAGAACAACTCAATTCCAAGCACTTTTATCAATTAACTAATCAGAAATTTTGTAAAATGCCCTGCTACACAATTTGGCTTTAATAATTCTTTTAAACTTATTCGTAGACAATTCTCTAATATCATTGGGAAGTTTGTTATAGAATCTTATTAAATACATTGCCCCATAAAAGAGTTACTTATTGTACTATGGAAACCAGATAACTGATATACTACTTTTCTTTTGTAAATACAAACTTATATAGATAATTAAACTCAGACTCAGGACAAACAGACATGTTCATGCACACAAATATATGTCCTGGGTGGGAGTCGAACCGACGACCTCCGGCATGAAAAGCAAGCATTTGCCAACCACGCCAACACACCGGTCAGTTGTCGTCCTATTAAGCTGTTGGTCCCGATTGTAATCATTATACAACAGTCGTTAAGCCATTTTAGAGGTCTAATACCTACTACCCATTGGATAAGTTAGTAGTATGTAAAAATATTTGTTCAATAAAAACATTTTCTTCTTCTTTCTTCTAAAAATCATGTGAAAAATAAAACTACTTTACCGTTAAAAACATCTAAAACAAACAACCGAGAATTGAAAATTTATCTCGAAATCGAAGACCTTAATCCAATTTGAAATTCAAGTCCCTGATTAAAAGATAATGTCTATGTCTGGGGCACTCGATTTCATTGTACGAGAGTCCCATATGATAAGTGTTTGATCCAAAGCATAGATACGTGAAAGAGTCCTTAAAACTCTTACATTTCTGGACCGATAATCACCGCAAGAATACAGGCTTTCATATGAAAATAACCGCATCAAAATAGGTTTATCCGTTTGAGATCTACGTTGCCATAGACAGGAAGGGATTTAACGGTCCTTTTGGCGTGGTTCGATTCCCACCCAGGACAGATATTTGTATGCATGAACATGTCTGTTTGTCCTGAGTCTGGGTGTAATTATCTATATAAGTATGTATTTACAAAAGAATTCAATAATAGGTCAGTGTAGTCTATCAGTTATCTGGTTTCTATAGTACCTACAAGCTCTACTTAGTTTGGGATCAGATGGCCGTGTGTAAATATTGTCCCCGGATATTATTATTATTATTAAATACACACATACATCGACGTCAAACTCATAACTTACCTTTTTTTGCATAAGGTGTTTAAAATACGATGAAATTAATATAATTACCTCATGGTAATTAGAGGTAGTGCTTCAACAATACAGCCTGAAGAAAATGACGAAACCTTATATAGACGAAATTGAAATAACGAAGTTAGTAAAAAGGAGCTACGATGTAATTGGAAAAGTTTTACAAACTATGAGCCTACAAACAAATTACGTAGTTTAAATCCCAGCAAAAACATAAATGTAAAATGAGACCCAAGTTCAGTAGTCAATAGTGCGTCATTTAATCAAGATCTATATGGGAGCCAAGTTCTGTGTTCACACCGAAGGTTATTCAAGGTTTTGCAATTTAGTGTACTTTCTGTTAGTATTGGAATTTATTTTATACAATTAGGTACAGACGCCAGCACATCCAGCTTCCCCAATCTGTCCAATTTCTTTTATAGATTTTCAACTTTATCACACAAGCATAAGGTTTACTACCAATTGGGGAAATTTGACAGATTGTGGTAGCTTGATGTGCTGGCGTCTGTACATACATATTTGGTTTGTTGGAAAAAATAGCCAAGTCTAATCTTAAGCTTGAATTAATTTTGATTATCTGGATTAAATAAATGAATTAAAATTAAATTTTTAACTAAGCTGTACTTTAGATCTTAGAACTAAAGTATAGTTGGACTGTACTTAAATATTTTTTATATACTGTAGACACGGGTCTCATCGCGATAAATATTTAGGTAAATCATTACCTTGTTTACCCGACGTTTCGGCATGGATTGCACCAGCCGTGGTCACGGGTCGACTGGTGTGGCTCGGCAGCGTCGTCTCCGTGAAGCTCGGGTATCGGTATCTACCCTCGCATGGTCTTGATATTTTTTATTTTCCTTTACGAAACTGTCGGTACACACGACACTAATGACATCAGCGCCCGGGCGCACTACGTTGGTTACGCGACGATGGCACTTCGTTATTACAGGATTCCAAGATGGTGAGAGGCGGTATCTTGTACTTAAATAAGTCGTTGCTGTGCCGTCTCCTATGGTTTGGCGCAGGGATGACGGTTGCAGGGTAATAATTATATGTTACTTCAATATCTGTAAGTCCTACTAACCTATTTGAGTCAAAAATACTTATATAAATATACTATTCTAAAACGCTACGATGGAAACAAGATTTTTATTAAAATATTGAATACTATTCTAGAACACTGTACCTAAAATTGTATCCCAATTTTAGTTATATTGCATTATTTACAACGCAAAAGCATAATTCTTATCAAGGCAGCGATACCGAAGTATTTTTCGACGCCCAAAGATGAGACCTTTATATAATAGGTCTTTACCTATGAAATTGCCGTTTTGTATGAAAAAATTTAAACGAATTTTTTTCATGAATTTTTTTATTTGTATTAATCGAAGTAATCACCCATGCAATCAATGCATCTTTGCCATCGCAGTGGCAGTTTATTGATGCCCTTCTTAAAGAAATCAGCTGGACGGGAGGCAACAAATTCTTCAAAGGCATTTTGTACTGCCTCTCGGGTATTGAATTTTTTTCCCGCCAAGAAGTTATCCAAATTCTGGAAAAAGTAGTAGTCTGTAGGCGCAAGGTCTGGTGAGTAGGGCGGATGACGGAGAGCTTCCAACCCCAGTTCTTGCAACTTGGAGACCGTCTGCTGTGCAGTATGAGGTCGCGCGTTGTCGTGCAGGAGCAGCGGAGACGAGCAATTGACCAATGCTGGTTGGAGATGCGCCAGCTTCTCCATCATTGTGCTCAGTTCTTCACAGTACACATCTGCAGTAATGCTCACCCCGTTTGGTAAGAAGCTGTGATGAATCACACCGGCGCTAGACCACCAAACAGTGACCATCACTTTTCTAGGGGTAAGTTTTCGTTTAGGGCATTGTTTAGGTGCTGAACCAGGATCCAACCAACTTGCTGAGCGCTTGCGGTTATCAAACAGAATCCATTTTTCATCGCAGGTAACAATGCGGTTCAAAATTCCTTCATTTGTGTGTCTGTTGAGCAGTGCAAGGCACGTCTCGACGCGTACTTCGCGCTGGCGATCATTGAGTTCGTGGGGCACCCATTTGTCAAGCTTTTTTACCTTGCCATTTTGACGCAAATGGACCAATATTGTTTTGACGCTAACGTCGAAAGCTGCTGCTAATTCAGCCGTAGATTGTGTATCATCAGCTTCCACAACCGCCTTTAATTCGTCATTGTCGACCAAAGTCTTCGGACGACCGCGAGGTTCATTTTTCAGGTCGAAATTTCCAGAACGGAAGCGAGCAAACCAATAACAGGTGGTGCGTTGGTTTGTAGTGTTAGCTCCGTAAACGTCGTTGATGTTGCGTGCCGCTTGTGCCGCGTTGCTGCCACGACGGTACTCATATTCCATAATTACTCGAATTTTTAACGTATCCATGATGACGAAAAAGATTGAAATGCGATGAAAATGTAACACTAATCAATAAAGAAATGACTACTTTTGGAAAAAAGAATCCATGTTTTTAAAATAAAATTAATTTGAAATTAGAATTCTTAGCCAAACAAAAATTATTTTGATTTGAAATGGCCAGTACTGCAGAACGGCAATTTCATAGGTAAAGACCTAATAATAATATGTATATATTTAATTTTAATTGAAATATAAGTATATATTTTTAGTACTTAGTTTTACGTTTCTTTAGTTGATAATTTAAGTTATTTTAATAATAATTGTCAATCATTCCTAAACTGTTATAATATAATTCTTATCTCAAAAAAATGGAATACTATTAAAGGTATTTTAAAGACCTGTCGGGTTTAGAACTAGCACTCTTTACAAACGATACGCTCGGGCAGATCAAAAATGGAATTCCTTGTTAACATCGTTACGGAAGATTTGCCATTGTATTAATAATAATAATTTATTATCAAAAAGCCAAATTTCACACAATAAACATTTATTTGATTTGAAAAAAAAAAAAAAATAACAAATTTTCCATCTATTCTACACATAAATGCACAAATATATACAATGATGCTTAAAGAAAAAAGAGATAGAGTGAACGTCAGTGACTATGATAGTATTAACTGTGTTACAGACACTGGCGCCTTCCTCTTACAATTTATGTGATAAAAATAGTCTTAGTATTGATGAGTTGCTGTTTTATACCTAATTTTAGACCTTGCAATTTTAGTAATATTTAGTTTATAAAACTTATGATTAAGACATCTTAGATATCGTACAACTACAATAAACATAGATAATAGTGTGTTTGAGGTGTTTGTTAGTTTATATATCTATTTCATTCGTAGCACAACGACAGAGCATCCATATATAGTGTTGATAGGTTCGAAACCCGCTATATGATTAGATTTATTATTTTCTTTTAACTTTTTTTATATTTTACGTTTTAAGAATGAAGCTATGCAACTAATTTTTGTGTTTCTTAATTTTTTATTGCATACAGAAACATACACTTAAGTCAATCAATCAATCAATAAATCAAATCATGTATTGCTGAACATAGGTAGGTACAATATAAGATGACAAATAAAGGCGCTTAGTTCACTATGTTCTGCCTGATGTGGCATGCAAAGTATTACATTATTACATCAAAGTTAATGTCACTAAATATCTTATTATCTTTAAACGTTACATAAAAAACACATGTACATAGGTGAGCTTAATTCATTAATGAATTTTCTTCGAGCATACCATTAGGACAGTAAGATTTTAAAAATGAAGCAGGTTCAAACAGTGTTTAATAAAATATTATAATTTTGTACCCTGTAGGGTAAAAATATTGATAAGGTATACACTAATATTTACATACGATACCTTATAAAATATATATCTACTGAAAAAAAAAATCGAAAACCTATTTTGAGGTATTTTTATTTATAATAGATTACTCTAGGTACTCACTTCATCCAAACTGAAGTGTCTGGTAATCGTGATATCCATTTTGTGATCAAATTTATGGACGTGATTAAATTGAAATTATATCTGAACTATCGCGAGAGACCACCAACCGGCGCGGCGTCTGCAGGACGACTGACAGGAAATAGGAAATGGAAATGACGCGCGCTTTCACGCCGAATAATAGGTTTGTGGTCCAAGTGAAATGAGGAAAATTATACCTATATTCAGCGAGGGTGTTTTTGAAAGGATTAACTATTTTGCTAATCATTGACACGTGTATTTCAGTGGTTAAAGGCAGCTCGTTACTTTTGGCAGTTCTCACCAGGTGAGAACTATTTGTAACTAACCTATACATTGCTGTTCTGAATCTGGGCGGCTTGTGTCAATGAATAGGATTGAATAGCACGAAGCTATTTAAGTGATCTCTGCTGATCTCAAGAGTACTATAAGGGTTGAATATAAAATAAAACCACATCTAGTTTGAACTATTGGTATATTGATGATTCTCTGATAGCTCTCTGTCAGTACTCTGTTTGTACTCAAAATGCAACAAAATTGTCATGACCTAGGTGTGCAGTGCGAACGAAACCATACCGCCATCTATTTCAGCACTAATGCCACCTAGTGATACAGATTGTGAATCTTATTTAAGTATTTTTGTATGTACGTATGTATGTAATGGCAGTATTGGTCGTAAACAAGGATATATGTAAAGTGCGCTGCGAAACTGTAGAATTTTAATTCTACCAAGCGGGCGTTAACTTTGTAGAACATCAAAAATTAAAAGTAATCGAATAAGGATTCAATTATAAATTAAACAAACCATTTTTATATGCATTTGCGTTAGATAAAGTTTAAATGGAGATAATTATTAATTTTAGTAAGTTGGGATGATATTTGCTCGCTAACAACCACCTAAGAATACCGTTCACTCTCCTCTCCAAAAAATATGCACATAAAAATGGAGAACATACAAAACCAGATTACATTACTTGGATAGCAATGGGCTGCATTATAAGATTGTGAAAATTTTAATAAACTTATCAACGCTTCATGATTTTTTTTCTGATAATTTAGTAGCAACAGTACCTACATTATAACCAAGCAGTAATAAGAATGTATTAGCCATTTCTTAGTAAAGGTAGCTTTAGAAATAGTATAGTTAAGAGAAAAATATAAAAAAATTCCGTTATTTTAGAAAATATTAAATTCTTAAAATTACTTAATATCAAAATTACCCTACAAGATGGACTGATGATCTTGTGCGGGTCGCTGGAAACACCTGGATGCGAATAGCGCAAGACCGGCAATTGTGGAGATCTTTGGGGGAGGCCTTTGTCCAGCTGTGGACGTCTTTCGGCTGATATGATGATGACGATGATGATTACTGAATAATTTACAAGCGAAAAGTTAGAAAATTCAAAGTTGACTTCAATGTTATTTTTTATCTATTTCTCATATTCATTCTTGTGTATGTGAGACGGGAATAGTAGTTTTTTGTGTTTCTCCTAAAAAAATATTTGAAGTCGTCATGTGACGTCATACAAAACTGTGTAATATATGTTTTTATATTTACATGATAGTTCAAATTTTTTACTGCCTCGTTGGTCTAACGGTAGCGTGTTTACCCGCAGTGAACGAGGTCCTAGGTTCAAATCCCCGGTCGGGCCAAAAACTGATTTTAGGACATTTCTGTAAAAAGAAAAATTTCTCAGCATCAGCCCGAAGTCTGGGAGTAGGCGGTATTATACCCCCGTGCCTCGGAGAGCACGGAAAGCCGTCGGTCCTGTACCTGACCTCTTTCCGGTCGTGTCGCCTAGGCGTCCCATCGGATCATGAGAGTGATGGAATAGAAAGTGCTCCTGTGTTTGCGCACACACTTGAGCACTATAATATGTCCCGCGCAGATGTCTAATCTCTGTTGAGATTGGCCGCCGTGGCCGAAATTCGGCTAGGAGGACATTATTATTAGTGCTAATTGCTTTACCTAACTATCAAAATTCAATTATCCCAAATAGAGCTGTATCTTTTTATATATATAATAGCAAGGTAAACTTGCAAGCGTCACCTGATGGTAAGTAATTATCGTCACCCATGGACAGCTGTAACACCAGAGGGGCTGTAAGTACAGACGCCAGCACATCAAGCTACCCCAATCTTTTCCCCAATTAAAAGAGAACCTTATGCTTTTGTGATAAAGTTGAAAATCTATAAAAGAAATTTGACAGATTGGGGTAGTTGGATGTGCTGGCGTCTGTACATTGCCGACCTTACACAAAGAAATAGGCTCGCTTCATGTAAGATGCCATGTCATACCAGGGTTCTACCGGCTAAGTCGCCGAATATCGATTTTTTAAATGGCGTTTAAATAAAGGTTAAAAATGATTTAAACAATCGTTAAATCGGCTTCCATGAGCACATGTGACGTCATAAATAGTACAGAATCGATTGGCAACGTTGAAGCCGATTTAACGATTGATTAAGTCATTTTTAACCTTTATTTATTTGAACGCCATTTAAAAATCGATGTTCGGTGACTTAGCCGGTAGAGCCCCAGATCGGATATACCTCCGCAGTTAATTGATTCCACAGAGTGGTATTGTGCGGTAAACACTCTTGTGAGACTTGTATTACGGTACAGCGGTGGTAGATTTCCACCTCTGGCGAGAGTTGTTATTGGCTTAATATATAAAAGTCTGTTATGCCTAATAAACTGAAATATTTGATATATTTGAACTATTTTGACGGGCCTGTTGGCGTGGTTGGTAGATACGCTGCCTTTCACGCCGCAGGTCGTGGGTTCGATTCCCACCCGGGACAAATATTTGTGTGCATGAATATGTCTGTTTGTCCTCAGTCTGGGTGTGAAGTATCTTTATAAGTATGTATTTACAAAATAAAAATAGTATATGGAATATATCAGTTATCTGTTTTCCATAGTACAGGCTCTGCTTAATTTGGGATCAGATGGCTGTGTGTGAATAATGTCCTAGGATATTTTTATTATTATTTTATAAAATAAAATGTTTAGTATATTTATATCGCTCGACCTTACAAGGAAACATATTTAATATTAAAATTTATTTAAATTAATATCTTTCTCTTCTTAACGACTATGCGCAAACACCGGTGCCTTAGTAGCCCTCACTCTCATGATCCGATGGGACGGCTACCTGGCACGACCAAAAAGACGCCAGGAACAGACCCCAGCAGATCCAGCTACGCCAATCTGTCAAATTTATTTAATACTAGCTGTGCCCCGCGGTTTCACCCGCGTCAAATTTTATAAATTATCATAGCTCCTCCCCCGTAGGTGATAGCGTGATAATATGTAGTCTATATGTTGACCCGACCTCTTAGTAATATTTATGCAAAATTTGAAGTAAATCCATACAGTACTTTTTGAGTTTAGCCCGGACATACATACAGATAAACAGACACACAGACAAAAATTCTATAAACTATATTTTTGGCTTCGATATCCATTGCAGATCACGCCCCAAGTATCCTTTTACAAAAATATTCAATGTACAGTTATGACTGAAGAAAATGTTTAGGATATTTATATCGCTCGACCTTACAAGGAAACATATTTAATATTTATTTAAATTAATATCTTTCTCTACTTAACTACTATGCACAAACACCGGTGCCTTAGTAGCCCTCACTCTTATGATCCAATGGGACGCCTACCTGGCACGACTAAAAAGACGCCAGGCACAGACGCCAGCAGATCCAGCTACCCCAATCTGTCAAATTTATAATCTTATCACAGAAACAGAAGGTTCACTTTCAATTGGGGAAATTATACAGATTGGGGTAGCTTGATGTGCTGGCAACTGTACAAGATAATTCTTTATTTGGTCTCCAAGTCACGGAAGTATAACTGACATATAATTAACGTGAAGCGTCACCCGTCCTACCCCACACTATCTTCATACCCCGTCGCCCGTGGAAGCTGGCCAATAATTAATTTAATTTAATCTTTATTTCAGACAAATATGTACAATGACATATCTATAAAGGTCTACGCAGACTGGGACGGCATGGCAAGGGATTTACATTGTTACTAATGGACATTCAAACGTATCGATATAGAAATACGGCATTAATTGCTATGCTTTAAAATGATGCCGCGGCATCGACAGGGATTTTCATTGCTCGGGCATTAAAAGACGCGCCACAGGCTCCCATAGCGGGATGCCGTGGCGTGCTGCGGCAAGCAACGGCATGCCACGGACTCCAGCGCTCCTATTATTACTGCAATAATCGATACCAACACCAAATCCCAATCTATCAAATTAAAACTGAGGCACATCAACACTCCATCAAACCCAATTGACGGTCACCGTAGCCTAGTTGGTAGTGGTCCTGCCTACGAAGCTGGTGGTCCTGGGTTCGAATCCAGGTAAGTGCAAATATTTATGTGATGAGCACGAATATTTGTTTCTGAGTCATGGATGTTTTCTATGTATTTAAGTATTTATCTATCTATATAAGTATGTATATCGTCGCCTGGTACCCATAGTACAAGCTTTGCTTAGTTTGGGGCTAGGATGATCTGTGTGACATTGTCCCCAGATATTATATTATTATTATTAATTGAATACTAAAAGTGTATCGGGCAGCAGGAGTTGCCGAGGCGTTCTTTGTCGTGGCGCTGGAACACCGTAGTTGCCATCGAGAAAGCCTAGAAGGATCCATGTTTGATGTTCGATTAAACATTACATTACCGGGGTGCACTATCTGTAACTATCCTACTATAGTCTACTGAGGAGAACTGAGGAGGACTTTAGGAGAGTATTGGGAACTGATTCGCCCTATGCAAGGATGACTAAAATTGTGAACAGCTATAGAACGTTATTGATTTACACGCTGATCCCTTCACTAAACACCAAGCCGTTATTAAACGTCTCTTAAATTCTGTTTAGTATTACTGCTTTTGATAGTTGATTCGATATTTTTTTCTCTATTACCATATTTTTCTTTGTAAGTTGTAAATATTATTTATTTTATTATTAATTTGTAATTAATAATTGGAGATGTTCTCAAAAAGGGCAGGTCAGAAGTACCCTAAACCGGCGAGCATGTATGAAGAATATAATGACAGTAATCGAGGCAAAAGAAGTATGCAAAGATCATGACAAATGGAAATCCGTTGTCTCTGCCTACCCCCCCGGGAAACAGGCGTGAGTCTATGTATGTATGTAATTTGTAATGATGTGGATTAAGTTAATAATAGCTAATTCGTTCTAAATATTAATTATGTTTAACTGTGCCAATGTTTTGTACATGCGGAGTTTACCTATAAGTAATAAGTTCTTCTGCAATAGTAACTTACATAATGATGTTTAAAATCAGCTTGGCCAACTTTTATAATATAACGAAGGTCTTAACTCTTTAGATAAATGTCAACTAAGCACCTGAGATTATGTTTATGTAATTCGGTCTGTATTAGAAGCTCTTGTTCTTCTATTACATACTGAATTATATTACCTGATCCGAAAAAAATAAATATTTTGAACGATTCGAACACAAGTGACAAAAGATATAACGGGACCTCTTAAATCTGCCCGAAATAATTATGGAAAATTGATGCTAATTATTAAATATAACGAGAAAGAACAATTTTTTTCTTATTATTAATTTAACAGCTCTACCAATAATAATATAGAACGAATAGTAAAAAAAAATAAAGCGTTGTCACTCATTGAATGCTGCTATCATATTATAGAAATGGTGCTCAAAAGCGCGTTTATTTTAAGATCAACAAGAAATTACTAATCCTGATATTTTACCACCACAACCAGTGTGTGTTGCCAGTGATGACTTACGGAACACAGACGTGGTATATATATATATATGTATATATGTCTCTCTCTCTCTCCCTACATATATATCCTAGTGCCATTAACCCATACTGATTTCAACATAATTTCTTGACAATAACTTGATACGAGCTAGCTAAATATCATTGCTATAATAAAATAAATTTTATAAATGTTTTCATACAATATGTACCTACCTAAATATCTATGTTACTAGAAATAATAATGTATACAACTATATTACTACAAACATGTTCTGACTATTTACAAGCGCTTTTTTAAAGTCTACGTGAATAAAAAACTTTTTTATTTATTTATGGCAAAATAGTCAACCTAAAATATAATTATCGTAACAAAAATTTGAGTTCATGACATATTACTACTTATTTAAAAGTGGTTTCTACCACTCGCCGGATTTTAAACTATTAAACTATTTACAACCTTTGCTTTCCAATAATTAAATATAAAATCTTAACATTATCCAAACTCAAATGGATTACAAAGGCTCAAAGTAGGTCGTAGAAAGAGATGAGCTCTTCTGTGGAATCACATCAGACCTTTATAAAGACGTATAAAAATTATATTGAAATTAACCAAGTAAGCTCAAAATAGCTTATATATTAATTCAAGCGCTATTAAATTAAAGATGACATGGAAAGTAATAACACGGTGGCAAAAATAATATTAACGAGAGTAAAATTAACAATCAAGATATAAGAAAACCTCAAAATATTGCCCAACATTTACAACTTGACTACTTTGTGAATCTAATCTAGCCAAATGGTAGTTATCAAACATATAAAAATATTTAAAAAAAACTTGTGTGTACTTATGTACACGCGTTAGAAGTTATACTTCTTAATATACAACTTGAACATAGTTATCAATTTTCATACCACCTAGAACTAACTTCATGCTGTTAAATTTTTTGGTGTCGGTGTGCGCGCGCATCGTAAAAATTCACTCTCATCATTTTTCTCCATCGCGACAAAAGAAGTATAACTTCAAAAACTTACAGTCATATTTATTAAGCCAGTAATAATATCTAATTATATAATAACTGCAATTAAAAAACTTTAAAATATCAATAGTACTGGATATTCACACTAAGGTTATTGAGTCAGCTTTATGTGATATTATTGCACTTGCACACAAAATTGTACTTATCAACTAATTCCGAAAGTTGCAATCATTAAACCACTTTATAAGAAAGATGTCAGACCATATATCAGTAACTATAGGCCGGTTTCTTTGGTAACAATATATTCTAAAATATATGAAAAGGTATTTTATTATAATTTATAGAGCTACTTGAACAAAATGATATTTTGTTGCAAACAAATGGGCTTTAGAAAGAACAAAACTATTAATATGGCAATATACGCATTCTTTAAGCAAATACACTATAATATTGACAAAAGACGACCAGTAGTAGCAATGTTTATAGACATGACCAAGGCATTTGACTATGTGGACTATAGAATATTGTTAAGTAAGTTAAATAGTTAAGCCATTAGGGATAAATTTTTAGATCTGCTTCAGTCGTATCTAGAAGGTAGGCAACAAAACTCTCAGATAACACAATATTATTAAGACTAAAATCGAAGAAACTGACTCATCAAGCATTAGAACACTCTCATATGGTTTTCCACTAGGACAAGTGTTGGGTCTCTTATTATTCAATTGCTGAATGAACGATTTGCTAACAGTAACTAAGCAGCAAATGTCATTATTAACCAATGATTTACAGCAAATAAATAGAAAAAGTAATCAATAAGAGCCTTTCAGAAGTTTAAACTAAGGCTAACAAACCAAACTCAATACAGGTTAATTGTGAAGCAGAATCAATATACGATACAAACTCCACCAAGTTATTAGGTTTACAAATGATAACGGCATAATTATCATGGAGAATATAATTTATGCATATTGTCCGTCTGAAGCTCAGACACTTAAACCTTTATACATTCAGTCAAAAAGTATCGGGAATGGATGATTTGTTTATGGTTCCAAATTAAAAATATTGTTTTTTTGTTATTTTATTTATTTATTTATTAGAATACCAACAGCGATACAAATAATTTTTAACTTGATAGTACAATCAATATAGTAAGGCCAATTACAGGTTTCCTAAGTACAATTTGAATAGTATAGATCGACTAAGGAACGGACAAAAAGAAATATTAAGTTGCATGGAATACATAACACAATACATGGTTGATTACTAATAATAGCTACGTATAACTAATAATAATAATAGTGCTCGAAATAATAGCAAATGAAAAAAGAAAAAACATATAAATATATAGGAATTTCAGTTTTTACATCTAAACGTTGTTGTTACAGGGCGCTTATTATTTGACATTTGAACTTTCTCTTAGAACTTGAAAACATGTCTATTTGTCCATAATTGGTATTATACGTTCGAGAGATGCGTGTTATTACATTATTTTGTGCATAATTAGTAGCATGAAGTGGTACGTGTAACATTGGAGTGTGGCGAGTGCGTTGGCGTGGTGTATTAAATATCACCTGTGAAAGTAAGTCGTCGGGGCAATCAAGGCGTCCATTGAGTATATCATACAGTAGGCACATATCCAGTACTTTGCGTCGTTCTTCAAGGGTAAGCAAGGCATGCGTGCTACAACTTTGTTGGTATGGTTTTGGTGGTTGACGAAGGCGATAATTAAGATGATTAATAAAGGTAATGGCCCATTTAGTATGAAAAATATACCTACGGCGTACAGAAATGAAATATGGGGGAATCAAAGACAAATGATTATACTTTTCAATGGTAAGTGGTGCATTACTGTGGCCGATGGGGATCATGAAATAAAATATAATACATTGTATTATTGCGCGACCGCAACAAAGCTCGGGTGAGACCGAGATAGCAATATACGTGTTATTTATTACCTTACCGAACGAGTTTTTTTTATAAGTGTCACGATGATATTTTTATTTAACAAAACAATGGCAAAGTAAGTCTGCTTGTTTCATTTTCAAGTCTAAACTACTGAACCGATTTTGGTTAAATTGCTTGCCCCGTAGAGATACATGTAAAGAATGAGTATTTGTTTAATACCTTAGGTGGATAGCATAGATTAAGAAAATACATTATTTAATTATTTTTTATCTATCAGGTCATGTCAAATTCCTATGAATAGACAAAAAAATATATCTTATATACATATTAGATTTGTAGACGGACATAGTAACTTTTTATCCCAGTGACATTTTTCCATGGGATAAAATAATTTAGGGACGGGTGAAACCGCTGGTGCAGCTAATTATTATCCAATTTTGATCGGTCTACTGCAAGATCTCTCCATTGAATTATTTTTTCTTTTTACATATAATGAATCAGGCATAACCCACTGGGTTATGCCTGCATTATTTGCCATCATTTTCGTTTTTGTACAAAAACATTTTTGAACCGGGTCGGATTATGGGCCATGACCTTTGTTTTGAATTCGTTCGATCTGGTTTATGTAAATAATATAAAATGGTGACCAGATCGGAGACGCATATTCTAGAATACTGCGAACACAGGCAAAATAAACAATTTTCACAGAACCTACATTTTTAAAAAGTTTACACGACCTTACAACAAATCCTAGATTTTTGAATGCTTTCGCAGTTATGAAATCGATATGTTTCGTGAATTGTAATTTATGATCAAAAGTAACACCTAGGTCTCGGACGGTATTGACTTTGTTGATTATGATTTTATTAAAATTATATGTAAACTGGAATGGATGCTTTTTACGAGTATGACTAATGCATTGGCACTTGCCAACGTTTACTGTAATTTTATTTGCTTTATAATAATTGTTTAAGTTATTTAAATCAGCTTGAAGAGCTTCACAATCAGTAATGCTTTTAATGTTTAAAAAATTTTTTTTGACATCCGCGTACATTAAGTGTCCTGAGTTTTGTATAGCGTTATTTATGTCATATAAATAAGCATTGTAAAATAATGGTCCTAAATGCGATCCTTGTGGAACTCCACTAGGAATTTCAATGAAGTTTGATCGGAAGCCACCAACTACTACAGCCTGAGATCTTTTTTGCAGGTATGATTCAATCCATCGCAATAAGTCACCGCGTATCCCTAGTTTAAACAATTTGTTAAGCAAGATGACATGATCTACCCAATCAAAAGCTTTCTCAAAATCGGTGTAGATCACGTCAACCTGACCGCCATTATCAATATTTTTTAGAAGGTAGCTAGAAAAACACGCTAAGTTTGATATGGTGGATCGTTGTCGAAGGAAGCCATGTTGTGTTGCAGGTAAAGCACCAGCAATATATGGATAGATAGCTTTATATATAAAATAAATAAAATAAAAAAAATAAAAAATAAAAAAGCCTTTTATTTCTCGCAAGTAATTGTTACAGACTTTAGGAATTAAGAATTAAAAAAATGAATATAATATTATAACTTTTAGGTAAATATGGTAAAACTAATAAAAATCTTATGCAAGAACCCCTCCTTAGGCGAAGGTGAAGGCCTCCTCTAAAGAATTCCAGTGGTCTCTATCTTGAGCTAGTTGCGGCCAGCAGGGGCCAGCTATTTTTGTTATCTCGTCTGCCCATCTTGTGTGTGGTCTGCCTTTGAGACGCTTGCCGTATGGGCCCTTCCACTTTGTAACCCTGCTAGTCCACCTCTCGTCCTGTAGCCTCGCTACGTGACCCGCCCATTTCCACTTAAGTCTTTTGGCGTAGATTAGAGCATCCTTGACTTTGGTCATTTCTCTGATTTTGGAGTGGTTAATTTTTTGTACTTTTTTAATATTTAGCATGCTCCGTTCTATTCCGCGTTGGCAGGTAATAATTTTGTTTTTGACTTTGGATGTGTACTTCCACGTTTGACAAGCGTAGGTTAGGCATGGTAGGAGGCATGATGTCATAACTTTTGTTTTGATATTTATTGGCATGTTGCTTTTAAATATTTCGCTAAGGGACCAGTATTTGTTCCAAGTATTTTGTGCTCTTCTTTCAACTTCTAGGTCGTTCAGTTTTCTCTTTCAACTTCTAGGTCGTTCAGTTTTCCCAGCATTATATATAACCTACTCGAATATCTTTCCCAAGGTATTTAAAATGGAAATGCCTCTGTAGTTTTCTACTTGGCTACGAGAACCCTTCTTGTGAATAGGAACTATATGTGCCTTCTTCCAACTCTCCGGAAAGGTGGCTTCTTTAAGAGAACGATTAAAAATAATATGAATAGGATTTGATAGAGATTTAGCACAGCCTTTCCAGAATATTGCAGGAATGCCATCGCAACCTGGGCCCTTTTCAACATCAAGCGTATTTAGTAATTTTTCGACTGTTGACAGAGTTACCTGTAAGCTAGCTATTATATCAGAATTTGTATCGACGTGGTCTAATCTTCGACTGTCACTCTGGGACTGAACACTGAACACATCTTGAAAGAAAGTACTGAATGCTTCGCGAATATTCTGGCCATCTGAATAACTTACGTTTTTGTAGGTTAAAATTTTCGGGTAATTAGAACCCCCACGCATAGACTTAATGTAACCCCAGAATCTTTTAGGTCTGGACTTTAACCTTTCTTCAGTTGTCTGGATATACGTATTATAACACTCGTCTTGTACCGCGCGTTGTCTAGCTCGCAATAATACAAATTCATCATAATCTCTTAAGTTTTTATATTTTTTCCAATTTGAATGTGCTTTAGATTTCTCTTTAATTATTTTTATTAATGCCTTGCTATACCATACTGGATACTTGCGCTTACTTCTTTCGTTGTTGTTAGCTTGGCACAACTGTTTTCCATTTTGGCGCGGAGTTTGAGTTGCATCTGATATTTATATTAAATACAGTGCTGGTTTTAGTAATATCATATATAGTGTGTATTGCGAATTTCTTAATGGAAAAAATATCGAACAAAGAGTTTATCTTAAATTTTGCATCGCTAATGGAATTTCGTGTTCGGAGTCACTGAAAATGTTACAGAAGGCTTACGGTAAATCGACTTTATCAAAAACTCGTGCTTATGAGTAGTTCAAAGCGTTCAAAAGCGGTCGAGTTGTGATGAAAGATTTGCCTCGCTCTGGTAGGCCATCAACGTCTGCAACTGAAGTTAACATCGCAAAAGTGAAGGAAATAGTGACTGAAAATCCTAATTCAACTCTGAGAGAGATAGCCGCCGAACTTTCTGTACCTCACGAGTCGATTCGTACCATTTTAACTAATCATTTGGGTATGAAACATGTTGCCGCTCGGCTAGTCCCAAAATATCTGAATTTTCTCCAAAAACTCAATCGCATGAAAGTCGCTGAGGACATGGTAGAACGAGTCAATTCCGACCCAACATTCATGAAACGCATTGTTACTGGTGACGAGACATGGGTTTACGAGTTTGACATGCAAACTAGTCAACAAGCTTCGGATTTTGCACCACGATAATGCGCCTTTGCACAAGGCCATCATTGTGAACGAATTTTTGACCAAACACTCAACAAATACCATCCAGCAACCACCATAATCACCATATATATGGCTCCAGCTGACTTCTTTATTTTTCCTAAACTCAAATTACCACTTCGTGGTACCCGTTTTCAATCAGTAGCAGACATAAAGTAGAATTCGCGGCGAGAACTGAACTCTATTCCGAAAGCAGCGTTTAAAAAATGTTTTGATGAATGCATTATTCGTTGGCGTAAGTGTATCGTTTCTGAAGGAGCATACTTTGAAGGTGATAAAATAAATTTGGATGAATAACAAACATTTTGTATATCTTTTCCCAGTACTTTCTTGACAGAGTAGTATGTTGAAAAAAACGTAGATCAGACTGCTCTCTGAACAGCTTATCATGGAATATAAGCTTCAGCATCAATTCTTGCAAGCCAAAATTCATAAATATAAGTTTATTAACGGTGGTGAGATCACTATACATATATGAGGTTAGAATTTTTGTTAAACTCAACATTATTTAGATCAATTGACAATAAACATCGCTCTAAGCAGCTGTACCTTATACCGCCAAAAACTACTTTCTTCCGCAAAAGCGTTTATGTTACCTTAGGAAATTACAAATATCATAAATATGCCTGAACTTCGGAGATTACTTTTTAAACTACTGAACAGCAATGTTATACTACACTTAACTTAATACTATTTGTTTCTATTTTGTTTATCATTTTATGATTCATGCATATTTTGTTATAATTTTACTTTGACATGATTATTGTAATTAAATGAGATTAAACTGAAATTGGACTGTAATTAGTTAAATAGTTTGATGTTGTATTTTGATAAAAGTTTGTTAAATAGTTTAATTTCGATATAGTTTTTTTGTTGTGTCCTATTGCATTATATATTTTATTTTTATAATTATTTTGCAAATATCTAAGCATTTAACGTATTAAGAGCCCTTTATTATTTTATTTGCCTCAGGCGAAACATCGATGGATTTTACTTTAATTTTCATGTCACCTGTATTGTAATAAAAGCATTAAAGTACGAAAAAACCCCATTAAAATGTTATTTTTTCTATATATAAATTTAATTTTGAGTAATCAATACTTTATGGTAGAATGACACCATTAGAGATGTAAAATGACTGAATATGACTAGTCACAATTGTCATAAACCTTAAATGACCGGTCATTTACTGTCAAATTCAGTCAATTTGACTCAAATATTATTGTCCATTCTCGACTACCACCCAATTATTTATTTATTTAGGTACCCAATTTATATGTAAGTTTAAATGAAGCAACGTTTTATTTTCTATTATATCATGAGAGGATAAAACGACATCAAAGTCAATGCGCGAGGCGATGCGACGTTGCCATTTTGTCCTAAATGCACGCATGATTAGAAATGTAAAATGATTAACACTATATAATAATACTATAAGTCATAAAAACCACTTTTTGTTTCAATTTATAAGTAGGCATTTATCAACGACAAAAACTTAAAAGGTACTAAAATATTACTGAAATCAAATTGACTGCAAATAACCGTTTTTGACAGTTAATGACCATTTTTGACCAATTTGACCGTAAATGACAGTCAGTCTAATTCAGTCACTTTAGTCATTTTCAACACTAGTCACCACCCCATTTCAGCCCTTGGGGAAATAGAAGTCGTCCGAGGGAATATCTACCAGAGAACGAGCAGCAGCGTCTCTCTGTGTACATACTATGACAATCATACAGCTATCGCCAACCGGCCTGCCAAGCGTGATAATTGTATATCTAGGGACAATGTCACACAGATCATCCTAGCCCCAAACTAAGCAAAGCTTATACTATGGGTACCAGGTGACGATATACATACTTATATAGATAGATAAATACATATATAAAACATCCATGACTGAGAAACAAATATTCGTGCTCATCACACAAACATTTGCACTTACCGGGATTCGAACCCAGGACCACCAGCTTCGTAGGCAGGAGCACTACCAACTAGGCTACGGTGAACAACCGGGTGACCGGAATTATGGCATATCCCCAAAATGATGTACACTATGAAAATATTTTAGGGAGGCCTTTGTCTAGCAGTGAGCATTCGGCTGATATGATGATGATGATTAACTAATGATGCATTTAAATTTTAAAAGAAATATTCATAAATATCCACACGTGTATAACGTGTGAATATTTATGTTTCATCACCAGTGAGCGTTGCACGAGGATAATTGCTCTCCAGAATTGTTTACCGTTGAATATAGGACACGAGCACCGACCCGTAAGTAAACGTTTGCAACATTCCCAATAGTCAATATTGATTTTGTGTGACTATAAAACACACAGCCATTTTTTTTGCCGGTGTGTGAACGGAATAAAACACAAATATTATGATATGCTGGAATAAATGCGTGGTATTTTATTTATATAAAACTAGCTGTGCCCCGCGGTGTTACTCGCGTTAAATTTTATAAATTTTCTTTGCTATAAACCTCACGGAGCCCAAGACCTTTCCAACGAATGCAAAACCGTGGAAATCGGTTCGTGCGTTCTGGAGTTATAGCGTCAGGAAGGAAAACCCGACTTATTTTTATATAGTAGACTAGCTGTGCCCCGCGGTGTCACCCGCGTTAAATTTTATAAAGTTTCTTTGCTATAAACCTCACGGAGCCCGAGACCTTTCCAACGAATGCAAAACCGTGGAAATCGGTTCGTGCGTTCTGGAGTTATAGCGTCAGAAAGGAAAACCCGACTAATTTTTATATAGTAGAGAGATAGGGTGGCGAACATTCACGTGGGTTACCTGATGGTAAGTTATTACGGCCGCCCAAGGACACTAGCAACACCAGAGGAAATGCGTTGCCGGCCTTTCAGGTGATTGGCACACTGCCCCGCATGATGCAGCGTAGCGCGTGAGTGCGTGTTCTAACGTTGCTTGTAAGTATCTCCGTTTGTATACAAAACATGCACAGTCCAACATACAGAACATGAATCTGCATGAACGCACGTGGATGCATGAGCTGTGTGTTGGACTATGCGTGTTTTCTATGCCTACAAACGGAAATAGGCACGCACTCACGCACTACGCTGCATCATGCGGGATAGTGTGAAAATTGCCTATAAAAGGAATAGACTCGCTACTTGAAAGATGCCATAGCGGATCGAAAATACCTCCGCAGTTAATTGATTCTGCTGTGTGGCTGACAAAAAATATCACCATCCCATCTTATCCCGTGGGAGACGTGAAAGTTGTCCCGATGAAATATATCTTAGAGAAAAGGTAACAGCGTCTCTCTGTGTACTATGACCATCATACTGTGATCGCATACCCGTCTGCTACGAGGTAAGGCTATTATGGCATATCCCTGTAAATTATGGACGCAACTCCTTTGTGGAAAGTTCGGGAAGTCTTTGTCCAGCGGTGGAGGTCATTCCACAGACATGATTATGATAATGACAAATATGTATCATTTCTGTAGGATTTAGGGTTGCCCTAGATTTTCCAGTGACAAGTAATGTAGTAGAGATACACAAAAAAGGAAAAAAACAATAATTGAAAGATAATTTACGTTTTCAATGTTCCAGCAAATACCCTGCTGAGCTCTTCATTAGGAGATAACGCATTCAAAAGTAATTTTGTTGGAAAATTTAAGCAATAAAAGTTCCTCCTGGTGAGATTATAAATAGTAAAAACACTTAGAAGCTTGACCCTGGATTAGAACCGAGGACTTCATTATCTGTAGTAACACGCTACCGCTAGAACGTGGCATTCTGTTTCAAAGTCAATTTACTATATATAGATTTGGATCTTTATATGAGCCTTACAGATGACTTTTTCGACTTTTCACTTCAGAAATTTAAAGGCAACTGATAAATATAAGTACTTGTGTATTTCCAAATACTTATTACAGATATAAATTACCCATAGACGGAACAAATAATAGTGTTCATTATTCGTGTTCAGACAAAGATTTGTTATGTGTACTGAACTCACGAAGTCTAGCTTAACAGCTAGCTAGCTATCTCTAGCATTCAGTGTCACTAACCACTAACCAACAGGCAATAGGGCCATCATTTGCATATATCTTCCGATAAGGCTCTGACTCGGCCGTGAGATGAATTTATTTACCATCGTTTAGTCTACGAGACAAGCCAGATGTTCCACCCACGCAGTTTGTCTGGAGTAACGCCCACACCAACCACCCAACTTCTATACGTTTGTCATGCGATATATATAAGCAAACAAAACCTACCTGTTGATGTATCACCTTTTATACTTCAATGAAGCAGTCCGCTCAATTATTAACGTGTAGATTATCTACACTCAATGGAAAATTATTAAGGTATTAAACACACTGCATACGGTGACGAAGATAATAAACACTATATCGTCCGCACAGCTTAAACTAATGAACAGAAACACTACTAAACTGAAAAACTAACGTTTTAACTAATTAGTAACGCGTTTAGAATGGCATTTTAGTATAATATGAAGTTATTTTTGCAGATTGACAGGTTTTGGTATATCAAGGTGTACAGTGTACACAACAGTGGTTTGTAGGATAGCGCATGCGCGATTTCGAGAGCGCATGCTCCAAAATGTTATCAATATGACGCTGTCGCGACAGAAGGTCGTTGTTCAATGGGTGAAGGTGAAATTCATGAATGAACTGAAGCTAGTGAAAGCTTCATTTTAATTGAAAGATTTCAGCAATGAACTTATAACACAAAGCATTTGATTATTGTTGAAATATATTGAACTTCTTAATATCACAAACTTACTCTCTGACTATTTTATCCTTAATAATCCTTAAAATAAAATTGGTATACAAGTTGTAACACAACGTCTAATACATTAGGATTCAAAATAACAAAAAAGTATATAAACTCCTTATAGAGGAATAACGATCAGCGTATTCATTTTGTATCGAAAACTGATAAAATATGTTACAGATTTAGCAAAATATATTTCTTTAATTAGTTAAGTTTAATATGTAGTTTAAATTATTATTATCTCAATTAAAGAATGGAAATGGATACGAACCGACGTTTCGATGGACGACCTACGAACAAACTAAAACTATCATTATAAATTTTAAATCAAACTACAAAATTAATAATGTAAATAAAAGTACAGCTTACAGAAAAATATGCGTTCAAGTCGCCATCTGCAGATAGTGCCCAAAAAGCTAGCGACGCGACGTTACCTCTTTGGATGGCAAAGTTTATGCCTTGGCTGAGGTACGTGCGAGCTTGCTCATCACCAGAGTCTTCCACAAACTGTCTGGACAACACCCTGCCAAAGGTGTGCACTTTTGAGCCTCAAGGACCCATCAATAATTATCAATTTTTGGATTATATCATCACACTTATATTATTAAGGCGTGAGTTTGTGACGAATTTTGAAGAAACATTGTAGTAATATAGCTTATACATTGGAAAAACACATAGGCTATAATTTGTCAAGTTTAACTCGGTTAAAATCGCGAGTCACAGCTAGTTAAATTATAATTATTCAATTAGCTCAATTATAAGTACGTATTGGTTTCGGAGTGGTCCGTCTCTAAGGTAAAATTAAATATAGTCAAGGCCTCAGAGGCAGTTCATAGCTAAACTGACAGTACCTATCCTGGAAATTCTTATAAACTTATCAAACTAGGCAGAGCCTGTACTATGGCAAACAGAAAACTGATAAACTATATATATATAGATAAATTACTTACGCGGAAGAAATAGTCATTCAGTTTTGTAGTTTGGCACTCACCTGGCTTCGCATGTAACCACAATTAGGTGGTAACTAGTACACAGGTGTCACTACTGCCCTACTAACTGGTGTATGGTGTACCCTAAGTTGCCTTATGCGACACTCACAGAAAAGTAGGTGCTCCTGGAGATAGGTGCTCCTGTTAGTCTGTCTGGACCAGAAGCTTGACGGTTACAAACACTCTTTCATTTCTTGTAACTATATTACTATATTGTCACACTAATATTATAAAGGCGAAAGTTTGTGAGTGTGTGAGTGTTTATGTTTGTTACTTCTTCACGTCTGGAGCGATTTTAATAAAATTTGGTATGGATTTAGCTGACATCCTGGATTAATACGAAGACTACAATTTATATATAAATCCGCGGGGCACAGCCAGTAGTTAAATAATTAGTGACTTAGTTTGTGTTTGTAATAACAAGGATCTTTATGTTTGCGTGGCGTTTGCTTTCTTATGGCACTCACAGCATCTGCTCTTACCGGCCCGTAAGTGTTCGGCGCGGTTAGGCACCTAGGCACGCGGTCAATCTATAGATGGGTGACAGCTAAAGTGGTTCCTGAGCATCAACGTTACTCAGAGGGCAGGTTAAGCTGTCGGGTCCTTAGACAACAGTTGGTAAGCCATGTCAAAGGCCTACTGGGCAGCTTGAACAACTCAAACACTAGGGTAACAGTGCTCATACGATAATGTAAGTAAGGTCACGAAACTCATTTGAGGAATTTTAGATGCATAAACCTCTAGTACAATTCCATTTAAAAGAGATATAAATTGTAATAATAAAACCAAAATTGCTCCATGCATAGGTAACCTCCTTTCTTAATAATCACCTGTCACTTCTATGTATATAATGTCATTTATAGAATCGTAAAGAAGGTAATGCATTTGTTATGATCTTCAGCAAAGGGAAGTGCATAAATCACAAAGGTTATGAGTTGGTACGACCAATCTTCGACAGGTGCCGCCACTATCATACCAATGAATTTCATACATTGCCGTAGCAGCGCGCAGGGTACAACTACTATTTTATAAACGATGATTTACATTATGTAAATGTTCCAATTAATGAGTAATATGTATTCAGAGACATCTACAAATTCACTCATGAACTTATTGTAGCTAGCAATCAGTCACGTGGCAATAATACTACCGGTTATGCCCGCTCACGTCTGGTTTAACTTGAATCGAGAACATCCCCTGCGCCTGAAAATTTACAGTTACAAACATAGATGGCGTTATTTCATTCTTGGAAATTATAACAAAAAAAAATGTTTCTTTAATCGTTCCATTAGTTACACGGATTTATTAAAGTAGCCAGTGTTAATTTACGACGCAATCACAAACTTTTCCAATTTAACTTTTGTGAATTTCATCCCTTAAATTATTAACTTAAGCCCTACTTAAAAACCTCGAACTTTAACGTATAAACCAAAACTAAAACAACCTTAATTATTCAGGCAAATTATCATAAAACCTAATTTTGCAGTTTAATTAACCAGCCAGCAGTAACCGTAGCAGAATTTAATTCTCGGTACAATTTAAGACAATCTTGAAGGGACGTTCGTAAGCTATTAATTAGAGGCATCACCGTGGAATCTCATACGATTAGTAGTGTAATGGAGCGCAGAGACGGGCGAGACGTTGATATATGTACCCTTTAGCACACATTGTTTGGTAAATGACGAGTTTTCTTTATAATATTTTGTGTTTTGCCTTGAGTTTGGTAATACGTAGTACAAATTAGAACAACATTTAGTTTTGTCCGTCATATTTATTTGTAAATGTGCGTCTAGCGTAAATTTTACATAAGTTCTAGCAAAAGAGTAAAGGATTGCTACCTATTACTATAGGATTCGTATTGTTTTGCGCGATCTCCGGGAGGAGTTTTTTTTTTAACTATTTATTAATCCACGTAATAATATTTATTATTATCTCCCAAAATACAATACTAATTGACCAACTCTTACTTTCGAAACAATTTGAATATCCGGTTATAGCTTCATGCTCTACGAGGTCTGGATGCTAACTAACTCGACTCTCGGAACTGTTCGAATGCTGTGGTCTGAATACGGATCCAGAGAACCTTACAGCATCCCACTTCTGACACCAATATTTTGCGCGATCTCCGAGAGGAGTATTTTTTAAAAAAACTATATTTTAATCCCCGAAATAATATTTATTATTATCTCCCAAAATACAATACTAATTGACCAACTCTAACTTTCGACACAATTTGTGTCCGGTCAGAGCTTCATGCTCTACGAGATCTGGATGCTAACTAAATCGACTCTCTAACAAAAAATGCATGCTTTGCATTTACTTATAAGGGAGTTACGGATATAACAGTATGCATTGAAAGAGTATTATAATGATACTAGACAGACAAATCTGTGATTACGCAGTAGTTGCTTGGTCTCTGATAAATTGGCCACCGAAGCCAAAAACATTATTACTTAACTAAACATCCATCCATAATTCGGAAGCGTACAGTAACGAAAGAGATATAAAAGGACACAAGGGTACGTGCAAACGAAAGTGCACTCACTCATGCTCTAGTGGAAGGGAAAACCACTACGACTAGCATACAGTTCGTATATGTATGTGTAGCTTACAGTAGTAGATCTGCTAACTATGTATTACCTTTAGGTCATTTACCTTGCCTTCTTAGCCGGATCAACCAAAGCCTATTTTATATCAGCCATGGGTTGCTGTCATCGTTGAAGCCTCCTTTTAGTTTCCTCTTACGATAGGCATGAGTTACGGTAGTTTTATTGTTAACCCCAGGCTATAGAGGACAACTGCAATATTTTTTAAGATTAATATTTAATTTTTTGAATGAAATATTCTTTTAAATTTTATATGTATAGAAAAATAATTTATTTTAATAAAAATAATTAAATAAGAATTAATACAGATATATTATAACTAAATACTTAAAACGTTAAATTAAAGGTAGTACGAAAATGTTACATAAAATCTCACTATCTATTCTTGACAATTTGCTTGCTTACTTAGCCCATTTAAAACAAATAACAAATAGCATACAAGTCACCATCATTGAGTAGGGTGCCCAAGAAGCTGGAGATGTTACCTCGTTGTATAGTCAAGCTGATACGCTGGCTGAGGTAAGTCAGTGCGCGTCTGAACAAGTTCTTTACAAAAGACATCGGCAAATCCGGGCCTGTGATGGACAACAGTTTATTACTATTTAAAAAATAAATTATAATAAATTCCTCTATGCCTTTTATTTCCTTGTACAACATGGGAAAATGATTTCAATTCTTAAAAGTTTATTTTATTTTATTCAATCTCCAATTTATTCCGGCATTCATGTTTCTTAACGTGTCTTATAGGGTCTGGCTGCTTCGGTCTTTTGAGCCGTTGGGAAAATATTTATTTTTCCAGTCGGGCAGTAATTATTACATTGTCATTGTTAGAGGCGTTATATAATTTCACTGTATTGAAATATGTATTATTTGCATACATAATATTATCCTCAATAGTCATAATATAAATCAATAGAATGTATGGTATGTTGATCTATAAATCAATGAAGGAATAATTCTTTATAGTAATGGCAACACTTTTTACCCGACTGCGGGACGCAAAGGGTAATGTGTTTATCAGGCTATGTATGTATGTATGTTCCTTTGAAGCACTATACAGACCAAACGCCTGGACCGATTTTAATGATTCGCACGTCAATCGATTCCTTTCAGTCCGGAAAGTGTCACTGAAGACATAACGTTGGTGAAAATTCAATATGGCGACTACTGGACGCCATATTGTGAAAATTTAAAAAATTTAAGTCAACAAACTATATCATGTGGGGTATCGTTGAATAGGTATTTAAAAAACATTTTTAGTTTTCTTTCAACATTTTTCGATTTGACCGGCCGTTTAGGAGCTATATCGATTTAAAGTTGCGTAACAACTATTCTCACATATAGGTTTTAAAACAGTAGAAATTTACGATGAAAAGACGAAAACTTCGTATGACTGTGCGTGCGAGTGTTGATGGACATATACTAAAGTATCTATTAGGTATATTGGACTACCTAAAGTATCTAACGGCTAACACGGTCGCCCATCTCCAACTTCAAACGATTTAGTACTTAACTTCACTTGAAAAACTATATATAGGTAGGTACCTACCGAAATCGAATTGTTTTAAATGTAATGACAAAGATATAAAGAACAATGAGCCTTTGGTTGGTGTGAGAATCGAACTATCAGCAACCGAATTTCATGCGCTTTGTGGACAAGGTAAATTTTAAAGAAAAATGTTACCTTTAATATTAGTTATGTTGGGGAGTAACTGTACACAAGTTGCAAGGGACAACTTTGAATCGAGCCGTTGTCGATCTCAGTTCGTGCATTTTAATTTTGAATTGAATTGAATTTTTCATAAAGCCAGGTTAAGTCTTTAGATGGTTTAATTATTAATAAAAGAGCAGTCAGAGCCATTTATGGTTTAGGCAGTCGCGATTCTTTGCGAAATTTGTTTAAAGAAATAAATATACTTACTGTGCCATCGGAATATATATATATCAGAATATAATGTTTGTTAGAAAAAATATTCATAATTATAAAAAGAAAAGTGAACTGCATAATATAAATACTAGGAATAAAAACAAACTAGCCATGCCAGGCTTTAGAGTAAGCAAAACTAATAAATCATTTTTAGGAAATTGTATTAGGTTTTATAACAAGCTTCCTACTCAAATTACTGATCTGCCTGACACAAGTTTTAAAACACATATTAAACGTATACTTATGGCTAGGGGTTATTACACCACTAAAGAGTACATCGATGACAAAGACGTCTGGCTCTCACTTCCTACCTGCACATTGCTCGCTGGAGATCTTGTAGCCATATAGACATGACTGATCTGCTGTGTTACGTGAACTATCTGTAAATGATTGCTATCATATACTTAATTTAAAATTATTGACTCTGTCTCAAAATGAATAATGTTATTGTTTTGAAGTTTTTCTTTTGTATACCTAAATATAATCTAAAATAATAAGCATTCAGACAACCGATCGAGCATATATTGTGTTTGCCTACTAAATAATTACTCTAATTGGACCAAATCCCGTGTTCATGCCCGCTTGAGTATGTTTCGCCGGACCGTCTCAACTGGGTCGTGTTGAAACCGGTAGTAGATGAACCCACTGAGTATGTTTCACTGGGTCTTCTCAGTTGGGGCGCATTGGATCCGGTGGTAGCATTAAAGCGCGACCGTCGTTATTAACACAAGGTCCGTCATAATAATAATACCTTTAATATAGACAGAACCATTGACAATATGTAGTAAAAATATTAGACTTAAACTAGATAATTAAACATAATCTCTTGACAATAACTTGATACGAGCTAGCTAAATATCATTTCTGTAATAAAATAAATTTTATAAATGTTTTCATACAAGATGTACCTAAATATCTATGTTACTAGAAATAATATCTAATGTATACAACTATATTACTACAAACATGTTCTGACTATTTACAAGCGCTTTTTTAAAGTCTACGTGAATAAAAACCTTTTTTATTTTATTTTATTTATTTATTTATACTCTGTACCTCCGCAAGCTACTAAACAACCCTCACGATATCAAATCTCTCAATGAAATCACGAGATTGCGAAATTTGCAGTCATATAAGAATAACAATGACTGACTTATCTCTCAGCTTAAAGAGCTGCTTGTATTAACGTGATATTTGGCCTGGATGTTTATTTATTCATTATCATATCACAGATTAAAAAATATAGATTAAAAAGAAAACAGTAAAAAAAAATGCCACTCTGGAAAGTGGAACTCTAATTAAATATTGCCAATCGGACTACCTCGTAAATAAGCATGGACTCCTTTTCTTTTCTATATTAATGTCATACCAGATATAACTCATCATACATGCACTTTGTTTGCAGACGACATCCTTATAGTTTTGGCATAGAATCTGTTAAATAACTGTGACATAGAAATTAATAATACGATAGAAATTAATTCGCTTGATAAAAATAATCTGACCGCGAATTTGAGCAAGACACACTTTATTAAATTTTTGAGCAAAATAAGTAAATCATATTTACTAAATATAAAATACAATGGTCATAAACATAGAAGAGAGTGTGAAGTTTTTTGGTAAATAGTATAATTAATAAAGTAGTTGTAGAGTGCGTGAGCGGGAACCTAAGCGATTTCTTCAGAAACTTGTTCAGAGTACTTAGAGAGAAAACATACTAAAAGTCCTGATGTTCAGGAGGCGAAGCGGAGGGAGGGGAGGGGGACAAGGACCTCAATTTTAGGTTTTCGCCAATATTTCAAAAATGGCGCGTTTTAGCAAAAAATGTTCTAAGATGAAAATTAAATGAAAGCTTATAAAATTTTCTATAACTTTGATACTTTTCCATATCCCATCCGTTTTCAAACTACAGGCTCTGGAAAAGTGCAATTAAAAAATGTTTTGAAATATTAGTTTCTAAGTCGAATTCTGTGAATGATTCACATTTTTATTCTCTTAGGTCGTGAGGGTCCTGGAAAAAGGTCGTTTTCTGTGGTATCTTCTTCCTCGCCTTCCTCAGTGGTAAGTGGTTCTTGCTGAGAGGGCTCTCAATCATCTTCATGGTCATTCTCGTAGTCTTCCTCGCTAAAAGACGCGCCGTTGAAGCATTTTCCTTGGCAATGAAGGCACGCAGTAGAAAATTTCAGCATAGCTTTGCGACATCCACATTTGCTGCTGCTACAATCCTTGGTGCAGCTACAAAATATTATTTTTAGTAAAACCTGGGGCGCCGGTAAATCTTTTGTTGTTCTTGGCGCCAAGATATCACCATAAATTTTTCCACCCCCACTCTTGAGGGAGCAGCACATTCCCGAGCCACTGCTGCACTTGGTGATATGTGCTTCAGGAATTATATTTAGCTACTCTCTTAGTGGCTCTTAGTGGCTGTGTGGTGACGGCCTAGAGAATATCGCCACCCCCTCTCATCCCGCGGGGGGACGTAGAAGTCGTCCCGAGGGAATATATACCAGAGAATGGGCAGCAGCGTACTCATGAGTACCAATGTCTACCTTACTGCGATTGCCAACCTGTTTGCCAAGCGTGGCGATTATGGCAGATCCCCTCAAATGAAGGACACAATTAAACCGCGGCCCCCAGTCCCCGGTAGCCCTGCTATTCCTAGCCGTGGTAACAGCCGTGGTTACGGCAGGGCAGGGGGTGCTAAGAATCCCCGGCAGATTCCACGTTACCAAAACCGACGATCTCTGGCCCTGGCAACATACAACACACGCACACTGCGGACCGACGAGAAGATAACCGAACTGGAGGAAGAATTGAGCAGGTTACATTGGGACATAATAGGATTATCTGAAGTTCGAAGAGTGGGGGTGGACACTATAATCCTGAAATCCGGGAATCTGCTCTATTTCCGGGAGGGCGACCAACTGTCCCAAGGTGGTGTTAGGTTCATAGTACACAAGTCCCTCGTCCACAACATAGTGAAAATCGGGAGTGTGTCGACTAGGGTTGCGTACCTTATACGCACTTCGACGATGAGGTTGAGGTCATGTATGAGGATATTTCTAGAGCCATACATACCTCAAACTTTTATTTCACTGTGGTCATGGGGGACTTTAACGCGAAGCTGGTTAAACGATTCGGGGATGAGCTGAGAGTGGGGCAATTTGTAACTGGAGACCGGAATCCCCGGGGCCAAATGTTGTCCGACTTCATGGAGAAGGAGGGACTCTTTATGATGAACTCCTCTTTCAAGAAGCCGGAAAACCGCAAATGGACCTGGGTAAGCCCCGATGGTAAAAAAAAGACGAGATAGACTTTATCTTGTCGACGAGTAGACAGATGTTCAATGACGTCTCAGTAATCAATACGGTTAAAACCGGAAGCGATCACCGACTGGTGAGAGGCTCATTGAACCTAAATGTCAAGCTCCAGAGGTTCCGACTGATAAAGTCTACGCTCCGACCTTTACCCATCTACATCCAAAACCCTGAACCCTTTCAGCTCGAACTGCAAAACCGTTTCGAATGCCTAGCAGATTGCGAGGAAGTAGACTTATACCACGACAGGCTCGTAGAAGCTGTCCATACGGCTGGGTTTAAGGTCTTCAAGGCCCACCGTACAAACAGAACCAAAAAGATCTCTGACCATACCCTGCAGCTTATGGACGAAAGACGGAAAATGGTTCTGACATCTTCTGATGATGCTACCAGATACCGGCAGCTCAACAAATAGATCTTAAAGTCTTTGACTCGCGACACGCGTCAATTTAATACAAATTGTATTAAAGAAGCTATAGAGCGGAACAAAGGCTCTAAAGTGTTTGCAAGAGAACTGTCTGTTGGACAGAGCCAACTGACGAAGCTGAAGACTGAGGATGGGATAATCGTCACGTCTAGACCTGAGTTGCTGGGAGACATCGAGAGGTTCTACGGACAGCTGTATCCGAAAACCCAGTCACCTGTCGATAGTTGTGCCTCAGATCCCAGAGCACGACTAACCCAACACTTACCGACGACATCCCGGACGTCAGCCTGTGCGAGATTAGAATAGCTCTCGAACAGCTGAAGAACAACAAGGCGCCTGGTGATGATGGAGTTACGGCAAAGCTTCTGAAGGCGGGTGGTATACCAATCCTACGGGCCCTTCAGAAGTTATTTAACTCCGTCATACTAGAAGGTCAAACGCCACAAGCATGGCACAGGGGTGTGGTGGTGCTCTTCTTCAAAAAGGGCGATAAAACCCTCTTGAAGAATTACATTGAGAAGGGTCACTTTTGCTGGTGTCCCATACCATTTCAGGAAGCACACCGTCCCAGTTTCTGCAACATCACTATGGCTGGAGCTTGGGTTGTAAAAATCTTTGCTGCTTCCTGAATAATTTCCGAATTTAAATACAATTTACAGAAACCCACCTTGCTTCTTCTAAATGTTGCTGATGTTGTATCGTAGCCGGTAAATGAGTGTAAGAAGAGGATGTGTTCATATCCATGCTATTGCATCTCATTTTTTGTCATTCATTCATTCACCGTCATTTTTCAGTTTTAGCCAGTACGGTTGCGTTTCCTACAGTGAGCATTGAGCGAAAAGCAATCTTCATGATGTTTTTCACGCCTAATGTCAGTTATCTGCTGTTACAAAAAAACGCGATATCTTACTGTTACCGCCCTTACCTCGTGGAGGTATGGGAGTGATTATGTTAAAATAAATTTAGAGATATATCGGGCATAAGGTAATGGTCATCACGCTGAATAACTCATCATCATCTTGTTCCCACTAATATGCTAGTGGGTTTGGTTTCCGCACTTAGTCCCGATGAAGACCAATGGTCCTCATCGGGACTAATGTGAGCCATGACGGCCTTCACTCCATCCAGCACACCTCCCTCCAGAAGTATATCAGGTCCCCTAAACTTCTCAAGGCATCTGTAAGAGTTCCGCTGAATAACTTAAATTTTCTGTATTTCTGGAGCGTGTAGCAGAATTTTGTAAGCTTTAATTTTATCTTAGAATATTTTTTGCTATAACGCACCTTTTTAAAGATATTAGCAAAAGCCTAAAATTGAGGTATTTGTCCCCCTCCCCCCTCCTCCCTCCGCCTCACCTCCTAGACATCAGGAATTTTAGTATGTTTTCCCTCTAAGTACTCTGAACAAGTTTCTGAAAATATCCCTTAGGTTCCCGCTCACGCACTCTATACCCTCCTTTGAGTTATTCCTTAATCGGACTAATAACAGTTGATCGTTATTGTGACTGGAAATTGCACATTGATCAAATATGCATAAGAATGAATAGGTTTGTAAACGTTTTGTCACGACTTCGCAAAACAGCCTTATTACCAATCGATATTGGTGGCATATCTATGGGGCAATTCAACAGATAAATCGAGAGCATTTCTATTGCAAAAAATGCGTTAAAGCAACTACAGGTACTCCTCCGTTTGTCTCATGTAAATCATTGTTAAAAGGACTAAAAATTATGACTAGTGGGTTTGTACATTTTTCAAATTGGTGTATTTGTGAAAACGCAGCCACAGTATTTACTAGAGCTAAAGATGTTTTTCCTCGCAACATGATAACTAATACAACACTATTTCAAAAAAGTTCCCATGCTGTATGTGTGAAAGTGTTTAATGCTTTGCCGCAAAATATTAGACATTTTTCAGCGGTAAAGTTCAAAAACCAACTCAGACTGTGGCTCCTAGAAAAATAATTCTATTCAATCAAATCAAATTTTTTACTGCACGTGAGGCGCAACGGCTAAGGCAGTCGCGTTGCCGCTTCGTGTCGCGGGTTCGAGTCCCGCGCCGGACAACTACTTGTGTGACCCATAAATAGTTGTTCTGAGTCTGGATGTAATTTGTGTCCGTCTATTATATGTTGTTAATTACCCTGCAACACAGGGATTAGATTCCATAGTGCAGGGTTCTCTTAAAAAAACTGTGATTTATTTAATTAATTATATTATTTGTGTAAAATTTGACATATAACAATCACACATTTCGCATGTTGTTTATGAGTAAAATTGATGAGACTAACCTAATAGTAAGACCACCACTGTACTCTATTTTAAGTGAAATAAATAAATGAATGAATAATATTTAATAACTAAATCTAGATAATGAATGATAAGAATATTGAAAAAAAAATTAAGAACAAAAATTATAATATATAATGTGGTTAACTTATTTTTGAAACTAGCTAGGAACTCATAACTAAAAAGTACAAAATAAAAAAATTATTTAATAAATAAAAAACCCAACTGCGTAAATAATGAACCAAACTACGTACATAGACAAAGAACTGAAAAGAAAAAAACAAGCACATAGATGGCTGGTGGTCTAAAATTATATAATGTACTATTGAATGAATACTATTGAAGAAAATAAAATATATTCTAATAATGGAACATAACAACTGAACAGTCGGGATCCATTGACAAATTAGATTGGCTGTCGACTAATGGATCCCGACTGTTCAGGTGTTGTGTTCCATTATTAGAATATATTTTATTTTCTTCAATAGTATTCATTCAATAGTACATTATATAATTTTAGACCACCAGCCATCTATGTGCTTGTTTTTTTCTTTTCAGTTCTTTGTCTATGTACGTAGTTTGGTTCATTATTTACGCAGTTGGGTTTTTTATTTATTAAATAATTTTTTTATTATCTGTCATATTGAACTGATTGTATTTTGATTTACATTCTTGTTTAGGCTTGCTTGACTCGCATCGTGGATGTTTTCTTGCGGCTTGTATATTTACGACGACCTTTGGCTTTGTTTCTGGATTCTTTTTTCAACTTCCCGACTGACCCCGGCTGTCTTGGACTTTGGATTTACGCATCATGATTTACCTCTGCTATTCGCACCTCGGACCACTTATTTTGTCTCAACTATGGCCGCGGTATTTTTTTTAAATAGGTGTGAACTTACCACGGTTGTCATATACATCTCTATTAACCTGTTTTACTTATTTATATATAGAAGGTAGTATAATTATTACAAAGAATTTTCGAAATTGGTTCAATGCTGTAATACAATATAGAAATCTTGTTCACCTTATACGCCTTCTAACTCATAACTCCCATGTATTACATAAAAATAAATATACAGGGCGATAGAATATTAGTACCTCTTCAAAATGCATATTGTTTTATTTATGTCCATTCCAGGCCATGTTTGTATGGGCCTGTTGCCGATCTCCTTTGCGTGTTTTTGAAGCCTAGGGACCCATAGTTTTGAACACAAATGGAAGAAAAATATACCCGCCACTGATGGAAGCTTACTTTTTCCACTAGAGGACCTCTGCTAGATCTGTGGCAGCACCCTTTAACCTTAAAGTAGTTTGGACATGCGAAGCAGCCAGTGTATCAAATGTCCGAGGAATCCATATCATCGGCCGTCCATGACTCCAAGGGACCAGTGAGAAGCCGGGTCTTTTGCCTTCGCTACGTAAAAATACCGTTAGGCTCCAAGACCCGACGGATGACGTCATTTCACCATTGCACTATTAACAGGGCCTTTTTGACGGGCCTGTTGGAGTGCTGTCCAGCCTGTTGGATTGCTTGGCAAATGCTTGTTTTTCACGCCGCAGATCGTTGGTTTGATTCCCACCCAGGACAGATATTTGCGTGCAGGAACATGTATTTTTGTCATCGCGAGTCTGAGTGTAATTATCTATATAATAAGTATATATTTACAAAAGAAAAGTAGTATATGTAGTATATCAGTTGTCGAACATTCTCTGACCAAATCGGAGACGTTCTCAAGAAAGGGCAGGTCAGAAGTACCCTAAACCGGCGAGCATGTATGAAGAATATAATGACAGTAATCGAGGCAAAAGACGTGTGCAAAGATCGTGACAAATGGAAATCCGTTGTCTCTGCCTACCCCTCTGGGAAATAGGCGTGAGTCTATGTATGTATGTATGTATGTATTAGTTATCTGGTTTCCATAGTACGAGGTTTGCTTAGTTTGGAATCAGATTACCGTGTGTAAATAATGTCCCAGGAAAAAAAATACAATATTTAAATTCAAAAACACAACTTTATTCATAAATACTTCAGTGTCAAGAATTTAAGCGCCCTGGAAATATGCAAGAGTTCTGGCACGAGTTCAAAATACTCTCTGCCATCGATGTTATTTCACACCTTTTTCTTTGTTGTCTTATAAATTATCACGTTCCCTGTGCATGTTTCATTTTAAGATATTCTTTTAACATTTTTTTACTTAGAATTTATAAACCGACGTTCTAGATTTATCTATTCTTGCATGGCGGGTCCGGTTGGCGTGGTTGATAAATACTTGTCTTTTACACCGCAGATTGTGGATTCGATTCCCACCCGGGGCTCTACCGGCTAAGTGACCGTGACCGAAAATCGATTTCGCGAATGGCGTCCAAATAAATAAAGGTTAAAAACTTAATCGATTGTTAAATCGGCTTCAACGTTCACAATCGATTCCGGACCATTTATGACATCACATGTGGTTGGAAGCCGATTTAACGATTGATAAAGTCATTTTTATCCTTTATTTATTTGAACGCCATTCACGAAAACGATGTTCAGCGACTTAGCCGGTAGAGCCCCTGGACAGATGTTTGTGTACATTAATATGTCTGTTTGTCTTGGGTCTAGTTATCTATATAAGTAGGTACAAAAGAAACGTAGTATATCAGTTATCTGGTTTCCATAGTACAAGCCCAGCTTAGTTTGAGATCAGATGGCCGTGTGTAAATAATCCCTGGATACAATAAAAATTATATAACACAGGATTAGTATGTAACCCTCAATATTGTGGTGTATGCACAAAATATTAAGTGAAATTTTTTATTGTTAAAAATGTAACTGACCCCTTGGCACTTTTGAAGTACGTATACTAGAATGAAATTTGAAAACTATGTTGGTGTAGCGATGATTAAATTTAATGGGACTTTTCTAAAACACAACTTTCGAGCCACTCGGACGTAGAAAAGTCAATTAAAATCAATACCTTAGTTTTCTTAACAAGTGGTACAATTATATAGCTGAACAACAAAAGAAGTATGCGATACGGATTCTGCCATTCACTTTTGCAAACTATGTTTTATATAGCAAATCGTAGTCATCCATCCCATCCTTTGATATCTACATATCATTTCGATATCTACATATCATCTCGATATCTACATATCATCTCGATATCCACATATCACCTCCTTATCTACATATCATCTTGATATCTGTGTGCAACTAACACTGCCAATGGGATTCATCATCATCATATCAGCCGAAAGACGTCCACTGCTGGAAAAAGGCCTCTCCCAAAGATCTCCCAATTGCCGGTCTTGCGCAATTCGCATCCAGCAGTTTCCAGCGACCCGCACAAGATCATCGGTCCATCTTGTAGGGGGCCTGCCCACGCTGCGTCTTCCGGTTCGTGGTCGCCACTCTAGAATCTTTCTGCCCCAACGACGAGCTATGTGCTATGTGCCCCGCCCACTGCCACTTCAGTTTTGCAATTCTTCGGGCTATGTCGGTGACTTTGGTTTGCCTGCGGATTTCGACATTTCTGATTCGATCCCGCAGGGAAACTCCGAGCATAGTCCTCTCCATTGCTCTTTGGGTGACCTTTAGCCTTCTAATAAGGCCCATAGTGAGCGACCACGCCTCTGTTCTGTAAGTAATCACTGGCAACACACACTGGTCGAAGACTTTTGACTTGAGACACTGCGGTATTTTGGACGAGAAGATGTTACGTAGCTTCCCGGACGCTGCTTGGCCGAGTTGGATTCTATGATTGACCTACTTCTCGAAGTTGGACCTACTTAGTTGGATGGTCTGTCCTAGGTAAATATATTATTAGCCTTTATTTGAGGCCATTCTTAGTACAGTGAAATAAAAAGAAATTGTCCGCACCCTTATCGTTTTAATCGTCTTCATATTTGTTATACCTACCCTGAATATTTAATATTTGCCTAAATAGTGGCAAAAAGGATTTGGTGGCTTTGAGATCAAATTCTTAATTAATAATAAGAACTCTCGAATGGGCAGATTATTATACTTACCTTAACTTTCATCATCATCATCATATCAGCCGAAAGACGTCCATAGCTGGACAAAGGCCTCCCCCAAAGATCTCCACAATTGCCGGTCTTGCGCTATTCGCATCCAGCAGTTTCCAGCGACCCGCACAAGATCATCGATCCATCTTGTAGGAGGCCTGCCCACGCTGCGTCTTCCGGTTCGTGGAATCGATTTTACTTTCATATTCCAATAAAATTTTAAAATACTAAGGCAGCGTTTCCAAATGCCATTTCCATCTGAGTGCACTCTAAGTCTATTATCATAAAAGAACTTGGCTGCAGATAATATATTAAGTATTACAAAATTGGCTGCAAATAGTTCAACCGAACAGCAAAAATACAAGAAATATTATTTCTCGGTTCGACGGTCACCGTAGCCTAGTTGGTACTGCTCCTGCCTACGAAGCTGGTGGTCCTGGGTTCGAATCCCGGTAAGTGCAAATATTTGTGTGATGAGCACGAATATTTGTTTCTGAGTCATGGATGGTTTCTATGTATTTAAGTATTTATCTATCCTTATAAGTATGAATATACTAAAGGATATAACTAAAGGATATATCTACATGTCCGAAGTTCAAACCACCAATGATCCGGAATGACTTTTTGTGGATTATTATAGGATAATTTTTAATACAGACTGTTTACTTTGGCTTTATTACTTTCAACATATATACCGATATTAAGCACCCTTCTAAATAAGTATTATAGAAACCAAGATCTGGTACATAATCTAAAATAATATGCCATCCGATAAGGAACCAGAAAACTCTAATGTCACTAGGAGGCTCAAGAGTAAAGATAATGATGTTGCCAACGTTGAACTTAAAAAGCTCTGTGACATTCAGAAAAAACAAGAAGCTGAATTCCGAGCTTTAAAAGAGGATATGGAAGCCATAAAACACAAAAATATTGAGTCTCAGACATCGTTGAAATTTCTATCTAGCCAGTACGATTCCTTACTAAAAAAATTTGCTGCGGTCGAAAAAGAAAATTCTATTCACATAAACCGTGTAAAATCGCTGGAATCTAAGGTTGAGCAGTTAGAAAGAAGCCTTAAATCGTCGTCTATCGAAATTCGTAACATCCCCCTGGCTAAACCAGAGACAAAAGAGGACCTAAAAACTCATGTTATGCGCCTTTGCGGAGCTGTAAACCAAACGATCCAGGAAACTGAAATCCGTGATATTTTCAGGATTAGAACTAAAAAAGACCCTGGACCTATCATAGTAGATTTCACTACAGCCCTACGAAAGGAAAACCTGATTAAATCCGTGATAAGCTTCAATAAAGATAAGGGGAATGAAGGAAAAATCAATACGGGCCATCTTAAAATTCCAGGGAACCCAGTTCCTGTTTACGTGACGGATAATTTAACCAGCAGGACTAGACGTCTGTATCAATTGACCCGGGAGTTTACAAAGACACACCATCTGGCGAGCTGCTGGACTGCATTCGGCAAGGTGTTTATGCGACTCAAAGAAGGACAACCTCCTATCCGCATAGACTGTGAAGATGATATAGCTAACATTAGCTCACAAAAATGACTAGAATATGTACCAAATAATATTACTTTAGTTTTTATATTTTACTGTTCTAATTATGTTATACATCAAAAACTTACATACTCACACTTTCAACTACTCAACACCCGCATTATACATAAAACACGCTTACATGAACGTTACTTTATTTTACGCCCTGACAGCATACAATTTTCTACGTTAATATTATTTTACAAAACCAAATTCAAGCAATCCAATCAAATATTTCTCCAGTTTATAGTTCCTTTCTCCAGTATATCGGTTCGTACTATATATTTATATCACTTTAATTTCGTTAACATTGCTGGAGAACCTAATTTATGCAATGTTAAAAACTTATTCACTAAAATTCGATCTAAATAATACTCAAATGAACAAAGATTTGGATGGTTTGACATTGGCCAGCAGCACCGCATGTGAGATGGAAAATATCAGTACTAAGGTGCTTTATCCAAGTAATAAGTCACTTAATATTATTGTTCAGAATATTCGAAGTATTCATTGTAACTTTCCGCATTTTCAAACATTATTACATAGCTGTAATGTCTACTGGGATCTTCTTATATTGACCGAATGCTGGCTACACAATAATGATTGTGTGCCAGAGTTGGATGGTTATAATTATGCTTTTACAAAAAACAATAAGTCACAAAATGAGGGTGTTGTGGTATACTACAAATCGGCACATAGCTATATTATATCGGAAGAGTTACTCGTGGATGCAAATTGTCTTATTATAAAAATTAATAGTAGTACTGTTATTCTTGCTATCTATCGTCGCCCAGGAGAAAGAAACACTGCAAATTTTTTGGAAACACTTGATAGTTCACTCTCCAAATTATCCGCATTTAAGAATGTTATTATAACAGGTGACATAAACCTGGATATATCAGCAGAATCCAAAGATGGTAGAGCTGAAAATTATTTAAATCTTTTGGCAGCACATGGTATGTTACCTGCTCATTGTTTACCTACTCACACACACACCTGCCTTGACCATGTCATCCTTAAGACTAAATCTCCCGCGAAGTGTTTCGTAGTACACTCCACCATTACAGACCACTACAGTGTCATTTTTAGCCTGCTTACGCTACCTAGCAGTCCAAAACCTACTAGAGTAATTAAAAAAGTAGATTATGAAGCCCTTGACGCACATCTCACTAAGCTAGACCTTGACCCAATACTGTCGATGACGGATGTCAACGAGGCTGTGCTTTTTCTCATTACTTACTTAAATAGTAAATTAGACACCTGCACTAAACTATCAACTATCCCCAGACGTCAGCATATTCTTAAACCTTGGATCACAAAAGGCATGTTAAGGTGTATGAGGAATAGGGACAAACTATTTGCGAAAACAAAGAAGTACCCAAAAAATGAAGTATACAAATTAACCTACGTTCGCTATCGTAATTTCTGTAATTCACTAATCAAAAATGCTAAACGAGAATATGAAAAATCTGAAATCAATAACGCTAAGTATAATACTAAAAAGCTTTGGAAAGTTATCAAAAATATTACATACACAAACAGTATTAAAACCCCAACAACTCATCTAATAACTAATAATAACCACAAAGAGTCAGCAAATTCAATTAACCAATATTTTGCTAATGTTGGAAAGACCTTAGCAAATAAATTAACTGTATCTAACTTTCCAACCTCTCTTGAATCCACTAATAACGTAACTCAAACACAATCATTTGTATTATCTCCAGTAGATGCGGATGAAATTAATATAATTATATCACAACTCAAAAATGAATGTGCCGCTGGACTAGACGGCATTTCTAACAATTTAATTAAAAGATATAGGACTATCCTAATTGAACCGCTCACATATATTTGTAATTTGTCTTTCTCTACAGGTACCTTTCCAGAGGCATTCAAAAGAGCTCTTATTCACCCAGTCCATAAAAATGGGGACAGAGGCTGTGTCAACAATTACCGTCCAATATATCTATTTATATGGTAAGATGATGATATCTATCTTACCAGCTTTTTCTAAGATCATTGAGAAGGCTGTTAATAAAAGACTTGTTAATTACTTAGAAACGAAAAACCTTTTATCCAAGTCACAGTTCGGTTTCCGTAAAAACAGATCAACTGATGACGCAGTTCACGAACTGACAAACGCTATTGTAACCAGCTTGGATAGGAAGGATAACGTAATCGCTATATTTTTGGATTTGGCTAAAGCATTTGACACGGTCTCTGTCCCGCTACTGATTGATAAAATGGAACGTTTGGGTGTACGTGGCACACAAAGAAAATTCTTTGAGAGTTACCTCACAGACCGCTCACAGTGTGTTCAGTTAGGTGGCGTGCATAGTGATGAGCTTTCTATTGACGTTGGAGTACCACAAGGTAGCATTATTGGGTTAACACTATTTTTAATTTTTATCAACGATATTTGCCAATCTCAGTTGCCTAATGGGAAAGTTATCACATTTGCAGATGACACTGTCCTAGTTTTTAGAGGTGAATCCTGGGCTGACACATATAGATATGCACAGAATGGTATGAATCGCGTCACTGGCTGGCTTAACGACAATCTTCTTACTTTGAATGTAGACAAGTCCAAGTACATAGCATTCACGTTAAAGAATAACAGTAATCGTAATGCACATATACCTATATTTGCACATTTCTGTTTGAATCACCAAAATACAACCAATAGTTGCACCTGTAAGGAACTGCAATCAGTAGACACTGTTAAATATCTGGGTGTTATAATTGACAAAAACTTAAATTTTAAAGCTCACGTAACTTTATTAGCAGCCAGAACTAGAAAATTAATATACATTTTTAAGAACCTACGTCACGTCGCGGACACTCAAATCCTAAAAGTAACCTACCTTGCATTATGCCAAGCTATTTTGACGTATTGTATTACATCGTGGGGCGGTACTGCTAAATCAACCCTGATAACGTTAGAACGAGCTCAAAGAGCAGTTCTAAAAGTGGCAATGTTCTTGCCTATTCTACACCCCACGGCTGAACTATACCAGAAGTTCAATGTCCTAACGGTACGACAGCTTTTTATTTCTGGTATGGTTCTCAAATGTCACTCTCAAATTTATTACGATCCGCTAATGAACGCAACAAAACGCCGCAAGCACATAATTTGCCAGGCTGATACAATATACAGAACGACTCTTTCACACAGATTCTATTGCTATTTGGGCCCATATCTATACAACAAAATTAACTCTATTCTTTCCATTTACTTCTTGAACAAATTCAAATTAAAAATAAAGTTAACAGCGTGGTTGCAGAATTTATCATACAATGATACAGAAAACCTGATAACTATGTCGATCTAATTAAATATCGCTCATAATAAGTAAGCTAAACGGACAAACAAACACTCACTCACAAATTCTCACTTGCACATACTCACAAACACACACACACACACACTCACACTACACAAACATTGTAATTAGTAAGTTTCATTTTTACTATATTCATTAGTTCATAAAGTTACCTATATATATAGTATATTTAGATTAAGTGCATAGTATTTTCAATAATTTGTAATTATCACCAAGATGTGACTCAGAGGTGGGAGCCTGGTGATCTGTAACACAGGTCTTACCTACTATAGACGCCAGTCTCTCACAAAGGTATGATAGGTATTTTGTTCACTGTATTTCTTTACATAATACTCGCATGTACACCAAACCTTTGTGAAAGAGATAAATAAATACATTATTATTATTATAAAAAAAAAAAATATCGTCGCCTGGTACCTATAGTACAAGCTTTGCTTAGTTTGGGGCTAGGATGATTTGTGTGACATTGTCCCTAGATATTATTAGATATAGATATTATTATTTCTTAAGTGCGTTAAGAAATATAAACTTGAGTCTGAGAACGACGGTGCGGTGGCGGACAATTAACGCTCACGGGCCGGATACCCCGTGGATCGTAGGTTCGATTCCCACCCACACTTTTAAGGGTTCCGTAGCCAAATGGCAAAAAACGGAACCCTTATAGATTCGTCATGTCTGTCTGCCTGTCCGTCCGTATGTCAAAGCCACTTTTTTCCGAAACTAAAAGAGCTGTACTGTTGAAACTTGGTAAGTAGATGTAATCTGTGAAGCGCATTTAGATATTCACACAAATATAGAAAAAAACTAATAAATACTCAAAAACTGATACTCAATTTTTTTTTCCATCGAATCCATACATGTGGTGTAACTATGGATAGGTCTTTAAAAACGATATTGAGATTTCTGATATCATATTTTTAACTGATTAGTTTGTGCGAAGACACTTCCAAAGTGGTGAAATGAGAGCCCCCCCCCCCCCCCCCCCTGGAAATTCTAAAATAAGAGAATGATAAAACAAAAAAAATATATGATGTACATTACCATGCAAACTTCCACTGAAAATTGGTTTTAACAAATACAAATACAAAAATTATTTATTTCTCTTCACAAACAGTTATCATTACATGTAGTTACATAATAAACATGTGGATACATTTTGTTTGCGAGAGACTGGTGTCTAAACTAGGCAAGCCTGTACTACAGATCACCAGGATCTCCCCTGACGGCGTTGACACATATATGTAAAAAATTGATTTAGCTAAATGTTTTGTAAAGAACGGTCAAATTAGTAAAGTTGTATTGTCTGCAAAGAGTTGTGTTGTGTGTGAGTGTTGTGTTGTGTTTGGGTGGGTTGTGAGTGGGCGTGTTGTGTGTATTTGCGTTTGTGATTGTGAGTGTGAATGATCAGGCATGTAAGAACGGAATAGGCGATAGTATACGATTTATACTTAATCTAAACTGGATGAGTTAGGAGTGTTTCCGTGGAATGATAGTTTAGGCTTAGTAGCCATTTTTTTAATATGAGGGTGCAGGTTTGTTTTGTGAGATGATAAATTCTTACTTCTTTATTAATTTTATTGTATAAATGGTTACCAAGAAATGTGTAGAATCTTTGTGCGAAGGTTGTATTAACTCGCGTAGGTTGGCAAACTGAGTAGGTTCTGCGTTTATTTTTTGTGACAGAAGGGTCATAGGAAAGTTGAGTATGTTTTTGGTAATAGTGTGTAGGATAAATAATTGCCTGACAGTTAGCACTTTACACAGATTATAAAGGTCAACAGTTGGATAGCGGAAGGGAAGAAATGAAAGCACTTTCAATACAGCACGTTGGGCTCTCTCTAGATTTAGCAAGGACGTCTTTACTGCACCTCCCCATGTAGAGATGCAGTAGGTAAGTATCGACTGACACATGGAGTAATATACTATTTTTAGCACATTAGTATCCGCTACATGTCTAAGATTTTTAAATAGGTAAATAAGTTTACGAGTTCTAGAAGTTAGTAGGTTTATATGAGGTTGGAACGAGAGTTTTCTATCCATTATAATTCCAAGATATTTTATGGTCGGTGTATTTAGGATAATAGGACAAGCGCATTCATCGTTGTTTAGATTTAGACAGGAGTGAGCTTTAATTATGTAGTTAGACATTTGATTCCAGCCATTGTGAGTATTTGTAAAAGTCATAACTTTAGTTTTTTCTGTGTTTAACGTTAGTATATTGTTTTTGAGCCATGTTAAAACAGTATTAAAACCAGATTGCGCATAACCATACACCTCATCCCAAGATTTTCCCGAAAAAAGGAGCGCAGTGTCATCCGCAAAGGATATTATTTTACCTTTTGGCAATTTCAAATCACATAGATCGTTGATGTAAGTTAGAAACAATGTTGGTCCTATCACACTTCCTTGAGGAACGCCATAACTAATTGAAATATCATCACTAGTATAGTCTGCTATTTTAACTCGCTGGGTGCGATTGGATAGGTAGTCTGATAGAATCTTATGTGGTAAACCTCTAACTCCCATTTGTTTTAATTTATTTAAAAGGAGTGGAATGGAAACCGTGTCGAATGCCTTGGCTAGATCGATAAATATAGCCACTGTTTTATTTTTCGAGTCAATTTGGTTACCCAATAGGCAGTAAGTTCATGGACAGAGCTTGAGAAAGAAGGTGGCGATGTTCTAGATAATTTATTAGTCTATTGTTTAAAATGCGTTCTAAAAGCTTAGAAAACACTGGTAAGATTGAGATGGGACGATAATTATTTATACCTTTTTTACATCCATTTTTAAAAATAGGTAAAATTAGTGATTTTTTCAGTGATTTTGGAAATATGCCCGTTGAAAGAGATAAATTAAAGATGTATGTCAGTGGAGTGATAAGATAACTTTTGTATTGTTTCAGAAATTTTGAAATTTTAACGAAATTGAGTAAGTAGTTTTTTTTTTAAACATCATAAATCTTAAACTGCAATTTACCTTTCATTCAGTCAAACCCTTCATGGGTGGGTCCGACTCGCACTTGGCCGCTTTTTATACAATTCATTTTTAAGATGTCTCAAACAAAGCATAGCTTTTAAATGGAACTATTCGGCACGTTTGCATAAAAAATTTCATTGCAGATTATCAACAAGTGGCTGAGTTTTATGGTTCGACGAATATACTTTGACAGTTAAAGTCTTTTATGCATACCAATAGGAATACCATTCAATAAAGTATACAATGGGTGGCCTGTCTTTCAGACAACCACTAGAATCAATACGAGAGGCAGTTGCTAGTTTTCACATAAAATGTTAACTGTGCACGTAAGAACAAAGCACTAATAGAATAATATTGAGTATGTTTCGTTAGACAATGTCGTGGAAACCTCTTATAGGCAAGATTATGAGGTATATGAGAGGCCCCAAGATTACCCACTAAAATCACTACGGTAACCAAATCTCTCGGTCTTTGGGTAATCTTTGGGTAATAACTCAGGGAAGAAAGACGATTCCCATTGCATCTAGAAAGGCTCCTCTCGAGAAGAGAAGGCGTTTTTTTCGATGCTCTGTCTCCTCCTTGTGCGTCAACCTGCAGCTACACAGGTTGCCTCTACCCGGTTCCACGTTCTTAAGACCAAGAGCGTCCAGAGCTAAGCTCCAAAGGCTTGTGGCAATGATGACTTTGGCCATTTCAGCTCCACCCTTTACACTCGCACTGAAATTGACACCGTTGTTGTCACCGTTTTTCCGGCGGCCAACTCTCTCGTCAGATGAATTGTATATGTAATAATGCCAGATGGCATTAGTTATTAATCTGATAAGAGACTTCGTCCAGCACCTTACTTTATTTTTTGTTATAAATCGACTTATATTTAATCTCTATCCACCGCTCCTCCTGACATCTAAAAAAAAAACGAAAATATATCTCAATGTACATCCTTCCATCAACCTTTGAAATGTCTTTGTTTTATAATTTTCTAAATTTGATATTGTAATATGGCGAACAACCACCTGCACATACTTGTAATTTAGGATATTATTAGTACGAATGAACAGTTACCTTCTGAGTCGCAGTCTTAACTAGTTCAGAGGGTACGGATAATATGCTAAAAATAGCCTAAAATAACATGGTCCATGCAAATTTAGTGGATACACCGTAGTTTTAAGCATATAATGTAGATACATGCATGCAAACTCCTGTGTTCTGTCCTGTATTAGGTTTATTATACTAAATAAAGAAAATTTGAATTTGTTGGAGCATATCAATGGATAATTCTAAATTATTCAATAAAAATTATACATCAACCTGCACCTCTAGGTTTGCTATGTTAAGTTAATACATTACACGAACATGTTCTGAGTATTTACAAGTGCTTTTTAAGGAACCGCCGCAAGGCGGTTGGACCGATTTCGATAAGGTTTTTTTTTCAGTTCAATTCCAGATTCATTGCGGTTATTCTTAGCTATATTTGGTTAGTACTAATAATAGCCTTTTATTCGCAAACATAGGGTTACAAGAAGTCCCTAAGTTCGGTGTGTCTTTTGACATAGGCCTCCTCCAATTCCTTCCAATGGGTCCTGTCCTTTACCACTCTCATCTAGAATGGAAAAGAAAAAAATTCCGGGGTACAAGAAAAACTGGGCTATCTTTCAAATTTGGTTAATATCAGTGTAAAACATTATAATCTCTTTTAAAACTTTATGTAATTATAGTTGGAGTCGGGGTTTTTCTAACGTTTAGATTATAAACATTGTTTTATGTTATAAAATATATATTTACAGTTAATTTTGTTAAGACTTATATTAAATCCCTACTCTCGTTAACTCCGATACGGCTTCGGTCTTTGTCTCAAGTTGATGTGACGTGACCCCATTTTACGTTTAATTGATCTGCTTTGAAATGCTAGTTTTTTTGTTTTTCTAATGTTGATCGATAAGTTAGTCCCCGAGTAGTGCCGGATTAAAAGCTAGTATGTTAGTAACACCTGTGTATGTCATCATTTAATACAAAAATATGTTCACGCTTCCGCATTTGACTAGTTCAGGATTATAGTTGATAAGTATTTATCTAGAGATCTACATATCTTTAGGGTTCCATATGTGTAAATAGATAAAGGAAACCATGTCGGCCAAGACTCGTGAAAAATGGAAATAATTATAATAATAATATCCTGGGACATTATTCACACACGGCTATCTGATCCCAAACTAAGCAGAGCTACGGAAACCAGATAACTGATATACTACATATACTAATTTTCTTTTGTAAATAGACATTTATTTAGATAATTACAAACATCCAACAAAATCCATTGTCTCTGCCTACCCTGGAAACAGGCGTGAGTATAAAGTAGTAGTGTAAAATAAACACATTCGAATTGAAAACCACCAATTTTTGAAGTCGGTTTCAAATGAAATAATTAACAAATAATTCTGCTGCCATGGCTAGACTGCAAAAAAACTGCTTAGCTAGCAATTTGAAAAACAAATGTTATGAACGGATCTTTGTTAAAACTCAATAGCATATTTAAAGCATAGTTGCATGGACTACGCTGAGACCGAAAATATAATTAGAGTACTCATTTAAATACCTTATACACACACGCACACACACGCACACACACACACACACACACACACAAACACACACTTTTCCTCTCAATACCAATACAATGATCGTTCCGTTTTGAATTTATTTATATCCGCATTTAATTAAGTAATTTAAGAGGGTGATTGCCTGGAGAATCTGTCATACAGGTCTTGAACCCAGTATAGACTCCAGCTCTCACAAAGGTCTAAATCTAAACTATCAAATTGTAACTATGTATAAGATGCTATGTACCTAAAATGAGAGAAACAAATGTTCTATTATTATTATATCCTTTTATTTAGAGGAATTGAATGAAAAAATAGATTTTAATATAACTCAAATGAAAACAAAAAGTAAACTCTAAGCGCTCCTGTATACATTTATTCATTAAGTTGAAAACTCAAGGTTTTAAAGCTTTTAGGATGCTACGAGTCTGGAATACAAAATTTCAATTAACACTACACTAGACTGGCCTGTTGGTGTGTGAGTGTGAGGAGTGGCTTATGCACCTGACTGCTGAGCCACAGGTCGTGGGTTCGATCCCCAACCAGGAAAAATCTTCGTGTAATGAGCACGTTTATTTATTTCTGTGTCTGTGTGTAATTTATATACAATACTAGCTGAGCCCCGCGGTTTTACCAGCGTTTTTTTTTTTTATAAATTACCACAGCTCCTCCCCCGTAGGTGATAGCGTAATAATATGTAGCCTATATGTTGACCCGACCTCTTAGTAATATTCATGCAAAATTTGAAGTAAATCCATGCATTACCTTTTGAGTTTAGCTCGGACATACATACAGACAAAAAGTCTAAAATCTATAGTGTTGGCTTCGCAATCGCTTGTAGATCACGCCCCAAGAATCCTTAAAAATAAAATTAAATGTACAGTTTCGACTTTCCTACGATTTTATTATATGTATAGATTTATCGTATCGCATAGGGTACAATGAGATTTCAAGAGTTTTATTTTGAGTCAATTCATTATTTCCTTGTAATTTATTTAAATTCAAATCTTGTGTAGCTTTATGACACGTAAATTTTTCGCTGTCGGCAAGTCTCTTCATTATTATCAGGGCGTTAGTAAAACGTAATAAATGCTAAAATAGTACAGACGCCAGCACATCAGGAAAACAGTTGTGCCAATCTAACAACAACAAAAAAATCTTGAGAGGTGTCAAGGGACACCCGGATGGAACGAAGTTATTTCTTATTATTTATTATGTACAAAAAACCTGTATACACTCAACAAAAATAATCGTCGAGACACCACACTGTTCAATGCGAAATAGAAATGAAAATATCTGGCTTGCTTTCTATAAGAGAGAGAAAGAGAGAGAGAGAGACAGAGAAACATGCGCACGCCACACAGCTTTCACAACGCGCGATAAGGAACTTCGTTCCAAAAACAAACATTTGAATTTGGAACCATAAACAAATCATCCATTACCGATACTTTTTTGACTGAATGTATATTTCTATACTGAGGCTTAGAGGTCTTGTCGATGCGCATGTTTGTGTGAGTGTCCCGTTTCGAACTTTGTAAGTAGTTTCTATACTGAGGCTTAGGGGCCTTGTCGATGCGCACGTTTGTGTGAGTGAGCCGTTTCGACCGTTTGTAGGTAGTTTCTGTACTGTCTATTTCTATACTGAGGCTTAGAGGTCTTGTCGATGCGCATGTTTGTGTGAGTGTCCCGTTTCGAACTTTGTAAGTAGTTTCTATACTGAGGCTTAGGGGCCTTGTCGATGCGCACGTTTGTGTGAGTGAGCCGTTTCGACAGTTTGTAGTAGTAGTAGTAAGTGTTGTAAATAGACAGTACAGAAACTTCTGTACTGTTTATTTTTGTACTGAGGTATCAAGTTACGCGCTACCCTTTGTATCCGCTTGTCTAATTAGTATTATCACAGATAAGAATAATGAGTCGGATATCCTTACTTCGAAGCTTTGTCTAATCAGATAATTATTCGATTTTCACGCAACAGATTTTGAATTCAGTAAAATGTAACACCGTTTTTAGTTTGTATTAAGAAAGGATTCATTAAGTTTAACTTTGTTTTATCAATGTAAATTTGAATGGTAAGTAGAAAACCTAATATTTTGAATATTTACGTCACACATTTAATGTTTTTCTGTTCTTTATTTCCTCAGAACATTCATGTTAAGTTATTCGGGGATTAATTAGTAAAAATCAGTTATTATTATTGTATTTATTCGTTTGAGCAATGAAACTAGCTCGTTTGTTGCAATTGGTCAAATTACAATCAGTCTAATTCATGAAAATCTCAATCCGTCAAAATAGCAAACCATCGTAATTCAAAATTCAAAATTCGTTTATACCAGTAAAATGTTACGTTTGTGTAGAATCGTAAATTTTTTATCCTTTACGTGGAAGCTACGGAGAAACAGTGCCAGAAAACTCAGTAAGCATTCTTTTATAAAATATTTATTTCTTAATATAAAACAACAACCACTAACCGGAAGACGCAGCGTGGGCAGGCCCCCTACAAGATGGACCGATGTTCTTGTGCGGCTCGCTGGAAATCGTTGGATGCGGATAGCGCAAGACCGGCAATTGTGGAGGTCTTTGTCCAGTAGTGGACGTCTTTCGGCTGATATGATGATGATGATAAAATAACATTGTATTTATATGTGATAGTTTAGAGCGATCCTAAGACGATTTGTCACTTAAATATTCAGAAGTTTTGCAGTGGAGGCAGAAGTATTCCAAATTTCCTACCAGAAATTGGGCAGCAGCCTCTTTCTGTGTACTTACTATTAAATCGCTAATTAATCGAAGCAACTCTGGTATATCTCCCCAAATTATGGACAAAATTCTATTGTCTTTGGAGAAACTTACAACTTACAAGATCATCTCGTAAAAAAATCATCATAATCATATCAGCCAAAAGACTACTGGACAAAGGCCTCCCCAAAGAGTTCCACAATTACCGGTCTTGCGCTACCCACAGCGGCTTCCATAAATAAATTGCTTTACAAAAATTATATATATTAAAAATTCCTATCTTGCTAAATAATCATAACAGCCCGATTCCGTCGTCACCCGCTCCCAGCATCCACGTCAAAATTCATATCTAATATTCATCATTCTGTAGGTTGCACAAAAACACCTACCAAAGCTTGAATGTTTGGATTAGCTGATGAGTTGTTTGCCTTGTAAACGAGAGCCGTATTTATTATATATATTACTTCCTTTAAGGCCCGTACTTCAGCGTGTAGCAAAACACGTGTTTTTATTTATTTATTTTATACTTATTTCACCAAACTGTACAAAGGCGGACTTAATGCCAAAGGCATTCTCTACCAGTCAACCTTAGGGTGATGCAGAGATAATATGGTGGGTGCACTATAGGCAAAGTATAATACAAATTACTAAAACACTGGATAAATTATATAAAATACAATCGTATAAATACAATAGTTACATAACTACATACTATAATATAAATACATATATAAGAATATTACAAATATACACAAACTGTAATATTAAGATGATTTAGCCTAAATTTTTTCTGAATGTAGTCATGAGTTATGATTTTAAAAGTAGCCATTCTGATTTCATAATAATATAAAATAAATTTTATGGACTTTTTAAATATGTGCTTCGGTAATTTACTACTCTATTTTCTCCTCTTGACTCTTCAAGTTCTCCATGCTATTTACAATATCTAGCTTTTACAGTGCCCTGCCAGCGATCTAATTTCTTTAATTTTTTTCTATTTTTAACAATCTATTCTTCTTTGGAATGCGGTCCGTCCGGAATAAGCGTTGGCAAAGATTCGGTTTAAATTGAAACAGAAACACGCGATTACATTCTGGCAGAAATAAAGGCAGAACCATCTTAACATTAACGTTTATGTACTTACTTAGTTATCGTATGGGCGGTTGTAACAATGGTATCAGAGTAGTTCAAGCCGCCCAAAGGGCTCTGATATGGCTTATAGACTGTTGCCTAATGGCTACAACAGGGGCATAAACCTTAACGTGCCCTCCGAAATTCAACCACTTTGGCGGTTACCCTTCCATGGACTGACAACGAGCCTAGTTGCTTAACCTCGCCAATCGCTAACGGACAAGTGAGAGCATCTGGATATAATTAAGTTCTTATCTCATAAGGAAGTTTAAGTTAAAAAACATTTTACTGATTATTATAAAATATATGTAACATAATCTACCTATTTGCTGAATTGTAACAAAAAGCATTGCAAAACATTTGCAAATCTTTTCGATAAAATGTCAACTATTTTATAATCACACTAATATTATAAAGGCGAAAGTTTGTGAGTGCGTGACTGTGTGAGCGGTGTATGTATGTATGTTATACAATAAAAAATATTTCATTTCATTTCATGTTTAAACTTCTGCACGTCCAAACAGCTGGAGCAATTTTAATAAAATTTGGTATGGAGTTAGCTGACAACCTGGATTAACACATAGGCTATAATTTATAAAGATTAACGCGGGTTGAACCGCGGGGCACAACGAGTGAAATATAAATAGTAAAATTCAAGAAAAGTAAATGCTAAAATAAATCGTCCCCGTTTCATATTTCTCGCTACGAAACGTGCTATACGTCATAGCAATCCTGTTACCAAGCGAAGCTTCTTATATTTTCTCGTTTTTATTTTCCTTACTTATGAGTGGACGGCTAGATTGGTGTTATCCTAGTTTTATTCTTATTTATCCTTAGATTTGGAGCACATTTTTTGTTATTTACGAGACACATCATTCTTGCGATGACAGTTGTGTTCTGTTGTTGTGGCCACCATACGGCAAAATTTTTGGGTAAAGGGGATCAGCAATGATTCACTGTTATTGCCCTGAGTTAGGTGCCATTTTTTTAGGGTTCCGTAGCCAAATGGCAAAAAACAGAACCCTTATAGATTCGTCATGTCTGTCTGTCTGTCCGTCCGTATGTCACAGCCACTTTTTTCCGAAACTATAAGAGCTGTACTGTTGCAACTTGGTAAGTAGATGTATTCGATGAACTGCATTAAGATTTTTACACAAAAATTTAAAAAGAACAATAATTTACTTCAGTACTATGTATATTTAATAATATACATAGTACTGAAAATCAAAATATTTATGTGGTTTCTAATATTTTTTTTTCTAAACTGAAAAGTTTGCCAAAGTGGTAAACTCCCAAAGTGGTAAAATAAGTGTCCCCCCCTGTATCTTCTAAAATAAGATGAAGAATGATATAACTAAAAAAAATATATGATATACATCTATGCAAAATAACAACGCAAATTGGTTTGAACGAGATCTAGCAATTTTTTTTTAATACTTCATAAATGGTAAACCGCAATTTGCTTTCATTTAATCAACTGAAATACTTGCTGCTACGGAACCCTTCATGGGCGAGTCCGACTCGCACTTGGCCGGTTTTTTATGATTTCAGAGAGGTAAAATAACTAACGCGGCCTATTCATAACTTTACAGGGATACCTATAAGGTTTTTTTTATCCTTGAATAACTTTTCAACATAATTACGTTATAATAGTTTCTGTTTTGCTTAACATGTATGTATCTCAATAGAGATTAAAGAGAAAATGTTGTAATTCTTCCAGCGAACCACTGACAGCAGGAGATTTGTTGAATACGGGTAAAAACAGTGAGAACAACAAAAGAAAAAAAAAAATGCTTATAGTTCACGACCTGTTTAATTTTGAAGCAAAAAATACCTTATTGTTCCAGTTCCATTTAAACTAATATCTTAAAACATTTCACATGAAAACAGCACAATATCACGGAGATTTAGAATTAAACCTTGAACTTCGTCCCTTCGTAGTACAGTCGACGTCAACTCGGTGGATAAACTGAGAATCCAATAACGTCCTAATTATGTAGTCATTAAAGGTGACTTTTGTAGTGGAAGTGTATCCACTGACGTGGCTTTAGTTGTACGTAGATCCCCGTTCTTAGTATCAGCGCAATCAATCACTCGATAAGCTACCCATACAGGCGCGCAGTCGGAAGCGCCTGTAATGAATGGCCTCAAGATATTACGCGCTCCCATATTAATTCATGATGGCCGAGACAGTATTTTGTAACGGTGCAATGGTTTTGACGTTGACATAGTCTTGTAGGGAGATATAAACTAACATACAGACATATTTCATGGCACCTTCAAGAAGTGAGTCTATACCTTTTAGTCCGGCAACGCCCTTGCGGCTCCTCTACTGTTGTGAGTGTCCATGGGGGGCACTGACCCCCATGGACACTTACAACAGGGACTTAAAAGTAATGAAATTATCTATATAGACAATTTTATCGTTTAATTAATGTCCTCCCGACCGCCAGTCTCATTGGTGACTACCCAATTGCGCAGGACATGTTATAGTGCACATGTGTGTGTGCAAACACAGGGGCACTACCTATTCCGTCACTGTCATGATCCAATGGGACGACTAGCGGCACAATCGGAAAGAGGTCAGGTACAGGACCGACGGCTTTACGTGCTCTCCGAGGCACGGGGGTGTAATACCGCCAACAGCGGAAACCGAGAAATTTCTGTATACGGAAAAATCCCAATATCACTTTCTGGCCCGACCCGGGATTTGGTTTGGCCCGATCCGGGTTTAGAACCCAGGACCTCATTAGATAATTGAACTACCTACATGGCGTCAAAAACTTACTTCGAATAATCGTCGAATAAGGTGGCCTGAAGGAAATTAGTTTTGGTTAAATTTAATATTTTTTTCAAGAATAATACGACACAAAAACAAACTAAAATCCTTTTAGAAAGCCTTTTATTTGTTTTACAGCTAAGTCAGCATATAAGCTTACGGCCCCCTCCTGATGGAAAACATTCACAGCCTGCGGACGCTTGCGACACCAAAGGTATCTACGTATTGGTTTCTTTTTATACAACTTTATATTCCTTTTTTGGCATTCCTTTTTGAACCACCATCGCACTCCTCGCCATTGACAGGACATTTGTAATCACATCCTGGGGCCGCATGCTGTAGTCTCCTGGGAAAACCGAGGCAGGAAGTTTATTCCACGGCTCCAGGGTACGTGTCCTCCCATGTACGCTGAGACTGTGGAATCAATTTGTTAAGCTGAAATAGTACCGTATGAGTTAGCGTTCCAGGATGTAATGATAAACGTTCTTCGTCGATGGCAAGGGATGCGATGGTAGAAAGTGGCTTTGTACTGTTTGGGTTAAAGCCCAAGGTCACTACCTGTCCTCGTACAACACACACAAGCAAACTCCCTCCCCAGGATTAGGGGTTAAATACGGCTTGAAAGCCTAGGGTCGTCGACAATCCACACGACTCGATTTTTTTATTCTTTTTATTTTAATATTAATATTTCTATTTAGGTTAGACAATTTCAAATTGCTAACATAAATAGATCCCGATACATACCGACGAGACATATAGACTTGGCGTTGTCGTTTTGTTACCTTTACCTACGACTTTATTAATGATTGTTGAGTATTTGTAAATAATACACATGTTTGACTCGCACTATTGCTCATCCGGCGAGAGTCACACCTATACCCACTAACAAACCAAGGCAGACGCTCTTTCATTCTTCTCCGTAAGACACAAGCCGCCACGCTCAATGGCCAAATCAGGAGGCTACGTACGGAAATCGCCCCCAACTAACTAAGATAAAAACCAGCGAATTCAATTTGAACTTTGAGTTTCCTTGCTAACTCCGCTACGGAGGACGTAGATCAATTCAGAAAAACAAAGAAAATTATTTATTAAGTGTGTGCGAGGGGTATACCAGCAAAATCCCTCAATAACCTAGAATTATCAAGAACTTCCGTAAGTTCTATATTAGAACGAATATGCAAAGCGGCATTGTTAGGATCTTACCAAATTTGGCTAGAAAAAGGGAGAAACACTGAGAGACAGAGAAGGTGAGTGTAGTTGGGCACCCCTTTAAACCTAGATCTGAGTCGCAAGTCTCAGACTCTGTTGAGTGTTCCCTCCTCTACCGCGCAATGGACCCGGTTTCCGCACGGTGAATGGAATGCTAAGAATTAAGTCTCTTAAATGTATATTTACGTTTCAATTCGTTAGCATTGGTCTCTACCAACACTCACACACACGCACAACGAACAGCTACTCGTAGTAGAACACACACAAGAATACAAAGTCTCTCCGCAGATTTAGGGTTTCGAAACGGTTTGTGAGCCTGGAACGTCGACAATCCTTACAGCTAGTCTTTATTTTAACCTTTATTTTATTATAAATAAATCTTGCATATATAGATACCGACGAGGCAGATATACTGACTCGCGACATAACGGTGCCTTTTTCCCCTTTCGGTACTCAATCCTAAAAAGAGAAACTTATCGTAAATTTACATGCGAAAACTATTTACTACACTACCTTTTGGTAGGCACAACTACTAGAGGAATACTACGTTATTCAGTTCATGAACTACGCACTGAAATATACATAAAGATATTTATGACCCATCAAAAATGTTACGACTGCAAAGGACCGACTTATTTTAGGTAAAATTTTGATAGTAGCTATATAAACGAAGTTACATGTAACGTTAACATGTTAATTCGTACCCAGTGAAGGATGAAAACCCTAATTTACCTAATATTCGCTACCATTATCCGTTTATCACTACCTCTAACTGGAACCGCAGCGCTATCTGTGTGACGTCACGTAACATGTGCTCATTACAATTCCCTCAAATTAAAGATATTAGCGTTACCCCGATGACGTCATATGGCGGAGATGTAATCCGAGTCACCTGACGTCGAGATAAATTTAGGGTCGTGTTAGATGAATAGTTTCTCCCCTCCCATCGAATCCCACTAAAAGATGGATTACCTCCCAAACTGAGATTAATTATCTCGGCCTCTATACAGACGTGTATATAGCTACCATTAGGTATCGACATTATTTAGAAAAGTCTAGGTTTTTGTGTACAGTCAGTAGTTAATCAGTTTGGGATCTAATCGATTATGTTTTTGTTTCTTTCCTAATGATTTACTTGATACGATCGCATATCAAAAGGCTAAATGGAGCTCTATTATCTAAACATATAATAAAATCGTAGGAAAGTCAAAACTGTAGGTACATAGAATTTTTTTTAAAGGATACCTCGGACGTGATCTACAAACGATATCGAACCCATAAATATAGCTTTTAGAATTTTTGTCTATTTGTCTGTATGTATGTCCGGGCTAAACTCAAAAAGTGCTGTATGGATTTTGCATCAAATTTTGCATGAATATTACTTAGAGATTGAGTCAACATATAGGCTACATATTATCACGCTGTCACCTACAGGGGAGGAGCTGTGATAATTTATAAAGTTAAACGCGGGTAAAACCGCGGGGCACAGCTAGTTGTTAATATATGGTCTGTCGCACTGACGCAAATAAATAAATAGAGATAAATTACACACAGAGACAGAACAAATAATCGTATTCATCACACAAAGATTTATCCCGGGTGGGAATCAAACCCACTACCTCTGGCTTAACAGTCAAGGTAACTAACCACTAGACCAAGGCCTGTCTTATACTACAGTGAACGTTCACTGAATTACGGTATATTTATGCGAATATCATCCATGTCAGAAAAAAAATTGCACTTATTTGAAAAAAGAAGTGCAAAGCACCAAAAGAATACACGTAGTAAGAATAAACTCTCTTCAAATTATCATCGCCTGCATAAAGTGGACAGTTCCTTTGTGGGGTTAGGTATCCGCTTTTACAATAAGATTTCTAAGTGTTTGCTAGAATTGCCCAATGACAAATTTAATTTAGCTGTAAATTTCAATTTAATTAAAAATGCATACTACACTAAATTGACGACTATATGAACGACAACAACGCTTGGAGTATGTTGAGCTGAACAAAAAAAATTTGATCGACTGATTGTAATGTATTTGATTAGGTTTCCTTTTTTTATTTAATTTTATTGGAATTATGTTTATTATATAGTTAATTATTATTTGAGTTTGTGAAGTTATGTGAAATAGATATTTATTTTTAAGACTGAACAATTAATATGACTGTTTTAAATTAGTTAGTGACATTGGATTAGGTATTTTTTTTCTAGCTGTTTTAGAGACTGTTTGTAATTAAGTTGTTGTTATATGAACTACTTTAATGTACTAACGATTTATTTTATAATATGTTACGTGCAAAAGTGTTCCTTGTGTGCCTAATTGCAATAAATGAAATTCTATTCTATTCTATTACACCATTAGGGTCTTATATCCAAATTTGGCTTAGAACTCGAAAAATAAGGTTATTTTTGCATTAGTAACGCTGTAATTGTAGATTTTGCATACAAATGTAATACAAATACAGGTGTACTGTCTATTCCCTTTTAGCGGTACGTGTATAGGCAGGTTGAAGCCTCTAGTGCGTGCACGAAGAATAGAATAGAATAGAATTTTATTGAGGTTAAAAAACATGTTACATTAAATATAAACCCACCAAACTGCATAGCAGTTTGTCGGCGGGATTAGCGCTCGTTAACACAAAGACAATAATTATATCAATAAATACAAATACTTAAATAAAAAAGTAAAAACTAACACTAACTAAAACTAATACGGTATAGCACAAATCAGTAACACGACATCATAATTCGATAGGATGGCCGACTAGAGAAAGATAAGGCTCAAGAACGGAAGCTTTACATGCTTCCAAGGTTCTAGTAACAAGATCATTATGACTACGGGCGCTATTACTGGTGTTTTACCTTTTAAGCGATATCGGGAGATCAGCGACACAGTAATTATTTACTTGAGCATTTGCTGAGGTAGACGCCTTACATAGCTTGTAATGCTTCCAAGGTTCTAGTAACAAGATGATTATGACTCCGGGCGCTATTACTGATGTTTTACCTTTTAAGCGATATCGGGAGATCAGCGACACAGTAATTATTTACTTGAGCATTTGCTGAGGTAGACGCCTTACATAGCTTGTAATGCTTCCAAGGTTCTAGTAACAAGATGATTATGACTCCGGGCGCTATTACTGGTGTTTTACCTTTTAAGCGATATCGGGAGATCAGCGACACAGTAATTATTTACTTGAGCATTTGCTGAGGTAGACGCCTTACATAGCTTGTAATGCTTCCAAGGTTCTAGTAACAAGATGATTATGACTCCGGGCGCTATTACTGGTGTTTTACGTTTTAAGCGATATCGGGAGATACAGTCATTATTTACTTGAGCATTTGCTGAGGTAGACGGCTTACATAGCTTGTAATGCTTCCAAGGTTCTAGTAACAAGATCATTATGACTCCGGGCGCTATTACTGGTGTTTTACCTTTTAAGCGATATCGGAAGATACAGTAATTATTTACTTGAGCATTTGCTGAGGTAGACGCTTTACATAGCTTGTAATGCTTCCAAGGTTCTAGTAACAAGATCATTATGACTCCGGGCGCTATTACTGGTGTTTTACCTTTTAAGCGATATCGGGAGATACAGTAATTATTTAACTGAGCATTTGCTGAGGTAGACGCCTTACATAGCTTGTAATGCTTCCAAGGTTCTAGTAACAAGATCATTATGACTCCGGGCGCTATTACTGGTGTTTTACCTTTTAAGCGATATCGGGAGATACAGTAATTATTTACTTGAGCATTTGCTGAGGTAGATGCCTTACATAGCTTGTAATGCTTCCAAGGTTCTAGTAACAAGATCATTATGACTCCGGGCGCTATTACTGGTGTTTTACCTTTTAAGCGATATCGGGAGATACAGTAATTATTTACTTGAGCATTTGCTGAGGTAGACGCCTTACATAGCTTGTAATGCTTCCAAGGTTCTAGTAACAAGATCATTATAACTCCGGGCGCTATTACTGGTGTTTTACCTTGTAAGCGATATCGGGAGATACAGTAATTATTTACTTGAGCATTTGCTGAGGTAGACGCCTTTCCCAGCTTGTACTGATAATGTTGCATGCTTGCAAATTAACTCGTACATACATACACAGACATACATACATACATAGACTCACGCCTGTTTCCCAGAAGGGTAGGCAGAGACAACGTATTTCCATTTGTCACGATCTTTGCATACTTCTTTTTCCTCGATTACTGTCATTATTTTCTTCATACATGCTCGCCGGTTAAGGGTACTTCTGACCTGCCCTTTTTTGAGAGCATCTCCAATTTGGTCAGAGAATGTTCGACGTGGTCTTCCCCTTCCGGTTGTCCCATTCACACAGGCCAGGTATACTTCTTTTGTCAATCTTCTTTCATTCATCCTTTCTAAATGGCCAAACCATCTCAGCATGCCTTTTTCAATCTTTGTGACTACATCCTCTTTCACACCACAACGCTCTCTTACATCAGTATTTCGAATTCTGTCTCTCAAAGTCACACCACACATACTTCTCAGAGCTCTCATTTCCACTGCATTTATTTTACTTTCATTCTTTTTCTGCCATACCCAACTTGATGGAAATGAACTCGTTTGTAAACTAAACTTAATTAGTTATATTATTTTTTTATTTATTTTATTTAAAAACTTCTTGCACAGAATTGTACAGAGGCGGACTTAATGCCAAAAGGCATTCTCTTCCAGTCAACCTTGGGGTGATGCAGAGAAAACATGGTAGGTGCACTAAAGTATCAAAATATTGTAGATGAGAAGATATAGAAGGTACATAAATTACACAGATACATATCATATATATATATATATATATATATATATATATATATATATATATAAATTATATAATAAATAATACAACTGTAATATGATATTAGATTTTCTTTAAAAGATATGCGCGAGTTTTCATTTTAAAAGAATAACGACTCTTTGCCATCCTGATTTCCGGTGGAAGGGAGTTCCATAGAAGAATCGATTGTACGACGAAAGAAGCGTGAATGAAATTAGAATGATGAGATGGGCACTGAAGTAGTCTTTTATGAGAAGAACGAAGAAATTTACTGTGGTTGCTATGTAGATAGTGAAATTTTGAAGTTAGATAAGAGGGAGAAGAGGGAGAATCAAGTAAAGAGTAGTTAACGCTCTGAGAGACCTACGCTGCCGAATAGGCAACCACTTAAGTTGAGAGCGATAATTAGACACATGATCGTATTTTCGGAGATTGAAAATGAATCGAATGCAGTTATTTAGAAGTCGGTCAAGTTTATTAAGATGATCTGCATTCAGGTCAAAGTAGCACACATTACCATAGTCAATGATAGGGAATATTAAGGCCTACATGAGCAACACTTTTGTTCCAGATGGAAGAAAGTGTCTAAGACGATAGAGTGACCGTAAAGTATTTGTGACCCTCTGGCAAACACTAGTTATTTGGTTCTGCCAGCTCATTGTTAAATCAATGTGGAGACCTAGGTTTTTAACACTTTGGCTAATTGGTATAGCAGAATTATTAAATGATATAAGCGGTAGGTCTTCAACATCAAATCTGCTCATCATGCGAGAACTACCGACAATCATTGCTTGACATTTTAAGGGATTAACAGTAAGCCCGAAGTTATCAGACCAATTTTTGATCAGGTCTAAATCCTGATTTAGTTTTCCGATTACTTCAGGCAAGCTGTCAACACTCGCTTGAGCATATAATTGTAGGTCATCGGCATACAGATGATACGCATTTTGAATATTTTTCGTTAAGAGGTTGATAAAAACAGAAAATAAAAGAGGAGAAAGAATACCGCCTTGAGGGACACTAGTCTCCAAGTCACACCAATTCGATGAAGCTTCACCGATGCGTACAGATTGCTGGCGCCCTCGAAGATATGAAGAAAACCATTCCAGTGGTACGTCAGAGATCATAAGATGGGAGAGGCCACATAGAAGGATATCGTGACCGACGGTATTAAAAGCGTTAGAGAAGTCAACCAAAACCATCACCGTGACTTTGGTATCCTCCATACCTGCTCGAATATCGTCAGTCACTTTAAGAAGTGCCGTGGTAGAAATGTGTTTAGGTCTAAAACCAGATTGCAGGGGACTTAACAAGCTATTGGAAAGTATGAAATGTGAAAGCTGTTTCTGAACACAGGACTCCAGTACTTTGTATAAGAAAGGAAGGATAGAAATAGGACGGTATTGGGTAGGGAGAGTGGGATTGGTGACCTTAGGGAGTGGATGGACATAAGCTTTACGCCATATGGAGGGGAATGTGCCGGAATTAAGGGAAAAGTTGACTATGTGCGTGATTGCAGGAAGGAGGTTATCCAGGATAGTAGTAATCATCCGTCGGCTGATACCATCACAGCCAACAGCATTCGATTTAATGGAGAGGATAATCTTTTTGATCTCATTCGAATCCACTGTTGTGAAATAAAAAGGAGAGATATTTGGGCGCGTAAGACCATTAAGAAAGGCTATAGTTTGAAATTGGATTAAATGATCCAACGAAGAAGTAGTAGTGAAATGTTGGTTAAGATCATCTAAACCAATCGAGCTGGGAAGGTCTAAATGACGCGGCTTACCGATACCAAGAGTTCCAAGGAATTTCCAGATACCGGCAGGTGTAGAAGAAGATATGTTATCAAGAATATGACGGCGTTTAGCATTGCGTATCATCTGATTACACCGATTCCTAGCAATTTTGTAAAGGTTCCAATTTAGATCGCTGCGCGCTTTTTTGAAGTTGAGAAATGCTCGATCTCTACATCGCATTACCATTTTTACTTCCTTCGACATCCACGGCGCAGGCAGGCGTTTCAATTTAACCTTTGCTACGGGCGCATGGACATCGTACAACCCAAAGATATTCTTGTTGAAAATATCGACCATGTCGTCAACATTTTGAGCTACTTGCAAAGGTTCCCAGTCAATATTAGATGCATCCTTACGGAGGTGATTGACATCAATCCGACCGAAGGAACGCACGTGCACGACCTTGGGTTTGGGCTTGGGAGGCTTAAGGATATAAGAAAGGTAAATGAGGTCCTGATGGGAGAATCCAGGAGCTACATGTTGCCCATGAGAGGCAACTAAGGAGAGGTTAGAGGTAAGGATTAAGTCGAGCCAAGTATCATCACCTGAGATGTTATGGTGCGGAGGTTGGAGTGGTAACACATGAAGGCTGCTTGACTCGACTATGTGCAGGAGTTTACGGGAACGAGGGGAATTACGGACATTGAGGTTGGTATTGAAATCACCCATGATGATGTGATGAGCATACTCGGAACCTAAAGATTCTAAAACCAATTCGATATCGGTGAAGTAGTCAATATTTGGAGGGCAGTAAACCACACCTAAAACCGTGTTCGACCCTTTGAGAGACATTTCAAGAAAGAGAAACTCATCAGAGGCAGAATAGGTAGGGGTGGAAGTTGCTAAAATCTTAAAAGGAAGGTCACTTCTTACATACACTGCAACACCGCCCCCCGCCTTACCTATTCGGTCGTTACGTACAAGAATGAATCCAGGCAGAGAATACGTGGTCGAAAGTAGGTTAGGTTTAAGCCAGCTTTCGGAAATCAAGATGGCGTGAACGTTACAATCTGAGAACGTCTCATGCAGATCATTGTAATGACTGGGTATACTTTGCGCGTTAAGATGGCATATATTTAATAAATGTCGACAATTTCCTGAAAAGGTTTGCCGTACTAAATCGCCGAGGGTATCGGGCAAGGATGAAAAACTATCATTTCCTGAAGTCGTAGATTCTATTACAGAATGAAAAGAATCATCATCACTATCGCTATTTGAATAATACATAAATAAATATTAACAATATAAGATAAATATATAAGATATATAAAAATACTATATAATAACGTTAAGTATAGTAGTGCTATGCAGTACACATACGTGGGTATACTCTGCACCACCCGCCAGCTTACAAACAGGCATTAAACACAAAAAAAAAATATATAATCACAGAGAACAAAAAAAATCAAGATAACATAACGTTAATAAAATTTTAACGTTAATAAAACATTAACATTTTAACGTAATTTGGAACGCATCCGTTCAGATATGGTTATAGTGAAAAGTAATTTTGACTAATTCAAATGACAAATAGAAAATTATTGACAACAAAACGTAGTTTAATTTTAGTTATATACTCTTTGGACAAACCTTCACCATACAGGTATTAGAAATTAGCAAAAGTAAAGCAATTATCAAATTATTAGAGGGTAATGACTGATATAAGTTATTTTTCCTGACCCTCAAAATAAGTGGCATTATAGAAGCCAACAACAAACCGCTTGTTTAATAATAAACCGTAATAATTAAAAAACCAGAGATTTTAAGATTTATTCATAAAACGAATTATGTCTGCGTTAAGATTATGTACAATCCAACTCCCGCTACATTTGGACGCCAGGGAGCGAGATAAAAGATCTACCGCCTCTTTACGTTTGGCGATTCGGACTGATCAGTATTAAGAAAACGATGCCAATTAGTGTTCCGCCGGCAGTGATAAACAAGTGACGTGTTTGTATGTGTCCTAATACTCTTTAGTTCGTTTTATTACAAACAGGTAAGTGCTCAATTTCATTTTATTTGAGTTGAAAAATGAACTATTTAGAATTGATTCGTTTTATTCTTAAACATTCCTTGTTTTCTATGACGAGATTTAGACATGATTCATTTCATGTGCAATACAGATGAAAACTAGTAAGAACTTTTAGTAGTTATTACGTTTTATTTTTGATATATACGAAATTATTAGAAGATAATTCTATTTCTTACTAGATGTTAGATAAACACATTTTAACATTGTGAATTGGTGCACTATATTGTTTAATCAAATAACAAAGTTTGTTTTATTATTTAAATTTATTTCATTTTTAGTTCATCAGATCAAGATGTTGTAATTATAATGTAACATAGAAGTCAAAGAATTTTGAGCATAGCTTTAGAACCTGGAATTTGCCGTACAGAACAATGTACGACTTCAAGCTCGTCAGAACCTCTAAAACAGCACAACGATGACAATGTAAGTATCTAATAATTATCGCGGCCCATTGTCTAATGCTTGATTTCCGCAGATCCGTGCTAAGGTAGAACATAATAGTTATTGTGAACCTACGTATACCTTAGTAGTATATATTAGTACTGTATTGTGGCACGTGTGAGGAGAAGCCTATGTCCAGCAGTGGACTGCAATAGTCTGATTGATTGATTAACTGATGTAATACTGCGTATGAATTTTGTTTTTATTGTAGTATAATAGGCATAACCATATTTTGTTTCAGGAACTACATGATATTACTGAAGACGACTTGTTTTTAGATAAATATATCCCTCAAGATTCAAGCGGATTAAATGATGACGTAAGATTAGCATTACTAATTTGTTTTACTAAAATAATGTTTCAGCAAATTTCTTATTATTTATTACTTAAGTGCTTATCTAATATTTTTAATTATTAATAAGATACTTGCAGAAATAAATTTAACTGAATCCCCAAGAAAATGATTTATTTTCGTCTGTCACCGAAACAAAAATAAACCTTGTAGCAGAAGCAGAAGTTGTTAATAGAAGATAAGTATATCTTCTATGAGCAACTTTAGGCTATCATTAGAATTTTTGTAGCTGACACACAGGTCACATTGATCCTTTTTCGGATGATGGAAACTTAGGTTATACTTAGTCGGTGTTGAAAATCTTGTTTCAGAAAATTTTGTTGTAAGTTTCCATGATCCGAAAAAGGATCATTGCGCCCTGTGTGTCAGCTTCAAAAATTCTAATGATAGCAAAAAGTTGCTCATAGAAGATAATTGTCGAAGCTGTGTTGCCTTGTCCTAGAGGAGAAACCTTGGCGTTTTACCAAGCCTATGTAGAGTCAACGCTCCGTTACGGACTTATAATGTGGGGAAACAGTACTGATCAAAACAGAGCCTTTGTCGCACAAAAAAAGTGCATTAGAGCCATATACGGGTTACAGCCTGATGAGTCATGCCAACCAGTATTTAGGAAACTTGGTTTGCTGCCGCTACCATCACTGTACATCTTAGACATATGCATGTTCGTACGGAAGCACAATGCTCTGTTTAAAACTATAGACAAAGTAAATCCCAGAAATAGGCGTGATCCCAACCGATTAGTGCTTGATGACGCTCCCAGGCTAACCAAGTACAACAAAAGCTGCATAGCTATGTGTGTGCGTATTTATAATAAAATACCTCGTAATTTAAAATTGTTAAATACTACCAATTTATTTAAAATTAATTTACAAAAATGGCTTAATAATTATAATTTCTACAGTGTTAAAGAATTTCTAGAGCTGAAACTGTAAAATTGTACTTGTATTTCTTCATTGTATTGCTGTGGTGTTTGTAGCCATTCTTTTTCTTTTTGCACGCTATCTACATATAATTAGCAAAACACGCATGTCCATTCATTCTTAGTCATAAAACCTTTGTATACCGTGTTTTACGCAAATAAATATTATGATTATGATGCTATAAATCAAAATTAAACAGTTATAATTTGACGTTGACGGAGCTTAACAATAAAGACTGTAAGAGTGCATACGATAACGTTCACTGTTACTTTTCGACAGAGTTCGATGCCAAAAGAGGAGCTATAGAAATAGGCTCTTGTGCTTGGGACTATTTTATGAAAATTGGTTCAGTAGATAGTGGTGAATAAGGAAAGAATATAATCTTTTATTCTGAGAACTGTAGCGGAAGAATAAAAATAAATTTATAGCCACTTTGTACTTATATGTGGTACAAACTTTAAACATTGACAGCATTACAAATAAATTTCTTATCAGAGAATGGTCTCTGATAAGAAATTTATGTGTCAATTTCTAAAGTTTGTACCACATATAAGTACAAAGTACTACTAAGCCTCATTCTGAGTATGAACTCAGAATGAGGCAGACAGTGTGCATAGTCTCATGAAAGAGAAATAAAAAAGAATTTGAAGGGAGGTCCTATTTATAATCCTGAGCAATATATAACTTTAATCAAATCTGCAAAAAAATGTAAACCAGCCATAAATGCACATGAATTTACTTATAATTAGTCAATATTAAAGAACTTCAAGAGGATTGGGGATACAACTTTAATGTAGAAATTAACGGGAATCCAGTGAACTGGAATGAAATAAAACAATTAGAAATTATTAAAGGAAATCCTTTTTCATTTTACTATAAAAATGAATATGAGGATCAATCCTTTATAGAAGTAGACGTTAGAAACAAACGAAAGAAAATGAATAGATCAGAAAATCAAAGATTAAGTGAGAATAAGAAGAAAGATTTGAAAGAACTCCTTACGAAAGGGTTAATCCCTGCTTACTATGAAAATTTTTAAAACACAATATTATAGAAATGTACACATTAAGTAGTACTCAGATCGTCTACTTCTTCTTGGATTGATACTTTTTTGATTTTGATTGATCTCATTTTATGCCAATGGTAATTATAATTTGTGATAGTTTATGAGGTTTAGTGTAGATTGTGAGGTATAGAAAACTGTTAAGACTTTTTAAATAACATTGTGTAGTATTTGTTATTATTATATTTTTTTTGTTGTAAGAATGTTGACACTAGTTTATAACTAACGTAAGATATAACCTATTAGCGAAGACCTGTTATTAGCTCTTTGTCGCTTATTATATTGTTATCTTTGTTAATATTGTATAGCTGTTGGTCTTCCAAGAATAAATTATAATAACGTTAGTATTTATTATTATTTTTGTGTCTTATTGTAACGTTTAATCATCTTACTGATGTTGTATTTTCTTTGAGAATTTTATTATTTTTATAAGAGCTTTATATTAAGACTGAAGTAAGGGTAAGTTGTGATGGGTTTCTCTTAGGATTTCCATGAGAATAGCTTTCGAGCTAGGTTTTAATGACTGATTTAAAATTCAATTAAACTGTTTTATATCTTAATATGGAGTTTTTTTTTTATTAATTTAATGTTAAACAAGTTCATTATGAAATAAATCTAATATTTTTATCTTCTTAGAGAGTAAAAAAGCAATATTTCGTAAAAAAAGAAGTTGTGCAATTTTTTAATTAATGATAAAATGCATTAATAGATTTTATGTCGTAGGAGATTTTAAACACTACAATGCATTTTAATAATAAAATGAATTAAGTCACTTGTGTCTTTTTAAAAGTACTGTATCTTTAAATTTATAATGAATAGCATTGATTTATACATAGAATTTAAAAGGCTAGTTCATAGACAATATAATTCGCTTTACCAATAATTCTCGATTGTGAATAATATTAAAGAAATCAAAGATTTTCGTGACCCAGTCGGCTGGCTAAACTTTAAACGCGATTTACCAAAAAACATGTTTTTTGTATTGTTGCAGTTTATTATTTAATGGGCGAAACAATGATTCCTAGAGGTAAGTAAAATATAACAAATATACAATTACACGTAAATTATGAACTTTTGCAAAGTTTAGCACTTTTGATCACAGAGCACTATTTTTTCAGTTCATCTCCGCCGCTACTACCAGGTGTCGACGGTTCCACCGTGGTCTTTGGGTACCTGGTATAAAGAGAATTATATTGTCCTTGTTGTAAGCTAAGTTAATTTAAGGATTATCTGTGCTTGGGAATAAATGTTTTTTACTTTTTTTTCTATATTGTGGCAAGCGGTGGGTCAGGGGATTAGAAAAGAAGCTAGTGTTCGTCGAAGAACATTTATTGGCGTCGACAGTGACAGTTGGTTCACCAGTAAGATCACGGAACACACACAATTATTATGAAACATCTAATGACAATGGAATAATGAAATTAAAATTATTCAGCACTTGGATATTTACTTGTACTTGTCAAGCTCACAATGCAATACATAAACATAGTTTAATACAGTAATTAAAGAAACAAAAATATTTTGAATTTATTCGTCCATGAGGTCTGTTTCGTCACATATATTCTTATTAAACCCTTAAATAAATAGCAAGCATTTTGTATGTCCTTTTCAATCAGCTATCCTTTTTATTTTGTTCTGGTATTATCTAGAACATTCTAGCGCTGTTCCAAAAGACACCAATAACTCTTAGTGGCACAAACAACAAACGTGACAATATGTTTCTATGCACTAGGTTTTGTATCTAATACAAGAAAAAATCAAGGTAGCATTTGCACTATCATTAACGTTGTACTTTGAAAAAAACGTGTCCCACCTCACTGCTGAAAAATATCCAGAATTTTCCTCCAACTAAATACGAAAATAAAATCAGACATTACACAACATACCCGGCTTAATTACTGAGAGCCAGCAAACCGCGAGCGGTGCCGGGTCACAGAAATTATATCCCAGATAATAGCGTACATTTGGACCTACAGCGACATCTATTGTCTGCATTGCAATATGCATGCAACGTTAAATGTTGGAAATAGTACAATATAAAAAAGATCTTTTTGGTTTCAGTTGGATTTTGGTAAAGTAAAAGTAGCGGTACATAATCGTTTCAACTTGGGAGAAGCGTAAACGAAGATATTTAATGTAAGGGAAAGAGATATCATTGGCATAACAGCTGCGAAAAGTCCACTGCTGGATAAAAGCCACCCACAAGAATCATCTTGGGGGCATCTGCCATAATCGCCACGCTTGGCAGATGGGTCGGCGATCACAGTAAGATGGTCATAGTACTTAGATATTCCCTCAGGTCGACTTCTACGCCCCCCACGGGATGAGGTGGTGGAGCACACAGCGAAATTATATAAACGTAAATACACTAATTCAATATCAAGGTCGTAAAGTAAAAAACTTATAACTAGGCATTTATGAAAGGATATTTAATGCACAGAAAAAAGGTATTTTTAGTTTCAGTTGGTTTTTGGTATAGTAAAGTAAAAGTAGTGGAATATAATCGTTTCAACATGGGAGAAGTGTAAAATAAGATATTTAATGTAAGGGAAAGATATATCATTAGCATAACAGCTGCAAAAAAAACCACTGCTGGATAAAAGCCACCCACAAGAATCATCTTGGGGGCATCTGCCATAATCGCCACGCTTGGCAGATGGGTGTGCGATCGCAGTAAGATGATCATAGTACTCAGAACGAAGCTGTTCCCGTCCTCTAGTAGATATTCCCCCAGGTCGACTTTTACGCCCCACATGGGATGAGGTGGTGGAGCACACAGCGAAATTATATAAACATAAATACACTAATTAAATATCAAGGTCGTAAAGTAAAAAACTTATACCTAGGCATTTATGAAAGGATACTTAATGCACAGAAAAAAGGTATTTTTGGTTTCAGTTGGTTTTTGGTATAGTAAAGTAAAATTAGTGGAATATGATCGTTTCAACATGTTTAATAGATAGATAGATAGTTGGCATATATCTTTACGTTCTTTAAATTTAATTTGGTCTCGAAGTAGTATCAGTACTCCACCACCCTCTGCCGAAACCCTATTATAAAAGCTGGCGACCCTATACCCACAGACACTAAAAGCCATCTTGTGTGCCTTCAGCCATGTTTCTGTAAAACAAAGGATATCTATTTCATATTTTTTATTAAAAAGTTCTATGTCTAGAATTTTGCACGAGAAGCGGTTTATATTTTGATGTGATAGAATTAGAAAGTTATCACACTTCTCTATTGTCATGCTTACATGTTTAAACTACTAACTAAATTGATTTTAATAACATCAACATGGGAGAAGCGTAAACTAAGATATTTAATGTAAGGGAAAGCAGCTTGCAGCTGTTAGCATAACAGCTGCAAACAGACCACTGCTGGATAAAAGCGATTCTTGTGGGTGCACAAGAATCATCTTGGAGGCATCTGCGATAATCGCCACGCTTGGCAGATGGGTTGGCGATCGCAGTAAAATGGTCATAGTACTCAGAACGAAGCTGTTCCCGTCCTCTGGTTCTCCCTCGGTTCATTCCCTCGGGTCCACTTCTACGCGGATGAGGTGGTGTGTAATTCACCGCCGTCACCACACAGCGAAATTATATATACATAATTACACTAATTGAATATCAAGGTCGTAAAGTAGACGATTTATACCTAGGCATTTATGAAAGGATATTTAATGCACAGACGCAAATCTCTTATTTTTACAATACTTACCTTACTTATTTATTATTACCCAATATAATATGTAAATACAATACTTTAACTATCAAATTGTACCCGCTGAATACATAAAAATAGATACCTACAAATATTTTTTAATTAGATCTTGCGATTCTTTATAACCTTCATATTATTTTCTAAGCCCAGATTTCAGATTTCTCTATACATTTTTATATGACGATATAGTTTGTGACGTATTTTTTTCACTCATCTTTTTTGCTCCAACTAGTGGTCCGGAACGACCATCCGTTTCCGTCGACTCCCAAAGGCTATAAGAGGTTATAAGAGAAGATATAAGAGGTTATATGTATGTGCAAAATATGATCCCGACCTAGAGTCATATTTTTCTGATTGGACAGAGACGTTCAAAAGGTTTCGATAAAATAAAACTATGTTTTCCTCGGGCCATCTTATGCCATCGTTTTTTCGCATTATGTGCCTATGCTTTATTGGTCAATTAATCACAATTTTGTGTAGCTACTATTTAATAATAGGTAGTAGGTATACATATACATCTCGGGGGTTCACGGGAAGAAGTTCACCTCTACGGAGGTGTCGTGCGATCCATCGCCATTTACGGGGCGCCCGTCTGGTCTGAACACCTGACGGGCGCCTCCCGCTGCATAGCTTACCTAAATAGCCTGCAGCGTGTGGTGGCCATACGGATCGCTCGAAGGATACTCTCCGGATACGGGTGTTCCACCAAATGCACGCCGTGGTCTTCTTCTGTAAGGCAGTCATATTCCAGAAGAAGGCCGCCGAGCGCGATTGTAAACGAGCCGGTCCCACTCGTAGACGGAGGACGCGTCGCGTCGGGGCGGCGGCAGCAGCCGGTAGCCTAACTCCCCTCGGGGCTGCGGTGGCAGTGGGGGAAGTGTCCTATACTACTGCCACGTGCACGCAAAGGGAAGGCAGCGATCTGTTTGTGGCGCAGCCGCTGGGCCGGACTGGCAGGAGTCGGCGATAAGGGAGGGCAACCCAGAGCCCTCCCAGCTCACGTGTCCCAAACTTCTGAGACACGGCGCAAAAGGCGGGCACCGGAGCAGCATAACCGTGTTCCCGGGGTGCCCCCCATCAGGAGCTAAGAGAAGTCCACAGCAGGTTTAGTCGGTGCGAGTCCGTTATACCCACCCGTAGACACTTTTTGCGAGTTGCATTCGTGGGCATTCCCCCTGCCTTAAAAAAAAGATATACATATACAAAATTGTAAATGTTAGGGCCTATGCCATACACCACGTTTTTTAAGCGCACCGTTGACGCGCGTTGTTAGCGATACAGACGCGCGTTAGCATCGCGTTTGTATAGATTTAAACAAACACCAAACTGCTCTGTACGATATAGGTAAGTAGCGGTAAGTCGACGTCGCGTTTAAAAACGTGGTATGCACAGGCTCTTACCGCCGCCGTAACGACAGCTGGAAAAAACTAAAAAATATTTTTGAAATCAATATGTACTTTTGTATCTTTGTTCTCTGCGATCATTTCTAAATTAACTATTTAATTATTTTTATCTTCTTTGCCGGAGAAGCGACGCAAGGCATAGGCGTAAGCTGCCTAGCAATATAAAAGTTCTAAGGAAGGCACCCCATTTATTTTGGGGTCCATGAGCATGAGGCGACCAGTTGTTTTTGGAGTGTTTTCTACTACTGTCGGTCTACGTTAATACGCGAAAAAGCAAGCCTTCGTCCGATTTGATTTGAATGCAAACCAAGGGTCATGGAAGACGCTGGTGTAACTATATTGTGGGCCCCATGGTACGGATGGCAATATCTCCACAAATTATTATTAAGGAAGGATTAAGGAGTTATTTCCGACCTGGTATAACATGCCAACCTTCAAGAAGTGAGCCTATCCCATTCTGAAAGGCCAGTAACGTACTTGCGGCTCCTCTGGTGTTGCGAGTGTCCATGGGTGGCAGTGATCACTTCCCATCACGTGACCCACTTGCTCGTGGGCCATCCTTTTTTTATAAAAATAATTGACCCTGACTCAAAGTTTTGATTTTATAATACGAAAATATAATATTGTCTATGTGCGGCAATTTTACCTGCGTAATTTAAAAACGACAGATATAACCAGCAATTGTAGTTGCATATTTTATCAATTCCAATAAAATACTAGGTTTTTAATCCACCTAACGTTTAATTTATGAGTATTTACGTACTTCTGAATAGTAGTTATGCTGTCAGTTCCAGCTGTAGTCAGTAAACTACAGTTGTTAGGTAATGTAAGAGGCCTAATTGGCAGTTTAAGCCATTTTGTTATAATTGTAATGCATACGATAGATAAATATTCAAGTCTCTACAAATGTTCAAAAAATTTATCAATAAATAAAATAGTAGACGTAATAGTAGGGTCGACTCCTTGCCGGTTTGCTATCAATGCCATGCAGCCTGGCAATTCGGCCAGTATTCTGTCTGTCTGTCTGTCACCATAGCCTAGTTGGTAGTGCTCCTGCCTACGAAGCTGGTGGTCCTGGGTTCGAATCCCGGTAAGTGCAAATATTTGTGTGATGAGCACGAATATTTGTATCTGAGTCATGGATGTTTTCTATGTATATATGTATTTATCTATCTATATAAGTATGTATATCGTCGCCTGGTACCCATAGTACAAGCTTTGCTTAGTTTGGGGCTAGAATGATAAGTGTAATATTGTTCCTAGATATTATTTATTTAATTTATTTAAGGTAATGCTTACGATAGCTAAATATTCAAGTCTCTAGAAATGTTATAAATTTTAATCAATAAATAAAATAGTAGAAGTAATAGTAAAGTCGACTCCTTGCCGGATTGCTATCAAGAATATACAATGCCATGCAGCCTGGCAATTCCGCCAGTATTCTGACAATATTGCCGACTGGCTTGATTATAGAATACTGCCTTCTTTTCCGAGTTTTAGTATTAATTTCAGAATTCAAAATAATGATCATCATCATATTAGCCGAAACTCCCACTGCTGGACAGAGGTCTCCCCTAAAGATTTCTACTACTACCGGCATCCAGCGGCTTCCAGCGATCCTCTCAAGATCATCGGTCCATCTTGTATCTACAACCAACTTCCATCAGATGTCCAACAAATACCGCTAGTAAAATTGAAAAGAGTTTTAAAGAATATATTGATGGAAAATGTGATTTATTCCGTTGACCAATGGCTACATTTAAAATTTTAAAATATATTTATCTATATAAATCTATTTATATACTCCTATTTTAATTTTACTAAATACTAAAAGTTGTGACTTATTATTTACACAACACAGTGACAATTAATTCTTATAAGCTATGTCATCCCCTTATAAGCTATGTTTATAAGCTATGTACCCCTTCCCCCGCGGACGTTCACCGAGCGATACGTAATTCTGTGAGCTCCGATAATTAAAATCTAAGCCACTAGTGAAAGTGAATGTTTCTTCGTTATATTTATATCAGTGTGTGCGTCAATAAAAATCCTACACAGTGAATAAATCAGATTTAAAATCCATCAAGTGACAACGATATAAAGCCGAAATTATTATCCAACCGTGCCATCCTCCGATCGCGCTTAGAGGTCAACGACCGACCTTGTGAATCGACGCATCAGCTGTTCGGCACTGCTCGGCTGTTATCGGTCGATGCACGAAGACGACCGCACCGCGATAAGCGCCTGCACATTATTACGAGCAATAAACAAGAGGCGGAAACTGCGGCTACCAATCTTTTAGTTCCAGACGGATGGTTAAGAGTTGTTATTTGCAGTTTAATTTTCGTTCAACAAGTCTTGCCCTCTTACCTATACCGATAACACAGACTTTCGTTGACCAACGTCCAATTACGGTGTTACAATGGCGTCCGAGCAGACTACGTCGTCTCCGTCGTCAACACATTTGCTACAAATAAACTCAGCCGACAAGCTGAAACAATACCATTCCGATTCCGCACTAAATAATATGATAATTGATCAGTCCACGGAGGAAGACCAGGCCAATGTTACAAAACGATATAAACGCACAATTAATGATCAGCCCAATTCCTTACTCAACTACATTACTCAGATGTTCGATGAACTCAAAAACCAAAGACAACAAGACTCAAACCAACTGGAATCTACCCTATCCACAATAATAGAACAAAATTCCGATATAAAAACCTCGGTAACGACACTTACAACACAATATCAAGAACTGCTATCTAAAATAATCAATTTGGAAAAAGAAAATAACGACTATAAAAAGCGAGTATCCTCCTTGGAGCGTCATCTGGATATACTAGAAAAAAAACTGCACTCAAGCTCCTTAGAGATACGTAATGTTCCAAAACAAGCGAATGAGTCTAAGGAAAATCTTACTGTGCTGATACAGGAGTTGGGTGCGACTCTGGTTCCTGAAACACCACTACTAAAATCGGAAATAAAAGATATTTTTAGAACAAATTCAGAAGCCATAATTGTGGACTTTACATCAACCCTACGGAAGGAGTCATTGTTCACAGGGCTTAAACAATTAAACAAAACCAGACGCACAAATAAAAAGCCTCAACTAAATACCGAGGATATCAAAATTCCTGGACCACCGCGCCCACTTTATGTGTCGGACCATTTAACAACCAAAGCAAGTTACCTATACTTTATTGCTCGTCAGAACGTTAAGAATAAAACGCTGGCAGCGGCCTGGACTGCATACGGTAAAATATATGTAAAAAAGGAAGAAGAGTCTCCACCAGTACGTATAAATGAAGAATCTGATTTTAAAAAACTTAATATATGACTAACTGTTGTCATTATTATCATCAAATTTTACATACTTTATTTCTTATTAATAGTTTTAATTTCGTATCTATGTTTTCGTTTAAGTTATGAGACCTATTTTTATTGTAATTTGTGGAACTGTACACACATTAATACACCCTTACTTCTTACACAATACACGCTAAGAATCCACTCCCAACACTACACATATTTCCCCCGTATAAAGGTTGATTTACGCTCTAATTTCAATTATATGATTAAAACAAAGCCTATATTTATTACTTCAAGTCTCATATTGTTAGCCATTACTATGCGCCAGTTCTCAGCAGCACCTTTTGTATTTTCACCCATCATTTATAGTTATTTTAATATACAAACTTATCCCTGAAATGCAAAATATTGATGATATAAGCTCAGAACTGGATTCCTTAGAAGTGGCCAAACTAATCAACTGTGACATTGAAGATATAAAAAATCATATTAAATCAACCAACTCCCCTACACTAAACCTCTTTTCACAAAACATACGTAGCATCAACTGCAATATGTCAAACTTATTAACATATCTCCAACGATCTAATATCCCTTGGGATATATTAGTTCTGTCTGAATGCTGGCTATATACTTCCAAAACTATTCCATATATTGAAAACTATAACCATGTGATGACTTCTATTCACAAATCACAAAATGAAGGTGTTGTTATTTACTACAATAAAAATTTAAAAGTAATGGTTGAAGAACCTGAAATTACGGATGCGAATTGTCTTGTTTTAAAAATGAACGCTGATACTTGTGTCATCGGCCTTTACCGTCCACCTAGTCAATTGAATACCACTAATTTTATTAACGCACTAGATTCACTTCTTACAAAATTAAAAAAATACAAAAACATATTTTTGTGTGGAGATATAAATATAGACATAGGTTTTAATAGTACCGACAACCGCTCACATGAATATCTTAACGTATTGGCAAGCCATGGCATGCTACCCGGGCATAGTGCTCCCACGCATGGTAGAACATGTCTCGATCATATGATTATTAAATCCAAATGTAATATAACACTTTTTGTTCTCGAATCGTCGATCACTGACCACGAAAGCGTCACCATTAGTTATAATCTGACAACACATTCTAGTTATTGTACTAAAACCTCATCTTCAATTAACTATGCTGCTCTCGATGAATGCCTTCGTAATATCGACTTCCAGTCAGTATACGAAAGCACTGACGTTAACATCTCAACCGAATTGCTTTTAAGCAAACTTTCGATCGCTATTAAACATAATTCGAGCATTATTAATATTCCTAAACGCAAACGAGTGAGTAAACCATGGATAACAAAGGGAATACTGCGTTGCATGAAAAATAGAGATAATCTCTACAAAAAACTAAAACGGCATCCAAATAACGAAGTTATCAAAACAACTTACAAGAGATATAGAAACTTTTGCAATTCTCTTTTAAAGAAAGCGAAACGTATATACGAGAAAGATGAATTACAAAATGCAAAAGGTAATAAAAAACACCTGTGGGAGGCCATTAAAAAGATCAGCGGTACCAAAAAATTTACTGATAACTCTTCCTCTCTCTTAAGTAACGTAAATCCTTTACAAGACATAAACAACGTCAACAGTTTCTTTGTTAACATAGGAAAAAAACTAGCAGAGAAAATTATTCAGAAGCAGCCAAATAAACCATTAACCAACTACCCAATGGCTTCTCCGCCCCTTAATTCTTTCCTTTTGTGGCCTACTGGTGAAGCGGAAGTGTCATTTTTAATCAATAACCTAAAAGATAAATGTGCTGTTGGGGTTGACCAGATCTCAACCAAAATAATTAAAAGATATAGGCGCCTTCTTACCGGTCCCATAACACACATCTGTAACCTATCTCTATCCACTGGAATATTCCCAAGAGCTTTTAAAGTTGCATTGGTTAAACCAATACATAAGGCCGGGAATAGAGACCGTGTTGATAACTATCGGCCCATCTCCATCCTACCGGCAATTTCTAAGATCCTCGAACGCTTGTTAAACCACCGATTAGTCGAGTACCTAGAAAATAATCAGCTACTTTCGCCTGCTCAATTTGGCTTTCGAAGGGGAAAATCCACCAACGACGCTGTACATGAGCTGTTAAACGCGGTCGTAACTAACATCGATGAATCAAAAAAATGCTTGACGGTCTTCATGGACTTGGCGAAAGCTTTTGACACGGTCTCTATCCCCCTTCTTCTAGAGAAGCTAGAAAGGCTTGGAATAAGAGGGATACCCCTCAACTTGTTCAATGACTACCTGAAAAACAGAACACAACGAGTCACAATCAACAATATATGTAGCGATGAGCTTCCTATTGACTTTGGTATCCCACAGGGCAGTATTTTAGCTCCGACATTGTTTCTAGTCTACATCAACGACCTTTGTAAACTTGAACTCTGCGGGGGTAAAATTTTCACTTTTGCCGACGACACTGCTCTATTCTTTAGTGGCACCAGCTGGAATGAAGTCTTCGATTTTGCACAAACGGGATTCACTAGAGTTAGTGAGTGGCTACACCGCAATGTTTTGACTCTAAATGTTGACAAAACCAAGTACCTGGTATTTGCACAAAGGTCTAATCTACTCCCTTCATTAACGTTCGGAATTACCGCCCATGAATGTGCTACGGGGCTCTCAGCCTGTAAATGTCCCACAATTCAGAGAACAGATTCCCTAAAATATCTTGGCGTGACAATTGACCAATCCCTAAGCTTCAGGCCTCACATAAAAATTCTGGTAACACGGCTCCGTAAAATGATATACATCTTTAAGAACCTCAGAGACTCTGCAGACAAAAGCACAATCAAAATGGTATACAATGCTCTTTGCCAATCTCTCATTGACTACTGCATTACGTCTTGGGGGGGCGCATCAAAATCCCACTTAATAGAAGTTGAGAGAGCTCAAAGAGCTATCCTTAAAGTGGGCGCTAGACTCCCATTTCGTTACCCCACGGTAGACCTATTTAAAAGATGGGATATACTCTCAGTCAGGCAAAGTTTTATACTGCACACTGTACTCAAGAAGCATTCTCAAGTTGAATATAACCCAAACTTACTTAAGGATAAGCGACGTAAAGGCAATGTTTGCCCGTCTCAAAAGTTTCGTACATCGCTATCACATAAATTCTTTTGTTTCCTTGGACACTATTTGTATAACAAACTGAATACTCAGATTAATATCTATCCCCAACACAAACAACGTTGTAAATCTACAGTTATTACATATTTAAAATCCCTAGACTACAATAAGACAGAAAATTTACTGATCCCTCTACAATAACCCTCTATCTCCCACATCACACACTACTATCACATTACCACCAGTCTCTACATGTACACAGTCCCTCTCATTCACTTACGTACTCACATAGTTCCAAATTATTGTATAGTTATTAATTATAAGTCAGTTATTGTTTTTCATATTCATATTAATTACCTTCTGTTAGAACTAAGCTTAATTGTGCTCTGTTAGGCTCACTGCTATTGCTATTACTATTATTTAGAATATATAATGTATATTAAGTTACTGTTACTTAGTCTAGTTATATGGTATAACGGCGGGAGGGCCCTAGTGACCTGTAATACAGGTATTTATAACCTAAATCAGGCACCAGTCTCTCACAAAGTTTTATTATATACAAGAATGTATTAAACTATGTATGTTGTTAAGACCTAACTTCGTGTTGAGAGAATAAATATATCTTATTATTATTATTATTATTATTACTATGTTCGCATGCCTTGAAGAGGCTAAATAGATTATTACCTATATGTAAATAGATTATTACCTACATACATTGTAAACTCTATTTACTATGAACTGTGAATAAATGAAATGAAAATTGTAGTGGCTCACAGTGCTTTTCATAATTCATCATTACAGCTGAAGGAACTCCACTGGTGGACAAGCCTCTCTTAAGAATCATCTTAGCGGGAAATTACATAATCGCCACGTTTGGCAGACGAGTTCGCAGTAAGCTCGACTTCTACGCCCCCACGGGATGAGATGGGGTGATGATATTCTGATATTCACTGCCGTCACCAAACAGCCCGTAATTATTCATTATTAATTAAATATAAATAAAAAAGAAACAATAATTAATAATAACTTCTATTTAAAATAATCGTACTAATATTATAAACGCGAAAGTTTGTAAGTATGGATGGATGGATGTTTGTTACTCATTCACGTAAAAACTACTGAAAGGATTTTAATGAAACTCTACAATAATATAGCTGATACATCAGAATAACACATAGGCTATGATTTATAAAGATATTGTGTGAATTGTTCAAAATATGACGATAAGTGTCAAGTAAGTAGGAAAATATCTACCATCTGCGAGCTATTCTGGCGTGCACTGCCAAAACGGTAAAGAGGTTCAAATCCTATTTATTATAAATGCGAAAGTTTGTGAGTATAGATGTATGGATGTATGTTTGTTATTCTTTTTCGCCAAAACTACTTTAACGCGGGTGAAACTGCGGGGAATAGCTAGTCAATATGTAAAGTTTCCTATTATAAAAAAAAGTTTCTCATATTCCTTAAACGTTATATAACTATTTTCACCTTGTACTGCGACATACCTTCAACTATTCCAGTTCAAATACACATAAGCATTTATAACATGATGTTCTCGAGCCGAGCCGAGCTAAGTCAAGCAAGATAGAGCCGTTCTTAGGAAATACGACGTTCGCTATACAGGAGCTGACGCCTGGTGCCTTTGAATTTATATCAGCTTAAATTTAACGTGCAAAAGTGAACTGGTTGCTTTCTATTTAATTGTAGTCAACGCTCAACGCTTTACGATAACTTCTTAGAGTATGCAGTTAAGAACGATATAGATTACCTTTTTAATTTACGTACGTTATTTTTTTTTTAATAAGGTTCACTAAACTGACCAACGCACTTTGTACAATTTAAAGAGCATTAAACAAATATATATAGCTTAAGTGTTTGGCCTTCTAGAAGTGAACACAGCATGCATTAAACAAAAAGAAAGTTTACAGTTACATCATAGTCAGTTAAAATTGAGATTAATATTAGAATTAGAAAGATAACAATACAAAGATTTAAATTTAAATTAACAAAGCAATAAAACCTATTTGCAGTAATTTACATCACTTATGATTAAATTTCTTAAGTAAGAACGTTTCAACGAATGAGCAGACGAACTAAAAATATCAATTTGGTTGCAAAAGTTGTTATATTAAACTTATAGCCGTATGTTTTGTGCTAACCTTCTGAAAAAAAAAATATCGATGTCATAAAGAAGGATTTTATCAATGAAACTTAATTCTTTTTTCCTATGTAGTGCTCTTAGATGTTTTGTGTACCCATTTAATATGCTTCTAATTTGATAGTGAATACTTTCGCGATGGTTACATATAATAATAATTATATCTGGGTAAGACGTACAAGGCCCAGTAGAGTAAATATTGTACCTCTATTTAAAATCCCCACATATAACAACTATTTTGGTAAAAGACATATAAGTTATATAGTGCCTAAACTTTATAATAAATTTCCCCTAACCTTAACTTATAATGTAAACATTAGCAAAAATATGTTCAAGACTAAATTTAAAAAGTTTCTCTTAAAGCGTGTAGAATCTGAGATATTAGTAAATAGTACCTAAGTATATTATATTATAATTATATAAGAATTGGAAAAAGGGAGCTTCATTTGCAAACAAACTGTTATGCAGTTTGGCAGAAGTATAATATCTGTAAAGAAAATGTATAAATTGTGAATAAACATTTTTTTCATTTTTCATTTCATTATCTTATTATATTCAAATATGGCCACCTGATACCAAACTAAGCAGAGCTTGTACTATGAAAACCCGATAACTGATATATTACATACACTACTTTTGTTTAAAAGTAGTGTATGTAATATATCAGTTATCGGGTTTTCATAGTACAAGCTCTGCTTGAATATAATAAGATAATGAAATGAAAAATGACGATAACTTCTTAGAGTAGTATCTATGAAAATATGTAGTTACAAAACTGTAACTACATATTTTCATAGATACCAAGACTAAGGACAAACGGACATGTTTGCACACAAAGATCTTGTTTTCTGCGTTTTATACAAGGTAAGTATAAGCCCTACTTCCCTCGTACATCTGAATGACGCACAATTTAGACCAGCTTGGCGAGACTGGTTACCTCCGAGCTGAGGATCCCTATTACACACAAAGATCTGTCTTGGGTGGGAATCGAACCCACGCCCTGCGACGTGAAAGGAAACATTTACCAACCCCGCCAACCGGCCAAATTTTGTTCAATCGAGTAAACGTTATTTAAATAAGTAGTTATCTCTTAAATTGTTAAATCCCCAGTCTCCAAGTCACAGCTTCGATCTTATGGGACTAGATTAGTGCAGAATTTCTAGAAAGAACTTCACTTTTAAAGCCCATAAAAATTATAAAAAGCTTACTTCCATTATCATAACATCATTAAAACAAGAGAGCATTGAAAAGCATTCCGTAGCTGTTTGCATTATCTGGCTAGCTTGCACAATGCATCTAGAGAGACCCATTCACTGGCACAATTGCTGCATACCTGAATATTTAAACCATTATACCGCCTTGGGTGAAAAAGAATATGTAGTTTTTTGTGCAACTGTTATTTTTTTATATTCTTGAAACAGAAACAATATTTTTACTTTTGTGCAATTTTTTTTATATTCCTGAAACAAAGATCTTGAAATACTTGCTATTATAAAATAGCTAATTAAAACTGTATGAGTGTTGTGCATGTCGAATAATACCCTACTAACATTAAATGTACAGACGCCAGCACATCCAGCTACCCCGATCTGTCTTTATTTTATAGATTTTCATCTTTATACCACAAGCATAAAGTTCACTTTCAATTGGGGAAACTTGAAATATAGCTTGATATGCTGACGTCTGTTCATACAAAAGTTTGTGAGTATGGATGTTTATTACTCTTTCACGCAAAAATTACGAAACGGATTTTGATGAAACTTTGTAAAAATATATCTTATATATCTCAATGACACATAGGCTACAATTTATTAAGTTTATCGCGGGTAAAACTGCGGGGCACAACTAGTCCGTATATATAGGATTTCAAGCTTTGAATAGAAGGTTGTTTGTTGTACTTATTTGGCCAGGATTTATATAATGGATCGAAAATTATACACCTATTAAAATTAATTTGAAACGTTTCAAGTTTGTAGTACGGGGGCCCCCTTAAATATTAATTTTACTAAATTTTAGTGTTTGTTGTTATAGCGGAAATATTGTCTGTCAAATTTCAACTGTCTGTGAACTTTCACGTTCATGAGATAGGGCCCGGTAAAAGACGGACAGACACACAGACGGACAGCGGAGTCGCGCTTTACCTTTTGAGATCGGAACCGTAAAATCTTACATGCTCGATTCCATAAGCAAGTAAATGTCTTTGAATGTATATTATTTTTGAAATACATACATGATTTACCAAAACATTTTGACAAAACATCTACTGTTCTCTTTGCAGATGACATATCCATCCTCCTAAAATGTTAGAGCAATAATTATCCTTACATATATTTGGCCTTTGCGTCTGTTACAGACGATTTACGGCGCTTTGTCTGAGAGACATTTTTTATTGTGGCTAAACAAACCGATGCGAGAGCGACATAGCCTGCCGCAGCTGCGGCAGGCTATGTCGCTCTCGCTCTCGCAGGCCTGTCAAGAGAAGTTCGTGGTGGTTGGTGCCGAGCCGCTTTCATGTCGCTTCTGTCTCTTATCAGCAAGTACTCCGAACCAGGCTTCATCACAGATCTTACGACCCTCCACTACACGTTTGGGCCATTCAACTCTATTTTCAGCGAGCTTTTCCCAGCTACAGTGGTCAATTTTAAAAGCGGCCATATCCCGCTTGGTGCAGTCTTTAAAGCGAAGCAGAGGTCTACCGACATCGCGCTTCGCATTTACCAATTACCCTTACAGGCCCTTATTAATAATAAATTATATTTTAATAGTGTTACCCACTGGCTACAAGATCACCATCTTGAAATTAATTGTGGCAACACATTTACTGCAAGACGCCAACCTCTTGAAGTAATAGTAATCTTCTCTTTATTACTTAAGTTTCATTTAGATTCGATACAAATTTGATTGAGAAATCAAATTATTCATTGACTAGCTGTGCTTCGCGGTTATACCCGCGTTAAACTTTATAAATGACTATAGCTCCTCCCCCGTAGGTGATAGCATGATAATATGTAGCCTATATGTTGACTCGACCTCTTAGTAATATTCATGCGAAATTTGAAGTAAATCCATGCAGTACTTTTTGAGTTAAGACCGGACATACATACAGACAAACAGACAAAAATTCTAAAAACTATATTTTTGGCTTCGATATCGATTGTAGATCACGCCCCAAGTATCCCTTTTAAAATATATTCAATGTACAGTTTTGACTTTCCTACGATTTTATTATATGTATAGATAATGTCTGATTCCTCAATCTTAGTATCCTATTTTTTTTTAAACATATCGTCCTCACCAGGGATTCTAATTCCTGTGTCGCGGGGTACTTTACAAACATATAATAGATGGACACAAATTACATCCAGACTCAGAACAAGTATTTTTGGCTCACATAAATAGTTGTCCGGCGCGGGCCTTGAACCTGCGACACGAAGCGGTGATGCGACTGTCTTAGCCGCTGCGCCACACTTACATTTTAAATACCTACTAGCCAAAAGATCGCAATCTTGAAATTAACTGTCGTTAGATTTTAGCAAGAATCTAGCCTCTTGAAGTAATAATAAAGTTCTCTTTATTACTTAAGTTTCATTCAGATTCGATACTAATTTGATTGAGAAATCATATTATTCCTCGACAATGATCTGATTCCTCAATCTTAGTATCCTAATTAATTACTTTCAATTCTATACATATAATAAAATCGTAGGAAAGTCAAAACTGTACATTGAATATTTTTTAAACAGGATACTTGTGGCGTGATCTACAATCGATAAAGTTTTTAGAATTTTTGTCAGTTTGTCTGTATGTATGTCCAGGCTAAACTCAAAAAGTACTGCATGGATTTACTACAAATTTTGCATGAATATTACTAAGAGGTCGGGTCAACATATAGGCTACATATTATCACGCTATCACCTACGGGGGAGGAGCTGTGATAATTTATAAAATTTAAGGCGGGTAAAACCGCGGCGCCCAGCTTGTTTGGTAAATAATATTAACTGCACGTGTGGCGCTGCGGCTAAGATACGTCGCCTCGCCTCTTCGTGTCGCGGGTCCAGCGCCGGACAACTATTTGTGTGACCCATAAATAGTTTTTCTGAATTTATGTAATTGGTTTGTAAAGTACCCCGCGATATATGAATTAGATGCCCTAGTGTGGCGTTGTCTTTAAAAATAATGACGTATTGCATATACGAGTACATATTCTAATTACGTACGGTCACCGTAGCCTAGCTGGTAGTGCTCCTGCCTACGAAGCTGGTGGTCCTGGGTTCGAATCCCGGTAAGTTCAAATATTTGTGTGATGAGCACGAATATTTGTTTCTGAGCCATGGATGTTTTCTGTGTATTTAAGTATTTATCCCTCTATAAGTATGTATATGGTCACCTGGTACCCATAGTACAAGCTTTGCTTAGTTTGGGGCTAGGATGATCTGTGTGACATTGTCCTTACATATTATTATTCTAATTAAATTAATCATAACGATTCAGTCAGTGAATTGTGAATAATTCAACTTAATAAAATTGCATCCAAGTTCTTAATTATTTCCGAGGGGCTACGAGTGTTTTTAACGAGAACTTTAGTTGGGATTAAAACTTGGTTAAGTATTGCAAGTTTGCTTTTCAAGAAAATCTGTGAAATTTCTATTGCTGTATGGGAAATGGAAATGTATAATGATGTTTACAAGATACCTGTATAATTATGTGTTACAAGTAGTTTTACAGGTTGTTTTGTACCTTAGTTGCTTTTTGAATGAATATAATCACCCTATTTCATCCCGTGGCGGCATCAGAGGACTGGCAGCAGCTTCCTTCTGAGTACTATGAACATCTTACTGCGATCGCCAACTCGTCTACCAAGCGTGGCGTGGATTATGGCATATCCCCTAAGATGATTCTTGGGGAGGCTTTTGCCCAGCAGTGGACTTACTACAGCTGTTATAATGAGTAGCAGTCACCCTCCTCACAGACAGCTACAGTTGTCAAAATACTTTTGACTGTCTCTCGCTCTCCTCAGTAACGAAGCAGTATTTTTCCATTTTACCGCATGAAACCCGTCTGATATTTGAAGGCACAAAAACCTACGAGTTATATCAATTTACGTACCACTGAAAAATTTATACCACACTTCAGGAATCTCAAATTATTGACTGTGACATCTATATTTATCTATATATCTTTGGCTGCACGTATGGCGCAGCGGCTAAAGTCCCCTCGCCGCTTCGTGTGGCGGGTGCGAGTCCCGCGCCGGACAACTATTTGTGTGACCCATAAATAGTTGTTCTGAGTCTGGATGTAATTTGTGTCCGTCTATTATACGTTTGTAAAGTACCCCGCGGCACAGGGATTAGATTCATTAGTGCGGGGTGGTCTTTAAAAATATATATACATATATGTATACGTTTTTAATGGTATCAATCAGGCTTGTAAAGTGTAATAGATCAATATCTTCCAAGGTTACAAATAAATCGAAAATGATGCTGGTTAAAAAAAATATTACATAAAAGTTGTTTTGAAATGGGAAAAAATATTTGGAATAAACTAGCTGTGCCCGCGACTTTGTCCGCAAATTTTATAATGACTCCGTAATTTTTACATCGGAATATCTCTAATATTTCGTCTCTTGTGGTAAACTTATAAAACATTCTAATAATCCTAAACCTTAAATATTTTGATATAAAATTTCATCCCCTATTTTATTTTACATCCTTGTAAGTAAAACTACATAAAAATTCGAGTATCATATTTATTTATATCGAATCAACATCCTTAAAAATTAGTTTCAAGCTTGTAGCTCTGAAAATTACGATACTTCCATACAACTTATCATACCCCCTTCCAACCTCTTTCATTCCTTTTTTCATATTAATAAGTAGCCTATATCCTTTCTCAGGCTCTAGACTATCTGTGTACCAAATTCCATTTAAATCGGTTCTGTAGTTTTGGCGTGAAAGCGCGACAGACAGACAGAGTTACTCTCGCATTTATAATATTAGTAAGGATTACTAAAATCTATACATGACGTTGGGTATAAAAATATTAAAAAAAAATAATACATCCATGACAAATTATATTACTATGGTGACATATAAATCTAATGTATTGTTATAATAATCTGTGGCATTTTTATTTTCCTTTACTTGAATTATACAATTGATTGAAGGAAATCGTTCGTATTCTGCTGTTTCAGTGGTTTGATGTAAAAGCAAGTATAATTAGAATTCGCAACATAATATGATACTACTTTATTAGATATGAGCAGTACCCCGCGGTTTTACCCGCGTAAAATTTTATAAATTATCACAGCTCCTCTCCCGTAGATGATAGCGTGATAATATGTAGCCTATATGTTCACCCGACCTCTTAGTAATATTCATGCAAAATTTGATGTAAATCCATGCAGTACTTTTTAAGTTTAGCCCGGACATACATACAGATAAACAGACACACAGACAAAAATTCTAAAATCTATAATTTCGGCTTCGATATCGATTATAGATCACGCTCCAAGTATCCTTTATAATAAATATTCAACGTACAGTTTTGACTTGCCTACGATTTTATTATATGTATAGATTATTTTCTACTGTTTCTTTTACGGTGTACTGCTACAACATACTACTGTGATACACACAATAAATTAAGCCTATTGTTTTTAAAGATTTCCATACCAAATATACCATACCATGTATTGATATCTATCACAAAACAAGCCTAGTCCAGTGTGGAAATTTCTAACCAATTCTGCATATTGCACTATGTTTCTCTGATTCTCGAATAAATTTGTCTTATCTTACCATTTTTAACAACCACGACCATAATACGGCAACAATTTAACACAATACAAACAAAATATATAGACCCATTAAAAGAGGTAAATTGGCAGAGTTGAGATTTTTTACTCGGACATTGAAGTCTTTTCCACTAACTATCTCTTCCTCTTCGATTCAATTAAAGGCTCCATTACTGCGGTGGAACAGTAGAACATTTTAAAGGAAAATTAAAACGGTAAGATATTCTTTGGGTAGCTTCGCGTTAAATTAAGGTTGAAACAGTTACTTGCGCTAAATAAATTTAGTCCCTTATTGATTCGGCGTTATCTGATAAATGTTTAAATATTCGGTGACGTGAAATTAAAAACGAACTTAAGTTTCACATTGACATCTGCTAGTGGTGATCTTTAGTCTAAGTGGAGTAAGACATAAAAACAAAACCGCTGGAATTGGATCGATAAGTAAACCTCAACCATTGATTAGGGTTCCGTAGCCAAATGGCAAAAAACGGAATCCTTATAGATTCGACATATCTGTCTGTCTGTCTGTCCGTCCGTATGTCACAGCCACTTTTTTCCGAAACTATAAGAGCTGTACTGTTGAAACTTGGTAAATAGATGTATTCTGTGAACCGCATTGAGATTTCCACAAAAATAGAAAAAAAATAATAACTTTGGGGGTTGCCCATACATAGAACTGAAACTCAAAAAAATAATTTTTCATCGTTCCCATACATGTGGGGTATTTATAGATAGGTCTTCAAAAATGATATTGAGGTTTCTTATATAATTTTTTTCTAAACTGAATAGTTTGCGCGAGAGACACTTCCAAAGTGGAAAAATGAGTGTCCCCCCCCCCCTCCTGTTACTTCTAAAATAAGAGAATGATAAAACTAAAAAAATATATGATGTACATTACCTACCATGTAAACTACCAAAGAAAATTGGTTTGATCGAGATCTAGTAAGTAGTTTTTTTTTATGCGTCATAAATCGTAAACCACAATTTACCTTTCATTTAATCAACTGAAATACTTACTGCTGCGGAACCCTTCATGGGCGAGTCCGACACGCACTTGGCCGGTTTTTTTTGTTAAGTGTTGGGGAATTTCTACGTATCTCCGCAAAAAATGTATGCAGGTTTCGGTATGTCGGGCTTGCACCGATTAAACCTAACCTGCCGTGGACTTCTTCTGGAGCCAGATGGGAGGAGCCCCGGGAGGTGGGCACGTGGCTACGCTGCGCCGTAGCAGCGTGCTACGGCGCAGCGTAGCCGCGTGCCCGGGCCATGTTATGGGCTCTAGTTAAACTAACCAAAGACCGTGTTGACTTAAACACCACGAGCCGCCGTGAACACGATAGCCATCTAGCCTTAACTAAGCAAAGCTCATCTTACTATGGATACTAGCCAGCGGATAGAAATACTCATATACTTTATTTTGTAAATATACATTATACAGAAAATACCCAGACCAAGACAGCTAGACACGTTCATGAAAACAAATATTTGTCTTGTGCAAGAATCGAACCAGCAACCTTTAGATCAGAAGGTAGGCTCACTACCAACTAAATCACCGTGACTTAGCTGTTAGTAAACGTACCCTCTGATACAGTACAAAATAAAGTAGGAATATGAATATATATAATATATCTGCTGGCTAAGAGCCATAGTATGATGAGCTTTGCTTAGTACAGGCTAGATGGCGATGTGTGCTGTGTCTTGGATATTTATACATTTTATACTATCTATTATTTAATTAATTATAACTCACCATAATAATGCGAATATTTTTCTGAAAACGAGTGAATTTAAAAAATAATAATATCGTTTTACTCGCCCCCAAACTATTATTGATCTGACTGATACAAGTTTCAAGATATATGTTAAATGTGTACTTATAGCTAGGGGCTACTAAATGACTAAAGAGTACATTGATGACAGAGACGTCTGGCGCTCAGCACCTACCTGCACATAGCTCTTTTAGCCATATAAACATAACTAATCTGTTGTTTTACGTGAAATATCTGTAATTAATATTTTAAATTTTTTGTTTAAAAGTTATGATGTTTTTTTTTTGCTCTTCCTAAATATATTAATGTTCAAACCATACACTTACTGAAAACCGATTGAGCAGATATTGTGTTCGCCTACTAAAGAATTCATTTAAGTGGACCAAATCCAGTACACGGGACTTGATTATGCTTCGCAAGACCGTCTCAACTGGGAGGTGTTGAAATCGTTCAACTACCAAATTATTTGATGGTGGACGTTATTGTTAGTTAATAATATATATATATATCGTTCGTAGCTTAACGCAGAGCGCCTACCACGGATTAGTAGATGGTGCAGGTTCGAGACCCGCCGGACGATTAATTTTATGATTTCCCATTTTTGAGATTAGATAAACGCTTTGCATTGCGAATAATGCTATAAAAATTAAAATTTAATAATTTGGAAGGTATTATCAATATGATATGATCTTTCACATGCAAGTGAACATATCAGTCGGCCATGTTTCTAGAAAAACAAAACCGATAGATAATACCTACATCCTCCGGAAGGGTGTTAGCATGGGAATCCTAAATTTGATCTGGCAGCGTGTATCGTTCGTAGCTTAACGCAGAGCGCCTACCCAGGATTGGTAGATGGTGCAGTTTCGAGACCCGCCGGACGATTAAATTTATGATTTCCCATTTTTGAGGATATATATATGACTGTGACTATCTTAATTGTAAAATTCTTCAATTTTGTCAGGAATATTAAGCTGGATTGTAGGCAAAGTATAGGTATTATTCAATTATGTAACAATATTAGGCTTGATCGAAGGCAAAACAAAACCTATTCCAGCTTTTTATCCTCGTAACTTCAATAAATCTATTACTAAAAATCCCATGATAATATAATATCCTAGGACATTATATACACACCGTCATCTGATTCCAAACTAAGCAGAGCTTGTATTATGGAAACCAGATAACATATACTACTTTTCTTTTGTATATACATGCGTATATAGATAATTACACCCAGATTCAGGACAACAGACATGGTCTCATAGATATCTGTCCTGGGTGGGAATCGAACCCACGACCTGCGGCGTAAAAAACAAGTATTTACCAACCACGCCAACAGGCCCGTCAATCGATATAGAATCTAGTGATCATTGCAAAGTTTCACAATTGTCTGTCTCAAATAAATAAATAAATATGGTTTTTATGCACATAATCTTAAACGCTTGTCAGGATGCTTGTAAGTAGCAGCGCTTGTAAATAATCAGACTATTTACAAGTGCTTTTTTAATATTTCGGTTCTTATGACCGGCGTTTAGTCGGCGTTATCAGCAATGGAAGACAAAATTTTATTTATTTATTTAAACACACATAAACTATCATTACAGGAACTTAATACCTAATTCAATAGCCTATATACTTATAAATTAAAACAATAATGGTTACTCAATATTAAAAACTTAAACTATACAAATTGCACAATAAGCGGCCTGTGTGAATTCGTTCAGTGTGCACGAAAATATATCAATGCTGTGAGCCAACGTATTGAGCGCCCGCAGCGCACGCGTGAGCGGTGCGCGCTGCAGCAGGCACGTGCGCGCGCGCGGCACGGCCAGCAGCTCCGGCCGCCGCCGCCGTCCCACGAACTCATCCGGGACGCGTAGCCTGAGCACCTCCAACACGTTCAGATTATGGATTTTTTTTTTAACGTGACGCGTGCAGTTAGCCTTACGGCTTTTACTGCTTCACCGGGCAGTAGGGGTGAGCGTGGGCTCTAACCGGCCTAGCAAATATAACTACAAACTAAGTACCCGCGCCGGAGGGCACCCCCTGTGGGGTTCGAACCTCGGCTCTGGGCGGATACTGACGGGGAGAGGGCGAGAGATCATGGTTTTTAGGGAGTTTAGTGCAACTTTCGCTCTACGTTAATGACATGACGCGGCCCCCCGTCCGCGTTGAGGGGGGCTTTTTATCGGTACGATATGCAAACTAAGGGTCATGGAGGACGCTGGTGGTCGCGACGCGTTCGCGGTCGTACTCGCGATCGGCGAGTACGAAATATCGGTTGTGCAGTGTTGCGAGAGTCTCTGATCGATTTGATGTGGTCAAGGTAGACGGTGATCTCGTCGTCCGAGTCGTCTAGGACGTGCTTCGGACGACGGTGCTTAATTGAGAATCGGAGGGGAGTGTAGTTGACCGCCTGTACCACCAATTTACTTGGATGGTGAGTGGCAGAGTCAAAATACCGTTTGGACGTTTGCTTCATCCATTGCCTGATGGTAGGCAATTGGAAGTCGGCATGGAGGCTTTTGTTACGGACGAACCATGGTGCGCCCACGGCCCGTCGCATAAACTTGTTTTGGACTATCTGCAAGTAGTGGATGAGGTAACTCTTTGCGTGCGCGAAGACCGGGCTCGCATAGGTCATCATCGGTCGAATGCACGTCTTGTAAATTCTCACCTCGTTTTCAAGGGACATTTTACTGCGTGCATTCAGGAGGCAGTGTAATCGAAAAAGGGCAAATGAGGCACGGTTACGAGCGTATCTCAGATGGTCCTTGAAGTTTAACTTCTGATCGAGGATCACTCCCAAATATTTGGCTTTCTTCTCCCAAGGGATCGGTTCACCAAACATTCGGACGGGATCTGCGGTGGGCTTGGGGTCGGCCCTGGAGAAGAGCACGGCGGCGCTCTTGGTGGGATTGACTTCGATCCTCCACTTCCTAAACCATTTGCCGAGGGCATCGGCTGAGGATTGGAGTTCTCGGTGGATGGCGGACGGGTCTCTACTAGAGTAGTAGAGAGCTGTGTCGTCGGCGAAGAGGGCTAGATGAGCCTTCTTGGGTTTGGGGATGTCGCTGGTGTACAGCGAGAACAGGAGCGGAGCAAGGACTGAGCCTTGGGGAACTCCTGCGCGTATCGGTCGGAGGGAGGAGTAGTTTCCCTCGACGCGGTAGCGAAACGTTCGATCTGTGAGGAAGTCTCGTAGGATGTGCACGAGACGGTCAGGCACTTTGAGTAGAAGCAGCTTATATAATAAGCCGTTGTGCCAGACCTTATCGAACGCTTTGGCCACGTCGAAGAAGAGTGCTCCTGTATGGGCTCTTTGACGGGCAGCTTTCACCAGGATGTGTTCGACAATGCGATGCACCTGGTGAACGCTGGAGTGTCTGGCTCGAAAGCCAAACTGCTCGTCAGGGAGGATGTTGTTTGCGTGAATAAACGACGACAAACGGGAGTGGATGATACGCTCATAGAGTTTCCCCATGGCGCAGAGGAGGCTAATGGGGCGGTAATTCGCCGGATCGGATTTGAGTTTACCCGGTTTCGGGATGCCAATCACGTTTGCCTGTTTCCACTGGTGTGGAAAGATGTTGTTGGAGAAGGCCGCGTTGAATATCGCGACCATCAGGCTAAGTAGAAGCAACGGGAGTTGCTTGAAAACGCGATTGGTGAGTCCGTCATATCCGGGGGCTTTGCGGGGGTGGAGTACTCTGATCAGAGTTTTAACTTCGTCGATAGTTACTGGCCTCAGGGGATCGTCGTCGTCATCGACGTCGGCGTCCTCCCGGGAGGGCGCAGTTGGGGTCGGAGGAAGAGGGATGGCGAGCCTACGTTCTACCTCGGAGTCGACCTCATTGAGGTGATCCGGGTCTACTGGTAGGTTGCTGGGAGAACATTGGGTCTCTAGATTGTCGGCCATGCATTCAGCTTTTTCGTCGTCATCGAACGCAGGGCGTTGATTCGGACGCGTCAGCGGGGGGATGGTCCAGTCGGTGTCTGATTATGGATCTTGCCGCGCATCACTTTAAATATGTAAACGCTGAGAGCGACCTCCCTTCTCACTTCAAGCCTGTAATACCCCACCATACCCAGAACGAATAGAGTAGGGTAAAGGAGCGGATAGCCCGGGTATATCCCATATAGCTTCAAATACACGAACCTAACAAACTTGTTCTGGATACGTTCCAACATCAGCCTGTACTTCTCCTCGTGTGGTGACCATATTACGGCATTGCATTCCAGATGACTCTTCACGAGTGCCAATTTATTAACGTTTACCATTCAACTACCAAATTTCACCAAAATATTGTTTTATAGTCGAAGTTACTGTCTGGTAAATTATTATGCAGTCTTTATAATAATAATAATAATTTAATTCACAATAAATTCCATTGTGTTAGTTACAATGACAACTTATAAACTATTGTAAGTAAAAAAATATTTCTTGCTGCGTGAGCATCGTGGTAGAGCCCGCCGACTCTGGGAAATATCTACTTGACTGCGTGCAGTCGTATCCACCTTCCCAAGATCGGAGAGTCCCACCTATCGACCAACGTTTTAAGAATGATGTTGGGGCTGGCGCGCATACGACGTAGCAGAGATGCGGACCTTTTGCGCATGATGGCCGAAAAACTATCAACGGCCGCGTCGGCAAGCATTCCGGACGCGCTACAATAACGCGGCAGCCCCATCAACACCCGGAACGTGTTGTTATATTGTATGCGCAAGCTACTGTATACCCTCTGCGTAAAGTATAAAACCGTTTTTGTGTTTATGACTGCAATCTAGAATCTACATTTTATTTCCACTTCAAGTATAAACCTACAATAAAAGTACCACCAACGAGACCACTAAATAGCAAAAGCATGTAAAACAATGTCTCTCAACTAATCCCTTCTCCCTCTTTTTCTCGCTGTAATTAATTCTGGTACTTTATTTTGTTTACCACATACACATGCTAATCAGTCTAAGTCGTATTTGTCCCAAAAACCAAGACACTGAGCGTTTTAAGTGAAATTAAAACCACCAGTATCGTTTAAATGGATACTTTGTTACCGCGCAACATTAATTACTTTGTACTAGGATGAAACTTAAATGGATAAGAATGATAAGAACGTGGAACAAAAGTGTGTAAAGACAAAGATACATGGAGGGATACTCATTTATTTATTTAAGTAAAACTTTGTTACGCACTGCTGTCTTAGGGAGTAAGCGGGTGAGTGCGTGACGTCGAAAATGCGTGAAGGCGAACGGAAGTTGAAAGGGAGATATAAGTTAGAAAGATAGAAAGAGAGGGTTAAGTTTCGTATGTCACTCGTTTTATTAGGTCCACCATAATTGATTGTTGTACAGACGCCAGCATATCAAGCTAGCTGTCAAATTTCCCCAATTGAAAGTGAACCTTATGCTAATGTGATAAAGTTGAAAATCTATAAAATAAATTTGACAGATTAGGGTAGTTGGATGTGCTGCAATTTATTTATACATTATAATATACATAATAATCGACGATATAGTAATCATGGTTGAGACCTTAGAAGACCTGGGTACAATGCTCGAAGTCAAAGTCAAAGTAACTTTATTCCGTAAAAAAATTACATTTATGTGGAATTGTCATATTTTTTTTACCCTACCGTGCAGTGCATGACGTGGCAGCTACTGAGAAACACTGCCAAAAAACTCAGTAGGAATCCTTTTTTAAAATAAAATATACTTAAGATTAATTACAATTATGTGTGTTGACTCAGAAAAACTCCATCCCAAGCACTTTTATCACTTAAATAATCAGAAATATTGTAACTAATTTGCTACACAATTTGGCTTTAATAATTCTTTTAAACTTATTCGTAGAAAATTCTCTAATATAATTGGGAAGTTTGTTATAAAATCTTATACATTGCCCCATAAAAGAGTTACTCATTTTGTATATACACTCGGCATAGTCTCTCATTCAACAAGTGGGTCTGAAAATGAACATGGATAAGACGAAAATCAAGACGATCATCCATGTTGCACCCACTCTAGTTAAGGTTGGAGACTCTGCACTCGAAGTTATAGAGAACTATATTTACCTAGGGCAGGCCATCCAACTAGGTAGGTCCAAATTCGAGAAGGAAATCAATCTTAGAATCCAACTTGGCTGGGCTGCGTTCGGGAAGCTACGTAACATCTTTTCATCCCGAATAAAACTGTAAGAATGAAGACTATAGAAATATGTGGATTGCAATTTGTTAATGAAGGAATACTTTTTTATTTATTTATTTAATAGGTCCATCATGGATTATTGATTGTTTAACATCCTTTAATTGATTGTTGAATATTGCATCATAATATATTAGTACTAGATATTATAAAATGTGTAAATTTATAATAATGTGTAAATCCTAATAAAATTATAAATGTGAAAGTTTGTGAGTTACTTTTTCATGCAAAAACTACTGAACGGATATTTCGTAAATATCCGTTCAGTAGTTTTTGCATGAAAACTTTCCGTAATAGAGCTTATATATCCAAATAACAACAACAAGCCTATACGTTTATAAAGTTTAATGCGGTTAAAACCGCGGAGCACAGCTAAATTATAATGTTTGGTACTAACTTATTATGAGTAATTTTTACGCAACAATCGATTATAGGTAAACACCACATACAATAAGGTATAGAATATACTTGTGTTAAACATAAATGGCTAGTCCTTTTCTTTCCACATCGCAGATGTCCACTGGCAAAGAGAAATTATTTTTAATTAAAGTTGAAATTAACAACTTGCAGTAGACGCTGCCGTGGTATGTAGTTTAAGCTTTACTTATTAAATATTATAAGTCTCGGCAAAGTGTATAAAACATTTATATACCGTTAAAACTTGCAGTTATCCTAAACGTTAAACTTTTCTCGCGCGAAATCCTATTTGCTGTAAATTTAATATAAATTATGTAAGCCGTTTCCGGGAACTTCTTCAATGCTTATGTGTTTTGGGTTTGATCCCTGCACACGAGATTTTTGTGAGATATAATTTGTGTTTCTATGTCTGAGTATGTTTTGTGTCTAAAAATCCTTAGTGTAATATAAAACCAAAATTAGAAAAATAATTAATGAGGTGTTTGGGGCTTGATATCTCTGGATAATAGAGAAGCGTTTCTCTGTGTAAAAATAGCTTAAATAAATTATCCAACTTGATACTATTATATACTACCATAGGATGACATAGGAATAATATACAAGCAGCTGGCCAGCCCACCATTGTGCGAGCACTCTTAGGGGGGTCGGGGACGGGCCGCGGCAGGCTATCATGCCTCAGTGACTTCTGCGCCGCGCTGCAGCACGAGTAGAACTACTCCATCTACAAGCAGCTGGCCAGCCCACCATTGTGCAAGCACTCTTAGGGGGGTCGGGGACGGGCTGCGGCAGGCTATCATGCCTCAGTGACTTCTGCGCCGCGCTGCAGCACGAGTAGAACTACTCCATCTACAAGCAGCTGGCCAGCCCACCATTGTGCGAGCACTCTTAGGGGGGTTGGGGACGGGCTGCGGCAGGCTATCATGCCTCAGTGACTTCTGCGCCGCGCTGCAGCACGAGTAGAACTACTCCATCTACAAGCAGCTGGCCAGCCCACCATTGTGCGAGCACTCTTAGGGGGGTCAGAGACGGGTTGCGGCAGGCTATCATGCCTCAGTGACTTCTGCGCAGCGCTGCAGCACGAGGAGAACTACTCCATCTACAAGCAGCTGGTCAGCACGCCATTGTGCGAGCACTCTTAGTGGGGTCGGGGACGGGTTGCGGCAGGCTATCATGCCTCAGTGACTTCTGCGCCGCGCTGCAGCACGAGGAGAACTACTCCATCTACAAGCAGCTGGTCAGCACGCCATTGTGCGAGCATTCTTAGGGGGAAGGGGGGTGACGTGGCACACGGGACCAGCTCACTGAAGGCAAGCATCATCATCATAATATCAGCCGAAAGACGTCCACTGCTGGACAAAGGCCTCCCCCAAAGATCTCCACAATTGCCGGTCTTGCGCTATAAGGCAAGCATATATCACACTAATATTATAAAGATGAAAGTTTGTGAGTGTGTATGTGTGTTACTCTTTCACGCAAAACTACCGGACGGATTTTGATGAAACTGTGTAGGAACATATCTTAATAAATTATATATTCGAATAAAACATAGGCTACAATTTATAAAGATAAACCTGGTCAAACCGTGGGGCATAATTAGTTTAATATAAACAACATATTTTGATTATCATCCACTGCTGAACAAGCCCTCCAAAGCATCCAGCATCCAGCGGCTTCCAGCGACGCTCACAAGATTATAAGTCGGTTCCTGGCCACTGCCGCTTCAACTATGACTCGTATATAACCTAGACTCGTCCGTAGCTAGACGAGAAGAACAAGAAGACACACGTGAAAATCTAATAAATTCTTACACGTAAACATTATTGATTTAAAACAAGATTCATGCGTAAAATATGAAAAAAGTCATTTCTCTTCAAACTCAATTCCAAATAGGCTTATCTGGTAATGGGAAAAAATATCCAATTTCACATCACTCAAACACCTCGTAACTTTGCAAATACAAAAAAGTCACATACATCTTCTAAACAAACGGTATTACTGAGCTAATAAATAATTCATTATGATACCTATTATAATAAGCATTTATACGGCGTACGTGTCTTCATGAAAATTGAAATTCTTATTATTGTGTCCCAGTTTTTTTCATTTCCACGTTACATTTAATATGATAACACGGGATATGAATTTGTTTCGTTAAAATCACCGCTGTCTATAGAAAGATTACAAAATCGTAATCGTCATAACAATAGGCACGCACAGTCAATAAATTGTATTTAAATGTATTTTATCTTCTAATGGATTTGGAGTTCGTATGTTTTTTTTATTTTTATGTATAATAATATACATAAAAATAAATTAAACTAAATTAAGTAAAGTTACCACTGGTAAATTCTGTTTTTGTATTATTTTTAAGTCAAATTGTTGTGCACTGTTTCTAACCCATCTCATATAAGCTCTCACTCTGACAAAGGTTTGCTGGTAGAGAACTCATAGTTGAGTTAAGCTCGCCTGTGTACATGCTAGCTCTAATGACTTATATGAATATGTATTTCTGTGTGCAATAAAGAATAAAGTTATTTAATGCTTTTTCATGAACTATGACTAGATAGCTAACATCATAAGCAACGACTTTTGTTCTACAGCTTTTGATCAGTTAAATCTGTTTGATTTTATTTTCATGCAAAATAACTAACAAATAAATTTCCCGCTTGAATATTTATAACTCTTCGAGCATCGCAAAGACGCGCGCGAGCCTAGCGCCGTTCGCACGTAGGCCTTTTTTATGAATATTTCTTTTCGTTTATAGTATTTAGACCTATGATATAGACCATAGACAAATGTCACGACAGTATGAAAAGCTTTTAATATCATTTTCGTTTATATATTGATTTATGTCCAAACTCGTAGAACAATAATTGTTGCTTATGATATTAGCAATTGAGTCCTGCGAGGTTGTTGGTGTTTTACAATTAACGCTGTATATGTATTTTGGCAGATTACTATTATTATATCATATATTTTAAAATAGTTTTATTTGGCAGCAATACTGATATAAAAAATCTTTCTCAGTTTCTAAAAATCGGTGACGTATAGTCTATGTAAAACAAGTATTTTGTATAGCTTTATAAAAAACAAATCATATTCACGATGCATCATGAATATGGCTTTTTTCAAGCATTCTCAATTTTAAGGATCTACAATATTCAATCACTTGTTGCTTATATCGATAATAATAACTAGTTAATTAGTCTTTTTTGGTTATCGACTTCTGTTACAGCGTATAGATTAAGTTTAACAACTGCTCACCCTCACAAAAAGAAACTCAGTTTCGGGTCTATTATTATTATTAATCATTTATTTCAGATCTAATGTTAGTAAAAGAGACTCTTATACAAAAGTTGAAACGGCTGACACCTACGTGTGCAGTCGTATCCAGTGGGCCAGCATGGGGCTGTCCCATCTATCACACAATATACTCAGGATGCTGTGGGAGCTAACTCATATTCTACCGAGAATAGAAGCGCACCGTTTCCGAATAATTGCAAGAAAACCATCAACCCTGGCCTCGGTGGACATCCCGAAAGCGCTAAAAAAGCGTGGTAGACCCAACAGCATACTGAATACATTGTTATACTGGACACGCAGGGCGTTGTATGCCCTCAGCGTATACCTGACCCACAGACTGCACGTGTAAAAAGACTGGCATGGTAATCTTTACATATACATAGGTACATATGAATTTGTTTTGTTAAAACCATCGCTGTCTATAAAATGATTTAAAAATCATAATCGTCAAACAATAGGCACGCACAGTCAATAAATTGTACTGTGGCTTAGTTGAAAATTGTAACTTAATTACTTATAAGTACATTGGTACGTGCGTACTCATGATTGAAATGATGAAAATATTAATCCGTCTATTAGCCAAGTGGGCTGTAGGTATGAGAGTGTAATTTTAGTTAAAATTCTGCGTTGCGTTTGCCATTACCCTATCAACCACGTGACATACAAAAGATAACATGGACTTGACAAATAGGTTTTGTGGTACCAGGATTCACAAAAATTGTGTATTTTAATTAAAAATATGTCGCGCTATGTTTTATTGCGAAGGTGATCTATAAATGTTACTAGATTTCAAGATAAGGTAACGTTTTAGTAGAACCAACTTAATTTACTAGAATTTTTTAAACCTAGACACAAACCGGGCTCTCAATAAGAAATTAATGATTAATGTAAATTATATATTTTTAGATTAAATTACCCATAATCTTCAGGGAATTTGGACATTTACGAATAGTTGAGAAAAATATACCTGTATTTAGAATTAATAATAAATAATTAACTCGTACTATAACCCTTTTAAATTTACCTTGTAAGGGCTTTCCAAGCCCTTTTAATGTAAATGTGAATACAAAACTTTTTTATAACTAATGTATGTATGCCTTGCTACCACCTCGATGCTCTCGTGTTTCGAGTTCGAACCCTGGACATGGCATCTATTTGTGAAGCCCAGAAATTGTAAGAAGAAGTTGTGTATATATATAATATTCGTACCTAGGTAGGTACATATATATGTTAATTTATATAAGTAGATGCACTGTCAACTACCGCTTTATCTCCCTGCATTGCTTTGATTCATCCATCGGTTGTCTGGAAGAGTTTGCTGTATTAGCGATTAGACCGCCGTTTGTGCCATATTATATAAGTTAACTGATGTGATAATGTTATGCTTCGATTCGGTGCAATAAAGTGTTATCTATCTATCTATCTATCTATTGTTATTCTGGGTCTAGATGTGCTATGTTTGTAAAGTACCACGCGTAGAGGGATATATTACCCTAATGCGAGACTGGTCTATAAACAATAAAAGATATATGTATATGTTCTTACTTTTTGTCTGCCAAAAAAGGTAAGTTGAGATTTAGAAACGAAACAAGTACGACATTTTTCATCAAAACAAGATAGAATATAGCGTACCGTATTCTATGATATTGATGTTCTTTTTTATTCAATAATGCAAAAAATATCAAATTAAATAACGAAGTGTTATGTCATTTTATTAGAACATTCACTTAGTTATTTGATATAAAGTAATATTATAAAGACACATTGCCTATAGGCGGGATGCACACCGGCGCGTACTAACACAGTGGCGCGCACGGCTTGAGTTGCGGCTGAACGCGCGCCAACGTGCCGTCGGTGCTATCCTGCCTCACCTCGAGGCCTGGGTGGAAAGGAAGGGCGGCTACGTCACCTACAGACTGACTCAGATACTCACCGGACACGGGTGTTTCGGTGAGTATCTGTGCCGGATCGGCCGTGAAGTGACGACACATTGTCACCATTGCGGGAGTGACCTGGACTCTGCCTAGCATACGCTGGAGGAGTGCCCGACCTGGGAGGTTGAGAGACGAGTCCTGGTCGGTGAAATCGGACGGGATCTTTCGCCGCCAGCATTCGTGTATCCGAAGCTGGCTGGCGACACCATTAAATGGGACGCCGTGGTCTCCTTCTGTGAGGCAGTCTTGCTGCAGAAGGAGGCCGCCGAACGAGATCGGGAACGCGCCGATCCTGCTCGTAGACGGAGGAGGCGAGCCCAACTTCCCTCGGGGCTGCGGCGACAGTGTGAGAAGTGTCCTCCATTGCCGCCACGTACAAGCAGCCTCGGGGAAGACAGCGATCTGTTTGTGGGACAGTCGCTATGCCGGAATGGTAGGAGTCGACAATAGGGGAGGGCAATTTCGAGCCCTCCTATGGTACGTGTCCCGCCCATCTGGGACATTGCGCAAAAAGAAGGCACCAGAGTAGCATACCCGTGTTCCCGGGGCTCCTCCCATTAGGCGCCAAGAGAAATCCACGGCAGGTTATTTTTAGTCGGAGCGAGTCCGACATACCCACCCGCAGACACTTTTTGCGGGTGGCATGCGCAGGCATTCCCCCTGCCTTGACAAAAAGAAATATATTATAAAGACATAAGTATGCATTTACGAAAGAAAAGTAGCTTCTACTAAGGAAACCAGATAACTGATATACTACAATATCAGTTATCTGGTTTCCATAGTACAAGCTCTGCTTAGTTTGGGATCAGATGACCATGTGTGAATAATGTCCTAAGATATTAGTATTATGTGTTTACGTTTTTATTTTTCTCAGACAAGGTCTGGTATTTCAAAATCACGCGGACTTAACCAAAGGTGATTTTGTTAAGAAGTACGGTACGGAGTGACTATTATGATTATTCATCATCATCATCATCCTATCAGCCGAAAGACGTCCACTGCTGGACAAATGCCGCCCCCAAAGATCTCCACAATTGCCGGTCTTGCGCTATCCGCATCCAGCGATTTCCAGCTACCCGATTTATAATTATTACTCGTATTTAAATTTTTTTTTTTTCAACAAAGATATCAGTCTCCATAGCACGAAGCATTATGGGTTTGAGTCGACGACATGCGGGTATTATGAAAAATTTCCTAAATTTTAAAATTTCAGTAATACTTCTTTATTTATTCTCTCTCTCGTGTTTAAAAATAAATATAATAGCTTTTTCGTGTTACTCAAATGTATGTTCAGTTAAATAAATATTCAGACAGGTCATGTCAAGGCCTCCACGCTCACTAGATCTGTCTGTTTGTTTGAAGGATAAGAGTGACAGTTCTCGAGAAAACTCCAAAAAGTATTTGGAGGAAATGTAATGATATTGGCATGCTACGGTTTTATATTGCTGTTTAAGATGCGTGACGTGTGTGAGCGTCTATGTGTTCTATTATATCCACACTACACACTATTAATTGCTGTGTGGTAACGGTGGCGAATATCAGAATATCATCACCCCATCCCATCCCGTGGGGGCGTAGAAATTAACCCGATGAAATGTCTACCAGAGGACGGCGAGCAGCTTCTTCCTGAATACTATGACCATCTCACTGCCAACGCCAACCCGTCTGCCGTGCGTGGCGATTATGGCATATGTTGACTCTTCGGGGAGCCTTTTGTCCAACAGTGGACGTCTTACAGGTGTTATGATATTACACTATTAATGTGTTTTACTAGCTGAGGCATCGCAGCTGTAAATGGTAAAAACCTATTTAAACTGGATGTTATTAAAATCGTGATGATTGTTTCATTATTCTGTTAAGCCTTTGACTCATGGCCAGGTATCTTCCTAACCATTTATGGTTGGGTTAGCATTTCTGCTAATTTCCATGATTTCGAGGCTAAGGCTGTCCGTTCGCGTTATATTGATGGGATAACAATAATTAAGCCATGACAGGGGGCCTGATCGGCTCTAAAACCTTTTTTTTAAGTCTATTTTACGGCTCTGGCTTCTTCGGCCTTATGAGCCTTCAGTAAAATACATTTTATTTCATTTATTGGTCAATGTCCTGTAAAGTCCGTCACAGTCAAGTCATACATAGTCCTTGTCCTACCCCAGTAAAGCAGTGGAGACTTTACTAGAGGCTTATATGTAGTTTTAGATTCAACACAGAAAATCGCAATTCACGGCAATATGGCACTTTCCTCCACTTGTGTACGTTATCCATGGTGTTATGTCTAAAAATCCACCATATTTACACATAAAAACTTGAATTTACACAAGTTTTTGAAAATAAAACAATGCCCTGTTGCATCTTTTTCCTCGTTGGCGCCAAAACTCTCGCTCTAAAACCTCTGTCAGTAGGGTTACCACTGCTCACTAAAAAGAGAGAGAACAGTTTTTATTTAATTTAGGTTTACCAACACTTGGTACAGATTTCTATAGACATACATGTATTTGTGTCTTAAATCTAACGGCATAACTACTTTAGACTGTAGGTTTGTTCTGTGTCTTACCCAGTCGTACAAATTAATATTCATGCCCACTGTACGCTCCGTTTACCGGCTCGATGACTCTTAGATCGGATTCGTGTCGCCCGCGCATGGACAGTCTAGATCAGCGCGCCGGTTTAGCCACCAGCGGCCGCCGCAGGCCGCGCTCGCACCCTCTGAACGATAGTACCCGCCCCACCAGAGATCTTCCGGTTTCGCGCTGTTTACAATATCGTTTTCGCACCCAGACGCGTCTTGTTTGTACTTTTAAACAAGCTATTTAAGTGTTGTGTATTACCAGCCGGCCGACTATTAATTATCTATAGTGTGCAAGACAATCGTAGCTCATCACATCACATCAGCCAAGAAAAGACAGCAAGTCAGTACCCTATTTTACTTGTACCCCTTTCCCATTGAGAGTGAACGCGCACGCTTTCAAACCCATAGCATATGTCAGCCTTAGAGCTAAAAGGTCTTGCCCGTAATAAAAACCTATGGGTCCTTCATCAGACAAAACATAAGGATCATAAACATCCCTAAGTATGTAATAAAATATATAACGTGTTGGATCATACTAAAATTTATACCCACATAATAAAACAATGTTTTATTATTTTGTTTGTTGTCCTTGTAGTAGAAGTTTATTGTGTACGGGACCCATGTGGTTACTTTACGTCTATATTGTTTTACTTAGAGACCGATGGGCTAAGTATTATTTTACAAAATGCTCTATTTCGATTTCGATTGGCATGTTTGTACCTAGCCAGAGGTCGTGGGTATTACAAAAATGGGCCACGTATTCTTTTACGAAATACTCTATAAGAGGATTTCAGGTAGTATTAATCCACATCAGCCATACGTTCACACCTCGGATTCGGCCCTATCCAATCCCTATAAGGTGGCTGAAGATTTCTATACAAGGCTTCAGCATCTGCGAATGAACTGCTCGATGTCTTCACGACTTCACGACAGAGCTAGTGGTCAAAAATCACCCTTAAATACAACTCCCTCAAGCATTTACCCGTTAGTTACCGAGATAAATCAACTGCAACGGTTGAATCAAAGAGGGTTCCCTCTGACGCGGTTTATTTAGTTTTTGTTGGTGTTTTATTTTGCTAGATAGTTTATTGTCCGGGGAAGCAGTGAAAGATTCATAGGCTTACTATCAACGTTATGTTAATAAAGTACTATTTTCTTTCCGTGTGCGGAGGTATGGATCACCATACCTTCGCACACGAAAACAAAAGTAGAAAAAAAAGTTCTCATCGCGGATTATAAAATTAAAATGACTTTGCTCATAGACTTTAAAAACCGTTTGAACTCATCTGGACCTCATTCTAGTTTGCCAATTTGTGCAAATAAATACACAAAAGATTATTTTTTCAACCGCGACGGCAAACTATAACAAACATATTACTACAAAGTTACTTCAAACTCCGTACAGTAGTTTTTGCGTGAAAGAGTACCTAACAAACTTTCGCATTTATAAACATCGCACATCTATTAGTAGGATTCAATTCTAATATATCATCAAAATTCAGTAGTCTTTTAAAATATACAGTATTGTTTACGGCAAAAAAAATAAAGGGCCAAGAAGCTACAGCGAAAAAACTTTTTCCTGTTGAATTTGTGAACTCTCTTTTTCAAAAATAACAATTTGATTTTCCGTTCCAACCGGATTTGCTCGCCCTTAATAACCAGATTACATCTTTTAAAATATTGTTTAACAAAGAAATCTGGCAAACAAACCAGTATTTACTGGCTCCCACTGGTATTAAGTTAAACGAATTGACGGAACTTTGATTCGCTTATGCCAAGTTTTGACGAGATTTGACCAACTTTTCGGAATTTTCAACTCTAAACTTGTCTGAGTAACTGTGAGAAATTCAATTTCGTAATTCTTGGGAATGTACGAAAATATGAATTTTCTTTTGTGGGTAAATTAGGTATTTGTAAAGGCAGGTAAGTACACCCACTTCAGGCACTAAGAGGCTAATGAGATCTACATAATATTATTGCTTGAAGTAATTTTTAATTCCCAGGTTATTAGGTAATTAGGTAAACTTTCAACGTAAAAATCCGTCTATCAAAAAGGAAAATACAAACGGAAATATTTATTTTTTAATGTATATCAGAAAAAATCTATTCAATTTCAATCATTTATATAATGTTTCTTTGCAAAATTAAATACATTGTACAATTTGTAAAATATAAAAACATACACAAACTGACGTTCTACTCTTTCAACTCACCACAATATACTTAAAAATAAAAAGTTTCCTAATTTATGTGGTTGCTATTTAAGTCTCATATAGACTAGAAAGTTTCCTCATTTATGTCGTTGCTATTTAAGTCTCATAAAGACTTAAATAGCAACGACATAAATGAGGAAACTTTTTATTTTTAAGTATATTGTAGTCAGCTGAAAGAGTAGTACGTCAGTTTGTGTAGGTTTTCATATATTACAACTTGTACAAAATATTAAATTTTGCAAAGAAACATTAAAATTAAGACTGATACAAAATAAATTTACATTTACAAAACATCTCAAAATGGTAAATCATTAATTTAATTGTTAGTCGGGTCTCGAAGTAGCATCCTCTAACAATCCGGAGTAGGCACTCTGCGTTTAGCTACAAACGATACACGCTGACAGATCAAATTTAGGATTCTCTGGCAAACACCCTGGAAGGATGTAGGTGTTTCCCATCGACTTTGTTTGACTGCTGCTTATAGACTCGCCGGACGATAAAATTAATGACTTCTCTTTTTTGTGATTAGATTTGCTCTTGGCATTGCGAATATGCTATAAATTTAAAATTTAATTTCCAAAAATAGTAAAAAGTCAAATCAAATCAAATATTTATTTGCTCAAATATGGTACATAAGATGTTAATGAAAAGGTTATATCCAACATATTCTGACCTGAAGTCGTGCAAATATACGAGTACATATAAGAAATACAGACAGAAATTACTCTGTTTAATGCGATTTCTTACAACAAGAAAATTACCCAAAAATTTAATGAAAGGTTCATCGTGTCAGCCAAATGACGTCCACGGCTGAACAAAGGCCTCCCCAAAAGATTTCCACAATGGAGTTGTGTCCAACATTTGGAGGAAAATGCCATAATCACCACACATGGCAAACAGGTTGGCGATCGCAGTATGATACTAGTGTACCCTGACCATCATACTGCGATTGCCAACCCAAGAGACACTGCTGCCCGTTCTCTGATAGAAATTCCCCCGGGATGACTTCTACGCGCCCCAAGGGATGAGATGGGATGGCGATATTCTATGCCGTCAGCCACACAGAAATATTATTTTGGCAATAAGGAACCGGCATTTATTTTTACCCCAATCACGGTTCATATAACTAAATTATGCTGAATATTTCATGATATTATTAGATTGATAGAAAAAATATTCTGCGAAACTATACCCCACATTACTTATTCTAGAAACCGAAACGTAACTTGGAATAGATCCATTGCTTTATTCAGAAAAAGTATTGTCTACGTGAGGAGTGTGAACAAAAACTTTCTTTATATTTTATTTTAGCCGCCGATAAATAAATAGAGATGTATTGCTCGTTACGGCGAAAGATTACCGAAGAAAAAACATTTTTTTAGTACGACTGAAACTTTTCCTCGTGGAAATGACTGTATTTTATTAGGCACTTTGTTTTTGGTAAGTGAACATAGCTCGTAGAATCGACGGCCGCTGAGGCAGAAAGGTTCCCGAGTGTCCACGAACCAGAAGACGCACCGTGGGCATGTCCCCTACAAGATCGACCGATGATCTTGTGAGTTACGCAATGCTGGCGATTGTGGATATTTGGAAGAGGCCTTTATCCAACAGTGGGCATTTTTCAGCTGATATACTAATGATGATGCGGATGAAGTTAACACAATATTGCTCTAAATATAAATAAATAAAAAAGGTTTTTATTCACGTAGACTTTAAAAAAGCGCTTGTAAATAGTCAGAACATGTTTGTAGTAATATAGTTGTATACATTAGATATTATTTCTAGTAACATAGATATTTAGGTACATCTTGTATGAAAACATTTATAAAATTTATTTTATTACAGAAATGATATTTAGCTAGCTCGTATTAAGTTATTGTCAAGAGATTATGTTTAATTATCTAGTTTAAGTCTAATATTTTTACTACATATTGTCAATGGTTCTGTCTATATTAAAGGTAGGTATTATTATTATGACGGACCTTGTGTTAATAACGACGGTCGCGCTTTAATCGCTTTAATTTAACCGGATCCAATGCGCCCCAACTGAGAAGACCCAGCAAAACAAACTCAGTGGGTTCATCTACTACCGGTTTCAACACGACCCAGTTGAGACGGTCCGGCGAAACATACTCAAGCGGGCATGAACACGGGATTTGGTCCAATTAGAGTAATTATTTAGTATTCAAACACAATATATGCTCGATCGGTTGTCTGAATGCTTATTATTTTAGATTATAGCTCTCGTAGAAGTGACCATCTTAAAAATTCAATAATATCTCAGGCAAAACACTAAATTGTATTCTACACTCGCACATTTACTGTGCGGTCGCTAATGAATGGCCTTATACATTATTGCTGTAACTGCCCTGGTTTTATTAGTATCATGTAATTTTGTATAGCAGTAAAAGAAGCTAATGAATTCTTTATGTGAGGGATTTTTTTCATATGATTAAATCATCAGAGAAAATAAATGTTTTAAACCATAAACTGAAAAATGTCAGATTAATCGTGAAGACGGGCTAAATTTTTGTAATTTTTGATTTATTAGATCAGTCTCCGCGCCTAATAGTATTATTAAATATTAGCTGTGTCTTTTGTCTTGTTTATTGACTTACCAACCATTGTTTACACTTATAAAATTATAAATTATCTCAGCAGTAACAATGTTTTAAAGGTAAGCTCCACATACACTACAAACATATCATTAACTGTTTAAGTACTAAATTATACAATAATATAATAACTATATAATAATAATACTGCACGTGTGGCGCAGCGGCTAAGACAGTCGCCTCGCCGCTTCGTGTCGCGGGTTCGAGTCCCGCTTCGGACAAATATTTGTGTGACCCATAAATAGTTGATCTGAGTCTGGATGTAATTTGTGTCCGCCTATTAAATGTTTGTAAAGTAGAACCGACGGCCGATAGGGCAGAAAGGGTCTCGAATTATAATTATGTTTTTTCTTGTAGTATATATATAAAAATAACAGAATAGATTAATTCGAGCATAATGATGTTTTTTTTTTGTCAGAAGACTATATCAGAAGTTATATGTTGGTAAATAAAAAGTATGCAATAATTAGTTTTTGGATGGGCACACTTAAATTGACAATTTATGACAGCCTGAGAGTAACAGCTCGTGCGCATTTATTTCCATATTACATGGAACTTCTCGTTGTTTTGCAAGTGTAGTCACTACTATACGCTTATACTATATACTTCTACAATATGTAGCCGTGTGTACTACTTTTCCTGCACAAACAGAGTACAGCACACATACACAGTTACATTATACAGTGATTTATATACCTACCGATCTATACGTAGATATTCATATTCATTAGTTCCCTTAGCGAAAAACTAGATGGCTCTGCGTCCGAGCATTGAAAAAAAGGTCAAGTTGCCTGTCTAAACCGAGTATACTATAGTAGTCTTTGAGTATAATCAAACTAGGACCATTCATAAGGGATGTTATTTCATCGAGCAGTCGAATGCAACTACACGCTCGATGAGTTAACATCCCCTGACAATGGGAAGTGGAGGAGTGAAAATTTAAACATGTGCTGGACATCATATATGTTATTTGCTTAACATTGGATACTAGATGTCAAAGTCAAAGTCAAAATCATTTATTCCGTAAATATTTTACATTTATGTGGAATCGTCATATTTTTTTGCCCTACCGTGCAGTGCATGACGTGGCAGCTACTGAGAAACACTGCCAGAAAACTCAGTAGGAATCCTTTTTTAAATTTAAATATACTTAAGATTAATTACAGTCATGTGTGTTGACTCAGAACAACTCAATCCCAAGCATTTTTATCACTTAAATAATCAGAAATTTTGTAATATGGGCATATTACAAAATATGGGCATATTAAAAGAATTATTAAAGCCAAATTGGGCAGCAATCACTTTAATCACTTAAATAATCTGATTATTTAAGTGATAATAGTGATTGCTACACAATTTGGCTTTAATAATTCTTTTAAACGTATTCATAGACAATTCTCTAATGAACGATGAACGATGTATCCAATACCAATGTGAAACTTCCTCTCACATATGTTGAGACTGTGGAATTAACTCCCTGTTACGGTTTTCCCAATAGACTACAGCATGGGGGCTTCAAAAAAAGGAATTATAAAGAGTAATATAATAAAAAAAAAACAAAAAATCAAGTAACGAAGCAACACCTGAAGTTATGTGATATGATTATTTTACCACCTGGTTAAGTAATCCTGAAAATAATAAAGAAAAATTAATTTCATCAACTCATGCAGCCGTACCATTAAAAGGAGATATTAAATTTTCGTTCATAATCTACGATGGCCACTTACCATCAGGTGGGCCGTATACTTGTTTGCCGAATAAGTTGTATAAAAATAAAATTACCGCGTTCCTGTACTCAAAAATATAATATGCGTATTTTTTGGGTGCGGGAATGTGGTACATCTCGTATCACAGCTTGATTTAAATAATATTTATTTAACTGAATTAAGATCACAATCCGTCAAATTAGAAACAAAACACATGAGATGAAAGCAATAGACATGAAATAAAAATATTAATTAGTATTATTTAATGAAAATAAAAACTGTTTCTTTTTTAATTTAAGCTTTATTCTGTTTATACTTAGACAAGAATTTCTTTTAATAATATATATTAAATGCCCTACATAAAAAATGGCAATGGATTTTGTATTCTTTTTCCTTTAAAATCAAGGAAATCGTGTTTTATGATCAATGAAGTTCTTTAAACTGTATCAAATTTAATTATATACAGCTCAGTCCATTAAAGCGTTTCATAATTCTATGAATAATTATCTCCCTTTGAATAATAAACTTCCTGTTTTCCAATTTCCTCCTTTATATTTGGTGTGTGTACATATATTACTATTTATATGTATATGAATTTTATATATAAATAGTAATATTTTATTTTATTTTATATATTACTAGCTGTTCCGGCGAATCAGAATCAGAATCAGAATCTTTATTTGTTAACATAGGTCAAATTACAACAAGTAATTTGACACGAACCATACAGTCATATTATTTTTAATATTCTCAAAAGTCTAAGATATTAATGCATTGTAATGTACATCAATTTTTGTTTTTCCATTTGAGGAGAAAACAAATAGTACGATAACGATAAAAAACAACGTCTCACGTCTGTGTCTCACTCTATTTTTGATACATTAGCAGTCTCCATTCTTATTCGCTAATCTATTCCATCTATCAGTTGGCAGAAAGAAATAACTCTTCAAGAGAGAATTACGTCACGCGAGATTGTGCTCAATGACAAAACAAAATTCTAAATGTAGAATTCCAAATTTTGTATAATATACAGGTTACTTCTAAAACACCAACAACCTCGCAGTACTAGATAGTTAATACCATAAGCTACAACTTTTCTTCTACAACTTTTGATAATATGTTAGATTTTATTTTTAATTCAAAAGTAAGAATAAATTTTATTTCCCGCTTGAATGTTTATAATTCTACGAGGATCGCAAAGACGCGCACACGGGGGCGTGCTTAGCTTCGTTCGCGCGTCGTCCTTTCGTTTACGAATGAAACATAGACCTACAAATGACACCACAGTACAACAAAAACTTTAGTAATCATTTTTTTTTCACGTATTGTGTTATGTCCGAACTCATAGAACAAAAGTTGTTGCTTATGATGTAAGCAATTTAGATCTGCCAGGTTGTTGGTGTTTTACAAATAACCCTGTTTAATATTATTATTCTGAACCACCAATTTCACAGAAATAAGATCATAAACTAAAACCTTTATAGTTCTTTTACATTTCTGTATTCACTATTTTCCATGTACCTCTTCCAGTTTTCATGGCGGGTGTAAAAATAATATTGAAATGGTATTGGAATCCAGCGGATTGTTTTCAACGCACGTAGCTATATTAATTGGATACAGCTGTTAGTGTGAATTTTGCACAGCGAAATAAATATGTTAATGGTTTATACAATGAGTAAATGGAAAACACATTTCGAAGGAAACATTTGTGAATTTGAGATCGTAACTAACGCGAAAAAATTTACAAAGTAATTTGAAATGTTTCTTTCTTTATAGTTCCTTTAACAATTATAATATACCATAATTAACCTTGTATTTAAAAAAAAGATTACGTAGTTTATAATTTTAGGATGACTTTAGAAATACGTATTCTAAAGAAGAATTTAGGAAGAAATCGCTATTATGCGATAAGACCGCCACTTGTAAATTTTAAATATTAAGATTTTTCCTGTAAACTTTTTTTTATATTTTGTGCAATAAAGTGTATCTATCTATCTATCTACGTGCGGTATATTAAAACCAACTACTAATCCCACTGCTGGACAAATAAATATCGCCACGCTTGGCAGACGGGTTGGCATTCGCAGAATTATGGTCATAGTAGATGGAGAGACGCTGCTGCCCGCTCTTTGGTAGATAGTCGTCCCTCGAACCATAGGCGACCCCACAGGATGAGATGGGATGGCGATCTCCTATGCCGTCAGCTATACACAAATATAATACAGGAATCAAACTTAGTAAAAAACGTTACATATTTCGATTTCTGTCCGGAAAGTAGGCTCTAAAATCGGTGGATGACCCTGAAGAGAAGAATTGCGCAAGCGACGGTCATTTCATACGATTATAGATTAGGGGAATATACCTCTATCCGTTTTTTCTACACGATATTCACCCTTAAATGTCGGATCCGATGGCTTCAGGCTGGGATAATGTGTGAGAGAATATTTTGGCAAACAATTGTCAAATTGGCAGGTCTGTTGGCGTGGTTGGCAAATGCTTGCTTTTCACTCCGGAGGTCATGGGTTCGATTCCCACCCAGGACAGATATTTGTGGGCATGAACATTTTTGTTTGTCCTAAGTCCTGGCTAGTTTGATATCAGGAGGCGATGTATAAATAATGTCCCAGGATATTATTATTATATTATCGGACATATAGTCAGTATTCGCCATTCGGATAAATACGTGACACGGTCGATTTCCGATAGGTACTTTTTTACTATTTGACAGCGTCGTTGGTCTAGCGGTAGCGTGTTCACTCGCTGAGAACGAGGTCCTGTGTTCAAATCCCGGGTCGGGCCAATATTGATTTTGGGACTTTTCTGTAAAAAGATAAATTTCTAAGCATCACACAGTGTCCGGCGTAGAACAAGCCAAGTGGACAAAAATATTTTTTCATGGTTTTGGAACTATATCTATAAATTAAGTATTTATATACCTATATTATAATATTATAAAACTAAAAACTCTGTTTGTTTGTTCGTTTGAACGCACTAATCTCAGGAAGTACTTTGCCGATTTAAAAAAATATTTCAATGTTAGATAGGCTATTTATGGTGGAAGGCTATAGGCTATATATCATCACGCTGCGACCCACGAGAGTGGAGCAGTAACCAAAGATGCGGGGGACAGCTAGTAGTACCATAATATTTTATTTAAAGAAAATGCATAGAGATGGTGTATAAATATATTATTTCGTGATGACACGATTACAATACAGAAAAAAAAATAAGAATAAAATTATCTCAATCGCTGCAAATATCAACCCTAATTCTATATAAATATACAACCTTAGACTAACATTAAAAAAATACAAAAAATCGAAATCTAACACTAGACTAATCTATTTACAATAAAACTAATTCTCAATATCAGAATCATCAGATTCAGAATCCGATGAATCCAATGGAAAATAGTCTTCCTGAGTTTGTGGAGGTCTTTGTTGCAACTGGAGTCGAGGCTCTATAGTGGGAGCTACGATGAGCTTTAAGACCTCCGCGCACAATTTATTACTCTTTTTTTTCGGTATTTCCCGAAGGCTATTGATCAGAGGATCAGACGTTAAAATCAATATATTGAGCAAGTCTCTATTCGTGGCGAGACGAGAGCACTTTCTGGTGTTGTGCTCTCTAAACCTCCGGCAATCTTTGTTTCTTGATTCTTGGGCTTCCTCTGAAAGTTGCCCTATTGGAACTATTGCCGTCTTAATCACTTCTGTACTGTGAATAAGCAATTTATGCACAGTAGCAGGCATGTAGTACCACGAGTAAAGGCTTAAATAAAGTCTTTTGGTCTCGTCACAAAGCTTTTTAAATTCAACAAGATTTATCTCGAAGCCACAAGATAATGTCCTTAACAATACATTAAAGTGTTTGATGATTGTAACATCCAATCCTGTGACCTGAGCACTCAGTTCGGGATTCCCGAAAAAACGTCGAGCTGTGTTTCCATCATTTGTGGAACCAAATCCTGGCTTTGGCTTGTCCACAATTAGTCCCATTTCATGCTTGAATCGTTGTTTGATTTCGTCTGTTCTTTGTTTTACACTTGCTTTACCCCTGAAGACCTAGCTTGCCATTTCTTAATGTCTAACTTATAACTAATGTGTAATAAGCACTCAAACGAACGAATCCAAGCATGTAATGTTGACAAACCAAAGCCAAAATTATTCTGATTGCTATCAAAATGCTGTCCTTCATCATTCATCATTCTGGGAGTAGCCCCACAAATATAGCATTTCTGCGATGAATGTGAATAGTAAGAAGAAGCTTGTGTTTAATAGAAATTTTAGAACCACCAAGATCACAAGATGTAGCCTCCAAGTTGTGTATTTGTTCCAAAACCTTATTTGTCTCGATTTTCGTCAATTCCGGGGTTTCTTTGGCAAAAATAAATTTAATTGGACGACAATACATTGTCGATGATGGACGAGGATTTTGCCAGATAATGTTGTTACCCTCGTCAATTAATCTTAAAGGAACGAACGAATAAACAAAAAGGAACTCATCAGTGTCTTCGCTGTTCTCAAATCTCGGTTTGTAAGCACTATGACCCGAACTTCCGTCACATCCCCATTTACTTATAAGAGTAAACGATGTATTGGGAAGCACACTTGTGATAACTTCTCTCTGAGCTTCGACCAAACGCTCTGCTATTTAATTCAAAATGGCTTGTAGCTCAATATCTGCTCGAGATTGTGTAACATCAATGTGCTCCTCTAAAGGATAACACAGTTTTTTTGATTTTACAATGCAATCATATGATGGAAATACGTGATGCCCAACTTAGTCAACATAGTTCACTTCCTAGTTTGTTTATATGAGTGGGTTGTTGATTTTGAATCAATATAATACGCTAATGCCTCGTCACTACTTAGCGGGCTATCAGTTTGCACAGCACTTGGTTGTTGAAGGTATGTACTGGCAGAAGATGGATTTTCGCCAATGTCCTTTATTACTCTGGCAACGTTTTTATATCCAGTGGACCGTGCAGCTACCTCTGCAGCAGTCATTAATTCTCCAACACTCCGCGATTCAACTAGATCAGCAACTTTACGTTTCTTTGTTTTAAAAGACGAATCTTCGAAAACTTTTTTAGGTCTTCCGGGTCGACAAAAATCAGCAGATGAAGTAGAAGGTTGTGGTTGAGTCAATCGTAAGCAGAATTCTATATTTTCGCCTTTCAGCCACAACTTATTCTTATTCAGAAAACGCTCTTTTGATTTTGCTGAAGACACCCACTTGGTTGCAATTTTCGAAGAAATGCTGGCTAATTTCATCTTAATTCCCCTTTGACATTCTTCAGTGATATCGGAGAAATCACACTTAGACAAAATAAAATGAAATAGACGATCATTTCTTTCGTCTTTTTCGTGCTTAAGCCACTCTTCGAAAAACTCTATTTTATTAATAGAGTAAGTCATTTCTACAAAAAAAGAAAAAGAAATGTTGTACTCACGTGTGCTACATAAAATAGGTCACATAATAGTCTATAGGCATGTAGTTAAAACATATCAAAAATTCAGAGTGGATACAAGAGGATATAACAAGCCACTGTGCTTAGCGTTTGTGGACTATGAGAAAGCCTTTGATTCTATCGAAACATGGGCCGTGCTGAGGTCTCTCATAAGGTGCCAAATTGACTACCGGTATATCGAGGTGATAAAGTGTTTGTATGAAAACGCCACTATGTCAGTGCGACTCCAGGACCAGATCTCGAAACCTATCCACTTGCAGCGAGGCGTGAGACAGGGAGATGTTATATCTCCAAAACTGTTCACCGCTGTATTGGAAGACGTCTTCAAGCTTCTGGACTGGAAAGGCTTTGGCATTAATGTCAATGGCGAGCACATCACTCACCTTCGATTTGCCGATGATATCGTAGTCATGGCTGAGACCATGGAAGACCTCGGTACAATGCTCGATGACCTCAGCAGAGTCTCTCAACAAGTGGGTCTGAAAATGAACATGGATAAGACGAAAATCATGTCAAACGTCCATGTTGCACCCACTCAATTGAAAGTTGGTGACTCTGCACTCGAAGTTGTAGAGAACTATATTTACCTAGGACAGACCATCCAACTAGGTAGGTCCAACTTCGAGAAGGAGGTTAATCGTAGAATCCAACTCGGCTGGGCAGCGTTCGGGAAGCTACGTAACATCTTCTCGTCCAAAATACCGCAGTGTCTCAAGTCGAAAGTCTTCGACCAGTGTGTGTTGCCAGTGATGACATACGGAACAGAGACGTGGTCGCTCACTATGGGCCTTATTAGAAGGCTCAAGGTCACCCAAAGAGCAATGGAGAGGGCTATGCTCGGAGTTTCCCTGCGGGATCGCATCAGAAATGTCGAAATCCGCAGGCGAACCAAAGTCACCGACATAGCCCGAAGAATTGCCAAGTTGAAGTGGCAGTGGGCAGGGCACATAGCTCGTAGAGCCGACGGCCGTTGGGGCAGAAAGGTTCTCGAGTGGCGACCACGAACCGGAAGACGCAGCGTGGGCAGGCCCCCTACAAGATGGACCGATGATCTTGTGCGGGTCGCTGGAAAATGCTGGATGCGAATAGCACAAGACCGGCAATTGTGGAGATCTTTGGGGGAGGCCTTTGTCCAGCAGTGGACGTCTTTCGGCTGATATGATGATGATGACAAGAGGATACATGGCTTTTCTAAGCCTGATAAGTTCGAAAACAAAGAAAAACATGGTAATTTTTTAAGTATTCAGAGATAGTCTACTTTATGAATGTTTATAACGCATTAAAAGATTCTAATAAGAAAATAATATTTAACATACCTTCAGAAGTAAAATCCATCACTAAAACTTTTCACAAAATTAGAACTACCACCATGAGATGTTAGTGTAAGTGTCGCTAAAATGCAACTGACCTATTTATTTAACTGCACTTACCTAATTACCTTACTTTGATAAACGATGACTCACCCACATGGAATGTTAGACGTAAACAATTCTTGGAATCAGAGGTTTAGGGGTGTTGTTTACAGGTAGAAAGTACAAATTTCTGGGAATTTGATAATGAATTTTGTCCACCTGGCTTGTTCTACGCCGGATACTGTGCATCAGCCCGAAGTCTGGGAGTTGGCGGTATTATACCCCCGTGCCTCGGAGAGCACGTAAAGCCATAGGTCCTGTACCTGACCTCTTTCCGGTCGTGTCGCTAGGCGTGCCATCGGATTATGAGAGTGATGGATAGCAAGTGGTATACACACTTGAGCACTATAACATGTCCCGCGCAGATGGCTAATATCTATTGGGACTGGCCGCCGTGACCGAAATTCGGCTAGGAGGACATTATTATTATGAATATAGATAATACTGATAATATCAGATTTATGTAAATAATCTGGTTAATTTAATGAAAAGTTTTCGTGATCGTTTTATTGCCGCAACAATCCCTTTTCTGAAGTTATTAGAGAAATCGTGAAACTTAACAACTTGCCAAACATAACTTTGTTAAATATACAAGAAACAAAGTCTCGTTTTATAAACAGTAATTTTATTTATTGCGTATTACGCTGTCTGTACTTCTAAAAACCCTTAGTATTTGTATATCACGTTTTATATATCTTTAATGTATGTAATAATACCATAATAATAAAACCTTAATATAGACAGAACTATTCAGACAATATGTAGTAAAAAAATAGCTATAACTATAAACTTCAATAGTTAAACTTAAACATAATTTCTTTGACAATAACTTAATACAAGCTAGCTAAATATCATTGCTATTATAAAATAAATTTTATAAATGTTTTCATACAATCCGTGTACCTAAATATCTATGTAAGTGAAAATAATTATGTATATACTAAAAATATAATACTACAAACATGTTCTGACTATTTACAAGCGCTCTTTTAAAGTCTACGTGAATAAAAGCATACATAATAATAATAAAATAGAAAATATTATATTGTATCTATAGATTTAGATAGGTACAGAAGATATTGATGGTTGAATTAGGTATTTCTATATTGTAGAGACGCATTAAAATTTTGAAAACAAATCCGATGCACTATATTGTGTATACATACATGGTGTTTCTTTAACAAATATTTAGATCGGTCATCTTCTGATTTAATGTGAAACTTATGAATTTTTATTGCAGGTTTATCGGATTTATGAAAGACTAGTCCAAAAGGATTAAAACATTGTGTCAATCCATATGTAAAACACCGGCATAGCAGATACACATATTTATATCAGAATTATATGTATTTCAATTTTAATAGAACATCAAGGCACGCGATGGTTGGATCTGCGTAACATTGAATGCGATCAATGGATGAAGTTGATACTGTGGTGACCCGGCCCAGAAGTAGCAGCAGTATTCCATAGGTATACGAATATATAAAAATTAAATAAAATCACACTTTCTAATTAATTTGCTTTCTTACATCGCAACTAACGTGTGTAATCGGCAATAATTTCAGTTTAACTATAACAATAATAATAATATCCTGGGACATTAGTTACACACGGCCATCAGATCCCAAACTAAGCAAAGCTTGTACTAAGGAACCAGATATCTGATATGCTTCATATAATACTTTTCTTTTCTAAATACATACTTCTATAGATAATTACACATGTTCATGCACACAAATATCTGTCCTGGGTGTATTCAACATTTCTATGCTATATACTAATCTATACCAGTAGTAGCAAGAGAGGTTCATAGCCCGATGCTATCACCAGTCCGTAAGTGATAGGCGAGGTTAAGCGAATAGGCTCGCGGTCAGTCCATAGATGGTCCGTACACGCCAAGGTGGTTTAATGTCTAAGCCGCCGTGCTTAGGAGGGAAAGATAAGCTGTTGTCCCAGTTGTAGCCATTAGGCAACAGTCGTTAAGCCATGTCAGAGGTCTACTGGGTAACTCGAACAACTCTGTCCATACGATAAGTAAGTAAGCAAAAGTAGTTAAAAAGAAAATTACTTACTGATAGTACAAATGATATCCATAAATACTCCTCACGATGGACTCATTATACGTAGACATATAAAGTATTCGTCAAATATCACGTAACATCATATTGAAAGAAATGAACATAACTTTGTTACTTGAACTGGACTCAGCCAGCATGTTAACAATAAAAAAATATAGTTTTCTAAGGCGGGAAAATATGCCTTATAACAAAACACGAGTCAGACAAGTCAGAGGCCTACTGGGCGGCTTTAAAAACTCTGACACTAAGACAAGCACTGCCCATACGATGAGTAACTAAGCGAAAGCTAATAAGAAAATTACTTACTGATAGTACAAATGATATCCATATACGAAACGACACGACAGATCCTTTATACGTAGACATATAAAGTATTCGTCAACTATCACGTAACATCATATTGAAAGAAATGAACATAACTTTGATACTTGAACTGGACTCAGCCAGCATGTTAATTATAAAAAAATATAGTTTTCTAAGTATGATAAAATATGCCTTATAACAAAACACGAGTCAGACAAGTCAGAGGCCTACTGAGCGGCTTGAAAATCTCTGACACTAAGACAACCACTGCCCACACGATAAGTAACTAAGCAAAACCTAATAAGAAAATTACTTACTGATAGTACAAATGATATCCATATACGACACGACACGACAGATCCTTTATACGTACACATATGAAGTATTCGTCAACTATCACGTAACATCATATTGAAAGAAATGAACATAACTTTGTTACTTGAACTGGACTCAGCCAGCATGTTAATAATGAAAAAATATAGTTTACTAAGACGGGAAAATATGCCTTATAACAAAAGTATTGTTTCTCAAACAGGAGTCACGTGTCACACAAAGTAACAATCGATATACTTAAAACATGAGTCTCATTTACACCGTTACGTTACAAAGATAAACCTTTTTGAAGTGAACACTTCTTTAGCGGCGTTATGCACTTTTTGTTGAATTACGGCCATGTATAAGTGTTATTTTTGAGGAACACTTCTGATACATGAAAGCACCATGAGGTCGATTTGACAAAGGTGTATACATACCATTTGAGACAATAAATTTTTCTTGAAGCTCAACAAGTAAACATCCACGAATGGATACTAACACTGAAAAAAAAGAAATGAACATATAATAGGAAAAAATATTTTTTTCATAACGTATTCAATGCTCAAGTATCATCATTATCTCCTGACGATTTTATTGGATAAGGATTCTGCTGTCATGACCGGTTAGTTCAGAATTATGTTTCATGTAAAAATTTTGGAACTGATAGGTATTATGATTGAATTCCTACTGCGACCGGACATTTCTTATTTTTTTGTTATAAATTGAAAGTTCTTAAAACATTAAACATTGCCGAACTCACAAGTATTTATACATGTCATATTTTATTTTGGAATACTTTGATATTTTATATATAATATAATTACATGGGTATGTTTTGATAAGTCACTTGTGAGTTTCTTAAGCTATTTTTTTAAGATAACGCCCGCACTAGGGAATCTAATCCCTGTGTCGCGGGGTACTTTACAAACCCGAGATAGCCTAGTGCGGGCGTTGTCTTAAAAAAATTAGCTTAAGACACTTACATGTGACATATCAAAACATACCCATTTTGATATGTCACTTGTGAGTATCTTAAACTATTGTTTTAAGACAACGCCCTCATTGTAGAACCTTATCCCTGTGTCGCGAGGTACTTCACTAACATATAAAAGACGGACACAAATTACATCCAGATTCAGAACAACTATTCATTGGTCACACAAATAGTTGCTCGGCACGGGATTCGAACCCGGGACACGAAGCGGCAAGGCAACTGTCTTAGCCGCTGCGCCACACGGGCAGTCAATCTCTGTTCTAAGAATAGTATACCTATTGCGAGTTATGTATCGGACTGTCTTGATGTAACGTAACAGTGTGAGTGTCGCTCACTTATCTTGCTGTCGGTACAGACGGATACAAAATTGTTTTCCCGGTAGTACAGAGGACTCGTGACGTGAATTGTGATGTTACACTTGTTTACTTGACGGTACTTCGTATCACAATATGTATAAAAAGTTTATGTATTGTTTTTTTAGCGATATAAATAGGAACATTATCAACTTAAATGGTACTGGTGTAAATACAGATGAAAATAAAATTGGTGTTCATTATTTTGGAGGAATTCGCAAATTCAGAAGAAATTTTGAACCGTATGTAAGATTTATTCCTATAACTGAACTGGGGGTATCAATTTCAATCCAGCACGCTTACGTGATAACTAATGAAGACGGCTAATACAGTGCTATTCTACTCCGGTGAGGTTATTTAATACAAGACAATAAAAAGAAGGGGTTATCAATTCAACTATATGGTACACACGGCTACATATCAAGCTATACAATTCCAATATAAGCTGACCTCTCATTGTATGGAAATCATATACAAAGCGGGATCAGCTTATACTGGAAATGTATAGTTTCATATGTAGCCGTGTGTACGTATACAAGGTGTGAAATATGTTCTTTATATCTAAAAATATTTACAGTTTTCTTATTTATCTTAGAATAGAAAAGTCCGGCCCCATATGGAATACTGTTGTCACCTGTGGGCGGGAGCACCAGCTTACCAGCTTGGGCCTCTTGACTCAGTCCAAAGACGCGCTGTGAGGATTATCGACGATCCTAAGCTATAAAGACACATTGAACCCTTAAGTCTAAGGAGAGACTTTGCCTCTCTCTGTGTGTTCTACCGTCTATATAATGGGATGTGTTCAGACTGTTCAGAGGAATTGTTTGATTTGATGCCTACGGCCACCTTCTACCATGGCACCTCTCGCCACAGACTGGGTATTCATCCTCACATCCTCGAACCTTTTCGATCACGTACGGTTCATCATCATCATCATCATATCAGCTGAAAGACGTCCACTGCTGGACAAAGGCCTCCCCCAAAGATCTCCACAAATGCCGGTCTTGCGCTATCCGCATCCAGCGATTTCCAGCGACCCGCACAAGATCATCGGTCCATCTTGTAGGGGGCCTGCCCACGCTGCGTCTTCCGGTTCGTGGTTGCCACTCGAGAACCTTTCTGCCCCAGCGGCCGTCGGCTCTACGAGCTATGTGCCCTGCCCACTGCCATTTCAGTTTGGCAATTCTTACGGCTATGTCGGTTACTTTGGTTCGCCTGCGGATCTCAACATTTCTGATTCGATCTCGCAGGGAAACTCCAAGCATAGCCCTTTCCATTGCTCTTTGGGTGACCTTGAGCCGCCTGATAAGGCCCATAGTGAGCGACCACGTCTCCGTTCCGTAAGTCATCACTGGCAACACACACTGGTCGAAGACTTTCGACTTGAGACACTGCGGTATTTGGGACGAGAAGGTATTACGTAGCTTCCCAAACGCCGCCCAGCCAAGTTGGATTCTACGATTGACCTCCTTCTCGAAGTTGGATCTACCTAGTTGGATGGTCTGCTGTCGTACGGTTCGCTTTCAACGAAATTTCCTCCCACGTACGTTGAGGTTGTGGAACGAACTCCCTGTTACGGTTTTCCCAAGAGACTACAGCATGGGGCCCTTCAAAAAAGGAGTTATAAGGTTTCTAAAGAGTCGGCAACGCGCTAATGATGCCCCTGGTGTTGCAAGCGTTCATAGGCTACGGTGACCACTAACCATCAGGTGGGCTGTATGCTAGTTTGCCAACAAGTAGTATATAAAAAAAAAAAAAAAAAAAAACAAAAGAATACTCTTTATAGTACACCATAAAAATAAACATGACATGAGATATTACATAGACAAGTTGTACAAAGGGCGGTCTTATCGCATAAAGCGATCTCTTCCAGTTAACCTTAGAATGGATACGAGCTGAACATTAACTTATAGCAGTAGGTGTGCAACAGGAGATATACCAAAATTGTGGTATATTATCCATAAATAAAATTATTTTTGTTAAATTTACTATTAAAAATCAAAGTTAAATAAATAAATAAGAATTAATACTTTACTTAAGAAACCATAAATTATACATTCTAATAGTGTTTTTTGAAAGCTGATATTGTCTGAGCATGTCTAATTACAATTAGGCAAGGCATTCCAAAGTCGAGCTGCCTGCACACTTAAAGAATTTCCCATAAATATAGATTTGTGCTTTGGGATATAAAGTTTTAAATTTTCTGATGATCTTAAGGATCACAAATGCGTGTCACAAAGGAACTCAAAGCGTTCTTTAAGATATGTGCGAGTAGCCTGGTTAAAGAGAATGTTATAAAGCAAGGAAAGAATATGAGTCTAAATGCTCATATTCTTGAGCTTTGTACGAAATGAGGAGATATGATCATATTTGCGAACGTCAAATATGAACCTTTTACAAAAATTTTGAAGTCGCTCACGCTTCTTATACAAATATAGAGTGATATAAATTTAAACTCTAAGTGAAAAAAAGAAATATTAAAATAAAAAGAAACGACCAATCAATATTTATAATATACAGGCTGACTTTATGATGAGGAGTATCCGAATCAGTCCTATGTATGTTCTACGATTTTGCGTAGTTTTCGAGATATAACTTTTTTAATGATCTTTTTCGTTCATTTTACGTCAGTTTCAAAATTAGGGTATGAGCTCAGGATTTATAAACTTTCAAAATACCAAAAAAGAATTAAAATGGGGGTGATTCAGATACACCTCATCATAAAGTATCTAAATTTTGCGTTTGAACGTCAACTCCTCTCAAAAAAGCCCAAAGGAGACGGGGATTTCTGGGCCTGACTGTAATAAGTTGAGATATGGTTTAAAAAAAGCGTTATATTTTTCTATTTCAAACTGTAAAAAATTGACCCAATTTACAATCTGGAAAACGAGAAATCTCAAAATAAGTTTAAGTCACGAATTAAATTGGTTGTTGATTACTACAATCGATTAACGTCAATGAGTTCAAACAATGTAATATAAATCCTCTTGCACCAGACACCAGGTAACCGATTTAATCATAATAATTATTAAATACATTAACTCAATGTCATCAATAAAACATAAAATATCAACAAAATAAATAGAAATCATAATATCATAATATCGTTCAAATCTATTTATTAGTTATTGACAACTATATTTTTAATCTATGCTGAATTTTAATAATGACTGGTGACAGATTTTGAATCCTAATCTATGATCGGTCACTCGTTTCTCGTATCGTTTAGTGCGTGTGTGATTTGAGTATTTTTTGTTGTTTTGTTTATATATCCCTCGACAACTGCATTCTCTCTACGGACTTCTGATATTGCTTAACGTGTACGACTTTTGCTAACATACTGGACACGGATAACTATTAAATAGCAATCGCCCTTAAAAAACAGCTGTTTAGTATAGGTTGGTACATAACCTCTCTATTAAGACTAAATCTTTTATAACTCTGCTCATAGATTGAAGAAATCCATGGATTTTTTGGTGGTTGGCTGATAATTTATAGACCCATTAATTGACACTACTTTTATCTTTTTACATCCGAGCCCAATATTGTAAGAAAAAGTATCCATCTCCTTTAAATTAATTTCTAAAGACATCCTTGAGCATCGAAAAAAAGTTAGACATTGCTGCCATTAAACACCGTGCAGTGATTGAGCTTTGAGCGTGGCAGTATTTGCTCATTGGTCTAGCGGTAGCGTGTTCACCCGCAGAGAACGAGGTCCTAAGTTCAAATCCCGGGTCGGGTCAAACAGTGATTTTGGAACTTTTCTGTGAAAAGAAAATTTCTCAGCATCAGCTCGAAGTTTGGGAGTTGGCGGTATTATACCCCCGTGCCTCGGAGAGCACGTAAAGCCGTCGGTCCTGTACCTGACCTCTTTCCGGTCGTGTCGCCTAGGCGTCCCATCGGATCTCATGATCATCTCATGAGTGATGGAATAGAAAGTGCTCCTGTGTTTGCGCACACACTTGAGCACTATAGTATGTCCCGCGCAGATGGTTAATCTCTATTGAGACTGGCCGCCGTGGCCGAAATTCGGCTAGGATGCCACGCTGGATGGATCCATAATGTTGGTCAGTTCTGTGGATCACGCGTTTAGATATTTCGCGGAAAAATCTCACGCTCTCGAATCTCATGGCCTAAGCATCACAGCTCCAAATCTAAAATACGAGATTACCATCAATTAGTAAAAAACTGTCCATTGCTGCCATGTCGAAACGATTAAGTTTCGTAGAAACCTCTTCAGTGTTGCTTCTTGTTGTGTTTTGTTATTTATTCCCACTTCGGAGACCATAGCAGCTCCATAAAAAGTTCAGCTTCAAATTCAAATTATTTTATTATTTTGCCAATTTTTAATATTACATTTATATTACATTTAATCTGCTGTGTGGTGACGGCGACAAATATCAGAATCAGAATATCATCACCCCATCTCATCCCGTGGGGGGCGTAGAAGTCGACCCGAGGGAATATCTACCAGAGGACGGGAAGCAGCTTCCTTCTGAGTACTACGACCATTATACTGCGATCGCCAACCCGCCTGCCAAGCGTGGCGATTATGGCATATCCCCTCAAGATGATTCTTGAGGGAGGCTTGTCCAGCAGTGGACTTATTTAAGCTGTAATGATGAATATTACAATACTAAAATATAATATAATTCTGTGGAAAATGTCAATAGAATTATTCATGTCGCTATTATCTATTGTGGCGACCACGAACCGGAAGACCCAGCGTGGGCAGGCCCCCTACAAGATGGACCGATGATCTTGTGCGGGTCGCTGGAAACTGCTGGATGCGAATAGCACAAGACCGGCAATTGTGGAGATCTTCGGGGGAGGCCTTTGTCCAGCAGTGAACGTCTTTCGGCTGATATGATGATGATGATTATCTATTAGGAAAACGTTAATTGTTTTAATTATTATCAACCAAAACCTTGTTTAAACAATTTTTAAATTGTGTTATAGTTAATTTTTAGGGTTCTGCACCCAAAGGGCAAAACGGGACCCTATTACTAAGACTTCGTTGTCTGTCTGTCTATCTGTTTGTCTGTCCGTCTGTCACCAGGCTGTATCTCATGAACCGTGATAGTTGAACTTGAAATTTTCACAGATGATGTATTTCTCTTGCCGCTATAACAACAAATACTAAAAAACAAAATACAATAAATATTTAAGGGGGCACCCATACAACAATCTTGAATGTTTGCTCGTTTTTTATAGAACGGAACGGAATCCTGCGTGCGCGAGTCCGACTCACACTTGGCCGGTTTTTTAATGTCAGCTGGTAATTTATTGAACATTTTGTGTGCCAAATCAAAAATAGTTATGTCAAACCAAACGAGCACAGTAAAAAAACTGAATTCAAAAGGTTTTATGTAATAGGTAGTCGCCACTTAATCCATAAAACTGTATAATCGTCATTCGTTCGCAGCCATTGCGTACCAAATGGGCTTTAAACGATTGACATAAAGGATGATTTGATACATTTGTGCAGAATGCTGGTAAAACGCAAATTGGCGGTGCGGTTGAGCACCAGCTTTTTGTTTAATCAGCTTGGTTTTATTGCTGATTATACCGTCCATGTTATTGAGAGATTTTTAGTTTTATTATTATTATTTTTTTTTTGAGTGTGTGACTGTGTGAGTTTGTATGTTTGTTACTTCTTCACGTCTAAACGGCTGGAGCGACTTTAATAAATTTTTTTATGGAGTTAGCTGATAACCTGGATTAACATATAGGCTATAATTTATAAAGTTCAACGCGATTCGAACCGCGGGGAACATCTAGTAATATTATAAACGCGAAAAGTAGTCGTAAGTATGGATGGGTGGATGAATATTTTTTACTGATTCAAGTAAAAACTACTTAATGGATTTAAATGAAACTTTACAATAATATAGCTTATACACCGGAATAACACATAGGCTACAATTTATGAAGATATTATGTGAATTGTCCAAAATATGACTATACGTGTCAAGTAAGTAGGAAAACCTCTACCATCTGCGAGCTATTCCGGCGTGCACTGCTAAAACCGCTAGAGGTACACATGCTACTAATATTATAAATGCAAAAGTTTGTGAGTATAGATGCTTAGATGTATGTTTGTTACTCTTTTACGCCAATACTACTTTAACGAGGGTAAAACCGCGGGGCATAGCTAGATCTAAATAGTATATATAGTAATATAATAATAATAATATTCTGGGACATTATTTACACACGGCCATCTGATCCCAAACTAAGCAGAGCTTGTACTATGGGAACCAGAGAACTGATATACTACATATACTACTTTTCTTTTGTAAATATATACTTATATAGATGATAACACCCGGACTCGGAAAAACAGACATGTTCATGCACACAAATATTTGTCCTGGGTGGGAATCGAACCCACAGTTAAGCGTAACATTTGTGGACAAACCTATTTTGAATATTGCACTCAAAAAGAAAAATAACCCTTATAGAACACTTCATTGTCCGTCTGCCTGTCTATCGAGACATTTTGCTCAGGAACGCCTAGGGACATCATCATCAGAAAGATATCTTCCACTGCTAAGCACAGTACAGCTGTAATCATTGTTCTGTTATGTTGTTATTGTGAATGTGTAATTCTTCGAATCTTGAATTGTAATTACTAACAATAGTTTTTAAGTTAAAAAAAATTGTTACTAACAAGTGGGCCTTGTTGCCTGTTATTAAATAAATTATTATTATTATTATTATTATTATTATAGGCTTCCTCCAAAGGTTTCTGTAAGGTTACCATTTGGAGCGATTTGCCATAGTCACTGCGCTTGGCATGCGAGTTTGCGACCGCAGTTAGGTGGTAGCTATGATGTCCCCCCGACCGAATTTCGGCCACGGCGGCCAGTCTTAATGGAGACTAGCCAATTGCGCAGGACATATTATAGTGCACAAGTGTGTGCGCAAACACAAGGGCACTTTCTATTCCATCACTCTCATGATCCGATGGGACGCCTAGCGATACGACCGGAAAGAGTTCAGGTACATGACCGACGGCTTTCCGTGCAATCCAAGGCAGGGGGTGTAATACCGCCAACTTCCAGACTTCGGGCTGATACTGGGAATTTTTTTTTACGGAAAAATTCCTAAATCACATTTTGGCCCGACCCGGGATTTGAACCCAGGACCTCATTATCTGCGGTTGAACACGCTACCGCTAGACCAATGAGGCACCTGTGTAGCTATATTACACAGGTGACAGTAGCAGTAGTCTTGATCAAGTTTTTATTGCTAGAATTTAAGTGATATACACCGATGGCCAACTAATGCTATTAAAGTAAAATATAATATTAGGTAAACATAATTAATTCTAACTTATTAATATACATTCTAATGTAAAACATAGATATATTCTAATTCAAATAGGTTTATTGCGGTCAAAGGTCGCCTGCAAATTGCACGAAAAGACTCTCGGCTAAAACTACTGCGATAAAAAATATTCTCATTTCTAGAACACATCAGAATCAAAGGCAAGAAAGCATTTATTACCCTAGAACCTATATATGACAGATGCCTCCAGTAGGTACAATAAAGCCTTAACAATTAATTATTGCTAAGCGATCTCTAATTCTGTAGTCCAATAACGTCCAATACTAAAAAAAGAAATCGTCACCCTGCATTTTTCATTTCCAAATTGAGTTCTAACAACACTAAAACACGAGCTAATTTTAAATTCAATTGATACGGTTGATAGGCTATTCGGGAATTGGGAGAATGAAATGGGAACTGAATGATTTGGTAAATGTTCCAAAGGTTAGACTGCGAAATTTTTCACTGTCACTAAAGCATTTTGGTCAGTCGCGGACCCTGCGTGAGGTAAATTGTAATGTGATTGTGGAGTAATGTCGAGAAAATGGAATAGGATTTCCATCTTACTTTGAGTGGTGAGTTTTTTATTATGTATGAATGGTTATAGAAATGGGGCTTAATTCATTTGAATACATATCAACTCTGAAGTATTCCGATTTTTTGATTTAATACCAATAAAGTTTAAGAGCTCACCGAACTCAAAAGAATTTCGTTAATACTAATGTACCTCTAATAAAATTAAAAGACCCTCCATATAAATCTATTTCTTTCATAACGTTTAACCTAAAATGTATTTTTCTGTGTGCTATAATGTGACTGCACGTGTGGCGCAGCGGCTATGATAGTCGCCTCGTCGCTTCGTGTGGCGGGTTCGAGTCCCGCGCCGGACTAATATTTGTGTGACCCATAAATAGTTGTACTGACTCTGGATGTAATTTGTGTTCGTCTATTATATGTTTTTAAAGTTTTTAAGTATTTTATTAAGTGACAGACATCTTTAAAATTATTTGTATAAGTTTAAAATGCTGGTGGGAATTGAAACCATGAACTCCGGGGTATTCGGCCACCGCACTGTGGTAATCGGACTCGAATTTATACAAACCATTTGATGCTCTATTTAATTAAAGGAATGAAGATGCTATATTAATAGGTATTTTATGTTAAATTATTCATGTTTTATAGTAAACATTTATATCCATTTTTATATGTATATAAATTTTATTATAATTAACTTGTAAAAAATAAGGAAAGAAATATTTAATGTGGAATAGTGGTTTTATGTAAGCCTTTTTTGATAGATTTTTGACAAACTATGTTTATTTTAAGACCGTGTAATACCAAAAATCACACGAATAAATGAGTTTGAGTTTGAAACACTGTAGATTCAGTAATGTCATACATTACTGAATCAACCATGTTCTCCAACAATTAGGTAACTTTGGTGGTTGAGTCCATATCTTATGGACAGACGTGTTCAATAAAATGTTTTACCTACTAACAGTGATAGCAATTTCTATATAAACTGATTTTGCTATTGCTGTTACTGTGAAATAACTTGAAATTCAAAATTCAATTCATTTATTCCACAAAAATATTACATTTGTGTGTAATCGTCAATATTTTTTTACCCTACCTGCAGTGCATGACGTGGCAGCTACTGAGAAACACTGCCAAAAAACTCAGTAGGAATCCTTTTTAAAAATATTTATTACTTACATAAAATTACATTGTATTTAAATGTGTTCATTTAGAACGCCTCAATCTTAAGCTGTTTTGTCACTTCAATAATCAGAAGTTTTCTAGTAAGCCCTGCTACACAATTTCGCTTTTATAATTCTTTTAAACTTATTCGTAGACATTTCTCGGATATCACTGGGAAGTCTGTTATAGAATCCTATACATTGTCTTATTAAGAAGTTCCTTACTTTGTGGAGATGGATGGTATGTAACACAAAGTTATACTTATATCTAGTACTTATATTATGAGTATCGCTCCTTTTACAGAAGCAGTCTTTATGTTTATGCATATAAATTAGATTGTCATATATATACTGACGTGCTTCAGTCAGGATATTAATCTCTTTAAACTTCTCTCTTAAAGATTCGCGCAGAGCAAATTTATATATGACGCTTACCGCTCTTTTTGAAAATAAATTGAAAGGTTTTTTCTTATTGTTTCGGTACTTTGAGTCAATATTTGAGTAGATCAATCTTGTTGATCTTATTTCATACTCCAAACTAATACAAGAAACACAAACTAGTAAAATTTTTACATTAATAAGACATTACATACTACCACCAGTCTAGTTTATTTATGGCTTTATACAGAAACATTTCCTGCTCAGACAGAGACAAAAACCTGCCTCCAAAGCAGTCATCATATCAACATCATCGTCATCATATCAGCCGAAAGACCGCTGGACAAAGGCAAAGATCTCTACATTTGCCGGTCTTGCGCTATCCGCATCCAACGATTTCCAGCGACTCACACAAGATCATCGGTCTTAGCACCCCTGCCCTACCGTAACCACGGCTGGGAATAGCAGGGCTGCCGGGGACTGGGGGCCGCGGTTTGGTTGTGTCCTTCATTTGGGGGTGTACTATAATCGCCACGCTTGGCAGACGGTTGGTGATCGCAGTAAGATAGACATGGTACTCACGAGAAAGCTGCTGCGCGTTATCTGGTATATATATTCGCCGGGGGTGGGTCAGCCACATAGCCAAGCCAAGACTGTCATTAGAAATATGTTTTTTTGTTAAAAGACAACGCCCGCACTAGGGAATCCAATCCCTGTGTCGCGGGGCACTTTACAAACATATAATAGACGGACACAAATTACATCCAGACTCAGAACAACTATTTATGGGTCACACAAACAGCTGCTGTGTAACCCGCGACACGAAGAGGCGAGGCGACTGTCTCAGTCGCTGCGCCATACGTGTAGTTATATATTTATCTTTGAAGTACTTTCTTAACGTTTCACTCCGAAAACACTCCGCTAACAAATGATGCACATCCTCTATCGAAATCGAAAGTTGTTAAATACTATTGTAATCCAATTATAAACCGGACTCTGGTCGGTTACTGACGGGGGTTGAACATGTGGAGGAAAAAACCGATTTTTTGGCACATTTTGTGCAACTGTCGGTCTATATCGGAATCAACTGAGAATTGGAGAGGGCATTTCATCGACAGCCATGCATTCAATCAGTGTCTTTTAGTTTTTATTCTTTTCTGTGGCGAATTTGAAGTATAAAAGCGGGCCTTTTTTTTTCCTCAAAGTGAAACTGAAGTTTAACTTCTGTTAGTAATAATAATAATAAATAATAATAATTAATATCTTGGGACAGTTCATACACTGTCATTTGATCCCAAACTAGGCAGAGCCTGTATTATGGCAACTAGACAACTTGTAAAGATACTTTTATATTTTAGTCACATATGTATATACAACATGTAGCTTAATTAACGCACTGATCCTGAAAATAGTTTGTTCAGAATCGTTTAGTGAATTGATTTATATCATTTTCAATATAGGTAATTTTTTATTGCAAAATAATTAAAACTTCACAGTTCTAAACCTGCACATGTAGGAGCTACTGCTACCAAAAAACCGGCCAAGTGTGAGCCGGACTCACCCACGAAGGCTTCCGTACCACTATCTATAAAAACGTTTATTGCATTTTTATTTAATTATTTACTTTTAAAGTGAATATTAAAGTAAAAATTTCAGACGTCTACCTGTTGCCGTTATAAATATCTACCAAAAACGAGCAAAAATATCACGTTCAATATATGTCCCCTTAAATATTTATTTATGTGAATTTTTATATGTATTTTGTTATAGCGGCAATATAAATACATAATTTTTGAAAATTTCAACTGTTTCACTATCACGGTTCTTGAGATACAGCCTGGTGACAGATAGAAAGATAGCGGAGTCTTAGTAATAGGCTCCCGTTTTATCGTAAGAAACAAGAAACTAGCTGTACCCTGAGCGCCTTGCTAAGCCACTTGGTAAAATGTTTGTAATAGGATCTTGTAGAGCGTCTTAGACTAACACATGTAGCATATGGCAATGGAATGTTATGGAACGATAGTAGCGCCATCTATCGAAGATTGGTAAAACCAACTCCAAAACCTTTGTAGGCTCATGAAAAACACTTTCCTGAACATCACCACATGTTCAAATGTATAGTTTACGATTCTATAAAGGACATACAGACAAACATTCATCCTTACTAATTATAAATGCGAAAGTAACTCTTTCTGTCTGTCTGTCGCGCTTTCACGCCAAAACTACTGAACCGATTTAAATGAAATTTGGTACTAGTCTGATAAATCCCATAGGCAATTTTTAATGCAATAAAATGATTGTAAAGGGTAGTTAAGGAGGAGTGACAATTTGTATGGAAGTATAGTCATTTTTAGAGCAACTTCTTTTTTAGACTATTGATTCGATATAAATAAATATGACATTTTAAGACCCACTTGCTCCACCCCAGGTTAAATGAATTAACTCAGAGTTAGTGGCTAATATGGGGTTAAATTACAATTACGTCTTGCACCACCAAGAGTTAGGAACTAACCTTGGGTTATTTTATTAAAATGTTAACCCACCGATTTTGGTGGGTTAAATCACTAACTACGGATTAGTAATGTCAAATTTGTTTATTTTGAGAGGTTATGTTGGTTTACAGAAGTGCGTCAGAGATTTTAAAACAGTTTTGTGTCCTAAACAATTATGAGTGATTTTTATTGTCTGATGATGATGACGAAATCGTCGAATATATTAGCTCGGACTTTTATAATTGGAGAGTTGGAGAAATGTCCGATCATGTCAACTTTGACATAACATTTGAACGACTCGAAATTGCTAGATTGGTTTCAAACACAAACGATCAAATTGAGATGTCTTTGAAAAAACTTAACACATGAGAGAGTCATATAAAAAGTTTTCTAGTGTCAAAAAGACGTGTATAAATATTTCACCCATTCATATTTGGTTGGATTACATTACGGAACAAAACCTCTTTAATGACACCAACGTAATATAGAGAAACACCGAGGTTTACTCGGTGTTATTTTTCATTGGCGCAACAGAATGTTGAGTTAAAATTTTAACGAATTAACCTGAAGTTACTTAACTCGGGTTACTTTATTTTAGCTCAGCTTTTGGTGCAAGTGGGCCTAAGTTTATAAAAGACTAGCTGTGCCCGCGACTTCGTCCGCGTGTTAATTAGTTTATTTCGTTTTTTTGTAAAATAAAAGACTTTTTCTAAAATAAAAGTAGCCTAAGTTACTCCTTATTACATCAGCTACCTGCCAATAAAAGTCCCGTCAAAATGGGTCCAGCCATTTCAGAGATTAGCCGGAACAAACAGACAGACAGACAGACAAAAATTGTAAAAACTGTTATTTTGGTGTATGTACCGTATATATATATTCATATTTATGTAGTAAACAACGGGTATTTCAATATTACAAACAAACACTCCAATTTTATTTATTTGTATAGATTTACCCTCAAAGATGTAAAATAACAATAGTGAATAGGTGATGAAAGTTTGTATGGAAATATGTATGGTTTATGTGAATGTTGTGCAAGTTTGCGACAAGAGACAAAATATTAGACACATTCTGAAGTTTCATCCGCACAGATACATATATATATATATATACAAAATTCGGGTGAAACCACCTACCAATGGTGGTGTTTTAAATTTAATTCACGTCTATTAACCGGCAGAGCTCACGTTCGCAACTTTTTTACGAGCGCAAAACTCCTAAAGGCAGCACTTATTAAGGGCAGCCTAGCCCAAAGGGCATGCGTAAAGCAGAGCCTACAAAAACTTTTCCATTTAAGTTGGCCCGTGACATCCCGATTATATCTACTTTATACTGACCCAGTCGTCTTCGCTTGGGACCAATTTGTGGCAGAGGTCACGGTACCCACTTTTGAGCCTTTTTATGACGCCGACTAAAAGAGAAAAATACAACTCCACAGGGGTAAATATATTCAGAAAAATACTGGATACGTTTTTGTTATTGACCTCCGAGACAAAAAAGGGGTATTGTAACTTTGGATCGTAATATGCATATGTGACGTGGAAATTTTATTTTTATTTATTTATTATAATAGATACATCATCAACTTAACACTAAACATTTGAAGATGACAAGTTATTGAGTTTAAGACTAGGTGTTAAATCACTACAGATGTATACAACATTCGTAAAAAAAAATAGTCACAAAATATACTAAATACAAAAAAGAAACAATATTTAATACTATACTACTAATGCAAATTAAGCTTAACCTAAAAATAAACATTTAAATTTGGATAAAAGTAAAAACAGTGAAACGTAGAAACATAACATTTTTAACTAAAGACTAAATAATTTAAATAATTAACAAATAAATTGTGATATCTATAAATTATATTATTTATTAAATAAAAGTTGAATTATTGCTTAATTGAATCAATACAATTCTTATAATAACCATTAATAACCATTTCTTAGATCCAGAATCTCTGAGGTAAAACCTCAGAGATTCTGGATCTCTAGGTCTGCGTTCAGTCTATCGATGGGTGACCGTCAAGGTGGTTCATTTTCCAAATTGCATAAGTTATTTTTAATTATTTTTTACCCCCGACGTAAAAAGTTTTATAATTTTGACGTCGATGTATATATGTCTGTCTGTGGCATCGTAGCTCTCAAACGCATGGATTTCATTGCTGTTTTTTTTTTCATTTGATAACCAGTTTCCTGGGGATAGTTCTTAACTATGATTGGTTAATATCTGTCCAGCAGTGTAAGTTTTCCAAAATTATGTAATTACAACATGGATATCAAATAGAAAGGCGTGATCACTAGAACACTATACACTATGGACAAATGTCGGGGATTATTTAATTTTACATACATACATACATAGACTCACGCCTGTCTCCCTGAGGGGTTGGCAGAGACAACGGACTTCCATTTGTCACGATCCTTGCATACCTCTTTCGCTTCGTTTACTGACATTATATTCTTAATTTTAAATTACTATTATTAAGTTAGATAAATTCATAACACCAGATACGAGGTACCTCGCTTTTTTGTGCAGGTTAATTACTGTAATTTACTCATCGGCGAGGGTCACGTTGATCTCCTCACAACCTCTATGTAAAAATCCGTCTTTTCACTTCAACAGCCCCCCAAGCTATCTACCCTTAAAGGTGCCTTTAGGTGTTTGTCGCTTAAGTTAAACTACTGGCCTTCTCCGTTCACCTATCGCTCGGTATCATCAGTTTATAATATAGCAGTAAATTAAAACTAGTATTGTAACACACCAAAAATCAATCCACGAAATGAACCACATCTATTAACTCTAATAGTTCCTATGTCCATCAATAGATGGCGTTCTACGGCGAGCGCTAAAAAGCTGAATGGCGCTATAGAGATTCTCCGGCGATACATGACCTCCCCTAACCGAAATTATTATAGTTGTCTAGGAAACCAAACCTATACATACTTGCTTCTAGTAAGCTTCCACTGCGTGGGACTACTTTGGAACTCGTATAGTACAGGATCCAGCAAATTAAAGATCTCTGTGAAGAACTGTTTTATTTTTGTTAATAGTCAAGGATCCAGTGGCCATAAGCTTCCACCGCGTGGGACTTGGGCTATTGCGATCATATCAGACCTTAATTGTAACTCCGTTCGAAAATACACACATCAACACAATCTAGGGATATTGAACATTTCATTGATTATCTAGAAAAATATAAACATTTTGTTATGACTGTAAATGGAAGAATTAAAGATAATTTCATGGCCGATATTTAAACATTAACAACACGATGCGATTTTGTTTTTCTAATTAATAAAAGTCTTAAATTAATTAAGCCATAGAAAATTACTGAGTGAACAAAAACATTTTATTCTTATAAAATTATTCAATCGAATTAAATGAATAAAAATCTTACCAAATCTGATAATCAGTAATCGGTATTTCCTCCTCTAACATTAATCACACAGCGGCAACGATTTTCCATACTTAAAATTAAGGTGTCAATGTCTTGCTGGGGTATGCAGTCCCAAGTTCTTTTTAAATGTTCGAAAAGTTGTTCTTCTGTTGTCAAGTTGGGCGGAAAATCCCTCAATGCTCTTCGCTGTAACATGTCCCAGGCGTGTTCAATTGGGTTTAAGTCTGGCGACTGTGGAGGCCAATCTAATACCTGAACATCGTGTTCTCGAAGGGCGGCCCTCACCAGCCGCGCTGTATGGGAAGGTGCATTGTCATGCATGAGCTGAAATTCTTGCCCCGTTAGGGCCCTGAGCGGGACAATGACACGTTCTACTACCTCCTCACGGTATCTATGGGCAGTCATGCTGCCCTGAATCCAAATGAGTTGGGTTCGTCCGCCGATTCGTATTCCTGCCCACACCATAATTGTCCCGCCTTGGTAAGAGTGGACCTCCTGTGGATGTCGGAGACGGCTGACCCTGCCTGGAGTTCTCCAAACGCGTGTTCGTCTCGAATCTGGATGAAATCCATAGCGGGACTCATCAGTGAACAGCACCAATGACCATTGTTGATCACTCCATGTCAAATGTTCTTGAGCCCATAAAAGTCGCCTACCGCGATTGCCACGTCGCAGCGCTGGGACTCGTAGCGGTCTGCGAGCATGAAGACCAACTTCATGCAGCCTCCTTCGCACGGTTTGGTCGCTCACCAGCAGCTGCTGACCCTCCTGGAGCCTTTGCACTAGTTGCATCGCTGTGATATTGGGTAGTCTTCTGGCGGTCATTTGGAGAAATCGATCCTGTCTCTGAGTGGTAACACGATATCTACCTGTGTGCCGTTCTGCCACATCTCCAGTAGCGCGATAACGTGACCACAGCCTGGATACCACATTTTGGCTTGTGCCCAGAGACTCAGCAACGACGCGTTGAATAGCACCGTTTTGTAACATGCCAACTGCCCGTAACATTTCATCTCGACTCAAATGATGGCGTGGCATGACGCTAAAAAGCTTACACAACCAATTGAGAAAAGAAAATAAAACAATTTATCAGGTTTTCTTCAATTAACACGCAAAAAAAATTTTAATGCAACTTCTTGAAATTAGATACAACTCAAGATTGCGCTGTGCTTTGCGTGTTTTCATTTGTTTCTCATTTTAATTTTTAAATTTTGAATAAAGAATAGACAAGGTTTAAATCTGTAAATAAACTTTTTAAGGAAACTAAATAGGTTTTAAACAATAAAGCCATGTTTGATTTCAAAATAACGTATCCCTAGACTTTGTTGATGTGTGTATATGTTTACTACTGGAATCAGCGCATGTTATTATTTCGTTGGACCTGCTTCGGGTGGCATCTATTACAGCATTTAATATTACTTGTTACTAGCCAACAGTTACTGGCTGAAACTCGTGGCCGCACTAATCTGTTCAAAGAGGCGCCCCTGGTGCAAGCGCTTCGCACTCTTAACCTTGTACAGGAGAAAAACATTTTTTATTGTACACAAATAAATTCGGAAATATAATATATGTTCTTAATAAGTTGTAGAAAATAAGTTGTTGTTATTAGGTTTACTACACTATTGCCTGTTATAATAGAAGCAAGTGATGATGAAATAAATAAATTTATTAAAAAAAATCTCAACATATTTATAAGATAAAATATTATGCATCTTAGAACTAGTACATGCTGACCGCACGGACGGAATATTAGTATTTTAATATTGTATAAGGTTATACGGTTTCATTGTGAGCTAGACAAGTACAAGTGCTGAATAAATTTTAATAAAAATACTCTGTTTAACTTGTATTCTCCCTTTTTTTCTCCTTGAAGAACATCCGCGCTAGAATAATGAATCCCTGTGTCATAATTGACGGACACAAAATACACCCAGACTCAGAATAACTACTTATGGGTCACACGAATACTTGTCCTGTGCGGGAGTCATACCAGGAACACGGAGTGGCGATGCGGCTGTAATAAATAAAATAAAAAAGGTTTTTATTCACGTAGACTTAAAAAAAGCGCTTGTAAATAGTCAGAACATATTCGTAGTATTATATAATTAATTTATAATTATTTCTAGGTACATATAGATATTTAGGTACACGGATTGTAGGAAATAATTTACAATTAGATTTATTTTATAACAGTAACGATATTTAACTAACTTAAATTAGGTTATTGTCAAGGTTCATGTGTAGGTTTAATTATCAAACTTTTAAATTTTAGCTATATTTTTACTACATATTGTCGAATGGTTCTGTCTTTATTAAGGTACGAATTAAATGTTATTATTACGGCGGACCTTGTGTTTATAACGACGGTCGCGATTTAATGCTACCACCGGATCCAATGCGCCCCAACTGAGAAGATCCAGCGAAACCAACTCAACCGTTGTCTTAACCGTTGTGCCACATGTTCAGTCAAAATCAATAATAATTATCAGCACGTGCCACGTTTACATATATTTTTAAATTTATTATTTTATTACATTTAAACGTCACCACCGACCCGTCTGATTTGGCTGATGTAATTTTTCTTGTGTTCGAAATTGTACTAAGAGCTTTCTTAGCAAAAAAAAAACACCCATGCGACACCAGGCGGGTAACTATTACTAATTATCCTACTAGGTAATATTATAAATGCGAAAGTTTGTGAGTATGGATGTATAGATGTGTGGATGTTTGTTATTCTTATAAACACGCACTGTTTACACAAAACCTACTAAATGGATTTTGATGACAATGAAAAATTAATATAACTTACATCACCAATATCCTAATAAAATAACTAAATAAAAAAAGTTTTTATTCACCTAGGATTTAAAAAAGCGCTTGTAAATAGTCAGAACATGTTTGTAGTAATATAGTTGGATACATTATTATTTCTAGTTACATAGATATTTAGGTACCATTTATAAAATTTATTTTATTATAGCATTGATATTTAGCTAGCTCGTATCAAGTTATTGTCAAGCGATTATGTTTAATTATCTAGTTTAAATCTAATATTTTTACTACATATTGTCAATGGTTCAGTCTATATTAAGGTATTATTATTATGACGGACCTTGTGTTAATAACGACGGTCGCGCTTTAATGCTACCACCGGATCCAATGCGCCCCAACTGAGAAGACCCAGCGAAACAAACTCAGTGGGTTCATCTACTGCCGGTTTCAACACGACCCAGTTGAGACGGTCCGGCGAAACATACTCAAGCGGGCATGAACACGGGATTTGGTCCAATTAGAGTAATTATTTAGTAGGCAAACACAATATATACTCGATCGGTTGTCTGAATGCTTATTATTTTAGATTATATTTAGGTATAAAAGAAAAACTTCGAAACAATAACATTATTCATTTTGAGACAGAGTCAATAATTTTAAATTAAGTATATGATAGCAATCATTTACAGATAGTTCACGTAACTCAGCAGATCAGTCATATCTATAATGGCTACAAGGTCTCCAGCGAGCAATGTGCAGGTAGGAAGTGAGAGCCTGACGTCTATGTCATCGATTTACTCTTTAGTGGTGTAATAACCCCTAGCCATAAGTACACGTTTAATATGTGTTTTAAAACCTGTTTCAGGCAGATCAGTAATTTGAGTAGGAAGCTTGTTATAAAACCTAATACAATTTCCTAAAAATGATTTATTAGTTTTGCTTTTTCTAAAGCCTGGAATAGCTAGTTTGTTTTTATTCCTAGTATTTATATTAAATTAATAAAAATAATATCCAGGGACATTATTCACACACTGATCCAAATTAAGCAGACTGAAGATAAACAGACATGTTCATGCATATAAATATCTGTCCTGGGTGGGAACCGAACCCACGACCTGGCGAGAAAGGCAAGCATTTACCAACCTTGCCAACCGGCCCGTCCGTATCCGAATAACGCAAAGGCTATAATTTAGAAAGTTGTACGGGTGAAACCTCGGGGCACAGCTAGTAATAAATAATACAAAGGTATCTAGAAACATCTCAAATTCAGTGAGAGAGTACTTAAAGTTAACAAAACGTAACAACTTAAATTAACCACATAAAGGATGTCTATTTAGATAATTCATTTGGAATTTCTACCTCAAGGGAAGTAAAAATTTTGAAGTAGCTAACAATTTTAGAAGTTTAGGACTAAATTGACCTTCTTCTTTCATTGTTCTTGTCTTACTGTTCAAAAGAATTTTTAAGTTTTGGGAACCCAAGTGGGTGATTAATTTTTATACTTTACTTTCACATTTTAAACTAATTTGTATACTTATTTTTATTAAATAAAGTCATTTAATACTTAATAATTGTTTCTTACTAAAGTGTCATCATCATTGATCCACAGGCGAACCTAAGTAACCGACATAGCCCGAAGAATTGCCAAGCTGAAGTGGCAGTGGCAGGGCACATAGCGTAGAGCCGACGGCCGCTGGAGCAGAAAGGCTCTCGAGTGGTGACTACGAACCGGAAGACGCAGCGCGGGCAGTCCCCCTACAAGATGGATTGATGACGGATGAGGGTAGCTGGTAGTCGCTGGATGCGGATAGCGCAAGACCGACAATTGTGAAGATCTTCAGGGGAGGCCTTTGTCCAGCAATAGGCGTCTTTCGGCTGATATGATGACAATGATGATGATGAAAGTATCATCATCCTCGTCATGTCTGCCTAATGTCGTCCACTGCTGGACAAAGGCCTTCCCAAAAGATTACTACAAAAGACTTGAGTCCATAATTTGGAGGGGTAAGCCATAATTGCCATGATTGGCAGAAAGGCTGGCGATCGCAGTATGATGGTCATACTACTTACTTATCATACATATGGGCAGTGGTTACCCTAGTGTTAGAGTTGTTCAAGCCGCTCTACTAGGCCTCTGACATGGCTTAACGACTGTAATCTAATGACTACAACCGGGACCGACAAATTAACGTGCCCTCATAAGAACAGGGACGCTCAGAAATTAAACTACTTTGGTGGTCACCCATCTACGGATTGACCGCGAGCCTAGCTTAAACTCCGATCACTTCCGGACTGAAGAGAGCATCTAGTTACGAGTACACAGTGGGAGGTTACAGTCCGTCGTCTGGGAGATTTACGGTCCCAACGATTTACTTTAATTTGTTCAGTTTTATGAGTGGATAACGTTCCTTACATTTATTTTGAAATGTTTATCAGTATTAATATTTAACTGAAATTTCCATACGGAGTAATTTGTCTGAAATAAAAGATTTTTATTTATTTATTTTTATTTAAATTATATCAACTATTAATATTACACTTATATATTAGTAAAACACCAACAACCTCGTAGGACTAGATAGCTAACACAATAAGCAACAACTTTTGTTCTACAACTTTTCATAATTTATTAGATTTTATTTTCTTACGAAAATAAGTATAACTTAAATTTCCCGATTGAATGTTTATAACTCTGCGCCCATCACAAAGATTACGTAAATATAACCTAGCGAGGGCGCGGGGAAGGGGTGCACCGCTAGCTCCTTTGAAAATCCATTTCTCTAGTCGCCACTCGTCCGTGGAAAAAAAATATTTTTCGAAGATTATGTTATATCCGAATTCGTAGAACAAAAGTTGTTGCTTATAGTGTTAGCTATCTAGTCCTTTTTTTTATAAGGCAGGGGGAATACTTAACCATCCACCTGTATCAGGTGGATGCGCAAGCTACCCGCAAAACGTGTCTGCGGGTGATAATGTCAGACTCGCACTGACTAAACCTAACATGCCTTGGACTTCTTCTGGCGCCTGATATCGAATTCGTAGAACAAAAGTTATTGCTTATAGTGTTAGCTATCTAGTCCTTTTTATTGATAAGGCAGGGGGAATGCCTAACCATCCACCTGTATCAGGTGGATGCGCATGCCACCCGCAAAAAGTGTCTGCGGGTGGGTATTTCGGACTCGCACCGACTAAACCTAAGATGCCTTGGACTTCTTCTAGCGCCTGATATCGAAGTCGTAGAACAAATGTTGGTGCTTATAGTGTTAGCTATCTAGTCCTTTTTATTGATAAGACAGGGGAATGCCTAACCATCCACCTGTATCAGGTGGATGCGCATGCCACCCGCAAAACGTGTCTGCGGGTGGGTATGTCGGACTCGCACCGACTAAACCTACCCTGCTTTGGACTTTTTCTGGCGCCTGATATCGAATTCGTAGAACAAATGTTGTTGCTTATAGTGTTAGTTAGCTAGTCCGACCAGGTTGTTGGTGTTTTACAAGTAACCCCAAGTATAAATATAATAACAATACATACATACATAGACTCACGCCTGTTTCCCAGAGGGGTAGGCAGAGACAACGGATTTCCATTTGTCACAATCTTTGCATACTTCTCTTGCCTCGATTACTGTCATTATATTCTTCATACATGCTCGCCGGTTTAGGGTACTTCTGACCTGCCCTTTCTTGAGAACATCTCCAATTTGGTCAGAGAATGTTCAACGTGGTCTTCCTCTTCCGGTTGTCTCACTCACACAGGCCAGGTATACTTCTTTTGTCAATCTTCTTTCATTCATCCTTTCTAAATGGCCAAACCATCTCAGCATGCCTTTTTCAATCTTTGTGACTACATCCTCTTTCACACCACAACGCTCTCTTACATCAGTATTTCGAATTCTGTCTCTCAAATGACTTTGACCACACATACTTCTCAGAGCTCCCACTGCATTTATTTTACTCTCATTCTTTTTCTGCCATACCCAACTTTCACTTCCATACATTAAAGTTGGCACTAACACTCCAACCCTATATATAAATATAATAATATAATAACAATATCCTGGGATTACTGATATATTATGTAATATATCAGTAATCCGGTTTCCATAGTACCTACATGGAAAACTCTGCTTAGTTTGGGATTAGATGGCCGTGTGTTAATAATGTCCCAGGATATTGTTATTATATTATTATATTTAGATAAAGGGTTACTTGTAAAACACCAACAATATAATAACACAATAACCAAAAATATAATAACAATATCCTGGGATTACTGATATATTATGTAATATATCAGTAACCCGGTTTCCATAGTACATGGAAAACTCTGCTTAGTTTGGGATTAGATGGCCGTGTGTTAATAATGTCTCAGGATATTGATATTATATTTATATAAAGGGTTACTTGTAAAATACCCACAATATAATAACACAATAACTAAAAATATAATAACAATATCCTGGGATTACTGATATATTATGTAATATATCAGTAATCCGGTTTCCATAGTACATGGAAAAGTCTGCTTAGTTTGGGATTAGATGGCCGTGTGTTAATAATTTCCCAGGATATTGTTATTATATTATTATATTTATATATAGGGTTACTTGTAAAACACCAACAACCTGGCAGGACTATATATGTACTCACACAAATAGAAATATAACTGGGAATCTGATCGCAGAGCCACTTAACAGGTTTTGTAAATCTACTATAAAATTATTGTAGATTAGAGTCCCGCTCGCACTGAAACGGTATAAAAATAACCAAAATCGGTTCGTTTGTCTACACTGTCTATATCAAAAATGGTGTTGTATACAGATTTCATTATTTTGTGATTTTCTTAATTTCCCAATCTCTCGCGTTAAATTTTATAAATTTTCTTTCCTATAAACCTCACGGAGCCCAAGACCTTTCCAACGAATGCAAAACCGTGGAAATCGGTTCGTGCGTTCTGGAGTTATAGCGTCAGGAAGGAAAACCCAACTTATTTTTATATAGTAGATTAATTATTATGTAAATTCGAATCCATTTATATAAATATAGCTAGCTTACGGCATTACGGCTTCGTTGGGAAATATTATTTCGCTTCTGTTTTAACAATAATACTCGCATAATAATATTTTTAACAACACCCGCACTATACAAATAAATTAACCAGTAACCTATTAAAAAACAAACCAAAGACAATTTCCCGATATAGGTATAACCTAAAACCTTCGAGCTTAGACAAATGCTCGAAGCCTAAAACTGACAGAAAGCGATGTTCTGTATTGTCAATCTTGACAGTTTTTATTTCTATGTATTTGAATTTTTATTTTCATAATTATATCACTATATTTTATTGATTATTATCCTATAGCCTATAAATTTCTGACGAAGATACATACATAAACACAAACATAATTGAAATTGCTCCACCCGTTCTTGAGTTATAAGTGGTGTAACTAACACGACTTTCTTTTATATATATAGATTACACCCCGACTCAGGTCAAACAGACATGTTAATGCACACAAATATTTGTCCTGGGTGGGAATCGAACCCAGGACCTCCGGCGTGAAAAGCATTTGCCAACCACGTCAACAGGCCCGTTGAAAATATCTTAACGTCGTACGTCACTCGATATACAATAAGTATATTGATAACAGGTACAGACGCCCGCACATCAAGCTATCCCAATCTGACAAATTTCCCCAATTAAAAGTGAACCTTATGCTTATGTGATAAAGTTGAAAATCAATAAAAGAAATTTGACAGATTGGGGTAGCTGGATGTGCTGGCGTCTGTACCTACAACAGTATTACTCACCAATTGTTCCAATATGACAAAAGTAATAAGTAAGTTACGTAATATTCTTTGAAGAACATTTTTCGTCTCATATTTTGTCATCGTGTACAAATTACCTATGATACGTACGGTTGGCAACAAAAGTAGCTTCGCGCAGACGAAACAAAATATCGCCCTATATTGATTGATTGATTTTTAAAGTTCTTTATTTTCATAAATCAGTAACAAAAGTTAACAAGGCCCAGTGTACATAATAACTCCTGGGTTTAACAATCAAGTTAGTACATGTCATGTTCACCAAGCGCGATGCCTGTCATACATTTATATATAATGATAATGTTAATACTTAATACAGGGTGAGGGTTGAGAACAAAACTAAATTAAATGAATGCACACTTTGTGTGAGTGTACATTATGTTGGAACATAGTAAATTTATCCTGGTGGTAATACTTACAAGTAAATACCAGTAATTAATGCTGTGTGGTGACGGCGACAAATATCAGAATCAGAATATCATCACCCCATCTCATCCCGTGGGGGGCGTAGAAGTCGGCCCGAGGGAATATCTACCAGAGGAAGGGCAGCAGCTTCCTTCTGATTACGATGACCATCTTACTGCGATCGCCAACCCGCCTGCCAAGCGTGGCGATTATGGCATATCCCCTCAAGACGATTCTTGAGGGAGGCTTGTCCAGCAGTGGACTTTTTTAGCTGTAATGATGATGATGATGAACGATTGTTAATGATATTATCTTAACAACCGGGACCGACGGATTATCGTGCTCTCCGAGGCACGGAGGGTAGAACGCCCTCATATTCGAATATTTGGGAACTGCTTTTTATATTAGTACTTATGTGCTTATTGTCCCATACTTCGATGCATGTAATATCAGAATAATTACATTATTATCACAAGTGACATAATTTATATTAGGTCAGTACACTATCATTACTCCAACACTTAGTTCGACAGGTTAACATTATAATGAAGTAAGCTTATTTAATTAGTATACTATGCCTAGGCTATACACTAGACTACAATTGACGAAAAAAGAACTATAAATTGAACAACTGGAGCACTCGCAATATGTTGGTACGCGGGGGTAGGTATTAATTGGATAAACAGTGCGAAGCGCCAGTCACGGCATGCTGTGACGTCGTCCGGCGTCCGAGAGAAGGCGTACTTTGCCGGCCGGTCGACCGGATCGAGTGAATAGTGATGTGGTAGCTTCGTGACGTAGTTGTATCGACTGTTATGACTAGGGCGGGTGAGACCTATAATAGATATAAGTTCATTTGGGTGTAAGTGATTTTTAAATTTATAAAAGTTTGTAGATAATTTGAGAATGTAAACGAATAGTTTGGGAAAGTTGATTTTATCATGTAGTTTGGTTAGATTTGTGCGGAAAGGTGTATCATATGATTGTTTTAATATTCTGTTTTAGATAACTTGCAATTTCTGATGATTGGACTTCGAAGTGCAGTTCCATACTTGACACCCGTAGGTTATACAAGGTCTGATGAGGGTTGAATAAATTGAAAGCTTAGTGTGACTGCTTATCGTAGATTTCCTATTTAGTAGAGGGCTGAGAGCTTTGCACGCTTTCGCTCCTTTATTTTGTCAGCGTGTACAAATTACCTATGATACGTACGGTTGGCAACAAAAATAGCTTCGCGCAGACGAAACAAAATATCGCCCTATATTAATATGGTCTGTCTGTAGCACAGGCCTAGTGCCGATAAGATATTAACTTTAACTAAAAAGTTAGTTTATATTTTCATTTGTTTAAGAAATTGTGGTATTTTTGGTATTTTTCTAGTTAATCTCGAGGCGGACACTGACTGCTAAGCCAAAGGTTCCATTCCCAACCAAGACAAATTTTTATTATTTTTTCTGTGTCAGGGTGTAATTTATCCATATCATCATCATATCAGCCGAAAGACGTCCACTGCTGGACAAAGACCTCCCCCAAAGATCTCCACAATTGCCGGTCTTGCGCTATTCACATCCAGCTGTTTCCAGCGACCCGCACAAGATCATCGGTCCATCTTGTAGGGGGCCTGCCCACGCTGCGTCTTCCGGTTCGTGGTCGCCACTCAAGAACCTTTCTGCCCCAACGGCCATCGGTTCTACGAGCTATGTGCCCCGCCCACTGCCACTTCAGTTTTGCAATTCTTCGGGCTATGTCGGTGACTTTGGTTCGCCTGCGGATTTCGACATTTCTGATAAAATCCCGCAGGGAAACTCCGAGCATAGCCCTCTCCATTGCTCTTTGGGTGACCTTGAGCCTTCTAATAAGGCCCATAGTGAGCGACCACGTCTCTGTTCCGTATGTCATCACTGGCAACACACACTGGTCGAAGACTTTCGACTTGAGACACTACGGTATTTTGGACGAGAAGATGTTACGTAGCTTCCCGAACGCTGCCCAGCCGGGTTGGATTCTACGATTGACCTCCTTCTCGAAGTTGGACCTACCTAGTTGGATGGTCTGTCCTAGGTAAATATAGTTCTCTACAACTTCGAGTGCAGAGTCACCAACTTTCAATTGAGTGGGTGCAACATGGACGTTTGACATGATTTTCGTCTTATCCATGTTCATTTTCAAACCCACTTGTTGAGAGACTCTGCTGAGGTCATCGAGCATTGTACCGAGGTCTTCCATGGTCTCAGCCATGACTACTATATCATCGGCAAATCGAAGGTGAGTGATGTACTCGCCAGTGACATTGATGCCAAAGCCTTTCCAGTCCAGAAGCTTGAAGACGTCTTCCAATGCAGCGGTGAACAGTTTCGGAGATATAACATCTCCCTGTCTCACGCCTCGCTGCAAGTGGATAGGTTTCGAGATCTGGTCCTGGAGTCGCACTGACATAGTGGCGTTTTCATACAAACACTTTATCACCTCGATATACCGGTAGTCAATTTGGCACTTTATGAGAGACCTCAGCACGGCCCATGTTTCGATAGAATCGAAGGCTTTCTCATAGTCCACAAACGCTAAGCATAGTGGCTTGTTATACTCTTCGGTCTTCTGTATAACTTGCCGCAGCGTATGTATGTGGTCTATGGTGCTAAAGCCTTTTCGGAAACTGGCTTGTTCGGGAGGCTGGAAGTCGTCAAACCTACGCGCGAGACGATTCGTAATGACCCTTGAAAACAACTTGTAAACATGGCTCAGCAGTGTGATGGGTCTATAATTCTTCAATAGGGTTTTGTCGCCCTTTTTGAAGAAGAGCACCACCACACTTCTGTGCCATGCTTGTGGCGTTTGACCATCTAGTATGACGGAGTTAAATAACTTCTGAAGGGCCCGTAGGATTGGTGTACCACCCGCCTTCAGAAGCTCTGTTGTAACTCCATCATCACCATTCGCCTTGTTGTTCTTGAGTTGTTTGAAAGCCATTCTAATCTCGTACAGGCTGACGTCCGGGATGTCTTCGGTGTAATGTCGGGTTAGTTGTGCTCTGGGATCTGAGGCATGACTTTTGACAGGTTGCTGTGTTGTCGTATATAACTGTCCGTAGAACTTCTCGATCTCTCCCAGCAACTCAGGCCTAGACGTGACGATTCTACCATCCTCAGTCTTCAGCTTCGTCAGTTGGCTCTGTCCAACAGACAAAGCTCTTGCGAACACTTTAGAGCCTTTGTTTTGCTCGATGGCCTCTTTAATACTAATTGTATTAAATTGTCGCGTGTCGCGAGTCAAAGACTTTGAGATCTGTCTGTTGAGCTGCCGATATCTGATAGCATCATCTGAGGATGTCAGAACCATTTTCCGTCTATCTTCCATAAGTTGCAGGGTAAAGTCAGAGATCTTTATAGTTCTGTTTGTACGATGGGCTTTGAATACCTTAGACCCAGCCGTATGGACAGCTTCTACGAGCCTGTCATAGTATGAGTCCAATTCCTCGCAGTCTGCTAGGCATTCGAAACGGTTTTGCAGTTCGAGCTGAAATGGTTCGGGGTTTTGGACGTGGATAGGTAAAGGTCGGAGCGTAGACTTTATCAGTCGGGACCTCTGGAGTTTGACATTAAGGTTCAATGAGCCTCTGACCAGTCTGTGATCGCTCCCGGGTTTAACCGCATTGATCACGGAGACATCATTGAACATCTGTCGTCTCGTCAACAAGATAAGGTCTATCTCATTTTTAGTTTTACCATCGGGGCTCACCCAGGTCCATTTGCGGTGATCCGGCTTCCTGAAGAAGGAATTCATCATAAAGAGTCTCTCCTTCTCCATGAAGTCGGCCAACATTTGGCCCCGAGGGTTCCGGTCTCCAGTTCCAAATTGCCCCACTTTCAGCTCATTACCGAATCGTTTGCCCAACTTCGCGTTAAAGTCCCCCATGACCACAGTGAAATACGAGTTAGAGGTATGTATGGCTCTGGATATGTCCTCATACATAACCTCGACTTCATCGTCGGAGTGTGTCGAAGTGGGTGCGTATACCTGTATAACCTTCAACGAATACCGCTTGGTGATTCTGAGTATAAGGTACGCAACCCTCGTCGACACACTCTCGATTTTCACTAGGTTGTTCACGAGGGACTTGTGGACTATGAACCCGACACCACCTTGGGATATTTGGTCACCCTCCCGGTAATAGAGCAGGTTTCCGGATTTCAGTATTATCGAGTCCTCCCCCTCTCTTCGGACTTCAGATAATCCTACAATATCCCAATGTAACCTGCTCAATTCTTCCTCCATAACATTTTTATATTTCTAAATACATATATAAATATGTTTATCAGTTATCTGGTTGCCATAGTACAGGCTCTGCCTATTTTGGGATAAGTCAGTGTGTCAGTTTTCCAAAGGTTCTTTTTCAACTGTTCTGGGAAACTATGCCTAATTGCTGTGTGATGGCGGCATAGAATATCATCTCCCCATCTCATTCCGTGGGGGGCGTAGAAATTGTCCGAGGGAATACCTACCAGAAAACGGGCAGCAGCGTTTTTCTGTGAACTATGACCATCAAACTGCGATCGCCAACACGTCTGCCAAGCGTGGCGATTATGGCATGTCCCCCCCAATTCCTTGGGGAGGCTTTTGACCAGCAATGGACGTACTTTGGCTGACATGATGAAGATTATGCCTAATTAAAGAAAAAAGAATATTGATTTTATATTCTGACCCTACTTTTTACAAAACACACCTACCTACGTCATATGTAATTAATTACATCAGTTATTATACTATAATACTGTGTAAGGTATCTAAACCAATGAGGACAGGATAATATTAACATTATGTTCTGATTAATCAAGTTACCCTTATTGTCATTCGAATTCAATAATACAAATTTGTAGGAATATGAACTCAGGTAGGTAAGAAGATAGTAGCGACTTGATTAAAATCTTTCCTAAAATCTTAATAAAATAATTAAGCTATAGTTGCAGCGGCTGTTTAAGGGTTAACGAAAGAAAGGTACCTAGATGTGCGTTCTATCTATAGATGGATGACCGTCAAAAAGTTTTATCAAAATCAGCTTAGGTATACTTAATTCCTATAATTCGACGTTTCCCATGTTTCGAAGTAAATTAATAAATAATTATTTATGTAATAAACAATTAAATTTCTTGTTCAGTTCACTTAAACTAATTGAAGTATAATAATAATATCTTCAAAGCCGATTTTTTTTTTAAATTCACTCGCCTAACGTTTGCTGGAAGAAACTTCATTAATGAATTAAGCTTGCCTATGTGCATGACTTTTTATTGTAAAACTTTACTTAAATGTGTGTTTCTGTGCACAATAAAGAAAGACAGAATATTATTTAACAATCTGTGTACCTAAATATCTATATGTACCTAGAAATAATTATTAATTATATATTACTACAAACATACGCTTTTTTAAAGTCTAAGTGATTAAAAACCTTTTTTATTTTATATTTTATACGTAGCAGGACAAAGCACCTCACAAAGGCATCATTTCTATTCCGTTTCGTAATAAAAGGTTACCTAAGCATGTTTATTATTATTATACAGGCAAGTAACTCTAGACAGAATTAATAACAATATCTTGGATCAAGTCGAGTAGGTAGATTAACGATATAATAATTAATGATACCAGGAAGACTCGTTCATAAGATCTCATCGTTTATCAGAATATTGGCGTATAGAACGTGTAGTTGTGGATAGCAATATCGATTTCTTTTTTAGGGTTCCGTATCCAAAGGGTAAAACGGAACCCTATAACTAATACTTCGTCGTCTGTCTGTCACCAGGCCGTATCTCATGAACCGTGATAGTTAGACAGTTAAAATTTTCACAGATGATGTATTTCTGTTGCCACTATAACAACAAATACTAAAAAACAAAATAATATGTATATTTAAGGGGTCTCCCATACAACAAACGTGAATTATTTGCTCGTTTTTATGAACCTGGTACGGAAACCTTCGTGCGCGAGTCCGACTCGCACTAGGCCGGTTTTTTTAATATTATTATCGAAGACTTGTACTATATTCAAAATTGTAGGCTTTAATAACCAGGAAGACGGGCAGACGGGACATACGGACATCGCCTATGTAGGTACTAAGTCCTGTGCACGTGTGGCGCAGCGGTTAAGACAGATGCCTCGCCGCCTAGTGTCCCAGGTTCGATTCCCGCGCAGTACAACTATTTGTGGGCCTCATAAATAGTCGTTCTAAGTCTAGTTGACTTTGTGTCCGTCAAGTAAATGTTTGTAAAGTGCTACAGAGATTAATATCCATAGTGCAGGCAAGGTGTAAAAATACAACTACTGTCACCAACTCGCATGCCAAGCGGTGACTATAACCCTTCAAATGGCAACATGTTAATACCTTTGGGGGAAGCCTATGTCCATAAATAGACGATATCTACTCTTCGGCATATTTATTAATACTATCTCTGATCAATTACTTTCCTCTTACCACCTTTATGCAGATGATCTCCAAATATATACTCAGGCACCAGTCGAGAAGCTATCTGATGCAATAGATATTATTAACAAAGATTTAGGTCGGATAGCTTGTTGGAGCAAAAAATACGGGCTAATGGTAAACCCTATTAAAACCCAAGTAATTGTTGTGGGCAGTTCAAGAAAATTATCAACGTTAAATTTGACACAAATTCCAAAGGTTATGTTTGATGGTACCACCATACTTTTTAGTGATCATGTTAAAAACCTGGGGATCTACATAGATTCAACTTTATCCTGGACTCTTCAACTCAAAGAAACTAGCAGGAAACTGTTTGCGTCTTGTGGCGCCCTAAGACGTCTTCGTAACTTTCTGCCGATTGCCACCAAAACTGCACTTGCCCAATCACTTCTCCTTCCAATCCTTGACTATGCTGATGCCAGTTATCTCGATATCACGGAGGACCAACTAGATAAACTTGAGCAGCTCCAGAATTTCTGTATACGTTTCATATTTGGATTACGGAAATATGATCATGTCTCTGAATTTCGTACAAAACTCAAGTGGCTTCCTATACGCCTTCGCCGGAATACACACATTCTTTCTCTTCTGTATAGTATTTTATTCAATCCTAATACACCAAATTACCTTAAAGAACGCTTCGAGTTCTTAAAGGACACGCATGCACGAAGTCTGATATCATCAGAAAACTTAAGCCTTAAAATACCAATGCATTCCACTACATTTTATGATAAATGCAAGCTGCTCGTCTGTGGAATGCATTGCCTGTATCGGTAACACGAGCCAAAATTATTAAATAAAGTAAATTTTGTGTATTTATCTATGTTTGTATTCATATGTATAAATACACACATATATATATATATATATTTATTTATAGTATTTTATTGACTTCGTAATATTCAAATGAATTTACTGCTACTGAATGTACCTTCGGTATATTCAGCCATCTTTTGTTCTGTACACCATCTACTACCCCGTCTTTCTATTCACTAGCAGTTCTGGTCCATTCATCGGTTGCCTGGAAGAGATCGCTGTTAGCGATAAGGCCGCCACTTGTACTATTTCCATTTTAATGTAATTTTTTTTTACTCTATGTTTATGTCTTTGGTGTGAAATAAAGAGTTATCTATCTATCTCATGCTGATAAAGTAGACTTTAAAAGCCCCGAGTTAATTAAAGGATTTCAATCGGTGAGCAAAATTCATGGTATAAAATATACTAAATTTGTACCTACTTACTTAATTATCGGAGTTGTTCAACAAGCAGGCCTCTGACATGACTATACGACGGTTGTCTTCTGACGACAACCGAGACCGACAGCTTAACGTGTACTCCGAAGCACGATAACGCTCGGAAATTAAACTACATTAGCGGTCACCCATCTTTGAACTGACCGCTTAACTTCATCGATCACTAGCGGGCTGGTGATGCATCAGGCTATGAGCGCCTAAAATTGTACTAGAATTAACAAAAGAGAAACAATCAAATCCCTAAGAATCATAATCAAACGACATCTGATGCGAGGAAAGTAAATATTTTTATGCTATGGTGCCACTTAATAATAAGTTTATTATTTGTTTCATTTTATTAGACGCGCGCTTTTGTTGAGTTACCCGTATTTGAATAACAAATTGAAACGCTTAACTTGAAAACGACATTCAAAAAGAAAATGTTTTCAAATGAATGTCAGTGAGGATCATGCCATAGAAATGTTATGATATTGTGTTTTAGATATTAAAAAGTATTGAATATCTTTTTAAACGACAAGACTAGGCATTGGACTAGTGTTTTTCTGGCTTATTTAAAAACGCTACCCTTAACCGCGTGTCAAAATTAAATGAAAATTTTGATAGCCCATGGCTAAGCGGCCATCTTAAATTTAAGAAGCGATTTTAAATAAGGCTGTTAGTTTACTATTATCTAACCAAGCCCCTAAAACTTTACATAAAATCGTTAGTTATTTTAAGTCATTTGACAAAAGAAGTAGGTATAGCTACCTGGCCTGTGTGAATGGTACAACCGGAAGGGAAAGACCTCGTACAACATTTTTTTGACTAAATCTTGTTCTTAAGATGTTCTTAAGATAGACCAGGGGGCCTACCAGCTAAGTCACCGAACATCGGGATAGTGATCGGCGTTCAAATAAATAAAGGTTGAAAATGACTTAATCAATCGTTAAATCGGCTTCGACGTTGAAAATCGATTGATGACGTCACATGTGCTCATGGAAGCCGATTTTACGATTGATTAAGTCATTTTCAATCTTTATTTATTTGAACGCCGATCACTATCCCGATGTTCAGTCAGAAATACTCTGAACCAGCGAGCATGTATAAAGAATATAATGACTGTAAACGAGGCAAAAGAGATGTGCAAAGATCGTGACAGGTTGAAGTACGTTGTCTCTGCCTACCCCTCTGGGAAACAGGCTTGAGTATATGTATGTAATTCGTTACAAACATACCATACTTAAGCTTGCACGTATACATAATGTATCTTCTTGTTTAATTTAATATATATTTCAGTGTTTATGTTTCAGCGCATCTTTTTTTCAGAGTTGCAGGCAGGTAAGCGAAAGCATGGCGGCTAGGTTCTCCATTTTAAGGATGTGCAAAAGCGTCACATGAAGAGCTGTGGCATAGATCCAGCTAGATGGGAAACCTAGGCACAAAAACGGCTTGAATGGAGACGCCTTGCCTTGTTGTGTGTGTTTCTGACTTTGAGGATGGGAGACGGGTGAGTTAGACGCTAGGCGTGACGCTCTAAAAACTCAACCATCTTCGGCGATACAGTACAATTATGTAAACGGTTTCCTGGTGTGCAGCCACTCTGCTCGCATTCTTAAAACGAAGATTGGTTATATCAGTCATATGAGGGCCCATGAAAGAGCTGACCAACTACGCTCCTGATGCCCTCTTAAAAATAATTAAAATTAAAATTTATGCAGTCGCTGTGGTCGAAAACGGCCAGGAAAGACATCATCATCTTCATTTCAGTGTATTTTTTTTATAACAGATGCATTGAAGAGGACATGCCAGTTAAAGATAAAAGTTCTCGAATAGCAGCACTTTGTATGGAAAGGATCAATAAGTAAACTTCCAACGTAGTAGTCCGAGAAGTTTGTGTTTAAATTCGTCCTACATTTTCATCGGGAATCATACGGGATCGATGTACGCAAAGTTAGATTTGCGTAGAAACTATTCATTTTCATTCGTTGTGTCCGTACAGTTCAATTGTTAAGTTACTACGTGTGTAGTAACTTAACAATTGAACTAATATAGTGTTATAACAAACGTTATCTTAACAACGAACAAACCAGCCTTATAAAAATTGCAACATAGCGTTGGTTTGAAACTCTTAAAAATAAATGTATGAACTTAAAGCAGTATGAGTAAATAGGAACATTTTTTTGAATTAACATACATACATACATACATAGATTCACGCCTGTTTCCCAGAGGGGTAGGCAGAGACAACGGATTTCCATTTGTCACGATCTTTGCATACTTCTTTTGCCTCGATTACTGTCATTATATTCTTCATACATGCTCGCCGGTTTAGGGTACTTCTGACCTGCCCTTTCTTGAGAACATCTCCAATTTGGTCAGAGAATGTTGGACGTGGTCTTCCCCTTCCGGTTGTCCCATTCACACAGGCCAGGTATACTTCTTTTGTCAATCTTCTTTCATTCATCCTTTCTAAATGGCCAAACCATCTCAGCATGCCTTTTTCAATCTTTGTGACTACATCCTCTTTCACACCACAACGCTCTCTGACATCAGTATTTCGAATTCTGTCTCTCAAAGTCACACCACACATACTTCTCAGAGCTCTCATTTCCACTGCATTTATTTTACTTTCATTCTTTTTCTGCCATACCCAACTTTCACTTCCATACATTAAAGTTGGCACTAACACTCCATCATGCACGGCTAGTCGTGCCTTCTTTGATACTTGCCGGCTACTCATAAAGGCGTGTAGTGCCCCATTCACTCTGTTCCCCGCATTTACTCTTCTAACAATATCTTTTTCATATTTCCCATCTTTCGTAAACAAAGTTCCCAAATATACAAACTCATTCACCTGTTCGACTTTCTCTCCTCCAATCACAATATCACACGTTGTCGTGTATTCATCCCTCTCAAATACCATTACTTTCGTCTTACCTACATTCATTTTCATCCCTTTCCTTTCAAAAGATTCATGCATACTTGTTACCATCACCTGCAACTCGTCCGCCGATGATGCAAGTAAAACTTGATCATCAGCGTAAAGCAGACATTTGATGAGTAACTCATTCATCCTTACACCGCATTCACTTTCTTTCAAATCTTTTAAACATCTTTTTAACAATCTTTTTGAATTAAAACTAGATTAAAATAAAATTGGTGTGTGACCAAAAACGTATCGTGGAAATTAATCTTTCAATTTGCTGTTCCCCAATTATTGGAACGACAATTTTTTTCTGGAAATTCTTTTTCGGTAAATAAGGATACTCACAGGCTTACGCCAAGTCAGAATCAAGTTCCATTTGGGACTCATAGTACGGGGAGCCGTCCTGCAAAAATTTTCTTGATATTATATATTATTATGATATTACTTTAAAACTATTATAGCAGTCTAACACATATTTGCAAAATGGGTCACTTCACAAGCGAAGGCTACGACCTCCTTGTGTCACTTGTATGTTCAAATTGAGAGATGAATAAGAAATATCTTTTAAGACCACTCCACCGCAGAAATCCTTAGTGAATTTTTCCCAACTCGAGAAAATACGTAATACATATTAATTTCATACTATGTATTTACATGTTAACAAAAGTCCTCAACCAATGTTTATTGCCAGTAATGTCATGGAACAGAGTCGTGGTCACTTACTATGGGCTTTAATGCTTTAAGAATGTATCCCTGCGTGATTGAATTAGAAACGTCAAAATCCGCAGGCGAACCAAAGTAGCCGAAATAGTCCAAAGAATTGCTAAACTGAAGCGGCAGTGGGCGGGGCACATAGCTTGTAGCAACAGCAGCCGCTGGGGCAGAATGGTTCTCCAGTGGCGACCACGAACCGTAAGACGCAGCGTGGACAGGTCCTCTACAAGTTGAACCGACCTTCTGGATGTGGTAGCACAAGACCGGCCATTGTGTAGATCCTTGAGGCAGGCCTTTGTCTAGCAGTGGACGTCTTTCGGCTGATATGATGACAATAATGATATATGCATGTTAACGATTATTAATAGTGCCTACTCCGCCAACAACAAAATTATCCCGCTACACCCCCGCGGCTTACTACGCTTCTCGTAGTAGCTTGTACATATATCTGCTACGACGTAGTACGTAGCCAACATGTTAATATAATGTACTTCTGGGTTACTTCCATTAGCCAAGAACATAATTTAACTGAGATTATCAATGACCGTGGCTCAGGCGTAGTAGAGTTTATACCATAAATACCACTCTTTACCAAAACTTCGTATAACAAGCTCAAGCAGACCCAATTTTCTCTTTCTTAGCGTTGGTCATTAATATATCTTAGAGACAGACCCTAAAGACCGCTGGAGTTAATCTATGGTCTTACTGGTTTTCTTATAGTCAGCTATGTGTAGTCTGCTCGCAAGTCAGTAATGCGGACCATCAATTTGTATAAGCCAAAGAAGGTTAAACCTTTAATGCCGTTATTAAGAAATTCTTGAATATGAGTGGCGTGGTTAATCTTAAACCTAAATGTTTGGTAGCCCAAACAGTCTGGAATCTTTACTATTTTTTTTTCGAATTTTGAAAATATAGAAAAATACAGTCGTATTGAGAACCTCGTCCTTTTTTGAAGTCGGTTAAATAGGGTCAGTAATTCCATAGGATCAAATCGATCTAAATTCACAAAACTTGAACAGCTTAGTGTATATATTTTAAACAAACAACAATATAATCGAATGTAATAACTTAAAATTCGCAAACCTCGCAAACCGATACTTTGAGTCAAAACAAATTAAATTCGAAAATGTTCGCAATTTTTTTTCGATGTTGTCAAAGCGTGTAAACCAAAGTTACAGCAACATTATATCTTATTGTAGGTACTCTTAAAGTTGATTATTCTATGACTAGCAGAAATATAGGCTAGTGCATGTAAGCCGGGTCGTCACGTGCGTCCAAGAATTTCGTGCTTGACGAGAACCACGTCGGATGATAAATCATGGCCCCATGCTGCACTCACGTGGATACAAATTGAATTTTAGCTGCTTGTATACTTGTACTTTAGAATTTTGGAATACTTGATATAAAATTGCAGAGTAACAACAGTGTAGCTGTTATTATATTTGTGGAACTTCTATATTTTTCTGGAGTGGAGGATTGGCTAGTTGGCAAATGCTTGCTTTTTACGCCGGAGGTTGTGCGTAAGATTCCCACCCAGGGCAGATATTTGTGTGCATGAACATGTCTGTTGGTCCTGAGTCAGGGTGTAATTATCTGAATAAGTATGTATTTACAAAAAGAAAAGTAGTATAATTGTCCATAGTACATAGTACAAGCTCTGTTAGTTTGGCACCGTGTGTATAAATAATGTCCTAGGATATTATTAATCTGGAGTTTACAATACCTTTAAATTAATCATCAATTATATCAATTTATTTTATTCAAGGAGACTTTAAAAAAGATCTTATAAATAGTCGGAATATTTTTATAGTAATATAGTTCATCATCATCATCATCATTACAGCTAAATACGTCCACTGCTGGACAAGCCTCCCTCAAGAATCGTCTTGCGGGGATATGCCATAATCGCCACGCTTGGCAGGCGGGTTGGCGATGGCAGTAAGATGGTCATAGTAATCAGAAGGAAGCTGCTGCCCATCCTCTGGTAGATATTCCCTCGGGTCGACTTCTACGCCCCCCACGGGATGAGATGGGGTGATGATATTCTGATATTTGTCGCCGTCACCACACAGCAGGTAATATAGTTAATTAAACATAATTATTTTCAGGTAGATATTTAACACGGCTTGTCTGAAAACATTTGGTTATAATGGATTTTATGGCTTAGTTATTTAGTTAGCTTTTATTAAGTTATTGTCAAGCTTATATGCAGTGCAATAAATGATTGAATTCAGTAGGCTTAATTATCGAATTTTAAAGTTTTACATATAGGTAGTTAACTGGTTCTATCTATATTAAGATAAGAATTCCACATTATTATGACGGAGGACCTTGTGTTCATAACGACGGTCGCGCTTTAATTCTACCACCGGATCCAATCATAGTGACAGTATTTGCGAATCTTTATATGTGTGTTCTTAAATGCTGACTGCAATCTTTATGATTCTTAATATATTGTATTATAAACGCAAATGTGAGTTTATTTTTACCTTTTGTTGCCTTAATTAGCTTCACCAATCGTCGTTTAATTCTACGCACACATAGTCCGGGGTTCAGAGGAGGACACAGTATACCGTTCAACCAGCAAAAAGTAATCTTCCCTTGGGATAACGAAATAAAGAAAAAAAACTTCAATTATAGTCATACAATTATCAATAAAATACCAGGCAGGTAATATATGAACAGGTATAATGAGCCTAATTGGATACAACTCAGCATTACGCTACAGTACGTTACTTATTGCAGCACTAAATTTCAGTTCCAGCCAGAATTAAATTCTATTTTTTTAATCAGACTTTTATTGTTTTAGTTAAACACAGTCAGCGATCTTATCGCTTGTAGCCATCTCTTTCACTGAAGGAAAAGTAAGATAAAAAGGGGGTGGTTGTTACTGTCTATGGTGTGCATGAAAAATTCAAATTCGAGCACGCTTGTAAAAGTTACATAAACATTTATTTCGTCAGCCGTTTCATTGAATGCGTATACTGTCTTGGTTACTGATTACTTAGGAAGTCGTTGAATAGGCTCCGAACCCAGGTTGGTTGGAGCAGGGCAAACTAATTCAGGAGGAGATCTATTAATGATCTCAGCCTGGAATGCATTTGCATTGTGTGCCATCCTTTGTGGGACTGCACTACATTTGTAGTGCAGTCCCACAAAGGATGGGATCATTCACCTGCCCTAAAAACAGCACACTTAAAGATCTGATGGACGCTACTGATAATGCGATTCTCGTATCCAAGCTCTGAGCGAACACAATTTAGATTGCCATCGACTCGCTGTGAAGAAGAATATCATGACCGATAGGCCAAGACTAATATTGATGTTCTTGTAATAACCCAAACCTCTGATGATGTCTTCACGGCCGAATTTCGGCCACGGCGGCCATTCTCAATGGAGATTAGCCAATTGCGCAGGACATATTATAGTGCGCAAGTGTGCACTAACACTGGGGCACTTTCTATTCCATCACTCTCATGATCCGATGGGACGCCTAGCGACACGACCGGAAAGAGGTGAGGTACAGGACCGACGGCTTTACGTGCTCTCCGAGGCACGAGGGTGTAATACCGACAACTTCCAGACTTCGGGCTGATACTGAGAAATTTCTTTTTACGGAAATATCCCGAAATCACTTTTTGGTCCGACCCGGGATTTGAACCCAGGACCTTTTCCGCGGATTTTCTGCGGATGAACACGCTACCACTAGACCAACGAGGCAAACCACAACCCAAACTACAACCCTAACGGAATGCTCTACGTGCTCTCTGCACCACCGAAAATAGTATTGTAACTTACTAGATCTCAAAAGAACTCTTAGGTTTCTACAAATATTAAATCACTACGACCCCGCCGGTACAGTCTATCCAAACAGATCGCATACACAACTCGAATAAACTGTTCTCACATTATCATCATCATTACAACTGCAAAAGTGCACTACTGGGGCTCTACCGGCTAAGTCGCCGAACATCGTTTTCGTGAATGGCGTTCAAATAAATATAGGTTAAAAATGACTTAATCAATCGTTAAATCGGGTTCCATGAGCTCATGTGACGTCATAAATGGTCCGGAATCGATTGTCAACGTTGAAGCCGATTTAACGATTGATTAAGTCATTTTTAACCTTTATTTATATGAACGCCATTCACGAAAACGATGTTCGGCGACTTAGCCGGTAGAGCCACTGGACAAGCCTTCCCAAGAGTCATCTTGGAGGAATATGCCATAATCGCCACGCTTGGCAGACGAATTGGAAATCGCAGTAAGATGCGCATAGTACTTGGAAAGAATCTGCTGCCCATCCTCTGGTAGGTATTCCCTCGGGTTGACTTCTACGCCTCCTACGGGATGAGATGGGGTGATGATATTCTGATATTAGACGCCGTCACCACACAGCTGACATAACCCATACCCAAATTGAAAAAATCTTATTCCTTTCGATATAATCACAAATATGTACAGCAGAAAAACGAACAAATATCCATCTAGAATGTATCCATATTCCATATTATTCTGGGAACATATTTTTCAAGCAAAACAGATATTGTAAATCACGGTAATGAAGCCATCTATTTGCGAAATAAACGTATTTTCTCGTCTGTTTTTTTCTCATTTTTTCTTTCTATTCTATGATATGATATTACTATACTAATATTATAAATGTGAAAGTTTGTGTTGGATTGTTTAGATGATTGTTAGTCAATCACGTACAAATCGAATAACCCTTTTCAGCATCCCGGTTTAAGGTGAAATTTTAATTAACTACTTGGGTGAACGCCCTGAACATAATGTCCTTTTTTTTTATTCTTGTATGATCGGGACTTTGAGTCAATCTTTGACTATATCAGTCCTGTTGATCTTACAACATACTCTAAACACAATACAAGAAACACAAAATTAACAAGTTTACATTAATTAGTAAGTATCACAAGGCTAATTTACTTATGGCTTTATACAAAAATATTGCCTTCTCAGACAGAGGTGCAGACAGGATACTCAAAAAAACCCTACGTCCAAGACATTTTCTGTATATTTATCTTTAAAATACTTTCTTATCTTACATAATGTCCTGAAGAGTACTTTTTTCGTCATAAGAAATTTTTCAGTATCAGCCCGAAGTCTGGGAGTTGGCGGTATTACACCCCCGTGCCTCGGAAAGTATGTAAAGCCGTCGGTCCTGTTCCTGAACTCCTTCCGGTCGCGTCGCTAGTCGTCCCATCGGAACATGAGAGAGATGGATAGAAAGTGCCACTGTTTGCGTACATTTTATAATACTTTTCCCTATTAGTAGTTAAATTCACGTTTTCTCTTATTGATACAGGTATTTAGTAACCTTTCATATACTTGCAGTATATGAAAGGTTGGCGAAAAGAGTACACGTCGATTCGTATATTTTTCTGTATAAATATTAATCATCAAATTTTCTTCCAATAAGTATTTTTGGTAGGGGGGCTGTCCTTTTAGGCCTTTGTCTAGCAGTGGGCGTCTTACTTACTTATCGTATGGGCAGTGGTTACCCTAGTGTCAGAGTTGTTCAAGCCGCCCAGTAGGCCTATGACATGGCTTAACGACTGTTGCCTAGTGGCTATAGCCAGGACCGCCAGCTTAATGTGCCCTCACGACGCTCAGAAATTAAGCCACTTTGGCGGTCACCCATCAATGGACTGACCGCGAGCCTAGTCGTTTGACCTCGCCAATCACTTACAGACCGGTGAGAGCATCTGGCTATGAGCGCCTCACTCAGTTTAATATCGTGGCCAAATATTAAACTCAAAAACTCTTGGCTGAATTTCGCCGAAATTTTTTGGCTATTTTAAAATAACAGTGTGCAGTTGTTACATGATAAATTAATCTTGTCAATGAACCTATCAGGTCTAGCTGCGATAGTATTGAAAAACGGCGCGTTCACTTTGACATATGGCTGGGGAGAGCCTTGTTGGTGTTTTCCATTTTTTATAGAGGGTGATAGAATTTTTTGGCGAATGTTCCGCATGAAATTGGTCGGCGTAGCTTAACGGGGTGGAATTATTAAGTTTTATTTTATTATAACATTTTGTTTTATCTGTTCTATATATTTTACTAGTTCACTACATTTTTACACAAATATTTTTTTTTAATTTCACCGTAGCCTAGTTGGTAGTGCTCCTGCCTACGAAGCTGGTGGTCCTGGGTTCGAATCCCGGTAAGTGCAAATATTTGTGTGATGAGCACGAATATTTGTTTCTGAGTCACGGATGTTTTCTATGTATTTAAGTATTTATCTATCTACCTAAGTATGTATATCGTCGCCTGGTACCCATAGTACAAGCTTTGCTTAGTTTGGGGCTAGGATGATATGTTAAAATAATAATAATAATAATATGGACAAAATAGTTCATGTTTTACTGGTTAACTACAAAATTAGCTGTGTGGTGATGGCATAGAATATCATCACCCCATCACATCCCATGGGGGGCATAGAAATCGACCAAGGGAATACCTACCAGAGAACGGGCAGCAGCGTTTTTCTGTGAACTATGACCATCAAACTGCGATCGCCAACCCGTCTGCCAAGCGTGGCGATTATGGCATATCCCCCATTCTTTAGGGAGGCGTTTGTCCAACAGTACCTAGACGTACTTTTGCTGACATGATAAATATCCCAAACTGAGCATAGTAAATTTATTTTATAGAATTTCAACTTTATCACAAAAGTATAAGATTTACTTTTAATTGGGGAAATTTGACAGATTGAGGTAGCTTGATGTGCTGGCGTCTGTACTATGAAACCAGCTAACTGATATACAACATAATATACTACTTTTCTTTTTGTAAATACTAACTTGTATAGAGGTAGATACTTATACTCAGGCTCAGGACAAACAGACATGTTCATGTACTTAAACATCTGTCCTGTGTGAGAATCGAACCCACGATCTGTGGAGTGAAAAGCCAGTATCTACCAACCACGCCAATTTATTTTATTATTATTACCCACAAAAACTCCTTGAGGTTATATTTCTAACTATTATAGTTAAGTCAAAATAGCCGTTTTGTTCAAAATACCAACTTGTCGTTTTTCTGTTGTGGTTAAAGAAATTTATTTCTCAAAAGATCGTATTACATTCACTTAAAGAGAAAGAAAAATATTTACAATAATGTAACTTAATAAGTGCCTGCCAAGCGCAGCTAAACTTATTAATAAAAACTTACATGCTAAATGTTATTCTAGTAATAAAATAAAAACATATTACATACTTAATACCTAAAAAACTTAAAATATTTTACAATTGCAAGTATTGAGGGTAAACTCTGGTAAACTATAATCACATGACGCGAGGATACCTAATGCAGCGCGGCGTTGCGCTGCGTACCTAAGCTAATAAAGCTGTTAATCCCTAATAATCCCTATACATGCATAACTGGGACAAGTGGCTATAACTCTCCTGAGGGCTGCGGTGGCAGTAAGAGAAGTGTCCTGCGGCCACGTGTAAGCAGCTCTAGGTAGACTGCGATCTGTGTGCGGGGTAGTCGCTGTGCCAGAATGGCAGGAGTTGGCAACTCGGGAGGGCAAACTAGAGCCCTATCAGGGTACATGTCCCTAGGACCTAGGCGTAAAAGGGGGGCACCAGCATACCCGCATTCCAAGGACTCTCTCCATCAGGCGCCAGAAGAAGTCCACGGCAGGTTAGATTTCGTCGGTGCGAGTGCGACATACCCACCCGCAGACACTTTTTGTGGCACGTAAGGCCCTGCCTTATCTAAAAAGAATAAAGGTGCCATTAATAAATAATTTGGTGACTAAACTTTTTTATTTATTTTTATTTTTTATTTTATTTATTAATATCAGGTTTACCCACAGCTTGTGCATACAATATATATCTTATGAATAATTTATTAAAACATTGTTAGCTTAAACCTTAGATACTTTCTCACTCAGTAAAAGGATATCTACTCAAAGGTCTCTTTTAGGTTTCTTTCCACTCCTTTACAAACTTGGATACTAATAAATATAAACATTAAAGTCCTTCGGTTCCTATTTCAATACAATGTTGGCTTTCAAAGACTGCGAGCTTCATTTCCGAAGGTAATATCAAGACTAACCGAAGTTCTTTCGACTTTTACTAACGTTGCAAAGAAAGTCTGAGTGTTTATTCGAATTACATCCTTTGGTGGATTATGTTTTCAGCTTTTTCTCTACTAATATTAATATAATAAAACCTTATTAATAATGTGTGGTGACGGCATAGAATATCATCACCGCATCTCATCCCGTGGGTGGCATAAAAATCATCCGAGGGAATACCTACCAGAGAACGGGCAGCAGCGTTTTTCTGTGAACTATTTATTTATTTTATTTGGGACAAAAAACAGTTACACGTTACAATTAGTACAGTTTTTCATAATTACATTTGTTTAACGTATAACCCACACTATTGTCCACATGTTAAATAATTAATATTAGGTGGAGCGTGACGGAAGGTTAATATAATTGGTAGAAAAAAAACAAAATATATTACAAAATAAAATTAAGGAAGTTGCGATAAGTATTACGAAATATTAGATGCAGTGTCAGCTAGCAAATTTTTAGACATTTTTTTTTAATTTTGATTAAGAAAGTGCAAAGATGTCAATATCGACGAAGTGTGAGTTATAAATTTCGACAAGACGGCGCAGGGGTGCACGCTCTCCGGCGTTAGTTCTGCACCGGGGAGTGTAGAAAATACAGCGGGCGCGCACTCCGCGCCGTATTACTGTTCTAGGTACTACATAACATAACTTATTACACAGACTAGTACAATCATATTTGTTATTGCATATGCCGTATAACATAATGACTTGAAGAACTATGACCATCAAACTGCCATCGCCAACCCGTCTGCCGTTCGTGGCGATTATGGCATATCCTCCCATTCTTTGGGGAGGCTTTTGTCCAGCAGTGTCCGTACTTTGGCTAACATGATGAATATAATATCTTAGGACATTATGTGAATAATGTCCTAAGATAGACACGGTCATCTGATCCCAAACTAAGCAGAGCTTATACTATGGACACCATATAACTGATATACTACATATACTACTTTTTTTTTGTAAATAAAAAGTATGGTAAATAAAAATGAAAAGTATGGTAAATGCTAAAGTATGGTGTCATCTTATGGGGTAATAGTACTGACGCGCCTACTTTATTTACCATACAGAAAAAGCTTATTCGAATCATAGCTAATATACAAGAAATCGATAGTTGTAAACCTCACTTTAGGGAACTGAAGATTTTGACCTTACCTTGTATTTATATATACGAAATTTGTAAGTTTGTACGTATACATCCCGAATTATACACCAAAAGAGAAGACATACGGAATAGATTTACTCTAAGACACAAAAAACAAAGACTTCCAACATCACGGCTTAAAATGCATTCATCAAGTGCATATGTAATGTCAATAAAAATATATAATAAACTACCGGAACAAATTAAGAATATAAATAAATATGAAATGTTTAGTAATAAATTAAAGCAATTTCTAATACACAAAACCTACTATAATATAAACGAATACATGAATGATAAACTATGACTGGAACTCCAACAGATGTTAAATATTTGATTAAATTACTGTTACATTCACTTTGACATTCACGCATTTTAAATAAACAATCGTATTTATTATCTCAATTATTATAAGTTATGTATATTATATGAAGTGACCCCAGACATTAATATTGTATAAATTTTAATTATAATCTAAATATATTAAGTTGGTTTGAGTTCTTATGTTTTAGATGCAATTATGTAATTTTAATGTTTAATTTAATAAAATAAACAAAACGTCACGTCATATTTTCACTCCGGTTTTAATATCATTATTTTATTTATTGGGTGTGGCAGCGACTGAAAGCAGCTGATCTTTGGAATTCCCTGGCCGTGCGGTGCCTGGACGCGTGTTGGCGGCTGCAGTGACCGTCGGTGCCCAAATAATACCAAAATAAGCTCAGTAAACACCATTTGAATTCTAAATGACAAGCGTGATCTGTTGCTGGGCAACAGTGTAACATGCGGTTGCTAAGAGCGACATCCACTGTCCACTGCTGCACTGCCGCGCAATTGGTTCCACTTACGCCTCAAGATCCAGGCCACCAATCAAATTACATGTCTGCGCAGAGCTCGAAAAAAATAATTATCCTCCGTGCAGTTTGCGCAGCACAGTTGACAACAGTGTGCCAAAAAGACTTTTTAATTTATTTTCTATAATGTACTTTTTAAAACTAGTTTAGTTACTCGTATATATATGTCGCAATCTGCGGGTCTGTCCTATAGTGGTCATAGGAACAGTAATGATGTCGGGCTAATTCAGTGCCCACATTGCTCTCAGGCGCGCTTTTTTAAGGGTCAGCATGGCCTAAATGTGCATATTGGTAAGACTCATAAATCTCCTACCAATTCAGTGCATTTAGGCCAACCTGACCTTACATTACCTATAATGCAGTCGCAGTCCGATTCCTCTCCTTTCTGGCAAAGACTTTCGAATCTAAAATTAACTACACCTGTTGTTAAGCGTATTCCCCGAGGAGCACGCATAATAGCAGCTCAAAATTTATCCTACAGAATACAAAAAGTTTTAAATGAAAATTCCGAGCTCGCCTGGGAGCAACTGCTGTCTTTTTCTTTCAAAACTCTCCATGTTTCAGGAAATCAAACATCTCTGACATCAGCCATAAAAAAAAACTGTACAACCCAACAATACCATTGCAGTGAATCTGATCACCAAGCAAAAAACCACCATGGTGCTAAAATTGGACTTCTACATTCACAAAACATATTCAGTAAAATAGAATCCAAAGTAAGCGATGGAGATTTACGAGGGGCAGCACAACTTCTTTTTACCAAAGATGTCATTGCTCCTGACACGCCAGAAACCTTGACGGCCCTTATTGATAAACATCCACGTTCGGATCAGCCTCTCTTACCAACACCTTCCTCATCTCATCGCCCTGTCAATGCTCTTCAGGTAACAGAAAAGAACGTCAGAGCAGCAGTAATGTCTTTTAAGAATGGTTCCGCCGGGGGTCTTGACGCTCTTACTCCCCAACATTTAAAAGACCTCTTGTTTGGTGCCCCTGGTGATGCTGGTCGAGCCCTTCTTAAAGAAATTACTGCACTTATTAATTTCATGCTTCAGGGAAAAGTACTTGCACAAATGTCACCTATCCCATACGGCGCCAATTTATGCGCTCTTAAAAAACGAGATGGCGGTATTAGACCTATAGCCGTGGGTTGCTTGTATAGGAGAATTGCTTCTAAGATCTGCTGCAAATATATCCGCACAAATCTCACAGAAAAATTTCAACCCATCCAGTTGGGATTTGGAAGTAAGGGAGGCTGTGAGGCAGCCGTGCATACTCTTCGTTCATTCATCACGCACAATGGTGGTGAGGTGATCTTAAAGGTGGATGTTAAAAACGCTTTTAACTCTGTTGACAGAACCACTCTTTTGACTGAAATTCAAAATTTTATACCGGAAACCTACGACTATCTGTGGCAATGTTATGGTTTTGACTCTAAATTATTATATAGATCTCACCTTGTGAACTCTTGCTCTGGATGTCAACAGGGTGACCCACTCGGACCTGCCATTTTCAGTCTTGCCATTCACCCTATAATTTCGACACTAAATTCTAAATTAAACATGTGGTATTTAGATGACGGAACCTTAGGTGGCGATGCTTGTACTGTACTACATGACTTGGAAACTTTAATAGACAGATTTCACACGATAGGTTTAGATCTAAATTTTTCAAAATGCGAACTGTTTCTTTTAGATACTCTCACTGCCGAAAAAAAACAAGATATAATTGATAAATTTTCTATTATGGCTCCAAATTTAAAGATCATAAACAAACAGTCGCTTCGCCTCTTAGGCGCACCGATTCTGGAAGTCTCATTCCCAACTTTTATTGAAGAACAACGCAACAAATTTGAAGAAAATTCGGTACGTTTGACTAAAATTCATTCTCACATTGCTTTTCATATCATTCGGTTTTGTCTTTTTGTACCTAAATTTACATATGTTCTTCGTTGTTGCCCTCTTTGGAATCATGGTAGTCTTTTGACAATTTTAGACAACTCTATCAAAAACATTTTGACCCAAATTCTAAATTGTTCACTTTCGGAAAATGCTTGGCTTCAGGCCTCTCTTCCGATACGTTTCGGAGGTCTAGGCATTCGCAAAATTTCAAGTGTTGCTCTGCCTGCATTTTTGTCTTCTGTCTATGCTATTAACGGTCTATTTCGCAAGATAATTTCCCCATCTATCGTTAATACACCGTTGGTAGGCATGGATGGTGCCAGAGACGCGTGTCAGTCGCTGTAGGTCTTCATCTGGGCATCTCCAGGACAGAGCCCCATAATTGTCACTGCGGGGTTGAGGTAGACCGTTTAGGTCACCATGGCCTATCTTGCCGCCGCAGTGCAGGGAGGCTTTCACGCCACGCTGCCATTAATGACGTCATTCGTCGGGCGCTTGCCACCGTTCACGTGCCGGCTCTTTTAGAGCCTAACGGTATCTCTCGTGACGATGGCAAGAGGCCCGATGGTATGACGTTGATCCCTTGGAGCCGTGGGAGACCTCTGGTATGGGACGCAACTTGTGTGGATACACTGGCTCCCTCCCACCTTCAAGTAAAATCGCGTTCAGGCGGTGCTGTAGCGGAGGCTGCTGAGAACTCGAAACGGAGTAAATATGCTGCCATAGGTGATGGCTATATATTTATTCCGTTTGGGGTCGAAACAATGGGTCCCTGGGGCCCAGAAGCACGGTCCTTTGTCAAGGAGTTGTCCAAACGACTTATAGAGCACTCTGGTGATCAAAGAGCTGGCACGTACCTCGGCCAACGCATAAGCCTTGCGATCCAAAGAGGTAACGTCGCTAGCTTTTTGGGCACCTTACCGGCAGATGGTGACTTGAAAGCGGTTTTTTATCTATAAGTTATTCTTTTATTTGTAATTTAGTATTTTTATTTTAAGTTTATAATGATAGTTTTAGTTTGTACGTAGTTTTAATCTATTTCCAATATCTTTGTTAGTATAGTTTTAATTTATTTATTACAGTACCCATGGTAAAGACTACAGAGTAAACGTTTCTTGTCATGTATGTATATTTAATGTAATTACTCTAAACTTATGTTGTTGTGCCCTTACAGGGTCCATAACTGTACCTAAGCTTTAAGCCTATTGTTAACACCTTCACTCACATTATGGTATGCAAATAAATGAATATGAATGTGAATAAATACATATTTATATAATTACATATATAGACTCAGGACAAACAGATATCTTCCTGCACACAAATATCTGTCCTGGGTGAGAATCGAACCCACTACCTGCGGCGTGCAAAGCATACCAACCACAACCATATTTATTGAAATGTGTTCCTATTTCAAAAAATAATATATATATATATATATATATATATATATAAATACTCCTAATGCGCGTATTTTAATACTGGTTTGAAGAGCAAAACTAGTATTAAGGTTTTATACTAGGCGGAAATAGAGGAGATATCTGGCTGCAAGGGCAGTAAAGTATACAGGAAATTGGAAAATGCCTTTGGCACGACATCGTTTACATATACTAAAGACCAAATAGAGTTAAGATTTCCATCGTTTAATATTGAGACGTCAAAAACAATAGTAAAGGACTTCTTTCAAATTATGTTGAATATATGCTTATGTTTAGAAATAGATACAGAAACTGTAAATATAAGTTGAATCCTGTAAGTGACACGAACACTTTATCAATACATCGCCGAAAAATTTAACGTATTTTTATAAAGTACGTACCACGTTTTTAAGCGAAATAATTTATATACTTACTTACTAAAAATAGTAATCAAACATCTAACCCAACTAAGCGAAGCTTGTACTATGGACACTGGAAAACGGATAGAAATACTTATTTACCTTTTTTGTAAATATACATAGGTATACATACAATACACAGAAAACACCCGACCAAGATAAGTAGACATGTTTCTAAACATAAATATGTGGGTATAGTCGTATTGTTTAATGACATAGTTTTTTCTTAAAATAAAATTGAAATGTATTGAAATAGATGCAGCTTTCCGTATTTAATTACAGTTAAAATCAGTTTTCTTTAGATATATACATACAATACACAGAAAACACCTAGCCCAAGACAAATATACATGTTCCTGAACACAAATATTTGCATGTAGTCGTATTGTTTAAAGACACAACTATTATTCCTTAAAATAAAATTGAAATGTTTGGAAATAGATGCTGTATTCAGTATTCCATTACTTCATTAAACATATGTAAGCCCCACTCCACAAAATTGAATACTGCTGCTGAAAGAAAACTCTTAATTAAAAATAGATCACCTCTGCAAATAATTTCCGCTACGATCACTGCTTTAACATTTTTCTGAACTTTAATTATACCATCGATGACCAAAATAACTACGTTAAATGTAAATGACAGGGTATTTACCACTTAAATGGACGGGCTAATTAGCAATCTCAATTTAAAAGAAACATCTTTTTACTTTATTTTCTTTGGAGAGCTATTTTTAACGAAATTACCAGTTAACGTAATTAAGGGCAAGCAAGACCATTGCGTTGAGAATTAAAGAATAACATTTTTCAATGTTGAGAAAACAGAAAATTAAACAATTGCGAAGGGAAAAATAAACGTTCGAGGGAGCGAAAAATTTGCTTTAAAATTTTTCATTCGTTTCGGGTTAAAAGAGATTTTATCGAGTGCAAAAATATAGTCTCGCAAATTTTAATATACAGGCTGGCCGAGGAGTTGACGTTCAAAAGCAAAATTTAAATACTTTATGCTGAGGAGTATCCGTATTACCCCCATGTATGTTCTACGATTTTGCGTAGTTTTTGAGATAGATTTTTTTCGTAAATTTCACCTAACATCAGTTATCGATTTTTTTTCTCGTTTTGTTGAACATTTCTGGTTCAGTTTTTTTGTGATAATTAATTAGCATAATTTAAACTAACACCCTAAAAAGTATGGTTCATCTAATCATTTCAGTACTGACTTAGAATTTATTTGAAAGTTCAAAATTAGGGTATTAGCTCAGGACTCATAATTTTTTAAAGTATAAAAAAAATAATAATTGTGGAACTTACATGGGGATGATTTGGATACTCTTCACCATAAAGTATCTAAATTTTGCGTTTGAACGGCAACTCCTCGGCCACCCTGTATAAAACTTTACTTTTGTCACAACTAGGAGGTATAAAATAATTGCACGCGGGTGACGTTGTAGATAAGGTGCTCTCTTTATTACTACGCGATTCTTGTTCGATTTCCATACAGGAGCTTTTTTTATTAGTATTTCTTTCTTTCAAAATACCTAATTAGAAATAAGTATTAAGTATAGCATTTGTAATCCACTGAGGTTTATCATTTATTTATTTTTGTGTGTAGTTGTTCTGAGTGGCCTTTGTGTTCGTGAATTGGATGTTTTTAAAGTTTCCGGCGATACAGAGATTAATTTGCTTAGTGTTTCGGTTGTCTTAAAAAAAATGCACATAAAATATAAGTTACTAATTGTGCTTCTGACGGTCACCGCAGCCTAGATGGTAGTGCTCCTGCCTACGAAGCTGGTGGTCCTGGGTTCGAATCCCGGTAAGTACAAATATTTCGTCCCCGTAGTTGGAAAACTAAATAAGTCCGATTTTGGCGATTTTGACTTTTTCCTATTTTCAAAACAACTAAAACATGCCGCATATTTGAGCCTTACAGGCATTTTCATATCTAATTCCGTTCCAAAGATATAGCCATTTCTGTCAGACAGGTCATGACAGATGGAATAATAAATATCCTCAGACAAACATAATTTTTTTAAAGGAAAAGTAAATAACTCAGTAAATAAATCAATAACTCTGGAAAATGACAAGATGAATGTCGAATAAGTTAAATAACTTGAGTTGTTGAATTTTTCCTCAACTTAAAAATTCTTTTATAAAACTAACTTAGTTCGAGGAAAACTAAATAACTCTATTTATTTAATTCTGCTATTCAGAATTCTGATATAACGTATCTAATTTATAAATATTTGATGTTATTTATTTCTTCTATAACAAGATAAAGATTAATTATAAGATGCTAGGCAAATAAAATCAAATAACTTAAGTTGTCATCAGAGGAAATCAGAGGGTCAAGTGCCATTTCGGGTATCAAACCAATGCCACCTTCAACAGATGAAGAATCTTTTCCTGATTCTGGATCTACATGGATTCCGGACACAGAAGAAGAAAATAAAAACGAAACTTAGTTCTTTAATAGACATCAATATTTCATTGGATAAGAAGAAAAAAAGAGTAAAGAGATTTGAATGAATAAACCCCATTTTGTCGATAGATTCTGAAGATGAAACAAGTAATATTATAACAACTCGAGCTATTATTGAAACCCTTATTGAACAAGTCTCACCGGGTTACCCTGAAAAAGAATCATGGAACACAATATTTCGCTGAGACAACAGGTTCAGAAATAGAAACTGAAAATAAGGAAATAGAAACCGGGGTGCTAAAAACCCCCAGCAGACGCCGTTTTACCAAAACCGATAACCTCTGACCCTGGCAACATATAACACTCGCATCAACATATAATACTGCGGACCGACGAGAAGATCATCGAACTGGAGGAGGAACTGAGCAGGTTACATTGGGATATCATAAGATTGTCTCAAGTCTGAAGAGAGGGGGAGGGCACGATAATCCTAAAATCCGGGAACCTGTTCTATTTCCGGAACCAACGGCGACCAACTGTCCCAAGGTGGTGTCTCCTTGGGACAAACACTTGGGACAACGTAGAGAAAATCGAGAGTGTGTCGACTAGGGTGGCGTATCTTATTCTCAGAATTACCAAGTGGTATTCTTTGAAGGTAATACAGGTATACGCGCCGACTTCGACGAACTCCGACGATGAGGTTGATGATATATCAAGAGCCATACATAGCTCTAAAACTGTGGTGTTTTGTGGACTTTGACGCGAAGCTGGGCAAACGATTCGGTAATGAGCTGAGAGTGGGGCAATTTGGAACTGGAGAACGGAACCCCCGGGGCCAAATATTGGCCGACTTCATGGAGAAGGAGGAACTCTTAATGATGAATTCCTTATTCAGAAAGTCGGATCACCGCAAATGGACCTGGGTGAACCCCGATGGTAAAACCAAAAATGAGATAGACTTTATCTTGTCGATGAGACGACAAATGTTCAATGCGAATAAAACCGGCAGCGATCACAGACTGGTGAGAGGCTCATTGAACCTTAATGTCAAGTTGCAGAGGTCCCGACTGAGAAAGTCTACGCTACGATCTTTACCTATCCACGTCCAAAACCCAGAACCATTTCAGCTCTAATTGCAAAACCGTTTCGAATGCGTAGCACTAGGTAATCTAATCTTATAGGTACTTTACAAAACAAATAATAGACGGACACAAATTACATCCAGGCTCAGAACAACTATTTATGGGTCACACAAATAGCTGTCCGGGATTCAAACCCGCGACACGCAGCGGCGAGGCGACTGTCTCAGCCACCACGCCACACATGTCCGCAGTCAAGTGGACTCATACTACGACAAGCTTGTAGAAGCTGTCCATACGGCTGGGTCTAAATTCTTCAAGGCCCGCTGTACAAACAGAACTAAATAGATCTCTGACTTTACCCTGCAACTTATGGAAGAAAGACGGATAATGGTTCTGAACTCCTCAGATGATGCTACCAGATACCGGCGGCTCAACAGACAGATCTCAAAGTCTTTGACTCGCCACACGCGTCAATTTAATAAAATTAGTATTAAAGAGACCATCAACCGGAACAAAGGCTCTAAAGTGCCTAGGATCCCAGAGCACGACTAACCCATCATTACACCGAAGACACCCTGGAAGTCAGCCTGTACGGGATTAGAATGGCTCTCAGACAACATAAGAACAACAACGCGCTTGGTGAGGATGTAGTTACAGCAGAGCTTCTGAAAGCGGGTGGTACACCAATCCTACGGGCTCATCAGAACTTATTTAACTCCGTCATATTAGATGGTCAAACTAACAACAACTCCACAAGCATGGCACAGAAGTGTGGTGGTGCTCTTCTTCAAAAAGGGTGACAAAACCCTATTGAAGAATTATAGACCGACACTGCTGAGCCATGTTTACAAGTTGCTTTCGAGGGTCATTACGAATCGTCTCGCACGCAGGTTTGATGACTTCCAGCCTCCCGAACAAACTGGTTTCCGAAAAGGCTTTAGCACTATAGACCACATACATACGCTGGGACAAGTTGTGTAGAAGACCGAAAAGTATAACAAGCCACTGTGTTTAGCGTTTGTGTACTATGAGCAAGCCTTCGATTGTATAGAAACCTGGGCCGTGCTCAGGTCTCTCCAAAGGTGCCAAACCGACTACCGGTATATCGAGGTGTTAAAGTGTTTGTATGAAAACGCCACTATGTCAGTGTGACACCAGGACTACAATTCGAAACCTATCCACTTACAGCGAGGCGTGAGACAGGGAGATGTTATATTCCTGAAACCGTTCACCACTGCATTGGGAGATGTCTTCAAGCTTCTGGACTGGAAAGGCTTTAGCAATGTCAATGGCGAGTACATCACTCACCATCGATTTTCCAATGAGCAGTCATAGCTGAGACCATGGAAAATCTCGGTACAATGCTCGATGACCTCAGCAGAGTTTCTCAACAAGTGGGTCTGAAAATGAACATGAATAAGACGAAAATCGTTGTATCCACTCAATTGAAGGTTAGAGACTAGGACATACCATTCAACAAGGTAGGTCCAACTTCGAGAAGGAGATCAATTGTAGAATACAACTCGGGTGGGCAGCGTTCGGGAAGCTACGTAACATTTTCTCTTCCAAAATACCGCAGTTTCTCATGTCGGAAGTCTTCAACCAGTGTGTGTTGCCAGTGATGACTTACGGAACAGAGACGTGGTCGCTCACTATGGGCCTTATTAGAAAGCTCAAGGTCACCCAAAGAGCAATGGAGAGGGCTATACTCGAAGTTTCCCTGCGGGATCGAATCAGAAGTTTCAAAATCCGCAGGCGAACCAAAGTCATCGACATAGCCCGAAGAATTGCAAAACTGAAGTGGCAGTGGGCGACATAGTTTGTAGACCCGACGGCTGTTGGGGCAAAAAGGTTCTCAAGAGGCGACCACGAACTGGAAGAGGTGAGCGCATGGGCAGGCCCCCTATAAGATGGGCCGATGATCTTGTGCGGGTGGCTGGGTGCGAATAGCGCAAGACCGGCAATTGTGGAGTTCGGCTGATATGATAATGATGATGATGTTTATTTTTTAAGGTTGTGGCATGATAAGTATCAGATAACAATACACCTTTTCTAAACTTTTCCATTTATTCCTTAATATAACTTTATTAATATCATAATACAGTTTTTATTTCATATGCGACCAACAAGAGTTAAAAAAATATCAAAGGAATAATAACATATAAAGCCACTAAATTTTACATTTAAAAATATTTCGAGTGTGATAAATTCAATAACTGCACTTATTTCACCAAATTTGACTCTACCACATGTATTTAGCTTGTAGGAAAACTAAATAAGTAGCCGAAATAAGTAGCTAATTGCAGTTACGTTATAAAAACAGTTGTGGCAAAATTAAACAACTTTATTTTTTATTTGTTATTTAGTTATAGTTAAAGATAGAGTTCAGTTTGTTAAAGTATAATGTGAAAGGTTATCTGGTCCACAAAATATAAAATTGCCGACGCCAAAATTGTCTCACATTTTCTTACAAATGTACATTAACTAAAAAAAAAACACTAAATCGCGTTTATCTCAGAACTACAAAATCAGAGTTATTTAGTTTTCCAACTACGGGGACGAATTTGTGTGATGAACACCAATATTTGTTTCTGAGTCATGGATGTTTTCTATGTATTTAAGTATTTATCTATCTATCTTCTATCTACTCTATAAAAATAAGTCGGGTTTTCCTTCCTGACGCTATAACTCCAGAACGCACGAACCGATTTCCACGGTTTTGCATTCGTTGGAAAGGTCTCGGGATCCGTGAGGTTTATAGCAAAGAAAATTTATAAAATTTGACGCGGGTAACACCGCGGGGCACAGCTAGTATAAGTATGTATATCGTCGCCTGGTACCCATAGTACAAGCTTTGCTTAGTTTGGGGCAAGGATGATCTGTGGGAATTGTCCCTAGAAATTATTATTATTATTCTTAAGGCCCGTATGTGGTACATAAATAATAGTTACAGTTGAAAGATGTTTTCGGGAATTTAAATGAAATAATGCTTTTGTCTAGCACACCTTTTCAGAAATCATCAGAAATCTTTCACAAACGGTATTTATCTTGTCCAAATTTTATGGATATAAATAACAAAATAGCTTTATACAGGTCCACTGCATTTTCATTGTCAGTAAACAAAGAATTATGAAAGAAGCCGAGACTCACAAAAGATTTTCTTATGTAGGCCACGGCCTCTCAGTCTGCTTATTTGCACCGATTTATAAAACAAACTTGCCTCTTTTTTAGTTTTTTTCTGGGATGAATGCCGATTTGTTTAGTCAACCAAATATTTTGTGTATACTAAGTGACCAAGTATGTACACAAAACATTTTCGTAATAAGTATATATCATTCCTCAGAAAACGAGGTCCTGGGTTCAAATCCCGGGTGGGTCCAAAAAGTGAATTTGTGCTGTTAATTAATGTTTTTTTTCTCGTAAAAAGAAATTTCTCAGTATCAGCCCGAAGTCTGGAAGTTGGCGGTGTTACACCCCCGTGCCTCGAAGAGCACGTAAAGCCGTCTGTACCTGACCTCTTTCCGATCGTGTCGCTAGTCGTCCCATCGGATCATGAGAGTGATGGAATAGAAAGTGCCCCTGTGTATACGATTAGTGAGTATGTGATGATGATGTCTTCTCGGCCGAATTTCAGCCACGGCGGCCATGTGTGCGCAAACACACTTGTGCACTATAATATGTCCTGCCCAATTGGCTAATCTCCATTGAGAATGGCCGCCGTGGCCGAAATTCGGCTGAAAAGACATCATCACAACATAGGTACTCACTAATCGTATGGACAGTGGTTACCCTAGTGTCAGAGTTGTTTCAGCCGCCCAGTAGGCCTCTGACATAGCTTAACGACTTTTGCCTAATGGCTACAACCAGGACCGACAGCTTAAAGTGGCCTCTGAAGCTGGGAGACGCACAACAATCAAGCCACTTTGGCGGTCAGCGATCTATGGAATAACCGCGAGCTTAGTTGCTTGATCTCCAGTCACTTAGAGAGCATCTGGCTATAAACGCGTCTGATTTTAATGCTTGATACTTACATGGCTGCTGCTTTATCCAAGATATTGTGTGCCCCGCGGATTTACCCGCATTAAACTTTATAAATTATAGCCTATGTATTATTCGAATATATAAGCTATATTACTACAAAGTTTCATCAAAATCCGCTCAGTAGTTGTTGCATGAAGAAGTAGCAAACATACACACTCACATACTCACAAACTTTCGTTAAAATCTTAGCGTGATTATAAATCCAATTTATTCTGATTTATTATGCTTTACGCGCCCGTAAAATTAAATTTAACCCCGAAATAAGCTTGCTATATTATCATGCTGCTATTTTCTAAAATTTTCTTCAACAACACGCACATAATCTTGAGATGAGGGACATCAAATTTTCTTTTATCCAACCCCAATCTGGTTTCGTAGGTACTAAAACAATTGTGCGTATCTCTTCAAAACTTAAACGTGCTTGTACAGAAATTTATTTAGATAAGTTAGACATGAATAAACATTAGCTTAGAATTTATGTCATGCAATTCCTGGAAAAAATACCTATTTCTATCTTGCAAAGTAAGTATCAGACAATATGTAACAGTAAGTAACAGAAATATAATAGGGTGATGTTTTTTGTTTTAGTTTTTTTTTAATTAGTATTTTTATGTTCCTGCATTAATTTTAATGTTGTTTCTTAGTGTTTAAGTTGCATTAGAAATATTGTTTTAAGGTATGGTTTTATTTAATTGTGTTCAGTATAGTGTTTTTAGGGACAAATTTTCATGAATATTGTATCTACCTATCTGTAGAAATTTAACTTTAATTCAATTCTTGAAATTGAGGTCTTCTTTTTACCCGACTGCGGGACGCAAAGGGTAATGTGTTTATCAGGCTATGTATGTATGTATGTTCCTTTGAAGCACTATACAGACCAAACGCCTGGACCGATTTTAATGATTCGCACGTCAATCGATTCCTTTCAGTCCGGAAAGTGTCACTAAAGACATGACGTTAGTGAAAATTCAATATGGCGACTACTGGACGCCATATTGTGAAAAATTAAAAAATTTAAGTCAACAAATAATGTCATGTGGGGTATCGTTGAATAGGTATTTAAAAAACATTTTTAGTTTTCTTTCAACATTTTTCGATTTGACCGGCCGTTTAGGAGCTATATCGATTTAAAGTTGCGTAACAACTATTCTCACATATAGGTTTTAATACAGTAGAAAATTACGATGAAAAGACGAAAACTTCGTATGACTGTGCGTGTGAGTGTTGATGGACATATACTGAAGTATCTATTAGGTATATTGGACTACCTAAAGTATCTAACGTCTAACACGGTCGCCCATCTCCAACTTCAAACGATTTAGTACTTAACTTCACTTGAAAAACTATACATAGGTATACCTACCGAAATCGAATTGTTTTAAATGCAATGACAAAGATATAAAGAACAAAGTCCCTTTGGTTGGTGTGAGAATCGAACTATCAACAACCGAATTTTATGCGCTTTATGGACAAGGTAAAATTTAAAGAAAAATGTTACCTTTAATATTATGTTGGGGAGTAACTGTACACAAGTTGCAAGGGACAACTTTGAATTGAGCCGTTGTCGATCTCAGTTCGTGCATTTTAATTTTGAATTGAATCGAATTTTTCATAAAGCCAGGTTAAGTCTTAAGATGGTTTAATTATTAGTACTCTGTACCACCGCAAGCCACTAAACAATCCTCATGATATCAAATATCTCAATGAAATCACGAGATTGCGAAATTTGCAGTCATATAACAATAACAATGACTGACTTATCTCTCAGCTTAAAGAGCTGCTTGTATTAACGTGATATTTGGCCCGGATGTTTATTTATTCATTATCATATCACAGATTAAAAAATATAGATTAAAAAGAAAACAGTAAAAATAAAAAAAAAATTTAATAAATAAAAAACCCAACTGCGTAAATAATGATCCAAACTACGTACATAGACAAAGAACTGAAAAGAAAAAAACAAGCACATAGATGGCGGGTGGTCTAAAATTATATAATGTACTATTGAAGAAAATAAAATATATTCTAATAATGTAACATAACAACTGAACAGTCGGGATCCATTAGTCGACAGCCAATCTAATTTGTCAATGGATATGGGAATATATACCAGAGAATGGGCAGCAGCGTTCTCATGAGTACCAATATCTACCTTACTGCGATTGCCAACCCGTTTGCCAAGCGTGGCTATTATGGCAGATCCCCTCAAATGAAGGACACAAACCGCAGTCCCCAGTCTCCGGTAGCCCTGCTATTCCCAGCCGTGGTTACGGCAGGGCAGGGGGTGCTAAGAATCCCCGGCAGATTCCGTGTTGCCAAAACCGACGACCTCTGGCCCTGGCAACACACGCACACTGCGGACCGACGAGAAGATGATCGAACTGGAGGAAGAATTGAGGAGGTTTCATTGGGACATAATAGGATTATCTGAAGTTCGAAGAGAGGGGGAGGACACTATAATCCTGACATCCGGGAATCTGCTCTATTTCCGGGAGGGCAACCAACTGTCCCAAGGTGGTGTTGGGTTCATAGTATACAAGTCCCTCGTCCACAACATAGTGAAAATCGGGAGTGTGTCGACTAGGGTTGCGTACCTTATACTCAGAATTACCAAGTGGTATTCGTTGAAGGTCATACAGGTTTACGCGCCGACTTCGACGATGAAGTTGAGGTCATGTATGAGGATATTTCTAGAGCCATACATACCTCGAACTCTTATTTCACTGTGGTCATGGGGGACTTTAACGCGAAGCTGGTTAAACGATTCGGGAATGAGCTGAGAGTGGGGCAATTTGTAACTGGAGACCGGAACCCCCGGGGCCAAATGTTGGCCGACTTCATGGAGAAGGAGGGACTCTTTATGATGAACTCCTCTTCCAAGAAGCCGGAAAACCGCAAATGGACCTGGGTAAGCCCCGATGGTAAAAAAAAACGGGATAGACTTTATCTTGTCGACGAGTAGACAGATGTTCAATGACGTCTCAGTAATCAATACGGTTAAAACCGGGAGCGATTACCGACTGGTGAGAGGCTCATTGAACCTAAATGTCAAGCTCCAGAGGTTCCGACTGATAAAGTCTACGCTCCGACCTTTACCCATCTACATCCAAAACCCTGAACCCTTTCAACTCGAACTGCAAAACCGTTTCGAATGCCTAGTACATTGCGAGGAAGTGGACTCATACCACGACAGGCTCGTAGAAGCTGTCCATACGGCTGGGTCTAAGGTCTTCAAGGCCCACCGTACAAACAGAACCAAAAAGATCTCTGACTATACCTTGCAGCTTATGGACGAAAGACGGAAAATGGTTCTGACATCCTCTGATGATGCTACCAGATACGGGCAGGTCAACAGACAGATCTTAAAGTCTTTGACTCGCGACACGCGTCAATTTAATACAAATTGTATTAAAGAAGCTATAGAGCGGAATAAAGGCTCTAAAGTGTTTGCAAGAGAACTATCTGTTGGACTGAGGCAACTGACGAAGCTGAAGACTGAGGATGGCAGAATCGTCACGTCTAGACCTGAGTTGCTGGGAGACATCGAGAGGTTCTACGGACAGCTGTATACGAAAACCCAGTCACCTGTCGATAGTTGTGCCTCAGATACCAGAGCACGACTAACTCAACACTTACCGACGACATCCCGGACGTCAGCCTGTGCGAGATTAGAATGGCTCTCGAACAGCTTAAAGTTGATAATTTCAAATATTTAGGGCATATAGTGACGGTTGGTCTCGAAGATCATGCTGACATAGAACGGGAACGGAGGGCGCTGTCGCGAATGGCGAACATGTTGGGTCACAGGTTTGCACGATGTTCGGTCGCAGTAAAAATAACGCTTTTCAGAGCATACTGCACCTCGTTGTACACCTGTTCCCTATGGGCTACTTATTCGCAAAGGATCTACAGTGCCCTCCGCGTTCAGTATAATAACGCTTTTAAGGGAGTGTTGAGGCTGCCCCCCTTCTGCAGCGCCTCGGGCATGTTCGCGGATGCGCGCACTGATTGTTTTCACGCTACGATGCGTGAAAGGTGCGCCTCCCTGGTGCGCAGAGTCCGGGCCAGCTCTAACACTGTCCTGATGATGATCGCGGATCTATTAGATTGCCCCTATATCCAGCACTGCTCTCAGAGGCAAGTCATAAAGTGTGGGATATAGGCGTAATTTCAATCTTTCTAAATATAGCGTTATTTAATTTAATTATATGTACAAATATTTATTAATCAATCAGTATCGTGTGTGTTATTATTTTTATTTTTATTATGTTATTTCTAATTATTAATTTTGTTTTTGTATTTTATTATGTTTGTATTTTCTGCCTATGGGTCGCAATTAGTTACCCGAAATAAACATATTTTATTTTATTTATTTATTAAGAACAACAAGGCGCCTGGTGATGATGGAGTTACGGCAGAGCTTCTGAAGGCGGGTGGTACACCAATCCTACGGGCCCTTCAGAAGTTATTTAACTCCGTCATACTAGAAGGTCAAACGCCACAAGCATGGCACAGGGGTGTGGTGGTGCTCTTCTTCAAAAAGGGCGATAAAACCCTCTTGAAGAATTACATTGAGAAAGGTCAGTCAAAGGTTTTGTTGCTGTCTCATACCATTTCAGGCAGCACTCCTTCCCAGCTTCTGCAACATCACTATGGTTGGAGCTTGGGTTGTAAAAGATCTTTGCTGCTTCCTGAATAATTTCCGAATTTAAATACAATTTACAGAAACCCACCTTGCTTCTTCTAAACGTTGCTGATGTTGTATCGTAGCCGGTAAATGAGTGTAAGAAGAGGATGTGTTCATATCCATGCTATTGCATATCATTTCTTGTCATTCATTCATTCATCGTCATTTTTCAGTTTTAGCCAGTAAGGTTGCGTTTCCTACAGTGAGCATTGAGCGAAAAGCAATCTTCATGATGTTTTTCGGTTACGGTTAAGAATAACTTTATTTCTCATAAAGAATTGTATAGGTACATAATTCAATTACTGAGAAACAATTTTTAAAACTAAGATTAATAATTATGGCGCACAAAGGTACGTATATAAATTAACAAAAACAATATTCTTAAGAACAAAATAAATGTGGGTAAATAAATATCATAACCGGTAAGAAACTCAAGTCAAGTTAACCAAGCACAACATGGATGTACGTATACGAATTTTACTGGATGTGGCATTGATGGCATAGTTCGTTATCACCAAGTTATTGTAAAATTATGATTTGTTATTATAAAAGTATTTTATTTTTAGTTAATTATTTATATTTGAGGTGTATATATATATATATATATATATATATATATATATATATATATGTATTATACATGGTTTCTAAAACATTTTAAGTATTGAATTTTATTTTTAATCTAAATTTTTTTATTTTTTAAATTAAGTTATTACTTATGTATATTTTAATTATTTTTTTTATTCACTTATTTGTATGTATTTATTGTGTACATTTTTAGTAGCTTTTTGAACCGGGCAAAACTTTTATCTTCTTTTATTACTGATGGTATTTTATTATAAATTGTAATACCCTCATACTCCAAATTTCTTTTTCCATAGTTGGTTCTAGGAGGGTGGGTCACCAAGTAACTAGCCCGTCTTAAGTTAATCTTTCGAGTTTGTTGTTTTGTAACAAACTTTATGTTAGAGTGGATTTCCTTATTTAATATTTTACGTATTAGAATACATGTGTAGTATATGTATGTTTGTTTTATATTCATAATTGTTTTTGTTTCTTCGTATATCTTTTCTGTAGATGTCCGAAGTTTATAGTTGAATAATATTTTAATTGACCTATTCTGAACTCGTTGAATTGGATCTATATTAGTCTTCGCTGCAGTACCCCAGATTTCAATGAGGTAGTCGATACGGTATAGCATTGTAAATGAGATACCGTACTTTTCTAGGAAGACAGTTAGTTATATTGCGTAGTGCCCCTCCGAGCCGAATTAGTCTAAGTTTAATGTTTTCTAAGTGTGGCTTCCAAGTAAGGTTATTATCTAAGATAAGACCGAGATATTTTTCTTTAGTTTTTCTTTCAAGTAATTGGCCGTCTATTTTAAGTTCAAAATTATCATTATTTTTTTTATTTTTGGCTGTGAAATGTTCACAGCCAAAAATAAAAAAAATAATGATAATTTTGAACTTAAAATAGACGGCCAATTACTTGGTTTTAGAGATATTAATTGTCAAAATATTTGACTGAAACCATTCACTTAACAGATTAAGATCATTCTGAGCGTTGGATATTATAGCTTCGACTGAGTGTCCAAAGTAAAAGAGACTTGTGTCATCTGCATATAGCGAGATATCTCCTTTTAGACCCAATTCACTGATACTGTTTATATAAATAAGGAACATGAGGGGGCCCAATATTGATCCCTGGGGGACGCCAAACTTCAGCAAACAAGGATTGCTCTCATACTCACCTATTTCAAGTGCTTTGCCTTTGACACCGCTGAGTTCTAGTTTTTATAATAATTTGTCATGACTGATGGTGTCAAAGGCTTTTTTAAGATCGATAAATATACCTAAAATAATTTGCTTTTGATCAATTTTATTTTTAATTTTGGTTACGAGGTCAATTGTAGCAGCGAGAGTATTTGATTGAGCTCTAAAACCATATTGTTTTTGGTAAAAGAAGCCTTTTGAGTTAAGGAATGTTTCTAATCGGCTATAAAGAATCTTTTCAAATACTTTTGAAATCACCGAAAGAACTGATATAGGGCGGTAATTACTCGGGTCAAATTGACTTCCAGATTTATGTATTGGTACAACTTTTGCAATGTTTAAACCATTGGGAAAAACACCCTGTGCCATACAATTGTTAATGCAGGCTGTTAGTTCCAGAGCAATAATGTCTTTAACACTTTTAATCGATTTTGTACTAATACCATCAATGCCAGATGCAGTATTACAGTCCAAATTTTTTATTATGGTACTAACTTCATTCGTAGTAGCCGGTTTAAGAAACTGTAATTCCGTTTTATCAGTAAGTTTACACTCTTCTATAGTTTGATTTCCTTTTGAGTTTTGGTAAATCATATTTGCTAGGGTTGAGCCAATAGTCGAGAAGTATGAGTTAAATCTTTCACATATTTCTTTTTGGTCCGTAATGATGCCAGCTGCCGTTTCAAGTTTTTCGGGTCCAGTTCTGTCATGCAGTTTGTTTTTCGCCAAATCGTTTATGAGTTGCCACATTTTTCTTGGTTTTCTTGAATTTTATTCAAATTTCTTTAAGTAATAGTCTCTTTTCGCTTTTCTTATGTTGTGTGATACTCTAGCTTTTATATGTTCGTACCCTGCTTTTAATTCCGTGTCTACTGCATTTGTTTTATGTTTTTGCCATCGTATGTTTTTGTTATTTATGTCTTCTAATAGTTCTTTTTTGATCCAGTCTTGCCGTGGAGGATTCACGAGTTTAATTTTTGTGATTCTGCATTTATTTAAACAAGATTTTAATTTATCTGCCAATTTCTCATACAGTGGTTCTTCACAATCTTTAGGATATTCATCTAGGCATCGATAAAATTTATTAAAGTCCACTGCGTTGTATTTCTGTTTTACTATCGGTGGTGGTTGGTATTGCTTTATTTCTAGAAATATTTGTTTATGATCAGACATTGAAGATTCCATCGTGACAAGATGAAAATTGTTTTCACTTAAGTTACAGGAAACATGATCTAACATTGTCTTGGTTGAGCTTGTTTCGCGGGTACAGTGTTTTGGACTTATTTTGTTTAGGATTTTGTAGTTGTTCTCTTTTAATGTATTCTTATACTTGCGGGTCGCTAAATCCGGATTGAGTAAGTCTAGGTTGTAATCGCCAAATACTATTGTTCGTTTCAAGTTGTGTAATTGTTGCGAGTATATCTCGAGGAAGTTGTCCATATTAATTTTATTGGGTTTATAGATAGCACCAATATTAAGAGATAATTTTTTCACGTGTACCCAGAGTATCATCCGTATCATCCACGCATTGTTCTCCAATGAAGTGATGTTTAAGATTGTTGTGCACAAATATTGACACTCCACCTCCTCTTTTATTTTGTCTATAATTGTAGTAATGGGTATACGAAGGTATCTGGAGCATCTTTGCCTCATCTTCACTCTTAATCCAGGTTTCCGAGAGTATAATAATATGTATAGTTACTTGTAACGAAGCTATAATACATCTAAGCTCATCGAATTTACCCGGTTTAACAATACTGCGGGCGTTGGCATAGAAAAATTTATGGGGTTTTTTTGTAAAAATAACTTCCGAGTAATTGTTGGTTATTTGATATGTGATCTTCTCCTTTGTTTGTTTTTTGGAATTTCCTTTGTTGTGAGTGTGGCCTGCGTTTCTCTAGGTGTGACTATCTTGGGTATTCCCTTGATATACTTGATGGTAAGATCACTTTCTCCGTTTGAGGTACGTTACTGAAGCTCTTCTTTTAAATTTTGAAAATATCTCCGTTGATATGGAGTCAGATCCGAAAATATTTTAATGAGTTCCTTGTCAACCTTATTCCTATTACGTAAGATACTTTTTGCTGTGTCTTCAGACGCGAAACATACTTTTATTGCACGTGTTTTCTCTGATTTATATTTTCCAAGACGAAATATTCGAGTAAGCTGGGGGCAGCCATTATGTATTAGCCCAGTTATTCGTAATATTTCTGCTCTATCATGTTCTTGCCGACTGGTTGTAGTATGATTCTGGGATTCAGGAATTCCAACAACTATAATATTTCTCGCTCGGAAGTTTCGTTCTTCGATTTCGGTAAAGATTTCGGCATGTGTGGTTATTCTTTGGATAGGAGATAATGGTAGGATATCTTTTAGGTTTTTGACGTCCGCTTCAAGGGCATTCACTTTCTTATCTGTATTTTCGGCACCAACAGCTAATTTTGAGAGTTGGTCTTTTAAATAATTATTTTCCAAAATAATATTTTGCATAGTGCAGCTAATATTACTGACTTCAGCTTTTATCGCAGCAACGTCTAAAGAGAGCTTATTAATACTTTCAGTTTGTTCATTCTTGGAAGTTTTTAACAACTGCATCATTTCGCACATTTGCTTTTTTATTTCAGCAATATCGGAAGTAATCCTTTCATTATTATCGGATATCTTCCGTATGTTACGACGAAAAGTAATCCGTGGTGTAGTGTCTATAATTAATATTTTCCCGCCTAAGCTCAGTTATCTGCTGTTACAAAAAAACGCGATATCTTACTGTTACCGCCCATACCTCGTGGAGGTACTCCCAGCTTATGTTAAAATAAATTTTGAGATAATTCGGGCATCAGGTAATGGTCACCACGCTGAATAACTCATCATCATCTTGTTCCAACTAATATGTTAGTGGGTTTGGTTTTCGCACTTAGTCCCGATGAGGACCATTGTATGTGAGCCATGACGGCCTTCACTCCATCCAGCACACCTCCCTCCAGAAGCATATCAGGTCTCCTAAACTTCTCAAGGCATCTGTAAGAGTTCTGCTGAATAACTTAAATTTTCTATATTTCTGGAGCGTGTAGCTCATAAACGAATGTAAATATGAAAAAGTATATGCGATCAAAGTAATAGTGAATTTTGTAAGCTTTGATTATACCTTAGAATATTTTTTGATAAAACGCACCTTTTTAAAGATATTAGCAAAAAACCTAAAATTAAGGTCTTTGTCCCCCTCCCCCCTCCTCTCTCCGCCTCATCTCCTAGACGTCAGGACTTTTAGTATGTTTTCCCTCTAAGTACTCTGAACAAGTTTCTGAAAATATCCCTTAGGTTTCCGCTCACGCACTCTATACCCTCCTTTGAGTCATTCCTTAATCGAACTAATAACAGTTGATCGTTATTGTGACTGGAAATTGAAAATTTCCCTTGTACCCTGAAACACAGAATTAGATTCCATAGTGCACGGGTTGTCTTTAAAAAAAACTAACTGTGATTTATTTAATTAATTATATTATTTGTGTAAAATTTGACATATAACAATCACACATTTCGCATGTTGTTTATGAGTAAAATTGATGAGACTAACCTAATAGTAAGACCACCACTGTACTCTATTTTAAGTGAAATAAATAAATGAATGAATAATATTTAATAACTAAATCTAGATAATGAATAATAAAAATATTAAAAAAATACATAAATATTAAGAACAAAAATTATAATATATAATGTGGTTAACTTATTTTTGAAACTAGCTAGGAACTCATAACTAAAAAGTACAAAATAAAAAATTATTTAATAAATAAAAAACCCAACTGCGTAAATAATGATCCAAACTACGTACATAGTCAAAGAACTGAAAAGAAAAAACAAGCACATAGATGGCTGGTGGTCTAAAATTATATAATGTACTATTGAATGAATACTATTGATGAAAATAAAATATATTCTAATAATGGAACATAACAACTGAACAGTCGGGATCCATTAGTCGACAGCCAATCTAATTTGTCAATGGATCCCGACTGTTCAGTTGTTATGTTCCTTTATTAGAATATATTTTATTTTCATCAATAGTATTCATTGTTTTTGTTTTATTTTCGTCAATAGTATTCATTGTGTTTGATTATGTCAAGTCAGAGACAATCACATCATATCTGATCCACTCTTCCACGGAGTATATAATTCTGTCTAACAATACTTTCTTTAATATTCGTTTGAACCTTATTAGTAAAAGTTGTTGAATGATTGATGATCATCACCCCATCTCATCCCATGGGGGGTCTAGAAATTGACCCGAGGGAATATCTACCAGAGGACAGGCAGCAGCTCTACAATACAATGCTCATCTTATGCGATCCCCGAGGTTTTTGTCCAGCAGAAGACTTCTTACAGCTGATCTGATGAAAATACTACAACGTCTATGTGGCTTGCTTAATTAGGTAGATAACTTCTCGTAATTACCATGTGGAAAGAATTACGCTGGAAACACATTTATTAGACGTTCATGTAGAAAATACACATACAACTACTGGAAGACGTGGACATATTTGCTTTGTCTCTGGATAATTTCAAGGAGAAAGTGGGTGACATCATTTATAAGGTTTCTTCTAGATTTTTAAATACCTATTTTTTTTTTATCCTGGGACATAATTTACTCACTACCGTCTGATCCCAAACTAAGCAGAGCTTGTACTATGGAAACCAGATAACTGATATACTACATATACTAGTTTTCTTTTGTAAATACATACTTAGGTATATAGATAAATTACATCCAGACACAGGACAAATAGACATGTTCATGCACACAAATATCTGTCCTGGGTGGGAATCGAACCCACGATCTCCAACGTGAAAAGCAAGCATTTGCCAACCACGCCAACAGGCCCGTCAAAATTGTATTGGTTAAATACCGATGCAATAGACATTTCTTCTCTAACAACGTTTAGCTTATGTAGTTGGTTTGTATTTCTGTTTTTGTATTTGTGTAGACATTATTGCTTTTCATTTCTTCTGTTTATATCGTATTAAGTAAGTATTCGCCTTTTGTGTCATAGGTCTTATATTCGTTACTAATTAATGGAACTTTCTTATTGTAATTTGCTCTTATATTGTATTGTTCCCTGAATAAATAAATTAAAAAAAAAGTAATAATCAACGTACATTCGTACATACACGCCTGTTTCCCAGAGGGGAAGGCAGACACAACGGATTTCCATTTGCTACGATCTTTGCCAGATCTAGTGGCAACGAAATCTCATTTACAAAGAAAAGTTTAATTTTATAAACCATCTAAAAAGTACCAAATAATTTTAGCTACGCATGTGCAATCCGTGTGGATTCTGGCTTAAAAAGAATATACTTCGTGAGAACGTCTTCGATTTGGTCAGAGAATGTTGTAATAATGAAATATGTTAATTTCGTTTGTTTGATTTTTCATTACTGGGTCATAAACAAAACAGACAAAAAATATGTGTCTTTGATTAAAAATGTTATTACATACTTCATACATTTATATTTTTGTTTTAGTTAATTAACTGTTTATCTATATTAATAATTTAAGATACAATATCGTGATAATATTAGATTAACTTTAAAATATTGAAACTTAAGTGGGACTCAGGTCCCCTTCCGTGGATCGTGCCCAACCTAGGTTCATAAGTTTGCGTTAACTAAAAAAATACTTGGAAATAAGAGTGTGTATATATTTTCATATATGTTTATTACTAACATCTTAAAGTTCTTATTTTACGTTATTAAGAAAAATTAATACACAGTACAAATGCATTATAAGACTTAAACATGTTGTTACCTATTTCGCGACCCCTTCCGTGGTCCAATTAAATTGAATATTCAATATTTGTGAAATGGAACGCAGCCATAGTTTATTTATTTTGGTTGGCAGTATTGTCGAGCTGTCAGTTTGAGTAAAAGGTTTTAGTGATACAAGTTAACGCTCTGTGAAAATTTATTTGTAAAATTGTACAAACAAGTGTTATTTTACTTTTTTGGAAAAGATCGTTGCAACTTTTCTGTTCCATCCATATTTAGGTAAGTACTGGCATAAAAAATACAGTATCGATTGAACTTGGTGTAATATGGGAGGCTATTTGCAAAATCCAGGTGCGCCATATTGTAAACTCAATTTTTTTTGGTTTGAAAGACAATTTTAGTTTGTTTAACCCGTCCGTGGACAAACTTTTCGGTGGACACAATGTCCACGGAAAAGACCACGTCCACAAAAGTGACCCCTATTCCAACTTATTCTTTTTATGACACAAATAAGATTTTTGGTTTAGCACTTATGCACCGCCCGCACTCCCGCATTGACGCTAAAGAGATGTTATAATTATGTATAACATTATGGTCTATTAAGATGCTTTTTTTTAATTATCTGTTTTGTTTACGCCTACTATTGCTCAAATTGGTATGTCATGTGGGTTATGATTTCTCTTTCAGATAATAATGCCTAGAACAAATAATATTAGGCATCTAACTGATGAAGAAAAGAAGATTAGGCGACGTGAACAAAAAAAATGAGTACGCGACGAGCGCGTGCAAAACTGAGCGATGCTGCTATTGAAGAGATACGCAAGAAAGATAGAGAAAGGTATTATAAGAAGAAAGAAAGAGGTGAAATTAAATGTATCTCCAGGAAATATAGCCACACCTGATGCTTCTACAGTATCATATAGATCAAGTCAAGTCACACCAGAAGAAGGAGTTTCCCAAAGTTTCCCTGCTCGTCCTGACAAAAGAGCGAGGCTTATTTCGGATTCCAATGATTCAGATACCAATGATTCCAATATTATATTTCCGCCGCGATATGTAAGACAAACGATTAATAATAGAGAAACAGATACAGAAGACGAAGAAGAAATGGTTTTCCCTCCTCAAAAACCTAAGAAACCGTTCATTAATCCTTACACGGACAGTGAAGATGAAGATTCTTTATTTTAAAGTTCTACGTGTGCACCAGCTTTTATTTTGTTTCTAGCTTTTATATTGAATTTTATATAAATATACCCCGCAAAAAAAGTTTCTGAATTTCTTTCACAAGGTTCTGCACTACCTTGTAAATACAATTTAGAAACCTTTTTTCCCGGTATATATTATAATAGTTATTTGTTATACAAGAATGCAAAGTTGCTTTTTAACCGCGTGCTCAATTTTGATATCCGAGCAAGCGAAGGGTTTTAGTATCCTGAGCATTAGCGAAGAAATCAAAAGAGCACAAGGTGAACAACGACGTTATAATAATTTTGCTAACGGAAAAGACGTAATTTCTGTGGACGTAAAAGTTTTATTTTATTTGATGATTATTTTGGATTGTTTATTTTATTTTTAATTATGAAGAAGTAAAGTACAACGTAATTGTTTTTGTAGCAAAGGTTACGAGATGTTAGCGTTTATTTTGTTGATTAAAATCTCTATTTTAGACTTTCCTGTGGATTATTTGGTATTTTCGGTGGACACTAAAAAACTAAAATGTTAGATATTCTCATGAAAATAAGGTGTTGATCTCTGATTTTGTGGACGGTGTAATTATTTTGCTATTTCCCATAATAAATGCTAATTTTTTGTAAAAAAGAAGACATTTTTATTTTTTTAAATTTTATATGCCTGTTTTGTTTATGACCCTACTATGTCTGTCAGTAATCAATGCGCAACCAAGCAGGTAACTTAACCAGTAGGTTATAATAATATGTATAAGATAGTTATTTGCATTATAATATTTGTCAAATACAAATTTAGTTCTGCTTTATCTATAACAATCTTCTGGCAGAATGGCGGCCTGTTTGTGTGGTTGGCAAATGCTTGCTTTTCACGTCGGAGGTCGTGGGCATGAACATGTCTGTTTGTCCTGACTCTGGGTGTAATTATCTATAAAAGTATAAAATTACCAAAGAAAAGTAGTATATCAGTTATCTGGATTCCATTGTACAAGCTCTGCTTAGTTTGGGATCAGATGGCCGTGTGTAAATAATGTCCCAGCATATTATTATTATTAATTTTGGCCATAGCAGTGAATCTTTATGATAGCTTTTTTTGTATCTCGGACTCGCACCGATTAAACCTAACCTGCCGTGGACTTCTCTTGACGCCTATTGGGAGGAGACCCGGGAACGCGGATATGCTGCTCCGGTGCCCTCCTATTGCGCCATGTCCCAGATGGTCGGAACACGTACACTGGGAGAGCTCTGAATTGCCCTCCCCTATTACCGACTCTTGCCAGTCCGGCACAGTGACTGCACCACAAAGAGATCGGTGTCTTCCCAGAGCTGCTTGCACGTGGCGGCAGTAGAGGACACTTCTCATTCTGCCACCGCAGCCCCGAGGGGAGTTGGGATATCGGCTACCGCCCCGGCGCATCCTTCATCTACATAATAATATTCATAAGAGAGTTATTTGCATTATAATATTTGTCAAATATAAATTTAGTTCTGCTTTATCTATAACAACCTCCTGGCAGAATTTTGACTGTAGCAGCCAGCCTTAACGATAGGTAGCAATTGGCACGGGACGTATAAATATGCCGTGTGGCTTTGGCCCTAGAAAGAATAACAGGGACACCTCATACCTTCCCTTGGGTGTCGTAAAAAACGACTAAGGGATACACCGGTAGTCGGGTAGCTGCTGGGTACCTACTAACTTCCACTTAACTGCGTTCACCTACGTTCGAAGGCGTTGTTGGTAGATACGCTGCCTTTCACGCCGAAGGTCGTGGGTTCGATGCCCATCCGGGACAAATATTTGTATGCATGAACATGTCTGTTTTTCCTGAGTCTGGGTGTAATCTCTACTATATAAAAATAAGTCGGGTTTTCCTTCCTGACGCTATAACTCCAGAACGCACGAACCGATTTCCACGGTTTTGCATTCGTTGGAAAGGTCTCGGGCTCCGTGAGGTTTATAGCAAAGAAAATTTATAAAATTTAACGCGTGTAACACCGCGGGGTACAGCTAGTTATCTATATAAGTATGTAATTACAGAAAAAAATAGTATATGTAATATATCAGTTATCTGGTTTCCATAGTACAAGCTATGCTTAGTTTGGGATCAGATGGCCGTGTGTGAATAATGTCCCAGGATATTACTGGCATGCCAAGCGCGGCGACTACGGCAAATCCCTCCAAATGGCAAGTTTTTAGAAACCTTTGGGGAAGGCAGAAAGCTGATGATGGTGTATGTATAATAAATTGCACGTGTGTAGCAGCGGTTAAGACAGTCCCCTCGCCACTTGTGTTCCGGGTTCGTTTCCCACCCAGGGACTCTACCGGCTAAGTCGTCGAACTTTGATTTCTTAAATGCCGTTAAAATAAATAAAGTTTTAAAATTACTAAATCAATCGTTAAATCGGCTTCAACGTTAACAATCGTTACATCGTACATTTATGACGTCACATGTGCTCATGGAAGCCGATTTAACGAATGATTAAGTCATTTTTAACCTTTGTTTATTTGAACGCCATTTAAGAAATCGATTTTCGGTGACTTAGCCGGTAGAGCCCCAGGACAAATATATGTGTGCATGAACATGTCTGTTTATCGTGAGTCCTGTGTATGTATTTACAAAAGAAAAGTAGTATTATGTAGTATATCAGTTACCTTTTTTCCATAGTACAAGCTCTGCTTAGATTGGGATCAGATGGTCGTGGATAAATAATGTCCCAAGATGTTATCATACTAACATTATAAAAGCGAAAGTTTGTGAGTGTGTGAGTATGTATGTTTGTTACTTCTTCACGCAAAAACTACCGAACGGATTTTGATGAAACTTTGTTGTAATATAGCTTACATATCGGAATAAAACATAGGCTATACTTAATTTATAAAGTTCAACGCGGGAAAAGCAACGGCTGGTTATTAATAAAATAAAAAAAAACATGTGATTTCAGGTAAGATAGATGTAGGTAAATGTAGCAGTTGATGCTCCGAGTCGCTACTATAGCTGACCTCTCTTCGGTAATGTGCCTGTACTATCACGCCACGTGTGTAGTAGGTAATAGAGAGTGCATTTGCAATCAATCAATCATTTATTTGCTAGAATGTGGTTACAATAGCAGGTAGTAATACATACAATATAGAATCCAACACATTCTGCCGCTTAGGGCGTGCCAATTTAGTAACAATACAATAACATAACAATGAAACATTTACATTATTAATATTATATTTGAAATGTCCTGTCTTCTAAAAATTCTCCAGTATTATAATAATTTTCATTCAGAAGGAAGTCAAATAGTTTGTTTCTAAATTGCTTGTATGTCAATTTCTTATCTTTTGGCACATGGTTATATAATTTAATAGCCATACAGTAGGCGTTTTTCTTGAACAAATCTAATCTTATTCGAGGCAATTTCATTTGGTCTCTATGTTTGGATGTAGTGTCGTATTTTTTAAAAAGTTCTGAATGTCTTTTTGTAAATGTACACATTTTTTATATATAAACATGGTAGTGGCAATATTCTATGTTTTTTGAAGAGTAGTTTGCAGCTGGACACCCTTGCACCAGCCCAATTACATACCATAAAGTGCAAAACTGAAATGTCTTCAACATAAACTCAATCTTATGCTAAACACTGACCTAAACTGGTATTTACATTAACCGTTGACCCCAAACTGCGAAACAGCCAAAGTTCACATTCGCAAAAACTTTCGCTATTGAGGTCTCTTGGCGTGTGGGCGAGAATTTAACTGACATTTAAGTGGCCGTGAACGATTTATGTTCAAAACTCAAGAATAACTTCCTTTATGAATAGAATTAACAAATTTATTGTAATTATTTGGGGTATCGTCGTTTTTGTTGTTTTCATTTGTTGTTGTTGTAAAATAAATCTTATTGTAAATTATTTCCTACAGTCCGTGTACCTAAATATCTATATGTACCTAGAAATAATTATAAATTAATTATATATTACTACAAATATGTTCTGACTATTTACAAGCGCTTTTTTGAAGTCTACGTGAATAAAAACCTTTTTTATTTATTATTTATTTATTTTTCGTTCGTTTGAGTGCTTAGTATCAATGCTTGCATTTCACAGGCACAGTTGCCGCAGGTCGTGGGTTCGATTCCCACCCAGGATAGATATTTGTGTGCATGAACATGCCTGTTTGTCCTGAGTCCGAGTGTAATTATCTATATGAGTATGTATTTACAAAAAAAGTAATATATGTATGTAATATATCTTTAGTTTAGTTATCTAGTTTCCATAGTAGAAGCTCTGCTTGGTTTGGAATCAGGTGGCCATATGTGAATAATATCCCAGGATATTATTATATTATTATTTTTGAACACAACCATATAAATGTTCTTCTACTTCGTGTAACATAAAATTATTTAACCTTGAATCTAATATATGCGTATGTTCATAATTTATTCGTTATAGCTCTTATTACGAGAGAATAGTGTTTAAAATTAGGTGTTAACTATACCATTACCTGATTAAGGGTTATAAAAGTTTAGGGGAAGGTTGGGATCATTGGACTAGCTCTTTAATTGGATCACCAAGGTATTTCCAAAATTGTGCAGGTAAAGAACATGTGTGGTTCTCCACCTCATTACTTCAATTAGGAGTTTTTTTTTTACTATAGTCTAAAACCCTAAGGGCCTATGCACACCACGTTTTTAAGCGCGCCGGTGCCGCGCGTTTGTGGCGATACACACGCGCGTTCGCATCGCGTTTTTATCGATACAAACAAAAACAAACTGCACTGTACGATAAAAAGCGCGCCGTCGACGCGCGTTTCTAAAACGCTGCGTGCATGGCCTATGCATGGGGAAGGTTCGGATCATTAGACTATATCTTTCATTGGATCACCAAGGTATTTCCAGAACAGTGCAAGTTAAGAACATGTGTGTTTCTCCACCTTTTATTGGCGATCATTACTTCAATAAGGAGTTAATTTTTTGACTATAGTCTAAAACCGCCGCACGTTAGCATCGCGTTTGTATCGATACAAACAAAAACAAACTGCACTGTACGATAAAAAGCGCGCTGTCGACGCGCGTTTCTAAAACGTGGTGTACATAGGCCCTAACATCTCTGATTTGCTTCAACAACACGTGTCAGCTGGGGTCACGTTTGTCCAGCTTACACTCAAAAAACAACTCATTGTAACGAAGTTGCGATTGGTTCAATGTTATGACTGAAATGTTTGATGGTTCCAATTATGCTTTAAAGTAGGGTTTACATAGAATTTCGATTACAACAATGATGAAGCTGGGGCTCTACCGGATAAGTAGCCGAACATCGATTTCTTAAATGGCGCTTAAATAAATATAGGTTAATAATGACTTCATCAATCGTTAAATCGGCTTCAACGTTGACAATCGATTCCCGACCATTTATGACGTCACATGTGGTCATGGAATCCGATTTAACGATTGATTCAGTCATTTTTAACCTATATTTATTTGAATGCCATTTAAAAAATCGATGTTCGGTGACTTAGCCGGTAGAGCCCCTGGAGACACACATTTAAAAAACACCAAAACCAGTCGAAATGAGTCCATGGCGACTCAATCACGTCGTGTACAATTTATACAAATAGGAGGCGGCCTGAAGGAATTAAAATAGTAACGACTGCCGCAAGCTTTTAAATTCTATTACAAATAAGTACCTTTTATTTGATATGGCAGGGGGATTGCATACGCATGCCACCCGCAAAAAGTGTCTGCGGGTGGGTATGACGGACTCGCACCGACTAAACCTACCCACCGTGGACTTCTCATGGCACCTGATGGGAGGGGCCCCGGGAACGCGGGTATGCTGCTCCGGTGCCCCCCTTTTGCGCCGTGACCCAAAAGTTCGGGACACACACCCTGGGAGGAATCTGAGTTGCCCTCCCCAATTGCCGACTCCTGCCAGTCCGGCACAGCGACTGTGCCACAAACAGTTCGCTGTCTTCCCGAAGCTGCTTGCATGGCGGCAGTAGAGGACGCTTCTCATACTGCCACCGCAGCTGCGAGGGGAGTTAGGCTAACGGCTGCCGCCGCCGCGCCGTCCCGACTCACTCCCGATCCCGCTCGGAAGCATCCTTCTGGAGTATAACTGCCTCACAGAAGGAGACAATGGCGTCCCATTTGGTGGAGTCACCCGCCAGCATAGCACATACGATTGCTGGTGGAGACAGATCCCGTCCGTCTCTGCGACCAGGTCTCGCTTCTGGGTCTCCCAGACTGGACACTCAGCGATTGTGTGTTGGGCCGAGTCCTGGTCACTACCGATATGGTGACAGTGTCGTCACTTCTCGAGATACTCACCGAAACATCCGTATCCGGTGAGCATCTGAGTCTGCCTGTAGGTTAGGTAGGTAGGATGTTTGCTTTTCACGCCGGAGGTGGTGGATGTGGTGGATTCCCACCCAGGACACATATTTATGTGCATGTACATGTCTGTTTGTCCTGAGTCTGGGTGTAATTATCTATGTAAGTATGTATTTACAAAAGAAAAGTAGTATATCAGTTATCTGGTTTCCATAGTACAAGCTCTGGTTAGTTTTGGGTCAGATGTCCGTGTGTAAATAATATCCCAGGATATTTTTTATTTTTTTGCTATTGCTGGAATCCAAACAGGGGTCTACCGGCTAAGTCGCCGAACATCGATTTATTAAATGGCGTTCAAATAAATTAGGTTAAAAATTACTTAATCAATCGTTAAATCGGCTTCAACGTTGACAATCGATTCCGGACCATTTATGACGCCACATGTGCTCATGGAAGCCGATTTAACGATTGATTAAGACATTTTTAACCTTTATTTATTTAAACGCCATTTAAGAAATCGATGTTCGGTGACTTAGCCGGTATAGCCCCAGGAGGACATTATTTATTTATTATTCGTCAATCACCATCATCCTCATCATATCAGCCGAAAGACGTTCACAGCTGGACAAAGGCTTCCCCCAAGGATCTCCACAATAGCCGGTCCTGCGCTGCCCGCATCTAACGGCTTACGAGATTGTCGGTCCACCTTGTAGGGTCACCTTTCTGCCCCATCGGCCGTCGGTTCTACGAGCTATATACCCTGCCCATTGCCACTTCAGTTTGCCCTTTATTCTTCAATGCCATGCGAGCTCTTATTGATGTCGACTTGCATTTTATCACTTCGACCGTGGACTTTTGATCAATGACTTTTATTGAATTTATATGTGATATTATTTGAAGCCTATTACACTGTATAAGGTCACAATACGATAGAATATATCTACTCTTTCAAAGCAAATGTTAATGAAAAGTTAATGAACATAAATTAAAATTTATAATAAAATAAAATAAAATAAAAAAGGTTTTTATTCACGTAGACTTTAAAAAGCGCTTGTAAATAGTCAGAACATGTTTGTAGTAATATAGTTGTATACATTAGATATTATTTCTAGTAACATAGATATTTAGGTACATCTTGTATGAAAACATTTATAAAATTTATTTTATTACAGAAATTATATTTAGCTAGCTCGTATCAAGTTATTGTCAAGAGATTATATTTAATTATCTAGTTTAAGTCTAATATTTTTACTACATATTGTCAATGGTTCTGTCTATATTAAAGTTACTATTATTATGACGGACCTTGTGTTAATAACAACGGTCGCGTTTTAATGCTACCACCGGATCCAATGCGCCCCAACTGAGAAGACCCAGCGAAACAAACTCAGTGGGTTCATCTACTACCGGTTTCAACACGACCCAGTTGAGACGGTCCGGCGAAACATACTCAAGCGGGCATGAACACGGGATTTGGTCCAATTAGAGTAATTATTTAGTAGGCAAACACAATATATGCTCGATCGGTTGTCTGAATGCTTATTATTTTAGATTATATTTAGGTATACAAAAGAAAAACTTCGAAACAATAACATTATTCATTTTGAGACAGAGTCAATAATTTTAAATTAAGTATATGATAGCAATCACTTACAGATAGTTCACGCAACACAGCAGATCAGTCATGTTTATATGGCTACAAGATCTCCAGCGAGCAATGTGCAGGTAGGAAGTGAGAGCCAGACGTCTTTGTCATCGATGTACTCTGTAGTGGTGTAATAACCCCTAGCCATAAGTACACGTTTAATATGTGTTTTAAAACTTGTGTCAGGCAGATCAGTAATTTGAGTAGGAAGCTTGTTATAAAACCTAATACAATTTCCTAAAAATGATTTATTAGTTTTGCTTACTCTAAAGCCTGGCATGGCTAGTTTGTTTTTATTCCTAGTATTTATATTATGCAGTTCACTTTTCTTTTTATAATTATGAATATTTTTTCTAACAAACATTATATTCTGATATATATATTCCGATGGCACAGTAAGTATATTTATTTCTTTAAACAAATTTCGCAAAGAATCGCGACTGCCTAAACCATAAATGGCTCTGACTGCTCTTTTCTGCAATACAAAAATAGTACCTATGTCAGCCGCCGAACCCCACAGCAGAATGCCATACGACATAATGCTATGAAAGTACGCAAAATACACTAATCTAGCAGTTTGTTCATATGACAATTGCCTTATTTTACAGACAGCATAGGAAGCCGAACTTAATTTACCTGCTAACTTTTCAATCTGAGGACCCCATTGCAATTTTGAATCAAGTGTCAATCCTAAAAATACGGTCGATGGGACTAAATCTAATATTTTCGCATTAAGTGCAACTGTTGGTACAATTTGAGTCACATTCGGCAATGAGAACCTGATGCATTTAGTTTTCCCTGCATTTAACAAGAGATTATTTGCCGAAAACCATTCTGATATAAAACTGAGTGTTTTATTATGCTCAATAAGATCTTTATCCTTTCTATTTACTTTAAATATGAGCGACGTATCATCAGCGAACAAAACTATGTCTGATACTTTCTCTACCAGATAAGGGAGATCATTTATATAAACTAGAAATAAAAATGGGCCCAATATAGATCCTTGGGGCACCCCCATTTTCACAGGATGACGTGCCAAAGTGACAGCGCCTATCGAAACCATCTGTTGTCGCTCCGATAAATAGGACATCACAAGATCAAGAGATGTGCCAGATATTTCATAGTACTTCAGTTTAACAACGAGCGTACGATGATCAACGCAATCGAAAGCCTTAGAGAGATCACAGAAAACTCCCAGCGCATCCTGTAATCCCTCCCAAGCCCCCAATATTGACCTAATTAATGTGCAACCTGCATCCTGAGTAGAGCGGCCCCTTGTAAACCCGAACTGCTTGTTATGCAATATATCATTCACGTTAAAGTGCGACAACATTTGGCTGAGCATCAGCTTTTCAAATATTTTACTTAAAGCTGGCAGTATTGAGATAGGCCTATAATTCGTGGCATTCTTTGAACAACCTGCCTTGAAAATGGGTATTATCTTACTTATTTTCATTAAATCGGGAAAGACACCATCACTTATACAGCCATTGAAGATGGCTGCAAGGATTGTAGCAATGTTTAGTATGATTGATTCAATTGCTTTAACAGACAGTCCCCACAAATCTTCTGTGCCTTTCCTTTTAATACTCTTAAAAGCTTTTATAATATCATCACTTGTTACGGATTTAAAACTAAAGTTAGGTACAGTTTGTTTTACGCTTTGATTTAAAAAGAGTTCAGCCACATCTGGTGATGATGCAAGACACTTAGTAATATCCACGGGTATATTTGCAAAAAAAGCAGCAAAAAAATTGGCAATGGTAAGCTTGTCTGAAACCAGTTCATCACCAATATTCAATACTAATGTTTGATCTCTTGATCTACTTTTACCAGTTTCAGTATTAATTATTTGCCAAGCTGATTTTATTTTATTATCAGATTTTTTAATTTTATCTCTTATATATAAAGATTTAGCTTGAATGCAAACCTTTTTAAAAATTTTTGAATAATTTCTAACATAATTAATAAAATTGACATCAGGGTTATAGGACCTTCTGTCATACAACTCATATAAAAAATCTCTACTCAGTCTAATGCCTTGAGTTGCCCAAGAACTAAATTTTATCTTATTACTGTCAACCGTTATGTTTTTTATTTTACAAACTTTATTAAATTCTTTGCAAATACAGTGGAATAATGTAGTGTACATATCGTTAGGGTTACTTTTGTTTGGCAATAGATGGCACAAACTATTCTCCAGGTTGTTACTGAACTTTCCCAAATTAGATTTTGTTAAAGGTCTAAAACTAATTTTTTGTTTATTTATATTTATCTCATTTTTTATCTTTACTATTTGGCATTTATGGTCAGAGCGAACACCAGCCACCAAACACTTCTCAGAGACATCAAAGTTGGTAATTATGTTATCAATGCAAGTAGCAGATGTGGGTGTGACTCTCGAGGCCTCAGAGAACAAGCATTTAAGGTTAAAGGACCGAAATACAGATAGAAATATGTTTATTTCAGGTGAATCTGCTAAAATGTTTATATTAAAATCACCACATACAAGATTTTTTTTTTTACTTTTCATTTTCCTAAGAATGTCTTCTATTGTTGCTGTAAAAAGCTTTAAATCGGATGCTGGTGGTCTATACACACATATTATACAATAAAACTGCGTCTCTACACATGCCACCTCACACACACGCTCAATAGATAGTTGGCATATATCTTTACGTTCTTTAAATTTAATTTGGTCTCGAAGTAGTGTCAGTACTCCACCACCCTCTGCCAAAACCCTATTATAAAAGCTGGCGACCCTATAGCCACAGACACTAAAAGCCATCTTGTGTGCCTTCAGCCATGTTTCTGTAAAACAAAGGATATCTATTTCATATTTTTCATTAAAAAGTTCTATGTCTAGAATTTTGCCAGAGAAGCGGTTTATATTTTGATGTGATAGAATTAGAAAGTTATCACACTTCTCTATTGTCATGCTTACATGTTTAAACTACTAACTAAATTGATTTTAATAACATTACTAAAAGATGGTATAAAAAGTGACTTCATCATACTACTTATGACTGAGTTAATATGTGCTGCTACTAAACTTGCAAGTATGTTCAAAAATTTTCTTGAGACAGTAACTGTACTCATGGTTACCCTACAAGAATCTATAAAAATATTTGTGTCCAAAAATATAAATTTATCACTATAATGGCTAACCAAAAACTGTAGGTGCATATTTAGCTTGTGGATATAATTATTTGTACTATCAGGCACATTGGACACATAAGGGAAGGCACACAATATTATCTTATTACAGTCTAATTCTAACATCTCAGTGAAACTATCTGTAATGTCTTTTTTCTTTAAGTTTTTACAATTTCCTACCATTAGAGTTATACATGATTTGTGATACGAAGAGAACAGAAGATAGGAACAGCACTGGGTCAACCTTGTACAGACGCCAGCACATCCATCTACCCCAATCTGTCAAATTTCTTTTATCGATTTTTTATGAAATTTGAAATATTGGGGTAGCTTGATGTGCTGGCGTCTGTATATATACGATTACAGATCGTATAACTGGTTCAAATCAACTGTGTACTTAATTGGGATCCCTTCTTTTCCCATAATGTTTTTTGTCCTATTATACTTCGGCATAACGATTTTGGCACAATTTGTTTTGGCATAATAATACTTTGGCATACTTTTTTTAGGCATACATTTTATGTTGGCATAATCATGTTAAAGACTAATTTGTTTTGGCATAAATTTGATTCCCATAACGTTAGTAGGCCTAATGACTATTAGCATAACGTTAGTAGGCCTAAAGACTTTTAGCATAACGTTAGTAGGCCTAATGGCTATTAGCATAATAATATTTAGGCATACAATTAATATAAATAACAAAAACAATGTTCATGCAAATGATTTATTATACATATACAATATACATTATAATTTATTATACATATACATTATATATATGACCCTCATTCCTTGGAGGATGGGGCGACCTTTAGTTTGGGACGCTACCTGTGTTGACACCCTTGCACCGTCTCATCTTCCCGGTTCCCAAAATAAGGCTGGCGCGGCGGCTGAATCGGCTGAAGCCCTCAAGAGGCGCAAATATAGTACACTCGATAGCGGTTACATATTTGTGCCTTTTGGGGTAGAAACATTAGGGCCGTGGGGACCAGCGGCCAAAATGATATATAAAGAATTAACCGCACGCCTTGTTGAGGCGACACGTTCCCAGAATGCTGGCTTATATTTCGCCCAACAAATAGGTATTGCCATACAGCGTGGTAATGCTGCCAGTATTCTGGGAACATTACCGATACAAGAATATTTAGAATATCTTTAACTTAATGCTTAGTTTTATAATAGAATTATTTTGTTAAAATTGTTTTAGTTAATTTATTATTATATTGAATTTAAAGGTAACAATTATAAATATACATGACATTTTACATTAGTTAACTTCAATCAGTTAACTTCTATTATGAGAAATAAATATGGCGGTTATTCCTCAGATAGAAGTTAACTGATTGAAATAGTAGTCCTTAATTATTTATTTTAGGTGTATATTTTTAGCAATTGCTTGTAAATATTCTAGTTTAGAAGGATACTCATCTTTTTTACTAATGATTTTTTCAATTTTTTGGGTTTCGTCCGTGTATTTTTTCTTTTTTTTTTGGTATAAGTGATGTTACGATATGCAGTTTATCTATTTCAATGGCTTGATGTCTTATTTCTTGAACTATCTTTTTTGCCAAAAAATAAAATCCAGTATGGTGTTTTCCCACAAAATGAGCAAATCTATTGTGCCATGCTTCTGCATGATTTTGTGTCCTGGGTATATTTTCCTTTACTAGTAAATACGTACTCCAGACTTTGGGTGGAAATGGTGGTGGTGAACTTGTAGTGCCCCATACATAATTCTGAGCAAACCAATTAGCTATAGTATCTGTAACAATCAAATAATATTGTTGGTTAAAAAAATTAATATGCTGTGCAACAAAAGTTAGTCACAGAACCGAATTGCTGCAAAACCGACTTCACGTAGTCTTGTTTGTCCTACCCCTAGAGTGTTATTTAAAATCGCGTAGGCGTGTAGGGGCGAGGCGGCCCGCGGGCTGAGGAGCAGGCGGCTGCTTGTTGGCCGGCTTCGCCGGCCAGCCTCAGCCGCGGCGGTGAGGGAAAGCCGTCTGCGACGATTAGCACGCGTGGGGCCGCCGGAGGGCCGCAGCGCCGGAGCCGTCACAGAAACCCTGCCTTTTTTTTCATTAGAGCAATATTGTATAAACGTGTATAGTGTCTAATATTCTAGGTGTTAATAATTATTTCACTGTTATACCTATAAAAATATGTTTTAATATTTTTATGCGTTATTTGTGCTTAACTTTTATGCTTTAGGATATTATGCTTAAAAAAGTTATGCTTTATAACTTTATACTTAAAAAAGTTATGCTTTAGAACTTTATGCTTAATAAGTTTATGCTTTAAAATATTATGCCTAATTATTATTATGGTTACAGACATAATGCTTAAAAAAATTATGCATGAGCTGTTATGCGTAATTATATTATGCGAAAATATAATTATGCCAAACAACATTATGCTAAGTTATATTATGTTTTAATCATATTTAATCGGCTTACACATTTAAATAAATGTTAGGTAATTTTGTTAAATATAGTTATCCTGGCTGCATTTGATAGATAGATAGACTAGTCTCGATTGTGCACTATAAATACATAATATACAAATCAAAACTGTCAAAATGGCGGACTTTAGTCCAAGCCAAACTCGACTGTTTCGAGCCAGGAAGGAGCACTGAGCTGGATACCACGCGCGATGTATTGAAAGCCAGACCACCTGCGGCGATCAATTACAATTATGACAATGGTGTGCTCACATGCCCGCAATGTGAGAGGATTTGTTCAAATAAAATTGGCTACATAAGGCACATGCGAAGCACACGAACGTCGGCTACAGTAGTAGAAGAAGCGGTCGCCGTGGCCGAGATCACAACATCAGCAAAATCACACAGTACAGGAGCATATCATTAAAATGTATACAATAAAAAGTTAATAAACTTATTGAGTAATTAAAATAATAATATATTCGTCATATATATGTTTGTAAAGTATTCGTTAGTCGTCTAGCGGAAGCGTGTTTAACTGCAGATTATGAGGTCCTGGGTTCAAATCCCGGGTCGGGCCAAAAAGTGATTTTAGGAATTTTCCTTAAAAATAAATTTCTCAGTATCAGCCCGAAGTCTGGAAGTTGGCGGTATTACACCCCCGTGCCTCGGACATCACGTAAAGCCGTCGGTTATGAACTGAACTCTTTCCGATCGTGTCGCTAGTCGTCCCATCGGATCACGAGAGTAATGGAATAGAAAGTGCCCCTATGTTTCCGCACACACTTGTGCACTATAATTATGTCCTGCGCAATTGGCTAGTCTCCATTGAGACTGGCCGCCGTGGCCGAAATTTGGTCGGGAGGACATCATCATATAGATAATTACATCCAGACTCAGGACAAATAGATATGTTCATGCACACAAATATCTGTCCTGGGTCGCATTGAACCCACGACCTGCCGCGTGAAAGGCAAGTATTTACCAACCACGCCAACTGGCGCGGCCTCTCAATTGTCAACGATATTTTTTATTACTAGTATATATATATATATATATATATATAAGATTGAAAAAGGAATGCTGAGAAAGAAGATTGACCAAAGAAGTATACCTGGCCTGTGTGAATGGAACAACCGGAAGGAGAAGACCTCATCGAACATTCTCTGACCAAATCGGAGACGTTCTCAAGAAAGGGAAGGTCAGAAGTACCCTAAGCCGGCGAGCATGTATGAAGAATATAATGACAGTAATCGAGGCAAAAGACGTATGTATTTATGTTATTATTACTAAAAGTCACTGTCTCGCAACCTAGATTCCAGTATTTTAAATAGGCAAGACAATAAAACATATAAATTAAGAATACATTCAAGCTCACGATACTTGCGAAACTAGAATTTATATATTTGTATTCTGATTATTCATGATGACAAATCGGTGTTTGGGGCGAAGCGCAACTCAACTTTGCACTTTACGTTAACAAAACTGTTGACACGAATGGTATTTTAAGTAGTTTTTTGGGATATTCTGTAACTTATCACCTTATAAAACACTTTTAAAACAAACCGGCTAAGTGCGAGTCATTATCTATAAAAACGAGCAAAACTTTCTCACGTTTGTTGTATGGGAGCCCCCTTAAATATTTATTTTATTTCTTAGTATTTGTTGTTATACAACAGAAATACATCATCTGTGATAATGTCAATTGTATAACTATCACGGTTCATGAGATACAGCCTGGTGACAGACGGATAGACAGACAGCGAAGTTTTAGTAATAGGGTCCCGTTTTACCCTTTCGGTACGAAACCCTAAAAAAACATTATCACTTTAATCTTCACAGCTCGCGATCTTTCAACTTCCCCATAAACTTTTTATATCTGCAAATTTAGAAATTAAGCTATCTATTTATCTTTTAATTGGATTTATCAAAACAATATTAATAAATTAAATTATCTAATAATAAATATGAATTAATATGGCGACAGAATAGATATTTTTACTAACATTATTTTAACTATTACATTATTAACTAATTTGTATCTATAAATTTAGCTATACCATACTTGAAATAACATGTTATCTCTCAAATTTGCAACGCCTGCAAAAGGCCGCTAAGTTCTAAGCACCACTATTAAGTAATAAGACCTGTTTGTACACTTAGTAAGCAAATAAATGATTTTGATTTGATTTTGATTAAATTTTTGTTCGTCATCATCATCATATCAGCCGAAATATCCCCTATCACCCGAAAAGTCGTCATCATCATATCAGCCGAAATATCCCCTATCACCCGAAAAGTCGTCATCATCATGTTACACAAGGTCCGTCATAATAATAATAGATACCTTAATAAAGACAGAACCATTGACAATATGTCGTAAAAATATTATACTTAAACTAGATAATTAAACATAATCTCTTGACAATAACTTTATACGAGCTAGCTAAATATCATTGCCATAATAAAATAAATTGTATAAATGTTTTCATACAATCAATACAATGTGTACCTAAATATCTATAGTACTAGAAATAATAATGTATACAACTATATTACTACAAACATTTTCTGACTATTTACAAGCGCTTTTTTAAAGTCTACGTGAATAAAAACCTTTTTTGTTTATTATTATTATTTTATTTTTTTTATTTAAAGACGTTCACTGCTGGACAAAGGCCTCCCCCAAAGATCTCCACGATTTCCGGTTTTGCGCTATCCGCAGTCCGGTTAAAGAGCCTCAATTCTCTATCCAGATCAACTACCCACCAACTTCCGAAGTATCAAAGTCAATCAAGGGCTCTACCGGCTAAGTCGCCGAACATCGATTTCTTAAATGGCGTTCAAATAAATAAAGGTTAAAATGACTTAATCAATCGTTAAATCGGCTACAACGTTGACAATCGATTCCGGACCATTTATGACGTCACATGTGCTCATGGAAGCCGATTTAACGATTGATTAAAACATTTTAAACTTTTATTTATTTGAACGCCATTTAAGAAATCGATGTTCGGCGACTTAGCCGGTAGAGCCCCAGGCCTGCGCCTGATATCTCCCTGGAGTCGAGTCCAATAATAAATAGTTTGTAATTATTTACAAAAGTTGACCTATGATGAGACTGCGGAGTTGTTTATTATTCTAAAATAAGTTAATTATAAATTTAAACTGTAAATGTTATGTCCATAAAATTTGTATAATTATATATTGCTTAAATAGTTTCAAAGTAGGTAGGTAGGTATACTTTTTAAGCCTTTAGAACGCTTGTGGTACAGTTTTAGCCTATTACAGGCACCAACTGACTGTAACTTGGCTTAGTAATCATTATTTTTTTACATAAATATAATTAAACTTGAATTTTTATACCATTATTCGCAATGCAAAGCGTTAATCTAATCTCAAAAATGGGGAATCATAAATTATATCGTCCGGCGAGTCTCGTACCAGCACCATCTACCTCCGGGGTAGGCGCTCTGCGTTAAGCTACGAACGATGCACACTGACAGATCAAATTTAGGATTCCCTTGCTAACACCCTTCCGGAGGATGTAGGTAATCCATTCGTATAGTAGTAATCCGTTCGTTTTCTAGAAACATGGCCTACTGATATGTTCACAGTTGCATGTGAAAGATCGTAATACCATATTGATAACACCTCCAAATTATTAAATTTGATTTTTTATAGAATTATTCGCAATACAAAGCGTTAATCTAATCTCAAAAAAAATTTAGATAAATATATAATTTTTGTACCCATTTTAATTTGAATTTTATATATGAAAATTATATAATATTCATAATTCTACATTATCTTATCTTTTTCATACAGGCTATAATAGAAAGATATAACAAAGGCAATCACAGTGAATACAGAATTACCAACATATATTTTTTATAAATATAAATCATTTTATTTTATACAAATAAGAGGACGGCAATCGAGCAAGTGGGTCATCTGATAGTAAGTGATCACCACTGCCCATGGACACTCGCCACACCAGAGGAGTCGCGGGTGCGCCTTTAAAAGTCGGCAAACAAGTGTTGTTGACACTTCCCCAACCCTGATGAGTTCCTTTTACTTAGACGCAGAACACAACATTAAGTTATTAATAATAATATCCTGGGATATTATATATAGTCGGCGATCTGATCACAAACACTAAGCAGAGCTTGTACTAAGGAAATCAGATAACCTATATACTAAATATACTACTTTTATTTTGTAAATACATACTTATATAGATAATTACACCCAGACTTGTTCGTGCACACAAATATCTATCCTGGGTGGGAATCGAACCCATGACCTCCGGCGTGAAAAGCAAGCATTTGCCAACCACGCCAACAGGCCAGTTATTATTTTAAAGAATGTATTCTGTAAGGTGCCCCCCTTTTGCGTCATCCGCACAAGAGGAGCACCGGAGCAGCATACCCACGTTCCCGGGGCTCCTCCCATCAGGCGCCAAAAGAAATCCACAGCAGGTTAGGATAAGGCGGTGCGAGTCCCACATACCCACCCGTAGACACTTTTTGCGGGTGGCATGCGTAGGCATTCCCCCTGCCTTAACAAAAAAAAATGGAGGTACTTTGTTTACTTTTGTTAACCTTGCTATTGACTCTTCAAACGTCTCAATTAATATATGGATTATTAACCTGAAATGTTCTAGTACAATAAAGTTATATTACCATAACGTAATGTTCTGCCAACTTGGTGCGAGAAGTGTTAGTCAATAATACTCGTTAATTAAATTGCTAATAAACATCGGATAACTGACAACTATTACGTTTAATAGCAAATCTGTGTCGATATTATATTATAACGATGAATAAATAATTTCTTCATGCGTATCAGAATCAAAATCAATCATTATTTATATGTAGTATATTAGATAAAGAAATACAAATTTAAATAATTAACTTAACTTGTAAGAAACAGAAAAGTATCAGCTAAATTAACTATAATAACTAAATACTATAACTAAGTTACAGGGAGTCGTAGAATTCCTCCGCATCGTCGGGAGGTAAGGTGCCCAGAAGGCTGGCTGCATTGCCACGCTGTATGGCAATCTGATTCTTTGACCCAAAAAAAGGCCAGCTCTATTACATAGGTATTCGTTTTAATCTAGAAAAAGATATGTTGCCTATCTTGTCTATGGTACAAGACAAATAAAGACTACAGCTTACAGCGAAGTACAGACGCCATCACATGAAGCTACCCTAATCTGTCAAATTTCCCAAATTGAAAGTGAATCTTATGCTTAAGTGGTAAAGGTGAAAATCTATAAAGAAATTTGACAGATTGGGGTAGCTGGATTTGCTGGCGTCTGTACTTTCCAAAAAATACCAAATATTTACAAATAGTCACGCCTGTCTCCCCGAGGAGTAGGCAGAGACAACGGATTTGCATTTTTCACGATCTTTTCACACATCTTTTGCTTTGTTTACTGTCACTCTATTCATGCTTGCCGGTTTAGGGTACTTCTGACCTGGCCTACCAAACATTAAATCTAGGAAAATGTACGCTGCCTAAATAAGATAAGATAAATATACTTCATTGTAAACCATTATACATAATAGTTACAGGATCTCAAATAATAGAAAAAAGGTACAATAGGCGGTCTTGTCGCTTACAGCGATCTATTCCAGACAACCTTCAGTTGGACTATAATGTATGGAATTAGGAATAGGTGTAGTCTATGGTGTAAAAATATAGAATATGAATATAGAATATGATTAAGTTAAACTAAGATTGACGGTCACCGTAGCCTAGTTGGTAGTGCTCCTACTTACGAAGCTGGTGGTCCTGGGTTCGAATCCCGGTAAGTGCAAATATTTGTGTGATGAGCACGAATATTTGTATAAAGGGCTCATTACCAGATGCATCCACTGTTTGTAAATGACCAGTGATGATAATAGCTGTGTGGTGACGGCCTAAGAATATCACCACCCCCTCTCATCCCGTGGGGGGACGTAAAAGTCGTCCCGAGGGAAATATATACACCAGAGAACGGGCAGCAGCGTTCTCCTGAGTACCATGTCCACCTTACTGCGATCGCCAACCCGTCTGCCAAGCGTGGCGATTATGGCAAATCCCCTCAAATGATGGACACAACCAAACCGCGGCCCCCAGTCCCCGGCAGCCCTGCTATTCCCAGCCGTGGTAACAGCCGTGGTTACGGCAGGGCAGGGGGTGCTAAGAATCCCCGGCAGATTCCGCGTTACCAACACCGACGACCTCTGGCCCTGGCAACATACAACACACGTACACTGCGGTCCGACGAGAAGTTAACCGAACTGGAGGAAGAATTGAGCAGGTTACATTGGGATATTGTAGGATTATCTGAAGTCCGAAGAGAGGGGGAGGACTCGATAATACTGAAATCCGGAAACCTGCTCTATTACCGGGAGGGTGACCAAATATCCCAAGGTGGTGTCGGGTTCATAGTCCACAAGTCCCTCGTGAACAACCTAGTGAAAATCGAGAGTGTGTCGACGAGGGTTGCGTACCTTATACTCAGAATCACCAAGCGGTATTCGTTGAAGGTTACACAGGTATACGCACCCACTTCGACACACTCCAACGATGAAGTCGAGGTTATGTATGAGGACATATCCAGAGCCATACATACCTCTAACTCCTATTTCACTGTGGTCATGGGGGACTTTAACGCGAAGCTGGGCAAACGATTCGGTAATGAGCTGAGAGTGGGGCAATTTGGAACTGGAGACCGGAACCCCCGGGGCCAAATGTTGGCCGACTTCATGGAGAAGGAGGGACTCTTTATGATGAATTCCTTCTTCAGGAAGCCAGATCACCGCAAATGGACCTGGGTGAGCCCCGATGGTAAAACTAAAAATGAGATAGACTTTATCTTGTCGACGAGACGACAGATGTTCAATGATGTCTCCGTGATCAATGCGGTTAAAACCGGGAGCGATCACAGACTGGTCAGAGGCACATTGAACCTTAATGTCAAGCTCCAGAGGTCACGACTGATAAAGTCTACGCTCCGACCTTTACCCATCCACATCCAAAACCCTGAACCCTTTCAGCTCGAACTGCAAAACCGTTTCGAATGCCTAGCAGACTGCGAGGAAGTGGACTCATACTATGACAGGCTCGTAGAAGCTGTCCATACGGCTGGGTCTAAGGTATTCAAGGCCCGTCGTACAAACAGAACTAAAAAGATCTCTGACTTTACCCTGCAACTTATGGAAGATAGACGGAAAATGGTTCTGACATCCTCTGATGATGCTATCAGATATCGGCAGCTCAACAGACAGATCTCAAAGTCTTTGACTCGCGACACGCGGCAATTTAATACAATTAGTATTAAAGAGGCCATCGAGCGAAACAAAGGCTCTAAAGTGTTCGCAAGAGCTCTGTCTGTTGGACAGAGCCAACTGACGAAGCTGAAGACTGAGGATGGTAGAATCGTCACGTCTAAACCTGAGTTGCTGGGAGAGATCGAGAAGTTCTACGGACAGTTATATACGACAACACAGCCACCTGTCAAAAGTCATGCCTCAGATCCCAGAGCACGACTAACCCGACATTACACCGAAGACATCCCGGACGTCAGCCTGTACGAGATTAGAATGGCTCTCAAACAACTCAAGAACAAGAAGGCGCCTGGTGATGATGGAGTTACAGCAGAGCTTCTGAAGGCGGGTGGTACACCAATCCTACGGGCCCTTCAGAAGTTATTTAACTCCGTCATACTAGATGGTCAAACGCCACAAGCATGGCACAGAAGTGTGGTGGTGCTCTTCTTCAAAAAGGGCGACAAAACCCTATTGAAGAATTATAGACCCATCACACTGCTGAGCCATGTTTACAAGTTGTTTTCGAGGGTCGTTACGAATCGTCTCGCGCGCAGGTTTGACGACTTCCAGCCTCCCGAACAAGCCGGTTTCCGAAAAGGCTTTAGCACCATAGACCACATACATACGCTGCGGCAAGTTATACAGAAGACCGAAGAGTATAACAAGCCACTGTGCTTAGCATTTGTGGACTATGAGAAAGCCTTCGATTCTATCGAAACATGGGCCGTGCTGAGGTCTCTCATAAGGTGCCAAATTGACTACCGGTATATCGAGGTGATAAAGTGTTTGTATGAAAACGCCACTATGTCAGTGCGACTCCAGGACCAGATCTCGAAACCTATCCACTTGCAGCGAGGCGTGAGACAGGGAGATGTTATATCTCCGAAACTGTTCACCGCTGCATTGGAAGACGTCTTCAAGCTTCTGGACTGGAAAGGCTTTAGCAATGTCAATGGCGAGTACATCACTCACCATCGATTTTCCAATGAGCAGTCATAGCTGAGACCATGGAAAATCTCGGTACAATGCTCGATGACCTCAGCAGAGTTTCTCAACAAGTGGGTCTGAAAATGAACATGAATAAGACGAAAATCGTTGTATCCACTCAATTGAAGGTTAGAGACTAGGACATACCATTCAACAAGGTAGGTCCAACTTCGAGAAGGAGGTCAATCGTAGAATCCAACTCGGCTGGGCAGCGTTCGGGAAGCTACGTAACATCTTCTCGTCCAAAATACCGCAGTGTCTCAAGTCGAAAGTCTTCGACCAGTGTGTGTTGCCAGTGATGACATACGGAACAGAGACGTGGTCGCTCACTATGGGCCTTATTAGACGGCTCAAGGTCACCCAAAGAGCAATGGAGAGGGCTATGCTCGGAGTTTCCCTGCGGGATCGTATCAAAATGTCGAAATCCGCAGGCGAACCAAAGTCACCGACATAGCCCGAACAATTGCAAAACTGAAGTGGCAGTGGGCGGGGCACATAGCTCGTAGAACCGATGGCCGTTGGGGCAGAAAGGTTCTTGAGTGGCGACCACGAACCGGAAGACGCAGCGTGGGCAGGCCCCCTACAAGATGGACCGATGATCTTGTGCGGGTCGCTGGAAACAGCTGGATGCGAATAGCGCAAGACCGGCAATTGTGGAGATCTTCGGGGGAGGCCTTTGTCCAGCAGTGGACGTCTTTCGGCTGATATGATGATGATGATGATGATGATAATAGCTTAGGTTCCCGATCACTCCACAAATTGCCTTTCAAAGGGCACAATAAGTATATGGCGGATGCCTGGACTCGACCTCCGAGTCGCATTTTAGCGACTATAATAAGTCAGGCTTCAAGGTCATTGTTATTGCATGACGTTTATTGCAGCCTACGGTTTTACCGGAGGCTTCCAGGAGAGTCGAGCCTTCCAGCAAATAAAGTACAAACTAAGTACCCAAGGAGTGGAGGGCACCCCATCAAGGGTCCGAACCTCTACTCTGGGCAATTACTGACGTGGAGTTGCATACGAGGGTTGGATATTTTTGGGGTGTCTTGTGCAACTGTCGCTCTACGTCAACTTTCCTCCGATTGAAGAACGCAGAGGGTTTTGTATCAATTTGAAAGTAAACTAAGTGTAATGGAGGATGATGATGATGATCCCTGCGTAGTCATCGATCAACCATTGTCGAAGCGAAGCTACAAATGGTGCACCCTTCAATAAATAAGGGCCCTTTAGAGCAACTGCAACTACCCTGACTCAAGGATACATTAATAAATCAGCCGAAAGACGTTCAACGCTGGACAAATGATCTCCACAATAGCTGGTCTTGTGCTGCCCGCATCCACTCATCATCATGAATGGCGACCATGAATTGGAAGATGCAGCGTGGTCAGGCCCCCACAAAGTAGACCGAAATCGCGGGAAGCCGCCGAAAAAATAAATAGTTTGACTAAAATATTAGATCATAATAATACATTAATTTCAGATTCATAGATGCATAGTAATTTGTTAGTAGTGACTTATATATAACTATGTTAGTACTAAACACATAAATATACCTTTGATAAAAAAATGGAACCCTGGAACCCATGTGAACACTGTTCCAGTAGCTCACTATTGGACAATACATTTTGTGCAATATGGTATTTAGGAGGCTACTGATACTGTCTCGTACACGACGCATCAGGGAATCAAAGCCAAAGTCAAAAATCATTTATTCCGAAAAAAATTTCATTTATGTGCAATTTTCATTTTTTTTTTACCCTACCGTGCAGTGCAAGACGTGGCAGCTACTGAGAAACACTGCCAGAAAACTCAGTAGGAATCCTTTTTTTAAATAAAATATACTTAAGATTAATTACAATCATGTGTGTTGACTCAGAACAACTCAATCCCAAGCACTTTTGTCACTTAAATTTTGTAATATGCCCTGCTACACAATTTGGCTTTAATAATTCTTTTAAATTTATTCGTAGACTATTCTCTAATATCATTGGGAAGTTGGTTACAGAATCTTATACATTGCCCCAAAAAAGAGTTACTTATTTTGTGGAGACGAGTATGTAATATAAGATTATTCTTATATCTAGTATTTACATTATGTGTATCGCAGGGAGGCAATGCTTTCCCTTACTATAGCTTCGAAGCAATACCAGTACATTTACATTTTCTCATTAACATAACGGGCGTAAACTTGTTCAGGGTCCTAAATCAATTCTAGAACACGGATATTTTGGTCGGAGCGGCGAAATAGCGCCGAATCGCGTTTACCTTGTAAACTATCGATTCGTATTATAGAACATCGGAGCTTCTTTGTTACAAAATAATGCAAATGCCGGTGCCTACAAGCCGTATATGTATGAAGACGGACGACTATAAAATGGCGGGCCGCTTATTTTATAATCACAGTTGCACATCGTCTGTTCACTTTGACACACAAGATGGTGAGTGTGATAAAATTACGTCATTGTCAAATATTCATTGTGAAATATTTAGTCGCCACTTCTAATTCTTATACATATTTCTTATGAAATTTATATAGTATCGAACAATTAATTAAAGGGAAAGCGATAGTTTTATATTGATGCTAAATTTAAATTCATATAATTTATTAATTATACGTGGGAAAATAAAATACAGATTAAAAAGACTTAATCATATCAGATGTAAGTAAAACATCCCCGAAAATATACCTTAGATATATTTTATTTGACTGCACTTGTGGCGCAGCGGCTAAGACAGTCGCCTCGCCGCTTCGTGTCGCGGGTTCGAGTCCCGCGCCGGACAAGTATTTGTGTTATACAAGTATAGTTGTTCTGAGTCTGAATGTCATCGGCGAAGTCAAACAAGAAAAATAAAAATTATTTATTTATTATTGTGTGAGTGAAAATAAAATGAGAGACAGATGTAAGTAAAACATCCCTCAAATATCAGCGCCCAAGAATCGTCTTGGGGAGGATATGCCTTAATCGCCATGCTTGGCAATGGGCTTGGCGATCGCAGTCCTTCTGAATATGGTCATAGTTTCCAGAAGGAAGCTGCTGTCCGTCCTCTGGTAGATATTCCCTCGGGTCGACTTCTGCGCCCCCCACGGGAAGAGATGGGGTGATTATATCCTGAAATTCGCCGCCGTCACCACACAGCTTACAAAATTTACATGTTTCAATTTTATAAATAACGTAATATCTTTACAGAAATCGTTCGTAGCTCTCTTCTGCCTCGTGGCTGCTGTTGCCGCTGACGTTTCTCACTTGGTTGGCGACCCAGACAAGGTCGCACAGGTTGTTCAAAATGATGCCGAAGTTGGACCTGAAAGTTTTAGATATGCGTACAAAACCAGCAATGGCATCGCTGGCGAGGAGTCCGGAGCCTTGAAGCAAGTGGGACCGGTAAGTATAAATTTAGATTTAGAAACAATTTTAAATTTTTACTAATTAAAGTTAAAATTTCAATTAATTGTTAAAATTGATTAATTAATAAAATTGTTAAATTGTACAAAGTGCTTTGCTGAGTTTAGTGAGCCTCATAATAAAAATAATAATGTTTTACGAGAATGACAAGTTGTCAAAGTATTTAGATTTGGCTCACGAGGTTACCGCCATGTGGGATGTGAACTCAACAATAATTGTCCCAATAGTCGTCTCCGTAAACGTTGGCCTCGACCAACATCTTAAGAGGCTCTTACTGGATCACTGGGTCAAGGGCCGGATACAAAGGCGGCAATTATGGGAACCGCACGCATCGTGAGGAGGTTCCTCACTCTGTCGCCCTGACCACCGGCGGCCTAGGGCCCCGCCGCTGGGGGAGCTCTGTTTTTTACGTATTTATTTGTGTACTATTGTTTTATATATCAATTTTATAACAATAAATATGTATAAAATAGGAAAATAAATAAATGAGGTGGAATATTGCTAAATAATCTAAATAATAATAATAATATCCTGGGACATTATTCATATAACGCCATCTGATCCCAAACTTAGCAGAGCTTGTACTATGTAAACCAGATAACTGATATACGACATATACCATTTTTGTTTTATAAATACATACTTATATAGATAATTTACCGGCCGGTTGGCGGGGTTGGTTAATGCTTGCCTTTCACGCCGCTGGTCGTGGGTTCGATTCCCACCCAGGACAGATATTTGTGTTCATGAACATGTCTGATTGTCCTGAGTCGGTATGTAATTATCTATATAAGTATGTATTTACAAAAGAAAACTAGTATATGTAGTACATATATCAGTTATCGGGTTTCATTCATTGTAGAAGCTATACATTGTTTGGGATCAGATGGCCGTGTGTGAATAATGTCCCAGGTTATTTATTTATTTATAATTTGTTCATCGAATTCTTTAAGTTAGAAACAAAGCAAATAATTTTGTTTTTCGGCATAACATATATTAGGAATATTAGAAACTGTCAAAGAATAACACTAAAGTTTGTGTCATTGTGCTATAATTAATGTATGTGTTAAATATGTGGCTGTAGTCTTTTAATTGTATATATATTAAATGTAGAATGAAGCCGCCATCGCTGTCCAAGGAGCCAACTCCTACACCAGTCCTGAAGGCATACCAATCCAAATCCAATACACCGCTGATGAGACCGGCTACCATCCCCAGGTATGCATACAATCAATATTATTTATTTTAAACTACCTACATATTGATGCTGTCATAATCATATTTTATATTATAACTAGCTGCGCCCCGCGTTAATTTTATAAATTATCACAGCTACAAATATCACCTACATAAATTATCACCTACGTGATAGCGTGATAATATGTATATGTTGACCTGACCTCTTATTCATGCAAAATTTGAAGTAAATCCATGCAGTACTTTTTGAGTTTTGCCCGGACATACATACAGACAAACAGACAAAAATTCTAAAAACTATATTTTTGGCTTCGATATCGATTGTCGATCACGCCCCAAGTATCCTTTTTGAAAAATATTTAATGTGCAGTTTTGACTTTCCTACGATTATATTATTTAAAATATAGAAGGATATCCCGGGATCGAATCAGGATAACCCATAAATAGTCATGTTGAGTCGGGGTGTGGTTTGTGTCCGTTAATTATATGTTTAGAAAGGACCCGATGACACAGGGATTCATTTTCCTAGTGTGGGGGTTGCACTAGGGGAATAGTGCTTTACTTGACTTTTGGCTCACACGTACATATATTTGTCCTGTGTGGGATTCAAACCCGGGACACGAAATGGCGAGGCGACTATCTTAGCCGATGCGCCACACGTGGAGAGACATTTATGTAATTGTTATTGCATTGTAACTGTTTATTGGAAATAGTTATTATTCGTCAATTGATTCATAAATGCAATTAAAACATTAATTCCTTATGAACTTTATTTCCTTTTAGACATTTTCTATTGCGCATGTTTCTTATAATTGCTGAGATTATTGCTATGGTAGACATTCATCCACTGAATTTAGTCCCCATAAATAGCCAAGGAAATGTATGTCCGTCTGATACAAGACAAATATATTAATTAAAAATATTTGTTTCTTATTTTGAAATGGTGAATCGTACATGGGGTAGAATCGGCTTTTAAATTCTAATTTCCAAACTTTATATGCATGGCTATTTTGGCTTAAAACAACTATAACTAAGCGGCATATAATAAGAAATCTATTGCTGCCTTGATTATGCGTAGACTATGAGTACAGTTTCAAAAAAAAAAGTTTATAAAATTGTATTATTAATTGTGTCTATGTTTTTTTTCAGGGTGCTCATCTCCCCACTCCTCCTCCCCCCCAAGAAATTCCTGAATACATCCAGAGAGCTATCGCGTACATCCAGGCCCACCCACAACCTGAAAACATCAAACAAAGATTTTAAAAACAAATCTCTCATACTTTCTGATAAGTGATAACTTCTGTTACCTCTAGTCCCAATATGAATGTAAATTTTGTAAAATAAAAAGTATTTGTACAGTTTACTATTTGTAATATTGCACCCTATTAGGTAATTAAAAAAAAATAAAATGCGGTTCGGGGACTGCGGTAGAAGTGAAAACTATATTTTCATTTCTCATACTCGGAAAGTAGGGTTTATTGGATCTGAGTAGCGAGTGGATATATGCTACTTCCCATCTTTGGGCAGTAAAGAAACATAGTAATTGCTTCCCTTCCTATGGTGGGGATAAATTTTAAAAATAGAACTAAATTTGGTTAGACAGTCGGCTGTAAAAAACCTAACATAAATAAACGGCCAATGTGAATTTAAAAAAAAGGCCCGCCGTTTTACAAATATTTGATCTGGTTCCGTGTCCTGACGAGAGTTTAACATTTTTTACCCATCCCAAAAAAGGGCAAGATGCCGCTAAACAAGTTTTCAGTTCAAAAAAAAAGAATGTCTTGAATTTTAGTTTTATTGCAAAATTCGCAATGCAAATAGCAAGCGGTTTATTTATCCAGATCAAGTTTAGGATTCCCTTGTTTACCCCTCTTCGGAAGATTTAGGTGTTACCATCGGCTTTGTTTTCTAGAAATATAGATAGAATAGATAGATAGAATACTCTTTATTGTACACACTCAGGCAGAAAGAAAATACATCGGATATAATATAAAGAACATAAGGTACAATGGGCGGTCTTATCGCCTTAAGCGATCTCTTCCAGACATACTATACTAGACATACTATAGATAATAATACAATGCAATAGTAGCTCGTAGAACCGACGGCCGATGGGGCAGAAAGGTTATCGAGTAGAGGGAGGCCTTTTTCCAGCAGTGGACGTCTTTCGGCTGATATGATGATGATGAATAATACAATAAGTACATATAGCCCATTTCTATTTGACTAGCCTGTTGGTCTAGTGGTTAGTAACTCTGACTGCTAATCCAGCGGTCGTGGGTTCGGTCCCCACCTAGGAGAAATTGATGATTATTTGTTATGTGTGTTGGCACCCAGCCATAGATTCAGGCTATGTCTAGTTGGGATTAGATGGCAGTGTGTTACTTGTCCCAAGATATTTATCATTCTTGTGATCACAAACTTTATAATCGTTTTATGTTTTAGTTGGTTTTTAATTGCTTTTAATTATTTAATCGATTATTAAATTAATTAATATTAAAAACATTCGGGATCCATTAGTCTACAGCCAATCTAATTTGTCAATGGATTCCGACTGTTCATTTGTTTTGACCATTATTGAAATATATTATATTTTATTCAGTAGTATTCATTCATGTACTAACATTATATAATTTTAGACCACCGGACATCTTAGTGCTTGTTTTTTCTTTTCAGTTCTTTGTCTATGTGCGTAGTTTGTTTCAGTATTTGCGCAGTTGGGTTTTTTTATGTATTAAATTTTTTTGTATTAGAAGTCGGTAGTAATGATCCAAACTACGTACATAGACAAAGAACAAAAAAGAAAAAAAACAAGCACATAGATGGCTGGTGGTCTAAAATTATATAATGTACTATTGAATTAATACTATTGAAGAAAATAAAATATATTTTAATAATGGAACATAACAACTGAACTGTCGGGATCCATTGACAAATTATATTGGCTGTCGACTAATGGATCCCGACTGTTCAGTAGTTTTGCCTATTATTAAAATATATTTTCTAATGCAACTTAAACACTAAGAAACAACATTAAAATTAATGCAAGAACATAAAAATACTAAATAAAACTAACTTAATAAAAAACATCACCCCATCATACTTCTGTATTGTTTAATCAACTGTTAAATTGAGTCATAATAATAAGAAAACATACGGGGCAGTCTTTGGGGACAGCCGATAGAAGTGAAACTAATTTTCATTTCTCATAATCTGAAATTAGTGTTTATTTGATCTGAGTAGCGAGTGGATGATGATACTTCGCACGTTTGGGCGGTAAAGACTCATAGTAATTATTTCCCTCCCTATGGAGGGAATGTATTTAATAAATAGAACTAAATTTAGTTAGGCAGGGGGCTGTAAATAACCTTACTTAATTGACGGTCACCATAGCCTAGTTGGTAGTGCTCCTGCCTACGAAGCTGGTGGTCCTGAGTTCGAATCCCGGTAAATGCCAATATTTGTGTGATGAGCACGAATATTTGTTTCTGAGTCATGGATGTTTTCTATGTATATATGTATTTATCAATCTATATAAGTATGTATATCGTCGCCTGGTACCCATAGTACAAGCTTTGCTTAGTTTGGGGCTAGGATGATCTGTGTGACATTGTCCCCAGATATTATTATTATTAAGAAAAAAGTGCACAACGCTGCTAAAGAACTTTTCACTTCAAAAATGCTGCAGTCATTTTTTTTAATTCACACGGCGTTTATACACTATAAACGGCCGTGTGAATTAAAAAAAAGATTCTCGTTGACATGTCTTGACGCGAGTTTAACAATTTTTACCTATGCCAAAAAGTGCACAGAATCAGAATCATTTATTTCACAAAAATAGGTTACATATAGGTCTTAATCTAGAAAGTTCATGCTGCCTATCTTGTCTGCAGTAGAAGACATATGAAATTATTACACTTTTTTAATTTCAATATTACTGAACAACAAATACAATAAAACTTAACAAAAAACTAATCACTAATCACACAACGCCACTTAGGAAGTTTTCACTTCAAAAAAAAAACAGTCACTATACGATTTCGATACAACTTACCGAGTTTAGACATCTAAGACCTGACGTTATTTCCATACTTATCCTAACCGTGAACTTCTTGGGTAAAACAAAGTTTGATTGAATATTTCAGAAGGTACAAAACTTTTTCACATTCTCAGCGCGTCGTGATTGCATAGCATTTGACTTCCATGCGTTCAGACATAGTAAAAGAAGAATAGTGAAGCATCTGTGGAATTTTTTTTATAATGCTCATTGTGAGTATTCGGGACTAGTCCCTCCCTCTTACCCACTACTGCAACTCCTTTAAACTAGGATCAACAGTGGCACGGAGCGGCTCAGGCATGTCACGGGGAATCACTTTAACTTTCTTGGATCCCGCAATGAAATTAATCAGTAAGAAAAAAGAAGGGTTTAAAAATGAATAGTTCCACTTCCCTCCAGAGTAAAGCGGGTGACAGAACGATATAGCCTCATAAAACGAGAGAATTGCAACTAGAGAAGCCAGCTTATTTTGAGTAGCGATCAGCAACGCATTAGTGATTTGTAAGCGTCCAGAGGATACGATATATTTTTAGCATAATTGGTCCTATGTTTTCTGGCCCGTTAATGGTTAGTGACTGCTAAGCCACAAGTCGTAGGTTCGATCTTCAACCAGGACAAATATTTGGGTGATGAGCACGATCATTTATCTGGGTATATTTTGTTTTAATATGCATGTAGCGTGGACACGTCCCCTACAAAATGGACCGATGATCTTGTGAGGGTCGCTGGAAAGCCGCAGGATGAGGCCAGCGCAAGACCGGAAATCTTGAGATCTTTGTCCAGCAGAGGGCGTTTTTCGACTGATATGATGATGAACCAAAGTGGCTTAATTTATGTGCGTCTCCATGCTTCGGAGGGCACATTAAGCTGTTGATATCAGTTGTAGTCGTTAAGCCATGACGGAGGCCTACTCGGCGGCTTGAGCAACTCTGACACTAGGGTAAGTAAGTTATTGCAAATCATGAATTGAAAAGAATCAAGACCCTGTGGCACTATTGTATTTACTGGGAGGATATATATATATATATATGAGATGATCTACTGAGGTAGGAGAAGCGAACAATTCTTTACTGTGGTTTATATTTCCTCGGAATTCGGTGTTGTTTATGTAAATACAACGGTGATCCAATTTGTCTAGTTTGCGTTTTATTTACATTCAAGTTTTCGTCCGACGGAAATGAGTATGGTTTATTTTTCCGTCTTAGTTTCGTATTTTTAAACTTGCGATCTTAGCAAGGTCTTGTCCAATATAACAAGAGCTCTTTTCAACTATATAACAGAGAGTAAATAAGGATTTAGACTTATTTTCTAAAAAATACCATGTAATAAGCTCTTACTGAATAAAATTCCGGTGGACAGACGCAAACACACTCATGTACAGACTCACAACACACACCCACACCTAATATTAATTTGTGTATTCCATAGTTTTAATTATGTAATTTTAGTAAGTACTTAATTTTGTTAGATTTGTTTTTGTTTTGTGAAGAAAAGCGAATTAAAGGAAGGATTAGACGGTCACCGTAGCCTAGTTGGTAGTGCTCCTGCCTACGAAGCTGGTGGTCCTGGGTTCGAATCCCAGTAAGTGCAAATATTTGTGTGATGAGCACGAATATTTGTTTCTGAGTCATGGATGTTTTCTATGTATTTAAGTATTTATCTATCTATATAAGTATGTATATCGTCGCCTGGTATCCATAGTACAAGCTTTGCTTAGTTTGGGGCTAGGATGATCTGTGTGACATTGTCGCTAGATTCCTCCCCATGTATGAGGTTTATATTTATGGCTCAATAAACTTTTTATTAATTTTTTATTTTGTTCCATAGTTAATAGAAGTAAATCTATGGAATATTAACCTCCTTATTATTATTATTATACAACTTAATTGGCAAACAAGCATACGGCCCACCTGATGGTAAGTGTTCACCGAAACCTATGAACGCTTGCAATACCGTTACCGACCCTTTAGTAACCTTATAACTCCCTTTTTGAAGGGCCCCATGTACGTTATTTCATCATCATCATATCAGCTGAAAGACGTCCACTGCTGGACATAAGCCTTCCCAAAGATCTTCACAATCGCCGGTCTTGCGCTTCCCGCATCCAGCAATTGCCAGTGACCCTCGAAAGGTCCATCTTGAACGAACCGAAAGACGCAGCGTGGGCAAGCCCCCTACAAGGTGGACCGATGATCTCGCAAGGGTCGCGGGAAGACACCGGATGCGGGCAGCACAAGACCAGCCCTTGTGGAGATCTTTGCAAGAGGTCACTCGACAATCTTTCTTTCGTAGGTTGTAACGTTATTTTTGCGTTGATTTTATAACGATTCATGTTAGTATGTATGTAGCTCACTGTCATCACTGACACTGAGTGATGACAGTGATAACTTACGGAACAGAGACGTGGTCACACACTATGGGCCTTATCAGGCGGCTCAAGGTCACCAAAAGAGCAATGGAAAGGGCTAAGCTTGGTGTTTCCCTGCGAGATCGAATCAGAAATGTTGAGATCCGCAGGCGAACCAAAGTAACCGACATAGCCGTAAGAATTGCCAAGCTGAAGTGGCAGTGGGCAGGGCACATAGCTCGTAGAGCCGACGGTCGCTGGGGCAGAAAGGTTCTCGAGTGGCGACCACGAACCGAAAGACGCAGCGTAGGCAAGCCCCCTACAAGGTGGACCGGTGATCTTGCAAGGGTCGCGAGAAGCTGCTGGATGCGGGCAACAAGACCGGCCTTTGTGGAGATCTTTGGGGAGGTCACTCGACAGCCTTTCTTTCGTAGGATGTTACGTAATTTTTGCGTTGATGTTTATGTTAGTATGCATGTAGATACGTACTAACATAAAAACGTTATAAAAATCAACGCAAAAATTTCGTAACATATCATAAAATAAAATAAAAATAAAATAAAAAAGGTTTTTATTCACGTAGACTTCAAAAAAGCGCTTGTAAATAGTCAGAACATGTTTGTAGTATTATAGTTGTATACATTATTATTTCTAGTAACATAGATATTAGGTACACATGTATTGATAGTATTAAAACATTAATAAAATTTATTTTATAACAGCAATGATATTTAGCTAGCTCGAATCAAGTTATTGTCAAGAGATTATGTTTAAGTTTAATTATCTAGTTTAAGTCTAATTATCTAGTTTAAGTCTAATATTTATAATACATATTGGCAATGGTTCTGTCTATATTAAGGTGATATTATTATGACGGACCTTGTGTTAATAACGACGGTCGCGCTTTAATGCTACCACCGGATCCAATGCGCCCCAACTGAGAAGACCCAGCGAAACAAACTCAGCGGGTGTCTCTACTACCGGTTTCAACACGGCCCAGTTGAGACGCTCCGGCGAAACATACTCAATGGGGCATATACACGAGATTTGGTCCACTTACTGTAATTATTTAGCAGGCAAACACAATATATGCTCGATCGGTTGTCTGATTATTTATTTATTTTAGGTTTAATATATTAGAAAGAGAAAATAAAAACGTCAAAATAAAAGTAACATTAATCATTTTGAGACACAACCAACAGTTCTGAAATTCGTAGAATATTTAAATAATAGATAGTTTTATTACAGATAGTTCATGTAACATAAAAGATTACTCATGTCTATATGGCTATAAGATCTCCAGCGGACTATGTGCAGGTAGATGCCGACCGCCAAATGTCTTTATCGTCAATGTAATCCTTAGTAGTGTAGTAACCCTTAGCCATAAGTTCATGTTTAATGTGTGACTTAAACTTATTATCAGGTAGTTTAGTTATATGAATAGGGAGCTTGTTATAAAACCTAGTACAATTTCCCATGAATGACTTTTTTGTTTTGCTAACTCTAAAGGCTGGTATAGCTAGTTTGTCCTTATTTCTTGTATTGACATTGTGCAAGTCACTCCGTTTTTTATATTTATCTAAATTTTTCCGCACAAACATTATATTCTGATATATGTATTCAGATGGAACAGTAAGTATATTTACCTCTTTAAAAACGCTTCGTAGAGACTCGCGACTGCCTAGATTATAAATAGCTCGGACTGCTCTTTTTTGTAATACTAAAATAGCACTTATGTCAGCTGCTGAGCCCCACAGCAGAATACCATAGGACATAATGCTATGGAAATAAGCAAAATATACTAGTCTAGCAGTTGGTTCGTCTGACAATTGTCTGATTTTCCAAACTGCATATGAAGCTGAACTTAATTTGGCAGATAATTTTTCAATATGCGGACCCCATTGTAATTTTGAGTCCAGTGTTATTCCCAAAAATACGGTCGAAGGAACTAAATCTAAAACTTCCTCGTTAAGTGCAACCGTTGGTTTAATATGAGTCACATTCGGCAATGAGAATTTGATGCATTTGGTATTTCCTGCATTCAAAAGAAGATTATTTGCCGAAAACCAATTTGATATGACGCTGAGAGTTTTATTAGGTTCAATAAGATCCTTATCTTTCCTACTCACTTTAAATATGAGTGACGTATCATCAGAATTATGTCTGATACTTTCTCTACTAGATATGGGAGATCATTTATATAAACTAGAAATAAAAATGGACCCAAAATCGATCCTTGGGGCACCCCCATTTTGACAGAATGTCGTGTTGAATTTACCCCGTCTATTGAAACCAGTTGTTCTCGACCTGATAAATAGGACATTACAAGATCAAGAGATGTGCCAGAAATTCCATAGTATTTTAGTTTCACAATGAGCGTATGGTGGTCTACGCAATCGAAAGCCTTAGAGAGATCGCAGAAAACTCCCAGCGCATCCTGCGACCCCTCCCAAGCCTCCAATATAGACTTCATTAGTGTACACCCCGCATCCTGAGTAGAATGGCCCTTTGTAAACCCAAACTGCTTGTCATGCAATATCCCATTCATGTTAAAGTGCGACAACATCTGGCTGAGCATATTTACCACAAATGTTACGATTTAGGGCGATAGATTCCAGAACGTGAGTTATTTCTTAATTATATCTATTGATGAGCAGAGTTAATAAACCTCTAACTAACTAGGTACAAGGAAACTTTCGCCCTAAATCTTAAATCGATTTAAAAATATCAAGTAGGTACCAGGTACGCAGGTTCAGTTCTCACCTCAGCCCGCTGTATCGGTTGATCCAACTTTGATAAAGCCTAACTTTATTTCTAACTCAATTTCTCGTCGGTCTGTAGTTAATACTGCGGATATCTAGTTTGTATCTATCTTGTTTTGATTTCAGTTCACAAGATAAAATATCGGTGTATCGGTTTCATTGGCAAGAGAACTTCATTTCGTTACAAATTGCATCTGAAACATAATTATAATAACTATAATATCCTGGGACATTATTCACACACGGCCATCTAATCCCAAACTTAGCAGAGCTTGTACTATGGAAACCAGATCACTGATACATTACATATACTACTCTTCTTTGCTAAATATTTACAGTCGTGGTCAACTAATTAGAGACATTCAAGATAGGGAATGGATATAACCGGTTATGTACATATAAATATAAAACCCTATTGATTTCTCAGCACCTACTATTTGCAAAATGTGGTCCGGTTATAGCCCTTCACTATCTTGAATGTCCCTAATTAGTTGATCACGACTGTATATAGACAATTACATCCAGGCTAATAAAATAAAAAAGGTTTTTATTCACGGAGGCTTTAAAACGCGCTTGTACATAGTCAGAACATGTTTGTATAGTTAAGTAGGTATACATAATTATTAAATAGTTACATATTGATACATAAAAAATAGTTACATGTTGATATATTTAGGTAGGTACACGGATTGTTAAAACATTTATTTAATTTATTTCATAATACTACTGATATTTAGCTAGCTTGTATTAAGTTATTGTCAAGGAGATTACTCAGACTCAGGACAAACAGGCATGTTCAAGCACACAAATTTCTGTCCTGGGTGGGATTCAAACACGACCTGCGGCGTGAAAGACTAGTATTTACCAACTACGCCAACAGGCCCGTCAATTTTTTTTTTATTTTTATATAGGTACCTAATACTAACGAACTTCTGTATTGCACCGGTGGATATTAATATCAAAATATAAATTTTTACAATGTTTCTTTTTTACTTACTTTGCCTTGACGATTACTAACACAACAGAACAAAATGTCCCAAATCGGTCAAACTATTCATTATTATATAATGTCCTCCTAGCTGCATTCCGGCCACGGCGGCCAGTCTCAATAGAGATTATTACAATGCCGGGTATGCACGCAAAGCATACTCAGCGTCAGAACAATTACTTACCTGCCACACAAATAGTTATCCTATGCGGAAATCTAACCCGGGACACGTAGTGGCAAGGCGATTGTTCTAACCGCTGCGCCACACGCGCAGTGATGACGCATTACCGTACATTCATAGGGAAATTGATATATGTTTTTAACATATATATAGATAAATATGGGAAGCAGAACACCTTACTGGCTCAATAGTTAAACAATGGCGTGCACCATATTTTGGCACGATCGAAGTTAGGAACAAAAGAGTTAACATATATAAACTTGGTCCGCGAGAATCTTTAAGAGAGAAGTTTAAAGAGATTAACATTCTGACTGTAGAATGTCAGTATATATATAACAATCTAATTTATATGCATAAACATAAAGACGCCTTCTGTAAAAGGAGCGATACTCATCATATAAATACTAGATATAAGCATAACTTTGTGTTACATACTAACAAAGTACTCCACAAAGTAAGAATAAGTACTCTTTTATGGGGCAATTAATAAGATTCTACAACTAACTTCCCAGTGATATCCGAGAAATGTCTACAAATAAATTTAAAAGAATTATAAAAGCCAAATTGTGTAGCAGGGCCTACTACAAAACTTCTGATTATTTAAGTGACAAAAAGCTTGGGATTGAGTGCTTTAAATTAACACATTTAAATACAATGTAATGTTATGTATGAAATAAATATTTAAAAAAAAGATTCCTACTGAGTTTTCTGGCATTGTTTCTCAGCAGCTGCCACGTCATGCACTGCACGGTAGGGTAAAGAAATGGACGATTCCACACAAATGTATTATTTTAACGGAATAAATGACTTTTGAATTTGAGTTTGAACAATCAAAATTAACAGAAACAAAGCTATTTTGGCACTGTCACTTAAATTAATGAAATGAAATGAAATGAAATATTTATTCAGCACTTGGGTATTAACATACACTTGTACTTGTCAAGGTCACAATGCAGTACATAAACAAAGTGGATAGTAAAAAGTTACAAAAAAAAATTAATCTGTCAGTCCGTGCGGTTTGTTTTATCGCATATATTTTCTGAAATCCTTAAATAAATAACAATGTACTAATCTATTATTTTGAAATTTAGTTCTACTATATTAAAATTAAAGAATTGAAGACTAAAGCAAAATACGAAATTCTAAGTGAGGGTGTGATCACATGCACGGGATCACCGATCACGCATTAATGGGCCAAAGCGATCCTCGCCGCTGAGGAACCTACCCTAGCTAGCCTGCGGCTTTCTCTAGCTGCCTAGGTGGACGACCTGGAGAAGAAAGCCACAAAGAAACTCCGGGCTTGCTTTTTTCGTCTTCTTTTGCTTTCAGTTTACGATTTTTATTTTTTAAATGTCATGTATTTTACTTACATTGTGATTGGTTGTTATGTAGGCTAATGCACGCACAGAACCGTTGTCATTCAGTGAATCATAATAAAATAAATAAGCAATAGCATTCAATTTCACTCAAGCACTTAGAATATCCTCTTGCTAGACGAAAAAACGGTGGGTGCATCCGCGTACATTTACAAAATTAACAAGTCAAACGAAGTCTACCAGAGGCGAAAAAGAAAAAAAAAAATGAGTACCCCAACAGCAGTTCGACCAGTTACCGCAAGCAGCACCCGTTCACGAGTATGACGTGTGGGCCAGCCATCGCCTCCCTCGCCATATTAGAGGGAAGGAAACGACCCGACCCACAACGCCACCGCAAGCATTAACAGACAATGGGAGCATGACGAGCTTACAAAGGGGAGTTCATATTGAAGTCGTTAACAGCCTTCGGCCGAACAGCGTTTGACATGTTCAAGATAATACACATTTGTTTTAATAATAGGTCTAAAAATCTATAAAGTTAAATTATTACAGCATTATTTCTATACTCGATTGAGAAACATATACATGTATATCCTTAACATAACACTAAGATGTTGCTCTTGTTTAACCAAGCGACCAAGCGTTTTTGTCGCTTAAATAATCATTTAGAGTGTAATAGGCCTTTTTCATTAAAATATTCTTGATCTCTGATTTAAATTTAGCATAGGACAGTTCCTGAAGATTTGTGGGTATTTTGTTATAAATTCGGATACTCAGTCCGACAAAAGAACAATGAACCTTTTGTAAACGATGGGATTCTGCACACAATTTGTGTTTATTTCTAGTGTTTATCGTGTGTGTGTCACTTCTCTTTTGAAACAAATTCAAATTTTGCCGCACATAAATTATATTAGCATAAATATATTGCGAAGATACCGTTAATATATTTATCTCCTTGAAAAACTCTTTTAAGGAGAATCTCGCATCTAGGTGATAAATAGCTCGTACTGCACGTTTTTGTAGAATAAAGATATAATTATTCTATGGGAAAATACGAGTATTCAATTTATTATTAATTTATGTAAAAAACGCCCCGTGGTTTCACAAGAGTAACAAACATACATCTATACTCAAAAACTTACGCATTTATAATATTAGTAGGATGTGTACCTCTAGCGGTTTTGGCAGTGCACGCCGGAAAATCTCGCAGATGGTAGATTTTTTCATACTTACTTGACACTTATCGTCATATTTTGCACTATTCACACAATATCTTTATAAATTGTAGCCTATGTTTTATTATGATGTATAATTTATATTATTGTATAGTTTCATTAAAATCCATTCGGTAGTTTTTACGTGAAAGAGTAACAAACATCCATGCATCCATACTTACAAACTTTCACGTTTATAATATTAAACAGGATATATATGCCATCGAGCCTTACCGGTCCTCTAAAAATGTAATTTTCACTCTTATTTAAAAAGGCACCATGTTATCGTCTCCGGGGAAAACTGTAGCAGTGAGCATATTCCACATTTAAAGGAAAGTGCTCTTAAACAAGTTGATATGAAATATGCATTTTAGTTAAAAAACATCCGAACTTATCGAAGATTTTGATTCCATGTCTAGACATAAAGACAAAATTAAATTACCTAGAATAAGACTAGAGATTTTCAAAAAAAAATGCATATTGCATGGCAATCAAAATATTTAATAACCTTCCGTTACATATTTAAAAAATGACATTACCTCAATTTAGGAAGAGTTAAACAAACTCTTCCTAAATAATTTCCTCAAAGAGAAATGATTTTATTAAACTAAATAATATCTAGAATATAAATGTAATTTAATAGATTAATTAATAGATTAAGTTTCAAAACTATATGTACTCGTATATTTGCACGACTTCAGGTCAGAATATGCTGGATATAACCTTTTCATTAAGATCTTATGTACCATATTTGAGCAAATAAAGATTTGATTTTCTATAAATTATGATGTCGGGATGAATTCCCTGCCGGTGGGAAGACCTTCGATGGTAGAAAATATTCATTAACGTATTTATTGTTTAATATTTGTGTTACATCGTTCTAGTTCCCTGTGAATTCACGTCTTAGACATATATTTTGTAATAATAACACCAAGTCGCTGAAAAATTAAACTAATACGAAATATTATTGAATAAATATAAAATGGTTTTGATTTAATTCACTTTATATGTATATTTTATTCTACGTAAAATAGATTAGTAGATCGTAACTTATATTAGGTCATATAGAATTGTAATTTAATTTATGACGAATTTTGTTAAAATCTGATTTTTTGCAGTTAATGTCAAGGTTTAATTAAGACTTTAGAAATACTATTGGCTATTATAATAGTTTTAGACATATTGTACTAATATAATTAATACATTGTTAAATAATAATTTATTAGTTTATAAATAATTTGTTTATTAATGTTAGCTGCTGTCTTAAAACATACAACAGGCAATACTTTATTGTGAATCGCATCATTAATTAATTACTTGTTTACAAATACATATTAATTAATAATTTGTTTGACTGCATTGAACCAACAAACGCGGCACGAAGATGCTCAAACTGATAGAAAATGTTAATTAAAAGAAACATGGGTCGTGTTATGTATTCACATTATATAAATTAGTAAAACCGTATAGTTAAGTTTATTGAAAAAATACCTATACCTACCTTTATCACTATATATATATATATATATACATTATAATAATAATATGCTGGAACATTATTCACTCACGGCCATCTGATCCCAAATTAAGCATAGCTTGTACTATGGAAACCAGATGCAGTCATCTGGTTTCCATCTGGTTTGTCCTAAGTCTGGGTGTAAAGTATCTATAAAAGTATGTATTTACAAAAGAAAAATAGTATATGTAATATGTCAGTACATATTACATATACTATTTTTCTTTTGTAAATACATACTTTTATAGATACTTTACACCCAGACTTAGGACAAACAGACATGTTCATGCACACAAATATTTGTCCCAGGTGGGAATCGAACCCATGACCTGCGGCGTGAAAGGCAGCGCATCTACCAACCACGCCAACAGGCCCGTCAAAATATAAAATTAATCATCGAAATATAAAAAAAAATGTATTATTTAAAATGATTTGTTCCATCGAACAAAATTCATTCTGTAACACCATTTCTTCTGGCAAAAAGGTTTCATGAAATAAAAAAGAAATTATGCTCTCAGCTGCGAGTAGCAATATGAACGCAATTTAATCATTCTTTTAAAGGGCTCTTTTACAACGTGTCGATGGGTATCTGGTTTTAAATTAAATTACGGAAAGTGCTCCTTTTTTATTTTATTTTCGCTTGTTCCAAGCAAAACAACATCTCTCGGAAAGATTTTTGTTATAAATTTTTCATATTAAATTTCTGAAGCTGCATGCATAGTTATAAAATTTTATAAGTGTATCATGGTTATTGAGGTCATGTCAATTTTCGCGGTTTCAGCATGTATTAAGGCTGATGATGATGAAAAACGTTTTGAATTTTTATGTCTCTAATATTGCTTCATAACATGTAGTGATATCCATTTTCTAAGGGCCCTTTATAGATACAAGAATGGATGTTGTGATTTCTAAATCCTTTTTATGTTTGATTGTAGGAGACGAATTATTAATTGGGTAACGTTTTCATAAAATAATAAATTAAATTAAATAAAAAAGGTTTTTATTCACGTAGACTTTAAAAAAGCGCTTGTAAATAGTCAGAAGATGTTTGTAGTAATATAGTTGTATACATTATTATTTATAGTAACATAGATATTTATGTACACATTGTATGACGTTGTTGGACACAACCAAACCGTGGCCCCCAGTCCCCGGCAGCCCTGCTATTCCCAGCCGTGGTAACAGGCGTGGTTACGGCAGGGCAGGGGGTGCTAAGAATCCCCGGCAGATTCCGCGTTACCAACACCGACGACCTCTGGCCCTGGCAACATATAACACCCGTACACTGCGGTCCGACGAGAAGATAACCGAACTGGAGGAAGAATTGAGCAGGTTACATTGGGATATTGTAGGATTATCTGAAGTCCGAAGAGAGGGGGAGGACTCGATAATACTGAAATCCGGAAACCTGCTCTATTACCGGGAGGGTGACCAAATATCCCAAGGTGGTGTCGGGTTCATAGTCCACAAGTCCCTCGTGAACAACCTAGTGAAAATCGAGAGTGTGTCGACGAGGGTTGCGTACCTTATACTCAGAATCACCAAGCGGTATTCGTTGAAGGTTATACAGGTATACGCACCCACTTCGACACACTCCGACGATGAAGTCGAGGTTATGTATGAGGACATATCCAGAGCTATACATACCTCTAACTCCTATTTCACTGTGGTCATGGGGGACTTTAACGCGAAGCTGGGCAAACGATTCGGTAATGAGCAGAGAGTGGGGCAATTTGGAACTGGAGACCGGAACCCCCGGGGCCAAATGTTGGCCGACTTCATGGAGAAGGAGGGACTCTTTATGATGAATTCCTTCTTCAGGAAGCCGGATCACCGCAAATGGACCTGGGTGAGCCCCAATGGTAAAACTAAAAATGAGATAGACTTTATCTTGTCGACGAGACGACATATGTTCAATGATGTCTCCGTGATCAATGCGGTTAAAACCGGGAGCGATCACAGACTGGTCAGAGGCTCATTGAACCTTAATGTCAAACTCCAGAGGTCCCGACTGATGAAGTCTACGCTCCGACCTTTACCTATCCACGTCCAAAACCCCGAACCATTTCAGCTCGAACTGCAAAACCGTTTCGAATGCCTAGCAGACTGCGAGGAAGTGGACTCATACTATGACAGGCTCGTAGAAGCTGTCCATACGGCTGGGTCTAAGGTCTTCAAGGCCCGCCGTACAAACAGAACTAAAAAGATCTCTGACTTTACCCTGCAACTTATGGAAGATAGACGGAAAATGGTTCTGACATCCTCAGATGATGCTACCAGATATCGGCAGCTCAACAGACAGATCTCAAAGTCTTTGACTCGCGACACGCGGCAATTTAATACAATTAGTATTAAAGAGGCCATTGAGCGGAACAAAGGCTCCAAAGTGTTCGCAAGAGCTCTGTCTGTTGGACAGAGCCAACTGACGAAGCTGAAGACTGAGGATGGTAGAATCGTCACGTCTAAACCTGAGTTGCTGGGAGAGATCGAGAAGTTCTACGGACAGTTATATACGACAACACAGCCACCTGTCAAAAGTCATGCCTCAGATCCCAGAGCACGACTAACCCGACATTACACCGAGGACATCCCGGACGTCAGCCTGTACGAGATTAGAATGGCTCTCAAACAACTCAAGAACAACAAGGCGCCTGGTGATGATGGAGTTACAGCAGAGCTTCTGAAGGCGGGTGGTACACCAATCCTACGGGCCCTTCAGAAGTTATTTAACTCCGTCATACTAGATGGTCAAACGCCACAAGCATGGCACAGAAGTGTGGTGGTGCTCTTCTTCAAAAAGGGCGACAAAACCCTATTGAAGAATTATAGACCCATCACACTGCTGAGCCATGTTTACAAGTTGTTTTCGAGGGTCGTTACGAACCGTCTCGCGCGCAGGTTTGACGACTTCCAGCCTCCCGAACAAGCCGGTTTCCGAAAAGGCTTTAGCACCATAGACCACATACATACGCTGCGGCAAGTTATACAGAAAACCGAAGAGTATAACAAGCCACTGTGCTTAGCGTTTGTGGACTACGAGAAAGCCTTTGATTCTATCGAAACATGGGCCGTGCTGAGGTCTCTCATAAGGTGCCAAATTGACTACCGGTATATCGAGGTGATAAAGTGTTTGTATGAAAACGCCACTATGTCAGTGAGACTCCAGGACCAGATCTCGAAACCTATCCACTTGCAGCGAGGCGTGAGACAGGGAGATGTTATATCTCCGAAATTGTTCACCGCTGCATTGGAAGACGTCTTCAAGCTTCTGGACTGGAAAGGCTTTGGCATCAATGTCAATGGCGAGTACATCACTCACCTTCGATTTGCCGATGATATCGTAGTCATGGCTGAGACCATGGAAGACCTCGGTACAATGCTCGATGACCTCAGCAGAGTCTCTCAACAAGTGGGTCTCAAAATGAACATGGATAAGACGAAAATCATGTCAAACGTCCATGTTGCATCCACTCAATTGAAAGTTGGTGACTCTGCACTCGAAGTTGGAGAGAACTATATTTACCTAGGACAGACCATCCAACTAGGTAGGTCCAACTTCGAGAAGGAGGTCAATCGTAGAATCCAACTCGGATGGGCAGCGTTCGGGAAGCTACGTAACATCTTCTCGTCCAAAATACCGCAGTGTCTCAAGTCGAAAGTCTTCGACCAGTGTGTGTTGCCAGTGATGACATACGGAACAGAGACGTGGTCGCTCACTATGGGCCTTATTAGAAGGCTCAAGGTCACCCAAAGAGCAATGGAGAGGGCTATGCTCGGAGTTTCCCTGCGGGATCGCATCAGAAATGTCGAAATCCGCAGGCGAACCAAAGTCACCGACATAGCCCGAAGAATTGCTGAAGTGGCAGTGGGCAGGGCACATAGCTCGTAGAGCCGACGGCCGTTGGGGCAGAAAGGTTCTCGAGTGGCGACCACGAACCGGAAGACGCAGCGTGGGCAGGCCCCCTACAAGATGGACCGATGATCTTGTGCGGGTCGCTGGAAATCGCTGGATGCGGATAGCGCAAGACCGGCAATTGTGGAGATCTTTGGGGGAGGCCTTTGTCCAGCAGTGGACGTCTTTCGGCTGATATGATGTATGAAAACATTTATAAAATTTATTTTATTATAGCAATGATATTTAGCTAGCTCGTATCAAGTTATTGTCAAGAGATTATGTTTAATTATCTAGTTTAAGTCTAATATTTTTACTACATATTGTCAATGGTTCTGTCTATATTAAGGTATTATTATTATGACGGACCTTGTGTTAATAACGACAGTCGCGCTTTAATGCTACCACCGGATCCAATGCGCACCAACTGAGAAGACCCAGCGAATCAAACTCAGTGGGTTCATCTACTACCGGTAAAAATATATGATCAAAAAAGCATAAAATATATCATTGCTACATTGAACAAACTTATTATGTATTCTAGGGCTTAGTATCGACGGCATACAATATAATAATGCGTTCAGGATATTGATGGGGTTGCCCCGCTTTTGTAGTGCATCAAGGATGTTTGCGGAAGCTCGAGTCGATTGTTTTTATACAACTATGAGAAAACGATGCGCTTCCCTGGTGCGCCGCGTACGGGTCAGCCCCAACATTATCATGAGCTGTGCCACTAGCACGAGTTCCTGCAGTTTACTTACTCGATCACACGTACAGTTTCGTCCCATACAGAGTTTTAGTTCTTAATAGTTTCCGCGAGAGGCGCTGGTGTTCAATGTGTGGGAGGAAACTGTACGTGTGATCGAGTAAGTAAACTGCAGGACCTCGTGCTAGAAGCTCTGTGTGGCTAGCAGACTCGATTATATTCATGTGAGTCGCTACTGCAAGCTGGACAGCTTGCAGTAGCGCGATGAGATTGCGATCTCAGTGTTGGGAGAGCGGCAGTGTTTGTGTGTGTGTGTATTGTTATAGAAATACTAATAGGTGTAAGAATTATTGTTACTAACAAATGTGAGTCATGTTACTTGAAATAAATAAATTATTATTATTACTATTATTAGCGATAGCGATAGGGTCAAATCCCGGGTCAGGCTAAGAATAGATTTTAGGATTTATCTGTTAAAAAAATGTCTCAGTTTCAGCTTGAGGTCAGGGATTACGCAATATCACACTTCCGTGCCTCAGAGAACCCGTAAAGCCGTTAGTCGGGTACTATCCTCTTTCCGGTCGTGCTGCTAGTCGTCCCATCGGATCTTGACAGTGTTGGTATAGAGAATTTTGCAGTGTTTTCGCACACATGTGGCCGCAGCCAAAATTTCATCAGAAGGGTTTGCGGAAGCCGAGCACCCCAAGGCGCACTGGAAGCTTGGCCTGCAGTAGTTAAATATTACAAAAATCATCATCATTATCATTATTACAAGTTTAAAGAAGTTCACTGCTGGGCAAGCCTCCCCCAAGAATCATCTTGGGAGTATAGGTATGCCATGACCGCCACTCTTGACAGACGGGTTGGCGATCGCAGTAAGCAGCAAGAAGCTGGTGCTGTTCTCTGAAAAGAAATATGCATTCGAGTCGACTTCTACGACTCCCACGGGATGTGATGGGGTAATGATATTCTGTAATTTGACGCCGTCACCACACAGCATTAGCGTTACAAAAAAATATTATCTACATATCAATGTACAGACGCCAGCACATCAAGCTATCCCAATCTGTCAAACTTCTCCAATTGAAAGTGAATCTTATGTTTATGTGATAAAGTTGAAAATCTATAAAAGAAATTGATAGATTGGGGTAGCCGGATATGCTGGCGTCTGTACCTTTCATCTGCCTTACTACCTAGTTTCATATTTATTTTACTACATGATATTGAGCGTAGACAAACTAATGATAACTAATTATGTAGTAAAGATAGGTACTGCTGTTGTAAGTGTATAAACATCAAGATTAAGAACTTTATTGTATTATAGTGTTCATACTATCTTTTCTCAAATTTTTGCATAATTGTGCGACTATCAATTTGAACTTACTCATATGTTTTAACTTCATCTGTGGTAAACGGTTTGGATACCATAATTAATTACATTGTTTAGCCTAAACATTATTATATTGTAATATTGTTAGTTTACCCAATAATAAAAAACAAAAAAACAAAGACAATAATAACTTAAGCACAGCGCTCAAGTTGTATTATGTTAAATCTACCATTAAAACTTACTTACGAATTCGGTAAACAAAATGTTGAAGTCAATTAACGTACTACGTGAGAAAGCAAATACTAAAACAAGCATATTAAACGTGTAGTTTGAACAAATAATGAGATAATTAGTTAGTGGTTTACCAAATTGATGTTGCCTAAACACAACGGTTGTATTTTGGCAAAATGTGTTCATAAATACGTATCTAACTAGATTTACGAATCTATATGTTACGGCTAAAGGTGGGTTTGAAATTAAACTTAAGATTAGCCGCATAACCTTAGGTTTATCTTTGAAAAGCAGCAGCTAAAGTTCGATATCATGTTAGTTTGTGTCATTGTATTCCATCTTTAGCCGGCTAATGTGCACATTTACCGAAAAAAAACGGCTAAAAATGTGCAGCTAAAGTTCGATATCATGTTAGTTTGTGTCGTTGTATTCCATCTTTAGCCGGCTAATGTGCACATTAACCGAAACGAAACGGCAAAAAATGTATTCGATGAACGCGCCAGCGGAGGGCCTGAGGGGGCGGTGGGGAGACAATTGGCACACACGTGGCTATGTTTTTGTTTAGTATTGCGTCGTTAGGTACGTAAAAGTATGTGTAATGAGGGTGATTATTTTTCATTTTACGAGTAAACGCCGACAGACATTACGCCTCTAGACTGTACACTTTGTTCGTTGTACTTTTCGCCGACAGAACCCTTTGGCGACAGTATTTATTCATAATTATCGGTTTAGGTTAGGTTAGACGACCACAACGCACGAACCGAGTGAGCGAAGCGAGCGTGCCGCGGCAGCGGCCGGCGAAGTGCCAGAACCGAATCGGTCCTATATTACACTTGATATGAGTAAAGTGTTCTGTCGGTGAAAAGTACAGTCGAAGTAAAGTCTTGTCGGCGTAATTTCTGTCGGCGTTTAGTCGTACACTCTTATCTATACATATAATAAAATCGTAGGAAAGTTAAAACTGTACATTGAATATTTTTTTTAAAGGATACTTGGGGCGTGATCTACAATCGCTATCGAAGCCAAAAATATAGTTTTTAGAATTTTTGTCTTTGTGTCTGTTTGTCTATATGTATGTCCGGGCTAAACTCAAAAAGTACTGCATGGATTTACTTCAAATTTTGCATGAATATTACTAAGTGGTCGGGTCAACATATAGGCTACATATTATCACACTATCACCTAAGGGGGACATGCAGTGATAATTTTTAAAGTATAACGTAGGTAAAACCATGGGGCACAGCTAGTTATTTAATAAAAGTTTTCGTGTCAAAATAGTAAACATTATTACATTGTTTAGGCCAGCAACGCACCCGCGACTCCTCTGGTATTGCGAGTGTCCATGGGTGGCGGTGATCACTTACCATCAGGTGACCCACTTGCTCGTTAGTCGCCCTCTGACATAAAAATAAAAAAAAACTGATATTACCCAGCAACATTACAAATATAACATATTACATCTAAAAATAATTAAAATAATAATGATATCCTGGGAAATTACTCACACACGGCCATAATCTATGTAGAGTTTGTAGTACGGAAACCAGATAACTGATATATTACATATTATACTTCTTTTCTTTTGTTAATACATACTAATTACACCCAGATTCAGAACAACCAAAGTTTATAGACACAAATATCTGTCCCAGGCCGGAATCGAACCCACGACCTGCGGCGTGAAAGGCGACCATGCCTAACAGACGAACAATCAGGCCTCCCATGCACTATGCGGCTTGCCGCAATGCGGCCAGCCGTGTGGCTGACCGTACTCAGATATTTGTACGAGAAAGTAGTCTTTATTCGCACTGTGATGCGGCAGTCGGTCAACAATATTGATTGAGTCTTGATTGATTGATTGAGTCAACATCAATCAAGTCTTAAATCTATGAAAATATAGTGGAAGAAAAAACAACTCACTTGGTTAAGTGAGTTGTTTTTTCTTTAATTAACACATATCTCTTTTTATTGTAACTTAATGAACATTGCTGACTTTGAATTTATCATGCAGGAACTTAATTCTAATCATCCTTAATATAACTCATAAATGCTTGTAACGGAAAAGTGTAGTTGCGACATGCCTGACGGCCATCACAGGTACGGAAGCTACCACTGTCAGTCCTTAATGTTATGTATATAAATATAAGCTTTCTTAAATTCTAATTTATGTAACCATCACCGTATTTTGCCTTATAAATACATTAGCCTAAGTTAGAAGAAAGAAGCGCGTTCTGCTGTGCACAGCTCTGTCAGAGCCGCGACAGCCGCGCGGGCCAGCTGCGCGGGCGGGCGGCGTAAGCAACGCCGGCGCCGCGGCATCGGGCGCGCCGGGCCTGCTGCACACAGCAGTATCGGTTTTTGCCATTCTGCTGCAGGCCTCGGATAGTGCGGGCACCCTGGCTCAGTCCCGCTGCAACACCCGAATGCATATTGCTTTAATGAGATTTAAAAGCATATTGCTGACGGCTGACCGCATTCCGGCTAACTGCATAGTGCGTAGGAGGCCTTATTACTTAAAAACAATTATCACATTACAACTTGTCATAAAAATAACCACCTTCTTATAAGACATGATCTCTATAAATACGAATAAAATATTCGTAAAAATATTTTTATGAACGCCTCAAAATGCCCATTATATTCCAATATCTCTCATATTATTGCGCTGACATTTCTCTCTGGGGTACAAAAGTTATGTCCTTTTTATATTCTTGCTTTATGGTTGAACAGTTAATGCGGCGTTACTTTTATAACTTTTATGTGGATAAGAAAGGTAAGTATTTATAAGTAAATAAATAGTTTTGGACAAAACAAGACATTTATTAGATTATAGCTGTCTCCTGCGGTATTACCCGCGTTAAATTTTATAAATTATCACAGCTCCTCCCCCGTATGTGATAGCGTGATAATATGTAGCCTATATGTTGACCCGACCTCATAATAATATTCATCATTCAAAAATTTGAAGTAAATCCATGCAGTACTTTTTAAGTTTAGCCCGGACATACATACAGACAAACAGACAAAAATTCTAATAACTATATTTTTGGCTTCGATAATGGATTGTAGATCACGCCCCAAGTATCCTTTTTAAAAATATTCAATGTACAGTTTTGACTTTCCTACGATTTTATTATATGTATGGATTTCATTCTTTATTGTATGGGCAGTGGCTACAATGGTGTCAGAGTTGTTCAAGCCGCCCAGTATAGGCTTCTGTTGACTGTTGTCTAATGACAACAACGGGACCGACAGCTTAACCTGCCTTCCGAAGCATGGATATGCTCAGAAATTAAACCTAATTAACGGTCACCTATCTATGGACTGACTGTGTGCTTTACCTCGCCGATTACTTACGGTCCAATGAGTTAAACTAACTAACGCGGCGTCCTGCGTGAGCGATCTAGACGCGACCGCGAAACGGCGCGGCGCGAAAACAACAAACAGTCGAAACCTATTGAAGTGGCCTACGTGACAAAACGCGCGTGGGCTGCGATGCGGAGCGGTGCGAAATGAAGCGAACGCGATGAACCAAACGGGCTGCGCGAGACGATTCGCGTGCACGTAGGACATAGCCACCGCGTCACGCCTTATCGCATTGAATTCGCGTGTCACCGCTTCATAATCGCGTTCGATTTGAACCGCTTACGTAGGACGTAGCGTAAACTAAACAGCATAGTTAAAAGCATATTGTAGAATTTTGGAATTTCATTGGAAAATCAACTAAGTACCCACGTATTATAATAATTTGACCGGTTGGCGTGTTGGTAGATACTTGCCATTCACGCCGCAGGTCGTGGGTTGGATTCCCACCCAGGGGCTCTACCGGCTAAGTCACCGAACATCGTTTTCGTGAATGGCGTTCAAATAAATATAGGGTAAAATGACTTAATCAATCGTTAAATCGGCTTCCACGTTGACAATCGATTCTGGACCATTTATGACGTCACTCGTGGTCATGGAAGCCGATTTAACGATTGATTAAGTCATTTTTAACCTTTATTTATTTGAACGCCATTGACGCAAACGATGTTCGGTGACTTAGCGGGTAGAGCCCCAGGACAGATATTTGTGTGTATGAACATGTCTGTTTGGCCTGAGTTTGAGTGTAATTATCTATATGAGTATGTATTTACAAAATGAACGTAGTATAAGTAGTATATCATTATCTCGTTTCCAAAGTACAAGCTCAGCTTAGTTAGGGGTCAGATGGCCGTGTGTGAATAATGGCTCAGGATGTTATTAAATAATCATAATGTAATAAATGTCTGGTACGATTTAGCTCAAACTAAGCAAAGCTTGTACATTGGATATTAGACAACGGATAGAAACTTATTTTCCTCTTACTTATTTTAATTACTTTTTATAGTGTGGGCTGTGGCTAACCTAGTGTCAGAGTTGTTGAAGCCACCCAGTTGGCCGCCGACATGGCTTAACGACTGTTGCTTAATAGCTACAACCAGGACCGATAGCTTAACGTGCCCTCCGAAGCACGGAGACGATCAGAAATTAAACCAATTTAACGGTCACCCATCTATGTACTGACCGTATGCCTAGGTGCATTACCTGGCCGTTCACTTACAGTCCGGTGAGAGCATCTAGCTGTGAGCGCCTCATATATAAATACAATACACCGTAACCACTCCATAATAAGATAAATAGACATGCTTATAACACAAATATTTCACATTTGCGAGGATCGAACCCGCAGTCTTCGGATCAGAGGGCTATTTGGCTGCCGACTGAGTCACGATGGTCGTCATAGTCATATATAATATGTCTTGTCGGAGGCAATTCATCATCATCATCATATCAGCCGAAAGACGTCCACTGCTGGACAAAGGCCTCCCCCAAAGATCTCCACAATTGCCGGTCTTGCGCTATCCGCATCCAGCGATTATTTCGATTCCCAGCAAGATCGAATCAGAAATGTTGAGATCCGCAGGCGAACCAAAGAAACCGACATAGCCGTAAGAATTGCCAAGCTGAAGTGGCAGTGGGCAGGGCACATAGCTCGTAAAGCCGACGGCCGCTGGGGCAGAAAGGTTCTCGAGTGGCGACCACGAACCGGAAGACGCAGCGTGGGCAGGTCCCCTACAAGATGGACCGATGATCTTGTGCGGGTCGGAGGCAATTATTTATAACAAATACGTTATTTTAAAATAGATTAATAAAAAAGAATAAACACAAACCGCATTAAGGAATGCGGCCTGTGTTAGGTGTTGACAGATGAAAATCTCTCTCTTTCTATCTCTCTGTATAGGTCTCTCTATATACATACATAGGTTCGTACGAAATTACATTAAATGTGATTTGTTACATGCTATTACGACAATAAATGAATTATGAATTTTGTTTTAAATCTTACGCGAGTTATAATCGTATATAAATATAAGATTATATTAATAAGATTTATTTTATAACAGTAACGATATTTAGCTAACTTAAATTAAGTTATTGTCAAGAATCATGTGTCGGTTTAATTATCTTAATTTTAAATTTTAGCTATATTTTTACTAAATATTGTCTGAATGGTTATGGGTACGAATTAAATGTTATTATTACGGCGGACCTTGTGTTTATAACGACGGTCGCGTTTTAATGCTACCACCGGATCCAATGCGCCCCAACTGAGAAGACCCAGCGAAACAAAATCAGCGGGTGTCTCTACTACCGGTTTCAACACGGCCCAGTTGAGACGCTCCGGCGAAACATTCTCAATGGGGCATATACACGAGATTTGGTCCACTTACTGAAATTATTTAGCAGGCAAACAATATATGCTCGATAGGTTGTCTGATTAAGTATTTATTTCAGGTTTCATATATTAAAAAGAGAAAATAAAAACGTCATAATAAAAGTAACATTAATCATTTTGAGACACAAACAACACTTTTGAAATTCGTAGAATATTTGAATAATAGATAATTTTATTACAGTTCATTTAACATAATTCGTACTTGACACCTCCTTCAACCGCACAGTTTTTTTATAAATACACGTGCGTCAAATATATCTTTTTTAAATAGTCCTTAATTAAAATAAAGTACATGTATACATAGAATGGCCAAACTGAGTGGCAGTGGGCAGGGCACATAGCTCGTAGAACTGACGGCCGATGGGGCAGTAAGGTTCTCGAGTGGCGACCACGAACCGGAAGACGCAGCGTGGGCAGGCCTCCTACACGGTGGACCAACGATCTTGTGCGGATCGCGGGAAGCCGCTGGATGCGAGCAACGCAGGGCCGGCTATTGTGGAGATCTTTGGGGGAGTCCTTTCTCCAGCAGTGGACGTTTTTCGGCTGATATGATGATGATGATGAAATGTATACAAATATTTAAGCTTTTATATTTTTTTAATTTAACCTTTTGTTTGCCCTGGATATAAATAAGTATTGGAATGCCTATTTTTTTAATCCTTACTATCTAGCACGCAAAATATTTGCCAAATTTTCTCAGAAACTAAGTTTTTTTTACATTATTTTCCCATCCTCTATAATTTCTTCAAAATTATTCGTTAAGCATAGTCAAGTAAAATAGGTAGAGTTTTTTGAATAGATTTGGGATTCTATCCAAAGGTTCTCGTATCTCAATAGCGTATATGTATTTGCCACAGATATACTCTATTGACATACATAAAGTTAATATCACTAAGAGTCTCGGTACATATATTTAAAAAAACATCCGAACCATTTACAACAAAACAGAACGTTACGTTTCACAGGTTTTTCCAAGTATTTAATTAAACTAACAGCTCTTTTTAAAATTGTAGTGGGTTGCATTAAGCCGGATGTTTCCATTTAACCTGAATGATAGGTCCAGGTTTCCCGATAACCGCAAAGTGAATGAACAAGCTTACGGTCAGTAATGAATGCTGTATAAAGTTAACAATATGAGAGCTTTTGAAAAGTTTTTTATATAGAGAAAAATTCAATGGTATTTTTTTTAATATAAAAGGATCTGACTGACTATTGGTGTAGTGATTAGTGACCCTGTTTGTTGAGCCAGGGGTATAATGTAGACTTAATAATACACTTAATACTAATAATATAGCGTACATTCTATGAGGATGAAATGATAAGATGTTTTTTTGGAAGAGTGAATAGATTCGCTGATGCGTATATTTGGCGTAAGAGAGTTCCACAACTCCACTGTATGAACAGTAAAGGAGTAGGATTTACAGTTTTATTTTATGAATGGGGAGTTTTAGGAGGAATTTCAGGTGGCATCTACACAGAGCATCAGTTGCAGATTCATAAGAAAACCACTCTCGCAGATAATAATAATATCCTGGGACATTATTTACACACGGCCATCTCATCCCAAACTAAGCAGAACTATGGAAACCAGATAACTGATATACTACATAAGTATATTACTTTTCTTTTATAAATAAAAAAAATATAAAATACATACTTATATACATAATTACTACCAGACACAAGACATACAGACATGTTCATACTCATAAATATCTGTCCTGGGAGGGAATAGAACCCACGACCTGCGGCGTATAAAGGCAAGTATTTACCAACCACGCCAACCGGCCCGTGAAATAGAAATAATATAGTGATATTTCACTTGTCTTTTGAAAGAATGAATAGATTTGCTGTTACTTATAGGTATTTGGCGGAAGAAAGTTCCAGAATCTGACCGCATGAACAGTAAAGGAGTAAGGATAAAAAAAAATTTGTCGTTCTTGCAGTTTCGTGGATGGTGAGTTTTAGCAGGCTTTTTAGGTGGATCTACACATCAATCTACTAGTGTAATACACATGATGCTACAGAGCATCAGTTGCAGATTTATAGGAAAACCGATCACGCAGATAGAAAAGAGATTGAGGATTATGAAGGATATCGGAAGGAGACACAATATGTGAGTATTACTACGAGATCGAATAGAAAGCCACTTGAGATCTTTATGGATATTGGAAACATGGTCGAACTTTTTAAGTCCAAATACAAACCGAAAACATTGATTTTACAGACGCTCAAGTTTATTTCGAAGCTATTCGGTAACATCTAGATAACAGCTATCAGCATAGTCCATGATAGGCTATGTCAGAGAGATGTTCGTTTTCAAAGTTAACAAGTTTGGAGGTATTTCATGCTATTTTAAAATTATGCAACATAGAACGCTCTTAATTTGAAAAGAAATGAAATAGTATACCATTCGACTTTGGTCTTCCCATACACTTGTATTTTGCACTTAATTTACTTTACATCATCATAACAACTGAAGGCGTTCTCTGCTGGACAAAGATCTCCACAATTTGTATACCCACACAAGATCATCGGTCCACCTTGTAGAGGATCTGCCCACGCTGCAGCGTTCTCCCATTTGACACCCTTATCTGTTTTACAAAATTGTTCCCTAACGTAATTGAATTGGACCGAAACTTTTGCAGGTCGCATTTAACCAAAATATATGTCCAGGCCACATATTTGGCTCAAGCGTTGATTTGCATAATGGACCGCATAGATATACGGCGTACGGGCTCCGCAACATATTGAAGGAACGGAAGAAGAAAAACGGGTAGAGTATCGCGCCGCACCCCAAAAACTAGAACCTTTAATTTACGTGTTTCACACAATTCTTATTACAAAGTGATAAGGTTGCGAATTCTGTGTTTTTGCATCAGTTTTTAAATGAACAGCCAGTTGAATGAGGGTTAACAAATATGTTACGGGCATCCCAAATTTATGATAGTACGTTGTGCGAGGCTATTGCAATTGTTAGGCACCTGGCTTCGTGATGAAATTTAGGATGGATTTCTTTATTTGTCTACTATAAATTAGAGACTTAGATATTTTTGTTATTAAACTTTACAATGTACTAAACAATGTACAGAGGCGGACTAGATTTTAGACTTGATAGAATAACTACGTGTGATAGTGGCGGGTTGAATTCTGGCTCTTAATTATTACCTGGCGTTTCAAATTTAACATTACTAGATATCGTATTTGTTCAAAATTCTAATCTGTTAATCTGTTTTCAGTTGTAATTCAATAATAACGTTTTACTTCGATTAAAATAATTTACTTCTAATCTCTATTATTTGAAATATAAGCTTTTTGCACCTCCATATGAAATTTTACTGTTCCAAATTTCATACTTCTCCGTCCGCGCAATTTTCCTAGAAAGGAGTAGGTACAAAGCTTTTGCTTCACTTATTAATATTATGAAATATCTTGTATAGCTTTATTATTATTATTACCCAAATAGATAGATAGATAGATAAACTCTTTACTGTACACCAAAGTAATAACAAATAATACATACTTAAAACCTTCAAAGTATACAATGGGCGGCAGTACAAAATGTGATCTCTTCCAGACAACAGTAGTCGGTGTACAGATAAAATATACAATTTCAGCATATTATCATATTATACACCTTGTATTTTTTGATATCCTTCTACTCTACGGTTATTCTATAGGTCAAATAATTCCTAGAATATGTGAACCAAGAATGTATAATTTCGAATACATTATTCATCATAATTAATTGAGGTCAAAAACCCGTATGACGAATCTTTACTTTTGCTACGTTGCCAAACTTAGCGTTGTAAACTTACATAATACTTTATTTATTTCTTAGATAAATACATTCATTTATATTTCAAGCTAAAAAAATGCGATGTCACGTAAAGGCGTTCATTAGTAATTGTGACGTTGTGGAATTATTATGTATGAACAATTGAAAAAAAATAATATAAATTGAAAAATAAATCATTTGCGAGTTGATTCTTTTATAATAATCTTAATCATACCCTAAATTTATGGCATATGTACGCATCGGGTGCTGCATATGAATACCAGCTTAAATTAACACAATATCATAAATACGTAGTTCTACAATTTCTATAGTCTAAAGTAGAAACCAATATACATTATAATGTAGGTTAAGTTTATTTGCATATGCACGGATTAGGTCAAATTCCCAAATAGATGGAATAGTTAATGAGCAAATTGACAAACAGAGTACATATAAGTGGATAGGTATATATTCATTGTTTTAAAATCAACATATTCAATATCACATTTACAGTATAGGATTATCGAAATTTTAAGTTCTCTTTTACATCATAAGAGAGGCAGGGCACAGCGTTGATTCGCTCAAAGAGCAACCCGTCTGGGGAAGTACCTCCACCTTGCAGAAGACGTTCCTTAATAATAACATTAATAACTTAATGTTGTGTTTCTGCTTGTGAGTAAGGTCGCCAGAACTCATTGGGGAGGGGGGAAGGGTAAGCAACACTGGCTTGTAGACCCTTTTAAAGGCCGTCAACGCACCCGCGACCACTCTGGTATTGCGAGTGTACATAGGCGGCGGTGATCACTTACCATTAGGTGACCCACTTGCTCGTTTGTCGCCCTCAAACCATCAAAAAGCTTCATAAAATCTTTATATACAAGGGGTATCATAAATTCGTACCTGCGGTGGCAGTAAGAGACATGTCCTCTACTGCTGCTACTTGCAAGCAGCTCCGGGAAGACAGCGTTCTGTGCTTCTAGCACGAGTTCCTGCAGTTTACTTACTCGATCACACTTACAGTTTCCTCCCATACATTGAGCACCAGCGCCTCTCGCGGAAACTATTAAGAACTAAAACTCTTTTATTTTATTTATTTATACTGCGATCGCTCGCTTTTATCCAGCTGTGGACTTTTTACAGCTCTTATGATGATGATGATGACAAGGGTAACGATCAGCTGATGCATTTTGTATGGAACACCAAAAAGCTATTTTTGTAAACTGGTTTTGTTGAATTCGTTAAACGTCATGAGTAGATACTGCTCCTTATTTTATGTCCACTAATTATGTTACACCCCGTATATGTTTTCATCTTTGCATATAATTATAAATTCAGTATGAAACTTCAGTAGTTGTTGCGCTAGCAACTCGTATTGCCACAAATGTTGCTCGCTGGCTTAAATGTAGCGTAATATCGGGCTAACATTGTTGCAAACAAAAATATCCGTGCTGGAAATAAAAATACATCTACGTAATATTTATTTATAAATTACAACTTACGACAACATAACACTAATATTAAATGCTTGTATTGTCACGCTGCAGGTCGTGGATTCGATTTCCAACCAGGATAGATATTTGTGTGTATGAACATGTCTGCTTGTCCTGAGTTTGGGTGTAATAAAGTATCATCATCATATCAGCCGAAAGACGTCCACTGCTGGACAAAGGCCTCTCCCAAAGATCTCCACAATTGCCGGTCTTGCGCTATTCGCATCCAGCTGTTTCCAGCGACCCGCACAAGATCATCGGTCCATCTTGTAGGGGGCCTGCCCACGCTGCGTCTTCATATAAAGTTTATGAGTATATATTTACAAAAGAATCAGTTATTCTTATCAGTCATCTGATTGCCATAGCACAAGCTCTGATTGATGTGGGATTAGATGGCCGTGTGTAAATAAAGTATAGTAAGTATGTATTAACAAAAACAGGTTCTCAATTCAATAGTGTAGTAACCACCACCATAATACCACCAGATAAGTCATTATAAGATATGTTCAAAATTGTGAATAAAAATACCTACATTATTTATTTATTTATACTAAGTGTATTGGATAGAATATAAAAATAAAAGTATTGTAAAACCAGTTTCCTTCTTCAAAAATTTATAAATATAAAAAACGGAAATATAACAAAAAGTTCTGTAAATATTGCAGCATAATATCCTAATGTTATAACTGTGGGTGGAAATAAGAAATATGTGTTATTCTTATATTAATCCTATTTAATTACAATTATGTGCAGAAGCAATTAAATTATGTGAATAATTATATCCATGTTTGGAACATACAAATATTTGTACCTACATAAATTCTACTAATATTATAAATGCGAAAGTGTATGAGTTTGGATGTATGTATGTTTGTAACTCTTTCACGAAAAACCTACCGAGCGGATTTTTATTATATATCCTAATAATATATAGGTTATTATTTATAACCTAAATATCTGTAATATGTAACTAAAAATAATAACTGTATTACTACAAACATGTTCTGACTATTTACAAGCGCTTTTTAAAGTCTACGTGAATAAAAACCTTTTTTATTTATTTATTTATAAAGGTTAGCGCGGGTAAAATTGCGAGGCACAGCCATTCTTTAATCAAATAGTTTACTTTACAAATCCAACTACCACAAAAAAATCTTTTCATGTTTCGGGTTGATGTAATAGTCTATAATACTAACAAATAATCTGGCTTTCTATTGCTAAAATAATTTTCAAAAGAGGGTTGGTAAATCCAGAGATTAACCCCTACAGCCTCACAAACTTTACCTCTTTATGACATTAGTACAGAAAAACCGATCGCCTCCCATTTATTAACGTTTCTATCAAATAAACCATAGACATACAAATAAATAATTTTGGAAAATTACCATAAGCCACTTCATCAGATATTCCAGCCACGCCGACACCCAAAACATTCAAATATCTGAATATTCACCAACAACAAATTTTGTTGCACTTACTCTAAGTAGAAGATTCACATTTGAGCTCATAAATAAGCCAAGTTACAGCTTTATGTGCAAGCTTATTTTATGAGCTCCTTGTTATATGGCAAAGTTAGGCAAAGGGGTGAATATTGGATGAATGGAAAGTTAGTATTTATTTATTGCGGATGTTTTATTTCATTTTTGTCTATAAATAATGCGGAAGTTTCTGTTGCTTTTATGTCAGGTGTGCCAAACTTTGATGGTAATATTTTACGTAATTGCGCTTAGAAAGTTATGGTCGACCGCGCTACTGTTCAGCGCTAGATCGCGAAGTCTATTAGAAATTACAAGATTTTTGAAGTTTTACTTCTTTTGGCGCGATGGAGAAAAATGATGAGAGTGAATTTTTACGATGCGCGCGCACACCGACACCAAAAAATTTAACAGCATGAAGTTAGTTCTAGGTGGTATGAAAATTGATAACTATGTTCAAGTTGTATATTAAGAAGTATAACTTCTAACGCACAAGTTTTTTTTTTATTTCCATTATTAAAATAATGTAACATTACGTAACAAAGGTAAGATAGAGCTTTAGAATTAAATGTCAAATGTAATTTTCACTTTCGAAATAAATTTATTTATTGCTTTTATAATCAAGAAAATAATATAAAATTGTGAAAGTAAGTTATGATACTTCTTTATAATTGAATGACGAATGTAAATTTCAAATTCAATTACAATTTATTTAGGGATTTCATTGGTTTAACATAGTTCTTTTAGGAAGTAATTTAGTTCAAAACAAAACCCTGTTAGGGGTCTATAATAATACAATATTATAAAAATGTTACAACTAAATATGTTTAACTTAATAAGTATATAATGAAATATGTGGATATGGAGTTTTATAGAAAGATCTCCAATTTATTTAAAGCATAATAAAACAAATACAATTCGTTCCTAACTATATATGGCCGTTGCGTCTGTTACAGACGATTTACGGCGCATTGTCTGAGAGACATTTCTTATGGTGGCTAAGCAAACCGATGCGAGAGCGACATAGCCTGCCACAGGCCTGACAAGAGAAGTTCGCGTTGGTTGTTGCCGAGCCGCTTTCATGTCGCTTCTGTCTCTTATCAGCAAGTACTCCGAACCAGGCTTCATCACAGATCTTACGACCCTCCACTACACGTTTGCGCCATTCAACTCTATTTTCAGCGAGCTTTTCCCAGCTACAGTGGTCAATTTTAAAAGCGGCCTTATCCCGCTAGCATATTACTGTGTGTCACACACAGTAATCTATCTATAAATGGTGGTCTTACCGATAAACATCGTATACACTATTATTTAAAAAATTTAATCGTATAAACTACAACAGAAAGCGTTACATTACAAACCGCAAAGCATTCTGATATATTAGAATTCAGATATACCTATGCACCTACGAGTTCAGCCGTTCAAGAGGAGTACATTCAGGAACGAACTACATAGGTACATACATGAGGCGCTTAAGAAAAAGTATCGCTTGCGCTCAGTTTAATTAATTAAACGAACCAAGCAATATTACTAACTACCACTAACATATCATAAAATTAATGAAATGACAAATGTGATGAAGATATCAAAAGATCTGAAATGGGAAGAGCATATGTATGTGAGTCCCTAAACAAATTATAACTCTACGTTACTCGAAAAACAGTCGATATTCGCAAAACGTTGTCAGACATTTGTCGTTTCAAGTCTGAATTCCTTATGTTCTTACAGAAATTGAATAACTGAGGAAAAGTGCAACTCAGCTTTACTAAAATACCGTAAACATAAAAAAAATCACTATGAGAAACTCTTAGAGCACTTAGAACGCTTACGCATTAAACACAACAGTTAAAAATATGTACAACTAAATTGTTTTCAAACGGGAACCATAAAGAAAAATAGATGCCTTTTAAATACTTTTATAAATACCATATTTTTCGATTTTTTGTCATTCACCGTGCTAAATAACAATAACAAAATCAAACATAACACCATGTATCCAGTTAAAAATATAACTTTTAATTTTATTTCAACCCATTTGAATTTACTATATCACAAGTTGAATTATCTTTCGTTGTGCCGCATGGGAGCACCACCATGTATCTATTTACAAATAACAAAAATATTTTACCCGTATACATACATACATTTATCATAGTCTCATAGACTAACTACCTTTTAAGTATTTAAAAAATATCGTATTGTTATTTTTCGTCGTGCTAAATAATAACAACCGCATAAAACACTACACCATGATTCTAAGAATACAAATACAACTAAATTGTTTTCAAATAAAGCCTTAAAGGAAAATATTTAACCCATTTGGATTTACCATAATCCCTTAGACTTTGCCTTTTAAGTATTTTAAAGTGTCCCCATGAGCTCTGCTTCGAGGATTAATCCTACCGCTCTGACCACATGACTTGATATATTATATTTTCGTAAGGCTCTCATTTACTTAAATAGCTATTCTGCCAGATTTAGGGATAAAATAAATTAACTCAATGTCTGAGAATATAATTTTCCTAATTTTTATTGAATTATATTGTATATATCTATGATTTAGACAGATATATTCTTTTTATTATGTATCTAAGATTGTTTGAAAATGATTGTTTGTATTCAAAAAATAATAAATAATATCAAAAAAATAGAGGTATGTTTACTCAATATAATTGACTCCATTAAAATTCAGTTCTTTAGTTACCACTAACACACACATTGAACACATTCATTACTTATAAAATAATTAGTTTAAATCGAAACACATTGAAAAACAAAAACCAAAAATGAAAAAGAAATACCTGAATTTCATCATTGTTTTATTTTCACTCTATGAAAATGATTGTTTGTATTCAAAAACTAATAAATATTATCAAAAAAATTCAGTTCTTTAGTGGTAACTAAAGAACTGAATTTTAATGGAGTCAATTATATTGAGTATTATACCTCTATTTCTTTTTCATTTTTGGTTTTTGTTTTTCAATGTGTTTCGATTTAAACTAATTATTTTATAAGTAATCGAATAAACGTTTTATGTTGCACCGTACACGTTACCAAATTTGTTTACCCAGCCATCGCCACAATTTTGGGATGTATGGACGACAACCTTAGTGGGTAGTCGTAGATAAAAATTGAGGTTTTATCAATAGCGGCATTTAGGGGCTGACCTTGAAAAATCAAAACTTGTACAGACGCCAGCACATCAAGCTACCCCCTATCTGTCAAATTTCCTCAATTGAAACTGAACCTTAAGCTTATGCGATAAAGTTGAAAATCTATTAAATAGATTTGACAAATAGGGGTAGCTGGATGTGCTGGCGTCTGTACTAGAGAGTGTCCACTCATTGTGCCGTTTTTCAAGATAAGATAAAATATTTTATTTGTCCAAACATGATACACACAATTTGCATGCAAGATAGTAGTAAACTTAAGATTTAACAGTCATGTTTGCCATATCTACATGGCGTACCAATTTTCGAAGATGACTAACAATTTATTAAAACATAACAGAGCTCCCAACAAATGGAGTGAATTCCCCAAATGGTGTCTCTGCAGAGCACTTTCCTCATCATTGTAGTACTCTTTATTGGAGGATAATACGCTATGCCTGTCTTCAAAAGTCTGCTGCATGATGTCAAGCGAACCTAATTTTGACAAGTATGTTCTTGCTGAGTAATTTAGAGCCGCTTCTTCTTTTTGCCCCCCTCCACCGTCCATAGATAATTATTTTAAGACTAGGTTAATGAACCCTGTGTCGCGGGGTTCTTATCAAACAAATAATTGATGGACACAACGTATATCCAGACTCAGAACAACTATTTATAGGTCCCACAAATAGTTAAACTGCGCGAGAATTGAATCCGGGATACAAAGTGGCTAGTCAACTGTCTTAACCACTGCGTCACACGGGCAGTAAAAATATCAACGGAGTCATGGCTGTTGTCGAAATACTAACCATAACAAAACCTCTTTCCTGGGACATTATTCACACACACGGCCATCTAATCCCAAACTAAGGAGAGTTTGTACTATAGTAACCACGACCTCCGGCGTGAAAAGCAAGCATTTGCCAACCACGCCAACAGGCCTGTCCAGTGCATATTACATGAAACTTGCGAGCGACCAGTAAGTTTACTTCAATACTGAGCGGAGACATTGGATTACTGAATTGACATTACAACTTTTGGTTTCCATTTCTTTTGGCCCCTAAGAAAACGGAAATGTCGATTACCAAAAACTTCAGCTAAAGATTTTTGAATAATCGACATTGATGGGAAATATGCAAGGAAATTATGCTGCGAAAGTATTCTTCGGGTGAGTTTAATGCAAGAGTTATGATTGAACAAATAAACGGGTGCTACGATACATATTTCAAATCAGTATGAAGGATAATAATAATATCCTTATACGGCCATCTGATCCCAAACTAAGCAGAGCTTGTACTATGGAAACTAGATAACTGATGTATAACTTATATCTTATATAGATAATGACACCCAGACTCAGGACAAACAGACATGTTCATGCACACAAATATCTGTCCTGGGTGGGAATCGAACACACCACCTGCGGCGTGAAAGGCAAGCATTTACCAGCCACGCCAACCGGCCCGTCAACTTTATCTATCGTTTGACAATTTCTTTTTCTAAATTCACCTTCGACCAATATTATTGATCGAAGAAATTCACCATATTATCCAGTGGGAAAACTTTCCCTGGATTACTAAACCTTTTCAGTATCGTTAATAGAACAATAAACTTGCCAATAATCAGGTCGTATTTTGAGCTCCGCATATTAATCTACATTTAAAGTAAAATTTTAATATGAATGTTTAATAGTGGGTCCCTAAACTGCTGTACCACTTACCTACTCGTCCAAATTTTTGCCAAACTGGGTCCCGCGTAGGGTTGCCAACTATACATTAGTGTGCATTAGATGACCTCTCAGATGACTTAGACATAGAGCGTGAACGAAGGGCCTTGGCAGTGAGGTGTAACATGCTGGCTCGTAGGTTTGCACGGTGTACAAGAGAAGTGAAAATAGCACTATTTAAATCTTACTGCCAAACTCTGTACACCTGCAGCTTATGGGTCAATTATCGTCGCAGGTCACTCGAAACACTGCGTGTACAATACAATAATGGTTTTAGGATGCTGATGGGGCTGTCCCGGTGGTGCAGCGCATCAGGTATGTTTGCAGAAGCAAGGACTGATTGCTTCAAGGCAATTTTAAGGAAAAGAACTGCCTCCCTGTTGCATCGTGTGCGAGACAGTACTAGCACCCTCCTAAATACCATATTGCACAAAATTGATTGCCCAATAGTGGGCCACTGGAACAGTGTTCCCATGGGTTCCCATTTTTAACGTAAGATAGATTTATTAGTGTAGTACTAACATATTTCTAAGCCATTACTAACAAATTAATATGGATTAATTACTATCTGAAATAAATATATTATTATTATTAGTCTTGATGTAGATCTCACCACATCAATGTCTGATAAATGATTTGTGTCAGCATTATATTTTTTGTCCGGTTTTTAGCCAACTACACTTTTAATGTATTTTTTTTTTATTTATATATGTGTTCGATACATTATTATATTGTTTTGTGCAATTAAACCAAGAGTGGTTTGTATTGGCACTCACATTCGCGTTGAGCACTTAGGAAGGAATACTTAAGTACATATGATTCCTCATTTTATAATACTATTAGGTACTTAAATACAAAAATGAACATACATTATATTAAACGCACATTATCCTTGCGTGCACTATAATATGTATGTACATCAAATGTGGCTAACAGCGACTAAGAAAAACCTGTCATTGGCTTTCTCTTTATATTGTATCCTGTAAATTGTGTTATTATCTGTATCGCTGTTGGTTTTCTTAATAAATAAAATAAATAAATATACTGTTTTGAACAGTATTATACTGGTTTCGACTAAATTCTACTTTCTACTGTTGAACAAAAATAAAGTATACTAAATACTATTTCCATTTATTTAGTCAGAGAGCGTTCACTGCTCAGTGCAGCGCAGCCACAAAGACTATAAATTAGTAAGTTGTGCGAGAAGCTCTAAAAAATATGTATCAAAAACAATAAATAAATAAAATACTGGTAATTTTTCTAAAATACTGTTGAATATTCTGTCTTAGACCGGAATATACTATATTTCTAGAAAAAAACGTTGGCAACCCTAGGCCCGCGGCACCCTCAATTTATTTCCGGAGGCCAAAACAACAACTAAAATCCGACCTAATCTCCACTAAGGTTAAAACAAAAAACCTCACCGAAATTTGGTTACCTATGGTAAAATATTTTATTTTACAGCCACAATTAAGTAAATCCCTAGATAAAGCTTCTAAAAGGAGGTAGTTAAAATTTATAAGTTGTTTTTGCGTGATTTTATGTTACTAGGTTTTACTTTGGATTGAGAGCAAGTCTATGCAATTTGTCATGTATTATAATTTTCTTTAGAAATTATAATGTCATCCTGGTCGAATTTTAGCCATGGCGGCCAGACTCGATGGAAATTTGCCATTTGCGCAGATTAGTGCGCAAAGGGACGCAAGGGGCACTTTCTATTCCATCACTCTCATAATCCGATGGGACGACTAGCTGTACGGCCTTGTACCTGATCTCTTTCCGGTCATGTTGACCTTTCTTTCATGGTAATAATGTCGTCCTGGTCGAATTTTAGCCAAAGCGGCGAGACTCAATGGAGATTAGCCATTTACGTGGTTTGTGCGCAAAGGTGCGCAAGGGGGCTTTCGATTCTAGGGCTAGGAATTCTAGGGCTTCTCGGGCCAAAACTTTCTTTTTGGTTTGACCCAGGATTTGAACCCAGGACTTCACTATGTGACCTCATTTAGTACATTTCTAAAGGCGGTACTAATATACATATTTTTTTTATTTATTTTATATGCTTATGTTTCAGTATTTTCTTTCAAAATATAAAGTCGCTCAAGCTTTAGATTTTACTGTGTTAGAACGTATAATGTTTCTCTTGGAGACAGGTAGAAAGATAATTGCCGTTGGTATTAATCATTAAGACACTTAAGAAAATTAATTAGACTTTCCTTAAAGAAATAAATAACAATTAATGAGTGCGCTTGTTTTGTCCTTCTTCCATGGTTTTCTGTATTAAATCTTGAGTTTAGGAGTTTAACTAATTTGCTTGGCGTTGTTTTTTGTTATTTGATTTTTTTTTTCAGTTTTATTAATTCCACGTTCTCAATAGGTAAAAAGTTTATTTTGGCGAAGGTTGATTTGACTTTGTAAGTGTTCGGTGAAGTGTAGCACATATCCATAGATATAGGCCTCTCTATAGATGGGTGAACGTCAAAGTGATTCGTCAAATTTTCCGGGACTGACAGCTTAACGTGCCCTCGGAAGCAAGGAGACGCTCAGATATAAAACCACTTTGGTGGTCACCCATCTATGGACTGACCGCGAACCTAGTTGCTTAACCTCGCCAATCACTTATTGACCAGTGAGAGCATATGGCTATGAGCCTCTAGAAATGATATAGTAAATATCTTTCTTTATTACGTAGTCTTTTGCCTAATATAAACTGTGTATTTTACTCCAGGTCACAAAGTTATAGACAATTTAAAGAGTCACGAAAAAAATATGTAATGTGAACCTTTGGCTTCTAAAGGGTGTCCCAACAAGAACGCAAATTTTTAATTTTGAATAAAACACAGATATTTAAAAAAAAACCGTGAAACTTTATTATATCGTAAAGTCGACAGAATGAGGTTATGTATGGAACAAGATATTGTGGAGATGGCCGCCGCGGCTTTGCTGGCACACACGCGATCTTTTAATAAAATTTTCAATGACCATTTTGCATAAATGCTGCGGTATTTCATTAATGCAGCGTCCAATTTCGTCTTTTAAGGCTTGAGTCGTCGTCGGCTTATTCGCGTAAACCATCGACTTCAAAAAACCCCAAAGAAAAAAATCTAAAGGTGTTAAATCGCACGATCTAGGCGGCCAATTCTGGTCTCCAAAACGCGAAATAACACGACCGGGAAATGACTGATGCAGCAATTGAATTGTTTCTCTGGCTGTATGACATGTGGCGCCGTCTTGTTGAAACCACATGCCATCCACATTCATTTCTTCAATTCTAGGCAAGAAAAAATTGGTTAACATTTCACGATAACGAACACCATTGACTGTTTGCGCTTGACCTGCCTCATTTTCATAAAAAAAAGGTCCAATGATTCCTCCAGCCCAAAAACCACACCACACAGTGACACGTTGGGGATGCATTTGCTTCTCGTGAATCTTTCGAGGATTTTCCTCACCCCAAATGCGACAATTCTGCTTATTGACGAAGCCATCAAGATGGAAATGGGCCTCGTCACTGAAGATGATTTTATCGGCAAAATCAGCATTTTCATGTTGTCTCTCCAATACCCAATTAACGAACTCCCTTCGCTGTCCATGGTCAGCCGGCTTCAGTTCCTGTGTCAATTGAACTTTGTATGCATGAAGATGCAAATCTTTCGTCAAAATTCGCTGCATAGTGGATTTGGAGACACCAATTTGCTGAGCTCGGTGTCGAATTGAGGTGGATGGATTTTGAGCGACATCATTACGTACAGCTGCGACATTTTCGATCGATCGACCTGGTCGAAGGCGCGTTGTTGTCTTTACATCACTAACAGACCCAGTTTCGGCAAATTTATTCATTAATCTCTTTACAGTTGACTCTTTTGGAGCATTATTGTGACCCCAAATTGATCGCAATTTGCGAACTGTAGCCGCAAAACTTTCACCATTTTGGTAAAACAATTTCACAATGAGAATGCGTTGTTCATTCGTGTAGCGCTCCATTTTTACTAACCTCGTACCTTCTACTAGCAAACAGTAACAATTGTTCAAATGTCAAACAATGACACTTCGAATGGCGCCAAATTTAAAAATTGCGTTCTAGTTGGGACACCCATTTTAATTTCAGTTAAAGCTAACCAACATTAATTTAAAGAAAAGTAAAGGGACAAGGCCCTTTGTGAACTGCCCTAACTTGAAACCACAATAATGGTAGTCAAATTTGGCGGTCCTCATTTTGCGGTAAAGGCTTCAAAAAGATTGGGATAAAACGCTTTCAGGTAAGGACCAGTAAAATTTGTTGAAAAAAATGCATGTTAAAAACGCTCAGTTTCATTTCATTTTTTTTTTTGTTTGCCACTGTTGATCCTGGCTTTCAGGTATTGCAGTAGTGGGTAAGCGGGACTAGTCCCGGAAAAAAATGATGAAATCGCTTTTTATAACGTCTCAAAATTAATCATTACTCAACTTTGTAACTGTATGTAGGTCACATGACCCTAAAATCATTTGATTCTATCGATCTACAAATAATCGTGCGCATCACACTTAGACTTGTACTAGGTGGGAATCGAACCCACGACGTTAAGAACACAAAATTAAGAATTTAATCAACTGTGTTTAATATCAATGACCGCATAATCTTTTGATTCCATCGAATTAGCGGAATTAACACCACATATTAACACCAGCCACGACTAATAGTAGCAGTATTCACGGGCCAATACGGCACCAACTACCACCTACACAAACTGAGACTGTCGAATAGCCCGATCTGCAGGACCTGTGGGGAAGTAAATGAAACAATGCTGCATATTATATGCAAATGCGATGCATTGGCAAGACACAGAATGGCAATCCTGAGGCTGGCATATCCAGAACCAGGTGACTACAAGGATCTACCTCTAAGGAGCGTACTGGATTATGTGCAGACTTCATTCAGGGCTCTAGGGATAGAATAAAAGCAGTGGGGGATAGTACAAAAGATCCTGAAGGGTCGAAAAGCTGTACAGAAGTACACCCCAAACAAGATAAGATAAGAACACCACATATTGATTTTGTATTTTGATTGTTATGGATTTTCGCAAAGTAACGCCTGATTCCATTACTTATTTCTATAGATCTTTACACCCAGACACAATAAATAATCGTGTTCATCACACAAACATTAAAATTTGTCCTGGGTGGGGATCGAACCCACGACTTCTAGCTTAGAAGTTAGAGTCACAAACCACTAGACCAACAAGTAAATCAGAATAGAGAATATTTGCCCCTGAAATTTGATTGAATCCTGCAAAGTTGGCTAGTCTCCATAGAGATTGGCCTTCGTGCCTGAAATTCAACTATACTTATGTTTAAGTTTATTACTATAGTTCCGTTCAATAACGTTCATTCTAAACGCAACTGAGTTGCATATTAGTGTATTATGATTTGATAATCAAGTTTTCATGAATCATCGTCACCGTAGCCTAGTTGGTAGTGCTCCTGCCTACGAAGTTGATGGTCCTGGGTTCGAATCCCGGTAAGTGCAAATATTTGTGTGATGAGCACGAATATTTGTTTCTGAGTCATGGATGTTTTCTATGTATTTGAGTATTTATCTATCTATATAAGTATGTATATCGTCGCCTGGTACCCATAGTACAAGCTTTGCTTAGTTTGGGGCTATGATGATCTGTGTGACATTGTCCCTGGATATTATTATTATGATACGTTATTATTTACTGAAACGTTTGGTGCCATATGTGTACGGTCAGCAAAGGATATATATATATATATATGCCAAACTGAAGTAGCACTGGGCGGAGCACATAGCTCGTAATACTGACGGCCTCTGGGGCAGAAAGGTTCTCGAGTGACGACCACGAACCGGAAGACACAGCGTGGTTAAGCCCACAAGGTGGACCGACCACCTTACAAAGGTTGCGATATTGATGCGAGCAGTTTTGGAGATTTTTGGAGGAAGTCTTTGCCCCGCAGTGAACGTTTTTCGGCTGATAGGATGATGATGATGAATGTAACATATTTCATCTCGTTATACCTGTAATTGACTAATTCACACACGATCAATCTCACCCATATATGCTTAAATTATATTTATAACTATATAGATATAATTTAAGCATTAGTAGAAACTTTATTTAAAATTATACAAATACCGCCTTTCAATGAAATGTCAACATACTTTCAGCTACGCAAATATATTTCGCCTATAAGAGCATATTTAAACCGCAAACACAAACTAGCAAAACTAATTAATAATTTTGTTTTATAACAAACCTCCAACTTAAATATAAGGGAGACGCTTGTTAGAAAATCTCATACAATTTATTAATAATTAAACTGTCTGATACACTGTCCAAGACACACATATACCTGTACTTATGGCTATGGTATACGGTATCCGACCGATTTTCGGTTATGGCAACCACTTCAACTCCTAGACGGTAGGTAGGTACTGCATTGGGGAACCCGAAGATGGCTGCCGTGGCCGATCTTCCTAGTAAACAGTCGCGCTTACTGAGCACATGGGTTTCCCATCAAGGTAATTGTATTGACTGCCTCGTGGGTCTAGCGGTAGCTTGTTCAACCGCAGACAATGAGGTCCAGGGTTCAAATCCCGGGTCGGACCTGAAAGTGATTTTGGGATTTTTCCGTAAAAAGGAATTTCTCCGTATCAGCCCGAAGTCTGGGAGTTGGCGATATTAAACCCCCGTGCCTCGGAGAGCACGTAAAGCCGTCGGTCCTGTACCTGACATTTTTCCGGTCGTATCGCTAGTCATCCCATCGGCTCATGAGAATGATGGATAGAAAGTGCCCCTGTGTTTGCGCACACGCTTGTGCACTATAATATGTCCTGCGCAATTGGCTAATCTCCATTGAGACTGGCCGCGTGTTTGAAATTCGGCCGGGAGGACATCAATTGTATTGATTAGCCGCGAGTTGTCGGGCTTTCAGCTCGTCGCTTGTTGTAGCGAGCTCACCCCTTGCTGCTCCTCAAAGACGCGTATTTGCTTCTTCACAAGCCCACGCCATTCCGGTCATACTACCAATTTTTCCCATTTAAAGGGCTCGATATTGCATATTTTTATGTGCCGTTTCTGAACATATTTATAGGAGATTTAGAGGGGCTGTTAAGGGTTACGATACTACTAAAAAGTGCATTGACGATAAAGATGTTTGGCGTTAGGCATCCACCTGCACATAGCTAGCTGAGTGTGACTAATTAGTCCTGTCAAAAATTTCACTAAGTGGACTAAATGCCATGTACATGCCCACTTATGTATATTTCACTAAACCATCTCAACTGGGTCACGTAATATTTTAGAATTTTAAGATTTTGTACATGGAGCTGTTCAGGTTAATTATTGTTAAGCGTTACCATACTATTAAAAAGTGTATTGACGATAAAGACGTGTGGCGTTAGGCATCCATCTGCACATAGCTCGCTAGGTGTGACTAAGTTGTTGTGTAAAAAATTTCACTAAGTGGACGAAATGCCGTGTACATGCCCACTTATGTATATTTCGCTAGATCATCTCAACTGGGTCGTGTAAATGCCAGATTTTAGAGGAACTCGCTAAGTTGTTTCCAGTCTTCTCAAATGGGTTACATTAGATACAAAAATGCGACCGCCATTATATACACAGGGTCAGTAATAATAATAATAAAAATATATTACTTCAGTTCACTCATGATGCAGTAAAATATATCTAAAATTTAAAACGTGAGTCTTTATACATATAAATAACTATTTTGACAAAACTTAAACTAGTAGCTTAATTTTTATTATAACTAAATTAAATTTTATATCTACATAATTCAATTTCTGTATGTACCTATAATTCATTATGTTACTACAATAATATTCACAAGCGCTTTTGTTAAGTCTACTTTAATCAAAAGCTGTTTTATTTATTTATTTTATTCACTCTATTCCACTTTTGCCAATCGCGTAAGGCCATTCGCACATCAGGTGCAAGCTTTTCCACTGAATAATGTTCTATAACCCATCTTTGTGTACTTGAGCCAAGACAATCGGAGAGTACGAGCTCCAATCCTTCGGGAAACTTCGCTATGTTTAGACAAAGTTCAGTTCCTACGTGCTTTAGAAGTTGTGTCTGGAACAAGATAGTAATAATTTAGTAGACATTTCATATTGTCAGATTATACAATGTGTACGATAATATATAATAGTATCCTGGGACATTATTCACACACAGCCCAACTAAGCAGAAACCAGATGCTGATAGTAGATATATTACGGGAGTCCGCTTGTTTTTGCTTATCAATGCATCGGCTTAAAGTCTGTTGTGTTAAGGTATGCAAGTATTTTTTATAAATAAAATAAAATAAAAAAGGTTTTTATTCACGTAGACTTTAAAAAAGCGCTTGTAAATAGTCAGATCATGTTTGTAGTAATATAGTTGTATGAATTATTATTTCTAGTAACATAGATATTTAGGTACACATTGCATTGATTGTATGAGAACATTTATAAAATTTATTTTATAATGACAATGATATTTAGCTAGCTCGTATCAAGTTATTGTCAAGAGATTATGTTTAAGTTTAATTATCTATTTTTTATATACTGTGGACACGGGTCTCATCGCGATAAATATCATTACCTTGGTTACCCGACGTTTCGGCATGAATTGCACCAGCCGTGGTCACGGGTCGACTGACCAGTCAGTCGACCCGTGACCAAGGTAACCAAGGTAATGATTTACCTAAATATTTATCGCGATGAGACCCGTGTCTACAGTATATAAAAAATGTGTACAAATCGCGAAAGTTTAAAAACTTTAATTATCTAGTTTAAGTCTAATATTTTTACTACATATTGTCAATGGTTCTGTCTATATTAAGTTATTATTATTAAGACGGACCTTATATATAACCAGGATGTGGTCCGATTGTCGTGGTTGGTAGATACTTGCATTTCACGACGCAAATCGTTGGTTCGATTCCAACCCAGGAGGGATGTTGTGTGCATGAACATATCTGTTTGTCCTGAGTCTGGGTTTCTATATAAGTATGTATTTACAAAAAATAGTAGTATATGTAGTATATCAGTTAACTGGTTTGACTACTGATAAGTTAGAAAAAATATGAATAATGTACTAGGCTCATATGAACACTCATGATTATATCCAAAGGAACTCTAATATGGCGGCGAAATCAAAGGGTTGATGTAGGTAAATAATAAACGGTTAAATATCTTTTAATATTCATCAAAGCGAGCCGCGCGCGCCGTCGCGTCGTTACGCAGTCGGCGCGTTTGAGTGGACTCACCAAAGAGACGCCGCCAAAGGGGCCGCGTTTAAAGAAAGCCGCCAAATTCAGCAAATATTGTGTATTTTTCACTTATTTAAAAATATTAAAATCATCAGTTGTTCGTTAACTGCTGTCTATTTAGGTCGTGGTTACTTACTAAATCGTCTTTGTCTTGAGTCTGGGTTTCTATATAAACTTTGTCCTGGGTCTGGGTTTCTATATAAGTATGTATTTACAAAAAAATTGTAGTGTATGTAGTATATCAGTTATCTGGTTTCCATTGTACAAGCTCCGATTATTTTGGGATCATATAGCCGTGTGTGAATACTGTCTCGGGATATTATTGTACCGTAATATAAATATAATGATTTTACGCACATTAAAAGCTTATTCAAGTCTTCATCTAATTCCAGTCCAAATGTATTAAACTTATATTTAAACAAGGTCTGCGAGGCTCCTGCTTGCAAATATTGAGTTGTGTATAGTTAAGGAGATGGACAGACGCAGCAGTCAAATTTCTTTAATCAATTTTCAACGTTATCACATAAGCATAAGGTTCCCTTTGAATTGCGGAAATTTGACAGATTGGGGTAGCTTGATGTGCTGGCGTCTGTACATAATATATACTTTTACATTGATTTCAATGAGACATTTTTTATTTTTGCCGGTTACTCCACCTTTGAGTGTCCGCTTTTTATTATGAATTAAAAAAATATATTAATTAATGATGAGCACGATTATTTGTTGTGTGTCTGGTAAGTAATATATTTATCAGTTGTCTGGTTGCCATAGCTCTGCCTAGTTCGGGATTAGATGGCCGTGATAGTTGTCCTTAGATATTTAATATTATTAATATATTAAGATTTGACTCTATTTAATACCTTTTCATCGTACAGCCACATCTGTGAGGGTGAGTTACGACAGAAATAAACACCAATTTTATTCAGCATAAAATCCAGACAAATATTGTCACGTCGAATCTCCCCACGAGAACTGATAATCCAGAACTGTAAAGAAAATAAAAACTTTTAAACTACCTACAACTTTGTTATAACTACTTCTTTCTTTCTTTTATGGAGAAATGTATAAGATTCTATTACAAACTTCCCAGTGATATTAGCGAAATACATATAAGTTTAAAAGAGATATTAAAATAAAATTGTGTAGCAGGGGCATAGAGGAAGACCTTCTTTTTGATAAGGTTGGGGGAACGCCAGGTGGGAGTGTCTGGTATGTCGGACTCGCACCGACTAAACCTAACCTTCCGTGGACCCTGGGAGGGCTCTGGATTGCCCTCCCCTATATATATAGGGGAGGGCATAAATAGGAACATATAAACTAAGCTAAAGGCATTCTTGATTGAAAATTGTTTATATTCAGTATCAGAGTTGACAAATTCTAATAATAATTAATGTATCAGATCCTATTAAGTTATTATTAATTGCTCTGGTTAATTTTATTGCCAAAGTTCTGTGTGGTGTATATTAGTGAGTTTTATTTTATTTAATGTTATTTTATTATTCAATATTTTTGACTGTTTAGTAATTGTTTATTGTATTTATGTAATTGAAAATTGCTAGTTATAAGTGAATTGTATTTCGGACACAATGTATTAGCGAATTAATAAAAAAAATGTAATTGCCGACTCCTGCCAGTCTGGCACAGAGACTGAGCCACAAACAGATCGCTGTTTTCCTTGAGCTGCTTCCACGTGGCGGTAGTAGAGGACACTTCTCACACTACCACCGCAGCCCCGATAGAGGAAGGCCTAATTCTTAGCATTTCATGGATTCACCGTGCGAAAACCGGGTCCATAGCGTGGTAGAGGAGGAAACACTCGACATAGTCTGAGACTTGCGACTCAGATGTAGGTTTAAGGAGGCCCCCTGTGATGCATATATCCTCACCTTCTATGTCTCTCAGTGAGAACCCTAACAATACCGCTTTGGATATACATATATAGAACTTACGGAAGTTCTTTATAATCCTAGGTCTTTTAATAGGTTATAAAGATTTCTGATTATTTCAGTAAAGTGCTTGGAATTAAGTTGTTCTAAGTCATCATCATCATCTTCGTTCTAAGTCAACACACATAAAATGTGTAATTATTCTTAAGAAAAATATTTTAAAAAAGCATTCCTACAGAGTTCTCTAGTTCTCTGGTGTTACATGCACTGCACGGTAAGAAAATTACGATTCCACGTTAATGGAAACACGGAACGGACACGGAACAATTTTACTAATCGCCGAATCAACCGGATATAAAACTAGTTCATTTTTCGAATCTTTGTAAAATCCACTTCTTAATACATGCTGGTAAAACATTACATATTATTGACTATACAAAGTACTTAAGAATCAACATGCTTTGAGTCCTATAAAGCTTATTAATGAATGTCCTCCTAGCTGAATGTCAGCCACGGCGGCCAGTCTCAATAGAGATTATTTTTTCTTTAACAAAAAGGAAAGGGAAATATAATAATAGGAAAGGGATATATATATAAATAATTTAGGGAAATTAATCCCTGTGTCGCGGGGTACTTTACAAACATATTATAGACGGACGCAAATTACATCCAGACTCAGAACAACTATTTATGGGTTGGCACTCAAATAGTTGTCCGGCGCGGGACTAGAACCCGCGACTCGAAGCGCTGAGGCGACTGTATTAGCCGCTGCGCCACACGTGCAGTCAACCACGATTAGCCATCTGCGCGGGACATATTATAGTGCACAAGTGTGTGCGTTCACACAGGACAACGTTCTATTCCATTCCATCACTCCTTTTAAATAAAAAATAATAAAAAAGGTTTTTATTCACGTAGACGTTAAAAAAGCGCTTGTAAATAGTCAGAACATGTTTGTAGTAATACTCTCATGACCCAATGGGCAGGCGTCCCACGGCACGATTGGAAAGAGGTCAGGTACAGGACCAACCGATTTACGTGCTCTTCGAGACACGGGGGCATAATACCACTAACTCCCAGACAGATGATGAGAAATTCCAGCCAAAATCACTTTTGGCTTGACCCGGGATTTGAACCCAGGACCTCGTTCTCTGCAGGTGACCACAAAACCCTATAAAGCTCATATAACACTATAAGAAGGTCATCTAAAAATGAATCCATGGTCAACAAGTTATGCAGAACTGAACTAGTTATGCAGGATGCCTGGGGCTCTACCGACTAAGTCGCCGAACATCGTTTTCGTGAATAGCGATCAAATAAATAAAGGTTAAAAATGACTTAATCAACCGTTAAATCGGCTTCCATGACCACATGTTACGTCATAAATGGTCCGGAATCGATTGTCAACGTTGAAGCCGATTTAACGATTGATTTAGTCATTTTTAACCTTTATTTATTTGAACGCCATTCACGAAACGATGTTCGGTGACTTAGCCGGTAGAGCCCCTGACCTTCAGATAGCAGACTCAACTGATTTTTGTCATTGCTACATAAAGGTAACCAACCACTCAAACAAATAAAAATCCACGTGCACGTGTGGCGCAGCAGCTAAGACAGTCGCCTCGCCGCTTCGTGTCCCAGGTTCGAATCCCGCGCCGGACAACTATTTGTGTGACCCATAAATAATTGTTCTGAGTCGGAATGTAACTTGTGTCCGTCTATTGTATGTTTGTAAAGTACCCCGCCACACAGGGGTTAGGCTACCTAGTGCGGGCGTTTAAAAAAAGTATTAAAAGTAAAGAACCCTTACCTGAGATCCACCTTTAAAATGGCATGGTTCCAACCGCACTCGTTCGCTCATGCTGTCCTTAAGCAAGGTTGCATCGATACACAGTCCATTATTACTGCCACTGTAAATCTATAAATATTGAAATACATTATCTTAGTAAAACAATACTGTCTATTACACCTCTAAACTAATTGCAATATCACTGCATTTCTTTGTACCTAATAATATCCTGGGACTTTATTAACACACGGCCAAATGATCCCAAACTAAGCAGAGCTTGTACTATGGAAACCAGGGGCCCTACCGGCTAACTCACCGAACATCGATTTCTTAAATGGCGTTCATATAAATAAAGGTTAATAATTACCTAATCAATCGTTAAATCGGCGTCAACGTTGACAATCGATTCCGGACCATTTATGACGTCACATGTGCTCATGGAAGCCGATTTCACGATTGATTAAGTCATTTTTAACCTTTATTTATTTGAACGCCATTTAAGAAATCGATGTTCAGCGACTTAGCCCGTAGAGCCCCTGATAACTGATACACTTCATTTACTACTTTTCTTTTATAAATATATACTTACATAGATAATTACACCGAGACTCAAGACAAACAGACATGTTCATGCACACACATGTCTGTCCTGTATGGGAATCGAACCTGCGACCTCCGGCTTGAAAAGCAAGCATTTGCCAATCACGCCAAGTAGTAGCAGTAGTAGTTCTTGTAAAAAGGAGAGGCATATTTTGTGTATATTATTATGTCAATTTAGTTTTGGCGCGAAGATCCGAGGGAATATAATGCAAACCTATCGAACTATAACGTACTCTTTTGCGCATAACAGATGAGCGTAACAAAGTTTATGTCAATCATAAAGTGCACTGCATGTTAAAAAAAACTTCAATTGAATAATTAGTAATTTTTGGGTGAACAAAAATCTTGGAACTCGCGTCAGGTCACCGAACGCTTCCCATGAGCTATAGGTATGTATACTGTGAAGATATATAATAATATGTGTACTTTTTGGGTGACCTAAAACCGTGAAACTCACGTCATTAGATTAAAAGTATAGAAAATAGTTTTCACTTCAGTCCCCAAGCCTGCCCCGCATGTTTCTTTTTTCTATCAAGCAAAAGTAGTGGAACCAAAAGGTACAAACGCCAGCACATCAAGCTACCCAATCTGTCAAATTTCCCCAATTGAAAGTGAACCTTATGCTTTTGTGATAAAATTGAAAATCGATAAAAGTAATTTCACAGATTGGGGTAGCTGGATATGCTGGCTACCAACATTTGGCATATGTATTACTAGCTGTGCCCCGCGGTTTTTCCCGCGTTAAATTTTATAAAATATTACAGCTCCTCCCCCGTAGGTGATAGCGTGATAATATGTAGCCTATATGTTGACCCGACCTCTTAGTAATATTCATAAAAAATTTGAAGTAAATCCATGCAGTACTTTTCGAGTTTAGCCCGGACATACATACAGACAAACGGACAAAAATGCCAAAATCTTTATTTTTGGCTTCGATATCGTCTGTAGATCACGCCCCAAGTATCCTTTTAATAAAATATTCAATGTACAGTTTTGACTTTCCTACGATTTTATTATATGTATAGATAATAAAATTAAAACTGAAGTGTGGAACTACATTAGTTAAAATAATTACGGGTAACTCAAATTCCACCTTAATGCACCCTACACCCGCCCTGTCACAACAACACGAGACGGGACGCGATATCGAGCGGGTCGCATTATCCCTGAAGATGACTTCATGAAGAGTTCGAAACTGTTGGCCGAATCCAACATAAAATTAATTACGTGAGATACTCGTTACCATTTTTAACAATTTGGCGTATATTTTTTTAACAAAACTTCGTAGTATTGTCTAAAACTTGCAGAATATCAAAAATTCAACACGAGACGGGACGCGATATCGAGCGGGTCGCATTAACCCTGAAGATGACTTCATGAAGAGTTCGAAACTGTTGGCCGAATCCAACATAAAATTAATTACGTGAGTTACTCGTTACTATTTTCAACTATTTGGCGTATATCTTTTTAAACGAACTTCGTAGTATTGTCTAAAACTTGCAGAAATTCAACAATTTAGCTGACTTCAGCGCCTTTACATTTAAGTATATAATTTTAGTGACCCTGACTGCTAAGCCAAAGTTTGTGAGTTCGATCCTCATTGGGAACAAATGTTTTTGTCTATATCTGCGTGTAATTTATCTACAATATGTATGTTTGGTATGTATGTATGTAATAATATAATATATAATATGGTTTGGCCATTTAGAAAGGATGAATGAAAGAAGATTGACCAAAGAAGTATACCCGGCCTGTGTGAATGGAACAATCGGAAGGGGAAGACCTAGTCGAACATTCCCTGACCAAATCGGAGACGTTCTCAAGAAAGGGCAGGTCAGAAGTACCCTAAACCGGCGAGCATGTATGAAGAATATAATGACAGTAATCGAGGCAAAAGACGTGTGCAAAGATCGTGACAAATGGATATCCGTTGTCTCTGACTACCCCTCTAGGAAACAGGCGTGAGTCTATGCATGTATGTATGTATTAAGAAATATGTGAGTATTTTTGTCAGTTGTCTCGTTGCCATAGTACAAGCTCTGCCTAGTTTGGGATCAAATGGCAATGTGTTAGTTGTCCCAAGATGTCATTATATCCGAGATATTTATGTTATTATATTTAATAATACAAATAAATTTCTTACAGCGCCACTAGCAACGTATCTTTCAGGCAATACGCATTGAGGGTAAACGTTATCCAAATACCATTTAAAAGTTGTACAATTTAACTTTTTGCGAAGTTCGATTCTCGAAGAAAAATTACCATAATCGCCCTTTTCGCCTCCAACTCTTTCGAAATAATACTTCGCATATTCGTCAAGCCAAACCTGTGCAATAAAATAAAATAAATCAATTTACAAGACACAAATAAAATCTTAATTTGAACTTATACTAAGTAAATTAAATTTATTATAATATTAAATTAAACAATTTATGATGTAAGAGAGCGTTGTGGTGTAAAGGAGGATGTAGTCACAAAGATTGAAAAAGGTACGCTGATAAGGTTTGGTCATTAATAAAGAATGAATGAAAGAAGACTGACAAGAGAAGTATACCTGGCCTGTGTGAATGGTACAACCGGAAGGGGAAGACCTCGTAGAACAACGTTCTCTTACCGAATCGTAGACGTTCTCAAAAAGGCTAGGTCAGAAGTACCCTAAACCAGCGAGCGTATAATATGAAGAATGCATGAATGAAGATGATAGTAAACGAGGCAAAAGAGGTGTACAAAGATAGTAACAAATGGAAATCAGTTGTATCTGCCTACCCCTCTGGGCAACAGACGTGAGTCTATGTAGGTATGAAAATAATTTAATAAATGTTGATGGCTTATTCCAACCCATTGAATTACTTAATAGTAAACAATGAGGTCACGTCACCAGCTTTTTCGGCACTCTATCCGCATATGGTGACTTGAATGCTATTTTTTATTTGTAGTTTTTTGTTGTTTTGATTAGACTTTAAGTGGAAACAGTTTTCTTTCCACTTAAAGTTCCAGAAATAGTAGATGGTCCGCGTTAAAATCTACAATTCAATACAAACATATACATTTATATCAGAATAATATATTTAAAAGAATGTCCAATTATGTTCTGTTAATATTGTTTCACCCTTTTCGACAACATGTTGGACACATCACACATCATATTATTATCAACAGCCGGATATCGTCCACTGCTGGACTTAGGCTTCCCCCAAAGGTTATATCGTTGCCACTTCGAGGGGTATGCCGTAGTCACCGTGCTTGGCATGCGAGTTGGCAACAGCAGTTAGGTGGTAGCGGTGTACATATTGGGCATTGATACATATTTCGATATTAAAATTCACCTGGTTCAGCGACTAGGCTTGCGGTCAGTCCATAAATGGGTGACCGCCAAAGTGTATAAATTTCCGAGCATCTCCGTGCTTCAGAGGGTACTTTAAGCTGTCGGTTCCGGTTCGAGTCATTAGGCAACAGTCATTAAGCCATATCTGAGGCCTAGTGGGCGGCTGAACAACTCTGAAGCAAGGGTAACAACTGGCCATACTATAAGTAAGTAAATACCTTAGCTAATCTTCCAAAATTCCTTAGTAGAGTTTTTGAAGGAACTTCATACGGAGAACGTTTTCTAAACACATGTCCAACGTGTGAACAAGGTACAATTTCCAACGTTCCACCACACATCCAGGTTTTGAAAGACAGCTCCAAATTTTCCGCACCCCAAATTTCATAATCATCATAGTAGCCTATTGTCTCAAAGAAATCTTTATGAATAGCAAATAGGCCTCCAGCTATAGTGGGGGTTTTGATAGGTTCTCCTTTGTATTTTCTATTTTTGTAGTATTCGTTTGGTACACTTATCCATGTGTATTGAAGGTCCCAGTTGAATCCTCCAATGTGGAGATCGTTAATTTCCTGTGCTATATATTCAAATGTATCTCCGTGAATGAAATCAATTATTGGACTGGCTATACTTTTAGGGTTGTTCTCAATACGTTGGAGTAATGGTTCTAACCAACCTGAGAAATAATTAAAATCACATTTATGTTTACATCATCATACATCATCAGCCTGGTATCATCCATTGCTGGACATAGGCGTCCTCCAAAGGCTTCTATATTCTATAACGTTGCCATTTGGAGGGGGTTGCTTTAGTCACCGCGCTTAGGAAGCGAGTTGGCTAGCGCAGTTAGGTGTTAGCTATAATACACAGTTGGCACTACTACCCGATTACCTGCTGTACTAATTTTTTTTATAGGGACTATTCCCTCCCTCTTACCCACCACTGTATTCTTTTTTTCTCTTTACTTTGTTAACTTAATTATTCTCATAAACCAAATTATGTACATATGCATGTGATCCTATTATTTCTAAGAATGTATAATAAATGTATCTCTTCATAAAGCATGGAGACCTGGTGTCCTGAAATACAGGCCTTGAGCCTAGTTTAGGCACCAGTCTCCCACAATATTATAATTTCTACCTTTAACTAATACACCTTATACAATGTATTCTGTAATATTGTGGTGAGAGAATAAAACATTATTATTATTATTATTACTGTAACTCCTGTAAGCCAAGATCAACAGTGTCACGCAATGAAATGACACTGAGCGGTAAGGCTCAGGCATGTCCCGGGGAATCTCTTTAACTATCTTGGATCCCGCAACGAATTTCAGAAATCAGAAAGAAACAAGGAGGAGTTAGAAAATTAATAATTGTACTTCCCATCAGAGAAAAGCGGGATACAGAATGATATAACGAGGCTATAACCTCGCAAAACGAGAGAATGATATCGTTTGGCCCTGTTATTATTTCTAGGCCGTAAACCACACGGCTAAATAGACAGCACTTATGTCTGCCAGTACTAAATAAATGGTGATGGATTGTGGTTAATGGTGACGATTCTAAATTGTATTAAGTTTATTATAATCTGTATGTAGGGTTGCCAACTTTTTTTTACGAAAAATAAAGTATATTCAGGGGCTCTACCGGCTAAGTCGCCGCACATGTTGCTCTACCGGCTAAGTCACCGATGTTCGGTGACTTAGCCGGTAGAGCCCCAGGTCTATGAAGAATATTAAACAGTATTTTAGAAAAATGTACAGTATTTTATTTATATATTGTTTTAAATACATATTTTTAGAGCTTCTCGCACAACTTACTAATTTACGATACTTGTGGCTGCGCTGCACTGTGCAGTGAACGCCCTCTGACTAAATAAATGTAAACAATATTTTGTATACTTTATTTTTTTTTCAAGAGTAAAAAGTATAATTTAGTGAAAAACAGATGGCAATCCTATCTGTAAGATATATTCTTTAAAAATAATCAAAAGCTTACTAAGATCAGACACGTAGTCAATCTATGTTACAATAAAATTATACATCTTATAATATAATTTTGATAGCTTATAGAATTCTAATCCAAATCCCAAATCCTAAATACACTACTAATAAATTCCTTTTGTTTTGTAACTTAAATCTAAACCTGAGATAAGGGAACGATAGTGATGTACTAACTTTGAGGCGTCCAGGTTTCTTTTGATCTCGGCGGTGAGCTCGGTATACTCATAGACCCGGGCATAGCCGAGTTGCGAGCTTCTTAAGCTGCGCCTTGAATCTCAAAAGAGTTCAAGCCTTAAAAGATCTAGAATCTATCAAGAGAGCTCCAGCCCCTTCAGAAAAACTCCAGTCTTAAAGCGAATGCAAGTCTTCAATAAAAACTCGAATTTCTGTTTAAGGCTATATTAATATTATTAGTGGTACACAAGACTCAAGTTTTTTGTGCCCCTTTACTTAAGGCTTGGGAGTCGTTTAGAGTTTGACTCTTATTGTTATAACAGATGGTTTGACGACTTTTGTTACGTGAGCATCATGTTACCAGGACCTCCGGGGACTGGAAATAGTCGCCACCAGAAGAATAAGAATAATACGTGAGCATCAGAGCGTGACATTAGAGCTCGAGTCTTTTTCTATGCTCTAATCTTTTTCTGCGCCCGAGTCTTTTTCTGAGCCTGAAACTTTTTACATCTATAGTCTTTTGTTGTGATGAGTTATTTGATGTTTCAAAGTTAGATTTTATATATATTTACATATAAGTTTTAGATTTAATATTTAGAATAAATTTAGAAATTATGCTTGTTTTAAAGATATTATTGTACACGTCTGTTTCTGTTCTTATACACAGATATAAAAGAATCTACCGTCTGAAGTACAGGCTCGGCCTAGTTTAGACGTTAGTGTTCACTTAGAATAATGTAATAAGTATAGAAACATACTCTTAGATTAAGAACAATGTAAACGTATCACTTAAGTCAATAAAGATTTTTATTTATTTATTTAGATGATAATTTAAGTGGTTTCTGTAATAATAATGTGTCAATATTTTTAACTAACTAGACTCATTTAGACAAGACGTCGACCACATAAATAGTTCCTTATATTTAATGTGACATGACATAGCTGTCAATCATTGCATTATGAAACATTTTTATAAAATTTTGAAGTTAAATGTTGACTGGCATGTTGGCCTAGTGGTGAATGACCCTGAATGCTAAGCCAGAGGTCGTGGGTTCGGTTTCCACTCGGGACATATCTTTGTGTGATGAACACGATGAAGTGGTCTGTGTCTGGGTGTCATTTATCCATAATATGTATGTATTTAGAAATATATGAATATGTTTATCAGTTGTCTGATTGTCATAGTACAGTCTTTGCCTAGTTTGGGATCAGATGGCAGTGTGTTACTCGTCCCAATATAATAATAATAACAATATCCTGGGATATTATTTACATACGGCCATCTGGTCCCAAAGTATGCAGAGCTTGTAGGTACTATGGAAACCAGATAACTGATATACTACATATACTACTGTTCTTTTCTAAATACATACTTATATAGATACTTACACCCAGACTCAGGACAAACAGACATGTTCATGCGCACAAATATCTGTCCTGGGTGGGAATCAAACTCACGATGATCGTATAAATATAAATATCTCTTACCTTCAGCACATTCGGAATGACTATCAAGATATACTATTACAGGAGACCTTATATACTTTAAAGGTAATAATCTTGCTTTAGTGATGCCTTCACGCCGCTCGGTACGATATAGTTTAAGCTTTTTATTTTTGTTCACATATTCCTCTAATGGACCTTGAAGATGATCTGAAATTCGAAATTCAACATTAAATGTACCTAATCATGTCATAGTAACATATATCATATTATAATGTACTCGGTGAAATATATCACATACCACCGTCCGTGAGTCACTTACAGGGTTGCCAACTGAGAACCTGTACTAGGTGCACTTAGGGTTTTGCTGAGATGGTGCCCTTTCGACGGAACATACAGGAGCTATTGTACTTTCTTTATTCTGTTGATTTTTTTTTTCGATCTTTATATTTTTTTTGTGGTGGTTATGCTGATACCGTGTACTTACTACCTTCTTGTGTGTTCGTGTTGAATAAATGCATTTTTATTCTATCCTAAATTTCTTCTGCCTGTACCAGTTCCTTCATCTATATTTCAAGCATTATCATCATTGAGTATTATTTATATTCACGCTCATAGCAAGTACGTAAGTGATTCGCGAGGTTAAGCAACTAGGCTCGCTATCAGTCCATAGATGGGTGACCACCAAAGTGGTTTAATTTCTGAGCGTCTCCGTGCTTCGGAGGGCACGTTAAGCTGTCGTTCCCGGTTGTAGTCATTAGGGGGCTGTCGTTAAGCCGTATTAGAAGCCTAATGAGCGGCTTGAACAACTCTGACACTAGGATAACCACTGGCCATACGATAAGTAAGTAAGTATTTATATTGTAATTCATCCCAAATAACATTTGGATTAATTCATTTTAAGATCTGTCTGTGATCTCAAGCACAAGAAGAGTAACATTTCAAGTTATTCAAATCATCGCATTGATCTAAAATCAACTGGATGCGCCTGCCAATTCGAACGCCAAGTTATCGCATTTCTAAATATTCGAACGTTTATAATATCGAATGCTTAATAAATGGAGCATTCGCCACTAGAAAGGTAGGTTAGGTTAGGTTAGAACTGCGAACATATAGTGAGAAACAAATGAATGTTATAAATAAAATATTCATTTGTTTCTCTTTCGTTTAATTTATTAACCATTGAATATGAAGGTGAAAATATGTTTACATATGTAACTTAATTAACGCACACCCTGAAAATAGTTTGTTCAGAATCGTTTACTGAATCGAATTATATAATTTTAATATAAGTATTTTTTTCCAAAATAATTAAAACTACGGAAATTATTGTCATATTAACCCTGTACAGTCAAAACAAATTGAAATGGACCGTAAGTCAAAATAATAAGAATTTTAAAATCGCAGTTAATTTGTATTCATACAAATTCCATAATTCAATACAAAATAAAGAAAAATAAACTTTATTCCAGGAAACTTATTAGTAAACAACAATATGTTGAATTTTTAATTTAACAATGTTAAATAAAAAATTCAGTGTATGTATTATGATTACAACATAATATTCTAATTGGGGTGTTTTAGGGTGTGCGTTAATTATGTTACATGTTGTATATGAACGTGCGAGTATTTAGACATTCGATTACTTGGCGTTCGATTTGGCATTACTTACTTACTTATCGTGTGGGCAGTGGTTTCCCTAGTGTCAGAGTTGTTCATTCCGCCCAGTAGGCCTCTGACATGGCTTAACGACTGTTGTCTAATGACTACAACCGGGACCGACAGCTTAACGTGCCCTCCGAAACACGGAGACGCTCAGAAATTAAACGACTTTGGTGGTCACCCATCTATGGACTGACCGCGAGCCTAGTTACTTAACCTCTCCGATCGCTTACGGACCGGTGAAAGCATCAAGCTATGAGATTTGGCATAGTACACCCAAAATCAACATACCCGTAGTTGAAAAGTCATCGACTAGAATTATTTGTTCTAAATATTGAATTGGAGTTCGATTTAAAACTGATTCCACTGTCCTTATTAGCGTGGACCAAGCTTCATTATAGAAGCATATTATAACAGTTGCGTTAGGCAAATTTGATGAATAATTTTGAATTTTACACCTGAAAAATAATAATAAAATCACATTCAGATGTTATAGAGTACTAAATATAATACACCCATGTCTGTTTCCCAGAGGGGTAGGCAGAGACAACGGTTTCCATTCACCACCCCTTTCGCCTCGTTTACTGTCATTATGTATGTATACACATATAATAAAATACACTGCATATTTTTTTTAAAGGATAGTTGGGGCGTGATATACAAGCGATATCAAGCCGAAAATATAGTTTTTAGAATTTTTGTCTGTTTGTCTGATTATCTGTACCTACGTATGTCCGGGCTAAACTCAAAAAGTATTGCATGGATTTACTTCAAATTTTGCATGAATTAAACTAAGAGGTTAGGTCAACATATAAGCTACATAATATCACGCTATTACCTACGGGGAGGAGCTGTGATAATTTATAAAGTTTAACGCGGGTTAAACCGCGGGGCACAGCTAGTCATCAATATATTAAGTAAGTATTATAAAGGAATTCTAAGAAATGCTTACGATTGATCGCGAGGGTCCAATAAACTTCTATTTGTAGGAATGAGATCACTAACAAACTGGTTGAATCCATGTTCTCTCCAGCCTTTCTGCACTTCTTCTCTTATGGCATACCTGAGATTATCTATTAATTTAACAGGTCTACCATCCACGCCTTAAAAAGTAACATATAAATTAAAACTTTACAATGGAGTGCAAAGTTTGCTGTATAACATAAGCGATTGGCACACATAACTTTCAAAGTTTTAAAAAGAAAAGTGTTGCACTGATAACACAAAAAAAAAATACTTCCACAGGTAATACTGTTAATAGTTTAAAACAGTGCCATCTACTGGATTAAATTAACACCAGCTACGACAGATGGCGGTATGCGTTAAGATTGACTTTAGGCCATATCATATGGTGATTGGCACACTGCCCCGCATGATGCAGCGTAGTGTGTGAGTGCATGTTCTAACGTAGTTATCTCCGTTTGTATAGAAAACACGCACAGTCCTACACACATAACACGCATCTGCATGAACGCGCGTGGATGCAGTTTCAGTATGTTGGACTGTGCGTTTTTTTCTATACAAACGGAGATACTTACAAGCAACGTTAGAACACGCCCTCACACACTACGCTGCATCATGCGGGGCAGTGTGCCAATCGCCTTATGATATTATGTTCTAAAGTCAATCTTAACACATAGCGCCATCTGTCGTAGTTGGTGTTAATTTAATCCAGTAGATGGCACTGTTTTAAACTATTAACTGTGTAAGTTTTTTTATTGTGTTATCAGTGCAACACTTTTCTTTTTAAAACTTGAAAGTTATCTTATTCAAAAACGTAGACAAAAGATATTATTCCCGCGCTTTACTGTAGGTTCTGTTATGTACTTAATTATAATTTTATACACAAAATATACAAATTGTCTCAAAATCTACATACACAAGAGGGCTCACTTCAAGCCACAACTTCTGCTCTTGCACTCCTGGTGCCATAATTCGTAACACAATCTCTGAGTCATCCTGCTGACTGGCGTAGTTAGTAAATGCTTGCCTTTCACGCCACATGTCGTGGCTTTGATTCCCACCCAAGACAGATATTTTTGTGCATAAACTTGTCTGTTTGTCCTGAGTCTGGGTGTAATTATCTATATAAGTATGTATTTACAAAAGAAAAAATTGTATATGTAGTATATCAGTTAGATAAATGCCATAATTGCACTAAGCAAATAAACTGATTTGTATTTGCATTTGTAATAATGTCCCAGGATATATTATTATTATAATCAGTTATCTGGTGTGTGTAAATAATAATAATAATGTCCTCCTAGCCGAATTTCGGCCACGGCGGCCAGTCTCAACAGAGATTAGCCATCTGCGCGGGACATATTATAGGGCTTAAGTGTGTGCGCAAACACAGGAGCACTATCTATTCCATCACTCTCATGATCCGATGAGACGCCTATGCGACACGACCGGAAAGAGGTCAGGTACAGGACCGACGGCTTTACGTGCTCTCCGAGGCACGGGGGTATAATACCGCCAACTCCCAGACTTCGGGCTGATGTTGAGAATTTTTTAATTTTACAGAAAAGTCCCAAAATCACTTTTTGGTCCGACCCGGGATTTGAACCCAGGACCTCGTTCTCTGCGGGTGAACACGCTACCGCTAGACCAACGAGGCAGTGTGTAAATAATGTCCCAGGATATATTATTATTATTATCAGTTATCTGGTATAGTACAAGGTCTGCTTAATTTCTGTGTGAATAATGACCCAGGATATTACACAGGTATACACAGGTACTCTCGTGGATAGGAACATGGCCAGTGTCCGATGAGATCGATTCTTCGAGTCACCGGAAGCGACATTTGCGCAAGAGCATACTTTTCACATATTTAGGCTAAACTTACTTTTATATTATAAAAATATATTTACCTGGTGGGTACTCATATCCTTTGATTACGCTGGTTTTCTCGTCCTCTGATATTCCATAATTTGCATAGGGCATAATTTGCCAAACTGAAAATAGGTATATGTAATAAATATTCGTGAAACTCGTTAATTATACAGGACTTGAAATTTTATTTAATGTATATAGTTAATGTTATTTAATCATAGAGGTCCTGGGTTGAATTCCCTGGTCTGGCCAAAAGTGATTTTGGGACTTTTCTGTAAAAAGCAAAAAATTTCAGCATTAGCCTAGTCTGGTAGTTGGCGGTATTATACCCCCGTGCCTCCGAGAGTACGTAAAACCATCGGTCCTGTACCCGACCTCTTTCAGGTCGTGTCGCTAGGCATCCCATCGGATCATGAGGGTGATGCAATAGAAAGTGCTCCTGTGTTTGTACACTATAATATGTCCCGCGCAGATGGCTAATCTTTATTGAGACTGGCCGCCGTGAAATCCGTTTAGGAGGACATTATAATGCAAATAAACGATTTGATTTGATTTGAAAAATTATCATTCAACAACTTACTTCGGATTGGTGAATAATCACTTGTATTGCCTCGAGATAACTTCAAAGCATCTTCATACTCTTCGTTTTTGATACTCTTGGCTCGATTGCGTATTTTATATTTTCTCACTATAGTTATCAAGGAAACCAACCACATTATTGTGATCAAGGATAGTATTTTCAAAGGCCGCTTATACATCATTGTGTTGGCTTGACCGCAGCGTGACTGAGGAAATGAAACTCGGTTAGAGACGACATAGACTAGTGTTTACAAATAATGGAACCGACGCTGACTAAGGATACATCGAAACGTCAATAATCCGAGCCTTCATTTTATTTATTACTGGCTGTGCCCTGCGGTTTTACCCGCGTTAAATTTTATATATTATCATAGCTCGTCCCCCGTAGGTCTTCTTCTTCTTCTTATCGTGTCGATGGTAAGAATTATATTCCATCTTCCCAAAATTGGGCAACGCTGACCCCTTTGGCTGAAGCGTCATACAAGTCCTGAAGGGAACAAGAGACTGGACAGGAGGGACAAACGAATAAATGGGCCATACTTTGGGGTGACACGCCGCACTCGCAGATGTTTTGTGATGTGGGAATGTAACCCCATTTGCACATGTTATCTTTTGATCTACCAACCTGGGTACGAAGTCTATTAAGAGTCCTCCAGGTTGGCCATGGCAAATTATGTCCCGGAGGTAGTTTTTCCCCGTAGGTGATAGCGTGATAATATGTTGACCCGACGTCTTAGTAATATTCATGCAAAATTTTAAGTATATCCAAGCAGTACTTTTTGAGTTTAGCCCAGACATACATACAGACAAACAGATAAACAGACAAAAATTCTAAAAACTATATTTTTGGCTTCGAAATCGATTGTATATCACGCCAAAGTATCGTTTTGAAAAAATATTCAATGTACAGTTTTGACTTTCCTACGATTTTATTATATGTATAGATAGCCTATGTGTTATTCGGACATATAAGCTATATTACTACAAAGTTTGATCAAAATCCGTCCGATAGTTTTTACGTGAAGAAGTAACACACATACTAGTAACAACACACTCACAAACTTTCGCCTTTATAATACTAGCTGTGCCCCGCGGTTTTGCCCGCGTTTTAATTTATAAATTATAGCATATGTGTTAATCCAGGGTGTTGGCTAACTTCATACCAAATTTTATTAAAATCACTACTGCCGTTTTTCGTGAAGTAGTAACAACCATACACACTCACACACCATTCACTCACAAACTTTCGGCGTCATAACATTAGTGTGATAAAGAAAACAAAAATCTAAAAAACCATTGTGTATTATATAGAATACGCAATGGTATAGACGGGCGGAAAGCGGCAAAATGTATGGAGCGTTGCATACGTCCCTCAGATTTTAGAACAGTAAATAAAATGTGACGTGGTTTTTGTCGCCATGTTAATATATTATTGTCATAATATAATATTACTAGCTGTGCCCCGTGGTTTTACCCGCGTTAAATTTTATAAATTATCACAGCTCCTTTCCCGTAGGTGATGGCTTGATATTATGTAGCCTATATGTTGACCCGACCTCTTAGTATTATTCACGCAAAATTTGCAGTCAATCCATGCAGTACTTTTTGAGTTTAGCCCGGACATACATACAGACAAACAGACAAAAATTCTAAAAACTATATTTTTGGCTTCGATATCAATTGTAGATCACGCCCCAAGTATCCTTTTAAAAAAATATTCAATGTACAGTTTTGACTTTCCTACGATTTTATTATATGTATAGATCACACCCCAAGTATCCTTAAAAAAAATATTCAATGTACATTTTTGATTTTCCTTCGATTTTATTATATGTATAGATGATATCAATCAATATTATGGCACGCAGATGGCCGTGTGTAAATAATGTCCTACGATATTATTATTATTATATTATTATTATAATTAAAAGATCTCTCTTTGGAATACCAACTGAATATTGGAATTGTACAGTCAAAATCTGAGCTTATGCTAAATATCGTAAACTGCGTCACAATAGTGTAGCAGTGAAAAGTAAGTTAAGCTAAAGTGCACTTACACACTTTAGATCACTTCATCGCCAGTTAAAAAGTTATAATTAGTTTAATAAAGTACACTTGATAGCGGTTACATATTTGTGCCTTTTGGGGTAGAAACATTAGAGCCGTGGGGACCAGCGGCCAAAATTATGTATAAAGAATTAGCTGCACGCCTTGTTGAGGCGACACGTTCCCAGAATGCTGGCTTATATTTTGCCCAACAAATAGGTATTGCCATACAGCGTGATAATGCTGCCAGTTACCTAGCCTACCTTTAACTTAATGCTTAGTTTTATAGTCGTATTTTAACTATGTATTTCAATTACACGTTTAATAAATAACTAATGATTCTGCCGCCAAATTCGTCAATTAGTCAAAAACCAAAAACCTCACGTCCGATTTTGATCATCAACTTTTGATATTGACTGTACCTCTCATTGCGAACTGTGGCGAGTATTACAATACTATAGAAATAAAAATAACTCTGATTATAAGGTCTCGGTGCCGGTTATTCTCTTTCCCGAGCCAGCCTTAGGAAGTTTTCATTTCCCACAAATTGGAAAACAAATATTTACACACTCATTAGCGCTTACAATGAAAAAACGTTAAATACAACAGTTCTTCTGTAAATGACACATAGTGGCGGTAATACTATCTTTAACACGATTCAACTATAAATATACATAAAAAAGCGTGGGTGTTGGTTTCCAAAGAAGAGTAAGTATGTAAATTTATAGTTGAATAGTGGCAGTAATACTATCTTTAAAACGTACATACGTATAAATAAAACATACATATAAATATACATACTTACTCTTCTTTGGAAACCAACACCCACGCTTTTTTTTTACAGGGATTTATTCCCCTATGGGAATAAATCCATGTAAAACTTTTTAATATGCGCTTCACAAAAATACCCACTAGACCCGGGACAACTAAATATAAGTCATACTAATAGTGTCTAATATTAAAAGTGTCTAATACTGGTAATGTCTAATATTAATAGTGTCTTATACTAATAGTGTCTAAAACTTACAACATACATTATTATTATGAAGTGTTTATCACACTAGCAGCTAGTAAGCTGATGCGTGTGTTTTTGTTTGCAATTTGGAAAATTTGTCAAGTCTGTTTTTGAAGCAGTTTAAATTGGGTGCCTTTATGACAGTTTCAGGAAGTTTATTCCACTCATTGACCACACGGTTTGGCAGGAAGTGTTTTAGTGGATTGCTTTTGTGCGGTATTCTGCTTAATTTTACATCATCAACCTGGGCCTCTACCGGCTAAGTCGCCGAACATCGATTTCTTAAATGGCGTTTAAATAAATAAAGGCTAAAATAACTTAATCAATCGTTCAATCGGCTTCTACTTTGACAATCGATTCCGGACCATATATGACGTCACATCTGCTCATGGAAGCCGATTTAATGATTTATTAAGTAATATTTAACCTTCATTTATTTGAACGCCATTTAAGAAATCGATGTTCGGCGACTTAGCCGGTAGAGGCCCAGGTTGATGATGTATGTATGTTGTAAGTTTTAGACACTATTAGTATAAGACACTATTAATATTAGACATTACCAGTATTAGACACTTTTAATATTAGACAGTATTAGTATGACTTATATTTAGATGTCCCGGGTCTGGGTGGGTATTTATGTGAATTGCATATTAAAAAGTTTTTATAGGGATTTATTCCCATAGCGTGGGTGTTCGTTTCCAAAGAAGAGTAAGTATGTACCTATACTTATAGTTGAATCGTTTTAATGATAGTATTACCGCCACTATTTGTCATTTACAGAAGAAGAACTGTTGTATTTAACGGTTTTTCATTGTTAGCGAAGTTTTCATTGTCTACTGCTAGACATTCCCCAAAAGGTTTTAAAACGTTACCATTTCGAGGAGTTTGCCGTTTGGCGACCGCAGTTATGTGGTAGCTAGTACACAAATGGTGCTGCTGCCCGACTAACTGGAGTAACCCTTAGTCACCTTTTACGATACCCACGGGATGATCTGTCTAATACTAATAGTGTCTTTTACTAATAACGTCTAATACTTATAACTTCTATTACTAATATCTTCTAATATAATGCCTACTAATAATGTGTTCTACTAATAGTGTCTAATACTAATATTGTCTAATAGTCATATAAGTGCAGGGCTTCAACCCAAAACATGAGGATGCCGAGGTAATAACGACCATATTAAACCCTGCGTAACATAAACAATCCTAAAAATCATACTAATATTGTAAAGGCGAAAGTTTTGAGTGTGTATGTTTGTTACTTCTTCACGTCTAAACGGCTGGAGTGATTTTAATAAAATTTGGTATGGAGTTAGCTGACATCCTGGATTAGCACATAGGCTATAATTTATAAAGTTTAACGCGGGTAAAACCGCGGGGCGCAGCTAGTTGTGATTAATAGGCAGTAATTTTGTGTGGTGACGGCATAGAATATCATCACCCCATCTCATCCCGTGGGGGGCGTAGAAATCGTCCGAGTGAATACCTACCAGAGAACGGGCAGCAGCGTTTTTTCTATGAACTATGACCACTGCGATCGCCAACCCGTCTGCCAAGCGTGGCGATTATGGCATATACCTTAATTCTTTGGGGAGGTTCTTGTCCAACAGTGGACGTACTTTGGCTAACATGATGATAATGAGATGAATGTTGGTTCGGCGATTGGTTAACACACTTAATCTTTTGATTGGATCAATGTATGTGGCCTTATTTGCCTTTATACCATTTTAGTTCTGTCCAGCACTGCAAAAGTCCTCGAGTGCCTCATGCAACTTCTTCCTAATTTGCCCTTTAGCAGTTCACACTTTTGCAGTGTAGCAGTACGTACGCTGATGTGCAACCTCTGCACAGTTTGTAACGCCAATCTTGAAGAGGTATTGGTTTAATGTGCTTTAACTACCAATCAGTATGCGAAGATTCCTTGTAAAAAGAAAAAGGAACGAGTACGTTTAGGATCACAGCACTGAATTAAAACTTAGATATACGAAGTCTGGGAGTTGGCGGTATTATACGCCCGTGCCTCGGAGAGCACGTAAAGCCGTCGGTCCTGTACCTGACCTCTTTCCGGTCGTGTTGCTAGGCGTCCCATCGGATCATGAGAGTGATGGAATAGAAAGTGCTCCTGTGTTTGCGCAGACACTTGAGCACTTTCATATGTCCCGCGCAGATGGCTAATCTCTATTGAGACTGGCCGCCGTGGCCGAAATTCGACTAGGGCATTATTATTTAGCAACTCTCAATGTTTGAAGTTAAATACAGGTTGTGAAACTAGATTTTTTTTATAAACACTGTCTAAACATTATTAATTAAAACTGAAACAATTGAATGAAAAAAGATAAATACTTAGAATAATTAGCCTTAAGAAGATTATTCGATTAATTAGTTCAGAGAAAACGAAGAAAAACAAACAAAATTTGTATGTTACCTATTCAAAGAAAATTTACCAACAGAGCTTGCCCCGTCTTAATTAAATGCCGCTTGGTAAACCTTACCTACCCTTTTGAAAAACCTTCATTAGAATCATTACTTCAATACAAGATACTACCCTGAAACAAAAACAACAAACAATTTTCAACCTTAAGCTTTCATTAATAAAGCTCTACGACTAATAGAATCTTTATTAACTAAACGCAGTTTTATTATGGTCCCATAGTCCAAGAGTCAACGACAAAAAATACTGGCCGCCTTAGATTTACAAGACATCGTTAAAGTAAATTGAGGTAAAGGTGGGCAAATACTGAATTAAACAAAAAAAGTCCCGACAGAAAGAACCGTTGAAGAAAATTAGTCGGAACGATTTCTTTAAAACCACCCTCTTGATTTAATTATTCGAAGTCGGTGGCACTTCACATAATCACGCGTCCGAAATGACGTTTCTTTTATTTCATTTTGTTTGCTGCGTTTTAATACTGATTAGCGCAAATTGAACGCCAACATTATAAAAAACTAGACAAAGTACTTTCTAGATGTTTAATTTTAAAATTGCACACTTATCAAGATTACAATTTCAGAACGCAAATACCAACATTGACTTATCTTGGTATTCTTAGTAATCAACAACACAAAGTACTTTATAAATGTTTCGACTTAAAGTTGGAATGCTTCGAAGAAAACAAATATTAAAATGATTATGATTTTTAATCTTAGTGTTACGTTCGTTTTTCGTTTCTACTTACGTTTGGTATTTATAATAATAATATAATATCTAGGGACAATGTCATACAGATCATCCTAGCCCCAAACTAAGCAAAGCTTGTACTATGGGTACCAGGCGACGATATACATACTTATATAGATAGATAAATAATTAAATACATAGATTACAATACTTCTACCAAGATTAAAATAAGAATACTGTCTTATTGTAATCTTGGTAAAAGTACGAAGATTACAATTTAAGAATGCTAGAAACGAATTATAATACTCATGGTCCGCATTCGATGCAGTGAAATTCTTCAACTGAATATTTTATAACTCAGATGTTTTCAGAGTGAATTTTACTACCGCGCAGCAGTAAGGTACTATCGACGGCGCAATAAAATAATACAATAAAACGTAAGATAAGAAATTAGAATAATGTATTTTCATAATATGAATATATTTTTTACTAAATATAAAACCTTTAAAATAAATAAATATACGAGACATATCACAGAACGCCATTCTAGCCCAAGCTAGTATGTACAGACGCCAGCACATCCAGCTACCCCAATCTGTCAAATTTCTTTTAAAGATTTTCAACTTTATCTCATAAGCATAAGGTTCACTTTCAATTGAGGAAATTTGACAGATTGGGGTAGCTTGATGTGCTGGCGTCTGAACTATGGATACCAGACAACGGATAGGAAAAAATATTTACCTCTTTTGGTAAATAAGTAAGAATATAGTGACAGAAGTACAAAAGAGGTGTGCAAAGATCGTGACAAAAATCCGTTGTCTCTGCCTACCCCTCTGGGAAACAGGCGTGAGTCTATGTATGCATGTATATATACTGTATATATAATATATACACAGAAAACACCCAGCCCAAGACAAATGGACATCTTCATTACCACGAATATAATTATGTCGTGTGCGAGAAACGAACCCGCAACGTTTATAACAGATACCTTCTTGGATTCACTACCTGAAATAACAGAGTTACGGCGGTCGTCGCACTTCACAGTGGTTTTAACTATTTTTTGAAACGTTAAATCTATACACATAATAAAATCGTAGAAAAATCAAAACTGTACATTGAATATTTTTTTAAAGGATACTTGGGGCGTTATCAACAATCGATATAGAAGCCAAAAATATAGTTTTAAGAATGTTTGTCTGTATGTATGTCCGGGCTAAACTCAAAAAGTACTGCATGGATTTACTTCAAATTTTGCATGAATATTAAGAGGTCGGGTCAAAATATAGGCTACATATTATCACGCTATCAACTACAGGGGAGAAGCTGTGATAATTTATAAAATTTAACGCGGGTAAACCCGCGGGGTACATCTAGTAATAAATAAAGTCAAAAAGGTGATCGGAAATATATAGGAAAACGAACACACGAATCTTTTTCCGCATTTTCGTTCGTATCAGCACGCAATGATAAATGGCTTCCCAAAAACAAAAAAAGGCAAAACTGCTAATTCATGAAGACCACTACATTACGGTAGTCGGACATTGCCTTACAAAAAACTTCTGATTTACTACGAAAGTTCCATTTGGTTGGATCAAGAGTGAATTTGGTCGCGTTTCAAAAAACTTTCCTGACTAACGATCCCCATTGTGGGTTCTGAGAACCCTTAGTTTTTCCATTAGCACTTTTTAATTGAAAGTAGAAATGTAAAAATTCAAGAAGTTAGCGGAAGTAACTAAGTCGTCGTAATATTATCTTTTACTTTTGAAAATGAAAGGTAGGGTTGTCGCTGCCTATTGTTCGCCTAATGGTGGGGTGTGGTTTTATGCTTCCATTTCTATATTATTATGTGCTTAGGTGTGCTGAGAATCAGGGTTGTCTCAGATTTTAGCAAAGACGATTACGCTTATCATATACATTTTAAAATCTTGATTAAAACGTTTCAATGGTGTTTAACTGAAGTGATTATTTATACTATACTAGCGGCCCGGTACGTGCTTCGCTACGTATAAGGCATAGTAATAGAAAAAAAATATTAAGTTCATTTATTCAAACGAAAAAATATTTTAAATTGCTATAAGATGTTGATTTTACACTTATTCAAGACTTTTTTTAAATTTTCTCTACGTACAAACCTTCCCTGGACTTCCACGAATAATTCAAGACCAAAATTAGCCAAATCGGTAAAGGCGTTGTTGAGTTATAACATTACAACGAAAAGTGGGACTGATTTTTATATATATAGATTCTACATTTTCGCGATGGAGCTTTGTGAAAAAATATTTTAACTTTATATCTTATCTACCACAGTATAATGCAAGTTACGTTTAATTAAGTAATTAATGAATTTTTGCGAACAAGACAGTAATGAAACAAAAGTAATCATCACACATACTAATATTTTCTAGGATATAAAAAAATACAGAAACGATAAAAAAGTGAGCGGTTAAACCTTTATTAGAGAAAATGATATGCCTCGAAAAATATAATTCTTCTGAGTGGTGTGATCTTACTGCGGGCGGTCCTCAAGGTGGCGTACTCTCTCCTCTTCTCTTCTCTGTGTTTATAAACGCCATAACCAAAATTGTTTCTTCAAATTACCATCTCTACGCAGACGATTTGCAGCTTTACCGACACTTTAAAGTTGAGGATATCGGTCTGGCCATGGATGCCATCAATAGTGATCTTGGAAACATTAGTGATTGGGCGAAATCTTTTGGACTCTTGGTTAACCCTACTAAATCACAAGCAATCATTATTGGTGGCAGACATGTGTTTAGTTTGATACCTAACAACTTTCTTCCACCAGTTCTTTATGACAACGTCCCTGTACCTTATGCTGCACATGTTAAAAATCTTGGTATACTAATTGATAGTAACTTATCTTGGAGCACTCACGTTGCGGAAGTAAGCAGAAGGGTATACTGCTCGTTTCAGTCTCTTAAACGGTTACAGAAATTCTTACCCTTCCGTACTAAAGTATGATCAGCTCAATCACTCCTACTTCCTCTTCTAGACTATGCCGATGTCTGTTTTCTGGATGCGAATGAAGAACTTCTTAACAAGCTCGATCGTCTACAGAATTTGTGCATTCGCTTCATTTTTGGCCTCCGTAAATACGACCATGTGTCGGAGTTTCGGAGGCGGTTGAAGTGGCTGCCAATACGGCAACGTCGAGATTGTCACATTCTTTCCCTACTCTTCTCAATCCTTCATAACTTTAATTCTCCTGCCTATCTTCGTGAACGCTTTGAGTACTTAGTCCCTCGAGGCAAATTCTGCCGCTCAGCCACGTCATCTCTACTTCGTATGCCTTCTCATACTTCCAGCCGTTATGATGGTTCTTTCACAATACGTGCCGTTCGACTATGGAACACTCTTCCACACTCTATTCTTACTAGCTCATCTTTATACGTATTTAAAAGAAGAACAAAGGAACACTTTTGTGTCACTATCAGTGTAATCAGACAGATATATTATATTATATATAGTAGTGTAGTGTGTATAGTATGTAATTTGTGTGTATTATTAGTATGTATTAGTATGTAGTTATTTATCTATTTCTACCAGTTAGGTAGTAGCAATAAATAGTATCTCTTATTTATTTATATTTTTTTCCTTTTGTTGTTGTACACTTTTTTTTACCCGTATTCTACAAATCTCCTTCTGTCAGTGGTTTGCTGGAAGAAAACTCATCTATGAGTTAAGCTCGCCTTTGTACACAAATTTATAAATACACTTGTATAAAATGTATATTTTTTTGTGTGCAATAAAGAATAAGAATAAGAATATAATACTAAATCGTTGAGCTTATTTTTGAGTAACGAAGAACATTTCTTGTACTGTTTAAATATTTAAAAAATGTTATAAATATTAAAATATACAAATATGTGGGATCAATGTTTTTCCTACCATTTAGTGCATGACGTGGCAGCTACTGAGAAACCCTGCCAAAAAACTGTTGGTACGAGTACGTATACAAAGGTACGTACAACATTAATGTAATGAAATGAAATGAAATAATGAAATTTATTCAGCACACATTAACATACACTTGTACTTGTCAAGTTCACAATGCAGTACATAAACATAGTCGAATACAGTATAAAAATTACAAAAATATAATTAGTCTAAAAAAAAATTAATCTATTATTTTGAATTTTAGTTGTACAATATTAAAATTAAAGAATTGAAGGCAATGAGCATTTGCCTAGCACAGAAGGCTCTTAACCAGTGGCTTAAATTAAACGATTTAATTTATTATTGTAAGTTTTGAAATACAACATTAATGACTACAATTTAATTATTTCTAGTTTCGTCGGGGTTTTAACTGACAGCGTATCTATATATTTTACCTAAAACCACTGATCTGAGATCTGTCTAGTCCAGTAGCAGAAAGCACGGTGTGACAATCTATTCTCAGAGGGTCTCAGCTTTAATGTTAGAGCCATTATTTCGTAACATAGTCCATATTACAAAATAACAGCCCTAACATAAAAGCTGAAACGGAGAGAGGCATCATCGCATTCATTTCGCCATGAATGACGTCACGAGATTTGACATAAACGTAGAAGAAAGATGAACGCATTTAGTTGAAAATAAAGACGACACTCTGTTGCCATTTGCAGACTCGTCAGCTAACGACCACGTCATTAATCATACAAAACACTGGCTGTCTCCCACTTGACTTGCTTGCTAAGTTATTGTACGATATAAGCTACTGGCATAACCAGATGCTTACTAATTTATTACATTACGGAGGAATTTTCATGTATGCGGTGAATTATTTTCTTAATAACCTGCCGAGACATGTGGGTCATTAATCGGTTCCTTTGTTTGTATACCTGTAATATACTGTTATCAAGTACTCAATAGTCGCGCAACGGTTATGCCGTAGCTGCTATGTTATAATACTATTTTTACACTGTGATTATTTATTTGATTAGTGATTATCATTTTATTAATTACTATAATAATTCTATAATAATTTTACATCTTAAAACTATTAATAATTATCGATAGTAGACTTTCAAATGGTTGTCACTGATAAAGATATAAATAGGGTAGGAGAATTATTAAAGAGGCATTCTTTGTACGACGGTAGATGAGAACGTTACTCTGTTCGATTAAATATTGTGTGTGGAAAATATCTCGGAAATGTGCAGAACCTACGAGTGCGTAATAATACGTTAGATTTGGTTGAAATATGTTTTATTTCATTAGTTAGGAATACCAGTTCAAAAACAATATTATAGAAGGAAAATTGAGGGAAGGAGTAAGAGAGCAAACCCAAAGGTAAATATATGGACTAGGTGAAGGAAGTAGTGCAAATGGAATCTTAAAAAGAAGTCAAGAAGAAGGCTTACGATAGAGAAGGCTTTAAAAAGTGGCTGGTCCGAAAAATGCACAACATTCCAGCTAAAGAGAGAGAGAGGAATACAATGATGGGCCAGATAGCTTGGTCGGTAGATACTTGCCTTTTACACCGCAGGTCGTGGGTTCGATTTCCACCCAGGGGCCCTACCGGCTAAGTCACTGAACTTCGATTTCTTAAATGGCGTTCAAATAAATAAAGGTTAAAAATGACTTAATTTATCATTAAATCGGCTTCTATGAGCACATGCGACGTCATAAATGGTCCGGAATCGATTGTCAACGTTGAAGCCGATTTAACGATTGATTAAGTCATTTTTAACATTTATTTCTTTAAGAAATCGATGTTCCGCGACTTAGCCGGTAGAGCCCCTGGACAGATATTGTGTGCATGAATATGTCTGTTTGTCCTGAGTCTGGGTGTAATCATCTATATAAGTATGTATTTACAACAGAAAGTAGTAAATGCATTATATCTTAATTCCAACTTTATTAATAAGCGAAATAGAACAGAAGTTAGTACAAATTTCATTATAGAGCGGTTGCAAAACTCCGATCAAGACACGTGTCTTTCACGCCGCAAGTCGTGGGTTCGATTTCCATCCAGGACAGATATTGTGTGTGCTAAACATGTCTGTTTGTCCTGAGTCTGGGTGTAATCATCTATATAAGTATGTATTTAGAAAAGAAAGTAGTAAATGCATTGTATCAGTTATCTTTTTTAATGTTATTTTTAACAACGCCCGCACTAGGGTATCTAATCCCTGTGTCGCGGGGTACTTTACAAACATATAATAAACAGCCACAAATTACATCCAGACTCAGAACAACTATTTATGGGTCACGCAAATAGGTGTCCGGCGCGGGAATCTAACCCAGGACACGAGTTGCGAGGCGACTGTCTTAGCCGCTGCGCCACACGTGCAGTCAAAAGTTATCTTAATTCTAACTTTAATAAAGGAAATGGAACAGAAGTTGGTACAAAGTTCATTATAGAGCGGTTGCAAAACTCCGATTCGTTAATGTCAAGCACAGCGTAGTCAAGAGTACGACAATTTAATATGAAACACCACACTCGAGCACAGAGGTTGTCAAAAGCGAGGGCCTGGTCGTGAAGTATGGTAGTATCTTGGGCGTTATGTATGGGATAATTTCGTCATAAGGATAAAGGAAAATTGGTATTGTTCTACAAGAATAGGTGTCAGGAAATGACTTGGGTCAATATTGTTGTCAACAGCAGTAGTACACTAATTATTATTGTTTCTGCAATAGTTAGACAAGGAAAGAAGACGAAAAAAGCAAGCCAGGAGTTTCTTTATGGCTTTCTTCTCCGGGTCGTTCATCTAGGTAGCTAGAGCCGCAGTTAGCTAGGGTAGGTCCCTCAGCGGCGAGGATCGTTTTGGCCCCTCAACACGTGATCGGTGATCCGGTGCAAGTGATCACACCCTCGTTTGCAACTGCACGTATGGCGCAGCGAGGCTTCGTGTCCCGGGTTTGATTCCCGCGCCGGACAACTATTTGTGTGACCCATAAATAGTTGTTGAGTCTGGATGTAATTTGTGTCCCTCTATTATAAGTTTGTAAAGTACCCCGGGACACAGGGATTAGATTCACTAATGCGGGCGTTATCTTTAAAAAAAATATTTTTAATTCCGTCTTGTTGCTTTAGAGACCCCTGAGCTGTGCCCCGAACCCCATAAGAGTGCCCTCAGGTATTAGTCGCTTAAATTTAGCTACTGGTTGAGAGCCTTCTACGCTATCCAACTGCTCGTCGTTCTAATTTTTTTGATTTTAATATCGTAAAACAAAATTTAAAAATAATTGCTTAGTAACTTGTTATTTATTTAAGGATTATAAAAATATCTTCTTTTTACTATATAAAAATAAGTCGGGTTTTCCTTCCTGACGCTATAACTCTAGAACGCACGAACCGATTTCCACGGTTTTGCATTCGTTGGAAAGGTCTCGGGCTCCGTGAGGTTTATAGCAAAGAAAATTTATAAAATTTAACGCGGGTAACACCGCGGGGCACAGCTAGTATATGATAAAACAGGACGCACGGATGCACTAATAATTTATTTTTTGTTACTTTTATACTGTATTTGACTGTTTATTTTATAACAGCAATGATATTTAGCTAGCTTGTATTAAGTTATTATCAAAGAGATTATGTTTAGGTTTAATTATCGAAATTTATTGATTTATCTATATTTTTATAATAATTGTAAATAATATAACATTTTACAAATCTACACTCGATAGTTCTAACTAAATAGTTGCATATAGTTGTCACGAACTAATATTATGCTGGGTTGTTTCCTTTAAATATGTTACGAAGTAGGTCAAGCATATTGTGAGGGTTACTATATTTGCATACGAATTGTCCACCGTCCTTTGAAGTGGTGGCTTAGTTCCTCTTATAACCGGCTATCATATGGCGCGTTTATCAAGGACTTTAGAAGAGATAGGTAGAGATCTGAGCTAACGTTCATCGTATTTATTTATTAGGTTTACCAACAGATACTACAAAATTTCACGTACAGATGTTGGTATACAATCCAAATTTCCAAACTAATATTATAAATGCGAAAGTAACTCTGTCTGTCTGTCTTTCTGTCTGTCTGTCTTTGCTTCACGCCTAAACTACTGAACCGATTTGTGTGAAATTTGGTACAGACATAGTTTGGAACGTGAGAAAGGACATAGGATAGTTTTTATTACAAAAAATAAAATAATAAATAAAATAGCGCCATCTATTGGTCAAGAGTCGGCATCAATTCAGTACTGAAAATTCATCGGAAAAATGTAAATAAATAGTAAAAAGGTATGAAAATATAATATAATACAACTTTTAGTACAAAGAAAATTCTCTAACGGAGTATAGATAATTCCATTAGTACTATATGTCGAGTTGGTGATCGCGCAATGGTGTCGATCGTTACACGTGTTCGGTTCATGTTATTGTTTTAATTCATCGGAAAAAAGTAAATAAATAGTAAAAAGGTATGAAAAAAATAATATCAATATAATAAAACTTTTAGTACAAAGAAAATGCCCGAACGGAGTATAGATAAATAATCCGAGTTGTCACTATGCTCGATAGATGGCGTTGGGATCGAAATAGAGACCCGCGAGATCGGGAACTATGTGGGTAAAACCAAAAATCTGCTGGAAGTCACTATTCCACGCGAACGAAGTCGCGGGCAAAAGCTAGTGAAACTATATAGTAGAAACTATATACCGTAATATAGTAAATAATAAAAATAGTAGGTACCTGATCTCTCTTGCTCCATAGCAACTGGATTACTGATGGCTTACCGCCCAGTTTCTTAAAGAAAATAGCTGACTATATTGTAGTCCCGATTCATATAGCATTTAATAAATGTATTCGCGAAGATGTTTTTCCTGCCGTATTAAAGCGTGCTTTTATAACGCCGATTTATAAGCACGGCGATAAACATAACATACAGAATTACCGGCCCATTTCAATCTTATCATCCTGGTCGAAGCTTTTTGAGAGTCTTGTGCACAGTCAACTATATCCGTATATACATAGCTTAATTGTGCCTGAACAGCATGGGTTCGTACAACGTCGATCGACTACTTCGAACCTTATGGTGTTTACAAGTTATTTGTTTCAAAACATGGATGAAAAGGTACAGGTTGATGCGGTATATACCGACTTTCAGAAGGCTTTTGACAAGGTTGACCACGCATTGCTTTTGGATAAGATAGCCTACAATGGCATTCGTGGCAATTTACTTCGTTGGTTTACAGCATACATACTAAACAGGACACAAAAAGTGGTAATCAATGGTTACAAATCTGATACAATCACGGTCAAATCCGGTATCCCCCAAGGATCTATATTAAGTCCCCTTCTTTTTATATTATTCGTCAACGATATAAAAAACTGTATTATTCACTCTCAATTCTTAATGTACGCTGACGACATTAAAATTTACAAGGCATGTAAAGGGGAACATGACTGCTTACTTTTACAGGAAGATCTTAACAGACTCAGTCAATACTGTACTCTGAACAAGCTGCAGCTCAGCTTACCTAAGTGTAATATAATAACATACACAAAAAACAGAAATATTACTTTTTACAATTACACTTTACATGACGCTCCGCTCACAAGAGTCGAATGCATCCGTGATCTTGGCGTCACATTAGACTCAAAACTGCATTTCGATCTTCATGTAGACAATGTTATTAACAAAGCCTATCGCATGTACGGCTTCGTCATGCGTTCAGCTGCCGATTTCAAGCGTCCGTCTACGTATCTATATCTGTACAAAACCTTAATTCGATCCCAATTAGAGTTCGCAGTTCAAATTTGGAGCCCTATTTATGATAAATATGTAAAACAAATTGAAATGGTACAGAAAAAATATTTAAAAAGCATGCACTACAGATGTAATCATTCAAAAATTTCATATGAAGCATTATTAATAAAATATAAACTTTTGAGCCTGGAGTCTAGACGTAAGTTACTCATGGTTATGATGCTGCATGGCATATGTAATAATAAGTTTGATTGTACAAATATCACTAACCAATTATGTTATGTTGTACCCAGAACTGTCACACAGCGAGAGGTGCGCGTGCGCCGGGTGTTTCACACCGCGAGATGTAGAACTAATGCCGGGGCACGGGCTCCTCTATGGCGTCTCGTAGATACGTATAACACACACTTTGTGGAGTTTGATATTTTTGCACTCTCACACTCAGCTTTTAAAGCAAAAGTAAATAAAATTTTATTAAAATAAACATAGAGAGATACACTAGTTTCGGGGTATACCTACGAACAAAAATTTATGAGAAACCAATATACAATGTTCCCAACAAGATGCGCACAGCTAATCTTCCTTTAAAATATGTAATTATTTTGCGGACATTAGTGTGGGTTATACGTTTATTCAATTTAAGTTATATTATAATCTGCTAGAAACACTGTAACGTATAACTGTTTTGTGTCCCAATAAAGAAAATAAAAAATAAAAATAGCAGGTCTACTGGTGGTGGTGTCTGCCTTTCTCGCTTTCTTATGACAACGTCCGCACTTCGGAATTTGATCCTTGTGTCACGGGGTACTTTACAATCATAGAACTGGCGGACACAGAATACATTCAGACTCAAAACAACTATTTATGGTTCACACAAATAGCTGTTCTGCGCGAGAATCAAACCCGGGACACAAAGCGGCGGGGTGACTGTCTTACTGTGCTTCAACTCTTCTTGGTTCAACGCATAGTTTTCCAAAACATTGCGATTTTCCAAATCTCGAAATTACTCACACCCAATTCTGTGGGGAATCACCATTAAATGAATTTAAAAATCTCTCTCTAATGTCATCATCAGCCTGATATCGTCCACTGCTGCACATAGGCCTCCCCCAAAGGTTTCTATGACGTTGCCATTTTCAGGGGTTTGCCGTAGTCACCGCACTTGGCATGTGAGTTGGTGACCGCAGTTTTTTTTTTTTATTTAATATTAAGGAAGACCAACAGCACATAAAAACAGTTATAAAAAGCTAAATAGTAATTGAAGGCCAATTACAGGTCTCCACGAATAGAGTTTAGTTAGGTAGTAGCTATCTGGTTCATCCCTTAGTCGCCTTTTATGACACTCACATGGGGTGGTCCTATTATGGTATTGGCCAGAAACTACACGGCTGCTATCGCTTGGTTTGGTTTAATAAGTTCAAGGTAATGGGTCGATGAATTTTTTTTTTTTTTTTTTTTTATCAGAGGGCGACAAACGAGCAAGTGGGTCACCTGATGGTAAGTGATCACCGCCGCCCATGGACACTCGCGACACCAGAGGAGTCGCGAGTACGTTGCCGGCCTTTGAGAGTCAGCAAACAAGTGTTGCTGACCCTTCCCCCCACCCCAATGAGCTCTGGCGACCTTACTCACACTCGGAAACACAACATTATTACTGAATTACAAAATTATTAATGTTATTATTAAGGAGTGTCTTCTGTAAGGTGGAGGTACTTCCCCAGTCGGGCTGCTCTTTGAGCGGATGAACGCTATGCCCTACCTCTCTTAAAATGATGGTTTGGCACTTGGGTATTTAACATACACTTAAACTTATCAAGCTCACAATGCAGCTAATAAACACGGTCAAATACAGTATAAATGAAACAAAAAATAAATTATTATTGCATCCGTGCGGTCTGTTTTATCATATATATTTTTATAATCCTTAAATAAATAACAAGTTACTAAGCAATTATTTTTAAATTTAGTTCTACAATATTAAACAAAAAAAAAATAAGATGACGAGCAGTTGGATAGCGCAGAAGGCTCTCAACCAGTAGCTTAATTTAAGCGACTAATATCTAAGGGCACTCTTATGGGGTTCGGGGCACAGCTCAGGGGTCTCTAAAGCAACAAGACGCAATTCAAAATATTGTTTTTAAAGATAACGCCCGCATTAGGGAATCTAATCCCTGTGTCCCGGGGTACTTTACAAACTTATAATAGAGGGACACAAATTACATCCAGACTCTTGAACTACATATTTATGGGTCACACAAATAGTTGTCCGGCGCGGGAATCAAACCCGGGACACGAAGCCTCGAGGCGACTGTCTAAGCCGCTGCGCCATACGTGCAGTTGCAAATGAGGTTGTGATCACTTGCACGGGATCACCGAACACGTGTTAAGGGGCCAAAACGATCCTCGCCGCTGAGGAACCTACCCTAGCTGCTAACCTGCGGCTTTCTCTAGCTACCTAGGTGAACGACCCGGGGAAGAAAGCTACAAAGAAACTCCTGTTTTTTTTTTCATTTATTTACTCACATATTTTAATTCTTTGTTATTGAATTTTATTATAATTGTAATTTGACGTGTAACATAATTTTGTGTTACCAATAAATGAATATGAATATAACTAACTACATTGTTGTTACATCATCATCATCATATCAGCCAAAAGACGTCCACTGCTGGACAAAGGCCTCCCCCAAGGATCTCCACAATAGCCGGTCCTGCGCTACCTGCATCCAGCGGCTTCCCGCGACCCGCTCAAGATCGTCGGTCTACCTTGTTACATATATGTAATATATTGCGCTATCAATAATATCAACTGACTCTAATAGAAACTGTACCGTCCACTAAATCGGCGTAAGGGTTCTAAATGTTAGGCTGCTTCCACTGAGGCGGAGCGGAGACGAGCTGTGCCACGTTCACCAATCGCATGGCTTGAAATCCACATCTCTTCTCCACTGATGTGGATTCCCTGGCATGTGATTGGTGAATTGGGGCACAGCTCGTCTCCGCTCCGTCTCAGTGGAACCACAGCCTTGGCTTGCAAGATCGACAACCCTTTTATAGGGTACTGGGCAGGTGTACACTTGCACAGAAATAGAAAATAGACCTTAGTCCTTATTGTTTAATCTGTTCTGTTTACAAGCAAATTACTAACACCTTTTTTGTACTTGATTTTTTTCACTACTAACAACCCTTACTAACGCTAGCTACTTAAGAAAATATGAACTGTATCTGTTAGTATATAGATATAATAATAATAGTAAATAAATTTATTTCTCTCACAAATATCAAGTACAATATGTCTGAAATAAAGCCGATAGCCTCGATACAGGCATTACCTAGTGAGACTATTACTGTAAGTAAACTACTTGTAAAAACTGGACTGCTAATAAATTATATTTTATTCATTTTTTATTTTATTTATAAAGAAAAAATTAAATTATACTAAACGAACAACACCAAGATCCTTACTTAGGATTTAAGAGTATGGATTGGTTCTAGTAACGTAACAAAAATATCATACCATATTATATCTCCACAACTATCAAATTTTAGTTTAGTAATATTTTCCCCAATAATTCCATAAGAAAAGTTAAATCATCTGTCGGAATCGAACTTGCATACGCTCCTTCTTCCATAAGAATGGATGCTCTAGCCCTCACGCTATACATAGCTGTAGCATAGTTTTACATTTAATACATCCAAAATCCCTTTACTAACTTTGAATATACTAGGGAATAGGAGGGTCTTAGCATAAACAAAACTTTATACAAAGTGCTTATTTAGTCATGTTAAAGCCTTAAACTACGTGATTTAATGTGCCGTGTGGTTACCGGCCTAGAAACAATAACAGGGCCACGTCATACCATCCCGTGGGTGTCGTAAAAGGCGAGTAAGGGATACACCAGGTAATAATGTCCTCCTAGCCTAGCCACGGCGGCCAGTCTCAACAGAGATTAGCCATCTGCGCGGGACATATTATAGTGCTCAAGTGTGTGCGCAAACACAGGAGCACTTTCTATTCCATCACTCTCATGATCCGATGGAACGCCTAGGCGACACGTCCGGAAAGAGGTCAGGCACAGGACCGACGGCTTGACGTGCTGTCCGAGGCACGGGGGTATAATACCGCCAACTCCTAGACTTCGGGCTGATGCTGAGAATTTTTTCTTTTTACAGAAAAGTCCCAAAATCACTTTTTGGCCCGACCCGGGATTTGAACCCAGGACCTCGTTCTCTGCGGGTGAACACGCTACCGCTAGACCAACGAGGCAGGCATACACCAGGTAGTCAGGCAGCGCCACCGATGTGTATTAGCTACCACCTAACTGTGGTCGCCAACTCGCATACCAAGCGCGGTGACTACGGCAAATCCCTTCAAATGCCAATGTTATAGTAACCTTTGGGGGAGACCTATATCCAGCAGTGGACGATATCAGGCTGGTGAATTAACTGAACTTAAAGTTTTATAAAGAAATTTAATCCGATTGAAGTGCGCTTGCGATTATGTACTACAGTATTTGCCAAAATGTTTTAAAAATGGTTTTACGTAGTGTAATAGGTTACCATCCAAGTTACCAATAGTAGTATTAACCTAGGTATTTCGGTACCCAGTTCTCATTATCAGTACCACTCTAAGGAAGACCATGTTACTTTATACTATGCTTAAAATTCATCATCATATCAGCTGAAAGTTGCCCACTGCTGGACAAAAGCCTCCTCCATATTTGCCTGTCCTGCGCTATCTGCATCCAGCGGCTTCCAGCGGCCGTCACAAGGTCATCGGTCCATCTTGTAAGGGGCCTGCCCACGCTGCGTCTTCCGGTTCGCAGTAGCCACTAAAGAACCTTTCTGCCCCAGCGGCCGTCGTTTCTACGAGCTATGTGCCCTGCCATTGCCACTTCAGTTCAGCAATTCTTTAGCCTATGTCGGTTACTTTAGTTCGCCTGCGGATGTCAACATAAAATTCCTGGTAAAATATTAATACTTTATACGCATAACGCTACATTTCTTGAAACACTTCGGAGCAAAGTTTCCCACTATTCCTATGTTTAGCGGCGGCATTACATCAAATAATCATTGTGATTCTTGAATGGCCAACGAGCCATGCTGATCTGCGTCCATTTTGAGTCTTAGTATTGCAGAAATAGAGTTCAATTTTGAAGAAAGAGGTACCTGAACCATTTTAGAACTGAGGCTATGAAATGTGTGACGGAATCAGCGCTGCTATTGTACCGAACAATACAGCAGAAATAAGTTTCGGGGAGGGAAAATTATTTATATGATAAATCACAGAAATGGCGGTTAGGTTTAACGGTGAACGCTTCTAATGCAACAATGTTCCTCCAAAAATGCTACATATTATTTACATTACGACATATTCCAGATTACACTACGACATATTTGGGAGGATATGAAAAAATACTTTGCAGGTTTGCATCTTTCAAACTAGCCATCACTTTATTACTTGATTGACAATATGTAGTAAAAATATTAGACTTAACCTAGATAATTAAACTTAAACATAATCTCTTGTCAATAACTTGATACGAGTTAGCTAAATATCATTGCTATTATAAAATAAATTTTATAAATGTTTTCATACAATCAATACAATGTGTACCTAGTTTAATCGGGGGCGCGCAAGAGTGACTTTTAAAAAATACAAAATATTAATTGTAGAGACAAGTTTATTGTTCGACGATCGATCATCAAGTGCCAGTACACAATATGGCAAACCTTAATCTAAAACAGAGTGGGAGGTGGAACAGACCACCGGGATGAGCAACGTATGCATAAAAGTTGTTTTGACGGATGCAGCCTGAGTCCCGACAGACTGCTGACTCTATGAAAGGATGTTTAGTCTACCAGGTCGCATGGAACCTTCTGGAATATATGCACGCGTAACTCCTCCCTCATCAGGATCGACATTTACCGAAGATATAGGATTCGGTAAATTTCGATTAAACATTTTTGATAGATTATACTTATTTTTATACATGACAATAAAAAGGCTTATAATTAAAATTATATATAAAACAATGGTCCAGACACTAACACTTTTCACATTTAGGGAAAGGCCTTTGTTTTCACTTGCACTATTATCTTCACTTTTGTGTAGAGCGTACGAGAGGAACCGCAGGTTTTTGAGGTCCACTCCTTCCAGGTTCAGGAGTTTTGTAGTATTTGGCACATGTGACTTAATTGCAGGTAAGTTAATTAGTGATAGTTTTTCATAGGTGATTTGTTCTGTTTCAATCTTATGCATTCTTAGAGTCACATTATGTATTTGGATAGTACATGAATCGTCTATCGTAAGTATATATGTACCTCGAAGAGTTTGTCGAGACACCTCACTCTCACAGATTCTGCTTAGTACGGCATTCATTCTTGTATATACTATCCATCGATTCGGCTGGAAAAGTTCTATTCGAAAGTTTTCAATTTCTATAGGAGTTTGTTTACAGGAGCTGATGTTGTTAATGTATTGCATTAGGTCTTTTATACAAAAATCTTCGTTGAGTTGAAAACCATTTTCTTCGATGCACAGGAAACGAGATCTGTCGATTTCTTTGCAAGGCTTGGCAAGTGATTTGACCTCAAACCCTTTTGCTATTAGGTAAGGATATTTGGGTATAATAATAAGGGTACGATTATTAGATAATATTGGGATGGGTAATAGTCTATAATAAGAATATGTGTCTGTTTTAACAAGTGGAATCTCCAAGATGAACGTTATCTTACTTTCGCTATAATAAGATTTAATTGCTATAGTTCCTTCAATTTTTACAAGGTTCTCAGGCAAAACTGGGTATATAAGCTTATCAGAATTTTCAATCTTTTTTAACAAGAAAAGCAAATTATCTGACTCAATGATAGACTGGTGTAGGATGCCTGACTTACTGAATGCTACGGCAGTTTCTATCTCATTAAGTTTGATGTAAATATTTTGAAAATTATGTAGTAATAAATTATAAGTGTTCAGTATACGATTTCCTATATAGTTTAGTTGTCCTTTTATGGTAATTGAATTTATTTTTTCATCCAAATGTTTTATATTTTCATCAAGCTTATTAAGGTTAGTATTTATAACTTGGGTAACATTTACTAGGCTTCCCACCATTTCGGATATCAAGGTAATTTTCTTATTATTAATATTTTGCTGAGTCTTTACTTCTTTTATCAATCTGTCGTATTTAATGGCATCTTCATTATCTAAATTCCCTGTGATTATTTTTATGATTGATCCTAAAGGGTTTAAGAGACCTCTCTTTATCCTATAAGACGGTACTAACTGCTTATATTTGTTAATAGTTATATTATATACATATTCTACTTGGTTTTTAGAATCTAGATAATCGTTCTTAAAACTAATATTTAAGCAATTGTCAACTAAATAGTTTAACTGAGAGTAAAATTGAATGTTACCATCTAAGTCTGAGTAAATATTCTTAAAATCTAAAATCTTAATTAATATCCATTTATCGTTACTAATGGATGCAATTCCTTCCCGTATGGGTAGAATTCCCGGATTATCATTCACGGGCTGAAGTTGAAGGGCCAGCAACTGGGTCGCTGTTGTTATCAGCAGGAACATCGGGAGGTTTCTGTGGAACACGTTTAATGTCTTTAACAGGCACTCGTGTGTCACGTTTATGTATGATTACAGGGGCAATGTTTCTTTCAAGATCACCCGAAACTTTTGCTTTGGTGTAGCGAGGTTTATCTTTGCTACGACGTTTGTTAGTACCTTTAACAAATACATTCTCTTCCGGTTTTATTTTAAAAGACGTTTCACCACCCCGTTTGTTTATTATAGCTTGCTTTTTCTCCGTGATTTTATCCGTTAAAAAATTATATAAATGTCTAGTGCGTTTATTGTGATCATTTATTAGTTTTTGCATGTATTGTTTATCAAATCTGGTATCAAATATATTATTAGAGTCTGTATGACCAAAGACAACTTCAAAGGGTGTGAACCCTGTAGTTGAATGAATAGTCTGATTGTATGCCATAATGGCGTAGGTCATGACAGATGCAATATCCGTAAGTTTATGTTCATATTTGGCAAGTCTGTATATTTCTAATATAGTTGAATGGAATCTTTCAATTAGTCCCATTGAATTTGTGTTATTTGGTGTTCCTATGTGCATTTCTATCTTGTGTAGGGATAATAATTCTTTGATGAGAGCATTATTGAACTCTGAGCCTGCATCAGAACTGACCTTTTGGGGAATTCCATAAAATGAAAAATACTTTATGAGAGCTTTTACAACTTCAGGAGTAGACCGGTTGCTTATTTCAAAAGCTTGACCAAGTTTACTGAATGCATCCAATACAGTCAGAAAATATTTTCCTTCGATGGAAAATAGATCTATAAATATTTCTTCGAATGGTTTTTTCTGAGTTTGAGTAAGTTGTAATGCAGGTTTGTAAGGATTTCGATCATATTTCATTTTTTTACAGGTTTCGCAACTATTTATAATAGCCGAAATTGATTCTTCCATATTAAACCAATAGTATGTACGCTTAAGACGGACTAACGTTTCTTTAATACCCCGATGGCACGTTTTTCCTGTATGGTATTTAAGAACGATTTGGCGTTGTTCATTTTCATCTTGAACAAGTACAACTCGTTCGGTACACTCTAGAAATTGAACGGAGTCTTTTTTAAAAAGTTGAATTATAATCTGTGTGAACTGGCGTCTGTGTTCTTTATCTTCAAAATAGATAAAATACTTTACATTATTTCTGATATATTCTTTTAAAAATTGTTTCACTAGTTCCGAGTTATTTAAAGGTAAGTGCACTTCGAGAATTCGTTGCCTATTCGTAGATATATCCTTGACTAATAATTGATTTCGGTGCCATGTATAAACTAGAATTTGATTTGGTTTTGTGTCTATGGCTTCTTTTAAAATAGGGATACCTGTTGATTCTAATTCATCAGCAGAGTGAATGGTATCTGGGTTTTCAGATGCAGTATCTGTTCCACTTGATGGTGAAGGAATAGAATAAGTAGAGCTATGTTTTCTAGATTCTGCGCCATCTGAATCTGATGATATACTAATAGGTCGATTTACTTCCATAGAAACATCCGACGTACTATCTTTATCTATTGCATTTAACTTAATTCTGGATAACGCATCTGCGTTAGTATTTTGTGATCCATTTTTATAAATAACTTGAAAATCATAGGCTGCTAAATATAAGCGCCAGCGCGTTAACTTACTGTTGGGTTCCTTAAGGGCGTGTAACCAAGCTAATGGTCTGTGGTCAGTATATATTAAGAACTTTTGTCCATACAGATAAGGCCTGAAATGTTTTACTGCCCAAATAATCGCTAATAGTTCCTTTTCTATTGTACTGTAGCGAGTTTCGGCATCATTTAGAGTCCGACTTGCGTATGCTATGGGCTTGTCGCTACCTATAGGACCTTGTGATAATACGGCTCCAAGCGCCATATTTGATGCGTCTGTGGTTAGCACAAACTGTTTTGAGAAATCTGGATACTGAAGAAGGGGAGCATTAACTAATAGTTCTTTGCATTTTTCAAAAGCTGATATGAAATCCTCATTAATTACTACCTTACAATTCTTCTTTAGGCATGCTGTCAAGGGTTTAGTTAATTTTGAAAAGTCCTTGATAAATTTTCTATAATAGCCGATTAATCCCAAAAAGCTCTTAATTTCGGTTTGAGTTTTTGGTACAGGAAAATCTAGTACAGCTTTAATTTTATCTTCATTGGGTTTAAGACCCTTATTGGTTATAGTATGGCCTAAATATAAAACTTCCTTCCTTAGAAATTCAGTTTTGTCAAGTTGAACTTTTAGATTATTTTCTCTTAGACGATCGAAAACCTTTCTAAGTTTTTCGACGTGTTCTTGCAGGCTAGACCCATAGACAATTATGTCATCTAGATATACCATGCAATGCGTGCCTTGCAAACCACGCAAAATGCTGTCCATAGCCCGTTGAAACGTGGCTGGAGCTGTCTTAAGGCCAAAAGGCATTCTTTTAAACTCGAAATGTCCTGCTTGCGTGCTAAATCCTGTTTTACTACGATCAGACTCTTCTACTTCTATTTGATGGTAGCCACTGGCTAGATCTATTGTAGTGAAGTAAGTAGATTTGCCTAATTTATCAAAAAGATCTGATATATTGGGCAAAGGATATTTATCATCCGTAGTTATTTCATTCAGTCTCCTATAATCGATAACTAGCCTATATTTAATTTCATTGGAAGCGTCTAATTTTTTTGGTACGAGATGTACAGGAGCGTTCCATGGCGAATGAGATTCTTGTATGACATTATCTTTTAATAGTTTTTGTACTTGACTATCTATCTCTGTATTAACAGCTTGAGGTTGACGATAAGGTTTAACGTATATTGGGTCTTCATTTTTGGTTCGAATTTGATGTTTTACCTGACTAGTGAAGGATAAAGGTATTTGGTCCGAATGGAAAATATCTCTATATTCATAACATAATTTACTAATGACAGCACGTTCTTCCTCATTCATATGATCAGTCCGCAACCTTTGCAAATTCTCTTTTAAAATGTTATCTAATTCGCAATCTTTCTACGACGTAAGACAGTGCAATAGATTAATATCAGGTTCATATTTTTGAACCTTGAATTTTTTTTAAAATGTTAATGTTACTTGGCATTCTGAAGTTTTTTGAATAATAGTTTCTGCAGACCCATCTTTGCATGTAACTAAAGCTGAAGGCATTCGTACACCCTTCCCAAAATCGGTGTAATCGAGGATGGCGTCTCCATTGCATAGATTAGTAGGTAATTTAATTTAGTTTCAGATCGAGGTTCCAAAATTACTTGGCTTGGAGGCCTATATATAATAGGTATTTCGGTATTATGGGTACGCAGAACACGGTTGTCCATATCTATGTTTGCACCTAATTGCGTTAACAAATCGGAACCAATGAGGCCATCATAATTGGAATCTACATCATACACAAAGAATTTATGTTTTAAATCACATTTAAACGTTTGTAAAAGAGGAATATAAATTACCTTGTCATGTTGACTTCGAGCGTGCGTGCTGATCACTTGAAAAGGCTCTATATATTTATAATTTGAAAAATATTCATCAGCTTTTCGAGGACTGATGAATGATCGAGTGCTACCTGTATCAATCATAAATTTTGATTCTATTTCTGGTATCAAAATATAGGGTAATTGGTCTAATTTATTGTTATTAATTTTAATTATCTCCGATTCGTACTGGAGGCCGCTATTTGAAAATTTTCATCTTCAGATATGCCTACTGTATCGAATTGTAGATCGGTGTCGGAAAAATTACAATTTGGCTCTATATTTTCAGTGTATTCGTAATTTTCATTGAACTCATTTTCATTATAGCCAAAATTTTCAAAGTATTCAATGTCGTTGCCATCTGAATATAAATTATTTACCCTTGGGGCTGGAGCGGCAGTGCGCATTGATACATCAGTATCTAATTTTTGAGGTCGAAACCCAAAGTTGGGGTGACCATGTTGAGGTTTATTAAAATTATTCTGCGGAGGGATATTATTAAATGTTTTGTAACCTTGATGCTGCGGTGGAATACCAAATTTAAATTGTTGCTGGTTTGGTGTACCATATCTAAATTGTGTTTGGTTTGGTGGACCGAACTTAACTAATTGTTGCTGATTTGGTATGCCATATTTAAATTGCTGTTGATTAAAGTTAGGTCTAAAACCTGTTGGCTGCATTTGGAAATTTTGTTTGTTACCCTGAATATTAGGTTTATAACCTTGTATATTAGGTGGGGCGTTAAATTTAAAGTTCTGTGGCTGAGAGTTTTTATTATAAGTGGAATTTTGTACAGCGTTGGCGGTATAAAATTGTTTTAAGCCAAACTTTTCTACATAGGGGTTATGTGGCACTGAACTATCGTTAGGTGTGTGTAGTTTAATAGAACTATTTGGTTTTAACATTTTATTCCTAGATGTATACTGATATTGGAAGTTAACCTCTTCAAGCACTATGCTGAGAGCTTTCTCCAATGTAGAGCATCCTTTTAGTCGAACAATACGAATTAAATCTTCCGGCAAGTTGTATAGAAAAACATTCATGGCCATATTGTCGTAAATGGTGATTTTACTATTACGTAAATTTATGTCGAACTCTAAATTTACTTTCGACAATAGGGTACTTTTCACGTGTTGTATTCTACTACAAAAATCAAGATAAGACTCAGTACTATTTATTCGTAATGTTTCTAATTCTATGGCTATACATTCTTCGGAACGAGGATCTCCGAAATGTTGGGTGAAAACATTTTTTAATTGAGTCCACGACTGTATATCCTGACGTTCACTAATAAGCGCGGCGGCTCTACCGATTAACTTACTAGTTATGGTATGAAAAACGTATAAATCTTGGTCCGCATTTCCGGTATCTCTATATCTATTAATTACATACTCACACTTAATTATAAAAAGATTTAAAAGTTTTTCATCCCCGTCAAATTTCGGGATAATAGAAGATATTTCCCTAGGAATCATATTTAGAGACATCTTAAATTTTTATATAATTATATTGCGAACAATAAAAATACGCAGGTAATTTTACTACACTACTATCTGCAATTATTTAATTACAGTTCTTAGAATTAAATGCTTACTATACCGATGTGGTGTATAGAGTTGCAAATAAGATAACGTTCTATTGCGTGGGCGATGGTCGGTCCCGTAATATCACAAAATCTTATTTATAAACTATCGGAATAAGAAGGAAAGACAAGGAATAGCAATGTGGGTCTACTCACAGGTTCTCCATTCTCTCCAGAAGTCAGCTCGGCGTCGCCTTACGTTTGCAGTGTATACGTTGAACAATTAAACGAATTTATTTGGTTCGAAGGATTCCCGTAACCGAATTTTCAAGCTCGAACCGATTGTGTGTTCTTGAAGCACGATTTTTCGGCGTTTTACGTTAATCCGAACGGCTGCGCCAGTTTAATCGGGGGCGCGCAAGAGTGACTTTTAAAAAATACAAAATATTAATTGTAGAGACAAGTTTATTGTTCGACGATCGAACATCAAGTGCCAGTACACAATATGGCAAACCTTAATCTAAAACAGAGTGGGAGGTGGAACAGACCACCGGGATGAGCAACGTATGCATAAAAGTTGTTTTGACGGATGCAGCCTGAGTCCCGACAGACTGCTGACTCTATGAAAGGATGTTTAGTCTACCAGGTCGCATGGAACCTTCTGGAATATATGCACGCGTAACTACCTAAATATCTATGTTACTAGAAATAATAATGTATACAACTATATTACTACAAACATGTTCTGACTATTTACAAGCGCTTTTTTAAAGTCTATGTGAATAAAAACCTTTTTTATTTAATTTTTTTTATATACGGTTAAATAGGTAGGTAGCTTTTACATACATACATAAACTCACGCCTGTTCCTCAGAGAGGAAGTCAGAGACAAAAATCCTTGCGAGGTATGCATGTTCCTGAAAAGAAAGATATTGTAATATTCCTACAGTATGTATATTTATATCTAAAGTACTTTCTTACTAATAAAAAATTTATTATATTAACATTTATTTGCAAGTAGTATAGTAATCCTTACCAATATTATAAATGCAAAAGTAACTGTCTGTCTTACGCGCTTTCACGCATAAACTACTGAAAAGATTTAAATAAAATTTGGTACACAAATAGTCTAGAGCCTGAAAATGGACATTTTCAAATTTTACAACACTTTTTCACATTACTTTTGAATGTGAAAAAAAGGTTGTAAGGGGTTGAAATCGGGGGTGATTGGGGATTGTATGCGTGCATTGCATATATATTAATTGTATGGAAGCTAGAAACTTGTGTTTAGGCTGTTGATTCGGTATAATTAAATATGACATTCAAAGTTAATAAATGTTTTACCCTGAATGGTGCCATATAATAAAAGGGAATAGGGGATGAAAGTTTGTATGGACATTGGATGTAAGGTTTATGTGAACATTATAAGTTTGCGACAAGATACAAAATATTACAGACTAGCTGTGCCCCGCGGTTTTACCCGCATTAAATTTTATAAATTTTCATAGCTCCTCCCCGTAGCCGATAGCGTGATAATATGTAGCCCATATGTTGACCCGACCTCTTAGTAATATTCATGCAAATTTGATGTAAATCAATGCAGTACTTTTTGAGTTTAGCCCGGACATACATACAGACAAACAGACAAAAATTCTAAAAACAATATTTTTGATTTCGATATCGATTGAATATCATGCCCCAAGTATCCTTTAAAAAAAATATTCAATGTACAGTTTTGACTTTCCCACGATTTTATTATATGTATTACAAAATGTGCGGAAAAGTCGCGGGTACACCTTAGTTATTGCTTAAATTTGATACGTTTTAATTGAACATTATGAAATCACCCTCTTCATTTCCTAATGGATTTATAACAAAAGGTCTTCAAGTGTGTTGAAAGGTAATTTCATTACGACCCATATAATCTAAAATGCCAATCACGTATACTGAAACGTCTAAAACTGTATTTCACATCATACCCACGTAATGTAAATCCCCCGTCTATTAATCAGCCAATATCAAAAACAATGTGACGCAAATCTGAACTATCGTGATTAAACCATAATTAAAGTTGGTCCGTTCTTGGCAAAGTTTCGGGGCTCATCTAATCCGGGGTGACCTACGAAAGCCCGTTTAATATTCAGTGTCACACTTGAGCTCATCCAGGGATTAGAGGTAGGTAATGCATGCCCTGAGGCGGCTTCTATCGCTTTGCACTATCATATGTGTGAATATGGATTGAGATATTAGAGTTGCATTAACATAAGTGGTATAACGGGTTCTGGGATTTATTTTGGTCAACAGCTTATCATCGCCATCTAGCGTTGCATTCTAGTAATATTTCTCACTGACTAGAATAATTTTTACTTTTAGAGGTCATTTTTATTCATTTAGTATATTATTTATCTAATTAGTTTTCTAAAACGTACAGACGCCAGCACACCAAGCTACCCCAATCTGTAAAAGTACAGTTAGTGAGTACACCATGTTTGTACACACTCGTACACTGAAACTTCTATTGTGTAGTCAACTTGGAGATTATGCACCGTATCTAAAATCCGGCCAATACCAAAATTAAACGCCTTGTCATCATATCAGCCAAATTAAGTATACTGCTGAACAAAAGCCTACCCAAAGAATGGGGGAATATGCCATAATCGCCACGCTTAGCAGACGGGATGACGATCGCAGTTTGGTGGTCATAGTACACAGAAAACGGGCTATCTCGACTTTCGAATTTCTACGCCCCCCGCGGGATGAAAGGGGGGTGATGATATTCTTCGCCGTCACCACACAGCGGTAACCTTTCAAACACCTTGTACAGGTAAATATATTTAAAGCCGAATTTAAATCATTACATAATTTGAAACTGTGCCAAAGATAGGAGCCATCAAACGCATGCCAAAGTGCCGCAAACATAACATGAGTGTATGCCAGGAACGCGATGATTAACTTTATTTAGTTAATGAACGAACGTGAATATTTGTGGTGTAGAACCATAGTATAAACACAAATAGCTGTAAATCTTTAAATTTTTCAGACACCTTTAAAATGAATTGCATAAATTTAAGTACGGGTGGGAATCGAACCCACGACCACGGGGTATCCGGCCCCATGTGCTTTAACCGCTCCGCCACCACACCGTGGTACTGACACTTCGAATTTATACAATCCATTCGATATTTCTTAACGCATTTAAGGCGCCATCTTACCGAGACCTACACAGCTAACAACGCAACGGCTGGAATGCCAATACTTAGATCGGACAATTCCAACAGATGGCACTTTAAATTATTCATTTTTGAATATTTATTTAATCATAGTTTTTATTATTAACTATGATTTCATTTATATTTTTAGCATTTTAAACGTGCTGTACTGAAAACAATTTTCAGACATCTTTCAATTAAGTGCGTATTTAACGGATATACGTGACATATATGTGCATGTGCACATAAATTAGATGGTGTATACACCCCATACCATCCCTTAGGTGTCGTAAAATATAACTATGGGATACACTAGGAAGTCAGGCAGCAGTGTCACCTGTGTACTAGCTACCACTTAACTCTGGTCACCAATTCTCATGGCAAACGCGGTGACTGAGGCAAACCCTTCCAAATGGTAGCATTATATAAACCTTTGGGGGCGGCCTATGTGCAGCAGTGGTCGATATCAGTCTGATAATGATGATGATGACATAGATTATGTAACATAATGTATGTCACGTACCCCTAACAGTAAAGGGACCCCGTGACGGGAAGACGTAAAAGGATTTTTCTGTGAATAATTCCTATTTGTTAACATTAGTTACTTCTTTCTTTTCTATTTAACACCAAATTTAAAACCTGTTTCAATCGTAAAACAGCTTTATTTTTTATTTTAACATAAAGATATAAGAAGTTTCATTATATTTAGTATTCTGTATGTTAGACTTAGATAGAGAAACTTAGATGATTGAATGCTAAGATTGTCATAATTTTACCCGAATTGAATAGATACGAAAATAAATGTCACGTACCCTGACAATAAGAGATAAGAGAGCCCAGGGTGGGTACGTGGATGACGAAAGTTCTCCCGACCTTACTCCTCACGTACCTAGGAATTGACCTGTATGTATGTCTATGAACGACGCATGCATAATAATCATTTTCATTGTCGGGATACTGTTAAGAGAAAAATACATTTGACAAAAATATTAAGAATATCTCTCTGATTTAGGATATACGAGTAAGCATTCGTATATCTTTAATCAATGATAAAAGATTGAAGACATGACAGACCACTTTATTTCTATACTTCCTGTTACTTAGTTTCGCCAAAATAGGTTACGTATGAATAGATTTCAGGAATAAATAAAATGAAGAAGTTCTCTTTAATTATTTATTCTTTTCTAAGGACATAAGCTTGAGAGCTCTGATGGATTTTTCCGGGCATAACAATTATCCGGGAAAAATATTGAATCCTTTCATGAATGTTTGTATATCATAGAAAATATAAGTTTGTTTATTTTTCTGCTGCGTTGCGATGCTATTATACTGTGATGAAACTTTGGTGGGTTGTATAGATATATTTAATTTAAGGACGTGATAAATTGTAATGCTTTGTTTAGCCACGAGTAACTTTAATTACCTACTCTCTATTATACAAGTATTTGATTGTGATAATTATTGTATGTACAATCCCGTAATCAAAAACGAAGACGAGTGTAATTAATTACATAGACTTACGCATGTATCCTAGACGCTAGGCACAGACAACGGTTTTCCATTTGTCACGATCTTTGTACACTTCTTTTGCCTCGTTTACTGTCATTATATTCTTCATAAATGTTCGCCTCTTTAGGGTACTGGCCTTTCTTGAGAACATCTCCGATTTTGGTCAGAGAATGTTCTACGAGGGCTTACCCTTCCGGTTGTACTATTCACACAGGCCAGGTATACTTCTTCTGTCAATGTTCTTTTCATTCATCCTTTCTAAATGCTCAAACCATCTCAGCATACTTTTTCAATCTTTGTGACTACATCCTCTTTCACATACCACTTCATACCAGACTACATGGCAGTGACAGTGGCTAAGATAATCGTCACGCTACTTTCTCTGAATGGGTTCATTATCACGCCGGAGGTTGTGGGTTCGATTCTACCACTTCACCCAGGATAGATATATTGCACATGAACATGTCTGATAGTCCTGAGTCTGGGTGTAATTACCTATATAAGTATGTTTTTACAAAAGAAAAGTAGTATATTTAGTATATCACTTACCTGTTTTCCAAAGTACAAGCTCTGCTTAGTTTAGGATCAGATGGCCGTAAATAATGCCCCAGGATATTATTTAAGACCTGTAATATACTGACCAAGATTAATAAAAAAATTAAATTCTAATCTACAACGTTGCTTGCCAAAGGCCAATTATATGTTCAATATTAGAGATTTCAATATATCAGCGTAAACATAAATGTTAAACAGATATTTACCATTCGATCAAAAAGATAATAACTCATCATTATAACTCCACAAATATTTCCGAGGATATAAATCGGCTCCAAATATATGATCTATCCGCCAAAATAACAGATGCTTTCTCATGTTATTTACACTTATTTTCGTCGTTTCTTTCACGTCATATCGAATTATCCCCATGTCAGAATCGTGGAATGGATTTTCGGCTGTCAGTATCTGGAAATATTTTGCTGAAGTATCCCCTTTTTTACACAGTGTTGCAAAAAGGTTTGAAGGGCATTTAATGGGTTATTGATCGGATTATTTTGTACTATTGTACCCTGAGGGGTAGGTTAAGCTACTGATATTGGTTTGAAAGTGAGCGTGGGATGTTTATTTTTACTTAATTTCACCTTTCTATCTACATTATGACAATATATTGTGGCGAGCGGTGGATGTGGCGAGAGTGCTGTGTGGTGACGGCCTAAGAATATCACCACCCCCTCTCATCCCGTGGGGGGACGTAAAAGTCGTCCCGAGGGAATATATACCAGAGAACGGGCAGCAGCGTTCTCCTGAGTACCATGTCCACCTTACTGCGATCGCCAACCCGTCTGCCAAGCGTGGCGATTATGGCAAATCCCCTCAAATGATGGACACAACCAAACCGCGGCCCCCAGTCCCCGGCAGCCCTGCTATTCCCAGCCGTGGTAACAGGCGTGGTTACGGCAGGGCAGGGGGTGCTAAGAATCCCCGGCAGATTCCGCGTTACCAACACCGACGACCTCTGGCCCTGGCAACATATAACACACGTACACTGCGGTCCGACGAGAAGATAACCGAACTGGAGGAAGAATTGAGCAGGTTACATTGGGATATTGTAGGATTATCTGAAGTCCGAAGAGATGGGGAGGACTCGATAATACTGAAATCCGGAAACCTGCTCTATTACCGGGAGGGTGACCAAATATCCCAAGGTGGTGTCGGGTTCATAGTCCACAAGTCCCTCGTGAACAACCTAGTGAAAATCGAGAGTGTGTCGACGAGGGTTGCGTACCTTATACTCAGAATTACCAAGCGGTATTCGTTGAAGGTTATACAGGTATACGCACCCACTTCGACACACTCCGACGATGAGGTCGAGGTTATGTATGAGGACATATCCAGAGCCATACATACCTCTAACTCTTATTTCACTGTGGTCATGGGGGACTTTAACGCGAAGCTGGGCAAACGATTCGGTAATGAGCTGAGAGTGGGGCAATTTGGAACTGGTGACCGGAACCCCCGGGGCCAAATTTTGGCCGACTTCATGGAGAAGGAGGGACTCTTTATGATGAATTCCTTCTTCAGGAAGCCGGATCACCGCAAATGGACCTGGGTGAGCCCGGATGGTAAAACTAAAAATGAGATAGACTTTATCTTGTCGACGAGACGACAGATGTTCAATGATGTCTCCGTGATCAATGCGGTTAAAACCGGGAGCGATCACAGACTGGTCAGAGGCTGATTGAACCTTAATGTCAAACTCCAGAGGTCCCGACTGATAAAGTCTACGCTCCGACCTTTACCTATCCACGTCCAAAACCCCGAACCATTTCAGCTCGAACTGCAAAACCGTTTCGAATGCCTAGCAGACTGCGAGGAAGTGGACTCATACTATGACAGGCTCGTAGAAGCTGTCCATACGGCTGGGTCTAAGGTCTTCAAGGCCCGCCGTACAAACAGAACTAAAAAGATCTCTGACTTTACCCTGCAACTTATGGAAGATAGACGGAAAATGGTTCTGACATCCTCAGATGATGCTACCAGATATCGGCAGCTCAACAGACAGATCTCAAAGTCTTTGACTCGCGACACGCGGCAATTTAATACAATTAGTATTAAAGAGGCCATCGAGCGAAACAAAGGCTCTAAAGTGTTCGCAAGAGCTCTGTCTGTTGGACAGAGCCAACTGACGAAGCTGAAGACTGAGGATGGTAGAATCGTCACGTCTAAACCTGAGTTGCTGGGAGAGATCGAGAAGTTCTACGGACAGTTATATACGACAACACAGCCACCTGTCAAAAGTCATGCCTCAGATCCCAGAGCACGACTAACCCGACATTACACCGAAGACATCCCGGACGTCAGCCTGTACGAGATTAGAATGGCTCTCAAACAACTCAAGAACAACAAGGCGCCTGGTGATGATGGAGTTACAGCAGAGCTTCTGAAGGCGGGTGGTACACCAATCCTACGGGCCCTTCAGAAGTTATTTAACTCCGTCATACTAGATGGTCAAACGCCACAAGCATGGCACAGAAGTGTGGTGGTGCTCTTCTTCAAAAAGGGCGACAAAACCCTATTGAAGAATTATAGACCCATCACACTGCTGAGCCATGTTTACAAGTTGTTTTCGAGGGTCGTTACGAACCGTCTCGCACGCAGGTTTGACGACTTCCAGCCTCCCGAACAAGCCGGTTTCCGAAAAGGCTTTAGCACCATAGACCACATACATACGCTGCGGCAAGTTATACAGAAGACCGAAGAGTATAACAAGCCACTGTGCTTAGCGTTTGTGGACTATGAGAAAGCCTTTGATTCTATCGAAACATGGGCCGTGCTGAGGTCTCTCATAAGGTGCCAAATTGACTACCGGTATATCGAGGTGATAAAGTGTTTGTATGAAAACGCCACTATGTCAGTGCGACTCCAGGACCAGATCTCGAAACCTATCCACTTGCAGCGAGGCGTGAGACAGGGAGATGTTATATCTCCGAAACTGTTCACCGCTTCATTGGAAGACGTCTTCAAGCTTCTGGACTGGAAAGGCTTTGGCATCAATGTCAATGGCGAGTACATCACTCACCTTCGATTTGCCGATGATATCGTAGTCATGGCTGAGACCATGGAAGACCTCGGTACAATACTCGATGACCTCAGCAGAGTCTCTCAACAAGTGGGTCTGAAAATGAACATGGATAAGACGAAAATCATGTCAAACGTCCATGTTACACCCACTCAATTGAAAGTTGGTGACTCTGCACTCGAAGTTGTAGAGAACTATATTTACCTAGGACAGACCATCCAACTAGGTAGGTCCAACTTCGAAAAGGAGGTCAATCGTAGAATCCAACTCGGATGGGCAGCGTTCGGGAAGCTACGTAACATCTTCTCGTCCAAAATACCGCAGTGTCTCAAGTCGAAAGTCTTCGACCAGTGTGTGTTGCCAGTGATGACATACGGAACAGAGACGTGGTCGCTCACTATGGGCCTTATTAGAAGGCTCAAGGTCACCCAAAGAGCAATGAAGAGGGCTATGCTCGGAGTTTCCCTGCGGGATCGCATCAGAAATGTCGAAATCCGCAGGCGAACCAAAGTCACCGACATAGCCCGAAGAATTGCCAAGCTGAAGTGGCAGTGGGCAGGGCACATAGCTCGTAGAGCCGACGGCCGTTGGGGCAGAAAGGTTCTCGAGTGGCGACCACGAACCGGAAGACGCAGTGTGGGCAGGCCCCCTACAAGATGGACCGATGATCTTGTGCGGGTCGCTGGAAATCGCTGGATGCGGATAGCGCAAGACCGGCAATTGTGGAGATCTTTGGGGGAGGCCTTTGTCCAGCAGTGGACGTCTTTCGGCTGATATGATGATGATGATGATGATGATGAGCGGTGGATTGGATCAGGGGATTGGAAATGAAACTAGTATTTGCACAGAAACTTTTATTGGCGTCGACAGTGACTGTTGGTTTACATTGACTTATTTGTATAACTAGACACGCTGTTTCGAATAAAAACTCTGTCCCAGTCCGGCTGTGCGCGTGGTGAGGGGCGCGGGCGCGGCGACCAAAATTGCTCACTGAGTTGCACCGCGGGCGCTCAGTGAGCCAATACTCAATATGGGATTGAGCGTCTAGTAGAACACATATAGGTCAATGGTTGGTTTACCTCTAAGATAACCGAACACACGTACTCAGAGTCCCGGCGACTAGCTCTCGGTTAGAGTCCACACGTAACGCAATTCAGAACGTACAATACAGTTCCCGTGACGAGCACTACCAAATTTAATATTCTGACGTACACGGCACACTTCACACTGTGTAGCACTTGGCACTGTTTACTGTCACTGATCACTTGCACTTGTTCAATTTTGTTTGACGGGCCTATTGGCGTGGTTGGCAAATGCTTGCTTTTCACGCCGGAGGTCATGAGTTCGATTGCCACCCAGGACAGATATTTGTGTGCATGGACATGTCTGTTTGTCTTGAGTCTGGGTGTAATTATCTATGTAAGTATGTATTTACAAAAGAAAAGTAGTATATGTATTATATCAGTTATCTGGTTTCCATAGGACAAGCTCTGCTTAGTTTGGGATCAGATAGCCGTGTGTTAATAGTATCCCAGAATATTTTTTATTTATTTATTTTCCACTTATATTACTTCCTCTTAATTTGCCTTCGATTTCACTTGAATTAACACTAAAGTGTTCTGCCAATGTTCTGCTTTAACATTCCGCTTATAAATAAACCCCTAAATTGTTCCATATTTAAAAAGTTACGTAAGGCAGATTTTTCTTTCCAGAAAATTCGCCTACATGACAAATTAGTCGTAATGTTTCTGTCCTCGTCTTCACCTGTCTCTTTCTTTTCATTCATAAAACTTGCTCTATCTCTTTCTAATTATTTTGAAAACATCGAATGTCCATTTTTAGTTTAAGAATTCGGTATGTCCCTTTCATCTGTTATCCTTTTTCTTTAGTTCTTGTACTATATAGAACATTCTAGCGCTGCTCCAAATGCCACTAAAAACCCTTACAGGTACTAGGGTTTGAAGCCCGTTCGTGACAATATTTTGTGTTTAGGTGGATTTTTAGTATGTGGTATCTTAATTTTCATAAACAAATTGAATGAGATTATCTAAATTGTTTCTTCATCATCATGTCAGCCGAATGATGTCCACTGCTGGACAAAGGCATGCCCAAAAGATGTACAGACGCCAGCACATCAAGCTACCCCTATCTGTCAAATTTCCGTAATTGAAAGTCAACCTTATGCTTTTGGGATAAAGTTGAAAATCTATAAAATTAATTAGATATATTGGGATAACTGGAGGTGCTGGCGTCTGTACATAATGGAGTTGTGTCCATCATTTTGAGGGATATGGCATAATCGCCACACTTGGCAGACGGGTTGGTGATCACGAGAGAGAGGCTGCTGCCAGCCCTCTGATAGATACTTCTTTGGGACGACTTCTACGCCCCCCACGGGACGAAATGGGATGGCGATATGCTATGTGGTCGGCCACACATTGTTTCTTTACTAGACCTAAACTGTAATTATTTTATCGTGGTCCCAAGATAAAACAAATTCACACAAGCCAGGTATACTTCTTTTGTCAAATCTTCTTCCATTCATCACCATTTGACTGCACGTATGGCGCAGCGGTTAAGACAGTCACTTCCCCGATCCGTGTCCTGGGTTCGATTCCCGTACAGGTCAACTATTTGTGCGAACCATAAGTACTTGTTCTGGGTCTGGTTGTACTTTGTGTCCGTCAATTATATGTTTGTAAAATACCCCGCGATATAGATTAATTTCACTAGTGCGCGAATTGTCCATAAAAAAATATAACTGTTATTGTCATCCTTTCTAAATGTCTTAACCTTCACAGCATACCTTTTTCAATGTTCGATAGGATGCTGCTAATCACCAATAGTGTTGAGACAGGTAGTGCTCTTAAACTAGCCATATATTATTAGCCATATACATATCACATTACTGTAAGCCGTCATAGTTCAAATATAATTATTAATTGTTACTTACCCACTTATGGAATCCATATTCCGTATAAAATGATTATGAATTATTTATTATATTTGTGTTATTCTAAAGTCCTCAAACACCACGTCCCAAAAAGCTCTCAACAAACAGTTTACAAGTGCATTGTGCAGTGAAACTTCCTATCCACCAAACCGCAAACATTCGGAGAACTTCACCACACGTATTTCAAAGTCCAACCTGCAATTATTTTACCAGAAGTGAAATTATTAAACTCCAGAAGCAGGAGACTGCACAAAAGGTTGGCGCGACTGAGAACAGTAGTACCAACAACAATTATTAGTTTTCGGACCGCGTTCGAAATTCAAACTTAACGTTATAACAGACGGCAGTTTGTTTGTTTGGTGATTCTGCGCGTTAATGAGAACTGTCTTAATCTGTCTACAGTTTCCAACTTTGTATTGAACGTTTGTTTAAATCAGAATGTTCTACTGTTGTGCCTAATCTTAGCGTGTTACTTATTTAGTAAGTTTTCATTAGGGTGCCGTAATAAGCGTACCAGTACTTATGATAATATAAATATATGATTAATGCCCTACTCATCATCATCATATCAGCCAAAAGCCGTCCGCTGCTGGACAAAGGCCTCCCCCAAAAATCTATATAGAGAATACTATAAGAGAGGTAGGGCACAGCGTTCATTCGCTCGAAGAGCAGCCCGACTGGGGAAGTACCTCCACCTTACAGAAGACATTCCTTAATAATAACATTCATAATTGAATGTTGTGTTTCTGAGTGTGAGTAAGGTCGCCAGAGCTCATCGGGGTGGGGGGAAGGGTCAGCAACACTTGTTTGCTGACTCTTAAAGGCCGGCAACGCACCCGGGACTCCTCTGATGTTGCGAGTGTCCATGGGCGGCGGTGATCACTTACCATCAGGTGACCCACTTGCTCATTTGTCGATCTCTGTCATAAAAAAAAAGATAAAAAATACTCGTATACCATCATCATTATGTCAACGGTATGACGTCCACAGCTGGACAAAAGTCTTCCCAAAAGATTTCCACAGTGGAGTAATGTTCATCATTTGCAAATTGGCAAACAGGTTAGCGATCGTAGTATGAGGGTCATAGTAGACAAAGACGCTGCTGCCCGTTCTCTGGGAGATCTGGGGACAACGTATACGCCCCCCACGGGATGAGATGGGATAACTGTATTCTATGCCGTCAGCCACACAGCAAAGAGGTAAACAATATGAATAAAAAATAAAATAATAATAATGTCCCCCTAACCGAATTTCGACCACGGCGGCCAGTCTCAACAGAGATTAGCCATCTGCGCGGGACATATTATAGTGCTCAAGTGTGTGCGCAAACACAAGAGCACTTTCTGTTCCACTCTCATGATCCGATGGGACGCCTAGCGACACGACCGGAAAGAGGTCAGGTACAGGACCGACGGCTTTACGTGCTCTCCGAGGCACGGGGGTGTAATACCGCCAACTCCCAGACTTTGGGCTGATACTGAGAAATTTTTCTTTATACAGAAATGTCCCAAAATCACTTTTTGGCCCGACCCGGGATTTGAACCCACGACCTCGTTCTCTGCGGGTGAACACGCTACCGCTAGACCAACGAGGCATACAAATATGTTTAACGAGTGCAAATAAAGTTGTTTCATATGAAACTCAATTTTATAGTGGTACCTCAATTGATTGTTTATTGGTTGAATTTCAATTGGTTCCACAATCATTCATGCGGTGATTTCTCATTAAAATTTAAGCGATGTTGGTGATTTTGTCTTTTACACTACAAACAGATCATCAGTTTCATTACATCTCCCTTTTATAGATCCTGTGTTATCAATTTGCCTGTAGGTAGAGGTCGTGGGTTCGATCCCAGAACAAATCTTTGTGTAATGAGCACGAATATTTGGTCTGTGCCTGGGTTTAATTTATCCTACTATCCTATTATAGATGAGAATTTTTTTGAGTATGGATGGATGGAAGTTTGTTACTATTTCACGCAAAAACTATCGAACAGATTTTGTTAAAACTGTGTAGTAATATATCTTAAATATCCGAATAAAACATAGGGTATAATTTATAAAGAAAAACACGTGTAAAACCACAGGAAAAGTACAATTACGTCGTGTGGGAAAAATACTTTATTTCATAATATACCAAGACAAAGATTTCTTTATTGCATTAACTGTGTACATGGTACACAGATATAAGAATAATCTTATGTTGCATACTACCCGTCTCCGCAAAATACTCTTAAAATTGTCCCATAAAACTCTTTTGTGGGACAATGTCTAAGATTCTGTAACAAATTTCTCGATGATATTACAGAATGTCTACGAATCAGTTAAGAATTATTAAAGCCAATTTGTGTAGCATATTTCAAAATTTCGGATTATTTCAGTGACGAGAGTTATTAAGTTGTTGTAAGTTAAACACACATAAAAAAGTGTAATTAAGTATATTTTATTTAAAAAAGGATTCCTACATAATTTTTGGCAGTGTTTGTCAGTAGCGGCCACGGCTGCACTGCACAGTAGGGTAAAAATGACGATCCCATATAAATGTTTTTTTTACGGAATAAATTAAATTTATATATACAATTTTGAGTATCAACAGATAGCCATATCGGACGTGCAACAGTAAAATTTATGGAATAAACATAATAGTAGGTAACAATTAATATTATTAAAATATAGATTTGTGGAATGATTTATTAAAATTTACGAAAAAAACTACTTTTTGGAAAAATACTCATTTAACATCGTTAATCGCCCAATATTGGCTTCGAATCGTCTTTGAATTGTGAGGTATCCGCACTACCATCTTGTTTGTATGTTTGAATCAGTTTAAGAAAAGTAAGACCCTCCTCAAATCATTTATCAAACAACAACAAACGAAACTATCTACAGACGCCAGCACATCCAGCTACCCCAATCTGTCAAATATCTTTTATAGATTTTCAACTTTATCACATAAGCAAAAGGTTCACTTTCAATTGGGGAATTTGACAGATTGGGATAGCTTCATGTGCTGGCGTCTGTACATTTTTACGAGAACGAAGTAATTAGGCATTGTTTATTTTCTTCTTGTTACGTACGAGTTACTGTGTACGAGTAAGAAAAACATCTGAATGTTTTTCTCAGTTCCGCTTAGAAGCAAGAACTCCGACAGTACGAAACTAAAATTTTGTGGACTTTAAAATAGTTATCTTCTTTCATGTAACTTGTTGAAAAGGAAAAGAAGTAAAACACATTCTTGCAAATTGAACCTTACTCGAGTAACAGAATGCGGCCTTTTAAAAAATAAGTTTTAAGGTATCTAAAAGGTCGACAACGCGCTAGTGACGCGTTAGGTGTTGCAAGCATCCATGAGCTACGAAGACTGCTTTCCACCCGGCATCCGGCCCGGCATCATGGCCCGTAAGCCTGTTTGATGACTTAGTTGTATATAAAAGAGAAAAACATCGTCAAATCATCAGTTAATAAACGTTATAAATACGGATAAAATACATGTAGCAGTTTTTGTGTGTTGTTGACAACTTGAGACATATATAACAACGTAACGAAAAGAAACAAAAAATGTAACGTCAGTCAATTAGAATTAGGGTCATTTTAACACAGTACTATAACCGTTGTAAATATTGTTACAATACAAACACAATTATACCTTCCTGTGTACTCGTACTAACCTTGTAATACGGTACACGTGAACGGCTCGCCGGTACCCAGATAAACCCGGTGAGGTTTTCGTGGTACGGCATGCAATATTGTATAAATCTAATATAAGTTTATTTAAAATAAAAAACCTAAAAAAAAAAAACAACATTTTCTGTTCCAAAATTATAAACTTTTAGATGTAAAAACAATTAAATGACACCTGGGACTGGTCTTTTGGACTAGAAGCTAGTGGCATGTTTAGTCCTGTTAATGGTTGTGGGTTCGATCCTTGCCCAGGACAAACCATTATGTTCTGTATCTGAGAAAATTTGTCTATATTATGTTTATCAGTGCTGTGGCTGCCAAAGCACAGGCAGAATCAGAGTTTGGGATCAGATGGCAGTGTGTAGTTGTTTTCAATAAAAACTATGTTTTGTTAATAATAATAATAAATAATAGTCGGATAGTGAGATTTTTTTTTACAGTTAGATAGGTATAATCCACTCCGTACCTTACTTCTTAACAAAATCACCCTTGGTTAAACCCGCGTGATTTTGAAATACCAGACCTTGTCTGAGAAAAATAAAAACGTAAACACATAATAATAATATTTAGGGACAATGTCACACAGATCATCCTAGCCCCAAACAGGCGACGATATACATACTTATATTGATAGATAAATACTTATATACATATTAAACATCCATGACTCAGAAACAATTATTCGTGCTCATCACACAAATATTTGCACTTACCGGGATTCGAACACAGGACCACCAGCTTCGTAGGCAGGATCACTACCAACTAGGATACGGTGACCGTCAATATCAATAAATAATAATAGTAATTATTATTATTTATTATAAGACTAAGGTTAGCAATTACGAATGAAAAATTATAACTAATAAATATTCACCACGACCAAAGTCGCAGGCGTTGATCCTTAAAGCAAAGATTTTCTGTAATAAAAAAAAATTACTCGAACCCCCCTTTAACCATTCACGATCCAAGACAGGTTGTTGAGAAGGTCTCTGGATACTATCAAGATAAGTTAAAAACTCAATTTTAGCCTATTATTGATGAGATATCACTTACTAGTGGTTTCGCTGGGTCTTCTCAGTTGGGGCGCTTTGGATCCGGTGGTAGCATTAAAGCGCGACCGTCGTTTTAAACACAAGGTCCGTAATAATAATAATAATACTGAATTCATACCTTAATATAGACAGAACCATTCAGACAATATGTAGTAAAATATAAAATTCAATAATTAAACCTAAACATAATCTCATTGACAATAACTTAATACAAGCTAGCTAAATATCACTACCATTATAAAATAAATTATATAAATGTTTTAACATTCCGTGTTCCTAAATATCTGTAATAAGTAACTAGAAATAATAACTGTATTACTACAAACAAATTCTGACTATTTACAAGCGCTTTTTTAAAATCTATTTGAATAAAAACCTTTTTTATTTTATTTTATTTATTGAACAGTGCCACAAGACACTCAATGACAAATAAACAATGAATTAATGCAAACCAAATTTCCTGATCACAAAATTTCACGAAACTCAGATGACAGAGACAGACAAAATGATAGCTGATAAATTACCCTCACAACCAATATACTACTAAAAGTACAGACGCCAGCACATCAAGCTATCTCAATCTGTCAAATTAGCCCAATTGAAAGTGAACTTTATGCTTAAGTGATAAAGTTGAAAAACTATAAAATAAATTACACAGATTAGGGTAGCTGGATGTGCTGGCGTCTGTACTTTAGGCTTGACATATTTTATGGCATACCTTACTTTTTTAAATACTATAAAAAATTTAATAATTTTCATGTTTTATGTAATGTTATGTATGTATGTATGTATTGTTTTATTCTGATTTACAAAATAAAATCCTTTTATTATTCTAAGAAAATCACCTAAAATTCTAAAGTTTATTTTGAAAATGAATAAGTACCTAGGTAAATATTATTTCTACCTTTTCATTTATCTAAAGGTTTACTTGTTATATTTCACTATCATAATTAAATTTTCAACACTATTCGAAAGCTTAGAATATAGAAGAAGTTCTTTAATTAATTAATACCAAGCCAATAAGAACAATGAAAATAGCCAGTTTAATTATGACCCACGGAGAATTTATTAGAACCAATGTCTTACGGCATTTTCATTTTATGATTACAATATCACAAATGAAATATAAAGTGAAATTTTTGTATTACTAGTGGTGTACTTCAGCGGGAAGCGGAAGCGGGAGTGTACACTTGACTTAACAAGTCTCTGATTCATTCACATCTTCAGCCTGATATTGTCCACTGCTGGACTTAGGCCTCCCATAAACATTTTTGAGAACTCTAAGACATGCAGGTTTCCTCGCAATGTTTTCTTTGACCGTTATAAGTCCGATAGAAGTAATTTAATTTAATATTTATGTAATTGTTTCCATTTTTACTTTACTTAAATGTGCCCTTGCTTATGTTTTTCAAAATTTGCAGATATTTATATTTTTTTAAATATTAAGAACACATTACTTTTATACATAATTTAATCTCGATCTTTAGTTCCACCTATATGATACAATTAATTATAATTCTTAATATTTTTACAATAAAATCACTAACGTGTTCTTTTACAAGTTCCAATATTACCTTTCAAAGTACAGAATCCCAAAAATGAACAAGAGGACAGAACAAAAGTCCCGGGATGTCCGCGGACTTCGTTTTCTTATCGAGTATTTGACACTGACAACACTATGAAAGGCAAAGCTATGGTCTTATGCGGGCAAATTAAATTCCGGTGCAGCCCGCTTTAAAAATATTTAATGTGATTTAATAATCGTGTCAAAATAAAATATTTACAACATTTTAAGTTAAATGTTTTAGACTTTAATGTAGATTTAATTTCGTTACTTAAATAATAGTAATAGATATCCTAGGAAATCCATCAAAGTCCTATTAATTGGTCAATAAAACGTGCATGCAATCGGCCGTTCTTCTGAACGCAAGTCGCGATTTGTGGTACGCGATGCGCGGCAAACGGCATGTTGTGACCATGAGTTTGCATATGACACTGGATCTAAAAATAATAAGTTAAAGTTAGCTATGGAAGAGGTCGCTGTAAGCGATAAGACCAACTATTGTACCTTTTTAAAATTATTTTATGAAATGGTGTAAAAAAGGTGTATTTATCGTATATTTTTAGTCAGCCGGATAACGACCACAACTGGACAAGAGCCTCCCCCAATAACGGAGGGATATGCCATAATAGCCACGCTTTGCAGACAGGTTGGCGATCACAGTAAGATGGTCATATTACTCAGAAGAACGCTGCTGCCCGTTCTCTGGTATATATTCCCTGGAGAAGACTTCTACGCCCCCCACGGGATCAGATGGGGTGATGATATTCTGATGTATTCAAATCGTGTAACTATTAATAATATAATAATAATAATTATATCTAGGGACAATGACACACAGATCATCCTAGCCCCAAACTAAGCAAAGCTTGTACTATGGGTACCGGGCGACGATACACATACTTATATAGATAGATAAATACTTAAATACATAGAAAACATCCATGACTCAGAAACAAATATTCGTGCTCATCACCCAAATACTTGCACTTACCGGGATTCGAACCCAGGACTCATAAATAGTTACAGTTACAGTTCATAAACAGTTACAGGTATTTCATAAATAGTTATACCTATTATTAATACTTTTATACTTCACAGCGTAATTTTTATCAATCCTCTTCTGTCCTTGTTAACTATCCGCTTACAATATTCATCGGCCGATTTAAATTTTTTGACAATAACGCTTTTTATTTAGAACTAGCGGCCCGGTACGTGCTTCGCTACGCTTTTAAGTATTAGTACAAATTGTTTGTATATGGGAGTAATTTGGTAGTGCACTACCACGAATAATTCAAGACCAAAATTAGCCAAATCGGTAAAGGCGTTGTTGAGTTATAACATTACAACGAAAAGTGGCAGGGGAATGTTTGTACGTAGAGAAAATTTTAAAAAGTCTTGATAAAGTGTAAAATCAACATCTTTTAGCTTCATCTTCATTTTTTATTACTATGCCTTATACGTAACGAAGCACGTACCGGGTCGCTAGTTATAGATAAATTACACCCAGACATTATAGATAAATTACACTAAGACACCGGACAAAGAATCGTGTTCATCATACAAAGATTTATTCCATGAGGGGTTCGAACCCATGCCCTCTGGTTAAACAGTCAGGGACATTAACAGCTAAACCAACAGACCAGTCCGAAATAAAAATTTTAAAAATTATAACAACAATTAGTTAATTTGTAATACTTACTTATCGTATGGGCAGTGGTTACCCTAGTGTCCGAGTTGATCAAGCCGCCCATTAGGCTTCTGACATGGCTAAACGATTGTTGCCTAATGGCATCAACAGCTTAACGTGCCCTCCGAAGCACGGAGACGCTCAGAAATTAAACCACTTTGGCGGTCACCCATCTATGGACTGACCATGAGCCTCGTTGCTTAACCTCGCCAATCACTTACGGACCGGTGGGGGCACCTGGCTATGATTTGTAATGATTGTAATTATCTGAATTAGCACGCCTTAAAGGGCAGAATATTATGCTGTAAAATTATGCCATGACTACCTATCGCAACCATATTGGAGCAAAAAAAAAAAAATGTGAGCCGTCATGGGACGCCTGGGAGATGTGAAACATCGACATTATTTTGTAAAAGTAATATGCAGAGAACATATTGTGATAGGAACTAAATATGTCATAATGATAAAATAAAAAGTCGATTGCGCATGCGCCACGGCATGCGTCGCCACGCCAGAAATCTGTTTTACGTGAGGCTATAGATGTTTCACATCAAAAGGAGACGGGGATTTCTGGTCCTAACTGTAATAAGTTGAGATATGGTTTAAAAAAAGCGTTATTTTTTTCTAATTCGAACTGTAAAAAATTGACCCGATTTACAATCTAGAAAACGAGAAATCTAAAAATAAGTTTAAGTCACGAATTAAATTGGTTGTTGATTACTATAATCGATTAACGTTAATGAGTTCAAACAATGTAATATAAATACTCTTGCACCAGATACCAGATAACCGATTTAATCATAATAATTATTAAATACATTAACATAATGTCAACAGTAAAAAATAAAATATCAACAAAATAAATCATAATATCGGTTATCGTCCAAATCGATTTATTAGTTATTGGCAACTATATTTTTAATCTATGCTGACAGTGACTGGTGACAGATTTTCAATCAATCAATCAATCAAATCATTTATTGCTGAACATAGGTAGGTACAATATTTTTTTTTTTTTAATCCTAATCTATGATCTGTCACTCGTTTCTCGTATCGTTTAGTGCGTATGTGATTTGAGTATTTTTTATTGTTTTGTTTATATATGCCTCGACAACTGCATTCTCTCTACGGACTTCTGATATTGCTTAACATGTACGACTTTTGCTAACATACTGGACACGGATTGCAATCGCCCTTAAAAATCAGCTGTTTAGTGTAGATTGGTACATAACCTCTCTATTAAGTACTAAATCTTTTATAACTCTGCTCACAGATTAAAAAAATGCATGGATTTTTTTGTGATTGGCTGATAATTTATAGACCCATTAATTGACACCGCTTTTATCTTTTTACATCCGAGCCCAATATTGTATGAACACGTATCCGTCTCCTTTATTAAACAAGTTTATTGCAAAAACTTTTCTCAGACCAATTTAATTTCAGAATTTTAAAAATGTACTCCACATCCTTGCACGTAGTAAAACCATTATCTCGGCTATATGGCTTTCATTAGGAAAGTAGCCAGTAACAGGATAATACACTAGAATATAGAATGCACTCTTCCAATTCTCCAAGAATTTTATTTCATTTCAAAAATTCATATAGAGTTTCCATTATACCTCGAGACTGCCTCGTTGGTCTAGCGGTAGCGTGTTCAACCGCAGATCCTGGGTTCAAATCGTGTCGGGTCAAAAAGTGATTTTGGGATTTTTCCGTACAAGATTTTTTTCTTAATCTCAGCCCGAAGTGTGGGAGTATGCGGTATTATATCCATGTGCCTCGCTTTCGTTCCTGTACCTGACCTCTTTCTGGTCATGTCCGGTCATCGGATCATAAGAGTGATGGAATAGAAAGTGCCCCTGTATTTGCGCACACACTTGTGGACTATAATAATATGTCCTGTGGAGTGGACTAGTTTTCAATGAGAGTAGCCGCTGTAGCCGATATTTGGCCTGGAGGACATTATTACACCTCGAGCACGTAATAATAATAATGTCCTCCTAGCCCAATTTCAGCCACGGCGGCCAGTCTCAACAGAGATTAGCCATCTGCGCGGGACATATTATTGTGCTCAAGTGTGTGCGCAAACACAGGAGCACTTTCTATTCCATCACTCTCAAGATGCGATGGGACGCCAAGTAATACGACCGGGAAGAGGTCGGGCACAGGACCGACGGCTTTACGTGCTCTCCGAGGCACGGGGGTATAATACCGCCAACTCCCAGACTTCGGGTTGATGCTGAGCAAATTTTTCTTTTTACAGTAAAGTCCCAAAATCGCTTTTGGCCCGACCCGGGATTTGAACCCAGGACCTCGTTATCTGCGGGTGAACACGCTACCGCTAGACCAACGAGGTATTACATAATATACAGAAGTTAACAAGATTTTCACCTTTCCTACAAATTGTGCTCCAAACGAAAGAAGCGGGTATTTTAGGGTTAATGAAAATGCTGGTATAACGTCATCCGGCCATGCCACTATCTAAATTGAATGCTCTGCATAGTCTTTGCTTTAAAACTTAAACGTGCTGTGTACGAACAAAGAAGAATTCTAGTTATTCAGAAGCTTAATAACGATCTTTTGTTTAATATCTGATCTAAACAAAACTTTTAATTACTGATTTTAGTAATATCCTGCGACATTATTCACATACGTCCATCTGATCCCAAACTTAGCAGAACTAGTACTATGGAAAGGTATTTAAGTGAGTACTCTAATAATATTTACAGTCTCATTGTAGTCCAGTATAGATAACCACTTCGATAATCGTATTAATTTTAATCTGTGACATTTTTTGTTTTGTTATTTGTAATTTCCATTTTCAAATAATGTTTTAATGTAATGGTTATCAAGACTTAATAGTTTTACTTCAACTAAAGGGTAATTGTTAAACTGGTAGCAAATGTTCATACACCAAAAGGTACAAAAAAAACATGGTGGTTATCCAGTGTAATAAGTGTAGCTATGTATATGAATAATAAATGAATTATGATTATCAAAATAAAGGCTACGCACTCAGGGTCCCTTTGGTGACGTGAGTGTTCATATGCGGCCGGGGTACAGGTAGTCCAGTCAAAGTCAAAGTAACTTTATTCCGTAAAAATTTTACTTTTATGTGTAATAGTCATATTTTTTTACCCTACCGTGCAGTGCATGACGTGGCAGCTACTGAGAAACACTGCCAGAAAACTCAGTAGGAATCCTTTTTTAAAATAAAATATACTTAAGATTAATTACAATCATGTGTGTTGACTCAGAACAACTCAATCCCAAGCACTTTTATCACTTAAATAATCTGATATTTTATAATATGCCCTGCTACACAATTTGGCTTTAATAATTCTTTTAAACTTATTCGTAGACAATTCTCTAATATCATTGGGAAGTTTGTTATAAAATCTTATACATTGCCCCATAAAAGAGTTACTTATTTTGTGGAGACGGGTAGTATGCAGTATGAGATTATTCTTATATCTAGTATTTACATTATGTGTATCGCTCCTTTTACAGAAGGAATCGATATTTTTATGCACATATAGTAAGTTTTCATATATATACTGAGATGGTACAGTTAGAATGTTGACCTCTTTGAATTTTTCTCTTAGAGACACTCTCGGGCCAAGATTATAGATAGCTCTTACAGCTCGTTTTTGCAATATAAATATGGTGTTAATGTCAGCAGAGCTACCCCAGAGAAGAATTCCATAGGACATTACACTATGAAAATAACTGAAATAAACCATTCTAGCTGTGTCAACATCAGTCAGCCGTCTAATAGTTTTCACTGCATATGCTGCAGAACTTAATTTGCCGGACAGTTTTTCTATTTGTGGGCTCCATTGTAGCTTTGAGTCAATAGTGATACCCAAGAACACAGTTGATTCAACAGGGTCCAACCTAGCTCCATTAAGTTGTACATTGGTTGCCGCCTGTTTCACATTCGGTGTAGTGAATTTAATAACTTTAGTTTTCTTATCATTAAGCACAAGATTATTGGCATTAAACCAATGAACAACTTTAGAGATTGCATCATTAACATCGTCAAAATTGCTTAATTGTCGGTTTATTTTGAACGTCAGGGAAGTATCATCTGCAAACAACACAATCTCATGCTTATCCCTTACGTATATTGCTTGCTCATTTGCCTTGCTATTCTATAAAACCACCGTTCACCGTTTGTACAACTATACAACTTGTAACTTAATTAACGCACATCCTGAAAATAGTTTGTTCAGAATCGTTTACGGAATCGATTTATACCATTATTAATACAAGTAATTTTTTACTACGGATATTATCGTTATATTAGGTCTTTACCTATGAAATTGCCGTTCTGCAGTACTGGCCATTTCAAATCAAAATAATTTTTGTTTGGCTAAGAATTCTAATTTCAAATTAATTTTATTTTAAAAACATGGATTCTTTTTTCCAAAAGTAGTCATTTCTTTATTGATTAGTGTTACATTTTCATCGCATTTCAATCTTTTTCGTCATCATGGATACGTTAAAAATTCGAGTAATTATGGAATATGAGTACCGTCGTGGCAGCAACGCGGCACAAGCGGCACACAACATCAACGACGTTTACGGAGCTAACACTACAAACCAACGCACCACCTGTTATTGGTTTGCTCGCTTCCGTTCTGGAAATTTCGACCTGAAAAATGAACCTCGCGGTCGTCCGAAGACTTTGGTCGACAATGACGAATTAAAGGCGGTTGTGGAAGCTGATGATACACAATCTACGGCTGAATTAGCAGCAGCTTTCGACGTTAGCGTCAAAACAATATTGGTCCATTTGCGTCAAATTGGCAAGGTAAAAAAGCTTGACAAATGGGTGCCCCACGAACTCAATGATCGCCAGCGCGAAGTACGCGTCGAGACGTGCCTTGCACTGCTCAACAGACACACAAATGAAGGAATTTTGAACCGCATTGTTACCTGCGATGAAAAATGGATTCTGTTTGATAACCGCAAGCGCTCAGCAAGTTGGTTGGATCCTGGTTCAGCACCTAAACAATGCCCTAAACGAAAACTTACCCCTAGAAAAGTGATGGTCACTGTTTGGTGGTCTAGCGCCGGTGTGATTCATCACAGCTTCTTACCAAACGGGGTGAGCATTACTGCAGATGTGTACTGTGAAGAACTGAGCACAATGATGGAGAAGCTGGCGCATCTCCAACCAGCATTGGTCAATCGCTCGTCTCCGCTGCTCCTGCACGACAACGCGCGACCTCATACTGCACAGCAGACGGTCTCCAAGTTGCAAGAACTGGGGTTGGAAGCTCTCCGTCATCCGCCCTACTCACCAGACCTTGCGCCTACAGACTACTACTTTTTCCAGAATTGGGATAACTTCTTGGCGGGAAAAAAATTCAATACCCGAGAGGCAGTACAAAATGCCTTTGAAGAATTTGTTGCCTCCCGTCCAGCTGATTTCTTTAAGAAGGGCATCAATAAACTGCCACTGCGATGGCAAAGATGCATTGATTGCATGGGTGATTACTTCGAATAATACAAATAAAAAAATTCATGAAAAAAATTCGTTTAAATTTTTTCATACAAAACGGCAATTTCATAGGTAAAGACCTATTATTAACCCTGTACAGTCAAAACAAATTAAGATGGACCGTAAGTTAACGTAATAAGACTTTTAAATAGCAGTTTTATTTATATTCATACAAATTCCATCATTCAACACAAAATAAAGAAAAAGAAACTTAATTCCAAGAAACTAATTTAGTAAATAACCATGCATAAACATATCAAATAAAAAAAATGGTGTATGCATCATGATTATATCATAATATTCTAATTGGGGTGTTTGAGGGTGTGCGTTAATTACGTTACATGTTGTATAAGCAGTTTAAAAAAATCTAACCATCTAATTTTATGTATTTTCAACTTGAGAACAAGCTTGTAAGTAATCTCGTTGAAAATACATGAAAGAAGATTAATTAATTGAATCATTTAATACAGATAAACTCATAAGCATTATTCATGAAGAACTAAACTCTAACTAAGCTTCAACAACTGGGAAATAAAGTTTAAGACTAATTAATGCTAGTCCACAAATTTTAAAGGAACCAGACTTATCCGTAATTATAGCACAAAGACGAAGTTTGTATGTTTGCGCACCACGGTTAATTGATTTCAAAAGTTTAAATGCGATTATTGTGAGGAAAGTTGGAGATACGAAGTATTACTTCGAAGATGATGTTACTGTAATGTGCAGCAGTTAAGAATACGTTCCAACTTCGTAAGAAGATTGACGTTATGGAACAATAGGATTAAGTTAAATAAATGAATATTGTTATTAAGCCGAATGAGAAGGTTGTAATTTTGATTAAGTTATAGAATTACTTACACATTCACAGAGAGGGACGAGAAGTTGGTAGGATGACAGTGATACTTCTAATGATTTATATGTTAATATGTGTTGGTTTTTAGGGTTCCGTACAAAACGGGACCCTTTTACTAAGACTTCGCTGTCTGTCTGTCCGTCTATCACCAGGCTGTATCTCATGAACCGTGATAGTAAAACAGTTGAAATTTTCACAGATGATGTATTTCTGTTGCCGCTATAACAACAAATACCTACTAACAAACAAAATAAAATAAATATTTAAGGGGGCTCCGATACAACAAACGTGAGTTTTTATAGATAATGGTACGGAACTCATCGTGCGCGAGTCCGACTCGCACTTGGCCGGTTACCTATAATTAGATTAGAATTAGGTAGATTGAAAAATAAATAAGTTTTTAGATTAGTAGGTACTTTAGACCATACAAAGGCCGTGGGACACATAACTGTAATTTTCGTAAGGATATAGTTTTCTATATAATAGTCGAATTAATAATAATAATATCTAGGGACAATGTCACACAGATCATCCTAGCCCCAAACTAAGCAAAGCTAGTACTATGGGTAACAGGCGACGATATACATACTTATGTCGTCATGCTCCCATTGACTGTTAATGCTTGCGGTGGCGTTGTGGGTCGGGACGTTTCCTTCCCTCTAATATGGCGAGGGAGGCGATGGCTGGCCCACACGAAATACTCGTGAACGGGTGCTGCTTGCGGTAACTGGTCGAACTGCTGTTGGGGTACTCAGATTTTTTTTTTTTTTTTCGCCTGGTAGACTTCGTGTGACTTGTTAATTTAGTAAATGTACGCGGATGCACCCACCGTTTTTTCGTCTAGCAAGAGGATATTCTAAGTGCCTGAGTGAAATTGAATGCTATTGCTTATTTATTTTATTATGATTTACTGAATGACAACGGTTCTGTGCGTGCATTAGCTTACATAACAACCAATCACAAAGTAAGTAAAATACATGACATTTAAAAAAAATCGTAAACTGAAAGCAAAAGAAGACAAAAAAAGCAAGCCCGGAGTTACTTTGTGGCTTTCTTCTCCGGGTCGTCCACCTAGGTAGCTAGAGAAAGCCGCAGGCTAGCTAGGGTAGGTTCCTCAGCGGCGAGGATCGCTTTGGCCCATTAACGCGTGATCGGTGATCCCGTGTATGTGATCACACCCTCATTTAGAATTTCGTCTTTTTGCTTTAGTCTTCCATTCTTTAATTTTAATATAGTAGAACTAAATTTCTAAATAATAGTTAGTAAATTGTTATTTATTTAAGAATTTCAGAAAATATATGCGATAAAATAAACCGCACGAACTGACAAATTAATTTTATTTGTAACTTTTTACTATCCACTATGTTAATGTACTGCATTGTGACCTTGACAAGTACAAGTGTATGTTAATACCCAAGTGCTGAAAAAAAAATCATTTCATTTCAATTTCATTTCATTTCATTTCATATATAGATATATAAATACTTATATACATAGAAAACATCCATGACTCAGAAACAAATATTCGTGCTCATCACACAAATATTTGCACTTACCGTGATTCGAACCCAGGACCACCAGCTTCGTAGGCAGGAGCACTACCAACTAAGCTACGGTGACCATCAAAGTAGGTTTTGAGTTCGTATTTATTTAAACCCTGTGGTTTTCGGCCTTAAAAGAATAACAGAGCCCCCCCCCCATACCACCTCGTGGATGTCGTAAAAGGCGACTAAGGAATACGAGTAGTCGGCTACCACCTAACTGCGGTTGACAACTCGCTTGCCAAGCGCGGTGACTAGACATGTAAAATGACTGAATATGACTAGTCACAATTGTCATAAATACATACATAGTATGTATGTATGTATCTATATATATAAAAATCAATGCCACTATTCGTTGTAATGTTATAACTCAACAAAGCCTTTACCGATTTGGCTAATTTTGGTCATGAATTATTCGTGGAAGTCCAGGGAAGGTTTGTACGTAGAGAAAATTTAAAAAAAGTGTTGAAAAGTGTAAAATAAACATCTTTTAGCAATTTAAAATATTTTTATGTTTGAATAAATTAACTTAATAATATATTTTTTTATTACTATGCCTTATACGTTGCGAAGCACGTACTGGGCCGCTAGTTTAGTATATATAGTAGGCTCTTGTACTGAGTACCAATGGGTACTGGTAACAAAGTATATGTTCACCGACAACTGCCCTCTTAAATAATCCCTATTATTGTCCATTCTTTGGTTGTCTGGAAGAGATCACATTTTAGTGATAAGGCCGCCAATTGTATACTTTTTAATTGCATGCTCCTGTACTGTATGTTTTTAATATTGGTGTACAATAAAGACTTAATCTATCTATCTAAACCTTGAATGACCGATCATTTCCTGTCAAATTCAGTGAATTTGACTCAAATATTATTGTCTATTCTCGACTACCACTCAATTATTAATTTATTTAGGTAGGTACCCGATTATATGCAAGTTTAAATGAAGCAAAGTTTTATTCTCTATTATATCATGAGAGGATAAGACGACATCAAAGTCGATGCGCGAGGCGATGCGACGTCGCCATTTTGTCTTAAATGCACGCATGATTAGAAATGTAAAATGATTAACACTATATAATAATACTATAAGTCATAAAAACCACTTTTTTGTTTCAAATTAGAGGTTGTAGACATTTATCAACGACAAAAACTTAAAAGGTACTAAAATATTACTTAAATCAAATTGACTGAAAATGACCGTTTTTGACAGTTAATGACCATTTTTGACCAATTTGACCGTAAATGACAGTCAGTCTAATTCAGTCGCTTTAGTAATTTTCAACACTAGCGGTGACTACGGCAACCCCCTACATATGGCAACGTTAGAGAATCCTTTGGAGGAAGCCTATGACCAGCAGTGGACGATATCAGGCTAATATATACATACATACATACATAGACTCACGCCTGTTTCCCAGAGGGGTACGCAGAGACAACGGATTTCCATTTATTACGATCTTTGCATACTTCTTTTGCCTCGATTACTGTCATTATATTCTTCATACATGCTCGCCGGTTTAGGGTACTTCTGACCTGCCCTTTCTTGCGAACATCTCCAATTTGGTCAGAGAATGTTCGACGTGGTCTTCCCCTTTCGGTTGTCCCATTCACATCCAGGCACATACAAAAATTAAATATTTTCTCATTATAATATCGCTCTCGCTCTCTAATCTCGCTCAGATCAGATTATTATTATTTTGCCCTGAGTCTGGGTGATAATTTATCTTATATAAGTAGATATAAATTTACAAAAAAAAATTGTATATGTAGTATATCAGTTATATGGTTTCCATAGTACAAGGTTTGCTTAGTTTGGCATCAGATGGCCGTGTGTGAGTAATGTCCCAGGATATTATTATTAATAAATTGCCTTCACGTACATTTCATCTTAATATTATTATACAGAATAATAACATGCCAGATGTTTATTTTTATTGTTATACCAAAGCAAGATTTTGTAATTTTGCTGTTAATTACCAACTAACCTGTACAAAATAATTACTAAGTTCATTTGTACACTACAATTTTGGACTTACAATGTAGTTTACAAACGAATAGAGAAAAGCCAAATTTAAACTATCATAAAACATAGGTTATAAAATATTAATTTGAGCTTACTACCCTCTTAAACTGGTATTCACATAAAACATACGACTATAATGCACACCAATCTACTAAAGTACCGCAAGTCGCAAGTTACCGTACCTGAGGCCGCAACGTCGCATCTTTACAAAAGCAATGTTTACTCAACTAAAGAGCTCTGCATTTTTTAGCCTTTGCAAAGACAGTGGCACCGCCATTCATAGAACGTGGCTTGGATGTGTTATACACCTTTATACCTTCGTATGGATTGTTATACCTAACTGACTGCCTTATTAGTCTAAGGCTCTACACAGACGGACCGCATTTCAACTGCAATTCAACCGCAAATTGCAGTTTAAGTGCAGTTTGAATGCAGTTGACACGACTGCAATGGAACAAACGCGCAGTCCGATTGCAGTTCAATTGCAGTGGGCGTGCAGTTGCAGTTGAAATGCGGTCCGTCTGTCTAGAGCCTAACGGTTAAATACATTTATTTCTCACAAAACAGAATATAACATTCTCTTACGTTGAGAAATACAGATAAACGACATAACATAAAATAATCTATTGCGTGAAACGAGATACAAAACGGCGTAACTTAGTATTAGTATTGTTAGTGATAGGTACAGACGCCAGCTCATCCAGCTACTCCTATCTGTCAAATTTATTTTATAGATTTTCAACTTTATTAGTTAAGCATAACGTTCACTTTCAATTGGGGAAATTTGACAGATTGGGGTAAATTGATGTGCTGGCGTCTGTACATAAAACTTAGAAAGTAATTTAATAACACGTAATTATTTTAGACAAATAGTATGTTTAAGTATGTTTTTAGTATTTTTTTGTTAATGTAGGTAACTATTTAAATTTAATGGCAGGCGGCTTATGAGTACAGAGTCCATATTAAGTATTGAAACGCAATTGCAATCATCCTTTACTTTTTATAGCAATTGATAGAAATTGACTTGTTTAGTATATTGAGATATGATACGCATTTGGAAAAAGCAATTTTAATATAGTTGAAATAATTTAATTTTACGAGTTGCTTTTGGAAAAATGAAATTTTAATTTTCGTTTAAATAGACGGTAGGATTTTATCTCCTTGATATCTTTTGGCAAGGTGTTGTAAATTTTTGTGCCTTCATGTCGAAGTTATACTTCTTTTGGCGCGATGGAGAAAAATGATGAGAGTGAATTTTTACGATGCGCGCGCACACCGACACCTAAATTTAACAGCATGAAGTTAGTTCTAGATGAGAGTGAATTTTTACGATGCGCGCGCACACTGACACCTAAATTTAACAGCATGAAGTTAGCTCTAGGTGGTATGAAAATTGATAACTATGTTCAAGTTGTATATTCTAGTATTTTTATTTAAATAAAATCTTTCTGATTAATTTTAATATTTGTCGTTAATCACTACTGCATTTTAATTATTTTTTTTCCATACGCCAAAGAAGTATAACTTCTAACGCGTGTACATAAGTACACACAGAATTTTTTATTTGATACTTGTACTACCATAACAAGTTCGCGATTTAAATACAGTTCCGCAAACTTATCTGGCCCGCTGACAGCGTCGCTGTTATCGCATTTAGTGTTGCTAGTAACTATTTTTTGCAATAAAGTGGGTAAAAATAATATGCACATTGTAACGTAAATATTACTTCACTAAAAAGAAAACAAATACTGTCATTATAAATCTTTATATTTTTACACAATAATTATGATCATTTACATAAAATGGATGCTGAGAGGACACTCAGCATCCATTTTATGTAACGGGGATACTCCAGGCATTATTATGTCACCGGAATTGTTTAATGCAGAAGTCAGTTCATCATCATCATTATCATACTCACTGCTTTCACTTTCACTATCACTACCTAATTGATTGATGAAAGGTTGCAATCAATGTAGTCATTTCAGAATTCGATCTACCAATATTCTGATCTGCTATAATTTTTTGCATCTGCTTGCTCTTTTTCTTTCACAAGTTTTCTTACAAATCACTCCCCGACACCTACAATAGAAATAGCAAAAATTAAATATATAATGCATATTTTAAAATATGTATTTAAATTTAAAGTGCGAGGGGGAGTTGCGGATTTTTTCAGAAACTGACAACACTAACCTGTAGCAGCAGCTACGTGTTCATACAACTTATTGAAGGGTATAATTGGTGCCTGAAGGTGTTTTTCTGCATTCATATAATTCAATACTTGTAATATAACGTTCCTCGCACCACTTTTTAAAGCTTTCGGCATTTTTCACAATTAAAAACCACATAAAGAAAAATAAATACGCGCAACAAACAATCAATGGCAGGAATGTCAGGGAATAACAGCCGATTGACATTTCAAACTGGCGTCGTTAGTTCTACATTTGGCTACCGGGCCACATAAGTTTGTGGCACTATAAACAGATATTGTTAGCGTTTCTTAATTGTCGAGTTTGAAATTGTGATTTTTTGGTGAATACTATTTGGGAGTGTGTGTTTTTTGTCAGTATTTTTTCTTATTAGTCTAGGGGTAGGGATCAACCGTAGATAGTGAGGTCGTTGGTTCAAATCCCGGGTCGAGCTATAAACTGTTGTTGGGATTTTTCTGTTTAGAAAATATCTCATAATCATCCCGAAGTCTAAGCCATCGATCTTGTGTTTTTTTTCAATCGATTGTTCATAAAAGAAAATTACATTTTTACAATTAAATTGTTCCTCGCCAAGCGACAAAGCTTGTTGGCGAGATGCGCCCGTTTATATAATATTAAAGGTATATATCACAATTTTTATTATACTATATACTTAAATATTTTAAAATCTTAAATCTATGTTAAAACTAAAACACAACAAAGAGAAAACATAATTAGAACAAAACAGCTAATCTAGACACGCGGCAGCGTGTCGATCCAAGTTCAAGCAGTGTGTGTGTCGTGTCGCTAGTCGTCCCATCGGATCATGAGAATGACTGAATAGAAAGTGACCCTGTGTTTGGGCACACACTTGTACACTATAATATATCCCGCGTAGGTTAGGCTCCATTGAGACTAGCCGGCGCGAAATTTGGCTAGAAGAACCTACCAAACCATTTAAATCTTATCTGCGAATCCTTATACATATAATTCCCAATCTAAATTGGCAATTATGTATCATTACTTATTTGACGGGCCTGTTGGCGTGGTTGGTAGATACACTGCCTTTCACGCCGCAGGTCGTGGGTTCGATGCCCACCCGGGACAAATATTTGTGTGCATGAACATGTCGTTTGTCCTGAGTCTGGGTGTAAATTATCTATATAAGTATGTATTTACAAAAGAAAAATAGTATATATAATCTATCAGTTATCTGGTTTCCATAGTACAAGCCTTGCTTAGTTTGGGATTAGATGACCGTGTGTGAATAATGTCCCAGGATATTATTATTAGTATCGTGATCATCGTACGAGCCGAAAGACGTCCACTGCTGGACAAATGCCTACACACGTTAGGTTTAGTCAGTTTAAAAAAGTATGTGGATCAATAAACCTTATCACTTTTCGTTTATAGCGTCTGACACAAATGAAAGGAGAAGATAAAGAAGAAGGACTTTTAATTGCAAAAGGAATATAAACAAAATATGGCTGCCTTATCTTTGACGGTCACCGTAGCCTAGTTGGTAGTGCTCCTGCCTACGAAGCTGGTGGTCCTGGGTTCGAATCCCGGTAAGTGAAAATATTTGTGTGATGAGCACGAATATTTGTTTCTGAGCCATGGATGTTTTCTATCTATATAAGTATTTATCTTTATAAGTATGCGTATCATCGCCTGGTACCCATAGTACAAGCTTTGCTTAGTTTGGGCCTAGGATGATCTGTGTGACATCGTCCCGTGATATTATTATTATTATTATCACCATAGATGGGAGTAGTCAGAGCGATTTTTGGTACTTGGGACATGTTTTAATAGTATGGACATGCCTGGTATTCCAGTATTTACTGAGATTATATACATATTGTTAACGTTGGTTATGATTTTTACAGGCTCTCATGCGAATGTGTGCATATGTTACCGGCCAAACCCGATTTCAGGACAAACTAGTTTGGCCTAGGATAAACTAGTTCTTCCATTAAGCGATAGGATTAACTAGTATAGCCTAGTCCAAACTAATTTATCCTAAGCCCGATAGGTTATACCAGTTTAGCCTAGGTCAAACTAGTTGATCCTGATATAAATACGAACACTCTAGGATAAACTAGTACGGCCTCGTATAAATATTACAGTATATCTAGAAAGTCAAAATAAATAGATAAACTCAATAAAATACTCCATAATTGGAAAAATAATTGAGATATGATTTTGGCTTCTATTCAGAAAACACTTATTATTTGTAATAGTATAATTGTTTGTATTAGCGATTATCCATAACTTTTAACGACGAGGTTATCTATTTATTTTCACTTTCTAGATATACTATAATGTTTAGATTAGGTATGATTGTTTGTACTAACAATTGTCCAATTTTTCCAATTATGGAGAATTTATTCAGTTTATCTATTTATTTTGACTTTCTAGATATACTATAATATTTAGACTAGGCCGTACTAGTTTATCCTAGAGTGTTCGTATTTCTATCAGGATCAACTAGTTTGGCCTAGGCTAAACTGGTTTATCCTGTCAGGCTTAGGACAAATTAGTTTGGACTAGGCTATACTAGTTAATCCTATCGCTTAATGGAAGAACTAGTTTATCCTAGGCCACACTAGTTTGTCCTGAAATCGGGTTTGGCCGGTAACACATACCTACATGATATAGGCACTGAGATTTGACCGCATAAAATGGCAATCGAAATAAATTTTATTGATGCAATCTTTATTTAGTCACAAAACGTGTACTAGTACAATTCAGGATTTCTGGAATGCCAGTGTCATTGACTGGTAACGAAAGTATGCAATACAAACTCGCTCTTACCACCTATGTAATAAAGACGTCAAGGCCAAAGTGTTATCGACTGTATTTATTTTATTTATTTATTTATTGAGTACAGCCACATCATAAACATTAACAATTCACATAGCAGATATTATAGCAATGGTCACTGATGCCTATGACAATAACGGCGTACATAATAATCGCCACATTTAACAGTTATTATAAGATTAAGCTAAGTACAAAATAAAAATTAAACCTAATAAATTAAATTTATATTACATTTACAAATTATATTATGATGACAGTCAATGTGATATAGTAGTTAAATTAAAGAAATTATATCTATAACTAACTAGATTAACCCAAGCGTAACTAATAATAAACAAAACAAGAATGAAAGTATAATCAAAGAATAGAAATTATATCTATAACTAACTAGATTAACCCAAGCGTAACTAATAATAAACAAAACAAGAATGAAAGTATAATCAAAGAATAGAAATTATATCTATAACTAACTAGAGTAACCCAAGCGTAACTAATAATAAACAAAACAAGAATGAAAGTATAATCAAAGAATAGAAATTATATCTATAACTAACTAGATTAACCCAAGCGTAACTAATAATAAACAAAACAAGAATGAAAGTATAATCAAAGAATAGAAATTATATCTATAACTAACTAGATTAACCCAAGCGTAACTAATAATAAACAAAACAAGAATGAAAGTATAATCAAAGAATAGAAATTATATCTATAACTAACTAGATTAACCCAACCGTAACTAATAGTAAACAAAACAAGAATGAAATGTAATTAACGCCATGCTTATTACAAATTACTATTCCAACAATCAATATGTACTTATTCGATAATTGGATTAAGTTGTATTCAATTATGTTGCCTTATGTACCGAGTACATTAGCGCTAATATAATTAATGGAATATCAATAAGGCCTGTCATCTCCGTTGCCAACGCGGCTTTGTTTGGGTAATTACAAAGTTAGTGAATCCATAATCTATACTAATAATGGTAATTCCGAAAATTAGATCGACTCCCAATCTTAGAATAGGATTTAATTGTCAATATAAATTGATTCACCATGGCAGTCAAAGAACGTCCACAGCTGGATAAAAGTCTCCCCGAAGAATGGGGGGCTATGCCATAATCACCACAATTGGCAGACGGGTTGGCGATCACAGTTTGATGGTAACAGTTATTGCAATTGCGAAAATTTGATTGACTCCCAATATTCGAATAGGATTTAATTGTCAATATAATTTTATTCGTCATGTCAGTCAAAGTACGTCCACTACTGAAAAAAAGCCTCTCCGAGGAATGCTATAATCGCCACGCTTGGCAGACGGATTGTCGATCGCAGTTTGATGGTCATAGTTCACTGAAAAACGCTGCTGCCCGTTCTCTGGTAGGTATTCTCTCGGTCGATTTCTACGCCCCCACGCGATGCGATGGGGTGATGATATTCTAAGCCGTCACACATAAATATATAAAAAAATAAACCACAAATCTAACTTCAAAGATATATATCGTCCCCGCGTCACAATCAACGGGCACTGAATACACGTTAACGTCGATGTCCGTCGGTATAATTGGAACAACTTGATTCAATACGAGTCTGTGTACTCTTTATTCATACTGATAAGTGAAAGGCCGAGAACATACTGCAGATTGGTTTTTCGATGTTTTGAGCAGACTATCGGATCGTACGGACTCACCATCTCTATCTATTTGAGATACTTTTTTTTATGTCAGAGGGCGACAAATTGAGCAAGTGGGTCACCTGATGGTAAGTGATCACCGCCGCCCATGGACACTCGCAAAACTAGAGGTGTCGCGGGTGCGTTGCCGGCCTTTAAAAGTCAGCAAACAAGTGTTGCTGACACTTCCCCCTACCCCAATGAGCTCTGGCAACCTTACTCACACTCGACACACACAAACACAACATTAAAATTATTAATATTATTTTTTTTATTTTTTCTTAAAAATTAGGCATTAGGTAAATTAATCCCTGTGTCGTGGGGTACTTTACAAACATATAATAGACGAACACAAATTACATCCAGACTCAGGACAACTATTTATGGGTCACACAAATAGTTGTTCAGCGCGGGACTCGAGCCCGCGACACGAACCGGCGAAGCGACTGACTTAGCCACTCCGCCACACGTGCAGTCATATTATTAAGGAATGTCTCCTGTAAGGTGGAAGTACCTCTCTTAAATGCTTAATTACTTATCGTATAGGCAGTGGTTACTCTAGCGTCAGATTCAACTAGTCGCTACCGTCTGGCACTTTAGATAGACATCATCATCATCATCATCATCTTGACCCACCAATATGCCAGTGGGTCTGGTTTCCGCACTTAGTCCCGATGTGGACCATTGTACGTAAGCCACGGTGGCCTTTACTCCATCCAGCCCACCTCCTTCCAGAAGCATATTAGATCTCCCAAACTTCTCAGGGCCTCCGGAAGAGTTCTTGGTGAGCCCAAGGTTTCTCTCCGGATTTTCACGATGCCTGTGCACTCGAGGAGCACATGCGCGACCGTTTCGTCAGCGTCCATGCACGCTCTACACAGAGGGCTGTCAGTTATGCCAATAGTGTGAAAGTGTTTGTTGAGTGAGCAGTGTCCGGTGATGGTCCCCACCACAACTCGTAGGTTTTTCCTGTTGAGCCGTAGTAGACGCCGGTTCAGCTTACCATCCAGGCATGGCATTGCTTCTTTGGATTGTCTACAGCCCGATGCTGAGGACCACCAGATCTCGGACTGTGTGTGTGTGTGTTTTTGTAGCCATCTACGTATTTGAGTGAAGGGTATGGGCACAGTTGGTTCCGGTCCAATGGCCGCTGTGTTTGAGCCTCTCCTGGCTAGCTCGTCAGCTGCATCATTGCCCAGCGACCCGCTGTGTCCTTTGATCCATTGTAGAGTTATTGTGTTGTTGTAGTGTCCCACAACATGTTCCAGTGCGTTATGGCATTCCAGTATTAATCCCGAGGCAAAGTGGTATCTTTCCAAGGATTGGAGTACTGATGCGCTATCAGATAGTATGCGTATGCAGGTGTTTGTGATTTTTCTAGCCTTAATTGCATGTGCTGCAAGGATGATGCCAACACACTCAGCCTGGTATACAGTGTTGAACGTACTTAGGGGCCTTGATATTTTGATGTTCAGGTCATTTGAGAAAACTCCCACTCCTGTTCCGGAGTCGGTTTTTTGACCCATCAGTGTAGATTCTTATCTCCGTTGGGTTCGGATGGTCACATTCTTCTTCAGTGAGTTGTATATTGTAGTGCTTCTGGAAATGGTGTGTTTTTAAGATTTTATCACTAGGTGATGCCATCATGGGTTGCCGTTTGATCGCGTCTTCGTGAATACGAGTATGCTTTATTCTAGGGTCATTGTTTAGGGTGTCGTTCATGCTGAGTCTAAAGATTGCTATGGTTGCATCCTCCTGCACAGTAAGATGTAGGGGTGGCAGTCCCAGCATTGCTTGTAGGGCGGCGGTGGGTGTTGTTCTCATGCTGCCAGTGATTGCTACACATGCCAGTCGCTGCAGCTTTTCTAGTTCTTTTTGATTTGAGCTCAAGTTGGTCCTGGGGCCACCAGACCAGCGAGCCGTATGTGACGAGTGGTCTGATAACAGAGGTGTATAGCCAGTAGGTGACCCTAGGGCTAATGCCCCAGTTTTTTCCCAGCAGTTGCTTACACTGCCACATTGATATGCTGGCTTTGGTGGTCAAGTATTCAGTGTGTTTTGCCCAATTCAGTTGTTTGTCCAAATATATGCCCAGATATTTGGTTTCAGTTGAAAGGGTCAGGGTTGTGCCGAAAAATTTTGGTAACTGAAGTGTTGCCAGCTTCCTTTTTTTTGTGAAGAGTATTAATTGTGTTTTTGTGGGGTTTACCGATAGTTGATATTCCGTGCACCATTGCTCTACTATTTTTAGGGCTTGGCGCATGAGATTGCATAAGGTGTTTTCATGTTTTCCGTTTATAATTATGGTGATATCGTCAGCATAGCCAACGGTAAAGTAGTCTTTATTGTTTAGTCGTTCGATCAGTTCATTTGCAACAAGGTTCCACAGAAGTGGCGATAGAACACCACCTTGTGGACATCCCTTTGCCACAATGGCCCTTGTGGTGTCGTTCACTGTAACTTGTACAGCCCTCAAACTGAGCATGTTATTAATCCAGCCAGTTAGGGTTGAGTTGACGCCGTGTTTCTCTAGGGCCATGCTGATGCTGTGGAAGATGGTTTTGTCAAAAGCGCCTTCAATGTCCAGGAAGGCAGCTAGAGAGGAACCTTTGTGGTCCACTGCGCATTCGATCTTAGCGACTACGCTGTGCAGTGCAGACTCTGTGGATTTGCCTGTAGAGTAAGCATGCTGTTGTTTGTGGAGTGGTTTTACTCGGAGAGCTCCGTCCCGAATGTATCTGTCACAGAGCCTCTCAAGGGTTTTCAGTAGGAAAGCTGTCAGACTTATGGGTCTGTATGCTCTCGGTTCTGTGTAGTCAGTTTTTCCGGGTTTTGGTATAAAGATAACTTTTACCTCGCGCCATGCCAGCGGCACATATCTGTGCGCTATGCAGGTTCGGTAGATCTCTACTAACCATGGTAGAAGGTGGTCCATCCCCCATTGCAGCAGGGCCGGGAATATGCCATCCAGGCCTGCTGACTTATATGGTTGGAAGGTTCTAATTGCCCATCTTATCCTTTCCTCTGTTACTATGCTCCGGGAGTTGTACCAGTCTTGGTCGGTTGGTGTCCATATTGTTTCATCCATCCATGATCTGTTCTCTGAGATTTTGCAGTCTGGAAAGTGTGTTTCTAAAAGTACCTTACTGGTTTCGTAGTCTGTTGATGTGTATGTGTGGTCTGGCTTTTTTAACGTGCTAAGGTTACGATCTTTATCAGTTGATAGGATCTTCCTTACACGTGCTGCCTCATCATTTGATTCTATGTTGTCACAGAATTGGCGCCAGGCTGTTCTTCTGGCCCTTCTGATTTCCTTTTTGAAGGTGTGTTGTGTTGTTTTGTATGTCTCCCAGTCTTCTGGGAATCTTGAGTTTTTGGCTCTATTAAATTGTTTGCGCAGTGTTTTCCTAAGTTCGCTAAGTTCGGCATTCCACCAGGAGCTTCCCTTGCTCCTGTTGGATGGAACCCTTAGTTTGCAGCAAGCGTGGTATGCTTCAATTATGTAATTTGATAGTTTTGTTACAGTGTTTTCAAGATGTGTGGGATTTGTTATGTTTGTGGGTGTTTTATGCTTAGCTAATAGTGTAGCTAGAAGTTTTTTGTATCTGGGGACGTTTGTTCGTCGCGGATTTCGCTTTGGTTCGGGTTTTTTTGGAGTGGTTAAGAGTATAAAACGAATCCTTCTATGGTCGGAGCAAGAAGGTTCATCTGATACGTGCCAGTTAGATATGAGGTTCGTCGCGCCTAATGTGGCCAGCGTTAGGTCTATGATGCTTTGTCCACGGACTGTGACCCATGTGGGTTCCGAGCCGCGATTTATAATGTTAAGATTAGTGGAGAATAAGTATGTGCATAGTACCTCTCCTCTAGGGTTTGGCTTGTCGCAGCCCCAAAGTGGGTGGTGAGCATTTGAGTCTGTGCAGATGATTAGGTCCAGATTTGTGCCCTCACAGTGGTTTACCAGGTCAGCCATCTCTCTTGGTGGACAAACCTCGTCGTCGCCTGGCATGTACAGGGTGTCCCAAAACTCAACGTCAAGCCGAAACGGGGTGACAGGATTGATCATAACCATCACGAGAAAAATCTGAAAAAAAATCTATCCCATGCAGTTTAAAAATTATGGGCATTTTAAGAAAAACCTAGAAATTTGATCAAACTGTACCATTTTTCGGTTATTGTGGTTATTCTTTTTTATTTTTGTTCATTTGAACTTTGGAAACGTAATTCTAAATAACATTTCTAGAATCCCAATAAAAAATAATGACACAATTGCCTCAAGTTTCCGAGAATTGAGACTATTTGTTAAACTACGAATTTAAAATTTTCAAGATTCGTCGACTTTGACAGGCCCTCCTATAAAAAAAATGTACTAGAGTGCCTTGGCAAGTGGCATTAAAAGTTGGCGCATTTAATCAGAATTCTAAAATGGTACAATACTTGTTAGTTCCATACAATAGAAAAGAGTAAAAAAATTAAAACCTCAAGTAACCCGATTTTTGCTATCTCATTTTACTCAGTTAAAATGTTTTTAATTCACACAAGCTCTAGGTAGGTTCTTAATTTTAAGGCAAAATGATGAGAGAGATGGATAATGGGTATGTTTGCCATGAGTGAGCGAGACAGATAGTGACGCCACGCATTGAGACGGAGATGCGTCGTTTAAACGAGTGCGACAGAGGCATAATGAGAATCCCCAATTCATCCAAAAAATTCTCTGGTCAGATGAATCGACATTTAAAAAAGATGGTTACATGAACTTGCACAATTATCACGAGTGGCATGTGGAGAATCCACATTTAATGCGAGAAGATAGATCCCAGTATCGTTTTAAAGTAAACCTGTGGACCGGAATTTTAAACGGTAAAATTATTGGGCCTATTGAACTGCCTGAGAACTTGAATGGAACTAATTACCTACATTTTTTAAGAGAAGATTTACCAACCCTGTTAGAGGACGTACCACTAGCAGATCTTCGCGACATGTGGTTTCAACAAGATGGCTGCCCAGCGCATTTCGCAGTGCAAGTAAGAGATTTCCTTGACCAGGAATATCCGGGAAGGTGGATTGGACGTTCGGGCACTATCTCGTGGCCCGCCCGTTCACCAGATTTAAATCCCCTGGATTTTTTCTATTGGGGAGTTCTCAAAGAAAAAGTTTACTCAAAGCCCATTGAGAACGTAGCCGACCTGCGTGAACGCATTTCTCAAGCAGCTGAGGCGATCAACTCTCGAAGATATGCCCGACTAATAAGTAGATCTTTTTTAAGAAGATGTAGGGCTTGTATTGAGGCTGATGGTAAACAATTTGAACATTTATTTTAATAAAAAACGTTATTTCTCTATCATCTGACTTTTATTCCAACAAACCTAATTATTTTACTAATTTTACTAACTTTTTTTCACTTTGGTAAAAGTGGCGTCACTATCTGTCTCGCTCACTCATGGCGAACATACCCATTATCCATCTCTCTCATCATTTTGTCTTAAAATTAAGAACCTACCTAGAGCTTGTGTGAATTAAAAACATTTTAACTGAGTAAAATGAGATAGCAAAAATCGGGTTACTTGAGGTTTTAATTTTTTTACTCTTTTCTATTGTATGGAACTAACAAGTATTGTACCATTTTAGAATTCTGATTAAATGCGCCAACTTTTAATGCCACTTGCCAAGGCACTCTAGTACATTTTTTTTATAGGAGGGCCTGTCAAAGTCGACAAATCTTGAAAATTTTAAATTCGTAGTTTAACAAATAGTCTCAATTCTCGGGAACTTAAGGCAATTGTGTCATTATTTTTTATTGGGATTCTAGAAATGTTATTTAGGATTACGTTTCTAAAGTTCAAATGAACAAAAATAAAAAATAATAACCACAATAACCGAAAAATGGTACAGTTTGATCAAATTTCTAGGTTTTTCTTAAAATGCCCATAATTTTCAAACTGCATGGGATAGATTTTTTTTCAGATTTTTCTCGTGATGGTTATGATCAATCCTGTCACCCCGTTTCGGCTTGACGTTGAGTTTTGGGACACCCGGTATATTGAGGCCAGTACGATGTCCGGGGCCTCGCCTTGTGTCTGGAGCCTGATAGCTGTTAAATCTCTGGAACAGAATTGGGTGAGTGTTGTTGTGGGTATATCTTTAGGTATGTAGACACAGGTTCTTGGTGTTCCAGTGCCATGTGTGTCTAGGATCAGCTTACCTCCGATGTTACTGAGGCCGCATATTCTGTTGTTTCTGACCCACGGCTCCTGGATCAGTGCGACCGTATTTGGTTTTGTCTCCAGCGCCCTGCGCAGGCTAGCCGTGGCAGTCTGGCTATGCTGGAGATTTGTTTGTATTATTTCTAGGGGAGGGGGCGAGGGTGGCGGCGGCCGGGTGGAGTTAGGGCGAGACGGATCCATCGGGTATCCTGTCTCCCTCCCCCATCCTGTGATCGCCTACATCCGGTGAAGATGCGAGCAGTTGCTCGGTCCACCCAGGTGACTCGGGTGGTACACTGTCAGCCATCGCGGCCCTCGCCATCTCCTCCTCTAGTTGTGTCATGTCGTCAGTCGTGGGTAGGTCTGTCTGTGTCGGTGTCGGTGTCGGTGTTTGGTCTGTCGGGTTAGTGGTGTCAGTTCGGGTGTCTGAGGGTTGGGTCTTGGGGTAGAAGCGGACGTATATCGAACCTAAAAGGTACGCTACTCGTCGCTCCCGCGCCAAGACTTTTTCGGCCTCATCCGGTGGGATACCCAGGGTCAAATAAGTCCCGTAGTTATCGCCACCGACTGCTGTCGCCCTGTATAAGGTCCACCTACCTATGTCGTACCAGGTGTTCTGACGTTTCAGAACGCTCTGTAGCCACGCTATATCTCCATTGTACCTGGGTACGAAGAGCGCGGCTCGGACACGGGTAGGTATGTCGGCCTGTTTCATCACGGTCAGTGTCAGATCAGTGTGCGGCATCGTAATCTTTGGAACATTCAGAGTTAACCAGGTCAAGGCATGTCTGTCCTCGCACCACATCTGCACGGTGCCATCCGCTATCCGAGGATATCCGCGGAAGGCCGGGAGTGGGCTAGTGGGGTCAGTGTCCATGACGAGGTTTTCCAAGGTCTTCTGTACGTGAGTCGCTTCTTCGGTGGTCTATGGCTAGACATTCATATCAAAGACATTAACTTTCTTTTAGCATGCGTATACCGCCCACCGTCCAACACGGTACAAGATTCAGACATAGCCCTTTTCGACATGATACAAAAAGCATCGGCGGAAAACACAGTAATTATTGCTGGTGACTTCAACTTACCCAACTTAAAGTGGCCACTTGAAGGTGTCACCAGACATGACAAAGTCAGCGAATGTTTTATGAACATGTACAATAATAGTAACTTGAACCAATTAGTTACACAAATTACCAGGAAACGGAACAATGAGGAATCATTGCTGGACCTCATTTTATGTAATGAAGATACGCTAATTTGTGACGTAGAGTATTATCCACCAATTGGCAAAAGTGATCACTTAGTTATCACAGCTTGTATCCAACTACTTAGTAACAATGATAAAAGAACTGACAACGAACAACGTCACGATTTTTATAATGCAAACTTTGATACCATAAACAAACATTTAGCAGAAACATTGAGAACCAATGACAGTTCACCTACAGATTCATGGCTCTCACTGAAGCAGCAAATACATAAGGCAATCAATAAATTCATACCCAAGAAATCAAACTACAAAAATAAATGCTTTAATAAACCATGGATAAATAAAGAAATATTCGATTTAACTTCAAAAAAGAAAGCACTGTGGCATATATACCAAATAGGAAAAACTGATGATATGTATCGTGAATATAGAAATGTTAACAATAAAATCCTACAACTTACCCGAAGAAGAAGAGCATACTTTGAATCAAATATAATCGACTTGGGACCAAAATCTTTTTATGGATATATAAGAAAACAACTTAATTCCAAAGTGAGCATACCATCTATATTGAAGAATGAATCAAATCAACTAATTGTCGAACCGACACAAATAGCGGAGATGTTTGCAAGTCAGTTTGAACTTACCTTTGTTAAAGAGCCTGATGGACCGTTACCAACTATCAATATGGCAAGATGTATAAAATCACTTGAAACTATTGAAATCACAGCTGAATTAGTTAAAAAAGCTCTTGATACTTTCGACGACACTACAGCCACTGGACCTGATGAGATCCCGGCCATTTTGCTTAAGAAATGCTCGTCTACACTCGTAAACACCATTACCAAGGTTATGAATGAATCTTTAGATTCAGGATGCGTACCCGCTGATTGGAAAATGGCTACGGTTGTGCCCATATACAAGAAAGGAAATAAGTTACTTACTAACAACTACAGGCCAATAAGTTTGACAAGTATTCTATGCAAAACCATGGAAAAAATCATAGCTGATAAACTTAGAAGTTTTCTTAGCCAAGAAAATCTTATACTGAATGAACAACATGGCTTTGTCCCAAAGCGTTCTGTAACTACAAATCTGATTACGTGTGTCAACCAATGGATAACAAATCACGACAAAGGTCAACCCACTGATGTTGTTTACCTTGACTATGAAAAGGCCTTTGACCGTGTGCCTCTACGACGGCTAATACATAAATTGGAACACCTTGGAATACGTGGAAAGATATTAGATTGGATAAGAGACTTTTTAACAAATAGAACCTTTTGTGTAAGAATTGGAAATCAACTCTCTGTAGCGCGACCAGTTCACAGCGGTGTGCCTCAAGGGTCTGTACTTGGACCTCTCATCTTTATACTATACCTAACAGACTTAAAGAATACTCTACAACTCCCTTTTTCGATGTTTGCCGACGACACGAAGTTCTTCGCAAATCCATGCCTACAATCGCATGATATACAAAAAGATTTGGATGCCATATTCGACTGGACAACACGGTGGTTACTAACATTGAATGTAACAAAGTGCACCATATTACACATTGGCAAGAAAAATCCCCATAACATTTACTACCTGGGAAATCAACACCTTGCTCCTGTAACTACACAAAAAGATCTGGGAGTTGTTATAACAAATGACCTTAAATGGGAAACCCACATCAGTGGTGTCTCTAAAAAAGCTAATTCAATGTTATATCTTGTCAGAAAAGCGTTTAAGTGTCTTACTCCCAAAACTGTCTTGAAAATTTATAAAACTTATATAAGACCACTATTAGAATATGCATATGTGATATGGGATCCTTATTTCAAGAAAGACATCATGCTATTAGAGAAGGTCCAGAGAAGAGCGACAAAAATGGCTTCAGTACTGAGAAACAAACCATATGAGGAACGATTAAAAGACCTTGGCCTCACTTCTCTCGAAAAACGTAGACAGAGGGGAAGTCTCATTGAAACCTACAAAATTTTGTCTGGGGCCTACAATGTAGCAGGAATTAGGGACTTGTTTTCTCTAAATGACAATCAATATCTGAGAGGACACTCCCTAAAATTAAGCAGAATACCGCACAAAAGCAATCCACTAAAACACTTCCTGCCAAACCGTGTGGTCAATGAGTGGAATAAACTTCCTGAAACTGTCATAAAGGCACCCAATTTAAACTGCTTCAAAAACAGACTTGACAAATTTTCCAAATCGCAAACAAAAACACACGCATCAGCTTACTAGCTGCTAGTGTGATAAACACTTAATAATAATAATAATGTCTCTGGAAGGAGGAGAGAAGCAGATAGCTACGGCCAGCTCCGCCGGTATGTCCTTTGTAGCCAGCGCGTAGGTTCTCCGCTCCCCTTGAGCGGATTGGATCCTCACGCGTTTGGGGCCTCCCTGTAGACCACTCGGTGAAGCCGAGTCGTCCGGGCGCACTCTCTTTGCCGCACCCATGCCACTCGTGCTTGGTTGCGGGTCAGAGGTGCTTGACAGAATTTCTGTCAAGGCCGCATTGCGTGAGACTCCAGCCCGCTTCCCTCTCTTCCTGTTCCGGGGCCTGTCTTTTGGTCTTGTCGTGTCGTCTCGGGTCTGATCAGCGGGTCCGCTGGGTTTAGTCACGGGCAGGGAGATCTCGCGCTGGGTTTCCCCTTCGCGTAGAAGTGCCTGTCCGCGCGTTTCCGCGTCCGGTTGCTTTTCGCGCTGGGTGTTCCCTTCGCGTACTAGCGACTGGTCGCGTACTGCTCTTTCAACTGCCGCTTGCGCGTCGCGCTGGCTGTCGCCTTCGCGTATTGCGCGCATACGGCTGTTGAGTCAGCAGGCGTACTTCATCGGCAGAGGAGGAGCCACTCGGTCCCGCATCAGATCCCGTCTCTTTCTCAATCAGTTCTGTCAGTCTGGTGTCGATCTTCTCGCGCTGGAGTGCCAGCGCACGGAGTTCGCCACCGAGACTTGAGAGTCGGGCGTCGTCTTTGTCGTTGTCCGGGTTATTCGTGACGCTGTTCCTGACGAGGCTCTGTTGCCAGGCACTCGTGGACGGCTCGTTCTGTGTCCGTATTTTTGGCGCGTGAGTCGCAGCCGTTCGGGTGTCAAGTGGCGCGTGTGTCGCTGCCGAGATCGTGTCGTGTGGCGCGTGAGTCGCAGCCAGTGTCAGGGGCGCTAAAGCAGCCGACCGCGCTGAAGGCGCGGCATTAAAATTTGGCAGTTGGGTGCTCCCCCCCAGGATACGATGGGAGCTGACCGATGACTCGGTGTGGGACTCCCCGGCTCGGCCGGGACCCACCTGGGGAATTGTTTTTCCTACCTGCTTCATTTTTTTTCCGACGGTGGTGGGCTTTTTTGGAAACAAGGTTACCCCTCCTCTGGACCGACGTGGAAAAGGGATAAGGAGGGAGGGAGTTTGGAAAAGTTTGGGAGCATGGGAAGTCGGGTTTGGGTTTCCCTAGGCCTGGGATTTGACTTGCGGGAACTTCTCCTGTCCGGGACCCTTTGGAAATTTGGGCACCCTGGATACAGGACCGACTTCAGGTCGGTCCCGCAGTCAGGGCTAGGCTATCCGCAACCTGCCATCCCGCCCGGTCGCATGAGAAGAAATGCGTTGACGGTCCGTGCCACCCCAGGCAGTAAGCTTCGGGTGGCACGAACAGTCATCCGGGAAACTTTAGATCAACTCTTTATAAACTCATTCTTATAAGCGCTCGTAGCGAGAGTAGTTGATTCTATGCAAAACCGACAACAAACATTAAATAATATTCTATTCTATTCTACCAGTCGAATACTTTTGTACACGTCTTCGTAAACTCAGGCTGAGATCTATAGAGCGTACTTAGACTTTGCTCAGACTTTACTTAGACAGAAGTTAATGCATGTAACGAAATTACAATTGGTGTTTTGACTTTGTCTGTCTTAGCTTATGCTAAGCATAATCTTAACTTCAAAAATTCTATAAATAACATATCAAAGTATAAGCTTAGCATACACTTAGCAAAGTTTTACGTTAGTAAAGTTTGAGCAAAGTCTAAGTACGCTCTATAGATCTCAGCCTCAGTCTTACGAGTGTTATAAACGCGAATAATTGATTTCATACAAAACAGACTACAAACATTATATAACTTACTATTCTACTAGTCCGATACTTCTATACAAGTCTTAGTAAACTCACTCTTACGACAGCTATAAGCGCGAGTGGTTGATTGCATATAAAACAGACAACAACAATTACATATTATTCTATTCTACCAGTCTGATACTTTTGTACAAGTCTTTGTAAACTCAGTCTTACAAGTGCTATAAGCGCGAGTAGTTGATTCCATACAAAACAGATTATAAAGATTAAAAAATATGCTATTTTATTTAATCAGCCTCAGTCTTACGAGTGTTATAAACGCGAATAATTGATTTCATACAAAACAGACTAAGGTAAATGCACCTTATTCCGAGGGGTTCTAAAAATGGCATCATATTCCGATGTATTTAGAAAAACAGTTTTTTAAAGCAATTTACTAGTTATTTATGGTCTGCATGATAAAATAATGAATTAATAATTATCTGTTCATATTTATTTATACAAAGGAGAGTTTAGTATGGTCACACTGTAAAATAATCGGTCATTTTGCCGCGGGGAGCGGCGTCGAAAGCACACTTCATACATTTGGGACCTTATGCACGTGAGTATTACGATTTGCCAAATAGTGTTTTACGTAATAATTTTATACAACGCGAGTTTTCGTTTAGGTTGAAATATTGAAAGGATAATATTTTTTATCGAAAACACTTAAGATTTGAGTATTTTATTTGCAAATTAGCAAGAAAATAAGTGTTTAAAATACCGCGGCATTAGGTGCAAAATATTTTAGTGTGTTCCTAAAAGCCGATGTATACCACGGAAAAACAAATTTAAAGACATTTAGTTTTTTTAAATTTCGGTGTCTGTTTTATGATTATAAACTTTAATGTGTTAGTTCTGACTTAATGAATAACTCATACATTTAATAATCTATTTCCGAGGTACACCGTGGCGTCGCATTTACTAATTATAGCAGGTCAAAAATTGTTTGTACAGGTACTTTATTAATACGTTGTATAGACGATTTTAGTGAAGACATTAGGTTTTATAAGTGTTCTGTTATTATATGTATGTACTTTATATTTGTTTTCCTTTCATATTGTAACTATACATTATTTTATTTGCATAATATTAAAAAATCTTTTACTTTTTAGTACTCGGAATTAGAAACTTTGATTTAGCATCATAAAACGCTATTCCGATGTATTTACGTCGGAATAAGGTTACATGAGTACCTAATTCCGATGTATTTACGTCGGAATAAGATTACATGAGAACCTAATTCCGAAGTTAGTTAAGACCCTGTTTAAATACAGAGTGTTCATTATTTTATGTGCTTAGTAGATACGCGTTTAGTAACTGAAAGAATACTAATCATCTATACAAATACATAAAATTGGAGTGTGTGTTTGTAAAAAAATATAATAAAATTATTTTTTTTACGTTTAGTTTTTTTTTAATTGCATGTATTTTATTTATTTTATTATATTAAAGAAAATGACTTTAGAAGACTCTTAAGAATATTCATATTAGGTATTTTCCCTTTTTACCGGTGCTACTACGGGTCGTAGCACAGGTAAAAATAATTATTACCTGTGGTACTACTTACATTAACTTACTTGTGTTGTTGTAGGATAATGAACGCAAAAAAGAAATATACGGTCGAGGATCTTGAAAGTGCGCTTATTGCAATTAATAATGGCAGTAGCGTCTATAAGGCTTCCCGAGAATACAACATTCCAGAAACGACATTGAGAGACAAACGTGACCAAAAATATAGTGGCCATATAGCCGGTCGCAAAACGGTACTCTCAAAATCGGAGGAAACAAAAATTGTTGACTGGATCCATTATCTAGGAAAACATGGTTTCCCAGTTTCTAAAGAGCAGTTGAAGCAAGGAGTGGCAAAGCTAGTTGAAAATTTAAACCGTCCAAATACTTTCAAAGATGGTATGCCTGGTAAGCACTGGCTTGCCAATTTTTTGTCAAGACACCCAACTGTAGCAAAGAGAGTAGCACAAACTTTACCAACTCATCGAAACAAAATTAATGAACAAGATGTGCGCAACTGGTTTGATAGAGTCAAAAGTTATTTTGAAACTAATAATTTATTAGGTGTGCTTGAGGATGAATCAAGAGTGTATAACTGTGACGAAACGGCCTTTTTTCTCTGCCCCAAAGAAAAAGATGTCTTAGTAAAAAAGGGCAGCAAGCGTGTGTACAATAGAGTTGCTAATGATGAGAAAGAGTGCCTAACAGTTTTAGTCAATGTGTCTGCTGGAGGTAAAATAGCTCCACCTATGGTATTGTATCCATACAAACGCCTGCCTAAAAACTTGCCTCTGCCACCAACGTGGGGTATAGGATGTACGGAATCAGGGTGGATGAATATGGAGGCTTTTTATGAATATGTCGCAAATGTATTTTACAAGTGGTTACTAGAAAATAAAATAACACTGCCAATTGCCCTGTTCATGGATGGACATACCTCACACATTTCGTTGCCATTAAGTCTTTTCTGCAAAGAAAAGGGAATCATACTAGTTGCGTTATTACCAAATTCGACACACCTTCTTCAACCACTTGACGTTGGAGTTTTTCGACCTGTTAAGGGTACATGGAAAAACGTAGTACACGACTTCAGAGTAAATAATAATTATGCCAAATTAAAACGTACAGATTTCGCCATGGAAGTAAAAAAATGTTTCGATATAAGTATTAAAGTAGATACAATAAAAAATAGCTTTAGAAGCGCTGGAATCTTTCCATTTGACGCCAATAATATTGACTTCTCAAAGGTAATGCCACGGGACTCACGGGAAGCTACTGCTATTAATTCACAGGACCAGTTATATACAAAGGAAAAGAATAGTTTTCTTGAGAAGTTTGAGCAACGACTGGCCCCAGAAGTTCTTCAACTATTTGTCGAATCTGGAAATGAGTGGGAAGGTGAGGAAAAGTATAGAAGTTTATTTGGGTTCTGGAAGAAAATACAACAAGAAGAACCTCCTCCTATCTTCAACGATACTACAATTGCGAACAACATACGTGATTGTGATATATCAGATGTTGTTTCGAATATAGAAATAGGTCCAAACGGTAGTATCATACTTCCTTTGAGCCTAAGTCCTAGATCAATCATGAGCCACGATATTCCCCAACTTGATATGGATCAGACATTGACACCAGGAAATAACCATTCAAGGCGATATTCTTCTGATTCTATTTTGCAAATAGAAACCTCACTTGGTCATAATATAACTGAAGATGAGCCTCAACCTTGTTGTTCAATAACTCAAATACTTCCTTTGAGTCTAAGTCCTAGATCAATCATGAGCCATGATATTCCCCAACTTGATATGGATCAGACATTGACACCAGGAAATAATCATTCAAGACGATATTCATCTGATTCTATTTTGCAAATAGAATCACTTGGGTATATAACTGAAGATGTGCCGCAACCTTGCTGTTCAAGAACTCAACATTTTCAATCATCACCACCAATGTCACGGCAGTCAAGCAGTGATCCAACGCTGGATATTTTTCACCCTGCTGATAACACTAATAACGCCAACCAAAGTACAAATAATATAATAGCAGTTAAAAGTACACCTAACAAGAAACCAAATTTTCCTACTCCGTTCAAAATAGCGTTTTATTTTCCACAATCTCCAAAGAAAACAATGACTAGAAAAACTAAAAAACAAACACCAACGGTGGCAACTGCTGACGACTTTATAGAATATCAACGTAGAATAGCAAAAAAAAAGGAGGAAAAAGCGGAGGGCATTCTTAAGAGACGAGCAGATAGATTAAAAAAACAAGAAGAAAGGAAATCTAAAAAAAATAAAACCATACAGAAGAGGAAAACAGTACGAAAGACAAACAACCTGGACAAAATAAATGAAAGACAAGAAACTGAGGGAAATATAGAAGACGACAATATACATATAGACTTACGACATCGAAGAAATAATCCATTTTCATTAAACTCTGAATCATCCAGCAACGATGAAGACTTTACGTTGACCATGAGAAATAAAACGGCTAATAGGGTTAAGAAAACTTACACAACGTTGTTCGGTGAATCAACATCAGATAGTTCAATGTGATGTGCCATGTATTCCTTTTTTAGATATTATTAATTATGTTATTTTACTACATTGTTGAACTTTAGTTCCTAAGAATTGTTTCTGATCTCGTAATACGATCTAATTTTGATAATGATTATAGCAATTGTTATACTTTTAAGTTTTACATTATTTTTGTAATGATACAATTAGATTTTAATGTCGATTTTGTTAATTCATTTTTAGAAGATTAAGGAATAATATTAATAAAAAACAGAGTTTAGAATAAAACTAGAATAAACAAAAAAAAAGAACTGATTTCATATAAAAAATAAACAAATTTGGATCTCGTAATAGGCTCTAATTTTGATATGATTATAGCAATTGTTATACTTTTAACTTGTAAGTACAAAAATAATGTAATTATTTTTGTAATGCAACAATTAGATTTTAATGTTGATATTGTTAATTCATTTTTATATTTTTATAAGATTAAGGAATAATATTAATAAAAAACAGGGTTTAGAATAAAACTAGAATAAACAAAAAAAAGAACTGATTTCATATAAAAAATAAACAAATTTGGATCTCGTAATAGGCTCTAATTTTGATATGATTATAGCAATTGTTATACTTTTAACTTGTAAGTACAAAAATAATAATAATGTAATTATTTTTGTAATGCAACAATTAGATTTTAATGTTGATATTGTTAATTCATTTTTATATTTTTATAAGATTAAGGAATAATATTAATAAAAAACAGGGTTTAGAATAAAACTAGAATAAACAAAAACAGAATTGATTTAATATAAAAAATAAACAGATTTGACTTTTAAACATCATGTATAATTCTCCCTACATAGTTCCCTTTCTATTTTTATACTCGGAATTAGGAACCAAATGCATCGGAATTACGATTTTTAAATCGGAATAAGGTACCTCGGACTTTTTTATATTTTTATTTATTTTATCAGCTTCAATAACCTTCTACTGACAAACTGCAAATATTTTTCAAAAATTTGATAGCTAACACTTCTGATAAAAATATAAAATTGTACACAAAGGTCCGATAAATACTTAATTTATAATGTTCTTTCGTGTTATGTTAAAAACAGCGCGGAATTAGGTGCCTTTACCTTACAAACATTAGATAACTTTCTATTCTACTAGTCTGATACTTTTATACAAGTCTTAGTAAACTCACTCTTACAACAGCTATAAGCGCGAAAGGTTGATTAATACAAAACAGACAACAAAAATTACATAATATTTTATTATATTCTACCAGTCTGATACTTTTGTACAAGTCTTTGTAAACTCAGTCTACGAGTTGTAAATATACATTAAATAATATTCAATTATATTCGACCAATCCGATATTTTTGTTCAACTCTTTGTAAACTCGGTCTTACGAGATCCATGAGCCCTAGCGATTGAATCCATTCAACACATACAATATACAAAGCGCACCTTCAGACTACCATCAGGACTATAAGGTTATAAACACCCTTGCGCTTATTATAATTCACACCATTTTATTATTGGATCAGACGTGTATTGAATATTCAAACACGTATCTATATCTTAGGAATGCCTTTTGGATCTGGGGCACTACCGGCTAAGTCGCCGAACATCGATTTCTTAAATGGCGTTCAAATAAATAAAGGTTAAAAATGACTTGATCAATCGTTAAATCGGTTTCAACGTTGACAATCGATTCCGGACCATTTATGACGTCAAATGTGCTCATGGAAGCCGATTTAACGATTGATTAAGTCATTCTTAACCTTTATTTATTTGAACGCCATTTAAGAAATCGATGTTCGGAGGCCCTGACTATTGAATGAAAATATCTGTCTGGTCTTTTTGGTCTTTTAGAGCCTTGATATTAGCGGCTGCCTCGTTGGTCTAGCGGTGACGTATTCAACGGCAGATAACAAGGTCCTGAGTTAAAATCCCGGGTCGGTTTAAAAATAATTTAGGGATTTTTCTGTAAAAAAAAACCTTTGTATCAGCCCGAAGACTGAGAATTGGCGATATTATACCCCCGGAGAGCACGTAAAGCCGTCGGTCCTGACCCTGACTTCTTTCCGGTCATGTCGCTAGTCATCCCATAGGATAATAAGAGTGATGGAATAGAAAGTGCCCTTGTGTGTGCGCACACACTTGTGCTAGTCTCCATTGAGACTGGTAGCAGTAGCCAAAATTCGGCTACGAAGACATTGTTATATATACACTAGCTGTGCCCCCCGGTTTTACCCGCGTTAAACTTTATAAATTATCACAGCTCCTCCCCCATAGGTGATAGCGTGATAATATATAGCCTATATGTTGACCCGAACTCTGAGTAATATTCATATGCAAAATTTGAAGTAAATCCATGCAGTAATTTTTGAGTTTAGCTCGGACATACACAGACAAAAATTCAAAAAAATATATTTTAGGTTTTGATATCGATTGTAGATGACGCCCCAAGTATCCGTTTAAAAAAATATTCAATGTACAGTTTTGACTTTTCTACAATTATATTATCTATATGTCGGAGATTCTGACGGATTTCCGAAACATCGTCGGTGTTCGCCATCATGCACGTGGTGAAAAGAATCAGTGCGCACACCCGGCGCCGTCGAGCTCTGTATGTCAACTGTGTCGTGTCGCTAACACACTAATGTCACTTAGACAACTGACAGACGTCAAACGTCACATGCGACAGTTCATAGACAACCTCGACTCGAACTACTGACTCAGTGAGTAGTGTTTTCCAAACGCTAATAGATGGCGTTACTAGAACGTAAACAGTCCTTTAACTTAATTTCTCCGACACGGCCATTCTGACAACCAACGCGCTCTCGCGTTGTTACTCGCTGACATAATCAACATGAATTACAGCTCTTCAGTTTGGCAAGGACACAAAGCGTTACAAGCGGCTTTCAATGTTACACAAAGAAAAGCGTAAAGGCTTTCAGCATTTACCACAAAGCGTTAAAGCTTTCATCATTAGTTAGAGGGCGTACCTCTCACACAATGCAAGCGTTGAAACTTTCAGCATAAGATGCAACGCATAGCGAAGCTTTGAAGCTTTCAGCATAAACTGCAACACCCAGCAAAGCGTTGAAGCTTTCAGCATAAACTGCAATACACAGCAAAGCGTTGAAGCTTTCAGCATAAACTGCATCACACAGCAAAGCGTTGAAGCTTTCAACATAAACTGCAATACACAGCAATGCGTTGAAGCTTTCAGCAGCATAAACTGCATCACACAGCAAAGCGTTGCAGCTTTCAGCACAAACGGCAACACACAGCAAAGCGTTGAAGCTTTCAGCATAAACTGCAATACATAGCAAAGCGTTGAAGCTTTCAGCATAAACTGCAACTCACAGCAAAGCGTTACAGCTTTCAGCAAAAGTTCAATTAATCGGCAAAACGTTACAGCTTTCAGCATTGCTCAGAGGCAGCACTTAAAACACGCTGCAAAACTTTGCAGCTTTCAGCATCAACCTTGGGTCACGACATATGAGCCCAACCTTACTGCAAAGCGTGATGGCTTTCAGCAGGACATCAGGACAAAGCGATAAGGCTTTCGATCAATCCTTCAATAAAGCGTAGTAGCTTTCAGTTTAAATAAAACATTTTATCAATCAGCAATGAACATAAGTCTTTTATCAACACAGGTTTACGTTCAACAAAACAATGTAATTATCGTTTCAACTCAAACAATGATCATGATTCAATACAGTAATTCAATCCAAATTACTAATTACACCAAATTAGAATACCAAATTAATCAATACAATTTGTTCCATAATTAAATAAAACTATTCAATTATGGGTTCTACAGGATCAAGACATTCTGCCAATTCAGGAAAACTAGCTGGATATTTACGCAGTCGTTCATGGCACACATATTGGGCCCGTCCCTCAGATACTACTGCACCATATAACGCTCATTGGAACACACTTTAGCTACCCTGTAAGGGGCTTTTCTCTATACTCTTACTTACAGTCCAATTCAAAACGAGTTTTACTTTGCCTAAGACAGATTTCCAGGATTTATTTTTATAATTTTCGGCCACTGTAAAACAATTTGTCAAGGTGGACATCATTCGCTCCACCCGACCATTAGCTCGGCTAACACCACTAGCAATCTCGTGGAACTCAATGGCCAACCTCGGCATAAATCCTGAAAGTCTTGACCAGTAAAAGATGTACCTTGATCAGAGATAATTCGTTTCGGGGTTCTAAATATGTGGATATAGCTACGTAGTGCCTCGCAAGCAGATCGTGATGTTAAATCTTTATATATATATATCTTGGACAAAGTCACACAGATCATCCTAGCCCCAAACTAAGCAAGCTTGTACTATGGGTACCAGGCGACGATATACATACTTATATAGATAGAAAAATACTTATATACATAGAAAACATCCATGACTCAGAAACAACTATTCGTGCTCATCACACAAATATTTGCACTTACCGGGATTCGAACCCAGGACCACCAGCTTCGTAGGCAGGAGCACTACCAACTAGGCTACGGTGACCGTCTTTGACACACATTAATTGACAAAATTTCGTAAAAGCATCTACGATGACTATCACATACTCCTTAGAGGTCTTGCTACAAGTTCGAAAATGTTGTTCTCCACCCTGGAAAATTATAGGTAAGTGCGCAATGCAGCGTCACGAACTCAAAGCACGAAGCTTGCGATAGTCAATTGTCACAAGCACGAAGCGCGGAGCTTTCAATACTCAATCGTCACAAGCATAAAGCGCGGAACTTTCAATGCTCAACCGAAACAAGCACAAAGCGCGGAGCTGCTTTCAATGCTCAACTGCTACAAGCGCAAAGCGCGGAGCCTTCAATGCTCAACTGCTACAAGCACAAAGCGCGGAGCTTTCAATGCTCAAGTTTCAGGAACTCTAAGTAGGGTATTTCCCTTGTCACACAATTTATTTCAAATCAACCAGCTTTATTACTCACAATGTAACACATAAATGTGTCTTACAATGAACTCCAATAATCATTTTAAACGTTAGAATTTAACTCAACCATCGGCATTAACTACACTGTTATTTCTGACTACAACTGTCAAATTCAAGTTTTTCGTAACATACGTAGGTACTTAACGCGTCCACCAGCTATTGGCTCTTCCTTGTATCTATCGTTGTCATAGACCTTTATTATCTTACAAGGATTTGGAAACTTTTCACTTCATTTGTTTATTGTTAGAATAGAATAGGATACTCTTTATTGTACGCACTCAAATAGGATAATAACATAGAAGACAAAATAAATAACACAATTTGTTAGGGTTCTTTCCGACAAAAACAACGTCTCCTATTTTAAATGGATTTTAACTTTGCTCTTGCCATAACGCACCTTATCAGCATGAGCTAGCTCGTCCATCCTGCATTATGCCTCAAATCTAAGTTCGTAGAGGTTAACCTTACCATATTTTTGGACAAGGGCATTCATTTTGGAGGGGAACTTTTATTACAACCAGTCAACAATTGAAGCGGACTTCTAACTGTACTTCTAACTACGATACAATTTAGCGCGATTTGGATTACACCTGAAGCTGCCTTCCAGAACTTAAGCTCGTGGTTCTCGGTTATAGTGAAGCAATTAATTAGAATAGTTCGGGAAGCTACGCAACATCCCCCCATCACAAATAACGCAGTGTTTCAAGTCTAAAGTCATTCACGTGGTCGCTCACTATTGGTCCCACAAGAAGGCTCAAGGTCACCCAAAGAGCAATGGAGAGGGCCACGCTCGGAGTATCCCTGCGCGATCGAATAAAAAACGTCGCAATCCGCAGGCGAAACAAAGCAGCCGACATAAAAATTGTGTCACAAATCAGTAAGTTAGTATTTTGAGTTCAATATACCTAGTTTGTAAGTACAACATTTGTATGCCATGTACAATTTGGCAAATGTGTGAAACTTAAATGATGTAAACAATAACACATGTATTCACCACATTTACACAAATAAAGATATTATGATTATAACCAAAGAATTGCCAAACCGAAACGGCAGCGGATGGAGCACACAGCTCCCAACACCGACGGCCTCTAAATCAGACAGGCTCCTGACCGGGGACCACCCACCGGAAGACGCAGCGCGGGCAGGCTCCCCACAAAGAGGGCCGACCACTGCGGAGATTCCCTTGTGAGGCCTCCGTCTAGTGGACGTCTTTCGGTTAACATAATGATGATGAATTATTACTAGCACAGACATGAATCTCTCCACTTGTCAGTAATTGAGAAACGTCTTTACAGTCGATCAAATCAATACGCCATAGCTTGTACAAGTTTCAAGATTCTGTAATAAACAAACTTCAGCATGGACCTCGCGAGTGATGCGGATGACTTTGTTACTAATAGTCAAGCTCAATCCCGGTTAGGTAAAAACATCTCTGCCTATCATAACATCATGAGGCAAAATATGTGAATCTACAATTACAAAAGTCACTTCTCACACACAAGTACTTCGTTGACCTTGACAGGCAGACTAATACGGGAAAAAGAAAATTAAATGTTCAACCCAATACCTGTCAGGCGCGTGGATATAAAATCTCGAGTACCTGTATGGTAATCAACAAATCATTTACGAATTAGGGAACAATCGGAACCACTGTCCACAAGAGCGTGTAATTATAAATTATCGACATTTACTTCGGCTTATCGGGCTTCAGATGGCAGGCATACGTTCATTCTGGCGGGAACGTGAAATAAGAGGTCATTTGTAACTTTTAATATTCCTCAAAAATTTTATGATTTCCCAAATCATAAATTTAATCGTCCGGCGGGTCTCGAACCTGCACCATCTACCAATCAATCAAAATCAATAAATTTTAATTTTTGTTAAATACTAAGAGGTCTTTCGAGTGCCACGAAATCAGTAGGCATGTTTTAAACAAGTCTGAACATACCTGAGTATCCGAGATACCTGCGATAACAACTTCGATAGTGTTACCTTCGCTCCAAGCAGGCTCCAACCGGTCATTCAAAGCAAACTTGTAAGTCGAGTACTCCACGTATGTAAGTTCTCGCACGGTCACTGCACCATACGGCACCATATCTTGAAAAAGGGCATCAATTTCTCGGTCGCCGCAAACTGTCTTAATACACGCTAATTTGCTTTGTCTAACGTTTTGCACAACGGGTACGACTTCGAAGTCCACTTGCGAGCTCGACGTCGAAGATGTGTCAATGTATCGAGTTTCGTAATCGGTCCACGAGTTTGCGATACAGTCGTAAATTCACAATCAGCGGGGTTGTATTTTCATCGTTATTTATCAAATTTGTAACGACACTATTTTCGCTACGTGAACGAACCGAATCACGAAAATATTCTTGATTTTGAGTAGCAGGCATTGCGGTAGACACGTGGGATGATTTTGGAATCGATCCCACCGCTGCTGTCGGAGATTCTGACGGATTTAACTCCGAAACATCGTCGGTGTCCGCCATCATGCACGTGGTGAAAAGAATCAGTGCGCACACCCGGCGCCGTCGAGCTCTGTATGTCAACTGTGTCGTGTCGCTAACACACTAATGTCACTTAGACAACTGACAGACGTCAAACGTCACATGCGACAGTTCATAGACAACCTCGACTCGAACTACTGACTCAGTGAGTAGTGTTTTCCAAACGCTAATAGATGGCGTTACTAGAACGTAAACAGTCCTTTAACTTAATTTCTCCGACATATACATATAATAAAATCGTAGGAAAGTCAAAACTGTACATTGAATATATTTTTAAAAGGATAGTAGTATGTCCGGGCTAAACTCAAAAAGTACTGCATGAATTTACTTCAAATTTTGCATAAATATTAATAAGAGGTCGGGTCAACATATAGGCTACATATTATCACGCTATCACCTAGGGGGGAGGAGCTGTAATAATTTATAAAGTTTAACGCGGGTGAGACCGCGGGGCACAGCTAGTATGTATATAGATATAGATTATTACTGGCGGAAAAACCGGGAATATTTATAAACACACTGTTCTGGAATAAAGCACTGCTTAAGTTAACGAAAACTGTTACGGTACCTCACGTAATTAGTTTTATGTTGGACTTCATTAATAGTTTCTGAATTTCTTCAGGAAAAAATCTTCAGAGGAAATGCGACCCGCATAGCATCCTGTCTACGTTTCATTATGATGACGTTCGCTTCAGTTTTTTTTCAATGTTTTGTGGTTTCATTTAATGCACTGCACGTATGGCGCAGCGGCTAAGACAGTCGCCTCGCAGCTTCGTGTCGCGGGTTCAACAACTATTTTGTGTGACCCATAAATAGTTGTTCTGAGTCTGGGTGTAATTTGTTTCCATCAATTATGTTAGTAAAGTACACCGCGACACAAGCATTATATTCCGTAGCGCGGGTGTTACCTTTTAAAAAAAAATACTATTTAACAAACTATAGCGTAACCAAGTCGATGTACCCTTTTTTTTTTATTTCTACAAATATATTTTCATATGTTTGTACATATGGCCCACAAAACCGTGTGATCGGTTTGACTGTAGGATCGAGTCTCTGTACAGCATCTATTTATCTTATTACAAAAAATAACTAACTACTACTATAAATATTTACATTACATTAAATTAAATCTAATAAGTATTTTGTTTAACTTAAATTTAAATTTGTTTTTAACAGATTCATGCCGAATGTCATCCGGCAGACTATTTAGCAGGTACGGCAAGCGTTTTCTTAATACGATCTACTACCGATAAAGAGAAATTTTACACAGGACTTGACTACTTAGGCAATAATACATAACTCATTACTATCCTAAAGGGGTGACCACGAATTAGAAGACGCAGCGAGGGCAGGCCCTCTACAAGATGCATTGATGATCCTGTGTAGGTCGCTGGAAACCACTGAATGTGCATGACTGGCAATCGTGGAGATCTTTGAAAGAGGCCTATGTCCAGCAGTGGACGTCTTTCGGCTTTATGATGATGATGATGATCCTAAAACTTTGTAATGTTTACTAGAGATGTAAAATGACTGAATATGACTAGTCACAATTGTCATAAACCTTAAATGACCGGTCATTTACTGTCAAATTCAGTCAATTTGACTCAAATATTATTTGTTCATTCTTGACTGCCACTCAATTATTTATTTATTTAGGTACCCAATTTATATGCAAGTTTAAATGAAACAACGTTTTATTTTGTATTATATCATGAGAGGATAAGACGACATCAAAGTAGATGCGCGAGGCGTTGCAATTCTGTCTTAAATGCACGCATGATTAGAAATGTAAAATGATTAACACTATATAATAATACTATAAGTCATAAAAAACACTTTTTTGTTTCAATTTAAAAGTTGTAGACTTTTATCACCGACAAACATTTAAAAGGTACTAATACATTACTGAAATCAAATTGACTGAAAATGACCATTTTTGACAGTTAATGACCGTTTTTGACCAATTTGACCTTAAATTACAGTCAGTATAATTCAATCATTTTAGTCATTTTCATCACTTATGTTTACCGATGATGGGACATAAAATTCCCAACATTCAACATTTTTGGCCAAGTAGTTTAAGGCCTTCACAATGTATATTTAAGCTGGTTCTCTTAACGGCTCTAACGAATTTTCTTAAAATAACAAACTAGGCGTCATTGGGGGCGAATAATCGATCATATTTCTGAGAAAACTCATTTCCTCAAGTAATGAACATAACGAGCGGAGGTTATACAGTTGACGCCACGCCAGTGGTTATATTTTAAAGTCGACATGGCCTATATTACTTACGCAGGTGCTTTTTGTAGTAAAAGGGTATCCACTGACACGTGTTGCCTACTTCTTATGTCCTGGTATTAGTGTATAGAGTTTATAGAATATATGGTAAGGTTACAATGATTCCCATTGGGCTGTTCAGGGGCTCTACCGGCTAAGTCGCCGAACATCGTTTTCGTGAATGGCGTTCAAATAAATAAAGGTCAAAAATGACTTAATCAATCGTTAAATCGGCTTCCATGAGCACATGTGACGTCATAAATGGTCCGGAATCGATTGTCAACGTTGAAGCCGATTTAACGATTGATTAAGTCATTTTTAACCATTATTTATTTGAAGGCCATTCACGGAAACGATGTTCGGCGACTTAGCCGGTAGAGCCCCTGCATTCCTTTATAATAGTGTAATGAAAGATCTTACCAATTTTCAGCCTACGGGGAATTATTGTAACCTTTGATGTCTAAATTGACCGGACTATTAAAAACCATACCTAGCTACCGTTTGCCTATATAAAGGTATTACTCATTTTTCTTATTGTACAGACGCCAGCTCATCCAGCTACCCCAATTTGTCAAATTTCTTTTACAAATTTTCAACTTTATCACAAAAGCATAAGGTTCACTTTCAATTGGGGAAATTTGACAGATCGGGGAAGCTTGATGTGCTGGCGTCTGTACTATTTAACTGACGGTATAGATTATCGTCACCCCATCTCATCCCGTGGAGGGCGCAGAATCGCTCAAGGGAACATCTAGCAGAGAACGGGCAGCAGCGTCTGTCTGTCTACTATGACCATCATACTGCGATCGCCAACCTTTCTGATAAGCGTGGTAATTATGGCATATCCCTGCAAATGATGGGACACAACTCCATTGTGGAAATCTTTTGGAGGGGCCTTTGTCCAGCTGTGGACGTTAATTGGATGACATGATGATGATGATTGTTTAACTGATGATGATGTCCTCCCGACCGAATTTCGGCCACGGCGTCTTAATGGAGACTAGCCGATTGCACAGGACATATTATAGTGCACAAGTGTGTGCGCAAACACCCCCTGTGTTTGCTGTACTTTCTATTCCATCACTCTCATGATCCGACGGGACGCCTAGCGACACGACCGGAAAGAGTTCAGGTACAGGACCGACGGCTTTACGTGCTCTACGAGGCACGGGGGTGTAATACCGCCAACTTCCAGACGGCTGATACTGAGAAATTTCTTTTTACGGAAAAATCCCAAAATCACTTTTTTGGCCCGACCGGGGATTTGAACCCAGGACCTCATTATCTGCGGTTGAACACACTACCGCTGGACCAACGAGGCAGTCTTAGCAGGGCCCCTTCACTCGGCCATACCTACGGTGATAATTACCTACACTTTCGCGCGCCTCGGCAGTGGCGTAGCCCAGAGGGCTGTCGCCGACCGCTCGCGCGCAGCGCCATACGCCACGGATTAAAAAGTCCTGGCAGCTCTCTACTTAATACTATAAATATTGAACAACAAAAATGTCTCATCATCACAAATCTGCTGCTAGGTATTGTTCATTTGGATGTTTGTCGAAAAAAGGGGACAAGGTTTTATCAGTTTTTACATTACCTACAGTTGCGGAAAGGTTAGTTCAAATTATTATTTTAAATACCTAGGTAGGGATTTTTTAGGTGTTCATTATTTATAATTAGATTCCAAATAATGTGTTTTCAGTCGTATAGACTCTAGTTTTAACGTTTTTGTTGGCCAAGATAGTTTTTAAAAGAATTGGTATGAGTTTCAAACATGTAAGGTAATTACGAGAGCAACTTGAAAATGGGATTTTTTGTTTGTCGAGATATTTTAACGATTTTGGTGTCAAATGAAAGATCTAGGTCTAAAACCATTTTATCCGTTTGAGTCATGCCAATCGTTCCACGCGTTTAGGAGATATTTATGAATTAGTATAGTAAAGTTCGTCGAGCCAGCTTAAATAACCTAACAAAAATATCACATTTGTAAAAATTGACCGTGTAATAAAACGGATCAAACATAAGATAGATTATATGGTTAATAAGTAGATAGATGATGAATAAGTATCACAGTAACAGCGGCAAGCCGGCAACCCTACGCCAGGACACTCCGTGTCCGACAGCGACAGTGTAATGCGTTAGAAGAGAGCGGCAGCGTTTAGGTGAATAACGCGGTAGGCACTGATCGCGTATGCAAGCTGAATTGCACTTAGTTGCTTAGTAGCAGGAGTCGCTATTTCTATAAATTGTTCCGCGAAGAGCCGCTTCTGTACGTAGTACTTTTTATTCTGTGGTCTTAGTCAGTGTTTTAACTATTACATATTTTAAAAAAATATTTCGTGGTCCAAGTATCATCGGCGTCCGAGAGAGGTTTCTTGTCTATGCCATGAGTGATTCGTTTCCTCACCCAGACGCGTCTCGTGTTTGTATTCTAAAACATTATGTTCAAGTATTGTATATAACCAGCTGGCCGGCTATTAATCTATATATATAAAAATCAATGCCACTTTTCGTTGTAATGTTATAACTCAACAACGCCTTTACCGATTTGGCTAATTTTGGTCTTGAATTATTCGTGAAAATCCAGGGAAGGTTTGAACGTAGAGAAAATTTAAAAAAAAGTCTTGAAAAAGTGTAAATTCGTCATCTTTTTATACTCCCATATACAAACAATTTGTACTAATACTTAAAAGCGTAGCGAAGCACGTAACGGTCCGCTAGTAGTGTATAGTTTACAATACAATCGCAGCTCATCACGTCTGATCAGTCTAGAGAGGACGATAGGAACTCCACAAATGTCAGTTCTCTATTTCTTGGACCGTTTTGCCTATTCACGACTACATTTTGTTCCTTTTTTTTAAGATAACGCCCGCATTAGGGATTCTAATCCCTGTGTCGCGGGGTACTTTACAAACATATAATAGACGGACACAAATTACATCCAGACTCAGAACAACTATTTATGGGTCACACAAATAGTTGTCCGGCGCGGGATTCGAACCCGTGACATGAAGTGGCGAGGCGGCTGTCATAGCTGACGACGTTTCCCCACGAGAACGTTTACATTACGTGCTCGGTTTGGATTTTGTGTTCAAACCTATTATTGTATGAGTTAGGATTCCCCAAAAATCAACGAATAAACAAACTGCCGAAAAACAAGCAAAAAAGTTCAAGTTGCCAGAGTTCATTACCATACATTTATTTACATACCCCTTTTTTGTACAATTACTGTAAAATAATATTGCATACAGTTCAGATAGCAATAGCAAATATGAGACATAGAATCACACCCTCAAGGCAACCATCAGGGCCTCTACCAGCTAAGTCGCCGAACATCGATTTCTTAAATGGCGTTCAAATAAATAAAGGTAAAAAAATTACTTAATCAATCGTTAAATCGGCTTCAACGTTGACAATCGATTCCGGACCATTTATGTCGTCACATGTGCTCATGGAAGCCGATTTAACGATTGATTAAGTAATTTTTATCCTTTATTTATTTGAACGCCATTAAAAAAATCGATGATCGGCGACTTAGCCGGTAGAGCCCCATGGCCCACCGCGTCTCTACATGCGACGCTATCCGCTCCGCTCATGAAACCCCCCTGTAAATCAAACCACTTAAAATTCAGCCATTTGATATAAACAGTTAATAAATGCACAAACTAAGAATAAATGTTGACTAATGCATATTTTATTCATTTCTATGATTATTTAAAAGCTTTAAAGTCCAGTGTATATACAACAGTTAATTTATTAAACTCGAAATAACTGGAAAAGTTAGCATTATTTCCATGAACAGAGTTGGTTAATTTTATTCGGATGGGTCGTTCAAAGGATAAAGTTGGGAAATTTGTACGGAAATATATTTATATGTTAATAATTCATAAAATTTATACGTTTTAATTTTGTTATATATTTAGAGACACAGAAACTGATCACACAGAAAATCCTTTAGATTCCAATAATAGAAATAGTGGAAGACATTTTTGATTGATGTTTTTTTGATATCCCGTAACTGTGGAGTATGAATGAGAGCATACGGAAAAAACATAGTATATGAATTATTTTTAATTATATATTTTTCGGCGGTTTGTTTATTCGTTGATTTTTGGAGAACCCTAACTCATACAATAATAGGTTTGCCCACAAAAACCAAACCGAGCACGTAATGTAAACGTTCTCGTGGGAAAAGGTCGTGTAGCGCAGCGGCTATGACAGCCACCTCGCCACTTCGTGTCGCGGGTTCGAATCCCGCACCGGACAACTATTTGTATGACCCATAAATAGTTGTTCTAAGTCTGGATGTAATTTGTGTCCGTCTATTATATGTTTAGGTTGGGGTACTTTACCCCGCGAAACAGGGATTAGAATCCCTAATACGGGCGTTGTCTTAAAAAAGGAATAAAATGTAGTCGCGAATAGGCAAAAAGGTCCAAGAAATAGAGAACTGACATTTGCGGAGTTCCTATCGTCCTCTCTAGACTGATCAGACGTGATGAGCTGCGATTGCTTTGTAAACTGTACACTATTAATAGCCGGCCAGCTGGTTATATACAACACTTGAACATAATGTTTTAGAATACACACAGGAGACGCGTCTGGGTGAGGAAACGAATCACTCATGGTGCGAAAGCCAAGAAACCTCTCTCGGACGCCGCAGATATTTGTATCACGAAATATATTTTTTCATGGTTCTGACATCCTCTGATGATGCTACCAGATACCGGCAGCTCAACAGACAGATCTCAAAGTCTCTGACTCGCGACACGCGCCAATTTAATACAAATTGTATTAAAGAAGCCATTGAGCGGAACAAAGGCTCTAAAGTATTTGCAAGAGAACTGTCTGTTGGACAGAGCCAACTGACAAAGCTGAAGACTGAGGATGGCAGAATCGTCACGTCTAGACCTGAGTTGCCGGAAGAGATCGAGAGGTTCTACGGACAGCTGTATACGAAAACCCAGTCACCTGTCGATAGTTGTGCCCCAGATCCCAGAGCACGACTAACCCAACACTTCACTGACGACATCCCGGACGTCAGCCTGTGCGAGATTAGAATGGCTCTCGAACAGCTTAAGAACAACAAGGCGCCTGGTGATGATGGAGTTACGGCAGAGCTTCTGAAGGCGGGTGGTACACCAATCCTACGGGCCCTTCAGAAGTTATTTAACTCCGTCATACTAGAAGGTCAAACGCCACAAGCATGGCACAGGGGTGTGGTGGTGCTCTTCTTCAAAAAGGGCGATAAAACCTTCTTGGAGAATTACAGACCCATCACTCTGCTGAGCCATGTTTACAAGTTGTTTTCGAGGGTCGTTACGAACCGTCTCGCGCGCAGGTTTGACGACTTCCAGCCTCCCGAACAAGCCGGTTTCCGTAAAGGCTTTAGTACCATAGACCACACACATACGCTGCGGCAGGTTATACACAAGACCGAAGAGTATAACCAGCCATTATGCTTAGCGTTTGTGGACTATAAGAAAGCCTTTGATTCGATCGAAACTTGGGTCGTACTGAGGTCTCTCCAAAGGTGCCAAATCGACTACCGGTATATCGAGGTGTTAAAGTGTTTGTACGAAAACGCCACTATGTCAGTGCGACTCCAGGACCAGAACTCGAAACCTATCCACTTGCAGCGAGGTGTGAGACAGGGAGATGTTATATCTCCGAAACTGTTCACCGCTGCATTGGAAGATGTCTTCAAGCTTCTGGACTGGAAAGGCTTTGGCATCAATGTCAATGGCGAGTACATCACCCACCTTCGATTTGCCGACAATAAAGTAGTCATGGCTGAGACCCTTGACGACCTCGGTACAATGCTCGATGGCCTCAGCAGAGTCTTTCAACAAGTGGGTCTGAAGATGAACATGGATAAGACGAAAATCATGTCGAATATCCATGTTGCACCCACTCTAGTTAAGGTTGGAGACTCTGCACTCGAAGTTGTAGAGAACTATATTTACCTAGGACAGACCATCCAACTAGGTAGGTCCAACTTCGAGAAGGAGGTCAATCGTAGAATCCAACTCGGCTGGGCAGCTTTCGGGAAGCTACGTAATATCTTCTCGTCCCAAATACCGCAGTGTCTCAAGTCGAAAGTCTTCGACCAGTGTGTGTTGCTAGTGATGACTTACGGAACAGAGACGTGGTCGCTCACTATGGGCCTTATCAGGCGGCTCAAGGTCACCCAAAGAGCAATGGAAAGGGCTATGCTTGGAGTTTCCCTGCGAGATCGAATCAGAAATGTTGAGATCCGCAGGCGAACCAAAGTAACCCACATAGCCGTAAGAATTGCCAAACTGCAGTGGCAGTGGGCAGGGCATAGCTCGTAGAGCCGACGGCCGCTGGGGCAGAAAGGTTCTCGAGTGGCGACCACGAACCGGAAGACGCAGCGTGGGCAGGCCCCCTACAAGATGGACCGATGATCTTGTGCGGGTCGCTGGAAATCGTTGGATGCGGATAGCGCAAGACCGGCAATTGTGGAGGCCTTTGTCCAGCTGTGGACGTCTTTCGGCTGATATGGTGATGATGATGATGATGATATATTTTTTCACATTTAATATAAAATAACGCCACAAAATCAAGATTACTGCTCGTAATGTTAAGCACCCTGTCGTGAAATATGACAACGTCGTATTTTCGTAGCTTTAAACATGAATGTATTAATTGATCAACGGTTTGAAGGCTTGCTCATAGCCAAATGCTCTCACCAGTTCGTAAGTGATCGGCGAGATTAAGCAACTTGGCCCGCGGTCAATCCATAGATGGGTGACCGCCAACGTGGTTTAATTTCTGAGCGTATCCATGCTTCGGAGGGCACGTTAAGCTGTCGGTCCCGGTTCAGGGGCCCACTAGGCGGCTTCAACAACTCTGACTCTAGGGTAACCAGTGCTCATACGGTAAGTAAGTAAGTAATGGTATGAACAAAGTAGTGTATGTTTACAAGCAGCTCGGTCTATCCCGCTACATACTTTACTACATTAGGTACTACTAAGTTTGGCAACGTTGCAAAAGTAAAGGTTCATCAAACGGGTGAAATTTTGACCTAAATTAATTACGATTGATGATATCTTCGAAAATTTGCATTTTTCCATCACACATTCGAGGAATTTCCGTATTATTTGACGTCATATTTAACGTCATTAGTAACATTAGCTTAATAAAGATTTGATTTACTAAAACTTGACAAAGGAAATGATGCCAATGATAACTGGACCAAGTGAATAAAATACGAAATGAAAATTACGCAACAATTTTTTCTTGATACAAATTTAAGTACACGAATTGTAAAAAGACATTTAGGTATAACATTTAATTTGTTATTTCATGATTTCGTTATTTAGCTAGCTTATATTAAGTTATTGTCAAAAGAAAAGTAGTAGATGTAATAGTAACAGTTATATCAGTTATCTGGTTTCCATAGCAGAAGCTTTGCTTAGTTTTGGATCAGATGGCCGTGTATGACTAATGTCCCAGAAATTATAAATATTGATTCGCTTTAATGCCCTCAATGACATAGAAGAAAATTAGTTATTAAATTTCAATTTGCAACACACTTGCACTTAATTTAATAACTCTAACATCCAACACCAGTACCTACATATGCCACAGTCAGAAAATATTTTTAGAATACCTTTTCAAGTTAAATCTGGATAGAAAAATAGTGAACAAATATTTTATTCTCCCACACGTCCAGGTAAGACTGTGGTAAACGTGAGAATTGCTATATATCCTTGGACAGGAAACCCCTGTCGCAGTAAGACCGTTTCTAGTGCAACTAGCGTTCCAGCTGTATAGGGCTGCCATCTTACCAGTTAGTTCTTTGCTACTGAAAATCGTTAACCTTTGTAATTTATACTATTACTGAAATCCCTTACTTGATGTTATCTTAACTGTACGTTCTTCTTCTTAAGAAAATTTTATAACTTAGGTTGTGTGTTGTAAAACGGGTTGCTGCGGTATATCAGTGTATCGCTAATATTTGCAATCGCAAGGATAAAGACGAAGACGAAGACGAGAATGACGGCGAAGAATATCATCACCCCATCATATCCCGTAGGGGGGAGAACGGGCAGCAGCTATTTTCTGCGAACTAAGACCATCAAGCTGCAATCGCCAACCCGTCTGCCAAGCGTGACAATTATGGCATCCCTCCATTCTTCGGGGATGCTTTTGTACAGCAGTGGACGTAATTTGACTGACATGGTACAAAAGAATATTATGTAGTAGTTAATATTATTTAATAATATGAATAGTGAGGGTAGGGTAGTATTAGTAGAGAGTAGGGTTTAAAGCATTTCCAATTTTTATTAAAAATATAATTTATTAATTAATATAAGGGAAGTTTCCGACCTAGAACGCCTTATGGTTTCCGGCCTAGAAAGAATAACAGTGCCATACCATCACGTGTGAGTCTTAAAAGGTGACTAAGGGATACACCGGGCAGCAGCGCCACCTGTGTACTAGCCTAAGTGTGGTCGCCAACGTGCATGCTAAACGCGCTCGCAAACCCATCCAAATGGTAACGTTATAGAAATCTTTGGAGGAGGATTATGTCCACCTGTGGACGATATCAGACTGATGATATATGTAGGTAAGTATGTCCCCTTCTTTATATATTAGAAGTCGACGAAGTGCGTGCAAGTGGGTTACCTGGTCGTAAGTCACCACCGCCGCCCATGTCTACTCGCAACACCAGAGGAGTCGCGGGTGCGTTGCAGGCCTTTATAGGAGTGAGCAAACCAGTGTTGCTGGCCCTTCCCCCTACATAAGCCCCTACCGAGCTCTGGCGACCTTACTCGCACGCAGAAACACAATATTAAGTTATTAATGTTATTATTAAGGAATGTCTTCTGTCAGGTGGAGGTACTTTCCCAGTTGGGCTGTTCTTTGAGTGAATCAACGCTGTGTCCTACCTACCTCTCTTAATCTATATAAGGAAAACGTCGTTAATCACCTTTGTCCAATATTTTCTTTCTTAACTATTATGTATTAAAACTCTTTGCAAGGCAACCTTAACTTTATACCACTGAGCTGTATACCAAATGAGTTTGTGTTTTATTCCAAGCAAGCCAACGGACGCGGTCGGTTGGTACTTTATTCAGGCGTACTCTGACTGAAACTCTACTTGAATATGTAAACATATTTTTTTTTCGTTATTTTACGACATAAATACTAAATAAATAAATATCTTAGGGCCAAAAACTCAATGCCACCTGATCCAAAATAATGGAGAGCCTGGCAACGACACAAGTAATAAACATACTTATATATGTCGAAAAACATACATACTATACATAATTTTCTTATTTCACCAGCTAGCATAAATAATCATGCTGATCACTAAAATATTTGTTTTGGTAGGGTGTCAAACCTACGACCTCTGGTTTAACAGTCAGGCACTAGACCACTAGACCACCAAGTATTCGGTACCCAAAAATAATTAATTTTTCGTTGACTTGCTTCTATGAGCAAAGCTAACATACAACGAAAGCGTAAAAATACCTTTAAGAGGCACTTATATGCCATTTTCCAATACATATATACATACACCTAATTATATCTCCCCTCGTGTTAAAGCATTTCCAATTCACTTAAAATAATTAATTTATTTATATCAGAGTAACGGCGTTATCCATTTTATTTCTAAACTATTTTGTATTTTAACTCTTTGCATGGCAACCTTAACTTTATACCAAATGAGTTTGTGTTTTATTCCAAAGAAGCCGACGCGACGGACGCGGACGCGGTCGGTCGGTACTTTATTCAGGCGTACTCTGACTGAAACTCTACTTGAATATGTAAACATCAATTTTTTATCGCTATTTTACGTCATAAATGGTAAATAAATAAATATCTTCGAACAAATAGCTCACTGCTACCTGATCCCAAACAATGAAGAGACTGGATTTGTTTTGGGTTGGGATTGAACCCTCGACCTGCGGCATGAAATGCTGCATTTACCAACTATGCCAACCGGCCTGTTTTAACCCCTTACTGCATGATTTTTTTATGCGAGTTGAAAAAAATATATGACTTAGAGAATGGAAAATAAAAATACACGTATTTCGTATTTATTTAATTAATTTTAAAAAAAGTTGAGAATTATAGATTTTCCTTTTTGGTTCACATATGGCACAACATGCATATAACTTTAATTACTAATGACAACAAATTAATACTTTTATCTACTATTATAGGCAATTAAGTAGTGTAGTAACAGTTAAGTAGTGTGAAACAATAAGAAACAATTTCTTTTTTCATTTAAACATAGGTTAACTTCACATTTCTGACATTGTACGTAAGATCGTCCAGCACAGCCTGGCACTTTACAGCGTTGTCTGTTTTTCCAAACAGGTAAATGATCCATTTTATCTAGACGTACATCTTGTGAAGGCATAATCGAGATTGCACCTCTACTTTTCTTTTCTTGGATTGCGTTCTCCAAAACGTTGGAGGGACGTCCTCTTTTCGCAAATGTGGGCTTATTAGCTCTATTCAAAGCTTCAGCCACTGCAACTTTAAAGTCAGCTAAAGGTAACCAAGCTTCATTGTCATTGAATCTGCGTCTGTATAAAAGCCACGCATTGACAGTTGTCATGTCTATTAAGTGAAAAAATATACGATGGTAAAACTTTTTGGATCTAATCTGTATCCTGTAATATCCTAGACAAGCATCAAGGAGATCTACTCCTCCCATGTGTTGATTATATGCTGTCACAGCCTTTGGGCAAGGTACTGATTGGTATGACTTCTCTTTTTTATTATATCGTCTGACATCTGTCATGGGTTTGCTACCAACGTAGGTAGATGCTAAATTTACAACTCTGTTATCATACCACGTTGTTATAGATATATCGATATTATTTATAGTTGTCAATTTTTCCACAGCAGTACCTCTTCCTTTCCTCTTCAAATCTTTTTCTAATGGGACCTTGTATCCAGGGATTCGATTTGCTTTTATTGTTCCTAGTGGAAGAATACCTCTTTCAGTAAGGTAAACCAATAGCGACAACGAGGTGTACCAATTATCAAAAAAGAGTCTGTAGTTCTGGTTTACAGGAATAGTTTTCACTAGTCGAACAACCACATTACTCGATGTTCCGAGATTCGGGAGTTCAACATCAACGTGTGAACTTTCATGTAAATGGGCACCTGTGTATATTTCAAAGTCGTAACTGAAATCTGAACTACCACTGAGAACAAAGTTCTTATAGCCCCACTTGTGGGGCTTTTTAGGATTGTATTGTTTTATTGTAGATCTACTTTTTGTGGGTATTATTTGTTCATCGACAGCCATAAACTGTTCTTTGGGAACCGTCAATAATCTTTCTCTAACTTGTTCAAGAAATGGTCGCAGTTTATGAAGAGGATCAAAGCCAGACTGACCTTTAGGTACTAGCGTTGAATTCGTATTGAAATGTATAAACCGCTTTATTTCTTCAAATCGATTACACGACATTACTGAGCTAATCTGTTGTTGTCCAAGTGTACTACTCCAATGGTCTCTAGTTGATGGTAACTGGATGATGGACATCATAAGACATATGCCTACAAATTGCTCTAAATCGTGTTCAGTTACGTTAATTGGTTTCTCAGGTCGCTTTTCCACGGAATAAATAAGTGTCTGCTCCGATATGTAGCGAAACATGTCATCCGTAAACAAATATTTAAAAAATTGCACAGGAGTTTCCAAATCCATAATCTGGGTAGGCAAAGATAAGTCACCAGAAAACTCAATTTCTGTATTAGTTTTTTCTAGAAAACCATCTCTCCATTTAGGGCGTTGGCTCCTAGCTTCTCTTGAGCTTGTACCTTGAATAGCAGATAGTGGAATGTCATTCTCAGGATCAGATTCAGATTCTTCATCGGTTTCAGGAATCACCACAGGCGGTTTGTTTCTAGCTGGTCTTGCATATGTATCATCGTCGGAAAGATCTTCATCCGAACTATCATTAGGAAAGTCTTGTAGTATAGTATGAATACCCCCATAAAAACGACGTGGATCCATAGCAAGTCTCTAAAATAAACAAATAAAAAAATATATGACGATAATAATAACATATACGAAAACAGATATTGACAAGTAAGACAATATTTATGATATTTCGGAATGATGTACCAAATATGATCCTAAGGCATAACATTATTCAAAGAATATTTCTGCATAGTGGCTCATATCTGATCCATACTATTAAACAAGTTTATTTGCTAGTTTCAAACAAAAAATAAAATAAAACTTACCTTTCTCACATAAACAAATATATCTTCTACACGTTTTATATTTTTTTGTAATGTTTTAATTAAATTTACTATTTATTTTCAATTTTTTAAAACGTAGTCCGGCGCGTAACTGGTCGTTACCTGTATGTCGAACTTTCAACTGCGATTTAACTTACACGACTGCTCATAGATGGCGCCAAACTAATATTTCGGAAAGAGTAACGTTACATTTTTGGCACAACATGCAGAAAACGTTTAATTATATTTTGTTTTAGGCTATACTAGGGGAAATGTTATTTGGTTCATATTTGATCCAAAATGCAGTAAGGGGTTAAACCATTATTATATCTCCCCTCGTGTTAAAGCATAGCAGAGTAACGGCGTTATAATAATATATAATGAAATAATAATCTTTATTCACAGAATACAGGTTAAAAGTACAAGTTGTTACAGTGTTGGTATAGTGCTCTATATTCTTCCTTAAAATAAGGCATGCGAACAGTATTTTTTCATTTTTACATCATCTTAAATAATATTCAAGAATCAGTATATTACATTATAACCACGCTTTGCATTGCATCACGTTTTATTTCTAAACTATTTTATATTTTAACTCTTTGCATGGCAACCTTAACTTTATACCACTGAGCTGTATACCAAATGAGTTTGTGTTTTATTCCAAAGAAGTCGACGGACGCGGTCGGTCGGTACTTTATTCAGGCGTACTCTCAAACTCTACTTGAATATGTAAACATTAATATTTTTTTTGCTTTTTTACGTCACCTATCTATACATATAATAAAATCGTAGGAAAGTCAAAACTGTACATGGAATATTTTTTTAAAAGGATACTTGGGGCGTGATATACAATCGATATCGAAGCCAAAAATATAGTTTTTAGAATTTTTGTCTGTTTATCTGTTTGTCTGTATGTATGTCCAGGCTAAACTCAAGAACGACTACATGGATTTACTTTAAATTTAGTATGAATATTACTAAGAGGTCGGGTCAACATATAGGCTATATATTATCACGCTATCACCTACGGGGGTGGAGCAATGATAATTTATAAAATATAACGCGGGTAAAACCGCGGGGCACAGCTAGTAAATACTAAATAAATAAATATCTTAGGGCAAATAAATGCCACCTGATCCCAATCAATCGAGAACCTGGCAAACAGACAACTGATAAAAAAACTTATATATTTCAAAAAACATACCCAATAACTTGGGCACGAAAAAAAGTTTTATTTACAAGAATATGTAGATATATACTTGCTAAATAAAAATTATTTTTGTGCCCAAGTTATTAAAGTACTGAACAACTTGACTGAATCTAGTGGTAACTGACTTTACAAACTAGTCAGTTACCACTAAATATACTGTAAAATAAATTATTAAGAGATTCCTTGATTCTTCATCACAGCATACCTCTTAATTAATACGTGGAAAATGTTCTAGTATTACATTGATTATGTCTTATATACCTACTTTACTAATAAGTGTTATATATAATCTAATATCGTTTTTGTTTTTCAAATAAAATATAAAATAAAATACAATTTACTACACCCAGCCAGCATAAATAATCATGTTCATCACAAACAGATTTGTTTTGGGTGGGGATTGGACCGACGACCTCTAGTTTAACAGTCAGGCACTTGACCACTAGTGCAACAGGTCAGTTGAAAATAAATGGATTAAACAAGATAAAGTTATTCGGCATACAAACATTAAAAATTTCTTCGTTGACGTACTTTAATGAGCAAAGCTAATAAATACTACGAAAACATTAAAAAACCTTTAAGACGTACTTCTACCTGTCATTTTCCGATACATACATAGTTACATACTCATATTTATAATATATATTGGAAGCAAAATAGATATGTGAAACGACAATGCCGCGACCACCGTTTCGTATATTTTTGTAGAAGTAACGACTCTCCAAAAATCAATAAAGCCCTATTTCAGACTACCGAAAATAAACGTATGGTAAATAAATCTGACGATTTCCAACACAGTAAAACGGTAAGGCATATCGAATATTCATTTTGTTCGACTATCAACTGAAAATATTGAAATATGTTCAGTTTTTGATCAGGAAATAGGAGAATACAAAACAATATTGATATAGTACATCATAAACTAGAACTAGCGAAACAATTAAATCATACTACATATTTTAATAACAACTCTATTTTAAGCTGTACATATCAAAATTTCCAATACCACACTAATCTCCAATACAGCCGAGAAATGAGATAATAATCTTTCCTTCTTAACCCATACCCTTGCTATTAACCCGCTGTTTGTACATACGCAAGCACATCCAGCTACCCCAATCCGTCAAATTTATTTTATAGATTTTCAACTTTATCACAACAGCATTAGGTTCACTTTCAACTGCAAAAAATTGACAGATTGGGGTAGCTTGATGTGCTGGCATCTGTACATCAGTAAAGTGGTAACCATTTACCAACACAAGTACTATTCTGTGACACAAGCAAAACCACTCCATATTAAGGTCACCAAATAAAGAGGTATAATCTATCTGGGTATTTTGATTTAGTTAGAGAGACTTTTTTGTCCCCCTCTAAAATAAACGTATAGGTTTAATTCGGCGTCTTTTTATACAAAAGGACAGCATATGTACGATATATTCTCTGCGTAATAAAATCACTGTTCTATCCAAGTGTCACTTAGGTTTTTCTTAGAAATAATCCAATGTAGCAATTTGAAATTTAGGGAAATGTCAGATTTTTATAACGTGGTATGTCCACGTTATGTCTACTAGTTAACTATCAAAGAAATCATTTAAACCACTAAATAACTAACGTGTTACCTTTTATCCCAGCTATGATTATATTTTTATATATGGAACTAACAATACTACATCACACTAATATTATAAAGGCGAAAGTTTGTGAATGTGTATGTTTGGTACTACTTCACGTCTAAACGGCTAGAGCGATTTAAATAAAATTTGGTATGGAGTTAGCCAGCACCCTGGATTAATACACAGGCTATAATTTATAAAGTTTAACGTGGCCGCGGTGCACAGCTAGATTTAATCATAAATGAAAGGAAAAATTACAAGTACGTTTCGGCAGTGTAGTGAAACGAACAAATAAATAAGCTTATATTGTGAATATTATCTATCAGCCTGTATCATTCATAGCTTAACGGCTGAGCGCCTGCCCCGGATTCGTGGACTCTTACTAACTGACGAAGGTACTGGACGGAGACCCGCTTGAAAACTTATTTTCAAGTTTTGATTTAATAATAATATCCTGGGATATTGTTCACACACGGCCATTTGATCCCATTCTAAGCAAAACTTGTACATACTATGGAAACCAGATAATTGATTTACTGTTATACTACTTTTTTGTAAATACATACTTTATAGACAATATACACCCAGACTCAGGACAAATAGACATGTTCATGCACACAAATATCTGTCCTGGGTGGGAATCAAACCCACGCCTTGCAGCGTGAAAGGCTATCTACTAACCACGCCAATGGACCTATTATGGTCTAGTTACGCTATGCATTGCGAATAAGGCACAAAAACACTAAACTAAAATATAATACGTATATAATAATAATAATATCTAGGGACAATGTCACACAGATCATCCTAGCCCCAAACTAAGCAAAGCTTGTACTATGGGTACCAGGCGACGATATACATACTTATATAGATTGATAAATACTTAAATACATAGAAAACATCCATGACTCAGAAACAAAATTTTATATTCGTGCTCATCACACAAATATTTGCACTTACCGGGATTCGAACCCAGGACCACCAGCTTCGTAGGCAGGAGCACTACCAACTAGGCTACGGTCACCGTAGCCTAGATGGTACATAGAAACATACATATAAATTAATTAACTTAATAAAATTATATTTGTTCTATGTCCCTATAGCCGTAATAATATAGTCTGTCTAGTCCACTTAAGTCACAAAAATATTACGTGTACGAATCATCTAATATTGCTTCCATTTTCTAGGCTTTTCGGGTTTTTGTCGCGACTACATATTGCGTAACGTGGATTCTAGAAGGAAACCTTATAATGTAGAAAAGCATACGTCCATTTTTGTCCAAAGCTTTCACCTTAACTGAGATTTGTATAAAGTAGGGTAGTAATATCCAGGCATGTATTTTTCTGCTTCTTAATTTCGTTTGGTATGCCAGGAAAATGTATGTTTGGATATAAACAGGTCATAGAAATTGTATAGGAAACATACCTTTTTGAAGTTATACTTCTTTTGGCGCGATGGAGAAAAATGATGAGAGTGAATTTTTACGATGCGCGCGCACACCGACACCAAAAAATTTAACAGCATGAAGTTAGTTCTAGGTGGTATGAAAATTGATAACTATGTTCAAGTTGTATATTAAGAAGTATAACTTCTAACGCGTGTACATAAGTACACACAAGTTTTTTTTTTTGATAGGTTTGGGGGAATGCATAACCATCCACCTGTAGAACCAGGTGAATGCGCATGCCACCCGCAAAAAGTGTCTGCGGGTGGGTATGTCGGACTCGCACCGACTAAACCTAACCTGCCGTGGACTTCTTCTGGTGCTTGATAGGGGGGAGCCCCGGGAACGCGGGTATGCTGCTCCGGTGCGCCCCCTTTTGCGCCGTGTCCCAGATGGTCGGCACACGCACCTGTGGAGAGCTGTGTGTTGTCCTCCCCATTTGCCGACTTCTGCCAGTACGGCACAGCGACCAGGACTCGCCTCTCAGCCTCCCAGGCCGGGCACTCTTCCAGCGTATGCTGGGCTGAGTCCAGGTCGCTACCGCAGTGGTGACATTGTGTCGTCGCTTCTCGGCCGATCCGACTCAGGTACTCACCGAAACACCCGTGTCCGGTGAGTATCTGAGTCAGTCTCCCTCGTAAACCTCCCTCCTCCCCATTCAGGCCTCGAGGTAAGGCAGGATGGCACCAACGGCACGCTGGCGCGCGTTCCGTGGCAATTCGAACCGCGGGCGCCACTGTGCAAGTACGCGCCGGTGTGCTTCCCGCCTGTAGGCAACGAGCGTCTGCTCTGGCACCTCACCGCTCTCCCGGCGGACGCGGATCTCGGTGTAAACCGTCGCGTCGACTGCCGCCAGGAGATCAAACGGTGGGTGGCGCGCCAGGAGTGTCGCCGCCTCAAAGGATACCGTTCGGTATCCTCGTGCGACCCGTATAGCCACCACACGCTGCAGGCTGTACAAAACAGCTCCGCAGCGGGAGGCGCTCGTCAGGCATTCAGACCAGACGGGCGCCCCATAAAGGACCATGGATCGCACGACACCTCCGTAGAGGTGGCGAACTTCTTCCCGAGGACCCATACCTAATACATGATTAATGTCACGGAAGCGGACTTGACAAAAATTGAAGCTAACTTTAAATAAATACATAACTTGTTCTTACAATCTAGATTAAGGTAAGGATTAATTACGCTCGGTTGGTCTAGTGGTTAGCGACCCTAACTGCTAAGCTATAGGTCGTGTGTTCGATTCCCACCCAGAACAAATCAATGTGGGATGAGCACGATTATTAGTCGTCCCTCGGTGTACTTACCTATAAGAAATATATAAGTACGATTTTCAGTTATCTGGTTGCTATAGTACAGGATCTGACTAATAGTATATATAAGTAGTAAAAATATAGCTAAAATTTAGATAATTAAACCTACACATGAACCTTGAAAATAACTTAATTTCAGTTAGCTAATTATCGTTACTATTATAAAATAAATCTTATTGTTAATTATTTCCTACAATCCGTGTACCTAAATATCTATATGTACCTAGAAATAATTATAAATTAATTAGATATTACTACGAACGTGTTCTGACTATTTACAAGCGCTTTTTTAAAGTCTATGTGAATAAAAACCTTTTTTATTTAGTTTATTTTTTATATTTATTTATATGAGATCCGATGGCAGTGTGTTAGTTGTCCAAAGATATTTGTTTGTTATTATTATCTTTTATTCAAACTTTTCTTATTTCATGCATTTTTAAATATATAAATACAGTTATATATTAAAAACGGTTAATGACGGTCACCATAGCCTAGTTGGTAGTGATCCCGCCTACGAAGCTGGTGGTCCTGGGTTCAAATCCCGGTAAGTGCAAATATTTGTGTGATGAACATTAATATTTGTTTCTGAGTCATGGATGTTTTCTATGTAAATAAGTATATATCTATCTATATAAGTATGTATATACATAGTATAGTACAAGCTTTGCTTAGTTTGGGGCTAGGATGATCTGTGTGACCTAGATATTATAAAAAATTGGACATGCAACCGGCATGGCGGCAGGAACAGGGTCGTAATTTCGTAACCTCCGGTATTCTACCGGCTCTAGAGACAGGAACCTACTGACAATGCGAGCCGTGTCTAAATATTATTATAATATTATGTAAGGGTCATGATAAAACAAAAACTTAGCATTTATAATATTACTAGCTGACCCGACAGACCTTGTCCTGTCTTAACGATGACTATTAACGCACGCTATCTGTCAATACTATGTCAAATAAAAAAAAGTTACATTAAAAAAGGTTATATTGTCCAAAGCGCTAAGGTTAGATTAGAAATAATATTTGGTTGTGAAGTATTCTTAAATTTTCTTATTTTTACATAAGAACCTCCTGACAATAACAAACACAATAAAAAAAGAAATAGTGAAATCGGTCCAGCCGTTCACGCGTGATGTCGTGACAACGGAAAACGGGTTTCATTTTTATATTATAGATAGATAAGTAGGATTATTTAGTTACTTACCTAGCTTAAGTTATTGTCAAAACTAGTATTAGCAATGGCGGCAACCATGTATTCTATGAGAATTAATTATAGGGACGGTTCAAAATCAAAATCAAAATAAAAATTCTTTATTCCGTAAAAATTTTACATTTATGTGTAATCGTCACATTTTTTTACCCTACCGTGCAGTGCATGACGTGGCAGCTACTGAGAAACACCGCCAGAAAACTCAGTAGGAATCCTTTTTTAAAATAAAATATACGTAAGATTAATTACAATCATGTGTGTTGACTCAGAACAACTCAATCCCAAGCACTTTTATCACTTAAATAATCTGATATTTAATAATATGCCCTGCTACACAATTTGGCTTTAATAATTCTTTTAAACTTATTCGTAGACAATTCTCTAATATCATTGGGAAGTTTCTTATAGAATCTTATACATTGCCCCATAAAAGAGTTACTTATTTTGTGGAGACGGGTAGTATGCAATATGAGATTATTCTTATATCTAGTATTTACATTATGTGTATCGCTCCTTTTACAGAAGGAATCGATATTTTTAGGTTGGCGTAGGAGGTAAATATTTGCCTTTCACGCCGCACGTCTTGGGTTCGATTCCCACCCAGGATAGATATTTGTGTGAATGAACATATTTTTTTTGTCCTTAGCCATAATTATCTATATAAGTATGTATTTACAAAAGAAGTAATAGTATATGTAGTATGTCAGTTATCTGGTTTCCATAGTACAAGCTGTGCTCAGTTTGGGATCAGATTGCGGTGTGTGAATAATGTACAATATTTATGACTAGTCGCAATGGACCACGTATTTATCAATTACAAAAATAAAATTATCAACGAGCATAAAGAGGCTTCCAATTATGGTGACTGATGATGATTATTTCTAGGTCATCTCACTCCCCTCGGCGCTGCGGTGGCAGTATGAGAAGTGTCTTCTATTACCACGTTCAAGCAGCTCCGTGAAGACAGCCACTGGTTGTGGAGCAGTCGTTCTTCCGGATTGGCAGGAGTTGGCAATAGGGAAGGGAAAGGGCACTGTAGCTCTGTACCTGTCCCGACCATTTGAGACATGGCGCAAAAGGGAGGCACCGGAGCAGCATACCCACGTTCCCGGGGCTCCACCTATCAGGCGCCAAGAAAAGTCCACGACAGGTAGGTTTAGTCGGTGCGAGTCCGACATACCCACCCGTAGACACTTTTTGCAGGTCGCATGCGTAGGAATTCCCCCTGCGTTAACAATAAAGAAATCGGTATGTTACGGAACAGTCTTAGGGGACTGCAGATAGAAGTGAAACCTAGTTTTTTCATTTCTCATACTCGGCATTCAGTGTTTATTTGATCCGATTAGCAAGAGTGGAAGATGCTACTTCCCACCTTTGGGCGACCTAAAAACCATAGTAACTGCTTCACTATGGTTGGAATAAATTTTAAAAATAGAACTAAATTGGTTAGGCGGTTGGCAGTAAAAGATCTAACATAATTTAAAAAAAAAACTGCTACGGTTATGTGAGTGTATAAACAGCCAGTGCGATATAAAAAAAGACTCTCCGTATTGAGACAATTCGATCACGCCACGTGTAAAAGTTTTACCCATCCCAAAAAAGTTGACAACGCCGCTAGAGAAATTTTCACTTAAAAAAAATAAGGTCATCGTACTCACTCCTCTGCAGCCAATTGTACCTAATTGTGATCAGTTCACAAATACCCCCAATTCGAAATACTCACGGAAAGGTACCGTAGTAGTTCTGAACTTGTCATGTTTTCAAAACTATTACCTACATTTTACTTAGTCTTGTATTAAGTTAGAAGCATGATAATATTTATGTGAGTTTAACTTAGTTATGTTCTCCGGTGCTTCACTACTTTCATAACTAGATTTGTGGAGCATTGTCTGTATAAATTGGTTTTTGCGAGTAATCTGCATGTTGAGGTTTGTCGTGGAGAATTTGTTATTTTACATTTTAAGGTGGTAAACAAAGGCTAGAAACTTGCCCAGCCAGTTTGGATGTGCCCAGTTGTTCGCTTTATGTTTTCCAAGCTAGACATTCTTAAAAAAATTAAATAAAAGCTTGTTAATAGTCAGAACACGTTTGTAGTTATATAATTAAGTATACACAATTATTTCTAGTTACGAGATAGATATATATTAAGGTACACGGATTGTCTGAAAACATTTATAAAATCTATTTGATAATAGCTATCATATTTAGCTGGCTTGTATTAAGTTATTGTCACAGAGATTATGTTTAAGTTTAATTATCGAAATTTATAGTTTTAGCTATATTTTCCTGAATATTGTCAGAATGGTTCTGTTTAAGGTATTATTATTATGGCGGACCTTTTATAACGACGTTCGCGCTTTAATACTACCACCGGATCCAAAATAAAATAAATAAATAAATAAAGTAAAAAAAATGTGAGCCGTCACGGGACGCCTGGCAGATGTGAAACATCGACATTATTTTGTAAAAGTAATATGCAGAAAAGAACATAAAATATTGTGATAGGAACTAAATATGTCATAATGATAAAATAAAAAGTCGATTGCGCATGGCGACGCGTCGCCACACCGTACACACTACTATCGTATAGCGTGGCGGCATGCGTCGCCACGCCAGAAATCTGTTTTACGTGCGGCTACAGATGTTTCACATCAAAAAAGTTTTTATTCAGGTAGACTTTAAAAAAGCGCTTGTAAATAGTGAGAACATTTTCGTAGTAATATCTAATTATTTATAATTATATCTAGGTACATATAGATATTTAGGTACACGGATTGTGGGAAATAATTTACAATATGATTTATTTTATTATAGTAACGATATTTAGCTAACTTAAATTAAGTTATTGTCAAGGATCATGTGTAACTTTAATTATCTAAATTTTAAAATTTAGCTATACCTATACTACATATTGTCTGAATGGTTCTGTCTATATTAAGGTACGAATAATGCGCCCCAACTGAGAAGACCCAACGAATCAAACTCAGTGGGTTTCTCTACTACTTAACATAGCAAAATATTTATTTACTCATATGCATATAGGGTTGCTAGCCGTCCGGGTTTATCCTAGTTTAAAGGGCGTTTAGGGACCGTCTGGGTGGGGTTTGATTTGTAGTCCGGGGGCTCTACCGGCTAAGTCGTCGAACATCGATTTCTTAAATGGCGTTCAAATAAATAAAGGTTAAAAATTACTTAATCAATCGTTAAATCGATTTCAACGTTGATAATCGATTCCGGTTCATTTATGACGTCACATGTGCCGCATGGAAGCCGATTTAACGATTGATTAAGTCATTTTTAACCTTTATTTATTTGAACGCCATTAAAGAAATCGATGTTCAGCGACTTAGCCGGTAGAGCCCCGGGTTTAAAATTTTAAAGCCTTGGGCCACCGCGTCGCAGAGCTATGCGATGCGTGACGGTGGCGGCATCATCATTTCAGCTGATTGACGTCCAGTGTTGGGTAAAGGTTGGAGTTTGCCTCGTTGGTCTAGCGGTAGCGTGTTCACCCGCAGAGGACGAGGTCCTGGGTTCAAATCCCGGGTCGGGCCAAAAAGTGGATTTTGAGACTTTTCTGTAAAAAGAAAAATTTCTCAGCATCAGCCCGAAGTCTGGTAGTTGGCGGTATTATACCCCCGTGCCGGAGAGCACGTAAAGCCGTCGGTCCTGTGCCTGACCTCTTTCCGGTCGTGTCGCCTAAGCGTCCCATCGGATCATGAGAGTGATGGAATAGAAAGTGCTCCTGTGGTTGCGCACACACTTGAGCACTATAATATGTCCCGCGCAGATGGCTAATCTCTGTTGAGACTGGCCGCCGTGGCCGAAATTCGGCTAGGAGGACATTATTAAAGGTTGGAGTTCTGTCCATCATTAGGAGGAATATGCCATAATCGCCACGCTTGGCAGACGGGTTGTCGATCGCAGTATGATGGTCATAGTACACCCAGAGACACTTCTGCTCGTTGTCTGAAGACATTCCCTCGGGGCGACTGCTATGGGATGAGATGGGGTGGAAATATTCTATGCCATCAGCCACACAGCCCTGCTCAAAACCTTATTGATATATATATATATATATATATCTCGGGACAATGTCTCACACACAGATCATCCTAGCCCCAAACTAAGCAAAGCCTGTACTATGGGTACCAGGCGACGATATACATACTTATATAGATAGAAAACTTCAATGACTCAGAAACAAATATTCGTGCTCATCACACAAATATTTGCACTTACCGGGATTCGAACCCAGGAGCACCACCAACTAGGCTACGGTGAAGTTGTTAAAACAAAAGAGTCTTTTACTTAAAACAGCTGCTTTGATATTATGGCCTCATTATGTATGTACATATGTGTATGAGAGTAGTGAGATTTGGTGCGATATGCCATAAGACGAGTTGGCAATAACATAAAATAAATAAAAAAGGTTTTTATTCACGTAGACTTTAAAAAAGCGCGTGTAAATAGTCAGAACATGTTTGTAGTAATACCTATAGTTGTATACATTATTATTTCTAGTTACATAGATATTTAGGTACACGGATTGTATGAAAACATTTATAAAATTTATTTTATAATAGCAATTATATTTAGCTAGCTTGTATTAAGTTATTGTCAAAGAGATTATGTTTAAGTTTAATTATAAAAAATGTGTCACAATTTTCAATCGCAATATGATCATAGAATAAAAAGTATTATAGAATAAAAAGTTAGAAAGCTGGGAGTTATTCCTTAGATCGACTTCTACGTCCCCCTACGGTATGAGATCGGTTGGCTATTTTCTTTATTGTCGGCCACACAGCAAGTGGTTCAAGATATTGATAAAAAAGGTAAACCAGGCTCTTTAATCACATTTATTATTACTGTATGCTTCACGTAATGTGCACCTGTACACGATGTCCCGAAATGCCGTTGCCGTAATGCCGTAATTATTCAAAATAGATTGCTTTTGGCGAGGTGTAGGCTTTGTTAGCACAATAGACCACGGAACATGGGAGTCAAAATTAGGCAATCTAAAAGTTACCAAAATAATCTGGCTATCGATCTAAACACATTATAGTAAAATCTTATTCTCTATTTTATAATTAATAATAATGTCCTTCTGGTTAAAGTCGCCCACGGTGGCCAATCTCAATATAAACTAGCCTTTTGTACAGACGCCAGCACATTCAGCTACCCCAATCTGTCAAAGGACTTCAACCATTTTGGGCTAACCGGTGAACAGCTGTATTGGGAAAAAAGAAATTCATAAATAATTTAGTAATAATATTTAGTAAACATTGGTTTCTTTTGGGAGTGTCAAACTAAATGATATTAAAAACGAATAAAAAAGATTTTTAATTGACTATTGGTCGTGTATGGTGACAGTTGCTTTGCTGTGCAACATGCGGGATGCATTGAGTAAGGGTTGCCAAAATAAAAACTCAAAAAAATAGCATCGATATTCGATGTTTCAATTCGATAGCTTCAAAACATTAAAATGTTTGATGGAAGACCGAGCTTTATCTAGCCGTTGTGGAATATTCATCATTAGCATCATCATCATCTTAACCTCACACAAATAATTAAATATATTTTATGTAGAACAAAATTTTTTTTTGAAGTGTTAAAAATCATCAGCTTGCCTACGCAACGTAGAACAAACGAAGAAAGTTTTTATCGAGAAAAAATGTAATAAACGTAACAATTGTAATAATCGTCGTATTTGGTTTTTCGTCTTCGTTCATTTGAGTTTTGTCCGTCATGGTAGCGAGTATTATTAACGCGTGCTTTTCTTGAAGATTCTAATTAGAATGCAACATGGGCCATAACCAAAATAATTACGCAAAGCAAAACAGCTCAGCATAATATACAAAAATAAAACGCAAAGCAAAACAGCTCAGCATAATATAATATACGATTTGAAATCGATTCCATAGGAATTGATTTCATAGGAATCGATTTCAAATCGACTGATTCCTAGTGCAGAGAACTAACTGGCAACCCCGATCCAGAATCGATTGGTGATCGATTGTCAATGTCAGTGTCATTCGCTCTGTGTTCGTGCTCTTGTTCGTTTGTGAATATTATTTCGACTTTGGATATTTTTGACAACTTACGCTTTTCAAAATGGATTCTGATGATATTTCACCTAACGATCCCGGCTCACTCTTAGACTCAGAACCCGCTTTAAACGTTTACCCTGGCATTTCTTCGGATAATGAACGCGTTTTACATGACGACCCGCGCATGAATATGGACTTCCCGATTTTGCCTAGTGAATCTATGCATTGTACCTATAAATGTTCCACCAAAGGGTATCAGATAGACCAGATGCAGGACAAATTGTAAATCTGGTAAATGAAAAATTGCACACAAATAATATATTAGCTGATTATATAATTGAAAATAATTTAAATCGAAGACGGACACAATTCTCCAACTTAAACGCTACTATTGAAATTGTTGAATTTCCTAGATTAACATTTAATGAACTTGTGTTATTAGCATGTGGAACATATCAGATTAAACAGGCAAAGTCTTATTATGGGGAGCATATAAGAAATGATGGTTTCTATACTATTGAAGTGTGCATTGATAGAGCCAGTGAGCTTTTACAAGGATTTCCTTCGGTCGAGAATTGCACATTATTGCGAGGGAAAATACAAAGCCGACATATAGGCCATATTCGTGGAGACCTATAAATGGCTAACTGTTGTGTATACCTAATCTATTAAGTTATTGTAAGCTGTTGGTCTTCCTAATAATGTTAAATAAATTAAATAAATAAATAAAATATATTTTGTATATATATTATATGAAGATAATAATCAAGGCATACAAGCTACATTATTGCTGCAATTGCATAGTCGGCCGAAGAACTGTAGGTTGCTGCGCTCACATCATGTCTGTGATATGGTATTTAAGCTGGGCCAGGTATTAAAAAAAAAATAACTCCACTGGCCCAGTTTTTAGACCATGTTTTATTAACTTACAAAAATGAATATTTTTACAAATAAATTGATTTATTTTAAAGTTTTATTTTTTATTATCATATTAAACAATTTGATACAAAACTTCCTACATATATGTTTTCTATGTACTGTAAGCCACTCAATAAAATCAAAAATAGTGCAATATTTTTATGTTCATGTTCAAGCCCAAACGCCATACAAAGTGGTTGATGTCCTTTCTTTTATAGATTTTCAACTTTATCACATAAGCATAAGGTGCACTTTCAATTGGGGAAATTTAACAGATTGGGGTAGCTTGATGTGCTGGCGTCTGTACCTGATTTTTGCTTTTGTGCTCCTGTACTTGTGCACTCTAATATGTCAGACTATTCTCCATTGAGATTGGCCGGTTTGGCCGAAATTCAATCATTTATTGACGTCTGTTTCAGTGTCTATTGTTTAAATTATCTTTCTTGAAGTTTTATTTGTTACTTTTTATATTTTGTGGATACTAATTAAGTAAATATTTACTGTTTATCCAAACGAGCTGATCAGAATCCTTACTACATCAGAACAAATAAAAAGAAATGGAAAAGTCAACAGTAATTTCAAATTTAATCAGTTTAATAAACGTGAAATTAACAACTTTAAAACATTGTTAAAAAACAGTGGAAGAAATTATAGGATCTGCCATGAAACTAAACCATTTTTTTAGAATGGGAAGTAAATCTTATTTTTGTATCTTTTGTAAATTATGTTGTGATAAGTTGTTCAATATTTTGCACAAACTTGTGCACTATCTATACATATAATAAAACGGTAAAAAAACTGTGTCTGTATATTGAATATATTAGAATAAATAATTATTGTGGGGATTAGGAAACAGTAATAGAGCACCATTCCAAAAAAAATCTGTCTTTTTGTCTATTTGTTTGTACACGCCAATCTTCGGACCTACTGGACGGAGTTGAATAATTATTTTTTTGTTGTGGCCCCCGTGGCCGAAATCGACCAGGAAAGATGTATAATTTATTATTTAAAATTTGCCTAAGTCTAAAGGTATTTATGCACACACTCTTGTGCACTGTTATATGTCCCGCGCAGATTACTAGTCTCCATTGAGACTGACCGCCGTGGCCGAAATCGACCAGGAAATTTTTCGACCATTTTATGGTTGAAAGGTCATTGGGCATATCTGACCCGCTTTGCGAAGAGTGGCGGACATTAACCAAAATAGTTTTAAACTAAGGGGAATAATATGACCTTTCATTGCATATAATTATTTTATTAAAAAGCGAAGGAGAAAAATGTACAGAATCGTTTAAGAAAAATAAATAAAGCAGTGCCAGAGGATTTTATTTCATCTTATAAAGGCAAAAAAATATTTTCGATACCAAACAGCATTTTGCACGGATGAACCAATGTTCAGAGGCATATATACGCTGTCTCTTTCGCACATTAGACAAGTAGAACAAGTTTCGTTGCGCTCGCGCACTTTCTCACCCCCGCGCAGTCTTTCGGTAGCTACCGTTGTGTTAGTTGGCAAAATACTTGATATACATTAGTTAGTTATCAACAAATAACTTGAATAGACAAGTAGCATTCGTGCCTCTCGATAAAAACAGTCCAGAATTTGAGGATTTTCCACAGCTGAGCTTTGAAGATTTAATTTTATTAACGTTGGGCTCATACCATTTGCGAATTGCAAGGTCTTATTGTCATGAGCACATACGACCAAACGGGGATTAAATCATAAATTGTATCGACACCAACATTTCATTAATAATAAGATATTGATCAGAGGGCGAATCCAGTCACTTCCTTTTCGAGTGAAACAGTACATATATTTTGCTACACCCAAAACAAGACGGAAGACAAAGAATAGAAGAATACTACTGCTCATCCTACGTCACGGCCGCCGCACTGTCCGGAGCTACGCCCATATCGCTAGCATAGTTTATTATCTGTCTAGGGTCAGACTCAGACATCAGGAAACTACAGACGCACCCGCTTTAATTGATCTGATGCGTGATTTGGTTCAAATTGAAAAAAAAATACATAAATGAATTATCGTTTTATTCATCTTCCCTATATCAGTTTATAACACGAGATTCCCGTGGCTCACATTAATGTGACTAATGCCATAGTAAATCAGAGCCATATATCAATACACTCTGCTATATTTTATTTGTGTCCGCCATGGGTATGGTTTCCATACTAAGGTGCCCAATGATCTTTATAACTAACCTGTTCCACCTGCCAGTCAAGTGTTGTGACATCATTCTGTTAACCAATAACAACGATAACTTGCACTTCCACACTTCACTCTAACAACATGGATAGAATTCAATACACACTGCTGGAGATGAAGGATATTTTCCAAAAGAGGATGACTGAAGTTGAAGCTAAGATCCAGAAGACATCCACCGGCTCCACTTCCACTGAATTGACGGATGAAGTAGCATCTCTCAGGTCGTTCATGTTACTGCAGCTGGATATTTTACAGAAGCAGATAGATGTGCTAGCCCACACTGTGGACCATATCGAAATTCGTAGTCGTAGACGAATCCTCCTGCTCCATGGTGTGGCTGAGGAACCGAAGGAAAAAACGGCAGAGGTCGTCACGAAGATCGTCTGTGATAAGCTCCAGCTAAGCCAGTTCAAAGCTACGGATATCCAGCGCTGTCAACGGATGGGAAGGCCTAGACTAATCCTATTAAAACTCATCAGGCAGTGTGACTGCGATGCCATCTGGTACTCCAAAACCAAGTTGAAAGGCAGCGGTATCACTTTATCGGAGTTCCTCATCAAGTCACGGCATGATGTTTTCCTAGCCGCAAGGGAGAGAGATGGGATTAATCGATGCTTCACTAAAGATGGTACTGTCTACATCCAGGGAGCAGATCTAACTCGCCATCGAGTAACAACTGTTGACGAGGTCAATAGCATCCCGGTATCTAATCAAGATGCTGCCCCGCAGCCGCAGACCGCGACTCAAAATCCGGCAACCACACGATCCAAACGCACTACCACATCGAAAAAGTAATTCTCGCCATTGTTCATACATTAAGTCCTCCTTTATTTATTTTGAATAATACACTTCTGGGTAATGAATTAAGGCACAGTCAGTTTCATCCACAATTAATTAAAATTTACTGTAATCCACTCGTTGACTACTTATCAGTACACAGTATCGAAATTCACTCTTCATTCACTTGAACAAAACATTGAAGTTTACTTGAATGTTTTGTTTATTTACCCACTTCATATGATATTTTTAAAAAGTGAAATGCGTCAGTAAAATGTGTCACAGTACTCAAAGAGAATATAACCAACTACGTTTAATTATATTTGCGGTCGAGATCCATTTCTCATTTTGAATACTTTAAAAAAAACGTTTAAAATTTATTTGTAAGTATTTTTATAATTTTTGTGCTTTTCGTTTGTGATACTTAATATTATTAGATTTTTTTTGTATTTATTACCCAGATAGATTCATACAAGGTTAACATAGTTATTTAACATATTTTTTCTCTTCTACCACACTACCGGCAGATGGACTGTTTAGTATTGTTTGTTTTTTTTATATATAATAATATAATTATTTTATTTTATAACGTTCCACTTTTTATATTAATTTTATAAGATTAATAACTGTTATTTATTGTATTTTATATATAGGTATATGTCTTATTGTTTAGACACTAGTAGTGATATTGATTATTTTTCGGTAGATAGTGGCAATGACAGTTTCGTAAGTATTCCCTCACTTAGTGAAACACTTCAGTCTCAATTTTCTGATGCTTTCAAGGATTTTAATGTTGTTCACATCAACGCCCAAAGTATTCCGGCACATTTCCCCGATATACTGGCTAACTTGGACTGTAAGAATTTGCATGCAATACTTGTCTCAGAGTCGTGGCTAAAACCATGTCTCCCTTCCATTTCATACTCTCTTCCGGGATTCAATCTTATTAGGAATGATCGCACGGTGGGCGGTGGCGGAGGTGTTGCCATTTATCTCCGATCGCATATAACGTACTCAATAGTTAGCATGTCATCACAGCCACCACCACAGCACGCCGGTGAACATCTTTTTTTGGAGATTGAACTTTGTCACACTAATCTCCTTCTAGGAGTATACTACTCTCCTTCTCTAAGAATAAACTTCTTCTCTTCTTTCGAAAACATCTTAGAAAGTCTTGCTCCTTCTTACAGCCATGTTATCATTATGGGTGACTTCAACACCTGCCTCCTAAAAAAGACCATCGTACTTCAAACTTCTTATCTGTTATAGAATCAAAAAATTTCACTGTTCTACCTTCGAATGCTACGCATCATTTCCCTAACTCTGTTCCTTCACTTCTTGACCTAATTATTGTATCTTCTGTTGAACATGTTATCAAGCATGGTCAAATTTCTGCTGACGTCTTCTCTTATCATTATTTGATCTATCTAACTTACAAAATTCGACCCCCTAAAGCAAGTCGGAAAATTCTTTTGCAGCGCAATTTTGGTGATATGAATCTGGATGATCTTCGAGAAGAGGCTCGTAACTTAGATTGGGAGCCCCTCTTTGCACTTGATTCAATTGACGACAAGGTCAATTGTTTTACCCAAAGCCTTATAAAACTTTATGACAAGTACGCTCCCACTCGTCCTGTTAAATTAAGACATCTCCCAGCGCCGTGGCTGACAAAAAACCTTAAAACTATACTGAACAAGAAAGTAGCTGCTAAGTCAAAATTTAACGCCCGCCCCAATCCGGCAAACTGGGAAAAATTCGCAGAAATCCGAAATCACTGCAACAAGATGTGTAGGCAAGCCCAACGCCAACATATCCATAGTTCCGTAGAAAACGGAGAGCCAGCTAAAGTCTGGAAATTTCTGAGATCATTAGGTGTTGGTAAGTCACGTCAAAACACAATCCCAAAAGATTTGAACTTAGATTTACTAAATCAACATTTCTCTACTTCGTCCAATATGCAAAGGGCAACTAAAACGAATACTTTAAATTATCTTTCCGCACTTCCAACACCAGATCACACCCAATTTGTCTTTAATCATTTTACTAATTGTGATGTTAAGAGAAGCATAATGTCCATCTCGTCCAATGCAATTGGCAGTGATTGTTTTAGTCGTAAAATGATCCTACCCATCCTAGACGAGATCCTTCCCACTATCACCCATATTTTGAACCATTCCGTAATCAGTGGCTCCTTCCCGACACAGTGGAAAGAAGCCAAAATTACTCCATTACCTAAAAAATCTAATCCTTTATCCTTCACCGAATATCGTCCTATATCCATATTACCGTTCCTATCCAAAGTTCTTGAACGTCTTATTTATAATCAACTAAATCTCTTCCTTAGCAAGAACTCTCTCCTCAATCCCTTTCAGTCCGGTTTCCGCCAGGGTCATAGTACGACTACGGCACTGATTCACATCACAGATAACCTGAGATCTGCTATGGATAGTGGCGAACTAACAGTGCTCTGTCTACTAGACTTTAGCAACGCTTTTAACACCGTAGATTTCGACATATTGCTCGGTATACTATGCTCTCTGAACATATCTCCAACGGTAATTGATTGGTTCACAGTTACCTGTATGGCAGACGCCAACGAATTTGTATCGATGATGCAACCTCTTCCTGGAGCTATACATCAGCTGGCGTGCCGCAGGGTGGCGTTTTATCTCCTTTATTATTTGCCATATTCATTAATGCTATATCCAAAAATCTGAATTCGTCCTACCACCTTTATGCAGATGATCTTCAAATTTACAGCCGAGCTTCTCCTGATAATCTTCCGAAAGCTATAGAATCTATAAATTCAGATCTTTTACACATATGCACATGGAGTAAATCTTATGGGCTAACAGTAAACCCGTCTAAATCTCAGGCCATTATCGTTGGCAGTAACAGAATGAGAGCCAAAGTTGATTGGTCACTAGTCCCTAATATAATGTTTGACAATGCAATTATACCTTTAAGTGATAAAGTGAAACATTTGGGGATATACATTGACAAGGATCTCTCTTGGGTATCTCAATTACAGGAGGTTAGCCGCAAAGTCTTTGCATCTGCGGGATCTCTGAGAAGGCTTCGAATTTTTTTACCAGTAACCACTAAGATTGCGCTTGCTCAATCCATTCTTCTTCCTATTCTCGACTATGCTGATGCCAGTTATCTCGATTTGACCCAAGAGCAATTTGACAAGCTTGAGCGACTTCAAAGTTTTTGTATAAGGTTCATATTTGGGCCCCGCAAGTATGACCACGTATCTGAATTTCGTTCAAAACTCAAGTGGCTCCCTATACTAACAGACAAAAATTCTAAAAACTATATTTTTGGTTTCGATTCCGATTGTAGATCACATCACAAGTAAAAAAAATATTCAATGTACAGTTTTGACTTCCCTACGATTTTTTTATATGTATAGATTTTTGCTGAACACATACCGGGGTTCAACTAACTGAAGAATTATACTGCTCTGCCCATTTTAAGAGGCGGATAAAGCCTTGTCTAAGAAGTAATTTATGACGTCACAAGAAGAGAGTTCTCACGTAATTATAGGGGACTGAAGCAGGACGGCAGAATATAATTGTAGTATTGTCACGGTCGGGTTTCGAACCCTAGTCCCAGTAAAGGTTCTTGGTGGCTTTTGTAACATCGCTAGAATGTTCTAGTTAATACTAGAACAAAAGAAAAAGGATAGATGATGATAAGGATATACCAAAAAAAAATATCTTATTGCAAAAAAAAATATTAGATGATTCTAGAATAAAATGAAAAAGATGGTGCGCATTTCCTGAATGAAAAGACAGAGATGAAATAATTGTAGTGGAAATTAACAGAAATAGTTTATGTCATTAACATGTATGGGTGTAATTATCTATATAAGTATGTATTAACAAAAGAAAAGTAATATATGTAGTATATCAGTTATCTGGTTTCCATGGTACCTACAAGCTGTGCTTAGTTTGGATCAGATGACCGTCTTTTAATAATGTCCTAAAATATAATATCTTAATAATAGTATTATTAAGATATTATATTCGCTTCGGACATGACTGAAACCCGAGAAATAATACTCTCCTTAAGAGATTCAAACATTGTGTCGAAAAACCATATAATGTCCTCCTAGCCGAATTTTGGCGACGGCGGCCAGTCTCAATAGAGATTAGCCATCTGCGCGGGACATATTATAGTGCTCAAGTGTGTGCGCAAACACAGGAGCACTTTCTATTCCATCACTCTTATGATCCGATGGGTCGCCTAGCGACACGACCGGAAAGAGGTCAGGTACAGGACCGATGCCTTTACGTGCTCTCAGAGGCACGGGGGTATAATATCGCCAACTCCCAGACTTCGGGCTGATGCTGAGATTTTTTTCTTTTTACAGTAAAATCCCAAAATCACCTTTGGTCTGACCCGGGATTTCAAGCCAGGACCTCGTTCTCTGCGGGTGAACACGCTACCGCTAGACCAACGAGGCAAAAACGAGGAAAAACCATAAATAAAATATGAGACAAAAACGTCAATTGCGCAAAAATCTTTATAATATTTAAAGTCCGGAATCGCGATAAAATCCCAACTTGGGAGCAATGCATCACTCGGCGACGGAAAGTGGATAGTCCACTGGCGATCTTTATTGATACATCCAGTAATCATACCTTGTCTCGGCGGCAATCTGGGGGAATCTCCACCGAGGGCCCAACTTTACGGAGTTTTATTGAGTAAATCTGTGTTATGCACGAAACGATTTTTGAAAGAGGTTTTACATTGATATGGAAATTTTAACTTAAAAGAGAGAGAGTCGATCACCGTAGCCTAGTTGGTAGTGCTCCTGCCTACGAAGCTGGTGGTCCTGGGTTCGAATCCCGGTAAGTGCAAATATTTTTGTGATGAGCACGAATATTTGTTTCTGAGTCATGGATGTTTTCTATGTATGTGTATGTGTTATATCGTCGCCTGGTACCCATAGTACAAGCTTTGCTTACTTTGGGGCTAGGATGATCTGTGTGACATTGTCCCTAGATATTATTATTGTTACATATTTTTTGCTTTTGAATTTCGCTACACTTTAGAGTCGAAACTTTAGACACTTAGTTTTTGGAACCGGCGAAGAAATGAAAGGGTAAATTAAATGAAATCAATAAACAATTTTTAAAATCAAATATCACGACCATTTGGGAATGGCGCCAAAGGGGACACCTGGGGCTCTACCGGCTAAGTCGCTGAACATCGTTTACGTGAACGCGTTCAAATAAATAAAGGTTAAAAATTACTTAATCAATCGTTAAATAATATAATATAATATCTAGGGACAGTGTTACACACAGATCATCCTAGCCCCAAACTAAGCGAAGCTCGTACTATGGGTATCAGGCGACGATATACATACATAATATAGGTAGATAAATACTTAAATACATAGAAAACATCCATGACTCAAAAAAAATATTTGTGCTCATCACACAAATATTTGCACCTACCGGGATTCGAACCTAGGACCACCAGCTTCGTAGGCAGGAGCACTACCAACAAAGCTACGGGGACCGTCATATAATCGGCTTCCATGACGACATGTGATGTCATAAATGGCCCGGAATCGATTGTCAACGTTGAAGTCGATTTAACGATTGATTTAGTCATATTTAACCTATATTTATTTGAACGCCATACACGAAAACGATGTTCGGTGACTTAACCGGTAGTGCCCCAGAGCAGCATACCCGCGTTTCCGGAGCTCATACCGTCAAGCACCAAGAGAAGTCGAAGGCAAGTTAGGTTTAGTCGGTGCGAGTCCGACATATCCACCTGCAGACACTCTTTGCGGGTGGCATGCTTAAGCAATGCCCATGCCTTACAAAAAGTTAAAAGAGGTATATGTGAAGAAAGGTCGGTCCATCCGTTCGTACGTCCGCCTGTAACAATGGTATATCTCAGCATTGCCGTATGCTAACAAATTTAAATACTGTTTTATATATTGCCAACGCAATTTCAAAGCATTTTTGCTAACTTTACAAAAAAGACATGGTGGCACAATTAAATCAATGCAGTGTTGGCAATTATTGACGGGCCGGTTGGCGTGTTTGGTAAATTTGCCTTTCACGCCGAAGGTCGTGAGTTCAATTCCTACCAGGGCCTCTGCCGGCTGAGTCACCAAACATCGTTTTACAATCTCTCATTTTTAACCTATATTTATTTGAACGCCATTCACGAAAACGATGTTCGGCGATTTAGCTGGTAGAGCCCCAGGAGAGATATTCGTGTGCATGAACTTGTCTGTGTGTCCTAAGTCTGGGTGTAATTATCTATATAAATACGTATGTATTTACAAAAGGAGAAGACCACGTCGAACATTCTCTGACCAAATTGGAGATGTTCTCAAGAAAGGGCAGGTCAGAAGTACCCTAAACCGGCGAGCATGTATGAAGAATATAATGACAGTAATCGAGGCAAAAGAAGTATGCAAAGATCGTGACAAATGGAAATCCGTTGTCTCTGCCTACCCCTCTGGGAAACAGGCGTGAGTCTATGTATGTATGTATGTATTTACAAAAGAGAAGTAGAATATCTAATAAATCAGTGAGCTGATATCATTTATTTATATAGTATAAATATCAATTTAATTAAATTATTTATCCTAAAACCTAATTATTTCTAAGAAAACTAAATATAAAATAAAATAAGAAATTTTGACTATAATGCTAATATAAACTAAAATAAAATAAACCTTATTTACTAAAGGCTATCCAATAGGCGCTCCGCATCGGCAGAAGACTGACAGGATTGCCACGTTGTAATATATCAGTTATCTGGGTTCCATAGTACAAGCCAGGATATTATTAATTCATTCATTTATATAATTCACGTCGTCAACTATCCATATATCGTTTATTCTGTAAGATACTTTTACTGCGGCATTTTTAACAGAAAAGCTATTGAGGTAAAAAGCTCATTTAATATACACCAGCCTTGACTAAGCGCGGAAGCGCAGCTCTCCTTTTACGCTATTTGTACGCTTTTTACGCTGTTAATCAAATTGGAATATCTTTTGAATGTTGACTTTTCTTGAGGTACCAAGGTATATTTTATTTCTTTTTATTAACATCAAGTAGTACATTTGAATTTTTTTCACAAACAGATTTCATTTGATACCAAGCAAAGCATGGCGAGTTTATCTGCATTCGTCATCTTAAAGAGAAAAAGAAAACCTTTTAGTGCAGCGTCAATTGATACTAAAATGAATGAAATGTGTTAGTAGTTAATGTAATAAACCATCTTTGAAGCCATAGCTTCAAAGATGGTTTATTACATTATACAAACATTGTATTCTGATTAATTGTTAATACATACACATATGTACATACATAATGAGGCCATAATATCAAAGCAGCTGTTTTAAATAAAAGACTCTTTTGTTTTAACAACTTCACCGTAGCCTAGTTGGTGGTGCTCCTGGGTTCGAATCCCGGTAAGTGCAAATATTTGTGTGATGAGCACGAATATTTGTTTCTGAGTCATTGAAGTTTTCTATCTATATAAGTATGTATATCGTCGCCTGGTATCCATAGTACAGGCTTTGCTTAGTTTGGGGCTAGGATGATCTGTGTGTGAGACATTGTCCCGAGATATATATATATAAATATATGTCGCAGATTCTGACGGATTTAACTCCGAAACATCGTCGGTGTCCGCCATCATGCACGTGGTGAAAAGAATCAGTGCGCACACCCGGCGCGGTCGAGTTCTGTATGCCAACTGTGTCGTGTCGCTAACACACTAATGTCACTTAGACAACTGACAGACGGCAAACGTCACATGCGACAGTTCATAGACAACCTCGACTCGAACTACTGACTCAGTGAGTAGTGTTTTCCAAACGCTAATAGATGGCGTTACTAGTACGTAAACAGTCCTTTAACTTAATTTCTCCGACACGGCCATTCTGACAACCAACGCGCTCTCGCGTTGTTACTCGCTGACATAATCAACATGAATTACAGTTCTTCAGTTTGGCAAGGACACAAAGCGTTACAAACAGCTTTTAATGTTACACAAAGCAAAGCGTAAAGGCTTTCAGCATTTACCACCTAGCGTTAAAGCTTTCATCATTAGTTAGAGGGCGTACCTCTCACACAATGCAAAGCGTTGAAACTTTCAGCATAAAATGCAACGCATAGCAAAGCGTTGAAGCTTTCAGCATAAACTGCAACACACAGCAAACCGTTGAAGCTTTCAGCATAAACTGCAATACACAGCAAAGCGTTGAAGCTTTCAGCATAAACTGCATCACACAGCAAAGTGTTGAAGCTTTCAACATAAACTGCAATACACAGCAAAGCGTTGAAGCTTTCAGCATAAACTGCATCCCACAGCAAAGCGTTGCAGCTTTCAGCATAAACGGCAACACACAGCAAAGCGTTGAAGCTTTCAGCATAAACTGCAATACACAGCAAAGCGTTGAAGCTTTCAGCATAAACTGCAATACACAGCAAAGCGTTGAAGCTTTCAGCATAAACTGCAACCCACAGCAAAGCGTTACAGCTTTCAGCAAAAGTTCAATTACTCGGCAAAGCGTTACAGCTTTCAGCATTGCACACAGGCAGCACTTAAAACACGCTGCAAAACGTTGCAGCTTTCAGCATCAACCTTGGGTCACGACAGATGAGTCCAACCTTACTGCAAAGCGTGATGGCTTTCAGCGGGACATCAGGACAAAGCGATAAGGCTTTCAATCCACCCTTCAATAAGCGTAGTAGCTTTCAGTTTAAATAAAATATTTTATCAAACACCAATGAACATAAGTCTTTTATCACGGGTTTACGTTCAACAAAACAATGTAATTATCGTTTCAACTCAAACAATGATCATAATTCAATACAGTAATTCAATCCAAATTATTAATTACACCAAATTAGAATACCAAATTAATCAATACAATTTGTTCCATAATTAAATAAAACTATTCAATTATGGGTTCTACAGGATCAAGACATTCTGACAATTCAGGTAAACTAGCTGGATATTTACGTAGTCGTTCATGACACACATATTGGGCCCGTCCCCCAGATACTGCTTCCAACCTATAACGCTCATTGGAACACACTTTAGCTACCCTGTAAGGGGCCTTTCTCTATACTCTTACTTACAGTACAATTCAAAACGAGTTTTACTTCGTCTAAGACAGATTTCTAGGATTTATTTTCATAATTTTCGGCCACTGTAAAACTATTTGTTAAGGTGGACATCATTCGCTCCACCTGACCATTAGCTCGGCTAACACCACTATCTCGTGGAACTCAATGACCGAACCTCAGCATAAATCCTGAAAGTCTTGACCAGTAAAAGATGTACCTTGATCAGAGATAATTCGTTTCGGGGTTCTAAATATGTGGACAATGTTACGTAGTGCCTCGCAAGCAGATCGTGATGTTAAATCTTTGACACACATTAATTAACAAAATTTCGTAAAAGCATCTACGATGACTATCACATACTCCTTAGAAGTCTTGCTACAAGTTCGAATAAAGTGTTCTCCACCCTGGAGCATTATAAGTAAGTGCGCAATGCAGCGTCACGAACTCAAAGCACGAAGCTTGCAATAGTCAATTGTCACAAGCACGAAGCGCGGAGCTTTCAATACTCAATCGTCACAAGCATAAAGCGCGGAGCTTTCAATGCTCAACCACCACAAGCACAAAGCGCGGAGCTTCCAATGCTCAACCACCACAAGCACAAAGCGCGGAGCTGCTTTCAATGCTTAACTTTCAATGCTCAACTGCTAGAGGTGATTCGTAGAGGTTAACCTTACCATATTTTTGGACAAGGGCATTAATTTTGGATGGGAACTTTAATTACAACCCATCAACAATTGAAGCGGACTTCTAACTGTACTTCTAACTATGATACAATTTAGCGCGATTTGGATTTGATCTGAAGCTGCCTTCCAGAACCTACGCTCGAGGTTCTCGGTTATAGTGAAGCAATTAATTAGAATAGTTCGGGAAGCTACGCAATATCCTCCTATCACAAATAACGCAGTGTTTCAAGTCTAAAATCTTTCACGTGGTCGCTCACTACTGGTCTCACAAGAAGGCTCAAGGTCACCCAAAGAGCAACGGAGAGAGCCACGCTCGGACTATCCCTGCGCGATCGAATAAAAAACGTCGCAATCCGCAGGCGAAACAAAGTAGCCGACATAAAAATTGTGTCACAAATCAGTAAGTTAGTATTTTGAGTTCAATATACCTAGTTTGTAAGTACAACATTTGTATGCCATGTACAATATGGCAAATGTGTGAAACTTAAATGATGTAAACAATAACACCTGTATTCACCACATTTACATAAATAAAGATATTATGATTATGATTATAACCAAAGAATTGCCAAACCTAAACGGCAGCGGGCGGGGCACACAGCTCCCAACACCGACGGCCGCGGGATCAGACAGGCTCCCGACCGGGGACCACGCACCGGAAGACGCAGCGTGGGCAGGCCCCCCACAAGGAGGATCGACCACTGCGGAGATTCCCTTGGGAAGCCTCCGTCCAGTGGACGTCCTTCGGCTGATACAATGATGATGAATTATTATTAGAACAGACATGAACCTCTCCACTTGTCAGTAATTGAGAAACTTCTTTACAGTCGATCAAATCAGTATTGATAGCTTGTACAAGTGTCAAGATTCTGTAATAAACAAACTTCAGCATGGACCTCGCGAGTGATAATGATGACTTTGTTACTAATAGTCAAGCTCAATCCCGGTTAGGTAAAAACATCTCTACCTATCATAGCATCATGAGGCAAAATATGTGAAACTACAATTACAAAAGTCACTTCTCACACACGAGCACTTCGTTGACATTGACAGGCAGACTAATACGGGAAAAAAAAATGTAGTGTTCGACCCAATACCTGTCAGGTGCGTGGATATAAAATCTCGAGTACCTGTATGGTTATCAACAAATCATTTACGAATTAGGGAACAATCTGTCTGTTACCAACCACTGTCCACAAGAGCGTGTATGTGACCTAACTTGCCCCTATATCCATAGACTTTGAAATAAACCGTTCAAACTATTTAACCTTCAAAACGCGCATATTGTCACCATAAACATTAAATGTAACAGACTTTGGGCATATTTTCAACATCTAAAAAGTATAAACCACACAAAACAACATGTGTTATGAATTTCACAGATATCAAAAATTCTTCAGTGCATTAGGTCATGAAGTGTGAATTCTCCCCAATGCAGAATCGCCCATGCCGTCGCCTTACTTGCAAAAAGACAGCACGATCAACTTCGCCTCGAAAAGAACAAACCAATTATTTTAACTCCAAGACTCGACCGACAGAAAGGCAGCCTAACTATCAGAGCCCGTACTCTGTTCACTGTTAAATAAAAACTTCTTCCACGTTCACTGATGCACCAAAAACTATTCTTCAACGATAAACACGAACTGGCCGAGAGACTCCGCTTATCGCGAGTAACCACATCGAAACACGAAATCAGTAGGCGTGTTTTAAACAAGTCTGAACATACCTGAGTATCCGAGATACCTGCGATAACAACTTCGATTTTGTTACCTTCGCTCCAAGCAGGCTTCAACCAGTTAATCAAGGCAAGCTTGTAAGTCGAGTACTCCACGTATGTAAGTTCTCGCACGGTCACTGCACCATATCTTGAAAAAGGTCATCAATCTCTCGGTCGCCGCAAACTGTCTTGATACACGCTCCTTTGCTTCGTCTAACGTTTTGCACAACGGGTATTCAAAATTCAAAATTCAAAAGTCGTTTATTCCGTTAAAATATTACATTTGTGTGGAATCGTCAATTTTTTTTACCCTACCGTGCAGTGCATGACGTGGCAGCTACTGAGAAACACTGCCAGAAAACTCAGTAGGAATCCTTTTTTAAAATATATATTTCTTAAATAAATTTACATTGTATTTAAATGTGTTAATTTAGAGCGACTCAATCCCAAGCTGTTTTGTCACTTAAATAATCAGAAGTTTTGTAATAAGCCCTGCTACACAATTTGGCTTTTATAATTCTTTTAAACTTATTCATAGACATTTCTCGGATATCACTGGGAAGTTTGTTATAGAATCTTATACATTGCCCCATAAAAGAGTTACTTACTTTGTGGAGACGGGTGGTATGTAACACAAAGTTATGCTTATATCGAGTATTTATATTATGAGTATCACTCCTTTTACAGAAGGAGTCTTTATATTTATGCATATAAATTAGATTCTCATATATATACTGACATGCTACAGTCAGAATGTTAATCTCTATAAACTTCTCTCTCAAAGATTCTCGCGGACCAAGTTTATATATTGCTCTTACAGCTCTTTTTTGCAATACAAATATGGTGTTAATGTCCGCAGCGCTACCCCAGAGAAGAATTCCATAGGACATTATACTATGAAAATAACTGAAATAAACCATTCTAGCTGTATCCACATCAGTAAGCCGTCTTATAGTTTTAACAGCATATGCAGCAGAACTTAATTTGCCTGATAGTTTTTCTATTTGTGGGCCCCATTGTAGTTTTGAATCAATTGTGATACCCAAAAACACAGTTGACTCAACAGGGGTCAATCCAGCTCCATTAAGCTGTACATTGGTAGCCACCTGTTTCACATTAGGTGTAGAGAATTTTATGACTTTAGTTTTCTTGTCATTTAGCAAAAGATTATTAGCATTAAACCAATGAACAACTTTAGAGATTGCGTAATTTACTTCGTCAAAATTGCGTAATTGTCGATTTATTTTAAACGTCAATGAAGTATCATCCGCAAACAAAACAATCTCATGTTTATCCCTTACATAGTAGGGTAAGTCATTTATATAGATTAAAAATAAGAATGGGCCGAGAATCGATCCCTGTGGAACGCCCATTACCACTGGGGATCCCGCAGATTTTTTACCATTTATATCGACCTTCTGAATTCTATTGCCCAAGTAAGAAGTCAAAAGTTCGAGAGCCTTGTTCCTGATACCGTAGTGGTGTAGTTTCCTGACAAGAGTGTCATGATGAACACAATCAAATGCTTTGGACAAATCGCAAAAGATACCTAATGCATCCTGCGAGTCCTCCCAAGCCGCGAATATACTTTTTAACAGATTGACTCCTGCATCTATAGTTGAACAACCCTTCGTGAATCCAAACTGTTTCCGATGAAGTAAATTATGTATATTAAAGTGACTGAGCAACTGGCTAAGCATTAGCTTTTCAAATATTTTACTTAGAGTGGGCAATACGGAAATAGGTCGGAAATTTGAAGGATCTGAAGTATCACCAGCTTTAAACAATGGAATAATTTTACTATACTTCATCAAGTCAGGAAATACGCCAGATGCGACACAGCAATTGAACACAGCAGCTAGATGTGGGGCGATTATAGTTATAATTGATGAAATAGTCTTAACAGATAAACCCCACAGATCCCTAGTGGTTTTCATATTAATACTTTTGAAAGCATTCAAAATATCTTTACGGTTAACCACCGAGAATTCAAAATCTGTGTCACACTTCTCTACGCTTTGCTGGAGTATTAGCTCAGCAGATACAGAAGAAGACGCAAGAGATTTGGTAACATCGATTGGAACATTATAAAAATATTTTTCAAACTCAGTCGCCACTTCTAAATCGCTTTTAATGTCAACATTATTTATTCTTAAATTAAAATCACGACTACGTATTTTTTTTCCTACCTGTCTCAGTATTAATAATCTTCCAGGTGGTTTTAATAATATTTGTCGAATTTTTTATAATATTTTTTAAGTACATCGATTTAGCAATGGAACAGGCTCTTCGAAAGGTTTTGGCATATTGTTTTACATGTTCTAGAAAAGTCGTATTTTGATTATAGGATCTTTCTTCATACAATTTATATAATTGATTGCGACTTTTATAAATTCCTGGAGTTGCCCAATCACAGAACATCAGACGGTTACTTACAGACAACTGTTTGGGTGTGAATATTGAGCAGAACTCACCATTAATCAAGTTGAATAAAGAGTTGTACAAGTGATCCCGATCACTATGATAGGGCAACAGTGCCAGTTTTCTTGCTATATTATATTTAAATATTCCTAAACGGCTTTCACTATATGGTATGTAACTTATTTGTGTACTTTGAACCTTTGGAGAATTTGAAAAAGTGACCAACTGACCAGAATGATCTGACTGAATCTTATTCATTATTAATTTATTTAAAGGTTTTGCCGAGCTAAATATATTGTCAATGCATGTAGCACTTGTGGCAGTAACTCTAGTTGGTTCTGTAAAGTTGTGATGTAAATTATAGGACATAAACAAATTTAAAAAATTACAACTTGTTGAGTTTTTCTCCAAAATATTTACATTAAAATCTCCACAAATGATAACAGTTTTATGGGTATTAGTTAACTTATTTAAGGCATCCTCCATAATGTCTGAAAAGGTATCAAATGGTGCACAAGGAGGTTTGTAAAGACTCACAACAATAAATCGCTCCAACTCAACACATGAAATCTCTACTACTCGCTCAACAGAGAGGCTCACAACGTCACTTCTTTCTTTAAACTTCAACAAATTATTTATTAATATTAGAGAGCCACCATGAATATACTTTTCTCTGATGAACGAGCTTGCAACCTGGTGATTATTGAAGCTGGAAATGAATTGATGGCGTTGTAGCCAGTGCTCAGTTAAACATAAAATATCAATATTGCTACAATTCAAAAACAACTCCAATTCTAACTCTTTCCCCATCAAACCTTGAATATTTTGATGCACCAGGTTGATACAATTTTTTTGGTTTTTCTTATTGTAGGCATTTATGTTTGATGGGTTCACATTATTTTCCATTACAAGATCTGAACATTCCTTATCATGCTTGACAGTACAGACGACTTCGAAGTCCATTTGCGAGCTCGACATCGAAGATGTGTCAATGTAACGTATCGAGTTTCGTAATCGGTTCACGAGTTTGCGATACAGCCGTAAATTCACAATCAGCGGGGTTGTATTTTCATCGTAATTTTTCAAATTTCAAACACTATTTTCGCTACGTGGTGGAACCGAATCACGAAAATATTCTTGATTTTGAGTAGCAGGCATTGCGGTAGACACGTAGGATGATTTTGGAATCGATCCCACCGCTGCTGTCGCAGATTCTGACGGATTTAACTCCGAAACATCGTCGGTGTCCGCCATCATGCACGTGGTGAAAAGAATCAGTGCGCACACCCGGCGCGGTCGAGTTCTGTATGCCAACTGTGTCGTGTCGCTAACACACTAATGTCACTTAGACAACTGACAGACGGCAAACGTCACATGCGACAGTTCATAGACAACCTCGACTCGAACTACTGACTCAGTGAGTAGTGTTTTCCAAACGCTAATAGATGGCGTTACTAGTACGTAAACAGTCCTTTAACTTAATTTCTCCGACATATATATATATAATAGGTCTTTACCTATGAAATTGCCGTTTTGTATGAAAAAATTTAAACGAATTTTTTTCATGAATTTTTTTATTTGTATTAATCGAAGTAATCACCCATGCAATCAATGCATCTTTGCCATCGCAGTGGCAGTTTATTGATGCCCTTCTTAAAGAAATCAGCTGGACGGGAGGCAACAAATTCTTCAAAGGCATTTTGTACTGCCTCTCGGGTATTGAATTTTTTTCCCGCCAAGAAGTTATCCAAATTCTGGAAAAAGTAGTAGTCTGTAGGCGCAAGGTCTGGTGAGTAGGGCGGATGACGGAGAGCTTCCAACCCCAGTTCTTGCAACTTGGAGACCGTCTGCTGTGCAGTATGAGGTCGCGCGTTGTCGTGCAGGAGCAGCGGAGACGAGCGATTGACCAATGCTGGTTGGAGATGCGCCAGCTTCTCCATCATTGTGCTCAGTTCTTCACAGTACACATCTGCAGTAATGCTCACCCCGTTTGGTAAGAAGCTGTGATGAATCACACCGGCGCTAGACCACCAAACAGTGACCATCACTTTTCTAGGGGTAAGTTTTCGTTTAGGGCATTGTTTAGGTGCTGAACCAGGATCCAACCAACTTGCTGAGCGCTTGCGGTTATCAAACAGAATCCATTTTTCATCGCAGGTAACAATGCGGTTCAAAATTCCTTCATTTGTGTGTCTGTTGAGCAGTGCAAGGCACGTCTCGACGCGTACTTCGCGCTGGCGATCATTGAGTTCGTGGGGCACCCATTTGTCAAGCTTTTTTACCTTGCCAATTTGACGCAAATGGACCAATATTGTTTTGACGCTAACGTCGAAAGCTGCTGCTAATTCAGCCGTAGATTGTGTATCATCAGCTTCCACAACCGCCTTTAATTCGTCATTGTCGACCAAAGTCTTCGGACGACCGCGAGGTTCATTTTTCAGGTCGAAATTTCCAGAACGGAAGCGAGCAAACCAATAACAGGTGGTGCGTTGGTTTGTAGTGTTAGCTCCGTAAACGTCGTTGATGTTGCGTGCCGCTTGTGCCGCGTTGCTGCCACGACGGTACTCATATTCCATAATTACTCGAATTTTTAACGTATCCATGATGACGAAAAAGATTGAAATGCGATGAAAATGTAACACTAATCAATAAAGAAATGACTACTTTTGGAAAAAAGAATCCATGTTTTTAAAATAAAATTAATTTGAAATTAGAATTCTTAGCCAAACAAAAATTATTTTGATTTGAAATGGCCAGTACTGCAGAACGGCAATTTCATAGGTAAAGACCTAATATATAATTAATTATAATATTCTAATTATAATTTTATTAATTATATTATTATTAATTATTAAACCATCTTTGAAGCCATAGCTTCAAAGATGGTTTATTACAACACATTTCATTCATTTTAGTATCACTTGACGCTGCACTAAAAGATATTCCAATTTGATTAACAGCGTAAAAAGCGTACAAATAGCGTAAAAGGAGAGCTGCGCTTCCGCGCTTAGTCAAGGCTGGTATATATTAAATGAGCTTTTTACCTCAATAGCTTTTCTGTTAAAAATGCCGCAGTAAAAGTATCTTACAGAATAAACGATATATGGATAGTTGACGACGTGAATTATATAAATGAATGAATTAATAATATCCTGGCTTGTACTATGGAACCCAGATAACTGATATATTACAACGTGGCAATCCTGTCAGTCTTCTGCCGATGCGGAGCGCCTATTGGATAGCCTTTAGTAAATAAGGTTTATTTTATTTTAGTTTATATTAGCATTATAGTCAAAATTTCTTATTTTATTTTATATTTAGTTTTCTTAGAAATAATTAGGTTTTAGGATAAATAATTTAATTAAATTAATAGTATACTATATAAACAAATGATATCAGCTCACTGATATTTAGATATACGTCTTCTCTTTTGTAAATACATACATACATACATAGACTCACGCCTGTTTCCCAGAGAGGTAGGTAGAGACAACGGATTTCCATTTGTCACGATCTTTGCACATTTCTTTTGCCTCGATTACTGTCATTATATTCTTCATACATGCTCGCCGGTTTAGGGTACTTCTGACCTGCCCTTTCTTGAGAACATCTCCAATTTGGTCAGAGAATGTTCGACGTGGTCTTCCCCTTTTGTAAATACATACGTATTTATATAGATAATTACACCCAGACTTAGGACACACAGACAAGTTCATGCACACGAATATCTCTCCTGGGGCTCTACCGGCTAAATCGCCGAACATCGTTTTCGCGAATGGCGTTCAAATAAATATAGGTTAAAAATTACTTAATCGTTAAATCGGTTTCCACGACCACATGTGACGTCTTAAATGGTCCGGAATCGATTGTCAACGTTGAAGCCGATTTAACGATTGATTAAGTAATTTTTTACCTTTATTTATTGGAACGACATTTAAGAAAAGGATGTTTGGTGACTTAGCCGGTAGAGGCCCTGGTAGGAATCGAACCCACGACCTGCGGCGTGAAAGGCAAATTTACCAAACACGCCAACCGGCCCGTCAATAATTGCCAACACTGCATTGATTTAAATGTGCCACCGTGTCTCTTTTGTAAAGAAACCAAAATTGCTTTGCAATTGTGTTAGCAATATATAAAACTGTATTTAAATTTGTTAGCATACGGCAATGCTGAGATATACCATTGTTACAGGCGGACGTACGAACGGATGGACAGACCGACCTTTCTTTACCATATACATACCTCTTAAGTTTTTGTAAGTCATGGGGATTGCTTATCTATGGCCCTTAACAGGGCACCCGTCTGGCCTGAACGCTTGACGGGTGTCTCCCGCTACAGAGCTATTCTAAATAGCCTGCAGCGTGTGGTGGCCATACGGATCGCACGAGGATACCGTACGGTATCTTTCGAGGCGGCGACACTTCTGGCGCGCCTCCCGCCATTTGATCTTCTGACGGCAATTGACGCGGTAGTTTTCGTAGAAATCCGCATTCGCCAGAGGAATGGGAGGGCGCCAGAGCAGGTACTAGTGCAGTGGCGCGTGCGGCTAGAGTTACGCCTAAACGCGCGCCAGCGTACCGTCAGCGCCATCTTGCCTCACCTCGAGGCCTGGGTGGGAAGAAGGAGTGGTTGCTTCACCTACAGACTGACCCAGATACTCACCGGACACGGGTGTTTCGGCGGGATCAGGAGCGAGCCGATCCCACTCGCAGACGAAGGAGACGTCGGGGCGGCAGCAGCAGCCGGTAGCCCAACTCCCCGTCCTCTACTGCCACCACGTGAAAGCAGCTCCGGGACAGCAGACCAGACAGCGATCTGTTTGTGGCGCAGTCGCTGTGCTGGACTGGCAGGAGTTGGCAATAGGGAAGGGCAATCCAAAGCCCTCTCTGGGTACGTGTCCCGACCATCTAGGGCATGGCGCAAAAGTAAGGTAGGTGGAATGCCTACGTAATGTGCTCACCGCACATTACGTAGGCATTCATCCTACCTTACCAAAAAAAGGCACGGGGATTGCTTACGCATGGCACCCGCAAAGAATGTCTGCGACAGACTAAACTTAACCTGCCGTGGACTTCTCTTGGCACCTGCTAGGAGGAACCCTGGAAACGCGGGTATGCTGCTCTGGTGCCCCCTTTTGCGCCATTCCCAGATGGTCGTTATATTTGATTTTAAAAATTGTTTATTTATTTCGTTTAATTTACCCATTCATTTCTTCGCCGGTTCCAAAAACTAAGTTTCTAAAGTTTCGGCTCTAAAGTGTAGTGAAATTCAATAGCAAAAATTATGTAGTAGTTAAAATTTCCATATACATGTAAAACCTCTTTCAAAAATCGTTTCGTGCATAACACAGATTTACTCAATAAAACTCCGTAGAGTTGGGCCCTCGGTGGAGATTCCCCCAGATTGCCGCCGAGACAAGGTATGATTAATGGATGTATCAATAAAGATCGCCAGTGGACTATCCACTTCCCGTCGCCGAGTGATGCATTGCTCCCAAGTTGGGATTTTATCGCGATTCCGAACTTTAAATATTATAAAGATTTTTGCGCAATTGACGTTTTTGTTTCGTATTTTATTTATGGTTTTTCCTCGTTGGTCTAGCGGTAGCGTGTTCACCCGTAGAGAACGAGGTCCTGGGTTCAAATCCCGGGTCGGGCCAAAAGTGATTTTGGGACTTTTCTGTAAAAAGAAAAAATTCTCAGCATTAGCCCGAAATCTGGGAGTATTATACCCTCGGAGAGCACGTAAAGCCGCCGGTCCTGTACCTCTTTCCGTTCGTGTCGCTAGGCGTCCCATCGGATCATAAGAGAGATGGAATAGAAAGTGCTCCTGTGTTTGCGCACACACTTGAGCACTATAATATGTCCAGCGCAATTGGCTTATCTCCATTAAGAATGGCCGCCGTGGCCGAAATTCGGCCGGGAAAGCATCATGGTTTTTCGACACAATGTTTGAATCTCTTAAGGAGACTATTATTTCTCGGGTTTCAGTCGTGTCCGAAGCGAATATAATATCTTAATAATATTTTAGGACATTATTAACAGACGGTCATCTGATCCCAAACTAAGCACAGTTTGTAGGTACTATGGAAACCAGATAACTGATATACTACATATATTACTTTTCTTTTATAAATACATACGCATATAGATAATTACACCCATACATGATATTAACATAATCTATTTCTATTAAATTCCACTACAATTATTTCATCTCTGTCTTTTAATTCAGGAAATGCGCACAATCTTCTTCATTTTATTCTAGAATCATCTAATTTTTTTTTCTATAAGAGATTTTTTTTAGTATATCTTTATCGTCAGCTATCCTTTTTCTTTTGTTCTAGTATTAGCCAGAACATTCTAGCGATGTTACAAAAGCCACCAAGAACCTTTACTGGGACTAGGGTTCGAAACCCGACCGTGACAATACTACAATTATATTCTGCCATCCTGCTTCAGTCCCCTATAATTACGTGAGAACTCTCCTCTTGTGACGCATACAGTCATAAATCACTTCTTAGGCAAGGCTTTATCCGCCTCTTAAAATGGGCAGAGCAGTATAATTCTTCAGTTAGTTGAACCCTGGTATGTGTTCAGCAAAAATCTATACATATAATAAAATCGTAGGGAAGTCAAAACGGTACATTGAATATTTTTTTTAAAGGATACTTGTGATGTGATCTACAATCAGTATCGAAACCAAAAATATAGTTTTTAGAATTTTTGTCTGTTTGTCTGTATGTATCTCCGGGCTAAACTCAAAAATACTGCATGGATTTGCTTCAAATTGTGCATGAATATTACTAAGAGGTCGGGTCAACATATAGGCTACATATTATGACGCTATCACCTACGGGGGAGGAGCTGTGATCATTCATAAAGTTTAACGCGGGTAAAATCGCGGGGCACAGCTAATAACTTATAAATTTAATTTTAAATTAGCTAATGTAATTTGTATAATGATGATTATAACAGCTGTAAGAAACCAACAACTGGACAAAATTCTCCCTTAAGAATTGTCTTGGGCGATAAGCCACGCTTATAGTATCATGGACATAGTACTCAGACAGAACCAGCTGCCTATCCTCTGGTAGATATTCCCCAAGGTCGACCTCTACGCTCCCCACCGGATGAGATGGGGTGGTGATATTCTGATATTATAATAAACAAATAATAATAATATCAGAAAATATAAATAAAAAAATAAAATATATATATATATTTATGAATATATATATTTTAATATCTAGGGACAATGTCACACAGATTATCCTAGCCCCAAACTAAGCAAAGCTTGTACTATGGGTACGAACCGACGATATACATTCTTATATAGATAGATAAATACTTAAATACATAGAAAACATCCATGACTCAGAAACAAATATTCGTGCTCATCACACAAATATTTACACTTACCGGGCTTCGTAGGCAAGAGCACTACCAACTAGGCTACGGTGACCGTCAACTTCCGTCGACTTTAAAGTAGGTATAAATATCTTCCTAGTTAATATTAAGTGCATACCATAATTTTGATTCTTATTAGTGATATGCTTATAATATTGTTTAACCCTTAATATCTAGCAAAATATCGAAAGAATTTTGGGTCAATTCATCAATTTCAAAAGCATGGTATTGCGACTCGTCACAGCAATAAATCTACAAAACGGTGTACATGTCGGAGTAAGACAAAAGGACAGCATCTGTCGGTAGCCCCGATGACAAATTGCAATGTCGCGCTCCGCCTGAACTCTCCCGGACAACTCTTTTGCTTTTGAAGCTTCAGCTCGTACTAAATGACTGGGCTTTTTGATGTTATGTTTTATACAGAATGGCCGAAGAGTTGACGATCAAACGCAAAATTTAGATACTTTATGATGAGGAGTATAAGAATCCCCATGTATCTACTATAGGTATGTAACGTAATTAACGCACACCCTAAAACACCCCAATTAGAATATTATGTTTTTATTTAACATGTATATGCATTGTTATTTACTAAATTAGTTTCTCAGAATAAAGTTTATTTTTCTTTATTTTTTATTGAATGATGGAATTTGTATGAATACAAATAAAACTGCGATTTTAAAAGTCTTATTACTTTGACTTACGGTCCATTTCAATTTGTTTTGACTGTACAGGGTTAATATGACAATAATTTCCGTAGTTTGAATGATTTTGGATTAAAAAATTACCTATATTAAAAATGATATAAATCGATTCAGTAAAAGATTCTGAACAAACTATTTTCAGGATGTGCGTTAATTTAGTTACAAGTTGTATATTCTACGATTTTGTAGTTTTCGAGATAGAATTTTTTTAATGAGTTTTTCGTAAATTTCACCTAACATCTGTTCTTGGTGGTTTTTCTCGTTCTGTTGAACATTTCTGGTTCAGTTTTTTTGTGATAACTAATTAGCATAGTTTAACCTAATACCCTAAAAAGTATGGTTTATCTAATCATTGCAGAACTGACTTAGAATTTATTCGAAAGTTCAAAATTAGGGTTTGGGCTTTTTTCGTAAATTTCACCTAAACTCTGTTTTTCAGTTTTTCTCGTTCTGTTAAACATTTCTGGTTCAGTTTTCTGATAACTAATTAGCATAGTTTAACCTAACACCCTAAAAAGTAGGGCTTATCTAATCATTGCAGAACTGACTTAGAATTTATTCCAAAGTTCAATATTAAGGCTTGAGCTCAGGACTCATAAATTTTCAAAGTATCAAAAAAACGCAAAATCATAGAACATACATGGGGGTGATTCGGATACTCCTCATCATAAAGTATCTTACTTTTGCGTTTGAACGTCAACTCCTCGGCCACCCTGTATCATTATTGATTTTCAGTGTATAGAGAGGCAAATTTTAAATAATAAATTATAATGCTTTCCTGGTCGATCTCGGCCACGGCGGTCAATCTCAATGGAGACTAGCAAGCTTTCCTTTCATTTCATTTCACTTAGGCAAATAGTTCCGAACATTGGCGTGTACAAACAAACAGACAAAAAGACAGTTTTTTTTTGTAATGGTGCTCTATTACTGTTTCCAAACCCGCACAATAATTACTTATTTTAATATATTCAATGTACAGACACAGTTATTTTACTGTTTTATTACCTATATGTATAGATAGTGCACAAGTCTGTGCAAAATATTGAACAACTTTCACAACATCAATTTACAAAATATAGAAAAATAAGCTTTACTTCCAATACTTAAAAATTAATTCGCATAGGCAGATGCTATAATTACTTCCACTACTTTTTACCAATGTTTGAAAGTTAAGTTAATAATAATAATAATAAATCGTTTATTTCTCACCATAGTACAATACAGTTTGGAGAAGGTGCACATACAATTTTATCACAACTATATACTATATACTATGGTGGGTTGATACCTGAACTAGGATGGTTCCTGTGTCTCAGGTTATCAACCCTCGACTCCAGTAAATGGTCTTATGTCTAATTTAAGTCAATGTATGATATGATATTTGAGATCACATTTCTTTTAGTAGGTAATTTACAATAATAACGACGCGCCGATGCGACGCAAACAAGTGACAAAGTCAACCACAGCACCTACATAGTCGTTAATTGTACCTTTACTAAACTGAATTTACTGATGACTTTTCTATTGCTTTTTGTTTGTTCTGATGTAGTAAGGATTTTGAGCAGCTCGTTTGGATAGACAGTAAATATTTACCTAATTAGTATCCACAAAATATAAAAAGTAACAAATAAAACTTCAAAAAAGATAATTTAAACAATAGACACTAAAACAGAAGTCAATAAATGATTGAATTTCGGTCACACCGGCCAATCTCAATGGAGAATAGTCTGACATATTAGAGTGCACAAGTACAGGAGCACAAAAGCAAAAAGCAGGTACAGACGCCAGCACATCAAGCTACCCCATTCTGCTAAATTTATCCAATTGAAAGTGAGCCTTATGCTTATGTGATAAAGTTGAAAATCTTTAAAAGAAATTTGACAGATTGGGGTAGTTGAATGTGCTGGCGTCTGTAAAAAAGGCTAGTTTATATTGAGATTGGCCACCGTGGGTAACTTTAACCAGAAGGACGTTATTATTAATTATAAAATATAGAATTTACTATAATGTGTTAAGATCGATAGCCAGATTATTTTGGTAACATTTAGATCGCCTAATTTTGACTCCCATGTTCCGTGGTTTATTGTGCTAACAAAGCCTACACCTCGCCAAAAGCAATCTATTTTGAATAATTAAACAAGATTTCGGGACATCGTGTGCATGTCCACATTACGTGAAGCATGCAGTTATATATTTTTTTTCGCCTCTGGTAGACTTCGTGTGACTTGTTAATTTTGTAAATGTACGCGGATTCAACCACCGTTTTTTCGTCTAGCAAGAGGATATTCTAATTGCTTGAGTGAAATTGAATGGTATTGTTTATTTATTTTATTATGATTCACTGGATGACAACGGTTCTGTGCGTGCCTACATAACAACCAATCACAATGTAAGTAAAATACAAGATAAAGCAAAAGAAGACGAAAAAAGCAACCCCGGAGTTTCTTTGTGGCTTTCTTCTCCGGGTCGTCCACCTAGGTACCTAGAGAAAGCCGCAGGCTAGGTAGGGTAGGTTCCTCAGCGGCGAGGGTCGCTTTGGCCCCTTAACGCGTGATAGGTGATCCCGTGGATGTGATCACACCCTCATTTAGAATTTCGTCTTTTTGCTTTAGTCTTCCATTCTTTAATTTTAATATAGTAGAACTAAATTTCAAAATAATAGATTAGTAACTTGTTATTTATTCAAGGATTTCAGAAAATATATGCGATAAAACAAACAAGTATGGAAGGACTAATTATTTTTTTTTGTAACTTTTATACTATCCACTATGTTTATGTACTGCATTGTGAGCTTGACAAGTACAAGTGTATGTTAATACCCAAGTGCTGAATAAATTTCATTTCATTTCATAATCAAGAGACTGGTTTAGCTTTTTTTTATCAATATCTTGGACCAATTGATGTGTGACTGACAGTAAAGAACATGGCCACCCGATCTCATACCGTAGGGGGGCGTAGAAGTCGATCTGAGGAAATAACTCCCAGCTTTCCAACTTTTTATTCTATAATTCTTTTTATACTATGATCATATTGCGATTGAAAATTGTGACACACAATTTTTATAAATAAACTTAAACATAATCTCTTTGACAATAACTTAATACAAGCTAGCTAAATATAATTGCTATTATAAAATAAATTTTATAAATGTTTTCATACAATCCGTGTACCTAAATATCTATGTAACTAGAAATAATAATGTATACAACTATAGGTATTACTACAAACATGTTCTGACTATTTACAAGCGCTTTTTTAAAGTCTACGTGAATAAAAACCTTTTTTATTCATTACATTTATTTATAAATAACATTATAATAATTAATAGTTCCTAAAGATATATAGATAAAAATTAAAAACTACATTAAACCTACATAGATATAAAATAAACTAAATCTAAACAGCGTCAAAAAAAATCCTCATCGTTGTCGGGGAACGTACCCAGAAGTCTGGCAGCATTGCCACGTTGTATGGCAATACTGGCTTTTTTATTTATTTATTTTATTTTATTGCCAACTCGTCTTATGAAATCTTTTGGGGAGGCATTTATCCAGCAGTGGACTTCATTTGGCTGTCATGATGATACCACTTTCGCCATAGCCTATAACTTTTACACATTGCGTTACAACCCTTCTCAGGATACGAATATAATGAGCTGTGGAAACCCTATTAACACCCAAGACTACAATCTTAACTTAATACCATAATGCTTTTAACTACGAGTAGAATACACTCTTGGCTATATTATGGCAGATGTGGCCCAAGAGCAATGGAGAGGGCTTTGGTTTCCCAGCCAGATTGAATCAGGTGAACCAAATTAACCAATATAGCACGAAGAATTTCCAAGATAAATTGGAAGTAGGCAGGGCACGTAGGTATATAGGTATATATATTTTTAGGAATTAAAACGATTTTATTATAAAAAAGAGGTTTATTCACACTTCAGAATAAATAATTTAGAAATCGACAACAATTTTCTTATGACAAATCACTTATAACGACAAACAGTAATCACACTACACTTGGGCTTACGTAATCCGGCTTCCGGCCGCGTCGAAGTCTGGCCCCAAAAAAGAGACAGCCACCAGTCAACTCGCCAAGTCCCACGTGACACCTCAGCGATCTTGAAAATTCTTCACAATATATCTAGGAACAGACGGTCGATGGGGCAGAAAGTTCCTGGAGTAGCGACTACAAACCGGAAAACATAGCATATTCGAACACATAGAACAAATGAACGCAATGCTCTTTCTGACTTTCAATCTATGTGATGTGTTAGTTTTTTTTTTTATAGAGATCCCCACAACATGAAATGTTATTAAAAATGTTACCCATTACTAACAAACTGAGCATTTTGCATTTTAAAGATCCTAATATGAAATATTTAGTCGTATGCAATTATTTTCAACTAGCAGTGCCCGCGGACTTCGTTCCGCGTTATAAATCTTTTTGTCCCTGCCCGTTTGTCCTCCGTAATACTTCGGGTTAAAAGTTCGGGATATTTTTTTATAGCCTATGATACTCCACAATAACGTAGCTTTCTATTGGTGAAATTATTTTGAAAATCGGTTCAGTAGATCCAGAGATTACCCCTTACCACGTCACCTCTTTATAATATTAGTATAGATTAAAATATATACCATGTGTGTGTTATTATTATATAAACAATCTTTAATCCATGATATTTTACCTATAATCAAAAAGATTCAAGTAAAAGCTAAAACCATAATATTTATGCGCTATCATAACTTTTTACTCATACTTTTCATGCTTTTTACCGTACGTATGTATTTAATAGGCAAAATATAAAAAGGCACTATAAATGTCCCCTTGGGCTTGAACTAAACTATATAACATTGTATGAACGCGTATATTTTATGTTAGAGACTGTACACACAACGCGACGTCGGGGCACTTCGGCATTGACAACGTTTTTATTGCGTAGGCAGTAAGGATGAATTTTGTATCGCAAGGTGACCTGACTTCGTGCGAACATACTCGTAGGTAGACTAAAGAATTTACGGTCGCTGGTACAGTTAGCTTCAAAAGTTAAACTTTTTAGATTATTTATAGAGGTATCCGAACCCAAATGGTATTTTTATTAGAGTACAACGATATTTAAAATTCTGACTAGAATTTCTAAGAATTCTCTACAGTAGGACCTGTGGACTTAACATAGATTTTAACTCTATAGCATTATTCGCAATGCAAAGCGTAAATCTAATCTCAAAAATGGGAAATCATAAATTCTATCGACCGGCGGGTCTCCGTAAGGGTGTTAGCAAGGGAATCCTAAATTTTATTCACCAGTGTGAATCGTTCATTCATTAACGCAGAGCGCCTACCCCGGATTGGTAGAGGATGCTGGTTCGAGACCCGTCGCACATTTAAATTTATAATTTCATTTTTGAGATGAATATAGGTCAACTGATAATTATTCACTTCCGATCTCTTTATCTTTTTAGGTGAAGATTCACAAACTGTAGGTACTAAGCTAAAATGTATGTGTGGTTTGAGCCAAAGCTCCAGTAAAAATAAAAAAATTAATGAAATGAAACGGTTTTAACGGTTACACGAACACGTGACACGAACTAGCCGCTAACCAAACATTTTAGTTATATGGTCTAGTATATAGTATCTATATAGGTATGTCTGGAACCCTCATACAGAGACCCAAATATTGATGATCGAAAAGGTCCAAAAAACCTTCCTTAGATTTCTATTTAGAAGGATATACAACTACTATCCTTATATGTACCCTACTAACTATCTTTTAGGAATGTTAGGTTTTAATTCTTTGGAGGTGAGAAGAGGCTGTGATCAGCTTACGGTAGCCTGTAAAACCCTTCGTGGAGAAATCGACTGTCCTGAGCTCCTTAATTTATTCTGTTGGATATATATGCCTGGTCGCAGGCATCATCAGTGCCGCCACCAGCGTAAATTATTTGCGAAGCCGCTGCATCATACTGTCGCTAGAGCCAAGTCTCCAGTATGTCGAACCCTAGATATGCTAAACGCCCTCCTGATTGCCTATCCTGAATGCGATGTGTTTGCCGATGGACAGACATTAGGCGAATATGTTTGGTTTTCTGCGAAAGTATGCAAGGAGGTATTTTGTATTGAATTTTGTATGTAACCCTAAAAATAAATTATGTCATTGTTTCTATGTTAATTAATGTAATTGGTTATTAACCGTTTTATTTAACTATAAATAAATAAATAAATTTTAAAAAATGGTGAGAGTGAGCAGAACCTGTAACATGACTTTTCGGAAGATTGATATTGACCTTTACTCCAACTCAGTGTTGTACCTAAGAAAAACACAGTGATAATTTCATCAATAAATAATTAATAATTGAATAGATTAATTTTTTGTGCATAACGTGGACCAACACATTTTCATGGTTCTGTTCCTTTTTTTTTATAAGAGGGCAACAAACGAGCAAGTGGGTCATCTGATGGTAAGTTATCACCGCCGCCCATGGACACTCGCAACACCAAGGAGTCGCGGGTGTGTTGCCGGCCTTTGAGAGTCAGCAAACAAGTGTTCCTCCTACCCCAATGAGCTCCGGTGACCTTACTCACAAGCAGAAACACAATATTAAATTATTAATGTTATTATTAAGAAATGTCATCTTTGAGGTGGAGGTACTTCCCCATTCGGGCTGTTCTTTGAGCGAATGAACGCTGTGCCCTACTTCTCTTCAACACATCCTTCACTGTGTCTACCAACAATCCTAATACTAAACCATTGCATATAAGTGAAAACTTTTAATTGGCCTTCTGTTACTTTTCGTTGTTCTGTTTGTAAAATAGCTGTTAGTTTTCTTGAGAACTAAAATATAATAGGTAATGTGATTAAAATGATTGCTTGTATTTCATTTTTGAGACTCAATAAGCGTGGTTTTCAATTCTACTGAATGTATTTTACGCAATGTCATTGTTGCTTATGAATCGATTAAAAAAATATTTTATTTGCTATGGATGTTAACGATTACAACATAAACATATGACATATGACGAAATCGGTCGTTGATAAGAAAAGTTTTAAACCGACATAAAAATAAGGGAGGCTATCAATTTGAGTGGTTTTGTTTCTGTTTTGTTAAGCGATTTCTAATTTGCTTGCAATAGGTGCTTTTTTCGAAAAAGTCAGTTCCATGTTTTTTTTAAACAGTTGTTATAACTATATGAACTTGCTTATTCCACACGGGATAGTTTCTGATGCGATACTCATTCCAGATACAATTGACGGTCACCGTAGCCTAGTTGGTAGTGCTCCTGCCTACGAAGCTGGTGGTCCTGGGTTCGAATCCCGGTAAGTGCAAATATTTGTGTGATGAGCACGAATATTTGTTTCTGAGTCATGGATGTTTTCTATGTATTTAAGTATTTATCTATCTATATAAGTATGTATATCGTCGCCTGGTACCCATAGTACAAGCTTTGCTTAGTTTGGGGCTAGGATGATCTGTGTGACACTGTCCCTAGATATTATTATAATTATAATTAATTAAACAATGAAATAGGGCTACATATTGGCACATCACCAGTGATTAGGATATAAAATAAGTTATACTTACATGAAGCAACAGACTAAAATATTCATGGAATAGAAAATATAATTCCTTTCTACATCTTTAATAAAGCACTAAGTATGGTATTTCATTAAATATAGCCTCAAAGTTAATCAGTAATTTTGTAATTACCTCAACTTCTATTTAAGAATAAATCAATCTAAGAATCAGGCCATCGACTTACCTTATACGTTTATATTAAGGGGAAACCATTTAGTTCATTATAATACTGTAAGTTTTCTTGAGAATTAAAATATAATAGGTAAATAGCACGAAGCTATTAAAGTGATCTGCTGATCTCAGAAATACTAGAAGGGTTGATTATGTAATAAAACCACAACTAATATATGAACTATTGGTATATTGGTCTGTTTTTGTCCTCTGATAGCTCGCTGACAGATCTCATAATGCAACAAAATTGTCATGACCTAGGTGTGCGGTGTGAACGAAACCATACCGCACTACTTCAGCACTAATGCCACCTAGTGATACAGAGTGTGAAACTTATTTAAGTATTTTTGTATCAATGGCAGTATTGGTCGTAAACATACCGCCCACCAAGGACATTTAGTGTAGAATGTCCTTCTTTGAACTAGATAACAATTTGAAAATACTTAAAACTATGATTTACCACAATTTTTACAGTCTTATGAATTTCTTAATACTTAATAAATACAGTCTTCGATAGCAACATATATGAACTAATGACATCATAGGTAGGTACATGTTAGCTAAACTTTGGCAAGTAACAGAAAATTTAAATATACAATAACTATTATGAACTAAACGAAAAGTTACTAAACTAAACTTAAAATTAACATGGCATGAAAAGTTCATCTTATATCTATTTATTAATGTACTAGGCTCTTTAAAACTGATTTGATATTCCATTTCCCAATATTACCTTATCCTCGATCCTTGATCCTCGTTGAACTGAGCATGCATTACGGTTATGCAGCGTCGTGTATCATTCGAAATACCTAGCTTTGCTAGCCTATTTACAACACCAGAAAAAATCCACCCTAACGTGGTTTCCTGCGCGACTAGTGATCTAGATGGACCTTTCACCATACCCCCTTTCAAGATACAGCTATACGTCTGCACCCAACAAAATATCAATTTTACTGGGTGTATTGAACTGAGGATCTGTTAAGTCTGAACGTATTATGTCAAACCAATTAAAATCATTTTTATTAAAGGATTAATCCGGTAAATAACTCGTTATATTATTTAAAACGTAAGCTCTTATCTCTATCTTAAAATCTGAATGTACGCGCGATTGAATTTTTAAGATGACCATGTGCTTGGCCATGGTTGACTTATGACCTAAACCTTTTACTATTCCGCGAATAGGAATTTTCTTAAGTCCAAGCAATTGGACTGTTGACTCCGTAATGAAGGAGGCTTGAGAGCCTTGGTCAAGCAATGCTCTTACGTACTCATAATTACCCATCTGAGACTCCGCCTTTACTACTGCAGTAGGTAATAAAACCTGTCCAGGTACAGAAATTTTATGTGTGGACAAGCATGACACAAACGGTGTGCCATTATTTGAAGGACTAGTCTCACCGAGAGGTGGCTTTCCTGAAATTGCACTGTTATTAACCGTGTCTTCTCTCGGATGCAGCAATGAATGATGACGTTTGCGGCACATTTTGCAAACAGTTTGTTTCATGCAATTCATTGCTGTATGGTTGCCTCCCAAGCAGTTATAACAAATCCTATTTTTTGCTACAAAATCACGTCGGTCTTTGAGTGACTGTTTTGCAAACCCTTTGCAAAAACAGAGCTTGTGACCTTCCCTACAATATTCACAAAGGATGTTATTTGAACTCACTACCATAGCTGTTGGATGTGTGTTTGGATGTGATGAAAGTGAATTTGAACTTTTGATGAATGGTTTTTTTGGCTCAATACATTCTAGAGCACGGAAACGGTTCTCTATGAACGTGGCAAATTGTGCAAAAGTAGGTAATACGTTGGACTCAAGACTACTGACACTTAACTCCCAATGTTTGCGCGTCTCAGAGTCAAGCTTAAAACTTACTATATGGATTATAATTACATCCCATGAACTAACATTTACCTCTAAATTTGTTAACCCATTTATACATTCGTTAGTAGTGTCGAGCAATTCCTTCAAAGAGGTTGCTGACTCTACTGACATTCGTTTATGGGCAAAAAGTCTGTTTAAAATACAATTGACAAGATATTTTTTGTTATTGTACCTTGCTTCGAGCTTAGCCCAGCACTGGCTGTAATTTGAATCGGTTACTGGTGTTTGTCTAACTAATTGTTCAGCTTCACCGCTAAGATGGCTTTTTAAATAATGCATCTTTTGGACATTATCTAATCTGTCGTTGTTATGAACAAGAGATACAAATAAATTTCGAAATGTCGTCCATTCAGAGTATTTGCCACTAAAAGATGGAATGACAATCTTAGGCAACCTAACCAAAGTGCTTGAATTGGCTTCATTATATGAAGCTCCGGCTTGGGCGGCACCTTTTCCTACACATTGTTTGTTAAGCATGGTTTTAATCAAACATTTATACGTAATGTATATGTCCTCCGTATTATCATATAACTCTGACACGAATAAACTATCTATTTGTGCTGAATGTAACTCGTGCAGTTTACTGTATTTCTCCTTAAAATGACTCCATTCTGTCTCTAACAACTCTTGCCTCGTTTCTATATATTCAAACGTTAACCTTTCCTTAGGACTTTTTTTAAAGTTCGTCAAGCCCCTTTGTATGACCTTATGATGCTCATTTAAAACACCAAGTAAGCCTTCCATCTTATTACAAATTAAAATATGGCTTCTAACAAGACAAGTAATTAATAGAAGTAAATATTAATTTAAACACCTAAGAATATGTACAACTGTGACTAATTTACAAACGTTCTCGAAGTTATATACAAAATTAAAGACAAGTGTAAGAAATAACATAAAATTTTACAAGTGTTTTGAACTGAATCTTCTGTGGTGGAAATCGGGCATAGGTTCCCCGTTCCTTCGTTTTTTATAAAATAGTCTAAAACGTATACTACTTACTAAACTACTAAAGGAGACGGATACGATTTCATACAATATTGGGCTCGGATGTACAAAGATAAAAGTGGAGTCAATTAATGGGTCTATAAATTATCAGCCAATCACTAAAAAATCCATGGATTACTTCAATCTGTGAGCAGAGTTATAAAAGATTTAGTCTTAATAGAGAGGTTATGTACCAACCTATACTAAACAGCTAATTTTTAAGGGCGATTGCTATTTAATAGTTATCCGTGTCCAGTATGTTAGCAAAAGTCGTACACGTTAAGCAATATCAGAAGTCCGTAGAGAGAATACAGTTGTCGAGGGATATATAAACAAAACAATAAAAAAATACTCAAATCACACACGCACTAAACGATACAAGAAACGAGTCTATCATAGATTAGGATTCAAAATCTGCCACCAGTGACTGTCGGCATAGATTAAAAATATAGTTGCCAATAACTAATAAATCGATTTTAACGATAACCGATGTTATGATTTCTATTTATTTTGTTGATATTTTATTTTTTACTGTTGACATTATGTTAATGTATTTAATAATTATTGTAATTAAATCGGTTACCTGGTGTCTGGTGCAAGAGGATTTATATTACATTGTTTGAACTCATTAACGTTAATCGATTTTAGTAATCAACAACCAATTTAATTCGTGACTTAAACTTATTTTGAGATTTCTCGTTTCCCAGATTGTAAATTGGGTCAATTTTTTACAGTTTGAAATAGAAAAATAAAACGCTTTTTTTTAAACCATATCTCAACTTATTACAGTCAGGCCCAGAAATCCCCGTCTCCTTTACAGTGTTCTATCTTCTTAGATAAAACTCGGCGAATTTCCTAAGTTCCAAGAATCATAGAAAATGTCCAATATAATTAAATATATACAGTACTCACTGTTGCACTTCACTCACTATTACAGCTGCACTCGTTGAACTGATTCACTTCTCGGGTGATAGATGGCGCCTTCTGTGATGACACGTTGAACTCCTCTACCTCCGTCTCTGGTGGTGACACTGTTGCAAACGTCGCGTACCTTTGCCACAGCAATCCACTGCGAGTACGTGTAGAGTTCCAAAAATCCGGTCGATTGGACCAATGAATAGCACGAATGAATGAATAGAACGATCTGCTGATCTCAGGAATACTAGAAGGGTTGATTATGTAATAAAACTAAGTATGTGTCGTTCGCGATTGAACGATTCAAAAGAGCCAGATCTTCAAGTTGTCTCTATCGAACGGGTGACTTTATTGAAAATGATCCGTTCGTTCATTTGATTGCACTGACTCGCGAGTCGTTGTCCATTGACGATCGCGTCGTAGGTCGTGGTAATTCGTTCGGGTAAGAGTGAGAGAAAGAACGAACCGAGAGTGAGCCGATGATGCGGTGACTTTGTCGAATGTATGAACACAGTAAAAAAGGTACTAACGTAGTATGACTGACGACCGATCTAACAATGAAATATGAGTCTTAAATATAGGGTTCTAGAATCTATTCTATTCTTTTAGTTTGCTCCTACTTTAGATATTTTAATAGTCTTTTGGTGTTGAAAATTTGTTTATTTTTATAAATAACCGCTTGTTTTAGTTTCATTTTTCTGATTGATCTGAGATTATATAATAATAAATAAAAAATACATTATTTTACCAATAATTTAACGTTATTTATTCAGTACCAAATAAATTTACCAATGATATAATAATGATACTTACCAAAATATTTATTTTTTTTGTTTTTTAAAGTGCTTATTATTTAATGTCATTCATTAATTATAACAACTGATTATGATTTATTGGGACCTGCGATCTGCGATCTCAATCAATCAAAACTATTGTTTTGCTATGTTCTTTTGAAATTGAACCATTTGATTGAACGGGTCGAACGAACCAGATCATTTTGCCAACGGGTCAGTATTGATTCAGATCTTTGCGATCGAACGAACGACACATGCCTAAATAAAACCACAACTAATATATGAACTGTTGGTATATTGGTCTGTTTTTGTCCTCTGATAGCTCGCTGACAGATCTCATAATGCAACAAAATTGTCATGACCTAGGTGTGCGGTGTGAACGAAACCATACCGCACTACTTCAGCACTAATGCCACCTAGTGATACAGTGTGTGAAACTTATTTAAGTATTTTTGTATCAATGGCAGTATTGGTCGTAAACAATAGGTAATTAGTACATTGCGTACATCACCAGTGATTAGGATATAAAATAAGTTGTACTTACATGAAGCAACAGACTAAAATATTCATGGAATAGAAAACATAATTCCTTTCTACATTTTTAATAAAGCACTAAGTACGGTACTTCATTAAATAAAGCCTCAAAGTTAATAAGTAATATTGTAATTACCTCAACTTCTATTTAAGAATAAATCAATCTAAGAATCAGGCCATCGACTTACCTTATACGTTTATATTAAGGGGAAACCATTTAGTTCATTATAATACTTTTATTTCTATCTCTGATTTCTAAATGTGAGAATCATTATTACACATTCATTTATACGATTTGGTTATTTTTATCAACGTTTGTACAAGCACATCAAGCTACCCCAATCTGCAAAATATCTTTTATAGATTTTAAACTTTATGACAAAAGCATAAGGTTCACTTTCAATTGGGGAAATTTGACAGATTGGCGTAGCTTGATGTGCTGGCGTTTGTACGTTACTAAAAATAACTCTTTAGTACTCTGTAGGCTGTCCAGGGTTTCCTGTGTCGCTGACGGCATAGAATATAATATAATATATATATATATATACCAGGCGACCTTATATAGATTGATAAATACTTAAATAAATTTAATTTAAATATTTGCACTTACCGGGATACGAACCCAGGACCACCAGCTTCGTAGGCAGGAACACTACCAACTAGGCTACGGTGACCGTCAAATATCGCCACCCCATTTCATTCTACGGGGGGAGTAGAAGTCGACCCGAGGCTATATATCCCAGAGAAAGACCAGCAGCGTTTCTCTGTGTACTGTGACCATCATACTGTGATCGCCAACCCAAATTAGGGACACAACTACATTATATAACTCTTTTGGGGAGTCCTTTGTAATAATAATAATATCATGGGACATTATTCACACACGGCCATCTGATCCCAAACTAAGCAGAGCTTGTACTACGGAAACCAGATAACTGATATACTATATACAACATGTAACGTAATTAACGCACACCCTCAAACATCCCAATTAGAATATTATGTTGTAATCATAATACACTGAATTTTATATTTAACATGTATATGCATTGTTATTTACTAAATCAGTTTATTGGAAAAAAGTTTAATTTGCTTTATTTTGTATTGAATGATGAAATTTGTATGAATACAAATAAAACTGCGATTTAAAAGTCTTATTACTTTGACTTACAGTTGATTTCAATTTGTTTTAACTGTACAGGGTTAATATGACAATAATTTACGTAGTATAGTAGAATAAACAATTATCTACGTTAAAAATGATATAAATCGATTCAGTTAACGATTCTGAACCAACTATTTCAGGATATGCGTTAATTAAGTTACATGTTGTATACTACTTTTCTTTTGTCAAGATATATGTACTTGATGACTCAGAACATACAGACATGTTCATGCACACAAATATCTTTCCTGGGGGGCTACCAGCTGTGTCGCCGAAATTCCAATAAATAAAGGTTAAAAAAGACTTTATCAATCGTCAAATCGGTTTCCATGAGGACATGTGACGTCATAAATGGTCCGGAATCGATTTTCAACGTCGAAGTTGAGTTAACGATTGATCGACGATATCACTATCCCGATGTTCGGCGACTTAGCCTTAGCTTGAGTGGGAATCGAACCCACGGTCTGTGGCATGTACCAACCACGTCAACCGGTCCAGCAGTGGATGTCATTAGACTGACATGACGGCTGTGTAACTGGATTGTTTCCACATAATTTTAATAAGGATGCTCCGATATCCATTAAATGTGATGAGTGTTATAAAACTGACAATAAAGAATTAAACATATTATTAAATACTAGCTGTGCCCCGCAGTTTTACCCGCGTTAAACTTTATGAATCATCACAGTTCCTCCCCCGTAGATGATAGCGTGATAATATGTAGCCTATATGTTGACCCGACCTCTTAGTAATATTCATGCAAAATTTGAAGTAAATCCATGCAGTACTTTTTGAGTTTAGCCCGGGCATACATACAGACAAACAGACACACAGACAAAAATTCTCAAAACTATATTTTTGGCTTTGATATCGATTGTAGATCACGCCCCAAGTATCCTTTAAAAAAAATTTAATGTACAGTTTTTACTGTTCTACGATTTTATTATATGTATAGATATATTAGACCTGTTACCGCAGTCTGTTAACTACTTAGTTCTAATCTGGTGCATTGTGTATACAGAACACAACACACTTGTTGTAAACACAAAACAAATTAATTCTTCCAAAATTCAATCGATTCAAACACTAATAGGCAAACCCGAAATGAACACAAATAAGAACTCTTGCCATGCAAGGGGTAACGTCTGCCTATTCCCCAAAAGAGTGGAAATAAATTAAAAAAATAAATAAAAAAAAAAACACTTGTGTATACGAGTGTTGGAGTTCACCAGATCAGTATTTACCTCTACTAGAAAATATGATGAAATCAAATAGAATGTCATAGTCATTTTGTACCCGATTGTACCAACACAACACATCTTCAAGAGCCCGACTACGCTTGCTATCGATGGCGCTTAGAGCCACTGAACTTTAGATGGTGTCGATAACATTTACACTGTACTTTCTTTAGGACTATCGGACTCTCATTTGATTGAGATTTGATGATGTTGTGCCAATGTACTCAGGCGATTATTCCTAATAATAATATCTTCCTAGCCGAATTTCGGCCACGGCGGCCAGTCTAAATAGAAATTAGCCATCTGCCCTGGACATATTATAGTGCACAAGTGTGTGCGAAAACACAGTAGCACTTTCTATTCCATCACTCTCATGATCCGATGGGACGCCTAGTAACACGACCGGAACGAGTTCAGTTACAGGACCGACGGCTTTACGTGCTCCCCGAGGCACGGGGTATAATACCGCTAACTCCCAGACTTCAGGCTGATTTGATATATTTCTTTTTACAGAAAACTCCCAAAATCACTTTTTGGCCCGACCCGGGATTTTAACCCAGGACTTAGTTCTCTGCGGGTGAACACGCTACCGCTAGATCAACGAGGCAATGTAGTATGACTAATGGAGACGCACTGAGCGAGAATTTACTTCTGACGTTCATATCAGTAAGTGTGAATAGCATATATTATAATCTTATCTAATTTTTTTAATAATACGTGTGGTATAAATCGTCTGCACAATGTAAGTCGTCCCGACGGAATATTCTATAGAAGGGGCAGCAGCGCATCTTTGACTACCAATGACCTGCGATCGTAGAGATTCCAATATCCTTGAGGTAGACCTTTAATCAGCAGTAGACGCAGTTGACTGACATGATGATATGACAAAGACTTGTCATCATTTGTTTTCCCTTTAAATGCTTTTTTTTTATTCATCGTATGTCTAACTCACCAGATACTTTGTTAAATTATAAACCAGTGTTTTCTTATTTTTTTTTATTACCTAACATACTTTAAATAAGTATAATAATTAATATCTTGGGACAACTAATACACTGCCACTATAGTAATCAGACAACTGATAAACATACTTATGTATATATATTTTTTTAAATACAACAGATATTACAAATACAATAGATATTATCTATACATATAATAAAATCGTAGGAAAGTCAAAACTGTAATTGAATATTTTTTTAAAAGGATACTTGGGGCGTGATCTACAATCGATATCGAAGCCAAAAATATAGTTTTTAGAATTATTGTCTGTTTATCTGTTTGTCTGTATGTATGACCGGGCTAAACTCAGAAAGTACTGCATGGATTTACTTCAAATTTTGCATGAATATTACTAAGAGGTTGGGTCAACATATAGGGTACAAATTCTCACGCTTTCACCTACGGGGGAGGAGCTGTGATAATTTATAAAGTTTAACGCGGGTAAAACCGCGGGGCACAGCTAGTACATATATAAGTTACAACCAGACACAGAACAAATAATCGGATTCATTTCACAAAGATTTGTCTCGGGTGGGAATCGAACCCACGACCTCTGACTTAGCAGTCAAGGTGACTAACCGCTAGGCCAACGTGCCAGTCAAATATAAAAATATATAATAGTGTTTTACTACACGATAAATCGTATCATATAAATACAAAGTTGATTCGACAATCATCGGGGGGATTTTTCTCGTTATCGTTTCGACGTGTAATGTACAGTTCGAGAACTTAAACGGTGCATTTGCTAAGAGCGCTTGAAGTGCACTATTGTTCCACGTGTATGTTATACTTAGTGTGGATCGAACCTTCAGCTACTTTCTGAAGAATTAAAAAGCGGTCAAGTGAGAGTCGGACTCGCACATGAAGGGTTCAGTTAAAGCATCATGTAACATAATATGTTTTATTATTTATTATTATATTTTGAGTTGATGGTTTTACGGTGGAAGTTTGCATGGTCTCTTAATTTAGAAGTTACAGAGGCCCCCCCCGACACACATTTTACAACTTAATTTTTTTTTGTTTTGTTTTTTGAAAAGTCAAGCCCCGCATAAGGGTATCTAATCCCTATGTTGCGGGGTACTTTGAAAACATATAATAGACGGACACTAATTACATCCAGACTCAGAACAACTATATATGGGTCACACAAATAATAATCCGGCGCGAGCACGCGACACGAATCAGCACTTTGGAAGTGTTTCTCGCTCAAAATATTCAGTTTAACTTTTACTCAACATCATTTTTGAAGACCTATCCATAGATACACGCATAGACACAATGTATGGGTTTGATGAAAAAAAAATGAGTTTCATTTCTAAGTAGGGGAACGAGGAACCCCCAAAATTTATAGCTATTTTTTATTTTTGTGTGAAAGTCTTAATGCGGTTCACAGAATACATCTACTTACAAATTTTCAACAGTAAGTATAGTTCTTAGAGTTTCGGAAAAAAGGGTCTGTGACATACAGGCGTATGGATAGACATAATGAATCTAAAATTAATTCGACGGGCTTGTTGTCGTGGTTGGTAGATACGCTGCCTTTCACCCCGGAGGTCGTGGGTTCGATTCCCACCCGTGACAAATATTTGTGTGCATGAACATGTCTGTTTGGCCTGAGTCTGGGTGTAACTTATCTACATAAGTATGTATTTACAGAAAGAAAAATAGTATATGTAGTATATCAATTATCTGGTTTCCATAGTACAAGCTCTGCTTAGTTTGGGATCAGATGACCGTGCGTGAATAATGTCCCAGGAATACATATTTAATAAACAAAAAAAAAGGTTCCGTTTTGCCATTTGGCTACGGAACCCTAAAAATGTTAATTCCTGCTTTGTTGTTGTTTGAACAATCTCTAGTGGATCTATCTTATCTTTATCGACACGTACTTCAGACTATCTTATCTTAAGTACTTATGATGTGTTTTTTGTTTCATCTTAAATATTTAGTAGGTATTAGTTTCATTTTCTATAGAAAATTCAGTTCGTAGCATTCATATATTTTTCACAATGTTTCTACGTTGGTTTGGAGTAGTAACAATTTTATTTGTGGCCAAAGTGAATGGGCAAGCAAAAGTGGCTTTAGCAAATTTACAAACAGCAGTTGTAAGTGGTACTATTGAGTTCACACAGACTTCGGAAGGGGTTTTAGTTACCGGGACTATAGTTGGACTGCCTTCAGGGAAATACGGATTCCACATCCACGAATTAGGCGATACGAGTAGCTGCGATGCGAGTGGTGCGCACTTCAATCCAAATGGTAATAATCACGGCGGACCAGACCACGATGTGCGCCATGTTGGTGATCTCGGAAATGTGAAATTCGAAGGTTCCGTTGCAGAAATCAATTTTGTGGATACTGTTATATCACTGGAAGGACGGAACAGTATTCTGGGGCGCACTTTAGTACTTCACGAGAAAGAAGATGATTTGGGCCTGGGTGGACATGAAAATTCTTTGACTACAGGCAATGCTGGTGCTAGAATTGCGTGCGCTGTTATTGGTATTAAATTTCCCGCTGATCCATGGAATAATTAATAGAGAAAAATAAAGAAGGCAACAGTTATTGGACTCATAGACTAAACAAAATCCAGATTAAAGTAACATATGTGGTTAATAGTGTTCATAAATATTGAAAAGGGTGTATTAAAAAAAGATAAATTTTAATTTTCAGTTTTTTAAAGGGTAGTTTATGAGTGGGCATATTATTATGTTCTATTTTTGCCTAGTTATTAATGCTATCAAGTTAAACTTACGTGTATTATAAGTGCTAAAGGTAACTTATGGAACCGTATCTAAACGTGATTCTGAACAAATTAAATAAAACCGGTTAGCGCGGTTTAAGAAAATATTTTTTTTTCTCCCAATACAAAATACACCAGCTGATCGTTAACCATGTATAGAAAGATAATGTTTTTGTGTATTTTGCATGTTGATGTGCTTCAAGTTATTCATTTCAGTCACATATTCCAATAGAGCTCCTTAAGTTACGTCTATTATTTATGTTCATCATCAACAATTTAACCTTGACAATAACTTGATACAAGCTAGCTAAATGTCACTTATATTATAAAAGATGGTATAAATGTTTTAACATTCCGTCTACCTAAATATCTGTAATATGTCAACTAGAAATAATAACTGTATTACTACAAACGTGGTCTGACTATTTACAAGCGCTTTTTTAAAGTATACGTGAATAAAAACCTTTTTTATTTTATTTGTTTATTTAACATGTCAGCCAAAGTAGGTACTTCCACTGCTGGACTAAAGCATCCCCAAAGAATGGGCTGATAAGCCATAATCGCCACGCTTGGCGGACAGGTTGGCAATGGCAGTTTGATGGTCATAATTGACAGAAAAACGCTGCTGCCCGTTCTCTGGTAGGTATTTCCTTGGACGATTTCTACGCCCCCAACGGGATGAGATGAGGTGATGATATTCTATACCATCACCACACAGTACCAATCTCTTATTTATACAATTTAACAAATTGTATAAATAAGAAATTGTAAGTAAATCAGTAAATATTTTACGAAAATGTTGTAAATATATATTTTTAAAAAATTTGCAGCTTTTTTACTCACCTAAATATTCTACCCACTAATCTAATCTACACATCTAATTTATTTATAACAAAGAATAAAAAGAGTAAGGTCAAAGAAACGCTTCAAACTAAAAGGAGAACATAATTACAAAATTAAAGTTTTAAAAGTTATTGTGAAAAATCTAATATAAAACGCAAAGAAGAAAGAAAATTTTAAAATGTAATGTTTTAAAAAATTGCCAAGAGCTAGTTAGAGTTGCGCACTCTAGTATTTTTTTACATCAAATCACATTGCACATCATCAGCCTGATATCGTCCACTGCTAGACATAGACCTCTCCAAAGGATACCATAACGGTAATTTGGAGGGCTTCGTCTTAATCACCGCGCTTGGCATGTTAGTTGGCGGCCGCAGTTAGGTGATAGCTAGTACACAGGTGGCCCCGCTGCCCGACTAGGGAATGCCTACGCATGCCACCCGCAAAAAGTGTCTACGGGTGGGCATGTCGGACTCGCACCGACTAAATCTACCTGCCGTAGACTTCTCTTGGCGCCTGATGGGGGAGACACGGGAATGCGCGTATGCTGCTCCGGTGTCCCCCTTTTGCGCCATGTTCCGGATGGTCGGGATACGTACCCTGGGAGGGCTCTGGATGGACTTTCCTATTTGCCGACGCCTGCCTGTTCGGCACAGCGACTGCGCCACAAACAGTTCGCTGTTTCCCGGAGCTGGTAGCAAGGGTGGCCGTGTTATTTCTTTTAGGGCGGAAACCACATTATTGTAATATGTATTGTTATTGTTTTTATATATTGTTCATTAATTTTAGACTTAGATCTATTATACAACAATTGGTATGGTAATATTTTGCTTAACATTGAGTTTTTTTTTTATAGACAACGCCCGCATTAGAGAATTTGATCCCTGTGTAGCGGGGTACTTCACAAACATATAATACACGGACACTAATTACATCCAGACTCAGAACAACTATTTATAGGTCACACAAATAGTTGTCCGGCGCGGGCCTCGAACCCGCGACACGATGCGGTGAGGCGACTGTCTAAGCCGCTGCGCCACACGTGCAGTCAATTTATTCCTAAGTTTATTCCTTCCTTAACCTATAAGGTAGGATGATTACCTACACATGCCACCCGCAAATACTGCCTGCGGATGGATACGTCGGACTTGCGCCGACTCAAAAGCTGGAGGATAAAGCTTCTACTTCAATCCCTCCCTTTTGCTTCATGTCCCAGGTAGTTGGGACACCTACCCTGGAACCTGGTCCGAATTGCAACTGTGCCACAAACAGATCGCTGCCTTCCCGGAGCTGCTTGCATATGGTTGCACTGGAGTACACTTCTCTAACTGCCACCGCAGCCCTTTATTGAATAACAAATTAGTAGAGAACACAGATCACCAGAGCCAACAGTAGAGAACACTAAATTAGTAATGATAATATGATCTTTAACACGCAACTGTGAAAACGCTATGGGCATGGGCATTTATCTTGGAACAAAGACGGTTGATGGCACCTACATCCTCCATAATAGGGTACAAAAAGAACTCGTAAATAAATCTGCTAATGTGTATCGGATATCATCCCGGATACTTGCTTTGCCGTTGAAGGTGCTGGTTCGATTCCTGCTGGACTTGAAGGGGAACTGAATTTCGTTATTCATCTGCCTCTTGAGGATGGTACTTATGTTAACTAAATTAGCGCCTTTCATTAAAAAAAAACAACTTAATATCCAAGGACATTGCTCACACAAGGTCATCTGAAACCAAACTAAGCACAGCTTATAAGTTACTTTTCGTTTGTAAATACATACTTATAATAGATAATTACACGCAGACTCAGGACAAATCGAAATGTTCAAATATCTGTCCTGGGTGGGAATCGAACCCACGACCTGCGGCGTGAAGACAAGTATCTACCAACCACGCAAACCGGCCTGTCTTTTTACTATGTTGATAAGTATAATAGTTTACTATTACTACGTATATAGTTTGTATATACTTTGTAATATCGAGAATCCATTTCTTTCTTTTTAGGAAAGGAAATGATAACTTCTTTTTTTTTGCAAAAAGGTTCGAATTTACGTGTTTTATACGTAATCTTAAAAATGGAGTTTCGCTAAATGGGGTTCAATTATATAAATTCCTCTAAAAAACAAAAACGTTCGAATCAGTCAAAAACTATCCATATCACAGACAGGCAAAGATACTCCAATACCGCATAGCGAAACAATTCAAATTCATTTATTCCGTATAAATTTTGCATTTATTTGGAATAGTATTTTTTACCCTACCGTGCAGTGCATGACGTGGGAGCTACTGAGAAACACAGCCAGAAACCTCAGTAGGAATCCTTTCTTAAAATAAAATTTGCTTCAGGTTAGTTACGTATATATATGTTGACTTACAACAACTTAATCTCAAGTACTTTTGTCACTTAAATAAATAGAAATGTTGTTATATACCCTGCTACGACACAATTTGGCCTTAATAATTCTTTCAAACTTATTCGTAGCAATTCTTTAATATCATTGAGAAGTTTATTATAGAATGTTATAAATTGCCCCATAAAAGAGTTCACCTCTAAAATAGTTGTTTGGTACGCTATTCTAATCCTACGTAAGATTTATAAATACGCAAATATTTTTAGTTAACCACCTACGATGATTTGTCCGTATATGATATATGGGTTCCACCTACCTTAAACCTACTAGGAGGTATGGCGTCAGTAGTAAAAACCTTTATACCTACTAACAAAAACATGAAATATGGCTACAAAAGAAATTAAAAAACAAATTTGGGTACTAAAAAACCATTCTGCGACCAACAACTCGTTTGACATGCGTCCGCCCAAAACCCTTGTTAAAGGCTTTCGTCCAGGGCGTCTACCGGCTAAGTCACCGAACATCGATTTCTTAAATGGCGTTCAAATAAATAAAGGTTTAAAATAACTTAATCAATCGTTAAATCGGCTTCACCGTTAACAATCGATTCCAGACCATTTATGACGTCACATGTGCTCACGGAAGCCGATTTAACGATTTATTAAGTCATTTTTTATCCTTTATTTATTTGAACGCCATTTAAGAAATCGATGTTCGGCGACTTACCCGGTAGAGCCTCTGTAGTGGACGCGTAGTGGCTAACACAAATGATGATGATGATGTTGTTATGAGTAACACCAACGCAACAAAACTTACCGCTTTCTCCCTTTTACTTTCGTTTTCTATTAGTCTTGATGTAGGTTTTGTACCAACATTTATTGCGGCAACTTGGCCAACAAGCCAACAGTACGGTTACCATCGCTGATAAAATTACTATTAGTTTTTTTGATGTTGGCCTGGGAGGCCGAGTGACGAGTCCTGGTCGCTGAGATCGGACGGGATCTTTCGCCGCCAGCAGTCGTGTATGCGATGCTGGCTGGCGACTCCACCAAATGGGACGCCGTGGTCTCCTTCTGCGAAGCAGCCATGCTCCAGAAGGAGGCCGCCGAGCGGGATCGGGAACGAGCCGACCTCGCTCGTAGACGGAGGAGGCGTCAGGGCGGCGGCGGCAGCCGTGAGCCCTACTCCCCTCGGGGTTGCGGTGGCAGTATGAGAAGTGTCCTCTACTGCCGCCACGTGCAAGCAGTCACAGGAAGACAGCGAACTGATTGTGGCACAGTCGCTGTGTCGTACTGGCAGGAGTCGGCAAATTGGGAGGGCAACCCACAGCTCTCCCCGGGTGCGTGTCCCGACCATCTGGGACACGGCGCAAAAGGGGGGCACGGGAGCAGCATACCCGCGTTCCCGGGGCTCTCCGTATCAGGCGCCAGAAGAAGTCCGCATCAGGTTAGGTTTAGTCGGTGCGAGTACGACATACCCACCCGCAGACACTTTTAGCGGGTGGCATGCGTCGGAATTCCCACTGCCAAATCAAAAAACAAAGATATCTATCTCATAAGTCTAGCGGTAGCGTGATCAACCGCAGGTATTGAAGTTCTGGTTTCAAATCAAATTCAGGCCAATGTTTTATGGAGATATTTCCATCAAGAAAAACAGCTAGTTTATGATAAATAAGTAAGTAAGATATAATTATAGGTATAGTTCAAATAGTATACCTTATAATATAGTAATTTGTACACTTGCAACTGCTCGATCTCTGTAACTCCTTTCTCCAATCACTACCTAGGTTGCCTGGAAGAGTTCACGCTTTGTGATAAGGCCGCCAATTGTACTATTATAATTCTACTAGTGTAATTTTATATATCTAACTAGTTATACGTCCGTGCCTAGAAGAACTTGTAAAGTTCTAAATTCTGAGTCTGATCTCTCCCCGGTCCTGCTCTAAAGCCTTCCCATTGAATTAGATTAGACAACGGAGACAACGGATTTCCATTTGTCACGGTCTTTATATTTATTATGAGAATGCACACACTTATAGGAGGAGTGAGTTTGAGCAAACACAACTGTGTTCTACCGCCGTGGCTCAATTGGTATTAAACTTTCCTTCTGATCGAAAGGTTGGGGGTTCAACCACGCACAGGAGAAATATTGTTGTTCATGAACATGTCTATTTATCAAATCAAAACAAAATAAGTAGCTTTGTTTAGTTTGGGCTAGATAGTGCTGTGTCATATCATATATCCCAGATATATATTTTTTTTATGATATGCTGTGTGGTGACGGCATAGAATATCATCACCCCATCTCATCCCTTGGGGGGCGTAGAAATCGACCGAGGGAATACCTAGCAGAGAACGGGCAGCAGCGTTTTTCTGTGAACTATGACCATCAAACTGCGATCGCTAACCCGTCTGCCAAGCGTGGCGATTATGGCATATCCTCCATTCTTTGGTGAGGCTTTTGTCCCGCAGTAGACGTACTTTGACTGACTTGATGAATATGCGAAGCAGGTCCTCATTGAGAATGGCCCCCGTAGCTAAAATTATTACTAAATATAGAATAATTTTGGCAAAATGTGTAACAAAAAATAGTTTAAGCGTGCTACAAGTACTTCGGCACATATAAGTATGAATACAAAATTAATTTAAAATTAATTTACCCTCTCAACCTCATTTTATCTTCTTCAGTTCTCCAAGGAGCAGAAATACGCAACCATAAAACATTATTCCAAAAATAAATTGAAAAGGCCGACCAAGTTCATATCGAATTAGGTAGTATTGGGTCCCGTAGCTTTAGTATTAAGTTTCAAGGAACTACTGGCTGACGGCACAGAATATGACATCCATTTCATCCCGTAGGGGGCATAAAAGTTGTCCTGAGGGAATTATTAAGAAATGTTTTACAGAAGACATTCCTTAATAATATAATTCATTTTAATGTTGTGTTTCCGAGTGTGAGTAAGGTCGCCAGAGCTCATTGGGTTGGGGGGAAGGGTCAGCAACACTTGTTTACTGACTTTTAAAGGCCGGCAACCCACCCGCGACACCTCTGGTGTTGCGAGTGTCCATGGGTGGCGGTGATCACTTACCATCAGGTGGCCCAGTTGCTCGTTTGTCGCCCTCTTTGCTATTTCAGAGCAACAGATTTTTTGGGTGCATTTATTTGTTATATACAGGGTGGCCGAGGAGTTGACGTTCAAACGCAAAATTTAGATAGTTTATGACGAGGAGTACCCGAATCATAAACCATAATCTCCCCATTTTAATTTTTTTTGATACTTTGAAAATTTATTTGTCCTGAGCTCAAACCCTAATTATGAACTTTCGAATAAATTCTAAGTCAGTTCTGCAATGATTAGATAAACCATACTTATTAGGGTGTTAGGTTAAAGTTTGCAATTAGTTACCACAAAAAAACTGAACCAGAAATGTTCAACAGAACGAGAAAAAAAAATAGAAAACTGATGTTAGGTAAAATTTACGAAAAAAGTCATTAAAAAATTATATCTCGAAAACTACGCAAAATCGTGGGACAACCATGGGGGTGATTCGGAAACTCCTCATCATAAAGTATCTAAATTTTGCGTTTGAACGTCAACTCTTGGGCCACCCTGTATAAGCAGTTTTATTTTATGTTGGTTAACGGTACAAATCCTACGGATATTTATTTTAAAACCTATTATTTTTTTATGCTGTCTATTAAGTGTAGTGTTACACACACTACTCTACATTTAATTAAATGGTTAATTAATTACACGGATCCAATAAGATCAAAGCAGCAAAAAGACGGGTGTTATAAGTTTGTCGTCGATGTCTGTCTGTCTGTGGCATCGTAGCTCTCAAACAGATGGGCCAGTTTCGATGCGGATTTTTTTTCATTTGAAAGCTCTTTGCGGTGGTTTTTAGCTATGTTGGTTAATATCGGTTCAGCAGTGTAAAATTATCAGCTTTTTTACAAAATTATGTAATTGTAATTAGAGTCGGGAATTTTCTAACGGTTAAGTTATAATTAATATTGAGAGTTAAATATTATAATATTTATGTAGGAATAACATTACGAGCTAGTTTTCTACAGATGTTGTTTTATTCAGGCAAAATATAATTTCAGCGCACTTAACGTCTTCCTCGCAACTCGTATTCCTACCTACCAACTCAAATCAAATCTTTATTTGCTCGATCATTACCATGTTTGATTTATTCACACTCACAGGACCGCAGCATTTTTGAAGTAAAATCTTCTTTAGTGGCGTTGTGCGCTTTTTTTCATAAGTTAGGCTGATTTCATAGTCGCGCCGACGAGCGGCGCCGTCCAAACGCGCGCGCTTACAATTACACTAGATAGTAGTTGCGTTTCATAGTCACGCAGTTCAAACGTGTCGCCGGGGAGACGCGCGCCGTCGGCCAGCGCTGGCGAAGCGCGCGCGGCCCGAGCTCCTCTACTGGCTGTTAGCGTTTCAGAGTGACGCGGGTCGCACGCGCTGTTGCGTACACTTGAATAAAACAAATTGCTTTTTGGTAAAACTGGCCTTTGTTAAAAATTTAACTATCTTCCCGTAAATCGGAGAACGATGTCACGAAGGTGCCTCTCAGTAACTTCTCACCTCAGTGTGGAATTGAACGGAGTAATTTGCAATCTTCTACGACGACGTCGCTGTTGCACTCTTTTCCATAAAAAATAAATTGCTAATCCTCTTAGTCGGTTTGTCTCCATGATGACGATTGTACACAACTGTACATTGCAAAGAAGCGCGCGATACTAAAACTCGTTTCAGATGGTCCGTGAGTCAAGCGCGCGCTGTTGAAACGCGCTGGCCTACGGCGCGCGCCGCGCCGGTGACTCTGAAATCAGCCTTAGATTCTTTATAGCCTACTGCCAAACCAAATTATATTCTATATTTTAAATTTATTCCCACCATAGTGAGGGAAGCAATTACTACGAGTCTTTAACGCCCAAAGGTGGGAAGTAGCATCTTCCACTCGCTACTCGGATCAAATAAACACTACTTTCCGAGTATGAGAAAATAAAAAACAGTTTTCACTTCTGACGGCAGTCCTTAAAGACTGCCCTGCATGTTGTTTTAACCTAACGTTTACAGTTAGTCTTGGAGGCTTTCACTGCTTTACCAGACAATCTAGAATGCGTCATCATAGAAGGTGTCTACGTTTTAATGGAATTAGGTATGTAAAGCCGTACACAGGAGGAACAGCGAAAATTTATAATAAATAAATAATAATAATAAATAAATAGAGTTTTTATTGAATTTTTTATTTTTTTTGGTTTATATACCCACCAAACTGCGCAACAGTTTGTCGGCGGGATTAGCGCTTGTTTTAACTTCCTTAAACTAAGTATGAAAGTTCCGTTTAGCCATTGCAATGCGGAACCTTAAAAACATAAAATAAAAAATATCATGAGTGGGCGCTACTTTCACATGTTGAAGCCCCTTAATTGAAAGACTGCTTATTCGGCTGAAAATGCGGTAAAAATGTAACGAGAAGAGTTTTGCGAGGATCTTCAAAGGTTTTGCTAATCTTAAAAAGGAGCAACATAAGCCCTTATTACTTGCTTGACTGACAATATGCTAACATATCGCGGAGCGAACGAAATATTAGAATAAAGATTGTACGTGGAATCTGTTTTTATGTAGGTTTCTTACGTTTATGTATAGAAGATGACCAAGTCAAGTCAAGACAAGCGCCAAGTGACTTGACATAATTTGTCATCGTACGCCTTCATTTATAGAGTTTGAATCAAGAATCGTGTTATGAAAATGTGGGTAGGACACTGTATTATAAATATTTTATTTTATTATTTTACATTATTATTGTTTACTAGCTGAGTGCCGCGATTTCACCCGCGTTAAATTTCATAAATGATAGCCTTACTGTTATTTAGATATATAAGCTTAATCCTACTAATATTATATAGGCGAAATTTTGTGAGTGTGTATGTTTATTACTTCTTCGCGTCTAAACGGATGGAGCGATTGAAATAAATTTGTTATGGAGTTAGCTGACACCCTGGATTAACACATAGGCTATAATTTATACATTTTAATGCGGGTAAAACCGCGGGGCACAGCTGGTTACTAATAAGTTTCATCATAATCTGTTCCGTAGTTTCTTCCTGAAAAAAGTAGCAAACATCCATACCTGTTCTTGCAAATATTTGCATTTATAATATTAGTAGGTTATTAAAGAGTTACATAATAACAACATACCTACTTTCATGCTATTTTAACAGACCATTTTTTTATGAAAAGTAAAGTGTGCATTTATTATATTAATCCCTGTGTAGCGAGGTACTTTACAAACGTATGTATAATTGACGACACAAAGGACATTCAGGCTCAGGACAACTATTCACGGGTCACACAAATAGTTGTACAGGCACTTTCTTTTGAATAATGACTAGTATTAATTTAATTTAATTCAATTAATAGTTGTTTTTTCTTTATCAGTTTTGGTAACGTTGTAGGTTGTTGTTCGTGAGTCTCAAATTTAAATGTCATCACAAACAATGCCATACATACCTGTAAGTTGGGTAGTTACTACATAACTGCTATATCATTAGTGTAATATGTATTGTTTCCATGTAATTATATGGTGTGCTAAATAAATATTTATGTAACAGTTTAAAACAGTAGCACTATAGGAACGAGTTTATAGGAACAGATCAATGATCTTTCCAGTTTCAGTATAGGGCTATTAAGTTATCAGAATATTTAATGATAGATAGACAAATAGAAAATAAATATATTCTGACAACTAACACACTGCCATCTGATTCCAAACTAGGCAAAACATATGGCAATCAAATGACTCTCAAACATACTTACATATCTCAAAATACATACACACAATAGACAAATTACGCGACAAAACTGCCTGAGATTTCTCTAAAAGTGTTTTTGATGTCATATTTATTTTCTTTATTTTTCTCTGTCAATTTTATTTTATTTAGATTTTCGATTGATGTTGATGATTATATACTACCCAAATTAATAATTAAAAATTAATTACATTGCCTTATATTCATAATATGTAAGCAATTTTATAATTTCAAAGCATTTATATGTTTAGCCAATTTCCAATAATTATATACAAACACGCAAATGTGTGAATCAAAGATGATTGAATTCGCAGGTTTTCATTTCCTGGCAAAGGATGTGAAACGATTTTATTTGCCCAAAAATCGACTGCCGCCGCCGCGCTGTTAGAATTCAATTTCTCGCCAGACAGACGTAATGTAGGTACGGCATATTTATATGACAGTGTCTGTGTGCGCTCATAGCTATAGCTATAGTGATCGGTGAGGTTCAGCAACAAAACAAAGAACAACAAAATAAGCTCGCGGTCAATCCATAGATGGGTGACACCAAAGCGGTTTAATTTCCGGGCGTCCTTATTTTGGAGGGAAAAATAATATCTGGGGACAATGTCACACAGATCATCCTAGCCCTAAACCACAGAATAAAGAGTACTTACGTACCTAAACTAAGCAAAGCTTGTACTATGGGTACCAGGCGACGATATACGTACTTATATAGATAGATAAATACTTATATACATAGAAAACATCCATGACCCAGAAACAAATATTTGTGCTCATCACACAAATATTTGCACTTACCGGGATTCGAACCCAGGACCATCAGCTTCGTAGGCAGGATCACTACCAATTTAGCTGAGGTGACCGTCAAAGTTAAGTTATGCTGTCGGTCCCGGATGTAGTTATAAGACAACAGTCGTTAAGCCATGTCGGAGGCATAATAAGTGGCTTAAACATCTCCGACACTAGGGTAATCATTGCCCATATGATAAGTAAGTAAGTTTTAGGCATGACAGGTTCCAATGCCATACTGAGGTCACACGAAATCTTTACCATATTTGCACTATTTTTATTTTATACCAGCTGTCCCGGTGAACTTACCTACTTGTACGAACGTACCGCCATATTTAATAAATAAATAAATTTAATACTATCTAAAGTCTAATTTTCCCGACCATACTATCTGACTTCTAATATTTCAATAATTATGTTGATGCATTGTACGCAATTTATAATAATTATCAACTGCGTACTTATCTAAATACAATAATTTTAGACGGTCACCGTAGCCTAGTTGGTAGTGCTCCTGCCTACGAAGCTGGTGGTCCTGGGTTCGAATCCCGGTAAGTGCAAATATTTGTGTGATGAGCACAAATATTTTTTTCTGAGTCATGGATGTTTTCTATGTATTTAAGTATTTATCTATCTAAATAAGTATGTATATCGTCGCCTGGTACCTATAGTAAAAGCTTTGCTTAGTTTGGGGCTAGGACGATCTGTGGCATTGTCCCTAGATAATATAATATAGATGTTGCCCGATTTTATTTATTTATATACAACCATAAAGTTAATAAAAAAATATTTAATAAATAAAAAACCCAACTGCGTATATAATGATCCAAACTACGTACGTAGACAAAGAACTGAAAAGAAAAAAACAAGCACATAGATGGCTGGTGGTCTAAAATTATATAATGTACTATTGAATGAATACTATTGAAGAAAATAAAATATATTCTAATAATGGAACATAACAACTGAACAGTCGGGATCCATTTTTGTCAATGGATCCCGACTGTTCAGTTGTTATGTTCCATTATTAGAATATATTTTATTTTCTTCAATAGTATTCATTCAATAGTATTATATATTCAATATTTTATTTATTAAATAATTTGTTATTTTGTACTTTTTAGTTATGAGTTCCTAGCTAGTTTCAAAAATAAATTAACCACATTATATATTGTAATTTTTGTTCTTAATATTTATGTTTTTTTAAATATTTTTATTATTCATTATCTAGATTTATTTATTAAATATTATTCATTGATTTATTTATTTCACTTAAAATAGAGTACAGTGGTGGTCTTACTATTAGCTTAGTCTCATCAATTTTACTCATAAACAACATGCGAAATGTGTGATTGTTATATGTCAAATTTTACACAAAAAATATAATTAATTAAATAAATCACAGTTAGTTTTTTTTTTTAAAGACAAGCCTTGCACTATGGAATCTAATCCCTGTGTTTCAGGGTACTTAACAACATATAATAGACGGACACAAATTACATCCAGACTCAGAACAACTATTTATGGGTCACACAAGTAGTTGTCCGGCGCGGGACTCGAACCCGCGACACGAAGCGGCAACGCGACTGCCTTAGCCGTTGCCCTCACGTGCATGCTTCTGGAGGGAGGTGTGCTGGATGGAGTGAAGGCCGTCATGGCTCACATACAATGGTCCTCATCGGGACTAAGTGCGGAAACCAAACCCACTAACATATTAGTTGGAACAAGATGATGATGAGTTATTCAGCGTGATGACCATTACCAGATGCCCGAATTATCTCAAAATTTATTTTAACATAAGCTGGGAATACCTCCACGAGGCAAGGGCGGTAACAGTAAGATATCGCGTTTTTTTGTAACAGCAGATAACTGAACTTAGGCGGGAAAAACATCATGAAGATTGCTTTTCGCTCAATGCTCACTGTAGGAAACGCAACCTTACTGGCTAAAACTGAAAAATGACGATGAATGAATGAATGACAAAAAATGAGATGCAATAGCATGGATATGAACACATCCTCTTCTTACACTCATTTACCGGCTACGATACAACATCAGCAACGTTTAGAAGAAGCAAGGGGGGTTTCTGTAAATTGTATTTAAATTCGGAAATTATTCAGGAAGCAGCAAAGATCTTTTACGACCCTAGCTCCAACCATAGTGATGTTGCAGAAGCTGGGAAGGTGTGCTGCCTGAAATGGTATGGGACACCAGCAAAAGTGACCTTTCTCAGTGTAATTCTTCAAGAGGGTTTTATCACCCTTTTTGAAGAAGAGCACCACCACACCCCTGTGCCATGCTTGTGGCGTTTGACCTTCTAGTATGACGGAGTTAAATAACTTCTAAAGGGCCCGTAGGATTGGTGTACCACTCGCCTTCAGAAGCTCTGCCGTAACTCCATCATCACCAGGCGCCTTGTTGTTCTTAAGCTGTTCGAGAGTTATTCTAATCTCGCACAGGCTGACGTCCGGGATGTCGTCGGTAAGTGTTGGGTTAGTCGTGCTCTGGGATCTGAGGCACAACTATCGACAGGTGACTGGTTTTTCGTATACGAAAACCCAGTCACCTGTCCGTAGAACCTCTCGATGTCTCCCAGCAACTCAGGTCTAGACGTGACGATTCTACTATCCTCAGTCTTCAGCTTCGTCAGTTGCCTCAGTCCAACAGATAGTTCTCTTGCAAACACTTTAGAGCCTTTGTTCCGCTCAATAGCTTCTTTAATACAATTTGTATTAAATTGACGCGTGTCGCGAGTCAAAGACTTTAAAATCTGTCTGTTGAGCTGCCCGTATCTGGTAGCATCATCAGAGGATGTCAGAACCATTTTCCGTCTTTCGTCCATAAGCTGCAGGGTATAATTAGAGATCTTTTTGGTTCCGTTTGTACGGTGGGCCTTGAAGACCTTAGACCCAGCCGTATGGACAGCTTCTACGAGCCTGTCGTGGTATGAGTCCACTTCCTCGCAATCTGCTAGGCATTCGAAACGGTTTTGCAGTTCGTGCTGAAAGGGTTCAGGGTTTTGGATGTAGATGGGTAAAGGTCGGAGCGTAGACTTTATCAGTCGGAACCTCTGGAGCTTGACATTTAGGTTCAATTAGCCTCTTACCAGTCGGTGATCGCTCCCGGTTGTAAACGTATTGATTACTGAGACGTCATTGAACATCTGTCTACTAGTCGACAAGATAAAGTCTATCTCGTTTTTTTTTACCATCGGGGCTTACCCAGGTCCATTTGCGGTTTTCCGGCTTCTTGAAAGAGGAGTTCATCATAAAGAGTCCCTCCTTCTCCTTGAAGTCGGCCAACATTTGGCCCCGGGGATACCGGTCTCCAGTTACAAATTGCCCCAGCAAATCAACCAGCTTCGCGTTAAAGTCCCCCATGACCACAGTGAAATAAGAGTTCGAGGTATGTATGGCTCTAGAAATATCCTCATACATGACCTCAACCTCATCGTCAAAGTCGGCGCGTAAACCTGTATGACCTTCAACGAATACCACTTGGTAATTCTGAGTTTAAGGTACGCAACCCTAGTCGACAGACTCCCGATTTTCACTATATTGTGGACGAGGGACTTGTGTACTATGAACCCAACACCACCTTGGGACAGTTGGTCGCCCTCCCGGAAATAGAGCAGATTCCCGGATTTCAGGATTATAGGGTCCTCCCCCTCTCTTCGAACTTCAGATAATCCTATTATGTCCCAATGTAACCTGCTCAATTCTTCCTCCAGTTCGATCATCTTCTCGTCGGTCCGCAGTGTGCGTGTGTTGCCAGGGCCAGAGGTCGTCGGTTTTGGCAACGCGGAATCTGCCGGGGTTTCTTAGTATCCCCTGCCATGCCGTAACCACGGCTGTTACCACGGCTGGGAATAGCAGGGCTACCGGGGACTGGGGGCCGCGGTTGATTTGTGTCCTTCATTTGATCGGATCTGCCATAATAGCCACGCTTGGCAAACGGGTTGGCAATCGCAGTAAGGTAGACATTGGTACTCATGAGAACGCTGCTGCCCATTCTCTGGTATATATTCCCTCGGGACGACTTCTACGTCTCCCCGCGGGATGAGAGGGGGTGGCGATATTCTCTAGGCCGTCACCACACAGCCACTAAGAGAGTAGCTAAATATAATTCCTGAAGCACACATCACCAAGTGCAGCAGTGGCTTGGGAATGAGCTGCTCCCTCTAGAGTAGGGGTGGAAAAATTTATGGTGATATCTTGGCGCCAAGAACAACAAAAGATTTACCGGCGATTTTTTTAAATGTGGATGTCGCAAAGCTATTCTGATATTTTCTACTGCGCGCCTTCATTGCCAAGGGAAATGCTTCAACGGCGTGTCTTTTAGCGAGGAAGACGACGAGAATGACCATGAAGATGATTGAGAGCCCTCTCAGCAAGAACCACTTACCACTGAGGAAGGCGAGCTAAGAGAATAAAAATGTGAATAATTCACAGAAGTTCACACAGAATTTCACACAAAACGGATGTGATATGGAAAAGTATCAAAGTTATAAAAAAAATTATAAGCTTTCATTTCATCTTAGAACATTTTTTTGCAATATTAGCGTAAAACCTAAAATTGAGGTCTTTGACCACCTCCCCTTCCTCAAAGTAAAAGCAAACAAAGTGCATGTATAATGAGTTATATCTGGTATGACATCAATATAGAAAAGAAAAAGAGTCCATGCTTATTTACGAGATAGTCCGATTGGCAATATTTAATTAGAGTTCCACATTCCAGAGTAGCATTTTTTTTTTACTGTTTTCTTTTTAATCTATATTTTTTAATCTGTGATATGATAATGAATAAATAAACATCCGGGCCAAATATCACGTTAATACAAGCAGCTCTTTAAGCTGAGAGATAAGTCAGTCATTGTTATTGTTATATGACTGCAAATTTCACAATCTCGTGATTTCATTGAGATATTTGATATCATGAGTATTGTTTAGTGGCTTGCGGTGGTACATAGTACTAATAATTAAACCATCTAAAGACTTAACCTGGCTTTATGAAAAATTCGATTCAATTCAAAATTAAAATGCACGAACTGAGATCGACAACGGCTCGATTCAAAGTTGTCCCTTGCAACTTGTGTACAGTTACTCCCCAACATAATATTAAAGGTAACATTTTTCTTTAAAGTTTACCTTGTCCACAAAGCGCATGAAATTCGGTTGTTGATAGTTCGATTCTCACACCAACCAAAGGGACGTTGTTCTTTATATCTTTTTGTCATTGCATTTAAAACAATTCGATTTCGGTAGGTATACCTATATATAGTTTTTCAAGTGAAGTTAAGTACTAAATCGTTTGAAGTTGGAGATGGGCGACCGTGTTAGACGTTAGATACTTTAGGAAGTCCAATATACCTAATAGATACTTTAGTATATGTCCATCAACACTCACACGCACAGTCATACGAAGTTTTCGTCTTTTCATCGTAATTTCCTACTGTTTTAAAACCTATATGTCAGAATAGTTGTTACGCAACACCGGCCGGTCAAATCGAAAAATGTTGAAAGAAAACTAAAAATGTTTTTTAAATACCTATTCACCGATACCCCACATGACATAGTTTGTTGACTTTATTTTTTTAAATTTTCACAATATGGCGTCCAGTAGTCGCCATATTGAATTTTCACTAACGTCATGTCTTTAGTGACACTTTCCGGACTGAAAGGAATCGATTGACGTGCGAATCATTAAAATCGGTCCAGGCGTTTGGTCTGTATAGTGCTTCAAAGGAACATTCATACATACATAGCCTGATAAACACATTACCCTTTGCGTCCCGCAGTCGGGTAAAAATAAAAAGTTAACAAACAATACACGACTCGAAAATGGACAAAGCTACTATCTATTCCTAAAAAAGTACCTCTACCAGTAGACCTGCAAGTTGTTGTAACAAATCGTCCATTTTAACTGTTGAGATATTTGTCAAATATATCCCGGTATCGTATTCATCAAAAGTAATTCATTACAATGTTCATAAATCACAAAAGGAGAAACCAATCTGCGAGTTCCATCGATTCTATTAGATCCTTTCAATATCTTTAATTAACAAAACCAAACAAACAGACACTCAAAACACTCATCTCAAAACCAATTCACAAATCTCCACGAACATCAATTAATAAAACAAAACCAGATAACAAGTGAGTCCATTTTTTTTCTTTACTGTTGCATTCATCTACAGGATGGATCTTCAAATGTCTGCTATCAATTTAGATTGATTGATAGAGGGTGCTTTATTGTTTGCACCGCGCTTTACCTCGTTCGAATACAATTAGAATTTCTGATTGGAGTTGGTTAGCTTGAGTATTTTTAGATTACAGAATTCAAGTTGAACAATAAAAGTGTTAAATGACGAGAGAAAATCAGTGAACTATACAAGGGTTATTCTTTTTTGTTCTTCTTTATCGTATGGACAGTGGTTACCCTGGTGTCAGAGTTGTTCAAGCCGCCCAATAGGCCTCTGACATGGCTTATAGACTGTAGTCTAATGACAACAACCGGGACCGGCAGTTTAACGTTCTCTCCGGAGCATGGAGACGCTTAGAAATTAAACCACTTTAACCGTCAATCATCTATGGACTGAACGAGTGCCCAGTTGCTTAACTTCGCCAATCACTTACGGACTGGTGAGTGCAATATTTTTATTGGGTCTAGCTACTCTTGTAAGCCAGGATCAATAGGGCAACACAATGAAATGACACTGAGCGGTGGGGCACAGGCATGTCCTGCGGAATTGCGTCACCTCTTTGATCCCGCAACAAATTAAATCAGAAAGAATCAAGGAGGAGTTGGAAAAAAATTAATTCTTGTTCCTTCCAGAACAAGGTGGGAAACAGTATAATATCCTGAGAGATTAATCACACCCGGCCATATGATCCCAATCTAAGCTCAGCTTGTAATATGGCAACCAGATAATTTTTCTTTTGTAAATACATACCTACTTATATAAATGATTATACCCAAGTCACAAATATCTATCCTGGACGGTAATCGAACCCAGCGGCTACTAACCACGCCAACCAGCAGCATGTCAAAGGCTTTTTTTTTCTTTTGATAAGGCAGGGGGAATGCCTTCGCATTCCACCCGCAAAAAGTGGCTGCGGGTGGGTATGTCGGACTTGCACCGACTAAACCTACCTACCATGGACTTCTCTTGGCGCCTGATGGGGGAGTCCCGGGAACGCGGGTTTGCTGCTCCGGTACCCCACTTTTTGAACCATGTCCCAGATGGTCAGGACACGTACCCTGGGAGGGCTCCTTTGGATTGCCCTCCCCTATTACCGACTCCTGCCAGTACAGAACAGCGACTGCGCCACAAACAGATCGCTGTCATCCCGGAGCCGCTTGTACGTGGCGGCAGTAGAGGACACTTCTCCCACTGTCGCCGCGTTTATGCTGATCACACACATCTGATAATGGAATAATAATAATATTAATATCCTGGGACATTATTCACACACGGTCATCTGGTCCCAAACTAAGCAGAGCTTGTACTATGGAAACCAGATAACTTATATACTACTTTTCTTTTGTAAATACATACTTATATAGATAATTTACACCCAGACTCAGGACAAACAGACATGTTCATGCACACAAATATTTGTCCCGGGTGGGAATCGAACCCATAATCTCCGGCGTGAAAAGCATCGTATCTACCATCCACGCCAACAGGTCCGTCAAATTAAATCAAATATTAAGTGCCACAAACGTCATTAAGATCTTCTTTGCATATGGCAATGGATATTCCTGCAACCTAATAAATCTGTATTTGTCTTCGTATAATAATGTAATTTAATGATTAGTGTTTCAAAAATTTTTATATGGTTTCATGACCTTAAGCCAATCGTTTGACAGCTACTGCCTAGATAGCTACTCGCTAGACAGCTAATCGTTTGACAGCTAATCGTATGATAGCTACTGCCTAGATATATACTTGCTAGACAGCTACTGCCTAGATAGCTGCTCGCTAGACAGCTACTGCCTAGATAGCTACTGCCTAGATAGCTACTCGCTAGACAGCTACTGCCTAGATAGCTACTCGCTAGACAGCTAATCATTTGACAGCTACTGCCTAGATAGTTACTCGCCAGACAGCTACTGCCTAAATAGCTACTCTCTAGACAGCTAATCGTATGACAGATACTGCCTAGATAGCTACTCGCTAGACAGCTACTGCCTAGATAGCGACTCGCTAGACAGCAACTACCTAAATAGCTACTCTCTAGACAGCTAATCGTATGACAGCTACTCGCTAGACAGCCACTGCCTAGATAGCTACTCGCTAGACAGCTAATCGTATGACAGCTACTGCCTAGATAGCTACTCGCTAGACAGCTAATCGTATGACAGCTACTGCCTAGATAGCTACTCGCTAGACAGCTAATCGTATGATAGCTACTGCCTAGATATCTACTCGCTAGACAGCTACTGCCTAGATAGCTACTGCCTAGATAACTTCTTGCTAGACAGCTAATCATTTGACAGCTACTGCCTAGATAGCTACTCGCTAGACAGCTACTGCCTAGATAGCTACTCGCTAGACAGCTACTGCCTAGATAGCTACTCGCCAGACAGCTACTGCCAAGATAGCTACTCGCTAGACAGCTAATCATATGACAGCTACTGCCTAGATAGCTACTCGCTAGACAGCTACTGCCTAGATAGCTACTCGCTAGACAGCTAATCATATGACAGCTACTGCCTAGATAGCTACTCGCTAGACAGCTAATCATTTGACAGCTACTGCCTAGATAGCTACTCGCCAGACAGCTACTGCCAAGATAGCTACTCGCTAGACAGCTACTGCCTAGATAGCTACTGCCTAGATAGCTACTGCCTAGATAGCTACTGCCTAGATAGCTACTCGCTAGACAGCTACTGCCTAGATAGCCACTGCCTAGATAACTACTCGCTAGACAGCTAATCGTATGACAGCTACTGCCTAGATAGCTACTCGCTAGATAGCTACTGCCTAGATAGCTACTCGCTAGACAGCTTATCGTATGATAGCTACTGCCTAGATAGCTACTCGCTAGACACCTAATCGTATGACAGCTACTGCCTAGATAGCTACTCGCTAGACAGCTACTGCCTAGATAGCGACTCGCTAGACAGCAACTACCTAAATAGCTACTCTCTAGACAGCTAATCGTATGACAGCTACTCGCTAGACAGCCACTGCCTAGATAGCTACTCGCTAGACAGCTAATCGTATGACAGCTACTGCCTAGATAGCTACTCGCTAGACAGCTAATCGTATGACAGCTACTGCCTAGATAGCTACTCGCTAGACAGCTAATCGTATGATAGCTACTGCCTAGATATCTACTCGCTAGACAGCTACTGCCTAGATAGCTACTGCCTAGATAACTTCTTGCTAGACAGCTAATCATTTGACAGCTACTGCCTAGATAGCTACTCGCTAGACAGCTACTGCCTAGATAGCTACTCGCTAGACAGCTACTGCCTAGATAGCTACTCGCCAGACAGCTACTGCCAAGATAGCTACTCGCTAGACAGCTAATCATATGACAGCTACTGCCTAGATAGCTACTCGCTAGACAGCTACTGCCTAGATAGCTACTCGCTAGACAGCTAATCATATGACAGCTACTGCCTAGATAGCTACTCGCTAGACAGCTAATCATTTGACAGCTACTGCCTAGATAGCTACTCGCCAGACAGCTACTGCCAAGATAGCTACTCGCTAGACAGCTACTGCCTAGATAGCTACTGCCTAGATAGCTACTGCCTAGATAGCTACTGCCTAGATAGCTACTCGCTAGACAGCTACTGCCTAGATAGCCACTGCCTAGATAACTACTCGCTAGACAGCTAATCGTATGACAGCTACTGCCTAGATAGCTACTCGCTAGATAGCTACTGCCTAGATAGCTACTCGCTAGACAGCTTATCGTATGATAGCTACTGCCTAGATAGCTACTCGCTAGACACCTAATCGTATGACAGCTACTGCCTAGATAGCTACTCGCTAGATAGCTACTGCCTAGATAGCTACTCGCTAGACAGCTAATCGTATGATAGCTACTGCCTAGATATCTGCCTAGATAGCTACTCGCTAGACAGCTAATCGTATGACAGCTACTGCCTAGATAGCTAGTTGCTAGACAGGATCGTTTGACAGCTACTCCCTAGACATCTCTACGTTCTGCCAATGTATATTAAAGCACTACCAACACAAATAGCGAAAGCTATAAATTGTTTGCCTAATAAGCAATATACTATTATGCATACTTGAGAACTATTAACATTCAAGATATTAAACGGTAATAACTTATGCAAATAGAATGTATTGTAGAAGCAAAGCACTATTCAATTGTAATTAAACAGTGCAGGCGCTGCTGCTGCTTTGGCGGAAACCCTTAAACGGCGCAAATACACAAATTTGGCAACAAATTTTGTTTTTGAGCCGTTTGGGGTAGAAACCTTAGGACCATGGGGCCCAAGCGCACATTTAATATTTCGGGAAATAGCTAAACGTTTGATCGACGCTTCTCATGGTCAGAGGGCTGGTCTATTCTTGGGTCAGAGGATCAGCATTGCCATCCAGCGTGGCAATGCGGCCAGCCTTTTGGGCACTTTTCCCATAAGCGATGCGGAGGGATTATTGGACGCCTGTTAGGGTAAATAGTGTATCGTAGTTTATCTAATTTTTAGCTATAATTTCATTTTATTTAATTTAATTACTGAAATAAATGTTTCATATTTATTAACAGTGAATTGTAAACTCAAATTATTAACAACTAGCTGTGCCTTGTGGTTTAACTCGTGTTACACTGTATAAATTATAGCCTATGTGTTATTCGGATATATAACTTATATTCATTCGAGCTTGTGTCAATATTCGTTCAGTAGTTTTTGCGTTACAAATCCATCCATCTTAAATCCATACATACTCACAAGCTTTCGCATTTTATAATATTACTTAGCTAAAGTTATATTACTACAAAGTTTGATCAAAATACGTTCAGTACGTTTTTGCGTTAAAGAGTAACAAACATCCAAACATCCTTACTCATAAGCTTTCGCATTTATAATATTAGTATGGATGAAGATCTATGAAGAGCAAAAACAGCTAATGCAATAAATTACAATACATCAAAAACGTAGTCAATTTCATCATAATGTCAGTTTTGGACTAAGGCCTCCCAAAAGATTTCCACAATGGAGTTGTGTCCATTATGTGGAGGGATATGCTATAATCCCCACGCTTGGTAGACGGGTTGGCGGTCGCAGTATGATGGTCATAGTAGATGCTGCTGCCCGTTCTCTGATAGATATTCCCGGTCGACTTCTACGCCTCCCACGGCATGAGATGGGGTGGCGATATTCTATGCTGACAGCCACACAGCAAACAAATATTTATAATTGACGGGCCTGTTGGTGTGGTTGGCAAATGCTTGCTTTTGACGCCGGAGGTCGTGGGTTCGATTCCCACCCAGGACAGATATTTGTGTACATGAACATGTGTATTTGTCCTGAGTCTGGGTGTAATTATCTATATAAGTATGTATTTACAAAAGAAAAGTAGCATAAGTAGTATATCAGTTATCTGGTTTCCATAGTACAAGCTCTGCTTAGTTTGGGATCAGACTGCTGTGTGGAAATAATCCCAGGATATTATTATTATAATTCTGGGGAGCTAAAACTGAAGAGGAACCGTTAATGGTGTTCTTCTGCAATGAAATGAAGTTCTTCCAGCTCGAGGGCATACCACCAGAGACTGCAGTCCAACAGTTTGTGTTGAGAACTTGTATATGCACTAAATGTTGTGAAAACTAGCTCTAGGTAAATGTATTCCTATATCGCAGGGTACTTTACAAACATATAATGGAGGGACACAAAGTACATCCAGACTCAGGACAACTATTTAGTAGAGGTAGGGCACAGCGTTCATTTGCTCAAAGAGCTGCCTGACTGGGAAGTACCTCCACTTTGCAGAAGACATTCCTTAATAATAATATTAATAATAAAGTTGTGTTTTTGCGTATGAGTAAGATCGCCAGAGCTCATAGGGACGGGAGGGAGGGTCAGCAACAATTGTATGCGGACTCTTTTCAAGGCCGGCAACGTACCCGCGACTCCTTGATGTTGCGATTGTCCATGGGCGGCGGTGATCACTTACCATCAGGTGACCCACTTGCTCGTTTTCCATCCTATTATATAAAAAATCGCATGAGTGCCTCGTTGGTCTAGCGGTAGCGTGTTCACCTGCAGAAAACGAGGTCTTTTGTTCAAATCCCGGGTCGGGCCAAAAGTGATTGTGAGACTTTTTTGTAAAAAGAATAATTTCTCAGCATCAGCCCGAAGTCTGGGAGTTGGCGGTATTATACCCCCGTGCCTCGGAGAGCACGTTAAGCCGTCGGTCCTGTACCTAACCTCTTTCCGGTCGTGTCACTAGGCGTCCCATCGGTACGTGAGAGTGATGGAATAGAAAGTGCTCCTGTGTTTCCGCACACACTTGAGCACTATCATATGTCCCGCGCAGATGGCTAATCTCTATTTAGTCCTTAGCGGGAATCAAACCCGGAACACGAAGCGATGAGTCGACTGTTCGTTACGTGACTGTTCTCTATTAGTACTCTACATTCTATAGTTACACTGTATATTGTCGTAGCACAGCTCTACAACAATGTTATTCTGCAGACAACAATAACTGAATCTAAATGGATTATGTCTGTCCGCTATCAGTACAGTTACTAGATTTAATCCTTTCTAAATATATACCATCTCAAACGGTCCTTTGTGCATAACGTTTAGAACGACAACTTGAACAAGAACAAATCATACTACTGGAAGATGTTACTCCATTTAACTAAGACTATATTGAATATGGTAAAGTTTATTCATGTACCTATTTGCTAACTTAGTAAGAAACTTTATGAAAATAACCTATATAATAAATAGCCTAGTTGGTAGTGCTCCTGCCTACGAAGCTGGTGGTCCTGGGTTCGAATCCCGGTAAGTGCAAATATTTGTGTGATGAGCACGAATATTTGTTTCTGAGTCATGGATGTTTTCTATGTATATAAGTATTTATCTATCTATATAAGTATGTATATCGTCGCCTGGTACCCATAGTACAAGCTTTGCTTAGTTTGGGGCTAGGATGATCCGTGGCATTGTCCCTAGATATTATTATTATTATTAACTACATAGTGAATGACGGACCGGTTAGCGTGGTTTGTATATGCTTGCCTTCCACGCCGCAGGTCGTGGGTTCGATTCCCACCAAGGACAGATATTTGTATGCAAGTACAAGTCTGTTTGTCCTGCAAAAGCAAAGTAGTATATCTGTTATCTCTGCTTAGTTTGGGATCAGATTGCCGTGTAACTAGCTGTGCCGCGCGGTTTTACCCGCGTTAAACTTTTTTTTTAAGCAATGCCCGCACTAGGGAATCAATTCCCTTTGTCGCGGGGTACTTTACAAACATATAATAAACGGACACAAATTACATCCAGACTCAGAACAACTATTTACACAAATAGTTTACACAAATAGTTGTCCGGCGCGGGACTCGAACCCGCGACACGAAGAAGCGAGGCGACTGTCTTAGCCGCTGCGCCACACGCGCAGTCTGATGACTTCATGAATGATGACTTTATGAATTACCTATGGCCTATGTGTTAATCCAGGGTGTCAGCTAACTCAATACCCAATTGTACAACAAACATACACACTCACGCACTCACACACTCAAAAACATTCGCCTTTATAATATTAGTGTGATGTCCCAGGATATTAAATTGGACTATTTTTATAAATGCAATAGTGTTACTCTTTCACGCAAAAACTACCAAACGGATTTTGATAATACTTTGTAGTAATATCACACTAATATTATGAAGGCGAAAGTTTGTGAGTGTGTGAGAGTGTATGTTTGTTATTTCTTCACGATAAAACTACCGAATGGATTTTGATGATACTTTGTTGTAATATAGCTTATATATTCGAATAACACATAGGCTATCTTATCTATACATATAATAAAATCGTAAGAAAGTCAAAACTGTACATTGATTATTTTTTAAAAGGATACTTGGGGCGTGATCTACTATCGATATCGAAGCCAAAAATATAGTTTTTAGAATTTTTGTCTGTTTGTCTGTTCGTCTGTATGTATGTCCGGGCTAAACTCAAAAAGTATTGCATGTATTTACTTCAAATTTTGCATGAATATTACTAAGAGGTCGGGTCAACATATAGGCTACATATTATCACGCTATCACTTACGGGGGAGGAGCTGTTCTATATTGATGTTGTTATAATTTATAAAATTTAACGCGGGTAAAACCGCCGGGCACAGCTAGTAATTTATAAACATTAACGCGGGACACAGCTAGTAGCTTATATATCCAAACACGTAGGCTCACTTATATGCTTTAACGTGGATAAGACCACGGGGCAAAGCCGGTAGTTATATATTTCGAAATAATAGGTACATATGGTAGATAAATTACACCCTGACACAGAACTAATAATCATGCTCATCGCGCAAAGATTTATCCTGGGCGTGGATAGCAATTAGATTCCACCACTAAACCAAGAAAAAAATGAATTTCTGTATCGCGGTGGATCGCACTAATATGACAAAAACAAAAAACATCAGAACAATTTATGGACCACACAAATATATGTTCTGTGTTGGAATTTACACGAGGCCGCTGAAGTAGCAGTGAGGCGACCATCTTAACCCCCATTAGTCCAATTAAATTATTTAAATATCCCACGTTACTGTCCCACTGCAATCCACGGGCAGAAAGCACTCAGAATAAGTGTGAGTGCTAGTTGGCAGACATGACATGCCACCAAGAACATTTCTAGAGAACCCTCAGTCAACCATGTTTTCTCACGACGTTTCATCATGATCATCATCATGAACCTGGCCCTCTACCGGCTAAGTCGCCGAACATCGATATCTTTAATGGCTTTCAAATAAATAAAGGTTAAAAATTACTTAATCAATCGTTAAATCGGCTTACATGAGCATATGTGACGTCATAAATGGTCGGGAATCGATTGTCAACGTTGAAGCCGATTTAACTATTGATTAAGTAATTTTTATAGGAACGCCATTTAAGAAATCGATGTTCGGCGACTTAGCCGGTAGAGCCCCAAATATTATCCACTGCTGGATATATGCCTCCCCTCGCTTTTACTAAAACCATTGTTAACCATTTGAAGGGGTTTGCCCTCAGAGCGCTGTGGGTTTGCCTTATTCGCCGCACTTGCAATATAAATTGGCGACGCAGTTAGATGGCACCTAGTCAACAGGAGGCACTGCTACCCGACTACCTGCAAATCGATGTTCGGCGACTTAGCCGGTAGAGCCCCAGATATTATCCACTGCTGGATATATGCCTCCCCTTGCTTTTACTAAAACCATTGTAACCATTTGAAGGGGCTTGCCCTCAGAGTGCTGTGGGTTTGCCTTATTCGCCGCGCTTGCAATGCAAATTGGCGACGCAGTGAGATGGCACCTTGTTAACATGAGGCACTGCTGCCCGACTACCTGGTGTATCTTTTAGTCACCTTTCACGGGTTGGTATGGGGTGGCCCTGATATTCTTTTTAAGCCGGAAACCACACCGTTCACCTTCACTTCGCATACCTCACGATGTTTCCCTTAACCTTTTAAGTACGAGATGTCTATTGTCTCATACGCACATGAATAAAAAAATAAAAATAAAAAAGGTTTTTATTCACGTAGACTTTAAAAAAGCGCTTGTAAATAGTCAGAACATGTTTGTAGTAATACAGTTATAATTTCTAGTTACTTATTACAGATATTTAGGTACACGGAATGTTAAAACATTTATACAATTTATTTTATAATGGTAGTGACATTTAGCTCGCTTGTATTAAGTTATTGTCAAGGAGATTATGTTTAGTTGAAGTTTTTAATATTATGTATTAAAATTTAAATTTTACCACATATTGTCATGGTTCATGGTCAATGGTTCTGTCTATATTAAGGTATGAATTCAGTATTATTATTCGAATGAATGAATTCGAAAAAATTAAAATAATGTGTTTTACACTAAATGATAGTTGGGCGATTTGTTTTCCGCACTTAGTCTTTTGATTGGCCATTGTGCGTGAACAACCTTAAAGCTATATAGAACACTCACACAAATGAAAAAAACACAAGTAAGGAACTGAAGTACATTCTTCCAAAGTTAAGTATTTTCTGAAGTATAGCGAAACAATCCGTGACTGACTGTGAAACCGCATTCGACTTCGGAACTTGTTTCCAACTACGAGACTTACGTAGCGCAGTGCAAACTTGCCGTGTCTGCCACGTTAAAGTGTAAAAATAAATTATCAAGTAGTTGTGTGCAACTGCACGGTAAGCGTGAAATATAATTATGAGAGGCTGCGATCTTAACACGAAGTTACGACAAGATGTTAAGTCGGGGTCGTAATACCAACTCATTCCTAGTTTCTCATTAAAAATGTCTTGGCATATGCAACTTATGATTCTTAGTCTGGAAAAACTGGTCTATTAAAAGCTGTTCTCTTTTATGGATCTACCCGTTATAATTTTCAACTGCAGGGGCACTTAATTCGTAGAATCAACTGCCACCGGGGCAGATAGGTTCCCGAGTAGCCACTGTAAGCTAGAAGGTGTAGCGTGGGCATGTGGACTGATGATCTTGTGAGGGTCGCTGAAAACCGTTGGATGTGGGTCGGGTAATACCGGCAAATTTGAATGTAAATTTTATCTGTACTTTTAGTCTTTAACTATGGCAATTTTTAGTGGTAAAAAGAAGAAAAGATGGTGTGCATCCCTATTAAAAAAACATATTGAATGTTTAAGAATTTTCTGAAATCTTTTTTTGACTAATATTATACTTATAGTTTTTACGCAATTCTCAATTACACTTTTTATGTAAGGCATGGGTATGTCGGCACCGACAAAACCTAACTAACCTAACCTGCCGTGAACTTCGTCTTGCTCTTGATGGGGGGAGTCCCGTGAACGCGGGTATACTGCTCTGGTATGCCACTTTTGAGCCATGTTCCAGGCATGTTTAGCAGGGCTCTGGATTGCCCTACCCTATTGCCAGTCCAGCACAGCGACTGCGCCACAAACAAATCGCTATCTTCTCGGAGCTGCTTGCACGTGGCGGCATTAGAGGACACTTCTCATACTGCCACCGCAGCCCCGAGGGGAGTTGTGCTATTGGTTGCCGACTCTCAATTACCCTGCACAACAATTATTAGTGTGGTTCGTGGTTCTTGATCGAAGGTTAATTGCTAGATGCCTTATTATACGTCACGGAAGGTAAGAAGTCTAAGTAGTAGCTTGGCGATTCTATCTTAATACAATGCACATTGATTCTTATCCAGTACAGGCCTTATGAAATTTAATAGCCATTAGCTGTGCCCCGCGGTTTTACCCACGTTAAACTTAATAAATTATAGCCTATGTGTTAATCCAGGGTGTCAGCTAACTCCACACCAAATTTGATTAAAATCGGTCCAGCCGTTTAGCCGTGTAGAAGTAACACACTTATACACTCACACAGCCACAAACTTTCAGCTTAACAATATTAGTGTGATTTTATTTGCCGTTTTGCTATGGATAAAAATTCAATTAAAAAGACAATTAAAACTAGAAACCTATCCAAACATACCAAAACACCTGTTAGTTATTTGAAAATCCAGTTTAGTACCGGACAATAGACAGACACGGATATGGAAATAAAAATAAAAGCATCGCCTGAACAAACACGATCGAAACGTATGAAAACAAAACTGTGATTGAAGCGAAACATGTCACAGGAGCTAACCTATCAGGTTGGAACTGCTACGAACCTCTTAAGCAAGAAGAAATACCCGAAGAAGAACACGCCTATTTTATAAATAAATCATCATCATCACCATATCAGCCGAAAGACGTCCACTGCTGGACAAAGGCCTTAAAAAAGACAAAATGTGGTAGGGGGCGTCAAGTTTGATGCCATAAAAAAATAATAAAGTAAATTCAGTGGTTGAAACTTTTTGTGTGCGATTTAGTGACTAGGAACTCTTATTACACGATTGCACAAATGGCGGCCTCTTCGTTAAGTGCGATTTTTTACTGGCAATCATTAATAGCATGTAAATGAACATTCATTACCCGTTGTTTCATTTACGATATGGGTAAAATGCTTTAAAAACTAATATTAAACTAGAAAACCTCTGAAAACATACTGTATCTACCTATCGAAAAGTTGCTCAGTTAGTTTTTGTATTAAGAACGCGATAAACCATAATAATAATATTCTGAGACATTATTCACACACAGCCATCTGATCCCAAACTAAGCAGAGCTTGTACTATGAAAACCTGATATACTATAATAATAATAATATTAAAAATCATTTATTTTTCTCATCACAAAGTTAACACATACTACTACATAGTAAACATTTAGGTACGAATACATAAGGTATTTATTAGGCTAGAGAGAGAGAGAGACTTTGTGAGAGACTGTTGCCTGATTTAGGTTTAGAAAAAAAACCTAAATCAGGCAATACTACATATACTATTTTTCTTTTGTAAATACATATCTACTTATATGTAGATATTTACACCCAGACTCAGGACAAACAGACGTGTTCATGCACACCAATATCAGTCGTGGGAATCTAACCCCGCCAACCGGTCATACATATATGGGTATGAGTAGACCCATCATTATAATTTGCCGCATAGTTATGTCGAAAACTACCGTTATTTTCGACGTAGTAAAAACGTCATCAGGATGTATCCTATGCGTAAATTTGTTGATCAAGACAGTAGAAGCGATTCCCCGGGACATGCCTAAGCCTCACCGCTCAGTGTCATTTCATTGTGTGCCACTGTCGATCCTGGCTTACAGGAGTTGCAGTGATGGGTAAGACGGAGGGACTAGTAGACGTTACGTACAGAGTGGTACATGAGGTTCACCTACTATTCAAAATAAATTTAAAATTTAGATAATTAAACCTACACATGATCCTTGACAATAACTTAATTTAAGTTAGCTAAATATCGTTACTGTTATAAAATAAATCTTATTGTAAATTATTTCCTACAATCCGTGTGCCTAAATATCTATATGTACCTAGAAATAATTATACATTAAATATATTCTGACTATTTACAAGCGCTGTTTTAAAGTCTACGTGAATAAAAACTTTTTTATTTTATTTTATCACCAGTTAAAAAGTTTGCTGCGTGTTACCAAAACTCTATACACATCGCCTTATTTCCACTAGAAGGCATCTTTTCAATGAAAAACGAAAGGCGAGCGAAGCGTAAACAGATAGGAATGTTTTGTACGACTTCATATCGTGTGATACAAATTGACATTAGTATTTATTAATTTCGGCTCCTTCTAAGGGGAAAGAGAGTCAGATTTCAGACGGAAATTATTATTATATGGGGTGGTGTAGTTTTACCCGGCGTTAATGGTATTACGGGGTGTTATTGGCAATAACATTGTTATGCGATCAACCTTATAATAATTGGCGGGCTCCTTGGCATTGTTGGTACATACTTGCCTTTCACGCCGCAGGTCGTGGGTTCGATTCCCACCCTGGACAGATATTTGTGTGCAACATGTCTGTTTGTCCTGAGTCTTGGTGTAATTATCTATATAAGTATTGTAAATACAAAAGAAAAGTAGTACTTATATGTGGTTAGTGGTTCTGCTTAGTTTGGCATCAGATAAACCGTGCATGAATAAAAATAAAAAAAGTTAATACTGGATTTTTATGCATTATACCCATGTTTAAAAGTCTATTATGTGATAAAAACATGTTTTTATAAGAAAAAATCTGTTTTTTTTTTTAGAGATCATTTAGATGTACACACCACTTTGAAATTTTAAATAATTGCGGAAAATGCTATAAAAGTATATCTGAACTCAAAACGGTTAAATAATATTTTAATCATCATTATCACATCAGCTGAAAGACTTCCATTGCTGTACGTGAGGTCTTTGTCCAGCAATGGACGTCTTTCAAGGATTTCAGCGGCTTCCCATACGATCTTTGCGAGATTATCAGTCCACCTTTTGTGGGCCTGCCCACGCTGCATCTTCCGATTTGAGGTCACCATTCAAGAACCTTTCTGCTCCAGCGGATGTCGGTTCTACGAGTGATCGTGGAAAGGACACATCCTGCCCACTATCACTTAAGTTTCACAAATCTTTAGGCTGTTTAGGTTAATTTGATCTGCCTGCGGATTTCGACATCGTTGTTAATAATAATATAAATAATATCTAGGGACAATGTCACACAGATCATCCTAGCCCCAAACTAAGCAAAGCTTGTACTATGGGTACCAGGCGACGATATACATCTCTGGGTGAATTGATCAAATTAATTGAATGATTCAAAGTCAATGATTTGATCTAGCAGAGGAGATACTCCTAGCATAGCTCTCTCCATTGTTAATAGTTTCTTATGACGCCCATACAAAAAGTTTTTACATAAGTCCTTATCTCAACAGGAATCACGAAGGTAATATAAATATGTTTACATAGTAGTCAATGTAGGTTCGGTAAGCTAGTATTCAATAAGAAGTCATCAGTAAATGTACACCTTTATTTATGTTCTCAAGTAATAACATCAACCGAAAGACGTCAAAGGGATAGGCTCCTCTAAAGAATCTCCGCAATGGCCGGTCCTGTACTGCCTGCATCCAGTGGCTTACCCTTGCAAGATCGTCGGTTCACCTTGTAGAGAGCCTGCCCTCAGTAAATACATTATTCATATAAAAATATCGATTAATCCACTTTTATAATAATTTTCAATCCAATGCAATTTTATTTTAATTCCAGCTGCATTGGGATTAAACACTGAATATTTAATCATTGGCTCGCTGCATTTTTCATTCTTTTGTTCGAGAATTATTAGTTTTATTGAGAGAATGACAGCACTGTTGCGATGTGCAATTTCCATTGTGGATATTTTATTGCAAATAGATTTTTCTAACGTGTGAAATATTAAAAAGTGTACTGCAATTTATATATAGGTGTAACAGAAGTAGCGGACGTAACTTAGGGCTCGAAATTTGATAAGCCCATAATTCAACGCATATAATCTTATACAATATTAAAGTAACGATATTTAAAGCCTATTTGACGTGGCATGTTGGCGTGTTTGGTAGCAAATATCTACTAACCACGCCAAGCGGCCCATATATCTGTATGTCCTGAGTGTGTGTCTGTGTGTCTGGGTGTTATTATCTATATAAGTGTGTCTTTACAAAAGAAAACGTTATATGTACTTACTTATTATATCAGTTATCTGGTTTCCATAGTACAAGCCCTGCTTAGTTTGGGATTAGATGTATGTCGATGCGGTCCATGTTTTATTACACAAGAAAAAACTCTTAATTAAATAACAAGTTATTTTGCAACTACATATCTATACATTTAATACTATTTATTAAATTGAAGACACTGAGCAGTATGCGTCAATAGTCTAATGGTACCTTTTTGAATACGGGCTAGGGGTTCGCTGAAGTAAAAATATGGAATTCTACAAAGAGAGTGTTATTACTGGCACGTACTACAAGCATGGGATCACGGATCAGAGGTTAGCGGTCCTTGACGGCGAGGATCCAACCCTATCTAACCTTAGTTAACTTTGTTCAAACTACCTAAAAAACTTCGGCCTTGTTTTATGGCCTTTTGCTTAATTTTTTTGCTGTTATGTGGGCGCACATGACCGTTGTAATTTAGTTTATAATTGTGAGGTGTTGAAAAAAAACATTCTCTAATTAGAATCACCGACGGCCTTTGGGGCAGAAAGGTTCTCGAGTGGCGAACACGAACCGGAAGACGCAGCGTAGGCAGGCCCCCTACAAGATGGACCGATGATTTTGTGCGGGTCGCTGGAAACTGCTGGATACGAATAGCGCAAGACCGGCGATTATGAATATCTTTGGTGGAGGCCTTTGTCGGGCAGTGGACCTCTTTCGGCTGATATGATGATGAATTAGAATAAACACCTGCAAGATTAACGTTATGAGGATACGTATTTCAGAGACATGACAGAGACTTAACACTGCCCACATATCTGTTTTTTTTTTGACGAGTTAGGAGGAATTCTTACGCATGCCACGTGCAAAACATGTCTACGGGTGGGTATGGCGCACTCGCTCAGACTAAACTTAACCTGCCGTGGACTTCTCTTGGCGACTGTTAGGGGGAGCCTAGGGAAAGCGGGGTATGCTGTTCCGGTGCCGCCCTTCTGCGACAAGTGCCCACATATCCTGAATTCCTCTTTAAATTCAAATTATTTAAATTCTTGATAAAACATAACATTCGATGTGGTTTTCTCCTGATGATGATGAGTGATGTCTATTTTAAATACATACTTACATAGACTAACGCCTGTTTCCCAGGGGGGTAAGCAGAGACAACGGACTTCCGATTGGCAAGATCCTTGCACACCTCTTTCGCCTCGTTTACTGTCATTATATTTTTCATACACGCTCGCCGGCACCTGGCATTTTTTTAAAACTACTCTGATTTGGACAGAGAATATTCTAAGAGGTCTAAAAAAAGCTTACATAAAAGTAGTCTAAACAATTTTTCGACTAAGCAATTGGAATTTGCGCAATAGCTGTATTATCCGGGCAACCCAGGATCCGCCTGCTCAAAACTACTTCTCTTCAACAAACACATAAGATGCAGCCAAAATATATCAAACATATTCAGATACAACTAATCTCACCTTAAGTTAGAAATGCTCTAATCTACCTGTTGTAAAATCCACAGTAGTTTAATATTAACAGTAACGATTTGAAAATATACCTTATCCTACAAAATATAAGAGCTGTTTGCAATTGTGAACTTTAACTATCGATATGTTCTTGATTGTGCACTCTTGGTACATAACTCAACTTGACACATCAATAATAAAAACCCCGCGAAGCGTGAGCGACCTACATCACGACAAGGGTTTTGCTATTTTCTTGTAACACCTATTGTACAGACGCCAGCACATCAAGCTACTCCAATCTGTCAAATTTCGCCAATTGAAAGTGAACCTTATGCTTAAGTGATAAAGTTGAAAATCTATATAAGAAATTTGACTGATTGGGGTAGCTGGATGTGCTGGCGTCTGTACAAAGGGCCCCGCAACAAAATATATTTCGTTCGCGATTTATTTTTTTACTTAGTCACGCATATATGAGTGGCGGTCTTATTGTTGTCGAAATTGGATGGACATTTGGGTTTGCGTAGTGAATTTCAAACTAATACGAAAGAAAACGATCGCAGAGACCTCACCTTTTGTTAAACCACCGTAATATTATTACAAAAACGCTAAATCATATTTATGTATAAAACAATTATATGTAACTAAACGTATGTATATAACTATTATTTTTATTCATTACATCACTTTAGCACGTCTATAATCGATTACAATAACTAAAACCTATCGACACTTCATTTTATCACAACCAACCCGTAGCGCGGTCCAGAACCAATTGCATTGCATTTGGTTCGTTTACCTGTCAAACGTCACCGCTCAGTGTTGCCATATACATGACTTACCGTCACCATAAAGTTTTTTTTAAGACAACGCCCGCACTAGGGATTCCAATCTCGTCTTTTTGCTTTAGTCTTCCATTCTTTAATTTGAATATAGTAGAACTAAATTTCAAAGTAATAGATTAGTAACTTGTTATTTATTTAAGGATTTCAGAAAATATATGCGATAAAACAAACCGCACGGATGGACTAATTAATTGTTTTTGTAAATTCTATACTATCCACTATGTTTATGTACTGCATTGTCACCTTGACAAGTACAAGTCTATGTTAATACCCCAGTGCTGAATAAATTTCATTTCATTTCATGTGTCGGGGGGTTCTCCACAAACTTATAATAGACGGACACAAATTACATCCAGACTCCGTTTAACTATGGGTCACACAAGTAGATGTCCGGCGCGGGAATCGGACCCGGGACACGACGCGGCGAGGTGACTCTCTTAGCCGCTGCGCTACACGTGCGCTTCGAATATATTTATTCGAAGTCGAAATCGAAAAGTCGCAATTTATTTATTTATTTAACTTATTTTACTTTAATTATTTATTTAATTAACTGATGTATATTTTTTACCGATTTTTACTCCATTGAGTAAAATATAGCTACTACAGTTCTAACTTTCTTCTTTTTAAAACCCTCTTTCAGAGCTGGCAGTGATTTAAGCTGTATACTCTTGTAAAGGATTAATAGGGAGGACGTCGGACACACAACACGTGACGTAAACACGACTTGAGACGGACATTTGACCGGTATCTATACTCAAGTTACGGACAGTTTCCTGACGAAAATGTATGCATATTTTCTATAGAAATATATATCAATACTAACTGTGCCGGTTTTACCCGCGTTAAACTGAATAAATTATAGCCTATGTGTTATTAATAATAATAATATTTAGGGACAATGTCACACAGATCATCCTAGCCCCAAACTAAGCAAAGCTTGTACTATGGGTACCAGGCGACGATATACATACTTCTATAGATAGATAAATACTTATATACATAGAAAACATCCATGACTCAGAAACAAATATTCGTGCTCATCACACAAATATTTGCACTTACCGGGATTCGAACCCAGGACCACCAGCTTCGTAGGCAGTAGCACTACCAACTAGGCTACGGTGACCGTCAAATTAATTAAGATATGTAAGCTATATTACTACAAAGTTTCATTTAAATCTGTTAGGTATAATAAATTATATTTTTTTAAGGATACTTGGGGCGTGATCACTAATCGATATCGAAGCCAAAAATATAGTTTTTAGAATTTTTGTCTGTTCGTCTGTAATGTATGTCCGGGCTATACTCAAAAAGTGCTGCATGGATTTACTTCAAATTGCATGAATATTATTAAGAGGTCGGGTCAACATATAGGCTACATATTACATACAGGCTATCACCTACAGGGGGAGCTGTGATAATAAAATATAACGCGGGTAAAACCGCGGGGCACAGTTAGTATATAATATGAAATTTAAAGTTTCTAATCTAAATGTACGGTCATTAACAATAAAAAAAAACTTTACTGGTAGAATTTTATATCAATTTCAAATACGCACTTAAAGTTTTACTACTCATTTTAAAATGTTTGAATACTTGAGCATGATTAAAATGTTTAACGTAAAAATATCCTATAATCACAATAATATTAACATCCTTGAACATTATTTACCCACGGCCATCATATTATTAACAGTGAGGTAGCCTAACGTAGGCTACCTCACTGTTAATAATCATAAAGCACATGTATTGTTGCTATTACGTCAGATATATGTTTAGCTATTCCTCATCTATTCTTGACGAAGATTTTTAGAGTTCCGTACCCAAAGGGTAAAACGGGACCCTATCTGTGCCTGTCCGTCTGTCACCAGGCTGTATCTCATGAACCGTGATAGTTAGACAGTTTACATTTTCGCAGATAATGTATTTCTGTTGCCGCTATAACAACAATAGCTCTACTTAGTGCACCTACCTACTGTTTAATCTCTGCACCTCCTCAAGGTCGACTGGGAGAAAATGCCTACGGCATTAAGTCCACCTCTGTACAACATTGTGCATAAAGTTTGGAAATAAAAATAACATAAAATAACAACAAATACTAAAAAACAAAATAAAATAAATATTTAAGGGGGCTCTCATACAACAAACGTGAATTTTATGGTCGTTTTTGTAGATAATTATACAATGATGACCGATACCGATTTTTTAAAAGTTTAGTTCTATTTTTCATACAAATTTTCTACTGACAATAACGAACCCACAAAATAAAGATTTATTCAATTTGGTGCAGATGTTTTGAAGTTTTGAGCGTGCAAACATTTCGGTGATTCTTTTTATTGATATAGATTTAATTAATTGTAGTTTATTGTCTTTAGTTTAAAGTCTAACTAATTTATGTAAATATGCATAGTACATTAATTTAATGGAAAACTATACATTCAATTGTAAACAATAAATAAATTGCTTCCACATGATATTGATAACACGGTATAGTTCGTCCATTTACTGCCTGTTTTGTATACAACATAAATTATTATACATAACATATTACATACATTTTTGTCTCCGATTTACTACTAATTGATATATAGGTACTAATATTATCTAACATCCTGTGAAGCACATAACAGAGTATTGTTCATTCAGTTGTTATAATATTCGTAACAGGTGTTCAGTAATCTAATTGAATATACTGTGTACAATTTTATTGTGTGTATGATGACTAACACTTGGCCAGTTTTTAATTATCATCTAACCACCGTATTGAGGCGCTCATAGCCAGATGCTCTCACCAGTCCGTTAGTGATTGGCGAGTTTAAGCAACTAGGCTCGCAGTCAGTCCATAGAAGGGTGACCGCCAATGAGGTTTAACTTCTGAGCGTCTCCGTGCTTCGGAGGGCACGTTAAGCTGTCGGTCCCGGTTGTAGCCTTTAGGCAATAGTCGTTATGCCATGTCAGAGGCCTAATAGGCTTGAACAACTCTGACACCAGGGTAACCACTGCCCATACGGTAAGTAAGTACCATCGTATTTATTCCCAGATCATGTCCTCTTCTATACTCTTTGATATCGCAATTGACTAGATACCTATCAAAGTTCTGAAATTATAGTCTGCGCATATATTAATTTCTACTTAGCTAGGATATAATGCACAGGTTTATAACTAAGTTTAGGGTTAAGTTTAGCGGTATTTCCGTGAACTAAGTGCAGTATTAGTTGATCTCATAGTTTACTGCTCTTTGAAATAGAAAATCCAGTTTGATATCAATTGGTTAGAGCTACTATACCGTAAATTCTCTTTTATCTGGAGTAGAAGAGAAGCAAATCCATATTGTCAATATTTATTATATAATATGTTATTTTAGGTGGTAAATAACTCTTATTTTATACTGATGATATCAAAATAAATATGGTTATTAATAAAAAAAATCACATACCTCAGAGCAATCTCTTCCGGGCAACCGTGGAATGAACCGGGATTCACAAAAAAATATAGTACAAGTATTTAGTAATTCAACGATTATAAATAATAGTAATACGAAAAAGTGGAGATACGAATCTGTGTTAAAAACAGCCAAGGACCAATCGTTTTAATACACTGAAGGTTTTATTATTATTATTATAGATATTTTAACACCAGAGTCTAGGCCATTTACATACAAACAAATAATCTAATAATAATTAACTCGCATTTACTAATATTTGACTTCTGTGTTTAGCACAAAATTCTAAAAGCAATACATATAATGTTATTTAAACTTATTTAGCATGCTTATAGCATAAAGACTGCACCAAGCGGGATATGGCCGCTTTTAAAATTGACCACTGTAGCTGGGAAAAGCTCGCTGAAAATAGAGTTGAATGGCGCAAACGTGTAGTGGAGGGTCGTAAGATCTGTGATGAAGCCTGGTTCGGAGTACTTGCTGATAAGAGACAGAAGCGACATGAAAGCGGCTCGGCACCAACCACCGCAAACTTCTCTTGTCAGGCCTGCGGCAGGCTATGTCGCTCTCGCATCGGTTTGTTTAGCCACAATAAGAAATGTCTCTCAGACAATGCTCCGTAAATCGTCTGTAACAGATGCAAAGGCTTTATGATGTATCATGCTTCTAAATAACCGTTATGTGTTCTGTGCTTTATGGCAGTTTAAAAAAGATTTGAAATATTTGGTCAAAATATGAACAGCGCTGTAGCGATTATCTGAAGCACAGGTCTAACCTAAGTTCAGATAGGATTTCATTTGTTTTTAGTATTTTTCTAATTAATATTGAGGCACATTTTGTTAACCTTAAGCTATAATTTATTTGTAGATTTGACCATCTTAAACTATTATTTATTGTAGAAAACAATGTTAATCTTTGAACAATAAAATTATTATTATTATTTAGAAAGTCGTTCAGTAAAATAATATAGTTACAAGCATCATTATTAAAATTATGTCTGTAATAATTAATTATGGATAGCCCTTTGGAGACTAAGAGGATGATGTTTTACTTTAATGTATAAAAAAACATATCAGATAAAAACCGAATAAATTTTAGAATATAATCTTAAAAATTGTATATGATATTCGACTTTAAATATAACCTGCTCTGTGAAACTCCCATTTCATTGACTTGTAATAAGTTTGGGCAGCAATATTAAACCATTCTAAATTCCAAATCATTGGCCATTATTGAGATATCTTATACAGTGGTAACTGTATAAGACAGAAAAAGAAGATCAAGAATAATTTGTTAAATAATTTAGTATTTAATATGACTAGGTATTTACTAGGCTAGGGTTCGATTCCCACCCAGGACAGTTATCTGTATGTATTAACATGTCTTGTCGTGAGTCTGGATGTAATTATGTATATGAGTATGTATTTACAAAAGAAAAGTAGTATATGTATATCAGTTATCTGGTTACCATTGAACAAGCTCTGCTTAGTTTGAGATCAGATGGCCGTCTGTAAATAATGTCCCGGGATAATAGATACCAAAATTTAAAATTATTTCGACAGACTGGCTAAATTAGGGTTTCTTAATGTCATGTTTGAAGAGAACCCTAAAATATTGAAAGGCAATGAGTAAATAATAATAATATAATAATGAGTAAATATACAATTGGTAACTACATATTTTACTCACCCTATGACATCTTCGAGTATCATCCTTGTAGGTTCATGACATATTCATTTCCCGCGTGTTCACGTTTACGGGCGAGCGTGTCTCTTCGAATTCATGTCCTACATAATTCTTACTGGAAATTCCTTTTTACAAGACTATCTTTACTATATTCTCTAGTGCTAAGTCGCAAAGACTTAAGAAGCCGCCTTTTATTTTGTGGCTGAATTTTTGACATGTTACAAGAGGATTTTTATTCAAACTGAAAATAATAATTTTAAACCGCTAGGCAAGCAAGACTTTTCTACTCTATGCTCATTATATTAAAATTACTTTTTATTGATGACGTCTGATGCTTCTAAGCGCCTATGCACATCGCGTTTATTAAGCGCGCCGTTGACGCGCGTTTGTAACGATACAGACGCGCGTGTGTATCGATACAAACAAAAAGCAAACTGCTCTGTAGGATAAAAGCGCGCCGTCGACGCACTTTTCGAAAAACGTGGTGTGGACAGGCTCTAAGTGGTGCCAGCCAGTAGGCTGGTACCACATGGAATCGACAGCACCACACAGAAGCCTGACCACTGTCAGATTGCTGTGTCTTGGATATCGCTGTTGTCAAAATGGAAAGTCTCTGATTAGGTGAGGGACTAATGTTTGTGGCTTAAAGAGTACAAAAGCCATCAATCCATGGTATCAAAATGGAAAGTATCTGGTTATGTGGGGGGCTTATCCTTGTGGATTAGAGTTTACTAAAACCTACCATATTACCTACTTCTATGTATATTATGATACAAATACCTAATAAACATGCTATATAAAAATATTTTGAAAGAGCGGAGTCTCATATTACAGGCATAACACTATTTTTATACCTATACAATATTTTTCATAACATACATAGAACTAGGCTATACAATTATTTACAATACCAAGCAAATATCTAATTATACAAAAAAAATCTATATAATAAACAATACTAATTTGCTATCATAGAGCAATTATTGCACACAGTGCGCTTAGCTCATCCAATATGCGTGTAACAAGAGAGGTGGTGATCGGTGGTGAGAGAGGATATCTATTACGATTTGTTACAGCTAATCAAAGCCAACTGCAATGTGATCTTAGAATCACGGATACTTGCTCTTCTCTCCCTCTCCCTACTCCCTATAGCTATGGCTTTAGCTTCCGTGGCTGCTCCTTTAACTCCGTTAACGAGCTGTGTAGGTAATGACCCCTTCAGAAATAAAAATCGACGGATATATTATTGGAACAATACATTAACACACTGCAGATCTAACTAAAAACTATAAACAACTACATTTAAAAAAGATACATTTATGTAAGTTTCTGAAATGTATTATTTCCGCAAAAACAAAACAGCATTTACGCTTAGGATCTCCCACAAGTTGCCTCTGAAGTTACTTTTGTCGGATTGCCAGTAACTTTGAATTGACAAAACGAAAAACGAAATGGTTAGAACGAAAAAGTTGTATCCAGCGGCCAGCAGTACCGTCGGAAGTCTTGTATTAGCTTTGTGTGAAGCCTTAGCTTTTTACACTGTTTAATCAGGTTGACTGGCCATAGTATTGATCCGTGTTCATTGGCTCAGATAGTAAATTTCGTAGTTAGAGATACATTTTTTTCGGACTTATTCGCTTGTTAGCAGAATTTAAGGTACGTTTTAATTTGATAATGAACCTTTTTGTTTTCTTTTTCTGGTATATAAACTGCGTCATGTTTTATTATTTTTCAATTAATATTGGACTGTAACTGATCTCGCTGATTTTTTTTATATACCGGTGACGACACTTAGCGATGAGCGCGTCAAATACAATCCATTCGATATTTTCTTACCGCAGTTCAGACGCTTTTAACGCCATCTTACTGAAAACCAATACGGCTAACAACAACTGGAATGCCAATATTTATAACGGACAATTCCAACAGATGGCGTCTTAAATTATTTATTTTTGAATAGGTACTTCTTAAATCATAGTTTTTATGATTAACTATGATTACATTTGTTACTTTTAGCATTTTATGTATACTAAACTGGAGAAAATCTGACATTTTTATGATTGTGATCTGTTTGGACGAAAGCTGCTCATAGCCGTATCATCATCATTATAAAAAAAAACATGCGGGGCAGTCTTTGTGGACTGGCGATAGAAGTGAAAACTATTTTTTCATTTCTAATACTCAAAAAGTAGTGTTTATTTGATCCGAGTAGCGAGTGGAAGATGCTACTTCGCACCTCTGAGCGGTAAAGACTCATAGTGATTTTTCCTATGGTGAGAATAAATTAAAAAAATAGAACTAATTTTGGTTAGGCGGTTGGCTGTAAGAAATCGAACATAATTAAGAAAAAAATGCTACGGTCATGTGAGATAATACGGCCAGTGTGAATTTAAAAAAAATCCCTCCGTCTTACGAAGATACAGATAATAATAATACGAATATTCAATCAGGTCTCGCGTTCTGACGCGAGTTTAACATTTTCTACCCATCCCATAAAAGTGCAGAATGTCGGTATAGAAGTTTTCACTTCAAACAATCTAATAGTCAATTCTACTTTAAACCATTTTATTCGTAAGCTTACCACATTTTCCCTAATCCCCTAATCTAGGCTTTAATGCATATATATATGCATAATAGTTAATAACCCGTCAGTGAGTCGAAGTTATTAGAAACCCTCGTGATACCGTACCCAAACCATAAAGGTACTAACAAAGATACTAACTTTATGACCCAAATCGATATATCGTTCTTGCCAGCAAAGAGTACGGTATCATATCAGGTAGTTCGGATTCCTTTCATGCATGTCTGCATCAGTGAATGTACAAACCCAAAAATTAGTGTTTTCTGGCGTGTCTTATTTGCAAGATCATTTGAGCCTCCGATCTTCTATATTGTCCGATGAAGCAGTAAAAGTGTCCGATGATAACAAAACAAACCCGTCAGTAATGATCCCACTTCGCATATCCCGTTACTATAACTATAAAGCCTAGTAACATAAAATATTGAAAATATCAAGTCGCCTTTATTTCTGGAGTGTCTTATTTGCATGATCATTTGAGCCTCCGATCTTCTCTATTGTCCGATGAAGCAGTAAAAGTGTCCGATGATAACAAAACAAACCCGTCAGTAATGATCCCACTTCGCATATCCCGTTACTATAACTATAAAGCCTAGTAACATAAAATATTGAAAATATCAAGTCGCCTTTATTTCTGGAGTGTCTTATTTGCATGATCATTTGAGCCTCCGATCTTCTCTATTGTCCGATGAAGCAGTAAAAGTGTCCGATGGTAACAAAACAAACCCGTCATTGCTTGATCCGAGTTCGCATTTCCCGTTACTATAACTATAAAGCCTAGTAACATAAAATATTGAAAATATCAAGTCCCCTTTATTTCCCCAAGTATATCTAAAGTCGCACAAAATGCGTCAAAGATTTCCCCAGTCGGTGTTCCCAGCCAAAAAATGTCCACCGTTAGTTTACCCCTGTTTTTGCGGTGCGACAATTCTGAGGCATTGACGAATCTTATCGAAGTCCCGGTAGACCCGGCGTCTTATCGTGACGTGGTACCAGCCACTTTGGGAAACAATACCCTTGGTTAGGAATGAAGAAATTATGGATATGAAATAAAGTTATTTGGGAGAAGGGTTCGAGAAGTGTTGGTGTGTATTGATTCGGGGGTGTTATTATTGAAGTTTTGTTTGTTTGAGACGCACTTTGAAATATGTTTTAACTAGAATCGCGAATATTGCCGTGTGAAAATATCCTATACTAGCTATGTTCACCGCGCTTTTACGCGTCAAACTTTATAAATTATAGCCTATGTGTTATTCGGCTATATAAGCTATATTACTTCAAATTTTCATGAAAATCTATTCGTTAGTTTTTGCGTGAAAGAGTTAATGAAGAGTACAGTATTAGTACGTCATACGACCTACTGGTAGAGACTAGTGCAACTGAATTGAGAAATTGTTATGTATACGAGTATAAGAAAGTTAAAGTTGGAATAATCCTATTTTAATTTACTTATACTCGTATACATAACACGTATGACGTGCAACGGAAAGAACCTAACTAATACTGCACTCTCCATTAACTCGTTCACGCAAAAACTTATATAAGTAATAACATATAAAAAGAAAAATATTACTAACCTACTAAAAATGGCATATAATTAAGCTACTAACATATTTTTAAGACAATTTGTTACGAACGCAGTGAAAAAAAAAGACGTGTGGCACTCGGAGACTGCCGCGGTAAAGCTATTGCATAGCATTTTTTATCAACTTATGCAATTATAATTATTTATTTATTTTATAATACTGCATTTGTGATAATAATAATAAAATTAATGTATATAGTAACTCATTTTCTTTCATTATTTTTCATCATTAATAAATACTACTCTATTTTCATTTTTTAACTCTCCTACTTCTCCTGCTTACTTAGCTTCCTATTTTCAATACCTTTCTTCTAACCACAATAAAAATCTTCGTTCTTCCTATAACCGTCTTTTACAATGCCCTTCTCACCGGACTAACTTTCTCCATTCTTCGTTTTTCGTACAATCTGTACTTCTTTGGAATGCGCTACCCCTTGAAATCAGAATGGCTAAGACTCGATACACGTTTAAAAATAAAATCCGTAAGTACTTTCTTAGTACTATTAAGGCAGAATCATCTCCACAATAATATTTGTATGTATATGTTATTATATAATAGGTCTTTACCTATGAAATTGCCGTTTTGTATGAAAAAATTTAAACGATTTTTTTTCATGAATTTTTTTATTTGTATTAATCGAAGTAATCACCCATGCAATCAATGCATCTTTGCCATCGCAGTGGCAGTTTATTGATGCCCTTCTTAAAGAAATCAGCTGGACGGGAGGCAACAAATTCTTCAAAGGCATTTTGTACTGCCTCTCGGGTATTGAATTTTTTTCCCGCCAAGAAGTTATCCAAATTCTGGAAAAAGTAGTAGTCTGTAGGCGCAAGGTCTGGTGAGTAGGGCGGATGACGGAGAGCTTCCAACCCCAGTTCTTGCAACTTGGAGACCGTCTGCTGTGCAGTATGAGGTCGCGCGTTGTCGTGCAGGAGCAGCGGAGACGAGCGATTGACCAATGCTGGTTGGAGATGCGCCAGCTTCTCCATCATTGTGCTCAGTTCTTCACAGTACACATCTGCAGTAATGCTCACCCCGTTTGGTAAGAAGCTGTGATGAATCACACCGGCGCTAGACCACCAAACAGTGACCATCACTTTTCTAGGGGTAAGTTTTCGTTTAGGGCATTGTTTAGGTGCTGAACCAGGATCCAACCAACTTGCTGAGCGCTTGCGGTTATCAAACAGAATCCATTTTTCATCGCAGGTAACAATGCGGTTAAAAATTCCTTCATTTGTGTGTCTGTTGAGCAGTGCAAGGCACGTCTCGACGCGTACTTCGCGCTGGCGATCATTGAGTTCGTGGGGCACCCATTTGTCAAGCTTTTTTACCTTGCCAATTTGACGCAAATGGACCAATATTGTTTTGACGCTAACGTCGAAAGCTGCTGCTAATTCAGCCGTAGATTGTGTATCATCAGCTTCCACAACCGCCTTTAATTCGTCATTGTCGACCAAAGTCTTCGGACGACCGCGAGGTTCATTTTTCAGGTCGAAATTTCCAGAACGGAAGCGAGCAAACCAATAACAGGTGGTGCGTTGGTTTGTAGTGTTAGCTCCGTAAACGTCGTTGATGTTGCGTGCCGCTTGTGCCGCGTTGCTGCCACGACGGTACTCATATTCCATAATTACTCGAATTTTTAACGTATCCATGATGACGAAAAAGATTGAAATGCGATGAAAATGTAACACTAATCAATAAAGAAATGACTACTTTTGGAAAAAAGAATCCATGTTTTTAAAATAAAATTAATTTGAAATTAGAATTCTTAGCCAAACAAAAATTATTTTGATTTGAAATGGCCAGTACTGCAGAACGGCAATTTCATAGGTAAAGACCTAATATATATTATTTATTTATTTATATTGCTGTATATATTTATTTTATATATTCATATATAATATTTATATGGATGTACTCTCCGTTATGTGAAGTTTCTTCTTATTGTTTCTTTTTTATTTAGTAATATGTTTTGTATGTCTTCTTAACTTGCTTTGTCCTTTATTGAAATTTATAGTGCACCTACTATAGTTTTGTCTGCATCACCCAATGGTAGACTGGTAGAAAATGCCTACGGCATTAAGTCCGCCTGTGTACTTAATGTGCATGAAGTTTTAAAATAAATAAAAATAAATAATGCACTTTGTTTATTCATATTTAAAACACTTTGTACACAAATTATACGAGTACAGATATTCTTTGTTGTACGTAGATGATAAATACCTATACACCTATATACTTTCTCACAAACAGCTGATTACGGTAGTTTTCCAATACAACCAATGCCACCTAAAGGCGGGTTGCTGAACTAAAGAGACAAGCGTGATATTTCAAAAAGTCATTAAAAGTTCTGGTATTTATCGATAGATGGCGGTGAGAGTAGTAGGTGTTAGGTTTTTTTTCGTTACGGAATTTCTGGATTCGGTCCCCACGCTCAAGGCCTGCGATAGAAGCTATGCAATAGCTTAAAATATTATTATATACTCACAAACTTCCTCATTTATAATATTAGTAGGATTCTGTCCCAAGTAATGAAACCTATGTGCCGAGATTCCTACTAAGCCATATAATTGTAAACGTGGAAACATTTATAACTTTAGTAAAATGGAGAATAGACTCAAGGGGATTGTTATTTGCAAATAATTTAAGTCTTATTTATTGTTTTTAACTTTGAACTTTTTGGGTACAACAATTTCATATATCGGTGTCGAATGTGATATTACAGGACAATCGTAGGTATATTACCAAAAACATGGGTATCCTTATTTTTATTACATTTAAGTTAAATGTTACAAAAGAAAAGGGCTTATTGGACGATTCGCATGAATTGAACTCGCACGAGACGTGCGAATCACTCTTTTAATTTTTTTTTCTGTAGACGATTTGCACGAAGCTAATTTATTGGTGTGCGAATAGACATCTCTAAAAATATGTAGTAGCTATTGGCACACATATTGTTTTTTTTACATGAAAGCAATTAAGATAAAGTACACTTGAGTACAGAAGTAAAACCATCAGGACAGGGACTTTTTTATATAAAGTGTATTATTATTTCCATACTACATCCCGCCAAGCCATGTAGTATTAAAGTAATACACAACAAAAAGCCTGCAAGTTACTGTTGCCTTTTAATCTCACAAAAGCACGATCATATTTTATAAAATACCTGCGCAGAAATAAAACGTCCTTTTCTGAAAAGCAAAAAGTATTATGTACCGTATTTAATATATCACCGTTCTCCTTTTGTTGTTCTACGTGCACGATATCTTCAGTGGCGGTCTCTCCGTAAAGCTGCAAACATGATAAGATGGATACATCATTCAGTAGCTTGCTTTGTGTACCGGTTTTATAACTGAAGAAATTTGGGACAGTGGCGTAGCTAAATTATTTACGATGTAGAGACAAAGGGTAGTAACTTAGAGGTCGCAATATAATTTTTATGTTCGTGTGTAAATAAGTATCATTTGAACAATGAAACATTCAGATTTAGGTATATAGATAAATATCGAAGACAGCGCCACAGCGCCTTCTAGCTCAAATTAAGCAAAACTTGGATATTAGAAAACGGATAGAAATACTTATTTAGTTTCTTTTTGTAAATATATACATACAAAGCACAGAAAACAACCAAAACTAGACAAAAATACATATATTTTTATCATATTTTTATTTTTGTTTTGTGTACAAATGTATTATTAATATTAATGTATTATTAGTTAGGCTTAGGTTAATCTAGGTAGTTCTAGATATAATTTCTTTAATTTTATTACTATATCACAATTTTACTGTATTTAAAATATACTTTGAAAATGTAATATAACTTACTTAATTATACTTAATTATATATAACAGTTATTTAATTTGTACTTAATTTAAATATATATATATATATAACAGTTAAACGTGGAGCTTTTTTATGTACGCCTTATTGTCATATGCATCACTGATGTTATACAATTTTCTGTGTGTACTGTTAATGATTACCATGTGGATGTACTCAATACATAGATTTATGAACACAAATATTTGCCTTGCGCGAGGATTGAACACGCAACCTCTGGATCAGAAGGTCTCTGACTCAGTTGGTAGTGCACCTGGCACTGAGACACAGCGGCTTGATGATTAAACTGGCTACACAGAGATAAAGGGATACTAAAACCTCATCATCATTACAGCTAAATAAGTCCACAGCTGGACAAGCCTCCCTCAAGAATCGTCTTGGGGGGTTTTTTGCCATAATCGCCACGCTTGGCAGGCGGGTTGGCGATCGCAGTAAGATGGTCATAGTAATCAGAAGGAAGCTGCTGCCCTTCCTCAGGTAGATATTCCCTCGGGTCGACTTCTACGCCCCCCACGGGATGAGATGGGGTGATGATATTCTGATTCTGATATTTGTCGCCGTCACCACACAGCAAAACTACTAAAACCTACTAAAGGTAAATTATTAATTACTGCGGAAAAGCTGGGACTGCCTTTTTAGTCTAGTGGTTAGTGACCCTGACTATTAAGCCAGAGGTTGTGGTCCGATCCACACCCGGGACAATTTTTTGTATGGTGAGCGCAATGATTTGTTCTGTGTCTGAGTGTAATTTAAATTCACAAATTATTTCTCATACATTTATCCAGATACCTACATGGTATTTAGGATGAAAAGCTTCAAATTTCTTACGTTTGTAGCTAAATGCTACATGAACAACGTTATTTGTTCTAGAATATTTCTTTAAATACGTATTGGACAAAACATTGTTAATAAATAATCTATACATATAATAAAATCGTAGGAAAGTCAAAACTGAACTTTGAATATTTTTTTAAAGGATACTTGGGGCGTGATCTGCATTCGATATCGAAGCCAAAAATATAGTTTTTAGAATTTTTGTCTGTATGTATGTCCGGGCTAAACTCAAAAATACTGCATGGATATACTTAAAATTTTGCATGAATATTACTAATCGGGTCAGGTCAACATATAGACTACATATTATCACTCTACCACCTACGGAGGAGAAGCTGTGAAAATTTATAAAATTTAACGCGTTGCCCCGCGGTGGGCACAACTAGTACAAAATAAATAAATTGAACTCAAACGAAACAGTATAATCCGTCATAAATTTAAAGATTATTATCAATATATCACCGTTCAGAGTATTGTTACGTTTAGATTTGGTCGGATAACATTTTGTTATTATATGATAAAATTCGTTCGGGAGTGTTTTTAGATAACCTTATAACAAGATTAAAAACATGGATTTATGGTAATCTGCTAACGCATTGAAAATACCGGTTAAAAGGTAGATAACACAAAAACATAGTTATGGATCGTTGGAAAAGTGCAAGATTATTACCTTCGTGGGTTTTATCTCTTATGCAATCTTCTCTAAAGGCACAATATTCGTATAACAGCAAATAATAATAATATCCTGGGACATTATTCACACACGACCATCTGGTCACAAACTAAGCAGAGCTTGTAGCTTGTACTAAGGAAACCAGATTAACTGATATATTACAAATATACCTACCACTTTTCTTTTGTAAAAACATACTAACAAACAATTGTAAATACATAATAACACCCAGACTCAGGACAAACAGACATATATACACACACAAATATCTGCCCTGGGTGGGAATCGAACCCACGATCTACGGCGTCAAGGCAAGCATTTACCAACCATACCAACCGGCCCGTCTAAAAATAAACATTAAATGTAGGATTTAATGTTTATGTTGATCGATAATATTAATTAATAATTAAATAGAATCGTTTCAGTGATTTAAGATATTTCCAAAATTATTTTGTTTAAATAACTGTGTAAGTACAGACGCCAGCACATCAAGCTACCCCAATCTGTCAAATTTCTCCAATTGAAAGTGAACCTTATTCTTAAGATATAAAGTTGAAAATCTATAAAAGAAATTTGACAGATTGGGGTAGCTGGATGTGCTATCGTCTGTACACTGGGTGTATGTTTAGTGTCGTGCAATGCAACTCAGGGAGGGATACGGTAGGTAGTCGGGCAGCATCGACACCTGTGTTAGTTACTACGTTATAGAAACATTTACTGCCTCGTTGGTCTAGCGGTAGCGTGTTCAACCGCAGGTTCAAATCCCGGGTCGAGCCAAAAAGTGATTTTGGAATTTTTCCGTAAAAAGAAATTTCTCATTATCAGCCGAAGTCTGGGAGTTCGCGGTATTACACCCCCGTGCCTCGGGGAGCACGTAAAGCAGTCGGTCCTGTACCTAACCTCTTTCCGGTCGTGTCGCTAGTCGTCCCATCGGATCATGAGAGTGATGGAATAGAAAGTGACCCTGTGTTTGCGCCGGATATAAGAAGAGCTGATTATATTGAAATTCGGTGGGCCATAAACTCCATAAAACGTAGTGGTTGGGCATAGTGCACCAACAAAGGTTTGCTATAATAGATATTAAAATCAAGAAAAAATAAAAACTTGAGAGGTGTCAAGGGGCACCCGGATGGAACGAAGTTATTTCTTATTATTTATTGTGTACAAAAAGGTTTTTTGTATACACTCAACAAAAATAATCGTTGCGACACCACACTGTTCAATGCGAAATAGAAATGAATATATCTGGCTTGCTTTCTATAAGAGTGAGAGAGAGAGAGAGATAGAGAGAGACAGACTGACAGAGAAACATGCGCACGCCGCACAGCTGCAAAAAGTGTCGTGACAACTTTTCGTAAGAATTTTTTCCGTCTAGCCCCCTTTCACAACGCGCGATAAGGAACTTCGTTCCAAAAAAATTGGTATATTTGTAATTAATATTGTAAGCTAGCAATCACTCATTAAATCCATCATGTCAGTCAAATTACGTCCCCTCGACAAAAGCCTCCCTAAAGAATGGGGGTATATGGCATGATCGCCACGCTTGCCAGACGCGTTGGCGTTTGATGGTCACAGTTCACAGAAAAACGCTGCTGCCCGTTCTCTGGCAGGTATTCTGGTAAAGAGAAAATTCGCGTTTAGTATTACTCTAAGTTACGTTATCCCTTACATATTAAACATACATAGACTCACGCCTGTTTCCCAGAGGGGTAGGCAGAGACAACGGATTTCCATTTGTCACGATCTTTGCACACCTCTTTTGCCTCGATTACTGTCATTATATTCTTCATACATGCTCGCCGGTTGAAACGGTATTACTGACCTGCCCTTTCTTGAGAACGTCTCCGATTTGGTCAGAGAATGTTCGACGAGGTCTTCCCCTACCGGTTGTCCCTTTCTCACAGGCCAAGTATACTTCTTTTGTAAGTCTTCTATCATTCTTCCTTTATAAATGGCCAAACCATCTCAGCATACCTTTTTCAAACGTGCGTATTTCAGCTGTATCCGTATGACTTTACGATGGCCTACAGGTACAAATAGGGTAACTTTTATGACTCCATGTGTCCCAAGATGCATGTAAAATAGATGCGTCCATTTCACAACGACCTTGCCACTCATGTTTATTTGATTTTAAAGATGTCGGAAAAAGAAATGTGTTTTTACACGCTGGAAATGTTTTGTTGACAAAATTGTTAGCTTAACCATTTTGCTTCATTCCTGGGGCTCTACCGGCTTAGTCACCGAACATCGATTTCGTAAATGGCGTTCAAATAAATAAAGGTTAAAAATGACCTAACCAATCGTTAAAACGGCTTCAACGTTGACAATCGATTCCGGACCATTTATGACGTCACATGTGCTCATGGAAGCCGATTTAACGATTGATTAAGTAATTTTTAAACTTTATTTATTTGAACGCCTTTTAAGAAATCGATGTTCGGCGACTTAGCCGGTAGAGCCCCCGGACATGATAAACTAACGTACGTATACACGGCTACGTATCAAGCTATACATTTCCAGTATAAGCTTATCTCGCGTTGTATATGATTTCCATACCACGAGAGGTCAGCTTATATTGGAAATGTATAGCTTGATATGTAGCCGTGTGTGCTAAATAAATTTGAAATTTTGTTTTAGTTTAGATTTATTGCCGTATTATATCCGTACTTACAATGCCAAATAATTTTAAAAGTACCGTCCAGAATCATAATATTAATACCTGAACCAAAAACTTGAAACTCCTTTTAACGAAAATAGCGAGGACGGAGGATTAAGAAATTTGAAACAGTTAAGTTTGTATGGAGAAGGAGTGCAGAAAACATATATTTTTATACAAAGGGCATTAGAAGTAAATATTGTAATTAAGAAAACATTACACACACACAACCTTGCTTTTTTTATTGTTTTTTTTTATTTATTATACTCCAGTACAATGGAAATTTACATAGGCGGACTTAATGTCATAGGCATTTTCTACCACCTTAGGGTAGGGCAGAGTGATGCAGCATCATGCATCACTCTGCCTCAGCATGGTATGCATGCATCACATCAGCATGGCAGATGCACCTTGCGTATCGATACATATAATAAAATCGTAGGAAAGTCGAAACTGTACATTGAATATTTTTTTAAATGATACCTAGGGCGTGATCTACAATCGATATCGAAGCCAAAAATATAGTTTTTAGAATTTTTGTCTGTGTGTCTGTTTGTCTGTATGTATGTCCGGGCTAAACTCAAAAAGTAGGTACTGCATGGATTTACTTAAAATTTTGCATGAATATTACTAAGAGGTTGGGTCAACATATAGGCTACATAATAGGTCTTTACCTATGAAATTGCCGTTTTGTATGAAAAAATTTAAACGAATTTTTTTCATGAATTTTTTTATTTGTATTAATCGAAGTAATCACCCATGCAATCAATGCATCTTTGCCATCGCAGTGGCAGTTTATTGATGCCCTTCTTAAAGAAATCAGCTGGACGGGAGGCAACAAATTCTTCAAAGGCATTTTGTACTGCCTCTCGGGTATTGAATTTTTTTCCCGCCAAGAAGTTATCCAAATTCTGGAAAAAGTAGTAGTCTGTAGGCGCAAGGTCTGGTGAGTAGGGCGGATGACGGAGAGCTTCCAACCCCAGTTCTTGCAACTTGGAGACCGTCTGCTGTGCAGTATGAGGTCGCGCGTTGTCGTGCAGGAGCAGCGGAGACGAGCGATTGACCAATGCTGGTTGGAGATGCGCCAGCTTCTCCATCATTGTGCTCAGTTCTTCACAGTACACATCTGCAGTAATGCTCACCCCGTTTGGTAAGAAGCTGTGATGAATCACACCGGCGCTAGACCACCAAACAGTGACCATCACTTTTCTAGGGGTAAGTTTTCGTTTAGGGCATTGTTTAGGTGCTGAACCAGGATCCAACCAACTTGCTGAGCGCTTGCGGTTATCAAACAGAATCCATTTTTCATCGCAGGTAACAATGCGGTTCAAAATTCCTTCATTTGTGTGTCTGTTGAGCAGTGCAAGGCACGTCTCGACGCGTACTTCGCGCTGGCGATCATTGAGTTCGTGGGGCACCCATTTGTCAAGCTTTTTTACCTTGCCAATTTGACGCAAATGGACCAATATTGTTTTGACGCTAACGTCGAAAGCTGCTGCTAATTCAGCCGTAGATTGTGTATCATCAGCTTCCACAACCGCCTTTAATTCGTCATTGTCGACCAAAGTCTTCGGACGACCGCGAGGTTCATTTTTCAGGTCGAAATTTCCAGAACGGAAGCGAGCAAACCAATAACAGGTGGTGCGTTGGTTTGTAGTGTTAGCTCCGTAAACGTCGTTGATGTTGCGTGCCGCTTGTGCCGCGTTGCTGCCACGACGGTACTCATATTCCATAATTACTCGAATTTTTAACGTATCCATGATGACGAAAAAGATTGAAATGCGATGAAAATGTAACACTAATCAATAAAGAAATGACTACTTTTGGAAAAAAGAATCCATGTTTTTAAAATAAAATTAATTTGAAATTAGAATTCTTAGCCAAACAAAAATTATTTTGATTTGAAATGGCCAGTACTGCAGAACGGCAATTTCATAGGTAAAGACCTAATATTATCACGCTATCACCTACGTGGGAGGAGCTGTGATAATTTATAAAGTTTAACGTGGGTAAAACCGCGGGGCACAGCTAGTAATGAATATAATCTTTATTTTACACAAGATACTACACATGAATAAAAAATGGATTTTTGACTTCAACCTTAGCCTATTCTAAGTATTCGAAGGTCATATTAAAAATCTATTTAATTTTGTTGAAATATACCTATGGGTAACAAAGATTTTCCCTTTTTATTCAACGGTAATTGGTAGACTAACCTCTCAAAGCATAAAAGCTTCGATCGAAGCCACACCAAGACCCATCTATCCAACAAGACAAATTCAAGACACTACCGTACCTTGCTTCAGCAAATCCATCGAACTTTCTCGAAACTACTTCCCCGTTAATAATCTCCTCAAGGAACCTCGTTACTGTATTACAGTTCTTTCGATACAATACGGCTGCATCAAAGCGAGGTAGGTACAGCCCAAGACTTTGGTCTGTAAAACTATAATGCCCGGCTTACTTACTTTCGACCTGCTTTCAGCTCAGTTCCGCTTTCTCAGCGCCTTTCAGTTTCAGAGCTTTGCTTACCTTGTTCGTGATTTTTATTCACAAAGCGCCTGGGGTTTCGAGGTTGACTTTAGGTTTTAAAGTTGGGAAATAGTTTTAGTATTTCAAAAGTCGAGTGTCTCTTAATGGCTTCTTATTCATGATTTAACTTTGAGTTGCGTTTATAGAACGAGTAACATTATAATAGCTTTTAATAATAATCATTTATTCATAACTTAACAAGTTTTCTTTGCGATGAAAAGCAAAATCTCTGAAACTAGGTTATAATAATAATAATATGTAGGGACAATGTCACACAGATCATCCTAGCCCCAAACTAAGCAAAGCTTGTAAAAAACCGGCCAAGTGCGAGTCGGACTCGCACATGAAGGGTTCCATAGCAGCAAGTATTTCAGTTGATTACATGAATGCAAATTGCGTTTTATGACGTATTAAAAAAAACTACTTGCTAGATCTCGTTCAAACCAATTTTCGTTGTTAGTTTACATGGTTAATATACATCATATATTTTATTTAGTTTTATCATTCTCTTATTTTAGAAGTTAGAGGGAGGACACCCATTTTACCACTTTGGAAGTGTCTCTCGCGCAAATTATTCAGTTTAGAAAAAAAATATACTAGGAACCTCAATATTATAATCGCCACGCTTGGCAGACGGGTTGACGATCGCAGTATGATGGTCATAGTACACAGAGTGACGCTGCTGCCCGTTCTCTGGGAGATGTAATCTCGGGTCGTCGTCTCCGCCTCCCTCGAGATGAAACGGGGTAGCGATATTATATGTCGTCAGCCACGTCTTTGTATAGATGTATTCAACCTTCAACCTTTCTTCTCCGGGTCGTTCACCTAGGTAGCTAGTGAAAGCCGCAGGCTAGCTAGGGTAGGATCCTCAGTGGCGAGGATCGCGTTGCCCTCTTAACACGTGATCGTGAATCCCGTGCAAGTGATCTGACCCCCATTTCGAATATCATCTTTTTAATTCAGCGGCCGCCTGAGCTGTAGCCCGAACTCCATAAGGGTGCCCTCAGGTAATAGTCGCTTAAAATAAATAAAATAAAAAAGGTTTTTATTCACGTAGACTTTAAAAAAGCGCTTGTAAATAGTCAGAACATGTTTGTAGTAATACAGTTATTATTTCTAGTTACTTATTACAGATATTTAGGTACACGGAATGTTAAAACATTTATACAATTTATTTTATAATGGTAGTGATATTTAGCTAGCTTGTATTAGCTAAAGCTAAGCTACTGGTTGAGAGCCTTTTGCGCTAGCCAACTGTTCGTTGTTTTCAATTCTTTAATTTTAATATACAATTGCTAAATGTAACAATAATAGCTTAGAAATTTGCTATTTATTATTTATTTAAAGATATTAAAAATATATGTGACGAAACAAACCGCACGGACGGACTAATTCAAAATATGTTGTTGCTTTAATTGCTGTTTTTAAACTGTGTTTATGTAATACATTGTGAGCTTGACAAGTACAAGTGTATGTAAATAGCCGAGAATGTTACATTTGTAAAGGCGCCCTTGAATATAATGCCCGTCGAATGACGTCCACTGCTGGACAAGTGACGTGAATGCTTGGCGGACGAGTTAAGTACTTAGTCAAGGGCTACGACCGCAAAACTGCGAACGAAGCCCTCGCGCTTAATAGGAGGAATTTATGCATCATAACTAGGGTGTTAACGGGACATTGCCGTCTCAGAAAACACCTGTCCACGGTGGGCATCGGAGACTGTAGAGCGTGCAGATTCTGCAATAACGCAGACGAAACACCTCTACACCTGCTCTGCCACTGTGAGCCACTGATGCATAAACGTAAAACCGTCCTGGGCCAACACTTCTTGCACCAGGACGATGTTATCGATACTCTTGCCAAAAAGATTCTGCAATTTATCTATGTTGCAGGGTTAGACAGGGAAGTTTAGTTGGAGCGGCGAGCACAATAGTTCATCACTGGACGCAGTGTTACCAGGACCTCCGGGGACTGGAAATAGCCGCCACCAGAAGAATAAGAATTGGCGGACGAGTTGGTCATTGGCAATTGGTTGTCATATTTAAGCCCCATTTGATACAAGGATTTATTATACAGACTCTAATTTTGGGTCAGAGCCGAGCGGGCCAATTGGCGTGGTTGTGGATACTTTCACGCCGCAGATCGTGGGTTCGAGGTTGGGTGGACTCCCACCCGGGGCGAATATTTGTGTGCCTAGCAATGTCTGTTTGTCCTGAGTTTGGGTGTAAATATCTATAATATATAAGTTTGTATGTATCTACGAAAGAAAAGTAGTATATGTATTCTAAGGAATAAGACCAGAAGTAGCTTTTTTAAAACAAATTTTAATACAACTTACGACAACAATAATCACAAAAATATTTAACAACCAAATAATTTTAATTCAAACAAAGAAAACGAACAAAAGAAGTAAAATCACCCGCACTACACTGGCTAACAATTAGAAACAAAGACTTTTACGAATCGATCCGCAATCGGACAGAGTAACAGCCTCGACAACTGTTGGGACCCAAAGAGAGCGATGCCGGCGAGGCATCGCCTTTTTATAAAAAATCCCCACTCTTGCCGTTTCCACGTCTACACGGCCCTTTCTGACAGGAGGCCGTCCACGAGCTCCATCTTTCAACTCTGGCGATCGGTCTCCAGGCTTGGCAACGACATCCTCAAGCTTTCAGCAGCACGTATTGCGGACGTGCTGGGTTGTGGCTCATCAACTTCATCAGGCATCTCGACTCCTCTGTGTCATTGTCCGACTCTGTAATGACACAAAACTACAGCACAAAAACATGTCCATAAATGATAAGAGATAGCTTCAAAACATAATCTTTGTGTCGCACCAAAATCAAACAACAACTCGACACATATGTAGGTTTAGCACACCTAACTCAGCCTAACCACAAGAGTATAAAATAAACTGATATCTGTACGTTCACTCGGGGCAGTTCCCGTCGGGGGAGTGCCCCCTCACGACTCGCTAGAGATCTACGCGCACTTACGTGAGACATAACTTTGCGTGTGTTAATCAGTTCCAGATAAAAGCGTATTTCAACCCAAATTATCAATAAAACACAGTCAATATTTAACACAAACATATCTCACACCACGTCTCGTCAGCGGCTAACCCGTGGCATGACCCTACGTGTAACACACAGCACCACGTCTCGTCAGCGGCCAACCCGTGGCATGACCCTACGTGTAACACACAGCACCACGTCTCGTCAGCGGCCAACCCGTGGCATGACCCTACGTGTAACACACAGCTCCAGGACCACACATCCGAGCATAAAGGAAGGGACACAAAACCACACCAGGTATGTCCCATATACTAGGATCGCATGCCTGAGCGCACTCCAAGACAGCATCCAATAACATGAAACCCTACTTTACTTGAAGTGTATCCGTCAGCCAGGATAGCATATCTGAGTACGAGGACCTCCAAGACAGAGACTATCCCAACCGCAAGATAGAACTTCCCTTAATGTGTTTGCCCTTTGCGAAAAACACTTTGCACAAATAGAGAATCATTAAATCAATTTGTAATTCTCAAAACAACACACAATGCTCGGCACACAAGCATCTCCACAAAAACTTTACAAAATTAGTTTAAGCAAAATATCAAAGTGCCTAAATAATTAAAGTCACGCACCATGAAAAGTGACTCCACACACATCGGGAGTCCACTCACCACGCCACGGGATCATGTACTCAACTGCGTTTAAGCTCCCATAGTAGCCGGACACGCGCGCAGGCGCACGCCCGCCAGACCAGGCGCCTCAGGGCCCTAGCCCCGAAGGTAGCCACCGGGTCACGCCGACAGCCTGCTCCAAACAGCAAGTGACACACTCGCCTTTTCTCTCCAACACCACTCGTTTGACAAACCTTGCCACGCAAGCCATGTACTGGCCGCAGTCTGCGCCCATAGTTTGCTTAACACCTTCTAGGATCCACGCATATCCTATGGACTAAGAGAATTTAATTACAAAGAGAACATCACCAAACGTGAACTCTTTTTAAATAGCCTTATTCAAAATAAAGGCGACGGTTTTTTTTTACTCATACACATTATACGTAACAATTATACGAAACGTATTTCTACGTAAAATCCTGAAAGACTCAACAGAGGTCCCTTCATGTAACATCAGAACCACCTGGGTTCTTTACTTACCGAATTGTATAAGAAATACAAAAATCATTGTCTTACGTAGATAATTTCATCCAAACTACCATTCTGAGGCGATTGAATTACTTCGTTCGCTACCTGGGTTATTAGTGTCCAATTACAAGGTTTAGAAATCTGATGGAACCTATTTGGTACAACATCAAAATCATCAGCATGTGACATCATTATCCTCTTTCTAAAACAAAATCCTGAAAACAATGCACTAACGCGCAACACGCATATTAGATCACATTAACGCTCGGTATATTTTAGAGCAATACAAAATAACTTCTATGAGATAATGGAGAAAGAGACTAAATATTTGTCATTTCCGTCAGACTTTTTGTGGCGGAGAAATGTGTACCATACCACCTTTCTCCGACTCGGCTACACCTGACAATAACTCACTTGATTTGAGATTGCTAACATGACTGATCTCACTTTGGTGTAACATTTGTCCTTTAATATGACCAAGTCTTTTACATAACATCATTACATATGACGAAACATATAATCGTCCGACACAAAGTACATCCACACTCACAACATCTTCTCATGGTTCACACAAATAGTTTACGCAATTTACGGGAATCGAACCCGGGTCATTGAATGACAACGCGATGATCTTAACCACTGCGCCACACGTGCAGTCAAACTTCAGAGGATGACTTCAAACTTATGTTGATAACTCCGCTGCTAAGAAGTAGCTTGAGAACGTGCACTGTTATTACACCTACTAGGTTTTAAATAACTCATTTACATTGTAGAATGCAAATAACACATTGAGTATTAAATTGAAAAAAAGAGACTATCAAGTGTTACTTAGTAAGCTTTGTCAATACCTTGTAGCATAGGCTTTTCAGCTCCTCACTCAATCCTCTCACTACCATTAGGCGCAAAACAACGGCATGACATTTTATACAACACCGTGATGTCAACCGTTTGAGGTTACATTCCTCAGCGGTGGTCAATACCTACAGCTATATACCATGGCTATCATGCAATGCACACGATACTGAGCGGCGCCAGCAACGGCTATCAACAATACGACGACTACTGATAGAGGTTAGATCGTAATTCGTAACACACATCGCAAACTACCTTTTTGTTTAACATGACGAATCGGTTAGACTAGGAGGCTTTTACTGTTTCACTGGACTATCGCAAACTACCGTGCGACAAACTAAGTGAATCGTTTCGCGCCCTGATATGGGATCCACCTTTCAAGAAAGACTTGATCGGCCACGTGAAATACATAGCGGTATTTCACATACAAAACAATAAAATTGTATCTACTTACGTAAATCACACAACACAAAAATTTACCAAAACAAAACACATTTCACTTCGTAGACTGCACTCACAGTTAATACACTCGGCAACGGTTAAAACACAATAGTGATTAGAACAAATCTAAACAAAACGAACGACTAGAAATATCGACTGATCACGTCAACAATTGCCCGAGTAGCCGAACTACCCATATTTTTAGTTCATTTTATAGTGGTAGATTTTAAAATTACTTTCGATCGTTTCTAACTTACTCATGATAGAATCTAACGTGCGGTGTAGATTTTCTTGTGCCTTAGAAGGCATTGCAATCACGTTCGCACTTATTATAACTGCTACCGCTCAAGGACCGTAAACGGATCGTCCTGTTTTCGACAATCTGACCGCGAACGAACAAGTTTAGTTTACGTGAACTTTCAAAACTATCCGGTCTGTCGCGACGCCTAGATCTACTTCGTGTATCACGGCAATAATCTCCACACTTATCATCGTGACAACTATGCGAATCATTGCGTGGTGTGCGCTCTATTTACTTTAGTCACCAGTGAAACTGAACTAATCACAATTTAGATATTAACTAACGGTTTTATACTTTAGGGCGCACACAAAAACAAAACAACAAGCACGTGGTACTTACTTTTTAAAAGCAACCGATACCAAAATACAAATAAATTTTGCTTACAGGAACACTGTCGACACTATACAAAAGTAAAACACACAAACGAGGTACTCAAAATCACTCCAATTATTTAAAGATTCTGCTCGGTCTACCTCAGCACACCAATTATAGAAAATATGTAAATTTGAGTCAAAATTGGAAATGTAAAAATGTTCATTCAGGCAAACACGACTGTGAAATGCTCTGGGACGCTGCTACGAGTGGGTTTCGAACCACGTGGCGGTGATCGAGACCGAGTGCATGGACGTTGTCTGTGATTAAGTCGTAGGCGACAATAACTGATCTCTCGGTCGCGGCACTATATTAAGCGTCGAGACACTAACCTCCGTGTTCATACATGAGCGACGCGCATCACGCGAATCTGCTTGAACCGGCGATCGCAGGATATTGCGCTTAGGTGTACGCGAAACATGCTCAACTCGAGATAGCGACTCAACACGGCTTGGGTTTCCCTCCGACACTCTCGTATCACAAACACCCGAACGCCCCGGCCTAGGTGAAGTCCGAGACGCATCTTCTAATGCCTTAAAACGAGTAAGCATTGCCTGCATTTCGAGCCATAACCTAAAATTTTCGTCTGGCGATCGCTCGCGACGCTCACTGTGGCGACTACCGTGGCCAGGACTATACCTATCCCGGCGATTCACACTATAATCACGCTCACGATTCGACATAACGAAAATAATACCACTAAACAACAACAAAAGCCAACCAATTAACCACATAAAACTGCACAACAACAACAACAAAAATATTTGACCTCACCGATAATTGCGAAACACATAAATAACTATTTGGGCGAAAGAAGAATCCCAATTCTGATCTAAGGAATAAGACCAGAAGTAGCGTTTTTAAAACAAATTTTAATACAACTTACGACAACAATAATCACAAAAATATTTAACAACCAAATAATTTTAATTCAAACAAAGAAAACGAACAAAAGAAGTAAAATCACCCGCACTACACTGGCTAACAAAGACTTTTACGAATCGATCCGCAATCGGACAGAGTAACAGCCTCGACAACTGTTGGGACCCAAAGAGAGCGAGGCATCGCCTTTTTATAAAAAATCCCCACTCTTGCCGTTTCCACGTCTACAGTATATAAAAAGAACCAAAAAGTCAGTTGAATTCGTTATAAAAAAAACCGTCCAAGTGCGAGTCGGACTCGCCCATGAAGGATTCCGCAGCACTCAATAGATTAAAAGAAAGGTAAATTTCGGTTTACGATTTATGACGCATTAAAAAAACTTCTGACTAGATCTCGTTCAAACCAATTTTCGTTGTTAGTTTACATGGTAATGTACATTATATATTTTATAATTCTCTCTTATTTTAAAAGTTACAGGGGGGGGACACTCATTTTTCCACTTTGGAAGTGTCTCTCGCGCAAACTATTTAGTTTAGAAAAAAAAATATTAGGAACCTCAATATCATTTTTGAAGGCCTATATATAAACACCCCACATTTATGGGTACGATGAAAAAATGTTTTTTTGAGTTTCAGTTCTATGTATGGGGAACCCCCAAAATTATTATTCTTTTTCAATTTTTGTGTAAAAATCTTAATGCGGTTCACAGAATACATCTACTTACCAAGTTTCCACAGTACAGCTCTTATAGTTTCGGAAAAAAGTGGCTGTGACATACGGACGGACAGACAGACATGACGAATCTATAAGGGTTCCCTTTTTTGCCATTTGGCTACGGAACCCTAAAAAACGGATAGAGTGATTGTCAAAAAGTATAGCTAGTGTTAAAAACCGCCTCACATTTAAGGGGAGTTCCCAACAAGAAGGAGCTCGTAAAACTAACTAGGTTACGTGGCTCATGTTAAAAATGTAAACATCCAGACAAATAGCGTTGCAGAGAGCATAAGTTTGGCGAACTAACGATCTGATTTCAAGTAACTTTCGAAAAGTTCGCTTGAAATGAATCTGCAACTATGTTCTGTATTTGGGTTAAATTTGAACTTTTTTCGTTGTTTATACTGTTAGCGAGTAGAGTTTTAACAATTTTTGGGAGTAATTGAGTTTTATTTTTTGTTGGCACATGTTCAATTAACCGAAAGTCGACTGAACGATTGTTCTGCATCCGTTCCGCCCCCGTACGTGATAGTGTGATAACATGTACCCTATATGTTGACCTGCCTCTTAGTAATATTCTTGCAAAATTTGAACTAAATCCATGCAGTAGTTTTTGAGTTCAGCCCTGACATACATACAGACAAAAATTCTAAAATCTATATTTTTGGCTTCAATATCTATTGTAGATCACGCCCCAAGTATCCTTTTAAAAAAATATTCAATGTACAGTTTTGACTTTCCTACGATTTTATTTTATGTATATAGAATATATAGATTTATAATTGAAATTACACAGAGATTCAGTACAATTATGTAGTTGTTCTGCATCTGGGTATTTCACATACTTAATTGACGGACACAAAGTACACCCGACTTCATAGCGTGCGATCGTAATCTTTAATATATTGTCCATATCTCACTTAACCTTCCTGTATGACATACTTTACTAGGAACCGTATTACTGTATTTCTGGAGACATCGAAGAAGAACATGTATAATGATATAATGATGAAATAATGAAATTAATCAGCACTTGGGTATTTACATACACTTGTACTTGTCAAGCTCACAATGTATTACTTAAACACAGTATAAAAACAGTAATTAAAGCAACAAAATATTTTTAATTAGTCCGTCCATGCGGTCTGTTTCGTCACATATATTTTTAATATCCTTAAATAAATAATAAATAGCAAGTTACTAAGCTATTATTGTTCCATTTAGCAATTGTGTATTAAAATTAAAGATTTGAAAACAATGAGCAGTTTGCTAGCGCAAAAGGCTCTCAACCAGTACCTTAATTTAAGCGACTAATACCTGAGGGCACCCTTATGAGGTTCGGGCCACAGCTCAGGTGGCCGCTGAAGTAAAAAGATGGAATTTGAAATGGGGGTCAGATCACTTGCAAGGGATTAACGATCACGTGTTAAGGGGGCAATACGATCCTCGCCGCTGAGGATCCTACCCTAGCTAGCCTGCGGCTATACATCATGATCAGCCTGATATCGTCTACGTCGTTGTTTCAATAATGTTACCATTAAAAGTTTGCCGTAGTCACCGCGCGTAGCATGCGAGTTATCGACCGCAGTTAGGTGGTAGCTACTACACAGGTGAGGCTGCTGCCCGACTACCTGGTGTATCCCTTAGTCGATTTTACGATACCCACTGTATGATATGGGGCGGCCCAGTTCTTATCTTATCTTGTTTTGGGGTGTACTTGTGTACAGCACTTCGACCCTTCAGGATCTTTTGTACTATCCCCCACTGGTTTTATTCTATCCCTAGAGCCCTGAATGAGGTATGCACATAATCCAGTACGCTTCTTAGAGGTAGTTCCTTGAAGTCACCTGGTTCTGGATATGCCAGCCCCAGGATTGCCATTCTGTGTCTCGCCAATGCATCGCATTTGCATATTATATGCAGCATTGTTTCATTTTCTTCCCCACAGGTCCTGAAGATCGGGCTATTCGACAGTCCCAGTTTGTGTAGGTGATAGTTGGTGCCATAGTGGCCCGTGAATACTGCTATTATTAGTCGTAGCTGGTTTCTGCTGTATTTCCAAAGCTTTTTGGACCAGCTCTTGTCTACTCCTTTCATGAGTTGTTTGGAGTGTTCTAGTTCCTTGACTTTCGTCCACATTTGGTTGTGTTTACTGGGTGGCCCAGTTACTTTTTTAGGCCGGAAACTACACGGCTTTAATCATGACCTTTATTCATCCATAGCGTATTTACATAATTAAATTTAATGCTTCTAGCTCTTATTACTACACAATAGAGTTCAAATTATGAACTATAATACCATTGTCCGATTGAATGTTAACCTAAAACATGCGAAAAAGAAACAAAATGAAATAGAACCCTTTACAGATACGTATAAAGGGACAGAAAAAAAATCCCGTAGCATTGTCTATAAAATGTCAACGTGTGACAGTGACGTACGCGCTTTGCGTGACCAAACGCCATGTATCATGAACAAAGAGTATAGGAATAGAACAGAGAGATCATTGTTATTTATACTATCGGGTTGGCATAAGAGCATACGACCCATCTGATATTAAGCAGCTGTTGTAGAATTACATGGCATCGCTTACAATAATAATAATATATTTTTCTGAAAATTATACCATAGATAAGTTAGTATAGATAAAATTACTATATATAGTGATATATAGAACTATTATAGTATACAATTCACATTAATCATAACAAAAACTTATCATTTTATTAGTACAATTACTCTCTCCAGTGTTTCTGGATTCGACAGTCGTAACTGACAGCAATCATTTTTAAAATGCTGTTGGAGCTACTTCGTAGCTTAGTACTTGATAGGGTAAAAATCATCTACCCTTGCGTTTGCAAACAAATATCACCACAACCCTATCCACATCATGAAAGTATTATTGTATTGTTCTCGCAGGATGCCGTAAACTCGTCGCGTATATTGAGCCCACAGGCTGATCGAGTAAAAGTTTTTGGTATTATGCCCTGAAAAGAGTGATTTTTACCTGTACCGTAGATCGAGCAGATCTGCGGGCCATCATTTTGCTCCTTACCACCAATGCCCTGCGCTCTGTCTCTCTATGTCTGAGTTATGTCTTGCCCATCAATAACAAACTGCAGCGTGCAGCACCACAACATAAACTGTTAAGTGGATGTACAGACGCCAGCACATCAAGCTACCCCAATCTGTCAAATATCCCCTATTGAAAGTGAACCTTATGCTTTTGTGATAAAGTTAAAAATCTATAAAAGGAATTTGACACATTGGGGTGGCTGGATGTGCTGGCGTCTGTACTTACTTTCTCCGTTAAGCTCATACTTATTTATTTTTCTTAGGAAGACCAACAGGTTACAGCGAAGTTAGCTTCTCATGTTATATATAACATGACCTATGACGGAGACCTATTAAGCTCTCTTTCATATAAAAACCATATAATAGCTTAGCATATTGTGAAAGTGTTCCTCTGTATCTGATAATAATATAACATAGTTGTTCGCCACATGTTCATTAAAATATCTCAGTATAGACGACAAAAGTTATCCGTTTTCTTTTTAATATGAGTCACACTTTATATTGTGTCTATTCGATTAGTTAAAAACGGTCATGATTATGCTGTATAATAGTAAATCCAAGTTATTTTTTACTTTTGTGTTCCTGCTCATAAATAAGGTCTGTCACATCGGGTCGGGTCATCAAACCACACTTAAAATCTTACTACGGAAATATTCCAGATTTATTCTTGTATAAATGAGGCAAACATTTTAATAAAGATTGTTTTTTCGTCCCAAACGATAATATTTAAATAATAATTTTCAATTTTTATGGTACGACGTTTTTTTTATCAAAAATACGAAAATTTCGTCTAGTTGAAAATTTCTAATTGACCGACATTTCTATACATAATGTGATATATGAAGTTGTTTAAAGTCTTCCTCTGTATACTTTCTTGTCTGTGCCGAAAGGGTTAGAAAAGTCCTTTTTATAACGGAATATAAGAATACATTTTTGCACTGGAACATTGTTTTATTTGCTTGACATAATTCAGTCGCAAAGTCAAAACATCTTTTGTTTTTATGATTATGATGACAAGTTACGAATATGCGTGTCAAACAAAGTTATTTAATGTTTAAACGGGGATTCATTTAACAATTGAGTGGAACCTCGCAGAAATGCTACTTATTGATAAAAGATGCTGCCTAGTTTGGGATCAGATAGAAGTGTGTTAATTATCCAAAGATATTGATTATACTCGTATCTATACATACTTCGTACCAAGAGTTATCTACGGCAAATACGTAATCAGCGGTATGAAACATACTGCTGGACAAATCCCTCCTCCAAGGAACTCCACAATAGCAGGCTTTGCGCCGCACGCATCCAACGGCTTTTAATCACCTCAAGATCGTCGGTCCTCTTTGGATGGGGCCTGTACATGCTGTGACTTCCAGTTCATGGTCGCCACTCAAAAACCTTTCTGAGCCAATGGCAGTTAAATATCATCATCATCCGCAAAAGGACGTCCACTGCTGGACAAATGCCTCCCCAAAAGATTTCCACAATAGATGTGGATATGCCATGACACGCTTGGAAGACATGTTGGCGATCACAGTATGATGTATGATCGTAGTCGAATATATATTTATAATATGTAAAATTGGAGTGATTATAACAGTGACACTACAATGTTTGAAGCATTACCATATAATGATCAGATGGCGTAAGGAAATTCAAAAATTAATACAGACTGAAGTAAGAAAAAAATCTAAATTTTGGTTCATCCAAATTATTGGTTGCGTGGAAGAGATTGCTTTTAGGGATTAGGCGCGGCTATTGCATTAACATTACTGTTGTTTATTTTTTTGTTACATGATAGCAAAGCGAGCAAGTGGGGCACCTGATGGTAAGTGATCACCGTCACCCATGGATACTCTTAACACCAGAAGAGCCGCAAGTGCTTTGCCGGCCTAAAGAAAGGAATAAGTTAAAGTTTACCTCTTCAAGGTCGCCATATCATACCGGATCGGAAATACCTCCGCAGTTAATTGATTCCACAGAGTGGTAGTGCGCGGTAAAAAGCTTTTTTTTTTTTTTTTTTTTAAATATTTGACGCAGTAAACTTTCGAAGTAAACTGTACTTATTATTATTATTAAAACTTTTTGCTTTGGTCTGAGTGAAATATCACATAAAGATGCTTAAATGGTGCTAGTGCAATAGTTCAGCTAATCTACAGTTATAAATCGTCAGTGAGGATGTTTGCAGCTAGAATGTATATTGAAAATACATGTATATTGGATTAAAGTCCACCAGAGTCCGAATCATAGGTTTTTTTTTCTAAAAGACAACGCCCGCACTAGGGAATCTAATCCATGTGTCTTACTGGTACTTTAAAAAGACGGACACAAATTACATCCAGACTCAGAACAACTATTTACGGGTCACACAAATAGTTGGCGACGAGGCGACTGTCTTAGCCGCTGCGCCTCACGCGCAGTCAAAATTATTAAAATACGAATAAGTAGAATATTGGTGTGCGGTGACGGCGTAGAATATCAACACGCCATCTCATCCCGTGGGGAGAGTAGGCAACAGCCTTTTTCTGTGAACTATGACCAACAAACTGCGATCGCCAACCCGTCTGCCAAGCGTGGCCATTTTGGCATATCCCCCCCTTCAATGGGGAGGCTTTTGTCCGGCAGTGGACATAATTTAGCTGACATGGTGAAGTAGAATATAAGCATAGTTTTGATTTATTTATATTGAATTATTAATTTGTGTAATCCGTTGTAATCGATTTAGTTATTTAATTGCGTTGGAGATGAATGAAATACTTTAGACTGTATATTACAAGTATATTAATGACTCCAGAAAACGTTAAGTATATAAAAGAACTAATAAGATGTATGGTGACCGGGCGTGTCTACGATTGCCGGTGGTGCGGAATGAAGTAGTGAAGTGAGGTCTCGTCCGTGCTCGGTAGCCGCCGACCGCGATGAACGTAGGCACACGATGACACGACGGGAGCCTATGTGGCCCGAACAAGTTCCCCGGGTTGAAGACTTCAACTAAGAAATAGGAAGAGGGCAAACATTATGAAAAGCACGACTTATTATTCCCCTTTTAGTTATAACTTCGACAACTCGGGTGTCTCCATGGCTACCAGGATAGACCTTTGTAACCCTCTCCAGAGGGCATATCAGAGGTGGTTCTCTCTTCTACTTGACGAGCGCGAGAGTGCCTTCAGTCAGCTGACCCCTTGAAGTGGTCAATTTTGTCTTCTGTTGAAGTAGACACACATAATCTTTATAAAAGTTCTAATATTGCTTGTGATATACCTAGCTGAGGAAGGCATTGAATTTATTCTTGGATTGTTTTTTCTTGGATTAATTCTTGATTGGAGCTTAGTGCCTGAATAAATAAACTTTTATTATTATATTATTATTAACCTCTTCGACTACGGTACCGGAAAGCACAGACTGTCATTCATGGCGTTACTAGCGCCACAAAGCGCTAATGCTGTCTAACACCCAATTAAACAGTTACTCGCGGGAGACATTAAGCAAATAATTTATGTTCTCAAGTATCAGTTTCCGGCTCGTCAATTTTGCCAGCACAGCCAGCTACCCCAATTTGTCAAATTTCTTTTATGGATTTTCAACTTTATCACATAAGCATAAGGTTCACTTTCAATTAGGGAAATTTTACAGATTGGGGTAGATTGATGTGCTGGCGTCTGTACCTACGTTAACGGCCTGTGTAAGTTGTCGTTGTGGAGTTGACTATTTATGATTTGGCAACTGAAATGTTATTGAGATATTCTTTTATTGTTAACTAGTCTATTGTTCTGGTGGGTTTGACCGTAACTTCTAAGCCAGAGGTCGTGGGTTTGATATTGGAACGAAGTTCCTTATCGCGCGTTGTGAAAGGAGGCTAGACGGAAAAAAATCTTACGAAAAGTTGTCCCGACACTTTTTGCAGCTGTGCGGCGTGCGCATGTTTCTCTGTCTGTCTCTCTCTCTTTTATAGAAAGCAAGCCAGATATTTTCATTTCTATTTCGCATTGAAGAGTGTGGTGTCGCGACGATTATTTTTGTTGAGTGTATACAGGTATTTTGTACATAATAAATAATTAGAAATAACTTCGTTCCATCCGGGTGTCCCTTGACACCTCCCAAGTTTTTTTGTTATCATTTTTGTCTTGGCGGCTTCCACTGTTTCACCGAACAATTCAGGCGAGGGAGGCCTCAACTACTAATCTGCTTCAGAGGGTTTGGGGTTTGAACTTCGACTCACTACTTGTGTCAAGGTTGTTGCATTACAAGAAGATCCATGAGAAAGTCAGTTATAAGAACATTTTGAGCAATAGGCGATATCAATCAATCAATCAATCAAATCATTTATTGCTGAACATAGGTAGGTACAATATAAGATGACAAATAAAGGCGCTTAGTTCACTATGTTCTGCCTGATGTGGCATGCAAAGAATTACATTATTACATCAAAGTTAATGTCACTAAATATCTTATTATCTAAATATCTTATTATTAGCATTATGTCATACGTAGTGAATATTAATATGCGAAGATGCTAAGCCACTCCACCTATAAAATTATATTCTCCATTCTGCGTGGGATGTTTTATAATGGGCAAGTGTATACGCAAACACAGGGGCACTTTCTATCCCACCACTCTCATAATACGACACGGTCGGAAAGAAGTTAAGGTTTAAGGTTAGGTCCTGTACGGACCGACGGGTTTACGTGCTCACAGGCCCGGGGAAGTAATACCGCCATCTCCCAAACTTCAGGTTTATTCTGAGAAAATGTTCTTAACAGAAAAATCTCATAGTCACTTTTTGGCCCGACCCTTAGGATACTACTTTTCTTTTGTTAATACATACTTATACAGCATGTAACGTAATTACCGCCCGCCCTCAAACACCCTAATTGGAATATTATGTTGTAATCATAATACATACACACAATTACACTCAACACTCACGGAACACACAGTACACAGTAATTTTTTATATTATACTTCACCTTTTACATTTTATCACACTCTGGCAAATATGTACTATTATTAATTTTACCTTGTTTTTATTTTTGTTTGGTTTAAACCAAATTTAAATGTCTCTTTACCCGCTCTTATGTAAGATACCGCTCGATATATCCTTGTCTTCAAGCTCCGGGAGGGTCCCAGAGACCTGTAATACAGGTTGTTTGAAACACTACAACAGGCTCTGGTCCCTCACAATGTTATGTCACATAGTATATATATCAAGTGTAAAACGACATAATAACCAACATATAACTATTGTGAAGAGAAAATAAAATTTATTTTGATTGATTGATACACGGAATTTTTAATTTAACATGTATATGCATTGTTATTTACTAAACTAGTATTTTGAATATTTATTATTTTGAATGATGGAATTTGTATGAATACTAATAAAACTGCGATTTTAAAGTCTTATTACTTTGACTTACGGTCCATTTCAATTTGTTTTGACTGTACAGGGTTAATATGGCAATAATTTCCGTAGTTTTAATTATTTTTGGAATAAAAATTACCTAGATCGATTAAATGATATAAATTGATTCAGAAAACGATTCTGATCAAACTATATTCAGGATGTGCATTAATTAAGTTACATGTTGTAGACGACCAGTGGCTTCAAAGGCAAATATTTTTCAACCACCAAGAAGTATGTTACTAATAATATAATTATTTCCAACATTCCCTTTTCATTCCACATTTAGATCAAGAAGTGAAAAAAGCCAAATTTAGAAGACCAAAAAATCTCCGAAACAACTTTTTAAATTGCCTCTTTACTCTCTGACGCCTTTGTCCATGCCTGCGCTATGATGTGTATAAGCGTTGATCCCACGAAGTAATGAAAGGCGCTGTGATTAAAACCCCGCAAGTGCACCTTCGGTCTAATTAAAACTTGAATGTAAAGGGTTCTTTTTCTATTCAGATCATTGCTTAAGCTCTCCTCTTGGGGGGATGTAGGTACTCAAGTAAATAGGAGTTCGGAGTGTCAAACAAAAACGGAGGATTGATTTATTAATTGAATGATTTCTTTCTTTAAATTGCAATAGAGCGACACGTTAGAGCATCGGACTATGAAGTCAGCGGACTCAATTTAAAAACGCACTGACATATTTAATTCATATGCGATTGCTGTGTGGTGATGACATAGAATATTATCACCCCATCACATCCCTAAATACCCAGACGCAGGACAAACAGACATGTTCACGCACACAAATATCTGTCTTGGGTGATAATCGAACCCACGACCTGCGGCGTGAAAGGCACATGCCAACTGGCCTGTCAACCTTTGCTTAGTTTGGGGTTGCTTGGGTAAGCGCTGTAATAGGTGGTGGATATTCATTTATTACAAACTAGCTGTGCCCCGCGGTGTTACCCGCGTTAAATTTTATACAATATCTTTGCTATAAACCTCACGGAGCCCGAGACCTTTCCAACGAATGCAAAACCGTGGAAATCGGTTCGTGCGTTCTGGAGTTATTGCGTCAGGAAGGAAAACCCGACTTATTTTTATATAGTAGATATCGTCCCCGTAGAGGGAAAATTAAATAACTCTGATTTTGTAGTTCTGAGATAAACGCGATTTAGTGTTTTTTTTTTAGTTAATGTACATTTGTAAGCAAATGTCAGACAATTTTACTGTCGGTGTTTTTATATTTTGTGGACCTGATAACCTTTTACATTATGCTTTAACAAACTGAACACTATCTTTAACTATAACTAAATAACAAATTAAAAATCAAGTTGTTTAATTTTGCCACAACTGTTTTTATAACGTAACAACAATTAGCTACTTATTTCGGCTATTTATTTAGTTTTCCTACAACTAAATACATTTGGTAGAGTAAATTTTGGTGAAATAAATGGAGTTATTGAATTTATCAAGCACGAAATATTTTTAAATGGAAAACTTAGTGGTTTTGTACGTTATTATTACTTTGATATTTATTGGAATAAAAGCTGTATTATGATTATATATTAATAAAGTTATATTTAGGAATAAATAGAAATGTAAACTAACATTTAGAAAAAGTGTACTTATCTTGCCACAAACTTAAAAAATAAACATCATCATCATCATCATATCAGCCAAAAGGTCCACAGCTGGACAATGGCCCACAATTGCCGGTCTTGCGCTATTCGCATCCAACAATTTCCAGCGACCCGCACAAGATCATGGGTCCATCTTGTGGGGACCTGCCCACGCTGCGTCTTCCAGTTCGTGGTTACCACTCGAGAACCTTTCTGCTCTAACGGCCGTGGGTTCTACGTTCTATGTGGCCGCCCACTGCCACTTCAGTTTTACAATTCTTTGGGCTATGTCGGTGACTTTGGTTCGCCTGCAGATTCCGACATTTCTGATTCGATATCGCAAGAAAACTCCGAGCATAGCCCTCTCCATTGCTCTTTGGGTGACCTTGAGCCTTCTAATAAGGCTCATAGTGAGCGACCACATATCTAGTCTGTCATCAAGTCATCACTGGCAACACACACTGGTTGAAGACTTTCAACTTGAGACACTGCGGTATTTTGGTCGAGAAGATGTTACGTAGTTTCCCGAACGCTGCCCAGCCGAGTTGGATTCTACGATGGACCACCTTCTCGAAGTTAGAACGACCTAGTTGGATGGTCTGTCTTAGGTAAATATAGTTTTCTACAACTTCGCGTGCAGAGTCTCTAACCTTCAATTGAGTGGGGTTGGAGGTTTGACATGATTTTCGTCATATCCATGTTCCTTTTCAGGCTCACTTGTTGAGAAACTCTACTGAGGTCATAGAGCATTGTACCGAAATCTTCCATGGTCTCAGCCATGACTACTATATCATCGGCAAATCGTAAGTGAGTGATATACTCGCCATTGACCAGAAGCTTGAAGACATCTTCCAATGCAGCGACGAACACTTTCGGAGATGTAACATCTTCCTGTCTCACACCTCGCTGCATGTGGATAGGTTTCGAGTTTTGGTCCTGGAGTCGCACTAACATTGTGGCGTTTTCATGCAAATACTTTAACACCTCGATTTACCGGTAGTAGATTTGGCACCTTAGGAGAGACCACAGCCCAGGTTTCGATAATCTAAGGTTTTCTCATAGTCCACAAACGCTAAGCACAGTGGTTTGTTATACTTTTCGACTTCTTATGTATAACTTGCCGTAGCGTATGTATATGGTCTATGGTGCTAAAGACTTTTCGGATACCTGCTTGTTCGGGAGGCTGGAAATCATCAAATGGCTCAGCAGTGTGATGGGTCAATAATTCTTCAATAGGGTTTTGTCGCCCTTTTTGAAGGAAAGCACTACCATACTTCTGTGCCATGCTTGTGGTGTTTGATTATCTAGTATGACGGAATTAAATAACTTCTGAAAGGCCCGTAGGATTGGTGTACCATCCGCCTTCGGAAGCTTTGCTGAAACTCCATCATCACCAAGAGCCTTGTTGTTCTTAAGTTGTCTGAGAGCCATTTTAATCTCGTACAGGCTGACATCCGGGTGTGTTCAGTGTAATGTCGGGTTGGTCGTGCTCCATCCAAGACATGACTTTTGGCAGGTGACTGCATTGTCGTATATAACTGTCCATAGAATTCTCAATCTCTCACAGCAACTCCGGTTTAGACGTGACGATTGCCGTGCATCCTCAGTCTTCAGCTTCGTCAGTTGAGTTTGTCCAACAGACAGATCTCTTACGAACACTTTAGAGCCTTTGTTCCGCTCGATGGCTTCTTTAATACTACTTGTATTAAATTGACGCGTGTCGCGAGTCAAAGACTTTGAGATCTGTCTGTTGAGCAGCCGGTATATAGTAGCATCATCTGAGGATGTCAGAACCATTTTCCGTATTACTCCCATAAGTTGCAGGGCAAAGTCTGTTTGTACGCTGGGCCTTGAAGACCTTAAACTCAACCGTATGGACAGCTTCTACGAGCCTGTCGTAGTATGAGTCCACTTCCTCGCAGTCTGCTAGGCATTCGAAACGGTTTCGCAGTTCGAGCTGAAATGGTGGGTTTTGGAGGTGGATAGGTAAAGGTCGGCGCGTAGACTTTATCAGTCTGGACCTCTGGAGCTTGACATTAGATTCAATGAGCCTCTCACCAGTCTGTGATCGCTCCCGGTTTTAACCGCATTGATCATAGAAACGTCTTTAAACGTCTGTCGTCTCGTCGACAAGATAAAGTCTATCTCATTTTTGTTTTTGCCATCGGGGCTCACCCAGGTCCATTTGCGGCGATCCAGCTTCCTGAAAAAGGAATTCATCATAAAGAGTCCCTCCTTCTCCATGTCAGCCAACATTTGGCCCCGAGGGTTCCGGTCCCCAGTTCGAAATTGCCCCACTCTCAGCTCATTCCCGAATCGTTTACCCAGCTTCGCGTTAAACTCCCCCATGAGCACAGTGAAATAAGTGTTAGAGGTATGTATGGCTCTAGAAATATCCTCATACATGACCTCAACCTCATCGTCGGAGTGCGTTGAAGTCGGTGCGTAAACCTGTATGACCTTCAACGAATACGTTATAAGTTACGTTATAAGGTATGCCGCCCTAGTCGACCCACTCTCGAGTTTCACTACGTTCCTTGTGGACGAAGGACTTTTGAACTATGAACCCGACATCACCTTGGACGGTTGGTTGGACAACAGTTGGACGCCCTCGCGGAAATGTAGCAGGTACCCGGATTTTAGGATTATCGAGGGGAGGACACGATATTCCTAAAAACTCTCTTTGGACTTCAGACAAACCTATGATATCCCAATGTAACCTGCTCAGTTCCTTCTCCAGTTCAATGATATTCTCGTCGGTCCACTGTGTGTGAGTGTTATATGTTGCCAGGGCCAGACGTTGTCGGTTTTGGTAACACAGCATCTGCCGGGGATTTTTAGCACCCCGGGTTCTTTTTCCTTATTTCCTGTTTGTATTCCTGAATCTGTTATCCCAGCGATTGTGATATTGTGTTCCATAATTCTTCTATCAGGGTGGGATTAATTGGTCAATAGAGATTTCAATAAAAGCTCAAGTTGTTATAATATTACTTGTTTCATCTTTAGAATCTCTCGACAAAATCGGGTTTATTCGTTCTAATCTCTTAACTCTTTTTTTCTTCTTAGCCAGTGAAATATTGATGTCTATTAAAGAACTAAGTTTCCTTTTTATTTTATTTTCTTCTTTTGTGTCCGGATTCCATGTAGATCCAGAATCAGAAAAAGGTTCTTCATGAAATGAGACTTGACCCTCTGATTACCTTTGATGACAACTTAATTTATTTAATTTTATTTGCCTATCATCATATAATTAATCATTATCTAGTTGTAGAAGAAATAAATAACTTCAAGTATTTATAAATTAGGTACGTTATATCAGAATTCTGAATCGCAGAATTAAATAAAAAGAGTTATTTAGTTTTCCTGGAACTAAGTTAGTTTTGTGAAAGAATTTATAAGTTTAGGAAAAATTCAACAACTCAAGTTATTTAATTTATTTGACATTCATCTTGTCATTGACCACAGTTATTGGTTTATTTACTGAGTTATTTAGTTTTCCTTTAAAAAAAATGTGTTTGTCTGAAGATATTTATTATTCCATCTGTCATGACCTGTTTGACAAAAATGGCTATATCTTTGGAACGGAATAAGATACGAAAACTCCTGTAAGGCTCAAATATGCGGCAGGTTTTAGGTGTTTTGAAAATAGGATAAAGTCAATTTCGCCAAAATCGGAATTATTTAATTTTCCAACTACGGGGACGATATTTATATTTAACTAGTTAGTCCCCGTTGAGATTTACCAGATTCGACCAAGCACTGCCATTATTGTTACTACGCAGATCCTGTAAACATACTTTATTTGAAAGCGTTTATGTTGTAAGTGCGTATCTGTTTACCTGAAACTGCTCCTGCCTTGAAACATTCATTACAGGGGAGTAAGCCTTACTGCTAAACTTAGAACCATAAAATATAGACGGGAACCAGATAGTCGAAGCTTAGCATAAGGCCAAACTACAGTGTAACGTATACACAAAGGGGAAACTTTGTACCCACACTTTATGAACAAGAAAATAACTTAGGACATTAGGGTCCACATACGAAGACAGAGGTCTTTGTCCAGCAGTGGGCGTCTTTCGGCTGATATGATAATTAGGTCAACATCGTTTTGAGAATCAATTCTTGCTATTTTATTTTGACATAAATACATACCTACATAGACTCACGCCTGTTTCCCAGAGGGGAAGGCAGAGATAATAGATTTCCATTTGTCCATTTCTTGCACACCCCTTTTTTTCCTTTTTGACATAAATATTTTTTAAAGCAGCATTAGGTGCTGTGTCGCGGAGTTAAAAATTACTCAGCCATGGCAATAAAGGTATCCATATCCTACAAGGGATTCGGGAACTGGCACTTATTAAATTTAAATCAGTGATTGATAAATCGTTAAATTTAAATTTTATTGCTTTATTCGAAATTCAAAGCGAGATTAAGATAATCTAATTTCAAAAATGGAAATTCATGAATTTAATCGTTAAAATTCATATTTAATAGTTTGGAAGACGTTCTCAATATGATATGATCTCAATATGATAAGATATGATATAATCACGAAAACAAAGTCGATGCATAGCACTACATCCTCCAAAAGGGTGTTAGCAAGAGAATCTTAAATTTGTTCTGCCAGTGTTTATCGTTCATAACTTTATTTTTTTTTTTATATACGAGTAAGTGGGCGACAAACGAGCAAGTGGGTCACCTGATGGTAAGTGATCTCTGCCGCCCATGGACGCTTGCAACACCAAGGAGTCGCGGGTGCGTGCCCGGCCTTGAAAAGAGTCCGTAAACAATTGTTGCTCCCCCCCCCCCCCCCCCTATGAGCTCTGGCGACCTTACTCACACTCAGAAACACAACATTAAGTCATTAAGGACTGTCTTCTGTAAGGTGGAGGTACTTCCCCAGTCGGGCTGCTCTTTGAGCGAATGAACGCTGTGCCCTACCTCTTTATCAATATATGGCCTTAAAAATTGGCTCGATTTTAAGGCACACAGTTACAAACAACAAACAACAAAGTTACAGACAACAAAGTTGTTTAGAAACGCCTGGAGCGATTTTAATAAAATTATAAATAGGCCATAATTTATAAAGTTTAACGCGGGCAAAACCGTGGGGCACAGCTAGCATGTAATATATTAGTTATCTAGTTTCCATAGTACAAGCTCTGCTTAGTTTGGGCTCAGATGGCCGTGAGTGAATAATGTCTCAGGATAGTATTATAATAATTTCCACGATCACCAGAACACTTAGGCCTCCACGCAGGCCTGAAAACCAATAAAACTTTGATAAAAGCTAAACACTAACCTATCCGATAAAACTAAATAGCTTTATTGCCTAAACAATAATTCGAAAAGTTCTAAACGACTGAACAATGATTGCCCTGACGTAGAGGCGTTATTTTGAAATTCACTCCTATTTCAAGTCACCGAATAAAGGAACTTAACTCATGTGTTATTCATCATCCGAAGCTGAAAACATCTAGTTCGGTACAAACGCCAGCACATCCAGCCACCCCAATCTGTCAAATTAATTTCATAGATTTTCAACTTTATCACTAAAGCGTAAGGTTCATATTCAATTGGGGAGACTTTGCAGATGCGGGTAGCTTGATGTGCTGGCGTCTGTACATAAGTAGTTATGGTTTCAAATATTATATTGACAAATTCTCGTGGAATAATTCATAAGACTACGTACGTACGTGTATTTGTTTAGTACGTGCGTGATTTATGTGTTTGTAGGATAGAATATTTGAGTGATATTTACAATTTATTAAAAAACAAGGGTAACGTTTGTGTTCCCTTGTTATTTTAGTATGAGAGGTTGTATAATAATATAATATCTGGGGACAATGTCACACAGATCATCCTAGCCTCAAACTAAGCAAAGCTTGTACTATGGGTACCAGGCGACGATATACATACTTATATAGATAGATAAATACTTATATACATAGAAAACATCCATAACTCATTCGTGCTCATTACACAAATATTTTTACTTACCGGGATTCGAACCCAGGACCACCAGCTTCGTAGGCAGGATCTTTGCCAACTAGGCTACGGTGACCGTCATGTGACCGGTGTATGTTGAAGTTATTTTAATAGATTTGAGGCTTCTTTTAGGGCTCCGTTATTTAAGGCCTTTTTGTGCCTCTGTGAGTCTTTATTCCTCTGAATCGAAATCGAATATTCGTAACTAATATTATAAAAGGAAAAGAGATGTTTCTATGTGTGTTTGTGATGGATAAACTCAAAAACTATATTTGTACTTATTTTAATAATATTAAACTAAATAATAATAAAATCTAATGTATTTTAAAGTAGGTACCAATAATGCGATTGTAAAAGTCATTATTTGCGCGAATTATTAACTATAGATGCTTAGACTACATGTACAATAATGTACATAATATCATTACCTAATATAAAAAAAAATATTAATAAGTATATATATATATATATATATATGTGTGTGTGTAAGTATAAGCTGGTTTAAAAGTTTAAAAATTGAATTGTCATCAGTTTAATCCGACCCCGTGATTTAATCTGACGTTTTGTAGAATGTCAAAACCACGTTAAAATTAAAATGAATTTCAAAGTATCGTTATATAATACATACTATCATACGTATGAAGTCAATAATAGCGTTTATAATAAAGAGGTTTTAAATTTTTACAATAGTTTTTGTTATAGTTCTATTATAAACATACTAGTTAAGTCAAAATAACCGTTTTATTCTAATACGTTTATAATGATAGTTTTAGTTTGTACGTAGTTTTAATCTATTTCCAATATTTATATTAGTAAGTTTTAATTTATTTAATAAACAACCTTTTTTAAAATTACTTAATAAATTACCGTTCCATTCTAATTAATGTTTATACTATCTAACTTAGGTAACTGGAATTGATGAAATTCTATATGCTTTAAAACCGTTAAGAAGGTATGTTACTTATTGGGTAGTATTTAAACGAGTGACTGTAAATTAAAGTTTTAAGTGACAAAAATAATGAATTTACTTTATAGTATTAAGTGAGCGACTGACTGCGAGTGACGAGAAATCCACAGAACAGCAACTAATAAATATTAATTTGAGTTACTTAAAATACAAAATGAGAAGCTTCATAATATTTGAGCGACCTAATATTTCTTAGCTTTGACCAATCAGGGAGATGAGAGGCTTGTGCGGCGGACTTCAATCGCTATTATTTTTGTTTAGATTTGCATTGTATGTCTCCTGGAAAATTCAAAAAGCTCCAAAAAGAATGGGATTTGTGAAAACTTTCCACAAATCTTCACTAACAATAGTGTCTAGCTTGGTGGTCACAGTATCTACCATTACCAGTATCCAAATAACTTCCGGAATCTCTATCGGAGTCTCTATCCTAATATGGAAGTTGCCCTCTCTGTATTTCTAGTCGCTCAATTAGTAATTTAGTCGCACGGCTAGAATTTTGATATCTGAAATGAATTAATTATAACCCACTTTTTGTAAGCTGGTTCTGGATTTTATGATTAATCAAGATTCGTCGTTAGTTTAGTTAAGTATTCGCTTAATCAAATTCATGCCGTTCAAGTTATTAAAACAGTATCTCAACATCAGTCGCTAAGTATTTTTGTATTCGATCGTTTTATAACTCCCCTTACTTAATTATCAACATAATATTGTTTTAACTATGAAGAAAGTATTCTTTGTATTTTCTCTTTAACTTGTTTTTGTTATGTCTGTGTGCTACTACTATTAGTAGGTCGACGGAAGAAATAAAATTAACTTCATTGTCGTTTGCCGGCGTCCTATCTTGTTGTAAGTGAAATGGCGTCTGTAGAATTATTTTTCTTCCTTTTGTACTTTTCTTAATTGTTGGTTTTAAGCCTGCTTGCGCTATCGGAGCGAATTTGTAGAGACATGACATTGTAAGAGACGGGCATGTTGGCGTGGTTGGCTTGGTGGCGGCTTGGAAGCAAGCAAGCAAGCATGCTTGCTTCTCACGCCGGAGGTCGTGGGTTTAATTCCCATCCAGGACAGATATTTGTGTGCATGAAAATATTTGTTTGTCCTAAGGCTGGGTGTAATTATCTATATAAGTATGTATTTACAAAAGAAAAGTAGTATGATATGTAGTATATCACTTATCTGGTTTCCATAGAACAAGGTCTGCTTAGTTTGAGATCAGATGGCCGTGTGTAAATAATGTCCCAGGAATATTATATTATTATTATTTGCTTGCCTAAACCGGTGAGCATGTATGAAGAAATAATGACAGTAATCGATGCAAATCAGGTGTGCAAATATCGTGACAAATGGAAATCCGTTGCCTACTCCTCTGGGAAACAGGTGTGAGTCTATGTATGTACGTATTATTATTTCAATCGGTCCCCAGATAGAGAGAGAGGCGAGGGATCTGCTCCCAGTTTTCATCATCATATATATTTTAACTCTATTCCATTTATATTCCTTATACAAGTGTCTTCTTCTTCTAGGTGTTTAACCTCACCGAACAAGGTGAAGAAGCTGGCTAAAAGTACCCTAAGCACCCTTAATCAAACCACGCTTTACTTAAGTCCCATGACATTTAAGGTCACTAACTTAGGCTCCATAAATAACATTTTTGTATCACGCAGTAAATATACTAACCGACGCCGTAACCCTTATGGTATGGTAAAACACAATGAAAAATGGATTACGGCAATGGTGGGCAACATCAATGAAGACTACCCATCTGCAAGGGATGTATTATAATGTGCAAGTGAATCCGCATCCACAGGGGCACTATCTATTTCATCATATACGACTCTTCTGATCGTGTCGTATCATGAGAGCATGATACGACACGATCAGAAGAGTTCAAATACACGACCAACGGCTTTACATGCTCACCGAGGCCCAGGGGTTACCACCAACTCCCAGACTTCGGACTTTAACTGAGAAATTTTCTGAAAATGAAAATCTCAAAATCTCTTTTTGGCACGACCCAGGATGTGGACCCTAGATATTATTATTTGCGGCTGAAGGACGAAGTAGTTAATTACCAAGCATCAGGCTTATAAAAAAAAAACAATCATCTATAAATATAATAAAATCGTAGGAAAGTCAGCATCAGAATCAGAATTTTTTATTTGTAAAACATAGGAATTTACATAAAGGTGTTAGTACGATGACATAATATATGGGCGCTATGTTTTGCCGTGGAGGCGTAAAAATATAAATTAACTTAGCTATAGCTACTTAAGAACTAAATGATAACTTACAATAAAATAAAAACTGTCAGAAAAAACAAATTTAAATATTTCTAAGTGAAAACCAAAACATTATTTTAATTATATTTGAAAAATGAATATATATAAGGTCAAAAGTGTACATCGAATATTTTTTAAAAGCATACTTGGGGCGTGATCTACAATAGATATCGAAGCCAAAATATAGTTTTTAGAATTTTTGTCTGTATTTGATTTACTTCAATTTTTTCATGAATATTACTAAGAGGTCGGGCCAACATATCTGCTACATGTTATCACGCTATCACCTACGGTGGAGAAGCTACGCGGTAAAACCGCGGGGCACAGCTAGCAAATCTATAAAAATATCCAGTGAAAGAAAAATAAAAATAATGATCTTTACACCGAGTCAGCTGACAGTATTAAAAATCTTAAAATAACCAAATCTATTTCGCGACGCCACGAAGAAGATGTCATTAATTCAGTGGAAAAGCTAAAAAAATCCTTAAAGCCGAAAGGATTCCAACGGCAACGTTCATATATTATTCAGGCAACGTCCGAAAGCGTAAATGAAAAAGTTTTTGTATTCAATGACTATTCGAACACCAAAATACTGGTGAACCCAAAAGTTTTCGAATCGAACCAAAATTACGAGTCTGAACCTAGTTGAATATTCTTCAGACGTCTGTCAATGCGTATGATTAAGCAACCTTATAAAAGATAATATTCTTTTCCTAAAGTATCAAAACGCTTGGTCGTCCTACATGTCGACCAGAGATTTGACATAAATATTGTCATATTTCTGTCAAAGTTTAAGCATTCAGCGCATCAATATCACCAGCATTATGGACACACTAGGTACTGGAAGCGACGTAAAAAAGATTTCATCAAGGATGTTGCTTAGACTTTTATAAAAATAAAGTAAACAATCATCATATCATCATCATCATATCAGCCGAAAGCCGTCCACTGCTGGACAAAGGGCTCCTCTTGCGCTATTTGCATCGAGCAGTTTCCAGCGGCTCGCACAAGATCATCGGTCCATCTTGTAGGGCCCTGCCTACGCTGCGTCGTCCGGTTCGAGGCCGCCACTCGAGAACGTTTCTGCCCCAACGGCCGTCGGATCTACGAGCTATGTGCCCCGCCCACTGCCACTTCAGTTATGCAATTCTTCGGACTATGACGGTGACTTTGGTTCGCCTGCGGATTTCGACATTTCTGATTCGATCCCGCAGGGAAACTCCGAGCAGAGCCCTCTCCATTGCTCTTTGGGTGACCTTGAGTCTTCTAATAAAGCCCATAGTGAGCGACCACGTCTCTGTTCCGTATGTCATCACTGTAAAGTAAATAATATTAAATAAAAATAAATAAATTTCTTGGGACAACTATCACACTGTGACCTGTTCCCAAACTAGGCAAAGCCTGTATAATGGCAACCAGAAAACTGATAAACATACTTATATACCTAAATACATATTATATGTATAATATTAGGTCTTTACCTATGAAATTGCCGTTCTGCAGTACTGGCCATTTCAAATCAAAATAATTTTTGTTTGGCTAAGAATTCTAATTTCAAATTAATTTTATTTTAAAAACATGGATTCTTTTTTCCAAAAGTAGTCATTTCTTTATTGATTAGTGTTACATTTTCATCGCATTTCAATCTTTTTCGTCATCATGGATACGTTAAAAATTCGAGTAATTATGGAATATGAGTACCGTCGTGGCAGCAACGCGGCACAAGCGGCACGCAACATCAACGACGTTTACGGAGCTAACACTACAAACCAACGCACCACCTGTTATTGGTTTGCTTGCTTCCGTTCTGGAAATTTCGACCTGAAAAATGAACCTCGCGGTCGTCCGAAGACTTTGGTCGACAATGACGAATTAAAGGCGGTTGTGGAAGCTGATGATACACAATCTACGGCTGAATTAGCAGCAGCTTTCGACGTTAGCGTCAAAACAATATTGGTCCATTTGCGTCAAATTGGCAAGGTAAAAAAGCTTGACAAATGGGTGCCCCACGAACTCAATGATCGCCAGCGCGAAGTACGCGTCGAGACGTGCCTTGCACTGCTCAACAGACACACAAATGAAGGAATTTTGAACCGCATTGTTACCTGCGATGAAAAATGGATTCTGTTTGATAACCGCAAGCGCTCAGCAAGTTGGTTGGATCCTGGTTCAGCACCTAAACAATGCCCTAAACGAAAACTTACCCCTAGAAAAGTGATGGTCACTGTTTGGTGGTCTAGCGCCGGTGTGATTCATCACAGCTTCTTACCAAACGGGGTGAGCATTACTGCAGATGTGTACTGTGAAGAACTGAGCACAATGATGGAGAAGCTGGCGCATCTCCAACCAGCATTGGTCAATCGCTCGTCTCCGCTGCTCCTGCACGACAACGCGCGACCTCATACTGCACAGCAGACGGTCTCCAAGTTGCAAGAACTGGGGTTGGAAGCTCTCCGTCATCCGCCCTACTCACCAGACCTTGCGCCTACAGACTACTACTTTTTCCAGAATTTGGATAACTTCTTGGCGGGAAAAAAATTCAATACCCGAGAGGCAGTACAAAATGCCTTTGAAGAATTTGTTGCCTCCCGTCCAGCTGATTTCTTTAAGAAGGGCATCAATAAACTGCCACTGCGATGGCAAAGATGCATTGATTGCATGGGTGATTACTTCGATTAATACAAATAAAAAAATTCATGAAAAAAATTCTTTTAAATTTTTTCATACAAAACGGCAATTTCATAGGTAAAGACCTATTATGTTAATGTATTATATGTATAGTATAATTACACCCAAACTCAAAACAAACAATCGTAATAATATTTATCTTGGCCCCACCAATCGAAGCCACTACCTCTGGCTTACCGACAAGGTCAGTCACTAACCATTTGACCAACAAACCGGTCAAAAGTTGTCCAGGAGACTGGATGACGGGTCGGATAGCGTGGTTGGTAAATGCTTGTCTTTCACGGTGCTGGTCGTGGGTTCTATTCCCACCCAGGACAGATATTTGTGTGCATAAACATATATATTATTAAAACTGACGTGAGGTGCTAACATAATAAAAGATAGTAACGGTTAACTCACGTAATTAATTTTATGTTGGATTCGGCCAACGTGTGAGACGGGACGCGATGTCGTGCGGGTCGCATTCGTCCTGAAGATGACTTCCAGGAGTAGTTGAAACGTTGCGTTGGCCGAATCCAACATAAAATTAATTATGTGAGTTACCCGTTACTATCTTTCATTATGTCTATTTGTCCTGAATCTTGGTGTAATTGTGTATTTACAATAGAACAGTAATATATGTTATATATCTGTTATCTGGTTTCCATAGTACAAGCTCTGCTTAGTTTGGGATCAGATGTCTGTGTGTGAATAACGTTATTATAGAAGACTGTTGGAACAAACACTTAGACGAGATTTACTGACGATACTCACGTGCTACGAGTAATATAAAGTTAAACAGTAAGCGAACAAGCAAGAGGCAATGTATGGGTAACCCCATCAGAAATCTGAAGGTATTGTTATAGAGAACTCGCGGAACATTATAAGCTTGAAAATCGCAGAGCAACATCTGATCCAAGTGTAGAAATATTACTTACTTACTTATCGTATGGGCAGTGGTTACTCTGGTGTCAGAGTGGTTCAAGCCGCCCAGTAGGCCTCTGACATGGCTTAACGACTGTTGGCTAATGGCTACAACCGGGACCAATGGCTTAACGTGCCCTCCGAAGCACGGAGACGCTCACAAATTAAACCACTTTGGCGGTCACCCATCTATGGACTGACCGCGAGCCTAGTCGCTTGACCTCGCCAATCACTTACGGACTGGTGAGAGCATCTGGCTATGAGCACCTCAGAAATATTGACAGTTCGCGTTCTTGATGTTTCTATTACACTTCGCAAACCTACATGCCAGCATTACATCTTACTGACATAGCTCGGGGCCACTTCTGATCGTTTAAAGTCTCGGTACTTAAACTGTGATACTTTTTTCATTAACGTGCCGTTGAGGTTATACACATATTTGTTTCTTTGTACAGTCTATTCTTCAGTGCACTGCCACTCGAAATCAGAATGTCCAAGAGTCGCTTCCCATTTAAAAGAAAGATTCGAGAACACAGCCTTCGGAAATTCTTAGCAGAAACCCCTCAATTAAGACGGTCACCGTAGCCTAGTTGGTAGTGCTCCTGCCGACGAAGCTGGTGGTCCTGGGTTCGAATCCCGGTAAGTGCAAATATTTGTGTGATGAGCACGAATATTTGTTTCTGAGTCATGGATGTTTTCTATGTATTTAAGTATTTTTCTATCTATATACTATACGTATGTATATCGTCGCCTGGTACCTACACATAGTTATAGGCTAGGATGATCTGTGTGACATTGTCCCTTGATATTATTATTATTATTAATTATAAATGAAATATATGATTACATGATCGGATTATATAGTATGATATATTAATTTCGTGTAGTTATACTAATCTATAGTCCAGAAAAGTTCTCGAGTGGTGACCACGAACCGGAAGACGCAGCGTGGGCAGGCCCCCTACACGGTGGACCGAGGATCTTATGCGGGTCGCGGGAAGCCGCTGGATGTGGGCAGTGCAGGACCGGCTATTGTGGAGATCCTTGGGGGAGGCCTTTCAATCTGCATATCAATAACATGCTGATATGATGATGATGATGATGAAGATGATAGTCCATATTTGTTTACTATCAATATTTTGTTTAGATCTGTGCACCTACCATGCCCTCTCTTCACCAATTTTTTTCATAAGGCAGGGTGAATGCCTAGCCATCCACCTGTAGAACCAGGTAGATGCGCATGCCACCTGCAAAAAAGTGTCTGCGGGTGGGTATGTCGGACTCGCACCGACTAAACCTAACCTGCCATGGCCTTCTCCTGGCGCCTTATAGGGGGAGCCCCGGGAACGCGAGTATGCTGCTCCGGAGCCCCCCTTTTGCGCCGTATCCCAGATGGTCGGGACACGCACCCGGGGAGAGCTGAGGGTTACCCTCCCCATTTGCCGACTCTTGCCAGTACGGCACTGCGACTGCGCCACAAACAGTTCGCTGTCTTCCCGGGGCTGCTTGCACGTAGCGGCAGTTGAGGACACTTCTCATACTGCCACCGCAGCCCCGAGGGGAGTAGGGCTAACGGCTGCCGCCGCCGCCCCGACGCCTCCACCGTCTACGAGCGGGGTCGGCTCGCTCCCGATCCTGCTCGGCGGCCTCCTCTTGGAGCATGAATGCTTCGCAGAAGGAGTCCACGGCGTCCCATGTGGTGGAGTCGCCTGCCAGCATCGCTTACACGACTGACGGCGGCGAAAGATCCCGTCCGATCTCAGCGACCAGGACTCGCCTCTCGGCCTCCCAGGCCGGGCACTCTTCCAGCGTATGCTGGGCTGAGTCCAGGTCGCTACCGCAGTGGTGACACTGTGTCGTCGCTTCTCGGCCGATCCGAGTCAGGTACTCACCGAAACACCCGTGTCCGGTGAGTATCTGAGTCAGTCTGTAGGTGACATAACCCTCCCTCCTCCCCATCCAGGCCTCGAAGTAAGGCAGGATGGCACCGACGGCACGCTGCGCTGGCGCGCGTTCCGCTGCAAATCGAGCCGCGCGCGCCGCTGTGCAAGTAGTAGCGCCGGTGTGCTTCCCGCCTGTAGGCAACCTCTTCACCTACCTAAGATTAAGGCATCAAGTCCGCTTATGGATAATTTTATGTACATAAAGTAATAAATAAATATACATAGATATTCGCATATGTGTACCATTTAGACTTCACTTCCAAGAGTATATATGCCGCCTACTAAAGTTTGTGATCCGTAAAAAAGGTGATTTAAATTACAGTTTACAAACTCTAATGGTTTTTTCAGATACGATACAATGTTGTTTCTAACTGGCACAGATTCTCAGAAATCGTGGAAAAACAAACTAATAGAAAGTTTGTAATCGATCCAAAAGCTATCAGAATTTTGTTTGAAACAGAATGTTATATTATGAATTAGTTTTCCGCCCGCGAATTCGTCCGCGTTGTCTTAAAAATGGCGTCTAGAGACATGTTTTTAATAATTCGATTTTCAGCGATAAAAAATAAAGAATAGAATATTATTTACTCTTTATTGTACATACTCTAAAATGACACTAAGGCAGAGTATTAGTATTTATTCGATGACCGCCGTTTCTCAGTTGTTAGTGATTCTGCCTTTTGATGAAAGATTGCGGGTTCGATTCTCACAGAAGGCAAATATATGTGTTTATGAACATGTCCATATGTGCCTACGTGTTTTCTGTGTATTGTACATACAATACATACATACAAACAAAATATATAAGTATTTCCATACATTGTCTAGTATCCATAGTTACAGCCCTTGCTCATTTCGGTCTAGATGGCGCTGTGTAATATGTCCCGGATATTTATTAAATTATACATGTAAAGATGGCGTAAAGCATGGTAAGGTGGCGTTTTATGACGGTCACCGTAGCCTAGTTGGTAGTGCTCCTGCCTACGAAGCTGGTGGTCCTGGGTTCGAATCCCGGTAAGTGCAAATATTTGTGTGATGAGCACGAATATTTGTTTCTGAGTCATGGATGTTTTCTATGTATATAAGTATATATCTATCCATATAAGTATGTATATCGTCGCCTGGTACCCATAGTACAAGCTTTGCTTAGTTTGGGGCTAGGATGATCTGTGTGTCATTGTCCCTAATTTATATTATTTTATGTCATCTCCCTTGTTTACCTGATGTCTCCATCTTTAGTATGTGGAAACACTTTGATCTTAAAAGCGCGTTTACTACGTATGTATAAGAGTGATTTTCGTATACCAATTGTATCCGCTGAAGTAAGTACGTAAGTAGTAAGTAGGTCTACGTAGACCTTACATATATCGTAATACATTCAGGTAGAATCCAAACGAGTAGCACAGTATAAATATGGACAGTAAGGAATTTATGCCTAGTTGAATAAATAATTACCTATACTCCATTTAAGCAAAAGGGTAAATCTTAAAGATTTTTATATTGCTTTTAAAAAAATACATTTTTGAACTTTATGATAAAATAGCTTTGGCTTTGATGAAGCCGAGAGTATTGCGTAGAATGCGATTGTTGAATAGCAATACCTTCGTAGCATTTTAAAAAGATCACAAGAATATAAACGTATACGTGACTACTCATCTTGACGCGACGCTCACTACTGACAGAAACCGCTCAGAACCTTGACCACGCCTCCATATAGTACTGGATAAAACTTACTATAGACAGTTTAAGTTCATTGAAGTTTCCGTTAGTGCTAGTTGATACATACATACATACGTACATAGACTCACGCCTGTTTCCCATAGGGGTAGGCAGAGACAACGGATTTCGAATTGTCACGATCTTTGCACACCTCTTTTGCCTCGATTACTGTCATTATATTCTTTTTGCTAGTTAATGTACTGGAAAAACTGCTAATATCATCGAGGATGAAAACTACATGAACTTTTGGTAGACATTCAGGGGTCTTTATGTATGTTTGCCGTTTCGAGCGTTTTTTAGTAGTTTCCGAACTGCGTATATTACTTATACTGTGCTAGTAGCCCCAACGCTCACACTTATACGAAACTACGCGCATTCAGGGAGATATTTACAGAGATTTACTGCTCCATGATTTATAGAAATAGTTGTATAGTGAAAGACTCATGGAAACGACATGCTTTACAACCTCCACGTTTCATGATTTAAAAGCTTTGTACAGTATGATAAGCTTATTGCTACCTACACTCACTGTACTTTGTACACAGTATTTTGCAAAAAAAGACTTAGAAAAGCGTAAGTAAATAGCCAGATAATATTATGATGTACAGACGCCAGCACATCCAGCTACCCCAATCTGTCAAATTTATTTTATAGATTTTCAACGTTATCACAAAAGCGTAAGGTTTACTTTCAATTGAGGAATTTTGACAGATTGGGGTAGTTTGATGTGCTGGCGTCTGTACATATTTTACGAATACATATTTTTTACAGGTGTTATTTCGTTTAGAGCACGTAAAGCCGTCGGGCCTGTACGAAGTCAGGTACTTTACAGTGTAGAGTACCTGATTTCGTTCCGGTCTTGTCGCTAGGCATCCCATAGGATCATGAGAATGATGAAATAGAAAGTGCCCATGACTTTGCGCACTCAATTGTCCATTATTATATGCCCCGCGCAGATGGCTTTCAGATTCAGATTGGCCGCCGTGGCCGACATTCGACCATGATATTAATGTGTTAATATTTACACAGAACAATTTGTATTAAGATTAACATTTACAATTTCATGTCTAAATAGTAATTTATAAGTGTACTAGTGACTCGCCCCGGCATCGGATGAGTTAATAGATAGAAATATAAAGCCAGTTGCGCTCACCGTAGGTAATCGGCGATGAGCGCAAAGCACCTATGCACGCAGTCAATCTATAGATGGGTGATCCTCAAAGAAGTTTAATTTCTCAGCGTCTCCGTCCTTCGGAGTGGACGTTAAGTTGTCGGTCCACAAGTGTTCAAAGTCAAAGTCAAAAATTCGTTATTCCGTAATAATTTTACATTGATGTGGAATCGTCATATTTATTTTTACCCTACCGTGCAGTGCATGACGTGGCAGCTACTGAGAAACACTGCCAGAAAACTCAGTAGGAATCCTTTTTTAAAATAAAATATAGTTACTTAAGATTAATTACAATCATGTGTTGACTCAGAACAACTCAATCCCAAGCACTATTATCACTTAAATAATCTTCTTATATCTAGTATTTACATTATGTGTATCGCTCCTTTTACAGAAGGAATCGATATTTTTATGCACATATAGTAAGTTTTCATATATATGTATGTATACTGAGATGGTACAGTTAGAATGTTAACCTCTTTGAACTTTTCTCTTAGAGACACCTTCAGGCCAAGATTATATATAGCTCTTACAGCTCTTTTATGCAATATAAATATGGTGTTAATGTCAGTAGAGCTACCCCAGAGAAAAGTTCACTGCGAAAAAGGACCCATTTGTCTTTGCGCCCCGGTTACAAGGGGTTGCTATCCGTGTATATTTTTAACAGTTTATATTAATAAAAAAACATTTTATTTATGGATATGTCATAACTTTGGTATATCCCTTCTTGCATGCCTACTGGTATTTTCGACCCTAAGACTATCTGCAATAAGACGGCCCTTTCTACAACTTAGGTATATGCGTAATAAGTCTTGATGTGTATTCGTAAGGTGTTTTGAGAGTATCTATTCTAAACTAGCTGTGCCCCGCGGTTTTACCCGCTTTAAACTTTATAAATTATCTCAGCTTATCCCCCGCAGGTGATAGCGTGATAATATGTAGCCTATATGTTGACCCAACCTCTTAGTTAATATTCAAGCAAAATTTGAAGTGAATCCACGCAATACCTTTTGAGTTTAGCCCGGACATACATACAGACAAACAAATAAACAGACAAAAATTCTAAAAATTATTTTTGGCTTCGATATCGATTGTAGATCACGCCCCAGGTATCCTTTTTAAAAAGTATTCAATGTATAGTTTTGCCTTTCCTACGATTTTATTATATGTATAGAAGATGTCATGTTGAAAACTATCGGCAAGTTAGGTCCACCCTTTCTAGACGGTCCACAAACTCGCATCAGCACCAAGGAATGAATCCTTAAAAAGAAAGAGCCGTAAAATAAAAAACAGATTTGTCAAACCGAACGAAATTAAATGTTGAATCGTGAGATATTTTATTCCGGTCACGGTTTACTGAATAAAGTGGAATCAGGGGCGGTCCCAGTGAAAAGTTTTTCAGACTTGGTCTACTCCGATTATTGCCCGGCCAACTGAAATCGGAAATTGCAAGGAGCGTTCCTTACTATGTCACTATATGAATATTCGAAAGTAGCATCTGTCCGTGGCATTATTACATATAGTCAGACTGCCTCGTTGGTCTAGCGGTAGCGTGTTCAACCGCAGATAATGAGGACCTGGGTTCAAATCCCGGGTCGGGCCAAAAAAGTGATTTTGGGATTTTTCCGTAAATAGAAAGGAGAAGGAAACTTTTGGGCCCAGCAGTTAACTAGTTGAAATAGGAATTAAAAAAACCGTTATATTTTTCTAAAGGAAATCACAAAATATGGTATCATGTTTCTATCTAGGAAGCGAGAAAACTTAAATTCAGTTATGAAACGAAATAATCGATAAAATAATGATGAATTGCTCGCAATCGATTAAGAATAAATCGGTAAAATCACAGAATATGTTTGAAAATCGAGTGACAAGTGTTTTTCGTGGAATCGATTCATAGCGGATTGTATTCCTTTAATTTTTCTTCGGGCATCACTTCTCTGCCTGACAGCCTTTACATACTCTTTGACTGTCAGTTGTTCGTTGTCTTTCGGTTTAAGTGCGCACGTATTTTCCATGTTTTATTTGTGGTTTTCTTCTTTCTGTAGTGACTGCACGGGACGCGGGGGATCCATACGTGCCAGATCTTCGACATGTCACACTCTCCATGGATAAAACCATAACACAACCGAAGCCATTCAAAAATATTTTGTAAAAAACTACAATGTTATAATTTAACCTCACTTTTACTATACTTCATATAACTTGATTCCTGGATAGCCAAATTTCACCAAAATTTCAGTGTGGTCTTGTTATTATATCCTCTCACAAATAAGGCTAGTTTGATTCAGTTAACACCTGGGCCCAGGAATGTATGGAGTGATTTTCTTCTCCTTTCTCAGTATTAGCCCGAAGTCTGGAAGTTGGCGGTATTACACCCCCGTGCCTCGGAGAGCACGTAAAGCCGTCGGTCCTGTACCTGAACTCTTTCCGATCGTGTCGCTAGGCGTCCCATCGGATCATGAGAATGATGGAATAGAAAGTGCCCCTGTGTTTGCGCACACACTTGTGCACTATAATATGTCCTGCCCAATTGGCTAGTCTCCATTAATACTGGCCATCGTGGCCGAAATTCGGTCGGGAGGACATCACTCACATATAGTCAGAAGGAAACATAAATCTACATATTATCATAGATAGATGCTCTCACCGATCTGTAAGTGATCGGCGAGGCTAAGCAACTAGGCTCGCGGTCAGTCCATATATGGGTGACCGCCAAAGTGGTTTAATTTTTGAGCACCTCGGTGCTTCAGAGGGCACGTTAAGCTGGCGGTCCCGGTTGTAGCCATAGGCAACAGATGTCAAGCCATTTCAGAGACCATAATGGGCGGCTTGAACAACTCTGACACTAGGGTAACCACTGCCCATACGATAAGTAGTAGTATCATATCATAATGTGCAGCTATTCTGGCATAGAGAATTCTTCTTCTATGCCAGAATATCCACACATGATGATATGACTACTTCTTTTCTTCATGTGTAATTATCTACATATATAAGTATGTATTTATATTTAATATACGAGTATCAGTTCTGCTATTAATTTAATTAATTGTGTACGATATAATTACACTCTGCTCTGTCCTCGAGATCAAGAAAACTATGTAGTAACGCGCAGCTACTGCTATCCAACCACTAAATTTGAAATCAACAGATTAGCAAAAAAAATACAACTCTTAGCGCCCTCTCTCGATAAGTCATTCGCGTTTTAGTGCTCACGCTATCTGCCACGCATTTTTTCGTTCCCCTTATATAATTTAAACATTTCAGTTATATCAAGTGTTTTTTTTGGCTACGAATATAAAATAATTATTAAAGGTAAGATAACGTGTAGGTATAACAATCATTATGCCGAAAAAACGATATAGTAATGAAAATATTGAGGCTTATGTCAATCGAAAAATAAGGAAGATTGAGAAAAAATTACACAAAAGATGTTTATATGTACCGACAACGCTCATCTTCCCAAGATTCTTTAATAACTTTAGGTAAGTAAATGTTATAAAAATTGCATTATTGGTTCTCTGACACCTAATTTACGAAAATACCATAAAACCTAACCTCAAATTTTGATTGATGGTTGTGAATATTTTAATGGAATGTGTCCGCCAATAATAAAAACATAGCGGTGTACAGTTCATAGGGACTGATACCAGTGCTATAACAATATCTTTGTGAACATTACAATGGAATGTGTCCGCCAGAAATAAAAACATAGCGGTGTACAGTTCATAGGGACTGATACCAGTGCTATAACAATATCTTTGTGAACATTACAATGGAATGTGTCCGCCAGAAATAAAAACATAGCGGTGTACAGTTCATAGGGACTGATACCAGTGCTATAACAATATCTTTGTGAACATTACATGGAATGTGTCCGCCAGAAATAAAAACATAGCGGTGTACAGTTCATAGGGACTGATACCAGTGCTATAACAATATATTTGTGAACATTACAATGGAATGTGTCCGCCGGAAATAAATACATAGCGGTGTACAGTTCATAGGGACTGATACCAGTGCTATAACAATATATTTGTGAACATTACAATGGAATGTGTCCGCCGGAAATAAATACATAGCGGTGTACAGTTCATAGGGATTGATACCAGTGCTATAACAATATCTTTGTGAACATTACAATGGAATTTGTCCGCCAGAAATAAAAACATAGCTGTGTACAGTTCATAGGGATTGATACCAGTGCTTTAACAATATCTTTGTGACCATTACTATGGAATGTTTCCGTCATGATTTCCTAAATACCTACTTGGTAACTTATAATACGCAGTCACGGACATAATAATAAACCCACATAAACCACACATAAAAAAAGGCCGACGGCCGTCTCTTGACGTCACAATTCATGCCCATTTCAGACGAGCTATTTAGTAGCAATATTGGTGAAGACCCCTCAACGTCTCTTAAAATACCCCTACAATCAATTGAACAGAATAGGTACAGACCCTGCAAATGTGGCAATGGTCCCGCCTAACCACAGGGCTAGCATATCAATGGACCCTCCAGATGTAGCAGCCTCTAAAAAATTCTCACCTGAAGTGACTGAGGGCCATCGAGGGCATACAAACCACCGTAAACCAACCAGCCGGGCCAGCAGTAAATTCAAGTCTGTCCATTAGGTGGGAGCATACTGCGACAAATGGTCTTTCTAAGGAAGTAGAAAGACATTTTTACAAAACATGACATTCCAGAAAACTGTTAAAATATTGGCGCTCCTATAATCAAGAGGTAAAAGCAGCCTTGTAAGATGTTCTCAATAAAAAAAACTAAGCTATTGAAATTATGCAAAAATAAATTGCCTTGATAATCGCTTGCTTAGGAGATGCTCTTTCACTTGACGTATCATCGGACAATACCAATTTAAAGCTTGTTAAGTCATTAAAAGACGCTGGAAAACTGGTTTGCGACTTGCAACACACGGAATCCATGATTCGTAGAAGTTTTGTTTACCCCTCCATTAAAAAAGACATAAAAGATCATCTCCACACAACTCAAATAGACAGCCATCTCTTTGGCAGCCAGTTTTAAAAGCCGCAAAAGCAATAAACGAAACAGGTGAGGAAATGAAAACTAGTGACTCTGCACCTGGGCTTTCAAGACGTTTTACCTAACCACATGGGAAATTTAAACGCGAGACGCCCACGGTCAGGCAAACAGGAGCAGCGGCGAGACGTCCGATAATGCCTGCCCCGACCAACCGATCAGAGTATCGCCAGCAACGCCGCGGTCCGCCGCCGACGCCACAGCCGCGCGCACCCTACAAGCGCTCACAGACCCACGCAACGCACCACCGCTAACACTGGTGAGTCTTGCAGAACGTTTGTCACACTTCCTTGAAAGATGGCACCTAATTACAAACGATGCAGTACTGTTATCTTGGATTAAGGGTTATAAATTACCTTTTACTACCAATGTGTTACAAAATCACTCGCCATCACTACCTATATTAAACAAGTCTGATTTAAGTAATTATGGTGTCACGATCAAAGATTTAATTAAAATGGCGCAATATCACCCTGTCATAATATGATCAATATCTTTTGAGCACATTTCTTGTGCTCAAACCTGATGATGGACAACGATTTATCTTAAATCTGCAGTCCTTGAAAAGATTTATTGATACAAACCATTATAAATTAGAAGATCCTTGCACTACGATAAAATAAATTTTCTAAGTATTATTATCTAGTTACAGTTGATTTAAGGGATGCATATTTTGTAATTCCGATCGACGAAATTTTTCCAAAATTTTTGCTTTTTGAAATTCCGTCTATTCAGGGTCTGAACAAATTTTACGAATTCAATGTGCTTTTATTTGGTTTGTGCACAGTTCCATACGTTTTTACGAAACTTCTCAAGCTTGTGATGGCTTTATTAAGAAGTTAAGGCTATTTGTCAACAATTTATTTATATGGTGTATTGGAAAAATTTATAAGGAATGTATACACCGTTCAAATGACTAATTAATTCTAGTCTTTAGGATTTGTTTGAATTGATTAACTATGAAACGAGTTCACTGACCCCAAAAAGCTGTAAATATCTGGGCTTTATTATTAATACAGAGTTATTTCATATCAGTTTAACTTATGGTTAAAAGACACATATCATAAATGAGACCAATTATTTTATGACACTCAAAAGTTGCAAAATAAGATCGCCTCGCTCGACTTGTGGGTCTGTTTGTATCAGCTTGTCCAGGTATTCAATACGGCTGGTTATATACAAAAGAGTTAGAGAGGTGATTAGTAATGTTATATGGTTATACCTTCACATATACACTAAGATTTATTTTTGGGGTTAAAAGCTATTATAAACAACGCCAAACCTATTCGTGACGAAAATTATTGGATTGAAATATTTGCAAGCAAAACAGGGTGGGGGGTGGCATGCGGCAGAGACGGCAAAGGGAAAAGGGACTACTACGGAAAAAGATCTGCTCATTAACTTACTAGAACTGATGGCAGCCTTTTTTGGACTGAAGATACCAAACAGCTTAAAAATTCCCAGATTCTTTTACGCATTGATAATACTCTATTAATCGGTACCACAGCCATATCCTATATTAATCGTAAGGGTGGCATTAGGTTTCCGCATCTAAATAAAATTACAAAACAATTTTGGAATTGGTGCGAGGAAAGAAATATTTGTTTTTTCGCCTCTTATATTGGTTCTGGAAATAATGAAATAGCAAACGCATAATCTTGGGTACATCCTGACATAGAATGGCATATAGGTAAGTAATTTTTCCAAAAAATTATCAGTTTGCATCCAGATTCAATAAAAAATGCGTGTGTCATGGCAAAAAGACCCTGACGCTTAATTAATACCTTTACACTGAATTGGAATAATGTAAATTTTTATGCATTTTCACCATTTTCTATCATATGAAAAACCTTCAGGAAAATTATTACAGACGAAGCTGAAGGCATTGTTGTTGTGCCATACTGGCCTCCTGAGCCTTGGTTCCCTTTGTTAGAAAGTTTGTTAGTATCCAAACTTATCCTGTTCAAACCGAATGACCAAGCTCTTTTGTCATGTTCCCACAGTGCACCACTACCACGGCTTACTATGGCTGCAGGCAGATTGTTAGGAGACGGCACTACTAAAAAGAGGCGTCCCTCCTTCTTCTATTTATATTATGTTTGCTTCACTTTGTAACAATACTATGAAACAAAAAAAGGTTTAAAAAAATTGTTCAATTTTTGACAATCTCAGAACGTTGTTATATATGACGCTCCTATTCCTAATATTATATATTTTCTTACAAGCCTAATATGGAACGTTAGATAGTCATCGATCAGCTTTGTCATTAATAATTGGATCAAGAATTGGATCTGATGACAGAATGATTCAATTATTTAAAGACGGCCAGAAATTTGTCCAGCGCACTTAGGTCTTATATTAAAAAGACTCAGTCGATTAAAGGTGAAGAACAACATCTTTTCATAAGCCTCAAAAGCCCATATAAAGCTGTAAGTTCATAGTCGCTAAGCCGCTAGATACAGAATGTTTTATGTGACAGTGGTGTTGCTACCAGTAAATGCAAGGCACACTCCACCAGGCATGCGTCTACTTCAGCAGCTCTTAGGTCAGGCGTATCCATAGACCTAATTAGAAAAACTGCAGGCTGGAGTGGGTCTTCATCGGTGTTTGCGAGGTTTTATCAAAGCCCCGTGTTAAATTATAATGCCAATGATTTTGCTTTATTTATTTTAAATGCCTAAATAAAAGGTGTTAATTATAAAGAATATTATTATATTTCAATTTAATAGTTTAGTGAAACCAATTAAAAGTGTTATACGACGTATACCTTTTTATTAAATATATAAATACATATATTACATACATACAACGCATTTTGATGCTTTCAAATTCTACATAGTTTTCTTGATCTCGAGGACAGAGCAGAGTGTAATTGATGATTAAACGAACTTACCTGAAGTGAAGTTCTATCCCAATTACACGAAGGCTCTGTCCGAAGAGATCAAGACCCACCCAGTCCCTTACACTCATAATCACATAATATTTATGAGTCCCTAATGCGTTTTATGTATGGTAACTGAGGATCCCGTTCCTTTACTTTATAAACTAAATGACTTATCGAGAGAGGGCGCTAAGAGTTGTATTTTTTTTGCTAATCTGTTGATTTCAAATTTAGTGGTTGGATAGCAGTAGCTGCGCGTTACTACATAGTTTTCTTGATCTCTTCGGACAGAGCCTTCGTGTAATTGGGATAGAACTTCACTTCAGGTAAGTTCGTTTAATCATCAATAAATATCACAAAATTTATCTTTCCGAAAGTCGTAAATGCGATTTGTTAGTATTCCGATTTTCATACGTTCTAAGAGCCAAATAATCGAAGGGTTCTCGGTCCGAAAAACGACATTCCGAATTTCAGTACTTCGAATAAACTAAAAATTAACACGTTGTGCTACAAAATTTTGTGGCAGAAACGAATCGCTGCAAAACCGACTTCGCGTAGTCTTGTCTGCCCTACCCTAGAGTGTAATTTAAGCCCGCGTAGGCGCGGAGGGGTGCGGCGGCCCGCGAGCTGAGGAGCAGGTGATTTTGAACGCCCGCCTCCGCGGCTGAGGAAAGCCACAAGCCGAAGCTGCGGTGGTGGATGTTAAAACCATCTGCGACGATAAGCTCGCGTGGGGCCGCCGAAACCCCGCAGCGACGGAGCCGTGACAGAAACAATACTTGCTGCATGCTGCATGCTTGCTTGCATGCTGCATGCTTGCTTGCATGCTGCATACCTGCTTGCATGCTGCATACCTGCCTGCTTACATGTTGCATGCCTGCTTGCATGTACATGCCTGCTTGCTTGCTGCATTCCTGCTTGCATGTTGCATGCCTGCTTGCATGCTGCACGCTTGCTTGCAAGCTGCATTCCTGCTTGCATGTTGCATGCCTGCTTGCATGTTGCATGCCTGCCTGCTTGCATGTTGCATGCCTGCCTGCTTGTATGTTGCATGCCTGCCTGCTTGCATGTTTCATGCAGCAGCTGAGTGCCAGATCCCTCTATTGTTGGTGAATCATTTGGGTTAGCCTTTATGGCTTTTTTGTAATTAGCGCATGTTTTTAATTAATTTATTCTAATTAACTTTAATAATGCAAAATTTGAGTGTTGTGGTGGTCTTTAAGTGATGCAGCACTATTATATTTTATAAGTATGTACGTGTCCTTATAACTGCATGAGTGTTTTTTTACTTTACTTTAACTTTAAAAAAAGACAACGCCCGCATTTGGGAACTGATTCCCTGTGTCGCGGGGTACTTTATAAACATAAAATAGACGGACACAAATTACATCCAGACTCAGAACAACTATTTATGGGTCACACAAATAGTTGTCCTGCGCGGGACTCGAACCTGTGACACGAAGTTGCGAGGCGACTGTCTAAGCCGCTGCGCCACACGTGCAGTCAAAGTGTTTGTAACGTTGACCATCCATAAACAATTTTTTTTTGTTTGGGATCAGATTTCCGTGTTTTAATAATGTCCCAGTATATTATTATTAAACTGATGGTTTAGAAATAATAATCATGAATGCAGTAATTATGACTGATGGCAGTTTATGGCAAACATGGTATAATAATACATTTATGTGCATAGTTAAATGTTAATATGTAATCCTGTCAGTTACACTCCTACTAATTTACATTGTTGATGTGCCTGAGTATAATGGTTGGAGATAATGTTCTGGAAAGGTTAATTAGCGCCTCAGTACACCGCTTACCTTTTAGCAGCTCGAACCTACTTACAAAGCATGTATTATGAAAATGTTCAGACGCCAGCACATCAAGCTACCCCAATCTGTCTAATTTCCCCAATTGAAAGTGAACCTTATGCTTATGTGATAAAGTTGAAAATCTATTAAAGAAATTTGACAGATTGGGGTAGCTAGATGTGCTGGCGTCTGTAACTAGTTGTTCGAATTTTTATTTTTCGTAATAAATGTATATCCTGGGGTAATGCTTACTCATATCTACTTTAAACCTGTCAACGGCTTTCTTGGATACAAATAATAAGTTAGTTTTAAAAATTGTACATACATACATAGACTCACGCCTGTTTCCCAGAGGGGTAGGCAGAGACAACGGATTTCCATTTGTCACGATCTTTTCACACGTCTTTTGCCGCAATTAAATATTGTAAATGTTTATAAAATCAAACTACAAGTACTGAAATGCCATTAAGGGGTGTTCTAGGGCATTATAGTCGAATATGAACAGATAATTAGAAGACTGTTAAGGAGAAAAAAGGTTTGGCCATGTAATTAAATATAAGCATTTTTTTTAACGACCACCCCCGCACTTGATATTCTAATCCCTGTGTTCCAGGGTACTTTACAAACATATAATAGACGGACACAAATTACATCCAGACTCCATACAACTATTTATGGGTCACACAGTTGTTTGTCGCGGGAATCAAACCTAGGACATGACGCGGCGAGCCGACTGTCTGTAATAACTTAAGGCATCATTTTAAATTAAAAGTTTCGCGATTTGAAAGTGACTCTTGAAATCTATTCATCAGTACTTCAAATTCACAACTGTCTTATTTTAAGTAGTTTTTTTGCGCATAATCCAAAAAGTAGTTTTACTATTTAACGGCTTTTAAGATAGAGGGCGGCAGTAGAATAGAAAAGAATAGAATACTCTTTATTGTACACCATAAAAATAAATACAACATGAGATATTACATAGACAAGTTGCGGTCTTATCGCATAAAGCGATCTCTTCCAGACAACCTTAGGATGGATAGGAGCTGAACATTAACTTATACCTAGCAGTAGGTGTGCAACAAGAGATATACCAAAATTATGGTATATCAATAAATAAAACTATTTTTAGTAAATTTACTGTTAAAATATGAAAAAAAAAAAAATTAAATAAGCAAATAAGAAGAGAATAGATAGTTTACTTAAGAAAGTAATATCCTCCTAACCGAATATCAGCTACGGTGGCCAATCTTAATGAAGATAAATATTGTTTTATCTATGAAGAATGTCTTCTTTGTATTTTCCCTTCAATTTGTTTTTGTTATGTCTGTGTGCTACTACTATTAGTAGGTCGACGGAAGAAATAAAATTAACTTCATTGTCGTTTGCCGGCGTCCTATCTTGTTGTAAGTGAAATGGCGTCTGTAGAATTATTTTTCTTTCTTTTGTACTTTTTAGGGTTCCGTAGCCACATGGCAAAAAACGGAACCCTTATAGATTCGTCATGTCTGTCTGTCTGTCCGTGCGTATGTCACAGCCACTTTTTTCCGAAACTATAAGAGCTGTACTGTTGAAACTTAGTAAGTAGATGTATTCTGTGAGCCGCATTAAGATTTTTACACAAAAATAGAAAAAGAACAATAATTTTGGGGGGGGTCCCCATACATAGAACTGAAACTCATTTTATTTTAATGGTAACATACATGTGCGGTGTCTATTGATAGGTCTTTAAAAATGATATTGAGGTTTCTAATATCATTTTTTTCTAAACTGAATAGTTTGGGCGAGAGACTCTTCGAAAGTTGTAAAATGAGTGTCCCCACCCCCTGTAACTTCTAAAATAAGAGAATAATTATACTAAAAAAAATATATGATATACCTTACCATGCAAACTAACAAAGGAAATTGGTTTGAACGAGATCTAACAAGTAGTATTTTTTATACGTCATAAATTGTAAACCGCAATTTGCTTTCATTTAATCAACTGAAATACTGGCTGCTACGGAACCCTTCATGGGCGAGTCCGACTCGCACTTAGCTGGTTTTTTTAATTGTTGGTTTTAAGCCTTCTTGCGCTATCGGAGCAAATTTGTAGAGACATGACATTATAAGAGACGGGCATGTTGGCGTGGTTGGCAAATGCTTGCTTCTCACGCCGGAGGTCGTGGGTTTAATTCCCATCCAGGACAGATATTTGTGAGCATGAAAATGTCTGTTTGCCCTGAGGCTGGGTGTAATTATCTATATAAGTATGTATTTACAAAAGAAAAGTAGTATAATATGTAGTATATCAGTTATCTGGTTTCCATAGAACAAGCTCTGCTTAGTTTGAGATCAGATGGCCGTGTGTAAATAATGTCCCAGGAATATTATACCTATTATTATTATTTGCTTGCCTAAACCGGTGAGCATGTATGAAGAAATAATGACAGTAATCGAGGCAAAAGAGGTGTGCAAACATCGTGACAAATGGAAATCCGTTGCCTACTCCTCTGGGAAACAGGTGTGAGTCTATGTATGTACGTACTATTATTTCAATCGGTCCCCAGATAGAGAGAGAGGTGAGGGATCTGCTCCCAGTTTTCATCATCATCATATATATTTTAACTCTATTCCATTTATATTCCTTATACAAGTGTCTTCTTCTTCTAGGTGTTTAACCTCACCGAACAAGGTGAAGAAGCTGGCTAAAAGTACCCTAAGCACCCTTAATCAAACCACGCTTTACTTAAGTCCCATGACATTTAAGGTCACTAACTTAGGCTCCATAAATAACATTTTTGTATCACGCAGTAAATATACTAACCGACGCCGTAACCCTTATGGTATGGTAAAACACAATGAAAAATGGATTACGGCAATGGTGGGCAACATCAATGAAGACTACCCATCTGCAAGGGATGTATTATAATGTGCAAGTGAATCCGCATCCACAGGGGCACTATCTATTTCATCATATACGACTCTTCTGATCGTGTCGTATCATGAGAGCATGATACGACACGATCAGAAGAGTTCAAATACACGACCAACGGCTTTACATGCTCACCGAGGCCCAGGGGTTACCACCAACTCCCAGACTTCGGACTTTAACTGAGAAATTTTCTGAAAATGAAAATCTCAAAATCTCTTTTTGGCACGACCCAGGATGTGGACCCTAGATATTATTATTTGCGGCTGAAGGACGAAGTAGTTAATTACCAAGCATCAGGCTTATAAAAAAAAAACAATCATCTATAAATATAATAAAATCGTAGGAAAGTCAGCATCAGAATCAGAATTTTTTATTTGTAAAACATAGGAATTTACATAAAGGTGTTAGTACGATGACATAATATATGGGCGCTATGTTTTGCCGTGGAGGCGTAAAAATATAATTTAACTTAGCTATAGCTACTTAAGAACTAAATGATAACTTACAATAAAATAAAAACTGTCAGAAAAAACAAATTTAAATATTTCTAAGTGAAAACCAAAACATTATTTTAATTATATTTGAAAAATGAATATATATAAGGTCAAAAGTGTACATCGAATATTTTTTAAAAGCATACTTGGGGCGTGATCTACAATAGATATCGAAGCCAAAATATAGTTTTTAGAATTTTTGTCTGTATTTGATTTACTTCAATTTTTTCATGAATATTACTAAGAGGTCGGGCCAACATATCTGCTACATGTTATCACGCTATCACCTACGGTGGAGAAGCTACGCGGTAAAACCGCGGGGCACAGCAAATCTATAAAAATATCCAGTGAAAGAAAAATAAAAATAATGATCTTTACACCGAGTCAGCTGACAGTATTAAAAATCTTAAAATAACCAAATCTATTTCGCGACGCCACGAAGAAGATGTCATTAATTCAGTGGAAAAGCTAAAAAAATCCTTAAAGCCGAAAGGATTCCAACGGCAACGTTCATATATTATTCAGGCAACGTCCGAAAGCGTAAATGAAAAAGTTTTTGTATTCCATGACTATTCGAACACCAAAATACTGGTGAACCCAAAAGTTTTCGAATCGAACCAAAATTACGAGTCTGAACCTAGTTGAATATTCTTCAGACGTCTGTCAATGCGTATGATTAAACAACCTTATAAAAGATAATATTCTTTTCCTAAAGTATCAAAACGCTTGGTCGTCCTACATGTCGACCAGAGATTTGACATAAATATTGTCATATTTCTGTCAAAGTTTAAGCATTCAGCGCATCAATATCACCAGCATTATGGACACACTAGGTACTGGAAGCGACGTAAAAAAGATTTCATCAAGGATGTTGCTTAGACTTTTATAAAAATAAAGTAAACAATCATCATATCATCATCATCATATCAGCCGAAAGCCGTCCACTGCTGGACAAAGGGCTCCTCTTGCGCTATTTGCATCGAGCAGTTTCCAGCGGCTCGCACAAGATCATCGGTCCATCTTGTAGGGCCCTGCCTACGCTGCGTCGTCCGGTTCGAGGCCGCCACTCGAGAACGTTTCTGCCCCAACGGCCGTCGGATCTACGAGCTATGTGCCCCGCCCACTGCCACTTCAGTTATGCAATTCTTCGGACTATGACGGTGACTTTGGTTCGCCTGCGGATTTCGACATTTCTGATTCGATCCCGCAGGGAAACTCCGAGCAGAGCCCTCTCCATTGCTCTTTGGGTGACCTTGAGTCTTCTAATAAAGCCCATAGTGAGCGACCACGTCTCTGTTCCGTATGTCATCACTGTAAAGTAAATAATATTAAATAAAAATAAATAAATTTCTTGGGACAACTATCACACTGTGACCTGTTCCCAAACTAGGCAAAGCCTGTATAATGGCAACCAGAAAACTGATAAACATACTTATATACCTAAATACATATTATATGTATAATATGTTAATGTATTATATGTATAGTATAATTACACCCAAACTCAAAACAAACAATCGTAATAATATTTATCTTGGCCCCACCAATCGAAGCCACTACCTCTGGCTTACCGACAAGGTCAGTCACTAACCATTTGACCAACAAACCGGTCAAAAGTTGTCCAGGAGACTGGATGACGGGTCGGATAGCGTGGTTGGTAAATGCTTGTCTTTCACGGTGCTGGTCGTGGGTTCTATTCCCACCCAGGACAGATATTTGTGTGCATAAACATATATATTATTAAAACTGACGTGAGGTGCTAACATAATAAAAGATAGTAACGGTTAACTCACGTAATTAATTTTATGTTGGATTCGGCCAACGTGTGAGACGGGACGCGATGTCGTGCGGGTCGCATTCGTCCTGAAGATGACTTCCAGGAGTAGTTGAAACGTTGCGTTGGCCGAATCCAACATAAAATTAATTATGTGAGTTACCGGTTACTATCTTTCATTATGTCTATTTGTCCTGAATCTTGGTGTAATTGTGTATTTACAATAGAACAGTAATATATGTTATATATCTGTTATCTGGTTTCCATAGTACAAGCTCTGCTTAGTTTGGGATCAGATGTCTGTGTGTGAATAACGTTATTATAGAAGACTGTTGGAACAAACACTTAGACGAGATTTACTGACGATACTCACGTACTACGAGTAATATAAAGTTAAACAGTAAGCGAACAAGCAAGAGGCAATGTATGGGTAACCCCATCAGAAATCTGAAGGTATTGTTATAGAGAACTCGCGGAACATTATAAGCTTGAAAATCGCAGAGCAACATCTGATCCAAGTGTAGAAATATTACTTACTTACTTATCGTATGGGCAGTGGTTACTCTGGTGTCAGAGTGGTTCAAGCCGCCCAGTAGGCCTCTGACATGGCTTAACGACTGTTGGCTAATGGCTACAACCGGGACCAATGGCTTAACGTGCCCTCCGAAGCACGGAGACGCTCACAAATTAAACCACTTTGGCGGTCACCCATCTATGGACTGACCGCGAGCCTAGTCGCTTGACCTCGCCAATCACTTACGGACTGGTGAGAGCATCTGGCTATGAGCACCTCAGAAATATTGACAGTTCGCGTTCTTGATGTTTCTATTACACTTCGCAAACCTACATGCCAGCATTACATCTTACTGACATAGCTCGGGGCCACTTCTGATCGTTTAAAGTCTCGGTACTTAAACTGTGATACTTTTTTCATTAACGTGCCGTTGAGGTTATACACATATTTGTTTCTTTGTACAGTCTATTCTTCAGTGCACTGCCACTCGAAATCAGAATGTCCAAGAGTCGCTTCCCATTTAAAAGAAAGATTCGAGAACACAGCCTTCGGAAATTCTTAGCAGAAACCCCTCAATTAAGACGGTCACCGTAGCCTAGTTGGTAGTGCTCCTGCCGACGAAGCTGGTGGTCCTGGGTTCGAATCCCGGTAAGTGCAAATATTTGTGTGATGAGCACGAATATTTGTTTCTGAGTCATGGATGTTTTCTATGTATTTAAGTATTTTTCTATCTATATACTATACGTATGTATATCGTCGCCTGGTACCTACACATAGTTATAGGCTAGGATGATCTGTGTGACATTGTCCCTTGATATTATTATTATTATTAATTATAAATGAAATATATGATTACATGATCGGATTATATAGTATGATATATTAATTTCGTGTAGTTATACTAATCTATAGTCCAGAAAAGTTCTCGAGTGGTGACCACGAACCGGAAGACGCAGCGTGGGCAGGCCCCCTACACGGTGGACCGAGGATCTTATGCGGGTCGCGGGAAGCCGCTGGATGTGGGCAGTGCAGGACCGGCTATTGTGGAGATCCTTGGGGGAGGCCTTTCAATCTGCATATCAATAACATGCTGATATGATGATGATGATGATGAAGATGATAGTCCATATTTGTTTACTATCAATATTTTGTTTAGATCTGTGCACCTACCATGCCCTCTCTTCACCAATTTTTTTCATAAGGCAGGGTGAATGCCTAGCCATCCACCTGTAGAACCAGGTAGATGCGCATGCCACCTGCAAAAAAGTGTCTGCGGGTGGGTATGTCGGACTCGCACCGACTAAACCTAACCTGCCATGGCCTTCTCCTGGCGCCTTATAGGGGGAGCCCCGGGAACGCGAGTATGCTGCTCCGGAGCCCCCCTTTTGCGCCGTATCCCAGATGGTCGGGACACGCACCCGGGGAGAGCTGAGGGTTACCCTCCCCATTTGCCGACTCTTGCCAGTACGGCACTGCGACTGCGCCACAAACAGTTCGCTGTCTTCCCGGGGCTGCTTGCACGTAGCGGCAGTTGAGGACACTTATACTGCCACCGCAGCCCCGAGGGGAGTAGGGCTAACGGCTGCCGCCGCCGCCCCGACGCCTCCACCGTCTACGAGCGGGGTCGGCTCGCTCCCGATCCTGCTCGGCGGCCTCCTCTTGGAGCATGAATGCTTCGCAGAAGGAGTCCACGGCGTCCCATGTGGTGGAGTCGCCTGCCAGCATCGCTTACACGACTGACGGCGGCGAAAGATCCCGTCCGATCTCAGCGACCAGGACTCGCCTCTCGGCCTCCCAGGCCGGGCACTCTTCCAGCGTATGCTGGGCTGAGTCCAGGTCGCTACCGCAGTGGTGACACTGTGTCGTCGCTTCTCGGCCGATCCGAGTCAGGTACTCACCGAAACACCCGTGTCCGGTGAGTATCTGAGTCAGTCTGTAGGTGACATAACCCTCCCTCCTCCCCATCCAGGCCTCGAAGTAAGGCAGGATGGCACCGACGGCACGCTGCGCTGGCGCGCGTTCCGCTGCAAATCGAGCCGCGCGCGCCGCTGTGCAAGTAGTAGCGCCGGTGTGCTTCCCGCCTGTAGGCAACCTCTTCACCTACCTAAGATTAAGGCATCAAGTCCGCTTATGGATAATTTTATGTACATAAAGTAATAAATAAATATACATAGATATTCGCATATGTGTACCATTTAGACTTCACTTCCAAGAGTATATATGCCGCCTACTAAAGTTTGTGATCCGTAAAAAAGGTGATTTAAATTACAGTTTACAAACTCTAATGGTTTTTTCAGATACGATACAATGTTGTTTCTAACTGGCACAGATTCTCAGAAATCGTGGAAAAACAAACTAATAGAAAGTTTGTAATCGATCCAAAAGCTATCAGAATTTTGTTTGAAACAGAATGTTATATTATGAATTAGTTTTCCGCCCGCGAATTCGTCCGCGTTGTCTTAAAAATGGCGTCTAGAGACATGTTTTTAATAATTCGATTTTCAGCGATAAAAAATAAAGAATAGAATATTATTTACTCTTTATTGTACATACTCTAAAATGACACTAAGGCAGAGTATTAGTATTTATTCGATGACCGCCGTTTCTCAGTTGTTAGTGATTCTGCCTTTTGATGAAAGATTGCGGGTTCGATTCTCACAGAAGGCAAATATATGTGTTTATGAACATGTCCATATGTGCCTACGTGTTTTCTGTGTATTGTACATACAATACATACATACAAACAAAATATATAAGTATTTCCATACATTGTCTAGTATCCATAGTTACAGCCCTTACTCATTTCGGTCTAGATGGCGCTGTGTAATATGTCCCGGATATTTATTAAATTATACATGTAAAGATGGCGTAAAGCATGGTAAGGTGGCGTTTTATGACGGTCACCGTAGCCTAGTTGGTAGTGCTCCTGCCTACGAAGCTGGTGGTCCTGGGTTCGAATCCCGGTAAGTGCAAATATTTGTGTGATGAGCACGAATATTTGTTTCTGAGTCATGGATGTTTTCTATGTATATAAGTATATATCTATCCATATTAGTATGTATATCGTCGCCTGGTACCCATAGTACAAGCTTTGCTTAGTTTGGGGCTAGGATGATCTGTGTGTCATTGTCCCTAATTTATATTATTTTATGTCATCTCCCTTGTTTACGTGATGTCTCCATCTTTAGTATGTGGAAACACTTTGATCTTAAAAGCGCGTTTACTACGTATGTATAAGAGTGATTTTCGTATACCAATTGTATCCGCTGAAGTAAGTACGTAAGTAGTAAGTAGGTCTACGTAGACCTTACATATATCGTAATACATTCAGGTAGAATCCAAACGAGTAGCACAGTATAAATATGGACAGTAAGGAATTTAAGCCTAGTTGAATAAATAATTACCTATACTCCATTTAAGCAAAAGGGTAAATCTTAAAGATTTTTATATTGCTTTTAAAAAAATACATTTTTGAACTTTATGATAAAATAGCTGTGGCTTTGATGAAGCCGAGAGTATTGCGTAGAATGCGATTGTTGAATAGCAATTATACCTTCGTAGCATTTTAAAAAGATCACAAGAATATAAACGTATACGTGACTACTCATCTTGACGCGACGCTCACTACTGACAGAAACCGCTCAGAAACTTGACCACGCCTCCATATAGTACTGGATAAAACTTACTATAGACAGTTTAAGTTCATTGAAGTTTCCGTTAGTGCTAGTTGATACATACATACATACGTACATAGACTCACGCCTGTTTCCCATAGGGGTAGGCAGAGACAACGGATTTCGAATTGTCACGATCTTTGCACACCTCTTTTGCCTCGATTACTGTCATTATATTATTTTTGCTAGTTAATGTACTGGAAAAACTGCTAATATCATCGAGGATGAAAACTACATGAACTTTTGGTAGACATTCAGGGGTCTTTATGTATGTTTGCGTGAGTTTGCCGTTTCGAGCGTTTTTTAGTAGTTTCCGAACTGCGTATATTACTTATACTGTGCTAGTAGCCCCAACGCTCACACTTATACGAAACTACGCGCATTCAGGGAGATATTTACAGAGATTTACTGCTCCATGATTTATAGAAATAGTTGTATAGTGAAAGACTCATGGAAACGACATGCTTTACAACCTCCACGTTTCATGATTTAAAAGCTTTGTACAGTATGATAAGCTTATTGCTACCTACACTCACTGTACTTTGTACACAGTATTTTGCAAAAAAAGACTTAGAAAAGCGTAAGTAAATAGCCAGAGAATATTATGATGTACAGACGCCAGCACATCCAGTTATCTCAACGTGTCAAATTTATTTTATAGATTTTCAACGTTATCACAAAAGCGTAAGGTTTACTTTCAATTGAGGAATTTTGTCAGATTGGGGTAGTTTGATGTGCTGGCGTCTGTACATATTTAAGGAATACATATTTTTTACAGGTGTTATTTCGTTTAGAGCTCATAAAGCCGTCGGGCCTGTACGAAGTCAGGTACTTTACAGTGTACTGATTTCGTTCCGGTCTTGTCGCTAGGCATCCCATAGGATCATGAGAATGATGAAATAGAAAGTGCCTATGACTTTGCGCACTCAATTGTCCATTATTATATGCCCCGCGCAGATAGCTAGTCTCCATTCAGATTGGCCGCCGTGGCCGCTATTCGACTGCGATATTAATATGTTAATATTTACACAGAACAATTTGTATTAAGATTATTTAACACTAGCTGTGCCCGCGACTTCGTCCGCGTGTTAATTAGTTTATTTTGTTTTTTTTTTGTTTTTTAGTAAAATAAATGACTTTTTCTAAAATAAAAGTAGCCTAAGTTACTCCTTATTATATCAGCTACCTGCCAATAAAAGTTTCGTCAAAATCGGTCTTGCCGTTTCAGAGATTAGCCGGAACAAACAGACAGACAGACAAAAATTGTAAAAAATGTTATTTTGGTGTATGTACCGTATATATATTCATATTTATGTAGTAAAAACCGGTTATTTCAATATTACAAACAGACACTCCAATTTTATTTATTTGTATAGATGTATAGATTAACATTTACAATTTCATGTCTAAATAGTAATTTATAAGAGTACTAGTGACTCGCCCCGGCATCGGATGAGTTAATAGATAGAAATTTAAAGCCAGTTGCTCTCACCGTAGGTAATCGGCGATGATCGCAAAGCACCTATGCACGCAGTCAATCTATAGATTGGTGATCACCAAAGAAGTTTAATTTCTCAGCGTCTCCGTGCTTCGGAGTGGACGTTAAGCTGTCGGTCCACAAGTGTTCAAAGTCAAAGTTAAAAATTCTTTATGCCGTAATAATTTTACATTTATGTGGAATCGTCATATTTATTTTTACCCTACCGTGCAGTGCATGACGTGGCAGCTACTGAGAAACACTGCCAGAAAACTCAGTAGGAATCCTTTTTTAAAATAAAATATACTTAAGATTAATTACAATCATGTGTGTTGACTCCGAACAACTCAATCCCAAGCACTTTTATCACTTAAATAATCAGAAATTTGTAATATGCCCTGCTACACAATTTGGCTTTAATAATTATTTTAAACTTATTCGTAGACAATTCTGTAATATCATTGGGAAGTTTGTTATAGAATCTTATACATTGCCCCATAAAAGAGTTACTTATTTTGTGGAGACGGGTAGTATGCAATATGAGATTATTCTTATATCTAGTATTTACATTGTGTGTGTTAGCTAAACCTTTCGAGAAGGGAAATAATTCAAATACAGAATACAATACAAGAATTTATTCAATTATATCACAAACATACAGCTAAATAATATCCAATAATTCTACTAACCTTACTCAGAGACGTCTCGTTCAAAAGTGGCCGACTGGAACTGACACTACTTGTGACACTGACATTCGGACAGCAACGGTGTTCTCCAGTAATAAGTACAATAACTACCGTCGGTATGACATGTGAAAAAGTATAGAGTTGCCAGAGTACTATAATAGTAGTAGAAAAGTCGTGTTACAGTCGGCCATCCTCAAGGAACGAGTCTCTTCGTTCTATAAAATAAATATTTTAAGCATAGAGTAAGTCATGTTACACATTTCAATTACTTTAATTTATTATAATAATATTTAATTAAGCCTTATCTTTTATAGCCATGACATTAGTCAGCCGTTGCCTCTTAACCGACTCACTGCCATGACTGCGATGTTTGGAACCACTCATGGGCGGTGAATTCCTACACCAATCATGCCCAGTTCCAGAACATCCCTCACTATCCGATTTCTTAAGTCATCCTAATATTTCGTTTATATTAAAATCTGTCTACTATAGCCATGAAGTAGTGTGGTGACGGCGACAAATATCAGAATCAGAATATCATCACCCCATCTCATCCCGTGGGGGGCGTAGAAGTCGACCCGAGGGAATATCTACCTGAGGATGGGCAGCAGCTTCCTTCTGATTACTATGACTATCTTACTGCAATCGCCAACCCGCCTGCCAAGCGTGGCGATTATGGCATATCCCCTCAAGACGATTCTTGAGGGAGGCTTGTCCAGCAGTGGACTTATTTAGCTGTAATGATGATGATGATGAGCCATGAAGTAAAGCAGTTGTTGCCTCTTAACTGAGTCACAATCACGGCTGCGATGTTTGGAACCACTCCTGGGCGGTGAGTTCATACACCAATCATGCCCGGTTCCAAAACATCCCTCACTAAATCCATGTCTCCTCTATAGCCATGAAGTAACGCAGTTGTTGCCTCTTAACCGAGTCACTATCATAGCTGCGATGTTTGGAACCACTCCTGGGCGGTGAGTTCCTACACCAATCATGCCCGGCTCCAAACATCCCTCGCTAGAGCAGTGTGCCAGCTACTTCCTTCACAAACACACTGTAACAAATCAAATGCTTAAGCCAGTCTGGGCGGCGAAATCGTCATTCGCCACTCATTATCAACTCTACTATCTATCACCATCTCCTAAATCTAGAATAACATGTTTTTTTTTTATATATTCCGTAATCATAAACAATCACAAAATCATGGGTAATTGCTATCAGATCATCTTAGATACATGGTATTATGGCGATGATGATTAGGGTCATAGGGTCATCAATCAACTATTAATTACATTTGCAATGCTAATCTAATCTAATCTTTATCACTGTTCCCATCATCATCACTATGGTCACTTGAAGAGCAAGCGGCGGTGTTAAAACTAAGCCATGGGAATATTTTATCAATAGCGACGACAGTTTCGTGCCTAGTTTCCTTCTTGGTTAACGGTGTATCCTAAACATGTATCCTAAACAAACGATCAACCTCATCAAAAATTTCGTTAAGAATACCCTGAGATAGGTTTGCGACCGTCCTACCAATTAAAAGCTCTGTCGGGGTTTTTTTGGTTACGTCATGGACTGACGTATTTATACCTAACTGAACATCGGGTAATAGGTCTTGTTTGGTGTGGCTATTAAGGGCCCGATAATCAACGCAGAGACGCTTCTCTCCTGATTTCTTTTTTAACCAGATCAATCGGACTGGCGTAAGGGGATTGAGATCCACAAACTATTCCGTGATCTAACATTATCCCTACCATCTCTCGAACTAACTGGCGCTCAGAATAAGCCAGGCGGTACGGCCTGTAAACCATAGGCGTAGTATCTTTGAGGTGTATCACCATCTCAGTAACATTAGTGAATCCCAAGTCGTGCATTCCAGAGGAAAAAAGTCTTTATGTTTGTTAATTAATTCTTCACATTGACGTTTTTCCCTATCTAATAACTGATCACCGCACTTGGGACTCAGGGGTTCCAGAGATAGTAAGTCATTCGAAATGCTGAACACGCTTTTACTGCTACCTAAAATTTTTATTTTATTTTATATTAACTTTATATTTAAGCGCGTAATTAGTCTATTTACTTTTAATTCAACAAGTTGCAATCGACTCCCCAAATTTGGTATTCGCCTGGAAAAAGATAACAGGAATATTACCTACATGGCCTCTTACGGATCCACTAACATAAACGCTACCATAACAAGTTACGTACGTTGGATCTAACTGGGATAGAAATCATTTCACCTACTTCTATGGAAACAACAAATTATTCTCCAGGGCGTACCCGTCTATTAAGCATGTCGGTTAGAAGCTCAGCTAAATTTTCTGTAGCTGGAAACGATTCTCTCAACATATCTTTCCACTCATTCCACGAATGCTTAATAGAGGGTAAACCCTGGTACCAGGTTTTGGCAAGTCCGGTTAACTTGGGCAAGGCATAATGAATCGTTTGCTTGTCGCTCCAATTATAAATTTCAGAGCATTCTTGTACCTTGTGTAGCCAGTTATTAATAGTTTGCTCTCTGAGCATAGGGTCAAACTCAGGTATGACGCTATTTAGGCTTGAGCCAGAAAAGGATTCATTATGTTGTGTCCCAGATTTTAATGCACTTAAAAACTCCTCAAAAAGGTCAGATGTTCGCCTACGTTTGCTATCATCTTCTCTAATCAGTTCAGGGGTTCTAAGATCACTTTCTGGTGACATTAGGCGACGGTTACGAATGTGATGATTTGAGTGAGTATTCTCTGTACGACTTCTGTCGTCATGGTTACCATTCATTCGTGAACGTCTCCTACGTACCTCCCTTTCAAGGCTCCTGAGCTGCTCCTTCTTGCGCCTCAGCTCTCGGAGTGTCGCGTCGCTATTCGCGCTAATGCTTCGGCCGAGAATCGCGTTGTTCCTGACGGCTGCGACTGCGAAACGGCTGCTTCCTCGTTCGCGAAGTCTGGTCATTGTCGCGGCTCCCTCTTGAATTACGGTCGCCGTCACTCATTTTCTGGAACTCAGACCAATACCCTTGTTCAATATTCATTTACGTCAAAGGATAAATGTATTAACGTTACGGGAATACGAATACACTAACAATATATTAACCAACAATGTGACAAGTAATTATATAATCCAATTTCATCTGCTCACTGCTAGGTTATTTTTGTATTGACGTGCATTGTATTTGTAGAACTGCTATTTTCCTTGCGATTTTTATATTTATTTTTAGTCTTATTCACCATTTACAAATAAAAAATACAAGAATACAATTATAAGAATTTTCGATAAAATCCATTTCAATCCGCTTAATTAGGGGGTATTTAAAGAGTTTAGGTTTCCCATATCGTGATAATTATGTAGATTTTAGGATTTCTATAAATATTTCTGCATTTTGGAAGCGTTTATTGAATTTGGAGCATTTACAAATGGATGAAAAGAAGAAATATAAATCTTAATCCATCTGCATCGGCTGAACAACTACATATTTCAAGAAGTAAATGTTCATAATCTGTTGTAATAACGTACTTTTTGCAAATTCCTTATGTATTTTAAGGATTTGAACTATTTAATTGTGCTCAATTTGATATTGATTTAAAGGTTATGTCGAGCGTTGAATGAAGTGTGGTATGTGACAGTTCTATTTACAATTTATAATCCCACTTCTGAGATGTTAGCTAAACCTTTCGAGAAGGGAAATAATTCAAATACAGAATACAATACAAGAATTTATTCAATTATATCACAAACATACAGCTAAATAATATCCAATAATTCTACTAACCTTACTCAGAGACGTCTCGTTCAAAAGTGGCCGACCGGAACTGACACTACTTGTGACACTGACATTCGGACAGCAACGGTGTTCTCCAGTAATAAGTACAATAACTACCGTCGGTATGACATGTGAAAAAGTATAGAGTTGCTAGAGTACTATAATAACGATAGTCGTGTTACATGTGTATCGCTCCTTTTACAGAAGGAATCGATATTTTTATGCACATATAGTAAGTTTTCATATATTTATACTGAGATGGTACAGTTAGAATGTTAACCTCTTTGAACTTTTCTCTTAGAGACACTCTCGGGCCAAGATTATACATAGCTCTTACAGCTCTTTTTTGCAATATAAATATGGTGTTAATGTCAGCAGAGCTACCCCAGAGAAATGTTCACTGCGAAAAAGGACCCATTTGTCTTAGCGCCCCGGTTACAAGGGGTTGCTATCCGTGTATATGTTTAACAATTTATATTAATAAAAAAACATTTTATTTATGGGTACGTCACAACTTTGGTATATCCCTTCTTGCATGCCTACTGATATTTTCCATCCTTAGTCCATCTGCGATAAGACGTTCCTTTCTACAACTTAGGTATATGCGTAGTCTTGATGTGTATTCGTATGGTGTTTTGAGAGTATCTATTCTAAACTAGTTGTGCCCCGCGGTTTTACCCGCGTTAAACTTTATAAATTATCACAGCTTCTCCCCCGCAGGTGATAGCGTGATAATATGTAGCCTATATGTTGACCCAACCTCTTAGTTAATATTCAAGCAAAATATGAAGTGAATCCATGCAATACCTTTTGAGTTTAGCCCGGACATACATACAGACAAACAGATAAACAGACAAAAATTCTAAAAACTATATTTTTGGCTTCGATATCGATAGTAGATCACGCCCCAGGTATCATTTTTAAAAAGTATTCAATGTACAGTTATGCCTTTACTACGATTTTATTATATGTATAGAAGATGTCATGTTGAAAACTATCGGCAAGTTAGGTCCACCCTTTCTAGACGGTTCACAAACTCGCATCAGAACCAAGGAATGAATCCTTAAAAAGAAAGAGCCGTAAAATAAAAAACAGATTTGTCAAACCGAACGAAATTAAATGTTGAATCGTGAGATATTTTATTCCGGTCACGGTTTACTGAATAAAGTGGAATCAGGGGCGGTCCCAGTGAAAAGTTTTTCAGACTTGGTCTACTCCGATTATTGCCCGGCCAACTGAAATCGGAAATTGCAAGGAGCGACGGTTTCTTTGCGCTCCTTACTATGTCACTATATGAATATTCGAAAGTAGCATCTGTCCGTGGCATTATTACATATAGACAGACTGCCTCGTTGGTCTAGCGGTAGCGTGTTCAACCGCAGATAATGAGGTCCTGGGTTCAAATCCCGGGTCGGGCCAAAAAAGTGATTTTGGGATTTTTCCGTAAAAAGAAATTTCTCAGTATTAGCCCGAAGTCTGGAAGTTGGCGGTATTACACCCCCGTGCCTCGGAGAGCACGTAAAGCCGTCGGTCCTGTACCTGAACTCTTTCCGATCGGGTCGCTAGGCGTCCCATCGGATCATGAGAGTGATGGAATAGAAAGTGCCCCTGTGTTTGCGCACACACTTGTGCACTATAATATGTCCTGCGCAATTGGCTAGTCTCCATTAATACTGGCCGTCGTGGCCGAAATTCGGTCGGGAGGACATCACTCACATATAGTCAGAAGGAAACATAAATCTACATATTATCATAGATAGATGCTCTCACCGATCTGTAAGTGAGCGACGAGGCTAAGCAACTAGGCTCGCGGTCAGTCCATAGATGTGTGACCGCCAAAGTGGTTTAATTTCTGAGCACCTCCGTGCTTCAGAGGGCACGTTAAGCTGGCGGTCCCGGTTGTAGCCATAGACAACAGATGTTAAGCCATTTCAGAGACCATAATGGGCGGCTTGAACAACTCTGACACTAGGGTAACCACTGCCCATACGATAAGTAGTAGTATCATATCATAATGTGCAGCTATTCTGGCATAGAGAATTCTTCTTCTATGCCAGAATATCCACACATGATGATATGACTACTTCTCTACTTCATGTGTAATTATCTATATATATAAGTATGTATTTATATGTAATATACGAGTATCAGTTCTGCTATTAATTTTATTAATTGTGTACGATATAATAAATATCACAAAATTTATCTTTCCGAAAGTCGTAAATGCGATTTGTTAGTATTCCGATTTTCATACGTTCTAAGAGCCAAATAATCGAAGGGTTCTCGGTCCGAAAAACGACATTCCGAATTTCATAACTTCGAATAAACTAAACATTAACACGTTGTGCTACAAAATTTTGTGGCAGAAACGAATCGCTGCAAAACCGACTTCGCGTAGTCTTGTCTGCCCTACCCTAGAGTGTAATTTAAGCCCGCGTAGGCGCGGAGGGGTGCGGCGGCCCGCGAGCTGAGGAGCAGGTGATTTTGAACGCCCGCCTCCGCGGCTGAGGAAACCGCAAGCCGAAGCTGCGGTGGTTGATGTTAAAACCATCTGCGACGATAAGCTCGCGTGGGGCCGCCGAAACCCCGCAGCGACGTAGCCGTGACAGAAACAATACTTGCTGCATGCTGCATGCTTGCTTGCATGCTGCATGCTTGCTTGCATGCTGCATGCTTGCTTGCATGCTGCATACCTGCTTGCATGCTGCATATCTGCCTGCTTACATGTTGCATGCCTGCTTGCATGTACATGCCTGCTTGCCTGCTGCATTCCTGCTTGCATGTTGCATGCCTGCTTGCATGCTGCACGCTTGCTTGCATGCTGCATTCCTGCTTGCATGTTGCCTGCCTGCTTGCATGTTCCATGCCTGCCTGCTTGTATGTTGCATGCCTGCCTGCTTGCATGTTTCATGCAGCAGCTGAGTGCCAGATCCCTCTATTGTTGGTGAATCATTTGGGTTAGCCTTTATGGCTTTTTTGTAATTAGCGCATGTTTTTAATTAATTTATTCTAAATAACTTTAATAATGCAAAATTTGAGTGTTGTGGTGGTCTTTAAGTGATGCAGCACTATTTTATTTTATAAGTATGTACGTGTCCTTATAACTGCATGAGTGTTTTTTTACTTTACTTTAACTTTAAAAAAAGACAACGCCCGCATTAGGGAACTGATTCCCTGTGTCGCGGGGTACTTTATAAACATAAAATAGACGGACACAAATTACATCCAGACTCAGAACAACTATTTATGGGTCACACAAATAGTTGTCCGGCGCGGGACTCGAACCCGCGACACGTAGTTGCGAGGCGACTGTCTAAGCCGCTGCGCCACACGTGCAGTCAAAGTGTTTGTAACGTTGACTACCCTTAAATAAATAAATAAATCTGGTTTCCATAGTACACGCTCTGCTTAGTTTGGGATCAGATTGCCGTGTGTTAATAATTTCCCAGGATATTATTATTTATTATTAATCTCATGGTTTGCTGCATGCTTGCTTGCATGCTGCATGCTTTCAATTGCAGCGAGGCGTGAGACAGGGAGACGTCATATCTCCGAAACTGTTCACCGCATTGGATTGGAGGATGTTTTCAAGCTTCTGGACTGGGAAGGCTTTGGCATCAATGTCAATGGCGAGTACATCACCCACCTTAGATTTGCCGACGACATAGTAGTCATGGCTGAGACCCTTGACGACCTCGGTACAATGCTCAATGCACAAGTGGGTCTGAAAATGAACATGGATAAGACGAAAATCATGTCGAACATCCATGTTGCACCCACTCTAGTTAAGGTTGGAGACTCTGCACTCGAAGTTGCTGAGAACTATATTTACCTAGGACATACCATCCAACTAGGTAGGTCCAACTTCGAGAAGGAGGTCAATCGTAGAATCCAACTCGGCTGGGCAGCGTTCGGGAAGCTACGTAATATCTTCTCGTCCCAAATACCGCAGTGTCTCAAGTCGAAAGTCTTCGACCAGTGTGTGTTGCCAGTGATGACTTATGGAGCAGAGACGTGGTCGCTCATTATGGGCCTTATCAGGCGGCTCAAGGTCACCCAAAGAGCAATGGAAAGGGCTATGCTTGGAGTTTCCCTGCGAGATCGAATAAGAAATGCTGAGATCCGCAGGCGAACTAAAGTAGCCGACATAGCCCAAATAATTGCCAAACTGAAGTGGCAGTGGGCGGGGCACATAGCTCGTAGAACTGACGGCCGATGGGGCAGAAAGGTTCTCGAGTGGCGACCACGAACCGGAAGACGCAGCGTGGGCAGGCCTCCTACACGGTGGACCGACGATCTTGTGCGGGTCGCGGGAAGCCGCTGGATGCGGGCAGCGCAGGACCGGCTATTGTGGAGATCCTTGGGGGAGGCCTTTGTCCAGCAGTGGACGTCTTTCGGCTGATATGATGATGATGATGAATCTCATGGTTTAGAAATAATAATCATGAATGCAGTAATAATGACTGATGGCAGTTTATGGCAAACATGGTATAATAATACATTTATGTGCATAGTTAAATGTTAATATGTAATCCTGTCAGTTACACTCCTACTAATTTACATTGTTGATGTGCCTGAGTGTAATGGTTGGAGATAATGTTCTGGAAAGGTTAATTAGCGCCTCGGTACACCGCTTACCTTTTAGCAGCTCGAACCTACTTACAAAGCATGTATTATGAAAATGTTCAGACGCCAGCACATCAAGCTACCCCAATCTGTCTAATTTCCCCAATTGAAAGTGAACCTTATGCTTATGTGATAAAGTTGAAAATCTATTAAAGAAATTTGACAGATTGGGGTAGCTAGATGTGCTGGCGTCTGTAACTAGTTGTTCGAATTTTTATTTTTCGTAATAAATGTATATCCTGGGGTAATGCTTACTCATATCTACTTTAAACCTGTCAACGGCTTTCTTGGATACAAATAATAAGTTAGTTTTAAAAATTGTACATACATACATAGACTCACGCCTGTTTCCCAGAGGGGTAGGCAGAGACAACGGATTTCCATTTGTCACGATCTTTTCACACGTCTTTTGCCGCAATTAAATATTGTAAATGTTTATAAAATCAAACTACAAGTACTGAAATGCCATTAAGGGGTGTTCTAGGGCATTATAGTCGAATATGAACAGATAATTAGAAGACTGTTAAGGAGAAAAAAGGTTTGGCCATGTAATTAAATATAAGCATTTTTTTTAACGACCACCCCCGCACTTGATATTCTAATCCCTGTGTTCCAGGGTACTTTACAAACATATAATAGACGGACACAAATTACATCCAGACTCCATACAACTATTTATGGGTCACACAGTTGTTTGTCGCGGGAATCAAACCTAGGACATGACGCGGCGAGCCGACTGTCTGTAATAACTTAAGGCATCATTTTAAATTAAAAGTTTCGCGATTTGAAAGTGACTCTTGAAATCTATTCATCAGTACTTCAAATTCACAACTGTCTTATTTTAAGTAGTTTTTTTGCGCATAATCCAAAAAGTAGTTTTACTATTTAACGGCTTTTAAGATAGAGGGCGGCAGTAGAATAGAAAAGAATAGAATACTCTTTATTGTACACCATAAAAATAAATACAACATGAGATATTACATAGACAAGTTGCGGTCTTATCGCATAAAGCGATCTCTTCCAGACAACCTTAGGATGGATAGGAGCTGAACATTAACTTATACCTAGCAGTAGGTGTGCAACAAGAGATATACCAAAATTATGGTATATCAATAAATAAAACTATTTTTAGTAAATTTACTGTTAAAATATGAAAAAAAAAAATTAAATAAGCAAATAAGAAGAGAATAGATAGTTTACTTAAGAAAGTAATATCCTCCTAACCGAATATCAGCTACGGTGGCCAATCTTAATGAAGATAAATATTGTTTTATCTATGAAGAATGTCTTCTTTGTATTTTCCCTTCAATTTGTTTTTGTTATGTCTGTGTGCTACTACTATTAGTAGGTCGACGGAAGAAATAAAATTAACTTCATTGTCGTTTGCCGGCGTCCTATCTTGTTGTAAGTGAAATGGCGTCTGTAGAATTATTTTTCTTTCTTTTGTACTTTTTAGGGTTCCGTAGCCACATGGCAAAAAACGGAACCCTTATAGATTCGTCATGTCTGTCTGTCTGTCCGTGCGTATGTCACAGCCACTTTTTTCCGAAACTATAAGAGCTGTACTGTTGAAACTTAGTAAGTAGATGTATTCTGTGAGCCGCATTAAGATTTTTACACAAAAATAGAAAAAGAACAATAATTTTGGGGGGGGTCCCCATACATAGAACTGAAACTCATTTTATTTTAATGGTAACATACATGTGCGGTGTCTATTGATAGGTCTTTAAAAATGATATTGAGGTTTCTAATATCATTTTTTTCTAAACTGAATAGTTTGGGCGAGAGACTCTTCGAAAGTTGTAAAATGAGTGTCCCCACCCCCTGTAACTTCTAAAATAAGAGAATAATTATACTAAAAAAAATATATGATATACCTTACCATGCAAACTAACAAAGGAAATTGGTTTGAACGAGATCTAACAAGTAGTATTTTTTATACGTCATAAATTGTAAACCGCAATTTGCTTTCATTTAATCAACTGAAATACTGGCTGCTACGGAACCCTTCATGGGCGAGTCCGACTCGCACTTAGCTGGTTTTTTTAATTGTTGGTTTTAAGCCTTCTTGCGCTATCGGAGCAAATTTGTAGAGACATGACATTATAAAAGACGGGCATGTTGGCGCGGTTGGCAAATGCTTGCTTCTCACGCCGGAGGTCGTGGGTTTAATTCCCATCCAGGACAGATATTTGTGTGCATGAAAATGTCAGTTTGTCCTGAAGCTGGGTGTAATTATCTATATAAGTATGTATTTACAAAAGAAAAGTAGTATAATATGTAGTATATCAGTTATCTGGTTTCCATAGAACAAGCTCTGCTTAGTTTGAGATCAGATGGCCGTGTGTAAATAATGTCCCAGGAATATTATACCTATTATTATTATTTGCTTGCCTAAACCGGTGAGCATGTATGAAGAAATAATGACAGTAATCGAGGCAAAACAGGTGTGCAAATATCGTGACAAATGGAAATCCGTTGCCTACTCCTCTGGGAAACAGGTGTGAGTCTATGTATGTACGTATTATTATTTCAATCGGTGCCCAGATAGAAAGAGAGGAGAGGGATCTGCTCCCAGTTTTCATCATCATATATATTTTAACTCTATTCCATTTATATTTTTAATACAAGTGTCTTCTTCTTCTAGGTGTAAAACTTCACCGAACAAGGTGAAGAAGCTGGCTAAAAGTACCCTAAGCACCCTTAATCAGACTACGCTTTACTCAAGTCCCATGAATATTGAAGATCCCTAACTTAAGCCACATAAATAACATTTTTGTATCACGCAGTAAATACACTAACAAACGCCGTAACCCTTATGGTATGAAAAGACAATGAAAAGTGGATTACGGCAATGGTGGTCAACATCAATGAAAACTAGCCATCTGCAAGGGACGTATTATAGTGTGCAAGTGAATCCGCATCCACAGGGGCACTATCAATTTCATCACTCTCGTTATACGACACGATCAGAAGAGTTCAAATACATGACCGACGGCTTTACATGCTCACCCAGGCCCAGGGGTTACCGCCATCTCCCAGACTTCGGACGTTAACTGAGAAATTTCCTGAACACAAAAATCTCAAAATCTCTTTTTGGCACGGCCCAGGATGAGGACCCTGGATCTCAATATCTGCGGCTGAAGGACTTGGTAATCAATTTATAGAAAACACCAGGCTTATAAAAAAATCATCTATACTATGTTATGTCTATTGTGAATTGTATACTAACATAGTTCTATAAGTTTTATTGTTACTAACCTATCTATGGAATAATTTTCTGAATTAAATGATTATTATTATTATATAATAATAAAATCGTAGAAAAGTCAGAATCAGAATTTTTGATTTGTAAAATATAGGAATTTACATAAAGGTGTTCTAGTACGATGACATAATATATGGGCGCTATGTTTTGCCGATGAGGCGTACAAATATAATTTAACTTAGCTATAGCTACTTAAGAACTAAATGAGAACTTACAATAAAATAAAAACTACTTGAAAAAACAAAGTTAAATATTTCTAAGTGAAAACAAAAACATTATTTTAATTATATTTGAAAATATGAATATATATATCAGGTAAAAACTGTACATCGAATATTTTTTAAAAAGGATACTTGGGGCGTGATCTACAATAGATACCAAAGCCAAAATATAGTTTTTAGAATTTTTGTCTGTTTGTCTGTATGTATGTCCGCGCGTCCGGGCTAAACTCAAAAAGTACTGCATGGATTTACTTCAAATTTTGCATCAGGTCGGGTCAACATATAGGCTACATATTATCACGCTATCACCTACGGGGGAGGAGCTACGCGGTACTCAGCCCCTCAATTAAGGGTTTAAGGAAACTGATGGCAATTTGTGAGAGATACGCTAGAGAACATTACTTGGTGTATAATGCAAAGAAGACAGAAATGTTAATATTTAGGTCAGGAAGAGGTCCACAAAACGTCCCACCAGTTTGGATAGGAGGTCAGCGAGTCAAAGTAGTAGAGAGGTTTGAGTACCTTGGTCATATACTGACGTCAGACTTCAAAGACGATGCCGATATAGACAGGCAACGCAGAGCGCTGTCAGTAGTGAGCAATATGATTGCCAGGAGATTTTTTAAAGTCGACACTCAGACGAAGATACATCTTTTTAGGACATATTGTCAGTGTTTCTACACGTGGCAACTCTGAACGCGTTACACGAAGAGGTCTATGGGTGGTATTCGTGTCCAGTACAATAACATCTTTAGGCAGCTAATGGGTCTTGCGCCGCATTGTAGTGCGTCGGGTATGTTCGCAGAAGATCCAGAGAAAACGAATCGCTAGATTCATGTCGAGGGTTGGTTCGTGTACGAACAGTATTATAAAAAGAGTTTTCTGAAAGACTGTATACTACCGCAATGTACAATAAATGGTTACAGATTGCAGCGTAATAATTGTATTTCAGCGTCATTTTTAGTAATAGCGTAGAGAGGTTATATATATATTTATTTTGCTTGTTATGTAACTTCATTTATTTTCTTTTTAATACGGATATATTTTTTTTTGTTCCTTTTCTGTGTAAAATATGGAGTGCAAAGATTCTGGAATAAAGATTTATTATTATTATTATTAAAACCGCGGGGCACAGCTAGTAAATCTATAAAAATATCCAATGGAAGAAGAATAAAAATAACGATCTTTACACCGAGTCAGCTGACATTATTACAAGTCTTAAAATAACCAAATCTATGTCGCGACTCCACGAAGAAGATGTCATTAATTCAGTGGAAAAGCTAAAAAAATCCTTAAAGCCGAAAGGATTCCAAACGCCGGCAACGTTCATATATTATTCAGGCAACGTCCGAAAGCGTAAATGAAAAAGTTTTTGTATTCAATGACTATTCGAACACCAAAATACTGGTGAACCCAAAAGTTTTCGAATCGAACCAAAATTACGAGTCTGAACCTAGTTGAATATTCTTCAGACGTCTGTCAATGCGTATGATTAAGCAACCTTATAAAAGATAATATTCTTTTCCTCAAAGTATCAAATTCAAAACGCTTGGTCGTCGCTACATGTCGACCAGAGGTTTCTGTCAAAGTTTAAGCATAGCTATTCAGCGCATCAATATCACCAGCATTATGGACATACTAGGTACTGGAAGCGACGTAAAAAAGATTTCATCAAGGATGTTGCTTAGACTTTTATAAAAATAAAGTAAACAATCATCATATCATCATCATCATATCAGCCGAAAGCCGTCCACTGCTGGACAAAGGCCTCCTCTTGAGCTATTTGCATCGAGCAGTTTCTAGCGACCCGCACAAGATCATCGGTCCATCTTGTAGAGCCCTGCCTACGCTGCGTCTTCCGGTTCATGGTCGCCACTCGAGAACCTTTCTGCCCCAACGGCCGTCGGATCTACGAGCTATGTGCCCCGCCCACTGCCACTTCAGTTTTGCAATTCTTCGGGCTATGACGGTGACTTTGGTTCGCCTGCGGATTTCGACATTTCGGTAACCCCATCGGAATTCTGAAGATATTGTTATAGAGAACTCGCGGAACATTATAAGCCTGAGAATCGCAGAGCAGTATCTGATCCAAGTGTAGAAATATTACTTATTTACTTATCGTATGGACAGTGGTTACCCTGATGTCAGTGGTTCAAGCCGCCAAGTAGGCCTCTGACATGGCTTAACGACTGTTGCCTAATGGCTACAACCGGGACCAACGGCTTAACGTGCCCTCCGAAGCACGGAGACGCTTACAAATTAAACCACTTTGGCGGTCACCCATCTATAGACTGACCGCGAGCCTAGTCGCTTGACCTCGCCAATCACTTACGGACTGGTGAGAGCATCTGGCTATGAGCACCTCAGAAATATTGACAGTTTGCGTTCTTGATGTTTCTATTACACTTCGCAAACCTACATGCCAGCATTACATCTTACTGACATAGCTCGGGGCCACGTCTTAATATCTAAATCATCAATTAAAGTCCCGGTACTTAAACTGTGATACTTTTTTCAGTGACGTGCCGTTGAGATTATACACATATTTGTTTCTTTGTACAGTCTATTCTTCAGTGCACTGCCACTCGAAATCAGGATGGCCAAGAGTCGCTTCTTATTTAAAAGAAAGATTCGAGACCATATCCTTTGAAATTCTCAGCAGAAACCCGTCAATTATAAATGAAATATATGATTACATGATCGGATTATATATACTGTATATAGTACTAGCTGTGCCCCGCGGCTTTACCCGCGTTAAACTTTATAAATTATCACAGCTTCTCCCCTGCAGATGATAGCGTGATAATATGCCTATGTGTTGACCCAACCTCTTAGTTAATATTCAAGCAAAATTTGAAAAGAATCCATGCAATACTATTTAAGTTTAGCCCAGACATACATACAGACAAAGAGATAAACAGACAAAAATTCTAAAAACTATATTTTTGGCTTCGTTATCGATTGTAGATCACGCCCCAGGTATCCTTTTTAAGAAGTATTCAATGTACAGTTTTGCCTTTCCTACGATTTTATTATATGTTTAGATGAAATATTAATTTCGTGTAGATATACTAATCTATAGTCCAGAAAGGTTCTCGAGTGGCGACCACGAACCGGAGGACGCAGCGTGGACAGGCCCCCTACACGGTGGACCGACGATCTTGTGCAGGTCGCGGGAAGCCGCTGGATGCGGGCAGCGCAGGACCGGCTATTGTGGAGATCCTTGGGGGAGGCCTTTGTCTAGCAGTGGACGTCTTTCTGCTGAGGTGATGATGACACTAAAACCAAAACCATAAACGCTGACGTAACACAGCTGGCTCGGTGCTTTCCCCCACGCCATTAATTCTGCATATCAATAACATGCTGATATGATGACGATGATGATGATAGTCCATATTTGTTTACTATCAATATTTTGTTTAGATCTGTGCACCTACCATGCCCTCTCTTCACCTACCTAAGATAAAGGCATTAAGTACACTTATGTATAATTTTATGTACAGACACCAGCCCATCAAGCTACCTCAATCTGTCAAATTTCCCCAATCGAAAGTGAACGTTATGCTTTTGTGATAAAGTTGAAAATTGATAAAAGAAATTTGACAGATTGGGGTAGCTGGATGTGCTGGCGTCTGTACATAAAGTAATGATCAAAATACAAAATCAATATTTAGTGTTAATTCCGCTAATTGTCAGTTTAATCATGCTGGGATGCAATTTGCACCGCCCTCCCGCCCGCAAAAACGTGCACATGCAAGAAGGACAATACAAAAAGCAAATTACATGCGCCAGTACGATACCCAACACGTGTTTCGGTCCTCCACGGACCATTCTCAAGGGCTGCTAACTCGTCGAGTGCTCGAAGGAGACTAAAAGCCAACGAGGCGAGCGCTCTTTTATATACTACCAACCGCATGGACAATTATTTCTAACTACCCCCAAATATTCGTAGTAAAGGAGATGAAACCAAATTTGTTTGGTCATTCAACAATGCAAAACTATTACTGCTATGTTTTAATATTTCTAATTGTTCCAACACACATAACCGGAAACTTTTATCACAAATATGTAAAATATTATACGTATTATTGTCGCCCAAGGAATGGCCAGTTTCAATTAAATGTTTGGCGTAATGAGATTTATCAGGATGGCCATTCCTATAAGCAGCTACATGCTCTTTATACCGTGTTTCAAAATTTCGGCCTGTCTGACCTATATATACCGCGTCACAATCATCGCAGACCAACCTATACACGCGGGATTTCTTGCAATTTTCCAAATTATCTTTTCCATTACAAAGACGTCGTATAGTTTGGTCCGTCCGAAATGCAACGTGAATATTATTTTTACGCAGTAAATTGGCAATTCTATCTGAAATTGGGCCCATATAGGTCAGACGACCAACATATTTGTTAATACGGTCAGGGGGGCATGCATACAGTAAAGAGCGAACCCTACATCTCTGATTATTTTTAATCAAATTATCAATAATAGATTTTGGATAACCGTTTGATAACGCGATTTCATAAAGAATATTAAGTTCTTTTATGTAATTCTCATTAGACAAGGGGACCGACATTAACCTATGAACATAGCTGCGGAAGGCAGCTAGTTTATGTTGATTGGGGTGACATGATGAAGCTGGAATAGCCATATCGGTATGTGTTGGTTTCCGATATATTTGAAATTCTAATTTATTATGGACATTAGTGATGTCATGCATTCAACATTCTTTTATTATTTTCGAAAGTCAAAGATTATATAAATCTGTGACACTCCGCGGCCAAAAAAGACCGGAAGGTCTGCTAAACATACTACTGCTTAAAAAGTTCCTAGTTATACAAACATTATAGCTAGCAGATATATATACAGTAGATATATACATTAAGTCACGTAGTCCTGAAGGGCCTTCGGAACCTTCAAGACACGTCCGATTCGAGTCTTTGTTGGTTCAGACCTTAGTTCGTCAGAGTCTGTCTCTTTAGTCGTATTGTTTTCAGATGTCGTAGAAGTCGGTAAAGGAGTCTTCAAAACGGCTGAATTCTTTGGCAACTCAAGAGGATAAAGTCGCTGTAAAGGTCTAATCTTATCTCCGGCTGCAGTACGCACTCTCACTACTCGAACAACATTGTCAGAGCTGGGGTAAACTTCCACCACTCGGCCAATAGGCCAGTTAGTCCTTCTGTGGTCTTCGGTTTCAACTAAAACAATGTCACCAACTTCTAACGTAATATTCTTTGGTTTACGCTCCTTTGAATGAACAAGAGTACTCAAATATTCCTTCCTAAAACGTTGGCGGAAACCTTGGCGCAGCGTTTGACAATAAACTGCCCGAGAATTCAAAGAATTATGGTCAATCTGATCCAAATCAGTAACATCGTTTTGGCACAAAGGTTGAATAAAATCAGATGGGGTGAGAGGCCGCAGTTCATCAACACTATTACTTATGTAAGTAAGGGGACGACTGTTGATAGTCGCCTCACAATCACATAATACCGTGCTAAGTTCATTCAACGATACCGATGCTCGGCCTAAGACTCTCCGTAACCCTTCTTTTACGACGCCGATAAGACGCTCGTAGAACCCTCCCCACCAAGGTGCGCTGGGAGGCAAGAAATTCCATTTAATTCTAGCGATAGATGAAAAACACAAAATCTCATTCCAATCTAAAATTTTAAACGCATTAAATAGCCCACGAAAATTGGTTGCATTATCGCTGTATAGGCACGTAATTCGACCTCTGCGAGCTATAAAACGCCTCAAAGCCATTATAAACTCTGCTGTAGATAAACCTTCAACAATCTCTAGGTGGATGGCTCGATAGGTAGCGCAGGTGAACAACACTATCCATACCTTTTTCGTTGACTTCAATAAAAGAGGGCCAGCTAGATCTACACCTGACACTTCAAAAGCAGAGCTTGCTTCCATGCGTCCTATAGGAAGGCTTCCAGTTGCAGCTTGACATGGCTTCGCCTTAAAACGTTTACATTTAATACAATTGTTCACAATTTTCCTGCATAGTCTTCTTAAGCCAACAATCCAGAAACGTTCCCGCAAATTACATAATAATGTTTGTACACCAGCGTGTTGTAGCACTACGTGCCGTTGGTGAACCATGCGCTGAACTATAGATTCGATGCTTGGCAAGACTATAGGAAACTTGAAATTAAAGTTTTCTTTACCTAAATCCAGCTTAGTTTTAAGCCGTACAACACCTTTATCGTCTGTGAAGGTTTGTAAGTTGTTGTTTTGCAACATGCTATCGCTATATTTATTTTGTATTAACTTGATAAGAGTGTACTCTGCATATTCATACTCTTCAAATGTTAATTCTTTGATTTGTAATCCTGACTTACGCTTCATTCTTAAGATCCAGCCTATAGTACGTACTATCTTAGAGTATACTGAAAAATAACTCAGTCGGTCTAACATGCACGAGCCGCCCTCTGTAAGTACGGCGTTCACTACAGTTTTCCTTTCTTGGTTAACTTCATTCAAATCAGTTTCAAACGCAGCGACTGGCCAATCTTTCTCCTCTAACCGTAGCCAGGTAGGACCATACCACCAGCGGCTTTCTACTAGGCCCTTGGGGAATATACCTCTGGAGGGCAAATCTGCCGGGTTCAACTTGCCAGGAACATGTCGCCATGCTGATGGAGAGGTGTTAGCCCTTATTTCAGTTACTCTGTTAGAAACGAAGGTACTCCAATCTCCATTGCCTTTTATCCAAGTCAACACTACACTAGAGTCAGACCAATAGTGAACAGGGCAATCCTTTAGGGCAAGCGAATCTATTGCAGTTTTAGCTAGCCTTGTGCCCAGTACAGCTGCGATCAACTCTTGCCTTGGAATAGTAATCTTTTTTATTTTACTCGTGGGAGTCACTCTTGACTTAGCTAGGACAAGGTTTAAGTCAATTTCATCGCCTTTCTTTGATTTTAAGAATATACAAACTGCGTAAGCATCCATACTCGCATCGCAGAAAACATGGAGTGTGTTTTCACTCTCACCTAAACAGTGCCTCGAGAGACGCCTTGGAATAATTAATTCATTTATAAAATGCACTTGTTCTAGCCATAATTTAAACTCAGCAGAAAGATCTGCTGGTAGCTCTTCATCCCACTGGAGATTCCTTGACCACATTTTCTGTAGCATCATTTTTGGTATGATAGTAGTGGGACAAGTTACACCGATGGGGTCAAACACTCTCTGCATGACTGACAACAAAATTCTCTTCGAGAGTTTTGACTGCGTGTCGACCAAACAGTCAGCATTACATCGTAGCGAGTCTTCTCCGATATTCCATATAATACCTAAAACAGAGATTGATTTTGTTTGATCACATTGCTTCACTGGGCTTGATACCCATCCTCTCAAGTCAAACTTAACTCGCTCCATTAGCTCTTTTGATTCGTTAACAAATTTCTGTAAAGCTTCTTCAGACTTGACACTCGTGACACAATTATCAACATAAAAAGATTTTCTCAATTTCGTAGCTGTATCCATTAATTCTTTTGGACTCTTACCGAGATGATGATTGATGGTAGCGATTAAATGGAAAGGACTCGAAACCACTCCAAAAACAACACGATTATGTCTATATGTAATAATGCCTTTGCTTGTATCATTTACATCCTTCCACCACAAAAAGCGTAAATAATCTCTATCGCCAGTAAAAAGTGAAATCTGAAGGAATGCCTTTGTGATGTCAGCGGTGACACCTATTGCTTCTTTACGGAAATCTATTAAAATTTGAGGAATTTGTTCAAGTAAGTTGGCACCTTTCTCTAAACAAGAATTGAGAGATATGCCATCTGCATCCTTTGCTGAAGCATCAAACACAGGCCTTATCTTTGTTGTAAGGTTGGATTCTTTTATTACGGCGTGATGCGGTAAGTAATGACCTTTTACATTTTGATCGGGGGCTACCTCGATAATTTTTAGCGCCAGCCATTGTTGGAAAACGTCATTATATTGTTCAACCTTACCTAGTTGACGAAGTCGGCTCGTAGTCGAAAGTAATCTCCTTTTAGTAACCTGGTAGTTGATTTGTGGACGTGGCACATCACACCATGGCAGACAGACCTCGTAGCGATGATCTCTATTCACCGTGATGGTTCTCTCAAACGCTTCGAGGACCATAGCGTCGTGTTTTGCCTTAACATCTTGTTCGGCTGGGTCTTTGATACCTAAGGTTTCTAAACTCCATAAATCTGAAATATCGATTTTAGTTAGACAATGTAACGTTGTGGTCATGGACAGTGTGGAACTATATATCCCCGTGATGGGACCCTGTACAGTCCACCCCATTTTAGTCCTGATTGCAGTCAGACCGTTGTCAATATACACAAAATCTCCAGTCATCAGTACACTTGAAAAGTCAGCACCAATTAATAGTCTTACCTCGTCGGGAGAGTCAATAGAGTCAGTCAAATTCACATTGTTTTGTCTTAATTTTTGTAATAGTTGGCTAGACCTAACTTTTGGTAAATAACCACAAATATTTTCTCTTTCAATAACATTGAGAAAGCAACTAAAATCATTTTTTACACTTTTTAGACAAATATCAAAAATTTTACACTCTTCCCCTTTTTCTTCCTTTCCGCCAAACAAACAGTGAGTTAAAAACTCCTTTCTACTAGGTTTTAGGCTTAACTCTTCAACGAGATCTTTTTTGATATATGACCTCTGCGCTCCCGAGTCAATGAGGGCCCTTGCTTTAACTGTCTTCTTGTTCGACACAACTTGGACGACGATTGTTTGCAGCAGAGTTGTTGATTGTATTCCACATAGTAGGCTACTGGCGGTTTCTGGCTCTTTCAAGTTCTTACTGGTACTTTGCTCTGGAATCTCAGGACACATGAGAGTAGTGTGACGTTTCTTACATAGTAGGCACTTAGGGAAACTTTTACACCTTTTAGCTATGTGATTTAGTTTTAAACAGATCAAACACGCCTTCTTGGCTTTTAAGTGATCTATTCTCTCTTTAAGTAACATTTTCGCCGCTTTGTGACACTCAGCGCTACAGTGAGTGCTTTTATCGCACCAGATGCATAGAATAAGACTGTTGCGGTTGTTTGGCTTGTTTTCAGCGACGAAACAACAAGTAGGTGCTTTGGGTTCGAGCGCAGAGAGCTTGGACGAACCTTGACGGGCTAATAATATGCGTTCTTCCGATTCCACTTCTAATCTTAGGAAGTCGACAAGCTTGGATAAATCATTTTTGCAGTTGTTTTCAGCTCTATTACGATTCCACGCACGTAACACCTCCTCAGGCAAGGCAGACTCTACCATCGGGAACAAAATCGACGCGTATTTATCATTGGTGACGCCTAGAGTTTCAAGCGCTTGTAAGTGCGTTTGAAGGCTGTCGTACAACGCGGGTAGGCTCCTGGTACTTGCTTGTCCTTTGTCTTGCATTAACGTAAGTAGTCCTCTGACATAGGTCTCTATTAGAATATCGTCACGGGCAAACCTGGATTTTAGAGCACCTAGTGCCTTTGTATAGTTTTCACCACACGGCGGGTAACTCTCAACTAATTGCCTAGCGCTAGAATTAGGTTCCATAGATTGAAGTAGGTATTGAAATTTGTCGGCTTTGTCAATGGCTGGATTCTCATCTATTTTTTTAAACTGACCCCAGAATAAAAGCCACATTTTTACCTCTCCGTTAAACTTTGTTATCTCTAGCTTCGGCATTTTTATTTTGCACTCATGTTGACTTGCTTTGCAGCTAGACCTTGCAGACACTAAGGAGTCGTTATCATTATCGCAGTTACCATTATTGTTGGATTTGCTGAAGCTCTTGTCACATTTTGTCTTCAGCTGTAACCAACGGGTTTTGTATAGTAGTGCCTTATCTTGGTCAGCCTGGTATTCGAGCTCATCGAAGTCGTCAGCTTGGCACCACATGTCCCGAATGGAAACTTCACAACTAAACAGCTGCTCCGCGCAGTCGATAAGGGTAGCGTATTTGGTTTCCGCAATTTCGACGTCTTTGGTTTGCAGCGCTTTTTCTAGCAAATCTGCAGTGACTGTAAATTCACGCCGAAATTGGGCACGCTTCCTTTTTAACGGTTCCATTTTTCTACGCGAAACTTGGAATACTGCACAAAATTAAAAAAACAACGACTAAAACACTAATAATAAAAATTTTCACAAAATTTTACACGGTCGCCATTATGTCATGCATTCAACATTCTTTTATTATTTTCGAAAGTCAAAGATTATATAAATCTGTGACATCAAGAAAATTAAGGGATTTTTGTGATTCTAATTCCAATTTAAATTTTATTTTAGGGTGGAGATTATTTAATTTAGTAACAAATGAATCAATTTGACGTTTGGTACCAGACCAACAGATTATTATGTCATCAACGTATCTATAATAAAATAAAATGTTGGGTTCGCCCACTATATATCTACGTTCAAAATTATCCATAAATATCTCTGCCATTAGTGGACTTAACGGTGAACCCATGGCCAACCCTTCCTTTTGGCGGTAATATTGATTGTTAAAACGAAAATAATTTTGTTGCATGCATATTTTTGTGAGTTTAAGTAGATCATACATCTCTCCAGGATGTAACCGTTGTCTCTCAAAGTGTTCACCCAGAATATGTAAACATTCCTCATGAGGGATATTGGTAAATAGACTATCAACATCTAGGGACAGTAACAGTAATAAAGTAATGAATAAATATACACAGATTTTGTGTGATATGTGTACCATTTAGACTTCAGTTCCAGTATATATGCCGCCCACTAAAGTTTGTGATCCGTAAAAAAGGTGATTTAAATTACAGTTTACAAACTCTAATGGTTTTTTCAGATACGATACAATGTTGTTTCTAACTAGCACAGATTCTTAGAAATCGTGGAAAAACAAACTAATACAAAGTTTGTAATCGATACAAAAGCTATCAGAATTTTTTTGGAAACAGAATGTTATATTATGAATTAGTTTTCCGCCCGCGACTTTGTCCGCGTTGTCTTAAGAATGCCGTCTAGAGAGATGTTTTTAATAATTCGATTTTCAGAGATAAAAAATAAAGAATACAATATTATTTACTCTTTATTGTATACACTCTAAAATTACTCTAAGACAGAGTATTAGTATTTATTCGATGACCACCGTTTCTCAGTTGTTAGTGATTCTGCCTTTTGATGAAAGATTGCGGGTTCGATACTCACAGAAGGCAAATATATGTGTTTATGAACATGTCCATATGTGTCTGCGTGTTTTCTGTGTATTGTACATACAATACATACATACTAACAAAATATATAAGTATTTCCATACATTGTCTAGTATCCATAGTTACAGCCCTTCCTCATTTCGGTCTAGATGGCGCTGCGTAATATGTCCCAGATATTTATTAAATTATACATGTAAAGATTGCGTAAAGCATGGTAAGGTAGCGTTTTATGACGGTCACCGTAGCCTAGTTGGTAATGCTCCTGCCTACGAAGCTGGTGGTCCTGGGTTCGAATCCCGGTAAGTGCAAATATTTGTGTGATGAGCACGAATATTTGTTTCTGAGTCATGGATGTTTTCTATGTATATAAGTATATATCTATCCATATAAGTATGTATATCGTCGCCTGGTACCCATAGTACAAGCTTTGCTTAGTTTGGGGCTAGGGTGATCTGTGTGTCATTGTCCCTAATTTATATTATTTTATGTCATCTCCCTTGTTTACCTGATGTCTCCATCTTTAGTATGTGGAAACACTTTGATCTTAAAAGCGCATTTACTACGTATGTATAAGAGTGATTTTCGTATACCAATTGTATCCGCTGAAGTAAGTACGTAAGTAGTAAGTAGGTCTACGTAGACCTTACATATATCGTAATACATTCAGGTAGAATCCAAACGAGTAGCACAGTATAAATATGGACAGTAAGGCATTTAAGCCTAGTTGAAGAAATAATTACCTTTACTCCATTTAAGCAAAAGGGTAAATCTTAAAGATTTTTATATTGCTTTTAAAAAATACATTTTTGAACTTTATGATAAAATAGCTCTGACTTTGATGAAGCCGAGAGTATTGCGGAGAATGCGATTGTTAAATAGCAATACCTTCGTAGCATTTTAAAAAGATCGCAAGAATATAAACGTATACGTGACTACTCATCTTGACGCGACGCTCACTACTGACAGAAACCGCTCAGAACCTTGACCACGCCTCCATATAGTACTGGATGAAACTTACCGTTTTTTACTACAGGCATTTTAAGTTCATTGAAGTTTCCGCTAGGGGCAATGCTAGTTAATACATACATACATACATAGACTCACGCCTGTTTCCCAGAGGGGTAGGCAGAGACAACAGATTTCCATTTGTCACGATCTTTGCACACTTCTTTCGCCTCGATTACTGTCATTATATTCTTTTTGCTATTTAATGTACTGTTAAAACTGCTAATATCATCGATGAAGAAAACTACATGAACTTTTGGTAGACATTAAGGGGTCTTTATGTATGTTTGCGTGAATGTGCCGTTTTGAGCGTTTGTAAGTAGTTTCCGTACTGTGTATATCACTTATACTGTGCTAGTAGCCCCAACGCTCACACTTATACGAAACTACGCGCATTCAGGGAGATATTTACAGAGATTTACTGCTCCATGATTTATAGAAATAGTTGTATAGTGAAAGACTCATGGAAACGACATGCTTTACAACCTCCACGTTTCATAATTTAAAAGCTTTGTACAGTATGATAAGCTTATTGCTACCTACACTCCCTGTACTTTGTACACAGTATTTTGGAAAAAAAGACTTTAAAAAGCGTAAGTAAATAGCCAGAGAATATTATAATGTAGAGACGCCAGCACATCCAGCTACCCCAATCTGTCAAATTTCTTTAATAGATTTTCAACTTCATCACATAAGCATAAGGTTCACTTTCAATTGGGGAAATTTGACAGATTAGGGTAGCTTGATGTGCTGGCGTCTGTACATATTTTACGAATACATATTTTTGACAGGTGTTATTTTGTTTTGAATGAATCGTCGACTTCGTCGACGATACATGAATCGATCTGCAAAGTCAAAAATTCTTTATTCCGTAATAATTTTACATTTATGTGGAATCGTCATATTTATTTTTACCCTACCGTGCAGTGCATGACGTGGCAGCTACTAAGAAACACTGCCAGAAAACTCAGTAGGAATCCTTTTTTAAAATAAAATATACTTAAGATTAATTACAATCATGTGTTGACTCAGAACAACTCAATCCCAAGCATTTTTATCACTAAAAAAATCAGAAATTTTGTAATATGCCCTGCTACACAATTTGGCTTTAATAATTCTTTTAAACTTATTCGTAGACAATTCTCTAATATCATTGGGAAGTTTGTTATAGAATCTTATACATTGCCCCATAAAAGAGTTACTTATTTTGTGGAGACGGGTAGTACCTATGCAATATGAGATTATTCTTATATCTAGTATTTAAATTATGTGTATCGCTCCTTTTACAGAAGGAATCGATATTTTTATGCACATATAGTAAGTTTTCATATATATACTGAGATGGTACAGTTAGAATGCTAACCTCTTTGAACTTTTCTCTTAGAGACACTCTCGGGCCAAGATTATAGATAGCTCTTACAGCTCTTTTTTGCAATATAAATATGGTGTTAATGTCAGCAGAGCTACCCCAGAGAAAAGTTCACAGCGAAAAAGGACCCATTTGTCTTAGCGCCCCGGTTACAAGGGGTCCGTGTATCCTATCCGTGTATATTTTTAACAATTTATATTAATAAAAAAACATTTTATTTATGGATATGTCACAACTTTAGTATATCCCTTCTGGCATGCCTACTGATATTTTCCATCCTAAGTCCATCTACAATAACACGGCCTTTTCTACAACTTAGGTATATGCGTAATATGTCTTGATGTGTATTCGTATGGTGTTTTGAGAGTATCTATTCTAAACTAGCTGTGCCCCACGGTTTTACCCGCGTTAAACTTTGTAAATCATCACAGCTTCTCCCCCGCAGGTGATAGCGTGATAATATGTAGCCTATATGTTGACCCAACCTCTTAGTTAATCATCATCATCATCATTACAGCTAAATAAGTCCACTGCTGGACAAGCCTCCCTCAAGAATCGTCTTGGGGGGATATGCCATAATCGCCACGCTTGGCAGGCGGGTTGGCGATCGCAGTAAGATGGTCATAGTAATCAGAAGGAAGCTGCTGCCCATCCTCTGGTAGATATTCCCTCGGGTCGACTTCTACGCCCCCCACGGGATGAGATGGGGTGATGATATTCTGATTCCGATATTTTTCACCGTCACCACACAGCGAATATCTTAGTTAATATTCAAGCAAAATTTGAAGTGAATCCATGCAATACCTTTTGAGTTTAGCCCGGACATACATACAGACAAACAGACAAAAATTCTAACAACTATATTTTTGGCTTCGATATCGATTATAGATCACGCCCCAGGTATCATTTTTAAAAAGTATTCAATGTACAGTTTTGCCTTTCCTACGATTTTATTATATGTATATAAGATGTCATGTTGAAAACTATCGGCAAGTTAGGTCCACTTTCTAGACGGTCCACAAACTCGCATCAGAACCAAGGAATGAATCCTTAAAAAGAAAGAGCCGTAAAATAAAAAACAGATTTGTCAAACCGAACGAAATTAAATGTTGAATCGTGAGATATTTTATTCCGGTCACGGTTTACTGAATAAAGTGGAATCAGGGGCGGTCCCAGTGAAAAGTTTTTCAGACTTGGTCTACTCCGATTATTGCCCGGCCAACTGAAATCGGAAATTGCAAGGAGGAACGGTTTCTTTGCGTTCCTTACTATGTCACTATATGAATATTCGAAAGTAGCATCTGTCCGTGGCATTATTACATATAGTCAGACTGCCTCGTTGGTCTAGCGGTAGCTTGTTCAACCGCAGATAATGAGGTCCTGGGTTCAAATCCCGGGTCGGGCCAAAAAAGTGATTTTGGGATTTTTCCGTAAAAAGAAATTTCTCAGTATTAGCCCGAAGTCTGGAAGTTGGCGGTATTACACCCCCGTGCCTCGGAGAGCACGTAAAGCCGTCGGTCCTGTACCTGAACTCTTTCCGATCGTGTCGCTAGGCGTCCCATCGGATCATGAGAGTGATGGAATAGAAAGTGCCCCTGTGTTTGCGCACACACTTGTGCACTATAATATGTCCTGCGCAATTGGCTAGTCTCCATTAATACTGGCCGTCGTGGCCGAAATTCGGTCGGGAGGACATCACTCACATATAGTCAGAAGGAAACATAAATCTACATATTATCATAGATAGATGCTCTCACCGATCTGTAAGTGATCGACGAGGCTAAGCAACTAGGCTCGCGGTCAGTCCATATATGGGTGACCGCCAAAGTGGTTTAATTTTTGAGCACCTCGGTGCTTCAGAGGGCACGTTAAGCTGGCGGTCCCGGTTGTAGCCATAGGCAACAGATGTCAAGCCATTTCAGAGACCATAATGGGCGGCTTGAACAACTCTGACACTAGGGTAACCACTGCCCATACGATAAGTAGTAGTATCATATCATAATGTGCAGCTATTCTGGCATAGAGAATTCTTCTTCTATGCCAGAATATCCACACATGATGATATGACTACTTCTTTTCTTCATGTGTAATTATCTACATATATAAGTATGTATTTATATTTAATATACGAGTATCAGTTCTGCTATTAATTTAATTAATTGTGTACGATATAATTACACTCTGCTCTGTCCTCGAGATCAAGAAAACTATGTAGTAACGCGCAGCTACTGCTATCCAACCACTAAATTTGAAATCAACAGATTAGCAAAAAAAATACAACTCTTAGCGCCCTCTCTCGATAAGTCATTCGCGTTTTAGTGCTCACGCTATCTGCCACGCATTTTTTCGTTCCCCTTATATAATTTAAACATTTCAGTTATATCAAGTGTTTTTTTTGGCTACGAATATAAAATAATTATTAAAGGTAAGATAACGTGTAGGTATAACAATCATTATGCCGAAAAAACGATATAGTGATGAAAATATTGAGGCTTATGTCAATCGAAAAATAAGGAAGATTGAGAAAAAATTACACAAAAGATGTTTATATGTACCGACAACGCTCATCTTCCCATGATTCTTTAATAACTTTAGGTAAGTAAATGTTATAAAAATTGCATTATTGGTTCTCTGACACCTAATTTACGAAAATACCATAAAACCTAACCTCAAATTTTGATTGATGGTTGTGAATATTTTAATGGAATGTGTCCGCCAATAATAAAAACATAGCGGTGTACAGTTCATAGGGACTGATACCAGTGCTATAACAATATCTTTGTGAACATTACAATGGAATGTGTCCGCCAGAAATAAAAACATAGCGGTGTACAGTTCATAGGGACTGATACCAGTGCTATAACAATATCTTTGTGAACATTACAATGGAATGTGTCCGCCAGAAATAAAAACATAGCGGTGTACAGTTCATAGGGACTGATACCAGTGCTATAACAATATCTTTGTGAACATTACATGGAATGTGTCCGCCAGAAATAAAAACATAGCGGTGTACAGTTCATAGGGACTGATACCAGTGCTATAACAATATATTTGTGAACATTACAATGGAATGTGTCCGCCGGAAATAAATACATAGCGGTGTACAGTTCATAGGGACTGATACCAGTGCTATAACAATATATTTGTGAACATTACAATGGAATGTGTCCGCCGGAAATAAATACATAGCGGTGTACAGTTCATAGGGATTGATACCAGTGCTATAACAATATCTTTGTGAACATTACAATGGAATTTGTCCGCCAGAAATAAAAACATAGCTGTGTACAGTTCATAGGGATTGATACCAGTGCTTTAACAATATCTTTGTGACCATTACTATGGAATGTTTCCGTCATGATTTCCTAAATACCTACTTGGTAACTTATAATACGCAGTCACGGACATAATAATAAACCCACATAAACCACACATAAAAAAAGGCCGACGGCCGTCTCTTGACGTCACAATTCATGCCCATTTCAGACGAGCTATTTAGTAGCAATATTGGTGAAGACCCCTCAACGTCTCTTAAAATACCCCTACAATCAATTGAACAGAATAGGTACAGACCCTGCAAATGTGGCAATGGTCCCGCCTAACCACAGGGCTAGCATATCAATGGACCCTCCAGATGTAGCAGCCTCTAAAAAATTCTCACCTGAAGTGACTGAGGGCCATCGAGGGCATACAAACCACCGTAAACCAACCAGCCGGGCCAGCAGTAAATTCAAGTCTGTCCATTAGGTGGGAGCATACTGCGACAAATGGTCTTTCTAAGGAAGTAGAAAGACATTTTTACAAAACATGACATTCCAGAAAACTGTTAAAATATTGGCGCTCCTATAATCAAGAGGTAAAAGCAGCCTTGTAAGATGTTCTCAATAAAAAAAACTAAGCTATTGAAATTATGCAAAAATAAATTGCCTTGATAATCGCTTGCTTAGGAGATGCTCTTTCACTTGACGTATCATCGGACAATACCAATTTAAAGCTTGTTAAGTCATTAAAAGACGCTGGAAAACTGGTTTGCGACTTGCAACACACGGAATCCATGATTCGTAGAAGTTTTGTTTACCCCTCCATTAAAAAAGACATAAAAGATCATCTCCACACAACTCAAATAGACAGCCATCTCTTTGGCAGCCAGTTTTAAAAGCCGCAAAAGCAATAAACGAAACAGGTGAGGAAATGAAAACTAGTGACTCTGCACCTGGGCTTTCAAGACGTTTTACCTAACCACATGGGAAATTTAAACGCGAGACGCCCACGGTCAGGCAAACAGGAGCAGCGGCGAGACGTCCGATAATGCCTGCCCCGACCAACCGATCAGAGTATCGCCAGCAACGCCGCGGTCCGCCGCCGACGCCACAGCCGCGCGCACCCTACAAGCGCTCACAGACCCACGCAACGCACCACCGCTAACACTGGTGAGTCTTGCAGAACGTTTGTCACACTTCCTTGAAAGATGGCACCTAATTACAAACGATGCAGTACTGTTATCTTGGATTAAGGGTTATAAATTACCTTTTACTACCAATGTGTTACAAAATCACTCGCCATCACTACCTATATTAAACAAGTCTGATTTAAGTAATTATGGTGTCATGATCAAAGATTTAATTAAAATGGCGCAATATCACCCTGTCATAATATGATCAATATCTTTTGAGCACATTTCTTGTGCTCAAACCTGATGATGGACAACGATTTATCTTAAATCTGCAGTCCTTGAAAAGATTTATTGATACAAACCATTATAAATTAGAAGATCCTTGCACTACGATAAAATAAATTTTCTAAGTATTATTATCTAGTTACAGTTGATTTAAGGGATGCATATTTTGTAATTCCGATCGACGAAATTTTTCCAAAATTTTTGCTTTTTGAAATTCCGTCTATTCAGGGTCTGAACAAATTTTACGAATTCAATGTGCTTTTATTTGGTTTGTGCACAGTTCCATACGTTTTTACGAAACTTCTCAAGCTTGTGATGGCTTTATTAAGAAGTTAACAATTTATTTATATGGTGTATTGGAAAAATTTATAAGGAATGTATACACCGTTCAAATGACTAATTAATTCTAGTCTTTAGGATTTGTTTGAATTGATTAACTATGAAACGAGTTCACTGACCCCAAAAAGCTGTAAATATCTGGGCTTTATTATTAATACAGAGTTATTTCATATCAGTTTAACTTATGGTTAAAAGACACATATCATAAATGAGACCAATTATTTTATGACACTCAAAAGTTGCAAAATAAGATCGCCTCGCTCGACTTGTGGGTCTGTTTGTATCAGCTTGTCCAGGTATTCAATACGGCTGGTTATATACAAAAGAGTTAGAGAGGTGATTAGTAATGTTATATGGTTATACCTTCACATATACACTAAGATTTATTTTTGGGGTTAAAAGCTATTATAAACAACGCCAAACCTATTCGTGACGAAAATTATTGGATTGAAATATTTGCAAGCAAAACAGGGTGGGGGGTGGCATGCGGCAGAGACGGCAAAGGGAAAAGGGACTACTACGGAAAAAGATCTGCTCATTAACTTACTAGAACTGATGGCAGCCTTTTTTGGACTGAAGATACCAAACAGCTTAAAAATTCCCAGATTCTTTTACGCATTGATAATACTCTATTAATCGGTACCACAGCCATATCCTATATTAATCGTAAGGGTGGCATTAGGTTTCCGCATCTAAATAAAATTACAAAACAATTTTGGAATTGGTGCGAGGAAAGAAATATTTGTTTTTTCGCCTCTTATATTGGTTCTGGAAATAATGAAATAGCAAACGCATAATCTTGGGTACATCCTGACATAGAATGGCATATAGGTAAGTAATTTTTCCAAAAAATTATCAGTTTGCATCCAGATTCAATAAAAAATGCGTGTGTCATGGCAAAAAGACCCTGACGCTTAATTAATACCTTTACACTGAATTGGAATAATGTAAATTTTTATGCATTTTCACCATTTTCTATCATATGAAAAACCTTCAGGAAAATTATTACAGACGAAGCTGAAGGCATTGTTGTTGTGCCATACTGGCCTCCTGAGCCTTGGTTCCCTTTGTTCGAAAGTTTGTTAGTATCCAAACTTATCCTGTTCAAACCGAATGACCAAGCTCTTTTGTCATGTTCCCACAGTGCACCACTACCACGGCTTACTATGGCTGCAGGCAGATTGTTAGGAGACGGCACTACTAAAAAGAGGCGTCCCTCCTTCTTCTATTTATATTATGTTTGCTTCACTTTGTAACAATACTATGAAACAAAAAAAGGTTTAAAAAATTTGTTCAATTTTTGACAATCTCAGAACGTTGTTATATATGACGCTCCTATTCCTAATATTATATATTTTCTTACAAGCCTAATATGGAACGTTAGATAGTCATCGATCAGCTTTGTCATTAATAATTGGATCAAGAATTGGATCTGATGACAGAATGATTCAATTATTTAAAGACGGCCAGAAATTTGTCCAGCGCACTTAGGTCTTATATTAAAAAGACTCAGTCGATTAAAGGTGAAGAACAACATCTTTTCATAAGCCTCAAAAGCCCATATAAAGCTGTAAGTTCAGAGTCGCTAAGCCGCTAGATACAGAATGTGTTATGTGACAGTGGTGTTGCTACCAGTAAATGCAAGGCACACTCCACCAGGCATGCGTCTACTTCAGCAGCTCTTAGGTCAGGCGTATCCATAGACCTAATTAGAAAAACTGCAGGCTGGAGTGGGTCTTCATCGGTGTTTGCGAGGTTTTATCAAAGCCCCGTGTTAAATTATAATGCCAATGATTTTGCTTTATTTATTTTAAATGCCTAAATAAAAGGTGTTAATTATAAAGAATATTATTATATTTCAATTTAATAGTTTAGTGAAACCAATTAAAAGTGTTATACGACGTATACCTTTTTATTAAATATATAAATACATATATTACATACATACAACGCATTTTGATGCTTTCAAATTCTACATAGTTTTCTTGATCTCGAGGACAGAGAGAGAGCCTTCGTGTAATTGGGATAGAACTTCACTTCAGGTAAGTTCGTTTAATCATCAATAAATATCACAAAATTTATCTTTCCGAAAGTCGTAAATGCGATTTGTTAGTATTCCGATTTTCATACGTTCTAAGAGCCAAATAATCGAAGGGTTCTCGGTCCGAAAAACGACATTCCGAATTTCAGTACTTCGAATAAACTAAAAATTAACACGTTGTGCTACAAAATTTTGTGGCAGAAACGAATCGCTGCAAAACCGACTTCGCGTAGTCTTGTCTGCCCTACCCTAGAGTGTAATTTAAGCCCGCGTAGGCGCGGAGGGGTGCGGCGGCCCGCGAGCTGAGGAGCAGGTGATTTTGAACGCCCGCCTCCGCGGCTGAGGAAAGCCACAAGCCGAAGCTGCGGTGGTGGATGTTAAAACCATCTGCGACGATAAGCTCGCGTGGGGCCGCCGAAACCCCGCAGCGACGGAGCCGTGACAGAAACAATACTTGCTGCATGCTGCATGCTTGCTTGCATGCTGCATGCTTGCTTGCATGCTGCATGCTTGCTTGCATGCTGCATGCTTGCTTGCATGCTGCATGCTTGCTTGCATGCTGCATGCTTGCTTGCATGCTGCATACCTGCTTGCATGCTGCATACCTGCCTGCTTACATGTTGCATACCTGCTTGCATGTACATGCCTGCTTGCTTGCTGCATTCCTGCTTGCATGTTGCATGCCTGCTTGCATGCTGCACGCTTGCTTGCAAGCTGCATTCCTGCTTGCATGTTGCATGCCTGCTTGCATGTTGCATGCCTGCCTGCTTGCATGTTGCATGCCTGCCTGCTTGTATGTTGCATGCCTGCCTGCTTGCATGTTTCATGCAGCAGCTGAGTGCCAGATCCCTCTATTGTTGGTGAATCATTTGGGTTAGCCTTTATGGCTTTTTTGTAATTAGCGCATGTTTTTAATTAATTTATTCTAATTAACTTTAATAATGCAAAATTTGAGTGTTGTGGTGGTCTTTAAGTGATGCAGCACTATTATATTTTATAAGTATGTACGTGTCCTTATAACTGCATGAGTGTTTTTTTACTTTACTTTAACTTTAAAAAAAGACAACGCCCGCATTTGGGAACTGATTCCCTGTGTCGCGGGGTACTTTATAAACATAAAATAGACGGACACAAATTACATCCAGACTCAGAACAACTATTTATGGGTCACACAAATAGTTGTCCTGCGCGGGACTCGAACCTGTGACACGAAGTTGCGAGGCGACTGTCTAAGCCGCTGCGCCACACGTGCAGTCAAAGTGTTTGTAACGTTGACCATCCATAAACAATTTTTTTTTGTTTGGGATCAGATTTCCGTGTTTTAATAATGTCCCAGTATATTATTATTAAACTGATGGTTTAGAAATAATAATCATGAATGCAGTAATTATGACTGATGGCAGTTTATGGCAAACATGGTATAATAATACATTTATGTGCATAGTTAAATGTTAATATGTAATCCTGTCAGTTACACTCCTACTAATTTACATTGTTGATGTGCCTGAGTATAATGGTTGGAGATAATGTTCTGGAAAGGTTAATTAGCGCCTCAGTACACCGCTTACCTTTTAGCAGCTCGAACTTCGAACCTACTTACAAAGCATGTATTATGAAAATGTTCAGACGCCAGCACATCAAGCTACCCCAATCTGTCTAAATTCCCTAATTGAAAGTGTACCTTATGCTTATGTGATAAAGTTGAAAATCTATTAAAGAAATTTGACAGATTGGGGTAGCTGGATGTGCTGGCGTCTGTAACTAGTTGTTCGAATTTTTATTTTTCTTAATATATAAATATCCTGGGGTAATGCTTACTCATATCTACTTTAAACCTGTCAACGGCTTTCTTGGATACAAATAATAAGTTAGTTTTAAAAATTGTACATACATACATAGACTCACGCCTGTTTCCCAGAGGGGTAGGCAGAGACAACGGATTTCCATTTGTCACGATCTTTGCACGTGTGCAAGCTTTTGCCTCGAATAAATATTGTAAATGTTTATAAAATCAAAATGCCATTAAGGGGTGTTCTAGGGCATTATAGTCGAATATGAACAGATAATTAGAAGACTGTTAAGGAGAAAAAAGGTTTTGGCCTTGTAATTAAATATAAGCATTTTTTTTTAACGACAACCCGGCACTTGATATTCTAATCCCTGTGTTCCGGGGTACTTGAAAAACATATAATAGACGGACACAAATTACATCCAGACTCCATACAACTATTTATGGGTCACACAGTTGTTTGTCGCGGGAATCGAACCTAGGACACGACGCGGTGAGCCGACTGTCTTAACCGCTGCGCCACACGTGCAGTCAAACATTTTAAATTAATAAATTAAGGTATCATTTTCTATTAAAAATTTCGCGATTTGAAAGTGTCTCGTGAGATCTATTAATCAGTACTTCAAAGTCACAACCGTCATAGTCAGTTATTTTAAGGGGATATTTTTATCTCTCATATTCATATTATCTCATAATAGTTATTCATTCAGTAAAATAGTTCTGCAAATATCATTAAATATTATACTTAATTTGATTTAATTCGTGTGCATAATTAGTGTGCAAGTCAGTATTTTTTATATAACATTGAAATATTTTGTTAGAAAAAAGGGAATATACAGATATAGATTTAAATACATGCCTATTTTAAGTAGCTTTTTTGCGCATAATCCAAAAAGTAGTCTTGCTATTTAACGCCATTTAAGATTGACGACGGCAGTAATATCCTCCTAGCCGAATATCGGCTACGGCGGCCAGTCTTAATGAAGATAAGCCATCTACGCGAGACATATTATAGTGCACAAGTGTGTGCACAGATACTTTTTTTTTATTTATTTATTCAGGAAACATACAGTCGTTAACAAACAATATAATATAAGACCAAATTACAATAAGACCAAAAAGTTCCATTAATTAGTTACAAATATAAGAACTAAGTCACAAAAGGCGAATACCTTCTTAATACAATATAAACAGAAGAAATGAAAAGCAATGTCTACACAACTACAAAAAAAAAACAAAAGTTTCTAGTCCATGACTCTCATGATCGGATGGGACGACTAGCGACACGGGAGGAAAGAAGTTAGGTAAAGGACTGACGGTTTTACGAGCTCTCCAAGGCACGGGGGTACAATGACGCCAACTCCCAGACTACGGGATGATATTGATGGAATTTTTATTTTTACAGAAAAATCACAAAATTACCTTTGGGCCGACCCTGAATTTAAAAAAAAACGAAAGTAATACATTTATCCAACACAAACACACAAGAAAGTAGTAGGTACAAGGTATCTGACGGTCATCGTAGCCTAGTTGGTAGTGCTCTTGCCTACGTAGCTGGTGGTCCTGGGTTCGAATCCCGGTAAGTGCAAATATTTGTGTGCTGAGCACGAATATTTGTTTCTGAGTCATGGATGGTTTCTATGTATTTAAGTATTTATCTATCTATATAAGTATGTATATCGTCGCCTGGTACCCATAGTACAAGCTTTGCTTAGTTTGGGGCTGGGATGATCTGTGCGACATTGTCCCTAGATATTATTATTATTATCAATATCTGTATGTTAGTCGAAAGGTCACCATCTCGTCAAAAGCAAGGGGAAGTGCACCTAGCACTGGTTTTCAGTTGGCAACCGTGTAAGGATTTGAACCCAGGACCTCGTTATCTGCGGATGAAGACGCTACCACTATACCAACGGGGCAGTCATCAATTTAATAAGCGCTGCTTATGGCAACAAATATCACACAGGGCACTTGCTTGCTAATCGTATGTGTAGTGTCAGAGCCACCCAGTAGGCCTCCGACATGGCTTAATGACTGTTGTTTAATGATTATAACTGGGACCAACAGCTTAACGTGCCCTCCGAAGCACGGAGACGCTCATATATTCAACCACTTTGGCGGTCACCCATCTATGGACTGACAGCGAGCCTAGTTACTTAACCTCGCCGATCACTCACGTACCAGTGAGTGCATCTAGTTGCATGAGTAAGACAAATTGATTCGATTAACGCTTGTGCAACTTTTGTGCTTCGACTTACTATGGTTCGAAAGCACGCTTATGCAATACACTGCACTCGAGATCACACTGATGAACACTAGCCATATTCGCGGGACATATTATAGTGCACAAGAGTGTGCGCAAACACAAGGGCACTTTCTATTCCATCACGCTCAAAGACCGATGGGACGACTAGCGACACGACCGGAAAGAGCTGCTTTACGTGCTCTCCAGGCACGGTGGTATAATACCGCCAACTAAGAGACTTCGGGCTGATACTGAGATTTTTTGTGATTTTTACAGAAATATTCCATAAACAACAAATATCACAAAGTGCACTGCGTGAGTTTCACAAATTGATATTCGATTATCGCTTGTGCATTAAAACCGTTCTGCGACTCAACATAGTTCGACGTCCGCTGATGCGACACAGTGGAGCTTGATATCCCGCTGGTGCGACATAAAGAATTCTTTAATAGATTTTCAACTTTAAAACATAAGCATAAGGTTCACTTTCATTTGCGGAAAATTGACAGATTGGGATAGCTAGATGTGCTGGCGTCTGTATATTTGTTGATTTTTATAGCTTTACCTTTAAGGATGTATGTAGATATAAATTTACCACAGAGCATTTAATTAAATCGGGTAAACTACATTAATACGAAAAACTTTATTCCGACAGTCAGAAATGCCGATTTACATAATTCCGAATGGTTCAAAATTTCGAATATTACAACTCAGATTTATCATTACTCCTATTTTAATAATTCCTAAATTTCAATATTCCTTTCGTTTATAATTACTCCTCTCAAAACACCGAGCTTCAATAGATCGAATAAAAAAAAGTCCGATTAATGATAATTCGAAATGTCAACAATACGAATAAAAATATTTTGTTTCCCTGGACACAATTTTAACCTATCCTAACCCAAATGATTCACCAACAATAGAGGCGATCTGACACTCGGCGGCTGCATGCAGCATGCAAGCAGACAGGAAACATGCAAGCAGGCATGCATCATGCAAGCAGACATGCAGGCATGTAAGCAGGCATGATGCATGCAAGCAGGCATGCAGCATGCAAGCAGGCATGCAGCAAGCAAGCAGGCATGCAACATGCAGCAGGCATTGTTTCCGTCACGGCTCCGGCGCTGTGGGATTAAGCGGCCCCACGCGAGCTTATGCCTTCAAGCCACCTGCTCCTCAGCTCGCGGGCGGCCCCACCCCTCCGCGCCTAGGACAGATAAGACTATATGAAGTCATTTCTGACACCAAATTTTGTAGCACAATATGTTGACTTTTAGTTTATTCGAGGTATTGAAAATTGGACTGAGAACCCTTCGAGCATTTGACTCTTCGAACGTATGAAAATCGGAAAACTAACATATCGCATTTACAACTTTCGGTAAAATAAATTTCGTGATTTTAATACATTAAAATTCTTATGTATTATGAAATTCGGACTTTTGAAAATCTGAACATCGAAATTCGGCATAAAGTATTTCGGAGAATTTGGGTGTTCCCAATTAAATTTTATGATGAGGAACTAGTTCATTATCCAGACAAAAAATAGAACCATAAATATGTTGACAGAGAGATATGGAAGTTTACTCGTATGGAAAGATTTATTGTATATATAGAAAAACAGCTCCAAATCTTTAATTTGAACATACATTACAAACAACATGCAATGTTGATTAATATCAGACACAGGCCAATGTACACATAAACACCCCACTGGGAATTGTTTTCATTTGGTTGAAAGTGTGCGTCGATTAGGGGTGTTTCACTTTAGTGTACACAAAATGAAACACTTTTAATGTTTACCCTTCAGTCGCATTTTCAAAACAATAGTGAAGACGAAAATATATTATGATCAAAGAATCTGCTGGAGAAAAAGTATTCAATTGGCGTATTATTTTTAATTGACATTTTCTTATCTCTAATAATTAACACTGTTTTTAAATCTTATTTTTACTTATTGTTTGGATTCAATCATGTATTAACTACTAACAACTTAAATAATTACTAACAATTTCAATGTAAGTCTAAAATTATAATGTATTACATTAAATATTTGCACGACGTATTCTGTCGAATATAGTGAAACGAAAATATAATACCATCAAATTTAACCTGTATTCTCGGAAATAAAGAGTTCATTCATTCATTCAATGGGATATACATACATACAGTATACAGGGTGTTACACAAATAATGGACGAAACTACCCATACGTACAGCCGAACAAATTAAAAAACCCAGTTAGTTAAAATCAGGAAATAAGAAAAATATGCTTGCCTTTCACGCCGCATTCATGTGATAAAACAGACCGCACGGACGGATTAATTTTTTTATATAATAGGATGGTAAACGAGCAAGTGTGTCACCTGATGGTGAGTGATCACGGCTGCCCATGGACACTCGCAACACCTGAGGAGCTGCAAGTGCGTTGCCGGCCTTTAAGAAAACAATAGACTCGCTTCTTGAAGGTTGCCATGTCATACCGGATCGGAAATACCTCCGCAGCTAATTGATTCCACAGAGCGGTAGTGCGCGGCAAAAAGTTTCTTATGAAACGCACGGTGGTAGATGACCATTCATCCAGGTGATAAGGATGGAATTTCCACTTTTGGCGAGAGGGACTGTGGCGGAATGCGGCGGCAGGTGTAAGCTCGAACAATTCCTCTGAACACTCCCCGTGATAAATGCGGTAGGTGCACATTAATTCATTTTTTGTAACTTTTATACTACTATTTGACTACGTTTATATACTGCATTGTGAGTTTAACAAGTACAAGTGTATGTTAATACCCAAGTGCTGAATAAATTTAATTATTTCATTTCACCAAATCGTCAATCGGACGGCCCCTCTCACTCTAATCTGCGGCTCTCTCAAGTGGGTTTACGTAAGTATCTATGATGTGCGTGCTCTGTTACTCATATTAACCTTTCTCTATCTCAATCCAGATATTGCTAGCATTAGGATGCTGTCACTTCTGAAGTGCTGCAGTAACAAGCGGGCTAATCAACATTAATTTCCATTCGAAAGACTTCTTTCCAATATATAAAGCACTCTTCAATAAACGAAAACATTATTAAAATCCCATAAGTCACTCCACTATATCAAGAAAACCTACGAACAATGTATTCACATGGGTATAAGGAAAAAATACATCCTCCTTTCTTTCAGGATTACTACGGCTTTTGACTTTGATACTCGCAAGCTATCACTTATTCATGAGGATGGATCAATCTTAAGTTTTTTTCTTCGTATGAATTTTTCCCAGTCTCAAATTTACAATAAATATTTTTGAAACGTAAAATTCATTTGGTTAAATGTTTTGGCTCTTACGGTGGAGTATCATGCGTTCCCGAAAGCGGATTAAAACCGAACTAAGCCTTAGGACAAGAAGCATAACATTCGAACTCTCGAAACATCAAAGTTCTTTAACAACGCTTTAACACCGTACTTCCGGATGTCGTAATTGGACGACAATATATTCCAAGTCACTTAAAAGGCTGTTTCCTTACCGGTCAAAAAGCAGCCACTGTAAAAACTAAAATGGTTTTTTTTTCATTGACCACTCAAGATCATCGGAGAACACTATGGCGTTTGGGGATGTCCATTCCAAGTCGGTGGGCTAGGAATTTCTGCCAGTTCAATACAATGAATTATGCGTTGGGACCTTTATGCTTTATATGTGGCTTCATCCATATGAAAATTGTACGGAAATAAACATAATAATTGGACGTAGATCACGGACTATTAGGCGAACAATCCAATTTTGCGTGGGCTGCGTCCAATTCATCTTCTTCCTGGCCGTCCTGCAAAGACTACAAATCGTTTCATCCATTTTGAGACATTGGAGAATATTGTGCCGTTTGGGGCTGTCTATTCGGCGTCATTGGTCTAGGACTTTCTGCGACTTTAATATGGTGAGTAATGCGTTGGGAACTGAGGCTTCATCCATACACAAACAAACATATTAATTAGATGTAGATTACGGAACATTAGGCGAACAGTCCAATTTTGCGTGGGTTGCGTCCAATTTATCGCCTTCTTTGCCTTCCTGTAAAGACATCGAATCCTTAAAGCCATAGATTTAAGACAACTCAGTTTTTGGTCGATGAAACAGTGCCTGTACGTCAGGTAAACCCAAAATCGTTTAAGAATATTCTTGCTGTTTGAGACAGTGTGCGAGATAATCTCAGATAGTTAATTCTTTCCTCGATTCCTCCTTGATTCCTCTACAACATGAAGTGTCGAGACCTGGGCCTTAATCCATACAAAGTTTAATTAACTCAAGGAATAAATCCCAACGACCACAAACAGCGTCGCATGGCGGCGATATTTGTTAACCACCGAGATATGAGAATAAACGCCGCTTTACTGTTTTCTACGTAGCATTACAGATATATGCAGACATTTCACAGACGATTGCCACCCTAAAGAACAATATAACTCCCGTTAGCCATCAAATTGGGGTCCCATTTATGCAAAGACTAGTGTGCCCCGCGGCTTTATATATTATAATCTTTATAAATTATAGCCTATGTGTTAATCAAGGGTGTCAGCTAACTCCATACCAAATTTTATTGAAATCGCTGCAGCCGTTTAGACATGAAGAAGTAACATGTATACACACACACACACACACACACACACACACACACACACACTCACAAACTTCCACATCATCTTAATTTGGTGGTTATTCATATACATTTTTTTTAATCTTCACCTTTTTTACCCTGCCATGCTGTACTTGACGTGGCAGCTTCTGTGAAATACTGTCATAAAACTCAGTAGGAATCCTTTTTATAAGTAATTTCAGGATCATCTTAACATCTGATTACAATTTAATTATCTAAATAAATGCGTTGAATGAAATCTACTCATTCCCGTGCAATTTTATCATTAACATAGTCTAAAACTTTGTAATATGCCCTGCTAACCAATTTGACAATTTTTTTTGTCATTATTTTTGTTGATTGACTGTTCTCTGATATCATTGGGAAGTTTGTTGTAGAGTAGTAGTAGAGTAAAGAGTTACTGATTTTGTGGAGAGCAGTAGTATCTGCAACAAGATTATGCTTATTTCGGGTATTTACATTATAAATTTCACTTTTCTTTGTAAATTGATCAATATTTTTACGCACATCATATAGCTGAAAGTTTGTGATTGTGTATGTTAGTTACTTCTTTAAGTCTAAGCGGCTGGAATGATTTTAATAAAATTTAGTATGGAGTTAGCTGATACCCTGGATTAGCACATGAGCTATAATTTATGAAGTTGAACGCGGGTAAAGCCGCGGGGTACAGCTTGTAAAGTATATTCTCAATACGTAATGTAATTTTTTTTTTAATCAGTTATTTTAATCTCAGCTGCTTGTTGTATTATTTCCAGCGGAATGAAATACCTTTGATGTAAAGGCTTATGGATTTTTATGTTCCATCACTGCTCTGTTCAAACCTGCCTTTTGAAGGAAGTTCTTCCCTTAACAACTAGCGTGTTCAGCCGTCATTAATTATGCCCCGAATTTGATTCCAGGGTTTGAATAAAAAATGTTATTGGGTTTTGTCTAACCGAGAAAGTCATGTCATTTGTGTAATGTCACTACTTACTTGTCGTGATGCTTCCTTTTTTAACCTACTTTGAAAAGAGAGAGGTTATGCATTGGACTGTAGAATTTTTAAAGTTATTCAATATGTATGAATCGATTTTATTTTTGTATGTGATAGGAAATCCTTTCGAGACGGTCCTATATAAGTTCTGTTCAATTGAGTGGTTATAAAGAAAACAATGTTATTATAATTAAAACAGACGCGAAGAGCTAAATGAACTGGATAAAAATGTATTATTATTGTTATATAACTCTAAGGCCCGGGCCCACTATCGGTGGGCATTGGTGCGGCTCCGTACAGCTCGGGCGCCTTACGGCGGCTTCGGGTGGCTTCGGGCGCTTTACGGCGCCTTTGGGCGCCTTACGGCGGCTTCGGACGCCTGAGAGCTGCGTTGGCAGTCGTAAGTTTAAGCACACCTAATGACGCCGTAGCTGATTTTGGGTAGCCTCAGAATAGTTCGGGCGACAGAAACATCGCCGAGCAGTCGTAACGTTTCGTGAAAACAGTTGTGCGTGTGTATTAATAATGGTGGAGTGGAACTAAGTTCTCATTGTTCATCTTGCTGAAGAAGAAGAGAAACTGGGAGCCTTAAGGCAAAGAAGAAGATCCTGGGTGCTTACGGCTGCCGAGACAGCTCGAAGTCGCCCGACGCAGCTCTCAGGCGCCCGAAGCCGCTGTGAGACGCCCGAGTTGACCGAGCCGCACCGATGCCCACCGATGCCCACTATTGGTGGTACTCGCCGCGAGAGGTCGCACCTTATAAGCGACCTGTTTTTTTTCTACTACCCGTTCTCCGTTAGCCTTAGACTGCTTTTCCATCATATCGAATTTTAAGCCCGCTCAGTTAATCGCTTTAGTGAATTGATAAGGCTATACTGCCAGCATATAGATGTAGAATCAAGTGAGTGGAACCGGGGATACTTGTGATAGACTCAGGTGGAAAAGCCACATTACCGCTTGCTACGTTCCAGACCAGCAGAAAAGGCTGATAGCTGAAGGCGTTTCCATTGCCAAGTCAATTGATTTCATCTTCAAAATTTTAAGAACTATCTACCGGTTTATAGTTTCAGTTTTACTCCGTTTCAATACTATAGGAATAAATCATAGGACCAACTGGTGGTATGTGTACCATGGTGTAAGTGTAATTCAGTATATTTTCATGTATTAGATATATTTCCACTCCATTTTTTTTATATTTGGGAGGGCGACAAACGAGCAAGTGGGTCACCTGATGGTAAGTGATCACCGCCGTTCATGGACACTCGCAACACCAGAGGTGTCGCGGGTGCGTTGCCGGCCAAGAGTCAGCAAACAAGTGTTGTTGACCCTTCCCCCCACCCCGATGAGCTTTGGCGACCTTACTCCCACGCAAAAACACAGCATTAACTTATTAATGTTATTAATAAGGAATATCTTCTGTAAGGTGGAGGTACTTCCCCAGTCGGGCTGCTCTTTGAGCGAATTACAGCTGTGCCCTACCTCTCTATACACTCTATTTTGTAAATCCATTTATAATCTGAATATAAAACTAAAAAATCTTCGTCCATTTGCTAACGATGCCGTTAACAAAAATGTCAGTAGATATGAACGAATGTAGATCTTTTTATTACAATTCTCGAAACGTTTCTAGCCTGAAGTTATGTCCAATGACCAGAGCCGGTTTAAGGAAGGGATGCATAGGCTAAATAAAAAGTAGACATAGTAAAAAAGTACATTAAAGTACATTGTTACAGAAAAGTACATTCTGCCTTTAACCCCACTAAACTAATTTGAATATTATTACATCTCTCTCTATTAAAGGTCGTATGAAAAGAACAGGGTATACATAGAGCTGTCAAACTACTAAAACTGATTATTTATACGCGCACCGGACATTTAATAAGACAACAGATCTCAACGCTTATTTTTATTTAATATTTGGAGCCACTAAATTGATACAACTAAAGATGCCATGCCCTTTTCATAAGAACTATGTTAGAATGTTCATAATCCTTTCCAATTTCCTTGCGTTTCTTTGTATACACTGAAATCAGCGAACAAGCATTCGGCCCATTTGATGGTAAGAGTCACTGTAAACTTTGGATGCTTGCATTACCCAGATAATGACTGGCGCTTTTTGTATTTGTATTTTAAGCGAGAAAAAGGTCTTTTATAGAATGCGAAGAAATAGTGACCACTGTACAATGGTGACATTAATAACAATAGTAAAGCAAATTGTAATGTGTAGGTATGAGGAGCGTGACCAGAGCAGCTTAGCTAGCATATGAACGAAAACGCATAGGATCGTAAGTTTTGCTGTGCTTTCATTGGTTGAACGCATAAGGTTGCGTCAGTTGCATCTTGACTTGTTTTAAATGTGGAAGTATCAAAGCGTGATCGTCGACCGAAGTACAAGTCTTCCACTCGAAGAGCATTTAATACTTACTTTGATTTAGACAGAAGATTCAGACATGCTGTAGGAAAATATATCTAAAACTAATAATAATAATATCTCGGGACAATGTCACACAGATTATCCTAGCCCCAAACTAAGCAAAGCTTGTACTATGGGTACCAGGCGACGATATGCATACTTATATAGATAGATAAATACTTATATACATAGAAAACTTCCATGGTTCAGAAACAAATATTCGTACTTAATACGTAATAACGTAATATTCGCTCATCACACAAATATTTGCACTTACCGGGATTCGAACCCAGGACCGCCAGCTTCGTACGCAGCAGCACTACCAACTGGGCTACGGTGACCATCAAAAAACTATATATATATCAATAATTATATGTATTTAAGTTAAGAAAATAAATCATAACTATTATAAATTTAAGGTTATTTCTAAATGATTTCACACAAACCGCAATTATAAAGAGTCAAATATGTCACTACTAACATGTTCTGACTATTTATAAAGTGCTTTATAGTCTAAATTATTTTATTATTTTATAAGATTTTTGCAATAAACATAAATATGCGATAAAATTAATCAGCAATATGCCTAAAATTTTGACGGTATTTTGCGCCCAGTAATGGATGCTAGTCCGCCTCTGCATATGGCTTACTGGAACTGTTGGAAAGCTCTGGAATTCTGGATTTCCTTTTTTATGTAGGTGTCGCACCTAGGGATCAGTATTAGTCGGGCGTTTTGACACTAGACTTTGAGCTGGATTATTCGCAATTAGTGAAGTGGAGTACTAATTATTAAGGAACGAGTATTTTCTCTAGTTTTCAATTCCTGGAGTACGTTCAAAGATTGGTTGGTAAAGTTTGACTGGAATTCATTTGGTTTGCTTTTTATGGATTGTTGATGATGTAGCCCATTATTATTATTAGCTACTGGCATGTTGGTCTACTGTTTAATGCTCCTGACTACTAAGCCAGAGGTTGTGGGTTAGATCCCAACCTAGGACAAATCTCTGTGTGATGAGTACGATTATTTGTCCTGTGTCTGGGTGTAATTTAGCTATAATATGTATATATTTGTATAATATATATATATATATATATATATATATATATATATATATATATATATATATATATATATATATACATATATATATATATATAGATATATGTCGGAGAAATTAAGTAAAAGGCCTATTTATTTACTAGTAACGCCATCTATTAGCGTTTGGAAAACACTACTCACTGAGTCAGTAGTTCGAGTCGAGGTTGTCTATGAACTGTCGCATGTGACGTTTTTGACGTCTGTCAGTTGTCTAAGTGACATTAGTGTGTTAGCGACACGACACAATTGGCATCCAGAGCTCGACTGCGCCGGGTGTGCGCACTGATTCTTTTAACCACGTGCATGATGGCGGACACCGACGATGTTTCGGAGTTAAATCCGTCAAAATCTCAGACAGCAGCGGTGGGATCGATTCCAAAATCATCCTACGTGTCTACCGCAATGCCTGCTACTCAAAATCAAGAATATTTTCGTGATTCGGTTCCACCACGTAGCGAAAATAGTGTTTAAAATTTGAAAAATTACGATGAAAATACAACCCCGCTGATTGTGAATTTACGGCTGTATCGCAAACTCGTGAACCGATTACGAAACTCGATACGTTACATTGACACATCTTCGATGTCGAGCTCGCAAATGGACTTCGAAGTCGTACCCGTTGTGCAAAACGTTAGACGAAGCAAAGGAGCGGCTTATTCCGTTTATCCACCCTAAAAAAGCCACCCTAAGGAGGATACTCGGAAACGCGTGTCCTTCTATCCACCCTGAACGGGGTGGATAACCGTAATTCATATAATATGTTTCTTCCGTTTTTCTCACCTGCCTAAGTACAGTCATTAACACAAAAACATACACAAACCCAGTCCAAGAAACTTCGTGAACATTAAAATACTTTAGATGTACATACTTACCTTCTTCTTTGAGCTGAAAATAGTTTTGTTTACTATAATATACATTAAAAGGGACGAATTTATCCAGGATACGCAACTACGTCTACTCAATAATGAAATAAGCGTTGGTCATTTTCTGGACATATTGCAAAATTTATAAAAAACCACCAGCCCCGCTTCGGCTTTCTATCTTATAGTACCATGTACCTACAATTTAGATTTTAAGACTATTTTATGTTATTCGCTTAACAATAAATATTAAATTAAAACTTAAAAGATATTGATTTGATTCAACTGTACTTGGGGTAAAAAATCGGAAGAAACATATTATATGAATTACGGTTATCCACCCCGTTCAGGGTGGATAGAAGGACACGCGTTTCCGAGTATCCTCCTTAGGGTGGCTTTTTTAGGGTGGATAAACGGAATAAGCCAAAGGAGCGTGTATCAAGACAGTTTGCGGCGACCAAGAGATTGATGACCTTTTTCAAGATATGGTGCCGTATGGTGCAGTGACCGTGCGAGAACTTACATACGTGGAGTACTCGACTTACAAGCTTGCCTTGATTGACCGGTTGGGGTCTGCTTGGAGCGAAGGTAACCAGATTTAAGTTGTTATCGCAGGTATCTCGGATGCTCAGGTATGTTAAGACTTGTTTAAAACATTCCTACTGATTTCGTGTTTCGATGTGGTTACTTGCGAAGAGCGGAGTCTCTCCGCCAGTTCGTGTTTATCGTTGAAGAATAGTTTTTGGTGCATCAGTGAACGTTTAAAGTAACCTCTAAAATAAAAGTGCCTCGTGTCGAGTGGTGAATCTTTCTTTTATGAGAAGAAACCTGTAAGTACTTTTATTATATTGTTTAAAAGGCACTTGATGACCTAATGCTGCACTGAAGTATTTTTGATATCTGTGAAATTCATAACACGTGTTGTTTTGTGTGGTTTATACTTTTTAGATGTTGAAAATATGCCCAACGTCTGTTATATTTAATTTTTATGGTGACAATATGCGCGTTTTGAAGGTTAAATAGTTTGAACGGTTTATTTCGAAGTCTATGGATGTAGTGTCAAGTTAGATCACATACACGTCCTAGTGGACAGTGGTTGGTAACAGACAGATTGTACCCTAATTCGTTAATGATTTGTTGATAACCATACAGGTACTTGAGATTTTATATCCACGCGCCTGACAGGTATTGGGTCGAACATTACATTTTCTTTTTCCCGTATTAGTCTGCCTGTCAATCAAAATAGGAGTCTCCTTTGAGCACTCGACGAGTTAGCAGCCCTTGAGAATGGTCCGTGGAGGACTGAAACTAGTGTTGGGTATCGTACTGGTGACAATTAGCGGAATTAACACTACATATTGATTTTGTATTTTGATTGTTATGGATTTCCGCAAAGTAACGTCTGATTCCATTACTTATCTGCCTGTCAAGGTCAACGAAGTACTCGTGTGTGAGAAGTGACTTTTGTAATTGTAGATTCACATATTTTGCCTCATGATGTTATGATAGGTAGAGATGTTTTTACTTAACCGGGATTGAGCTTGACTATTAGTAACAAAGTCATCCGCATCACTCGCGAGGTCCATGCTGAAGTTTGTTTATTACAGAATCTTGACACTTGTACAAGCTATGGCGTATTGGTTTGATCGACTGTAAAGATGTTTCTCAATTACTGACAAGTGGAGAGATTCGTGTCTGTTCAAGTAATAATTCATCATCATTATGTTAGCCGAAAGACGTCTACTGGACGGAGGCCTCCCCCGGGAATCTCCGCAGTGGTCGGCCCTCCTTGTGGGGGGCCTGCCCGCGCTGCGTCTTCCGGTGCGTGGTCCCTGGTCAGGAGCCTGTCTGCCGTCCAGCGGCCGTCGGTGTTGGGAGCTGTGTGCCCCGCCCGCTGCCGTTTCGGTTTGGCAATTCTTTGGTTATAATCATAATCACAATCATAATATCTTTATTTGTATAAATGTGGTGAATACAGGTGTTATTGTTTACATCATTTAAGTTTCACACATTTGCCATATTGTACATGACATACAAATGTTGTACTTACAAACTAGGTATATTGAACTCAAAATACTAACTTACTGATTTGTGACACAATTTTTATGTCGGCTGCTTTGTTTCGCCTGCGGATTGCGACGTTTTTGTTCGGTCGCGCGGGGATGCTCCGTTCTGTGGGTGACCTTGAGCCTTCTTGTGAGTCCAGTGGTGAGAGACCACGTGAAAGACTTTAGACTTGAAACACTGCGTTATTTGTGATGGGGGGATGTTGCGTAGCTTCCCGAACTATTCTAATTAATTGCTTCACTATAACCGAGAACCACGAGCGTAGGTTCTGGAAGGCAGCTTCACTTAAAATCCAAATTGCGCTAAATTGTACCATAGTTAGAAGTACAGTTAGAAGTCCGCTTCCATTTTTGATGGGTTGTAATAAAAGTTCCCCTCCAAAATTAATGCCCTTGTACAAAAATATAGTAAGGTTTTACAAACTTAGATGTGAGGCAAAATGCAGGATGGACTAGCTAGCTCATGCTGATAAGGTGCGTTATGGCAATACCAAAGTTAAAATTCGTCCATTTAAAATAAGAGACGTTGTTTTTGTCGGAAAGAACCCTAACAAATTGTGTTATTTATTTTGTCTTCTATGTAATTGTCCTGTTTGAGTGTGTACAATGGGGAGTATTCTATTCTATTCTAACAATAAACAAATGAAGTGAAAAGTTTTCAAATCCTTGTAAGATAATAGAGTTCTATGACAACGATAGATACAAGGAACAGCCAATAGCTGGTGGACGCGTTAAGTACCTACGATGTTACGAAAAACTTGAATTTGACAGTTCTAGTCAGAAATAACAGTGTAGTTAATGCCGATGGTTGAGTTAAATTCTAACGTTTAAAATGATTATTGGAGTTCATTGTAAGACACATTTACGTGTTACATTATGAGTAATAAAGCTGGTTGATTTGAAATAAATTGTGTGACAAGGGAAATACCCTACTTCCAGTTCCTGAAACTTGAGCATTGAAAGCTCCGCGCTTTGTGCTTGTAGCAGTTGAGCATTGAAAGCTCCGCGCTTATGCTTGTAGCGGTTGAGCATTGAAAGCTCCGCGCTTTGTGCTTGTAGCAGTTGAGCATTGAAAACTCCGCGCTTTGTGCTTGTAGCAGTTGAGCACTGAAAGCAGCTCCGCGCTTTGTGCTTGTGGTGGTTGAGCATTGGAAGCTCCGCGCTTTGTGCTTGTGGCGGTTGAGCATTGAAAGCTCCGCGCTTTATGCTTGTGACGATTAACTATTGAAAGCTCCGCGCTTCGTGATTGTGACAATTGACTATCGCAAGCTTCGTGCTTTGAGTTCGTGACGCTGCATTGCGCACTAACCTATAATATTCTAGGGTGGAGAACAACATTTTTGAACTTGTAGCAAGACCTCTAAGGAGTATGTGGTAGTCATCGTAGATGCTTTTACGAAATTTTGTCAATTAATCTGTGTCAAAGATTTAACATCACGATCTGCTTGCGAAGCACTACGTAGCTTTGTCCACATATTTAGAACCCCGAAACGAATTATCTCTGATCAAGGTACATCTTTTACTGGTCAAGACTTTCAGGATTTATGCCGAGGTTGGGTCATTGAGTTCCACGAGATTGCTTGTGGTGTTAGCCGAGCTAATGGTCAGGTGGAGCAAATGATGTCCACCTTAACAAATTGTTTTACAGTGGCCGAAACTTATAAAAATGAATCCTGGAAGTCTGTCTTAGGCGAAGTAAAACTCGTTTTGAATTGCACTGTAAGTAAGAGTATAGAGAAAAGCCCCTTACATGATAGCTAAAGTGTGTTCCAATGAGCGTTATATGGTAGAACCAGTATCTAGGGAACGGGCCCAATATGTGTGCCATGAACGACTGCGTAAATATCCAGCTAGTTTACCTGAATTGTCAGAATGTCTTGATCCTGTAGAACCCATAATTGAATCGTTTTATTTAATTATGGAACAAATTGTATTGATTAATTTGGTATTCTAATTTGGTGTAATTAGTAATTTGGATTGAATTACTGTATTGAATCATGATCATTGTTTGAGTTGAAACGATAATTACATTGTTTTAATGAACGTAAACCTGTGTTGATAAAAGACTTATGTTCATTGCTGATTGATAAAATGTTTTATTTAAACTGAAAGCTACTACGCTTTATTGAAGGGTGGATTGAAAGCCTTATCGCTTTGTCCTGATGTCCTCCTGAAAGCCATCACGCTTTGCAGTAAGATTAGGCTCATTAGTCGTGACCCAAGGTTGATGCTGAAAGCTGCAACGTTTTGCAGCGTTTTTTAAGTGCTGCCTCTGTGCAATGCTGAAAGCTGTAACGCTTTGCCGAGTAATCGAACTTTTGCTGAAAGCTGTAACGCTTTGCTGTGGGTTGCAGTTTATGCTGAAAGCTGCAACGCTTTGCTGTGTGATGCAGTTTATGCTGAAAGATTCATCGCTTTACTGTGTGATGCAGTTTCTGCTGAAAGCTTCAACGCTTTGCTGTGTGTTGCAGTTTATGTTGAAAGCTTCAACGCTTTGCTGTGGGTTGCAGTTTATGCTGAAAGCTTCAACGCTTTGCTATGCTTTGCATTTTATGCTGAAAGTTTCAACGCTTTGCATTGTGTGAGAGGTACGCCCTCTAACTAATGATGAAAGCTTTTACGCTTTGTGGTAAATGCTGAAGGCCTTTACGCTTTGCTTTGTGTAACATTGAAAGCCGCTTGTAACGCTTTATCTCCTTGCCAAACTGAAGAGCTGTAATTCATGTTGATTATGTCAGCGAGTAACAACGCGAGAGCGCGTTGGTTGTCAGAATGGCCGTGTCGGAGAAATTAAGTAAAAGGCCTATTTATTTACTAGTAACGCCATCTATTAGCGTTTGGAAAACACTACTCACTGAGTCAGTAGTTCGAGTCGAGGTTGTCTATGAACTGTCGCATGTGACGTTTTTGACGTCTGTCAGTTGTCTAAGTGACATTAGTGTGTTAGCGACACGACACAATTGGCATCCAGAGCTCGACTGCGCCGGGTGTGCGCACTGATTCTTTTAACCACGTGCATGATGGCGGACACCGACGATGTTTCGGAGTTAAATCCGTCAAAATCTTCGACATATATATATATAAATAGATATATATATAAGTATATTTCTCAGCTGGCAGTATGGCAGCGTGTTAGTTATCACTAGATATTTATTCTAATCGTAGGAAAGTCAAAACTATACATTGAATATTTTTGTTAAAAGGATACTTGGGGCGTAATCTACAATCGATATAGAAGCCAAAAATATAGTTTTTAGAATTGTTGTCTGTTTGTCTGTATGTATGTCCGGGCTAAACTCAAAAAGTACTGCATGGATTTACTTCAAATTTTGCAAGAATATTACTAAGAGTCGGGTCAACATATAGGTTACATATTATCACGCTATCACCTACAGGGGAGGAACTATGATGATTCATAAAGTTTAACGCGGGTGAAACCGCGGGGCACAGCTAGTTTATTTATAATTGAGAGGCTTATAATGAGCCTCATAATGAGAGGGCATAATCCAACACTCTAGCCTAGTGCAGCCAACCTGCACTAGGCCTAGGCACTAGTGTTGGATTATGCCCATAGCCAGCCCATCATAAGCTATCAAGAAAATTTTCGTGATCTCTCCAGCTTGCAGGTTTCCTTACAATATTTTACTTTACGGTTTGAATTACGAGATAATTTATATAATAATAATACAAGAATTCGAAAAGTTGGCTTGAAGTCAAGACCACTGAGTCCACAGTCCAAGGGTATAAGCAGATAATTGATTTCTAATATGCACAAGATTTCAAAAGAACTTGAGACCATCTCCACAGTCCAGCGATATAACCATTAGACTATCTCGACTGGATGCTTATTGCCAAAATAGTTGGTAGTGCTCCTGCCTACGAAGTTGGTGGTCCTGGGTTCGAATCCCGGTAAGTGCAAATATTTGTGCGATGAGCACGAATATTTGTTTATGAGTCATGGATGTTTTCTATGTATTTAAGTAGGTATTTATCTATCTATATAAGTATGTATATCGTCGCCTGGTACCCATAGTACAAGCTTTGCTTAGTTTGGGGCTAGGATGATCTGTGTGACATTGTCCATTAATATTATAGGTCTATCACTATTAGTTGAACACTGATATCACAAAACACTAGCTGTGACCCGCGGTTTTACCAGAGTTAAACTTAAGAAATTATAGCCTATGTGTTAATCCAGGGTGTCAGCTAACTCTATACCAAATTTTATTAAAATCAATCCAGCCGTCTAGTCGCGAAGAAGTAACAAACATACACACTCACAAATTTCCGCCTTTTTTTAATATTAGCGTGATGTGATAACACGTAAAGTGATTTATTTTTAGAGGGCTGGTTTTATCTTTTATCTAATGGACTTTTATATATATATATAATAGGTTGGCAAACGCAAAAGCAAGTGGGTCACCTGATGGTAAGTGATCACCGCCGCCCATGGACACTTGCAACTCCTGAGGAGCTGCAAGTGCGTTGCCGACCTTTAAGAAAAGAATAGGCTCGCTTCTTGAAAGTTGCCATGTCATACCGGATCGGAAATACCTCGGACTTAATGAACAAGTCTACTCATAAAAGTGTAGCACTTGTAGAAAAATTTACAAAATTAGTGGAACAACTCTGTATGTAAAGAAAGTGTTATGCACATTCAAACTATGTCTTAGTATTAAAGTTATAAGAGAATCCGTGTCGACTGGGCCGGGTTCAAACCGGTGGTAGAGGAATCGTGTTGGTTTCGCTGGGTCAGTTGTGGCGCATCGGCTCCGGTGGTAGCATTACAGTGTGACCGCCGTTTTACTCTCAAGGTCCGCCATGAGAATAATATATAATTCTTACCTTTACATAAGCAGAACCTTTCTGACACGATGGAGTAAAATTCTTACCTTGACATAGCAGAACCTTTCCGACGCGATGGACTAAAATGCATTCCTTTACATAGACGTTACCATTCCGACACTATGGATATATATATAAGAGGATGACAAACGAGCAAGCGGGTCACCTGATGGGTAGTGATCACCGCCGTTTGCTGACCTTGACCCCCCATCTCGATGAGCTCCGGTGACCTTACTCACACGCAGAAACACAACATTAAGTTATTAATATTATTATTAAGGAATGTCTTCTGTAAGGTGGAGGTACTTCTCCAGTCGGGCTGCTCTTCGAGCGAATCAACACTTTGCCCTACTTCTCCTAAAATAACTTAAATAAGTTGTATTGTATTTATACGATTGTATTTTATAGTACTTGTCAAGTATTTTACTAGTTTTTATTATACTTGGTCTATAGTGCACCTACCATATTGTCTCTGCATCACCCTAAGGTTGACTGGGAGAGAATGCCCTTGGCATTAAGTCCGCCTTTGTAAAGTTTTGTGCAATAAGTATGAATAAATGAGCCAGTATATATGACTAATATTTCTGCGAAGTTAATCTAGCTATATCAATAGAACCTTATTAAAATCTACTGTAGTTATTACAACTAGACTATAGAGAGACTGTTGCATGCTACTAATATCCGGTCACTAGATCCAGCTTTATAGAACTAGGCTACGTTATGAAAATAACATAATAATAAATCATTTATTTCACTCATCGAATCTTGATCGTAAACTAAATAAGATAGTTTAAATAAGACTCATCATATCAGCCGAAAGACGTCCACTGCTGGACAAAGGCCTCCCCCAAAGATATCCACAATCCAGCTATTTCCAGCGACCCTCACTAGATCATCGTTCCATCTTGTAGGGGGCCTGCCCACGCTGCGTCTTCCGTAAAGTTCCGTATTCGAGAACCTTTGTGCCCCAGCAGCCGTCTGCTCTACGAGCTATGTGCCACTTCAGCGTGGCAATTCTTACGGCTATGTCGATACTTTATTCGCCTGCAGATCTCAGCATCTCGCAAATTAGACTACTTAGGTCGTGTTTACTGCTTCACCGGAAGCACCTTCATTCACAAAAATGTATATCTACATTTTTATGAACAGACAGTGCAGATGGACTTCAGGAGGCCACTCTATTGTTCAAGGCTTTTTTTCAACGGTTTATGAGCCTCGTTCAACTCATTTCAGAAACTGGTTTTCTGTTTAGTATGTTTTAAATGCTAAAAGTAACAAATGAAATCATAGTTAATTATAAAAAACTATAATTTAAGAAGTATTCAATAATAATTCAAAACGCCTTCTGTTGGTTTGCCCGATATAAGTATTGGCATTCCAGCCGTTGTTAGCTGTGTAGGTTTTCGGTAAGATGGCGTTAAAAGCGTCTGAAGTGCGTTATGAAAATAACGAATGAATTGTATAAATTCGAGTCTGAGAACCACGGTCCGCTGGCGGAGTGGTTAACGCTTATGGGGCCGGATTCCCCGAAGCTCGTGGTTCGATTCCCACCCACACTTAAATTTCACAGATATCTGAAGCTTTCAGACAACCACTCAATATCTATTTCACGATTCAAAAACTCCAGTCATAAATTGTTATGTGCCCAAACAAAGTCATAACGTTGAAACGTGTCGCTCGTTTGTTGCGAAGTTTTAATGTGGCCTGGACGGTAGCCATTTGGGGCAGCCCTGGAAGGGACATGATTGTGGCATGTTCGTTAAATGTAACACGTCTAATGCCAATACCTATACATGACATTGGTACTTACATATACAACATGTAACTTAATTAACGCACATCTTTAAAATAGTTTATTCGGGATCGTTTACTGAATGGATTTATATATTTTTTACTATTAGTATACAAAAATAAATACTACAGAAATTATTTTCATATCAACCCTGTGCAGTCAAAATAAATTGTAATTGTTAAAATCGCAGTTTTATTTGTATTCATACAAATTCCATCATTCAATACAAAATAAAGAAAAATAAACTTTATTCCAAGAAACTAATTTAGTAAATACTAATGCATATACATGTTAAATTAATAATTCAGTGTATGTATTATGATTATCACATAATATTCTAATTGGGGTATTTGAGGGTGTGCGTTAATTACGTTACATGTTGTATACCTACTAATATGCCGATATTTGGAGAAAAGAATGAAATGTTTACGTAATGAGAACGATTTTATCATCTGACATTGAATTTGACTTGTCATGACACTAATAATAATAATGTCCTCCCGACCGAATTTCGGCCACGGCGGCCAGTCTCAATGGAGACTAGCCAATTGCGCAAAACATATTACAGTGCACAAGTACTTTCTATTCCATCACTCTCATGATCCGATGGAACGCCCAGCAACACGACCGGAATGAGTTTAGGTACAGGACCGTCGGCTTTACGTGCTCTCGGAGGCACGGGGGTGTAATAACGCGAACTTCCAGACTTCGGGCTGATACTGAGAAATTTCTTTTTTACGGAAAAATCCCAAAATCACTTTTTGCCCTACCCGGGATTTGAACCCAGGACCTCATTATCTGCGGTTGAACACGCTACCACTAGACTAATGAGGCAGTCTGGCACTATCGAAATATTGAATCTTCTTTTTGGACTAGAGGAGTCTTAGTCGCTAGTCAGCTAAATAGATAGTTAAATAGGTACACTTTATTATGCAACTGACATACTTTCGTTAAAAAAGCAGGTACCTAGAACGTTTTATTTTAGTCAGTATAGTTAGAAGGTTCGTTTAATCTAAAAGATTTACTAGCTCGGTGGTCATCGCGGGTCGGGCCGTAAAGTGATTTCGCGAAAGACAATTTCTCAGTATCAGCCCGAACTCTGGAAGTAGGCGTATCACATCCCCAGCACATAAATACCATACCGGACCTCTTTTAGATCGTGTCGCTAATCGTCGAAGAAGCTGAAGAAGCCGAAAGAGGGCATCTTGAACAAATGCTTCTACCAAAGATCTCCATAATTGCCAGTCTTGCGCTACCCGTACCTACCCAGCGGCTTCCAGCGACCATCGCAAGGAATTGTATCCATCTTGTAGGAGGCCTGCTTATGGAGCCCATTTGTTCCCAACGAGTAACACCCTCAAATGTCACACCGTTACTCGATGGGATTTTTTTCTGAAAAAATCACAACCGGTGACACGGTTACACGATGGGAATTTCTTCAGAAAAAAATCCCAACCGGTCACACTGTTACTCGATGGGAACACTGTTACAGAACTTACTGAAAAGAAGAATTAAATTGGTTTTTTTAATTATAATTATAATCAACAAAATAACAGCATTGGTAAATACAGTTACTTAAGTACGGAGGTTAAACGTTTATTAACATTCGTAATATTATTGCTGGTAATTCTCATTTTAATATTTTATTCATAGTAACAATATCTAAACACAATCGGCCTTATATAACAGAGTAAATTATCACATTTTACAATAAATAACAGTCCTTATTTCTAATATTAATTTGAACTTTAAAGAACAATTTTTGAAATATAATCAGCCTTCTATTATTAATTTGAACTTTAAAGAACAATTTTTGAAATATAATCAGCCTTCTATTATTAATTTGAACTTTAAAGAACAATTTTTTTAAATATATTCAGACTTATGTTTGTATATGCACAGTAAATCATCACCTTTTACAACAATTATCAGTTATTAATTCTAATGTTAATTTTACATTAAATGTGCATGGAAAATAACCGCCATTACACACTCGCGATAACTGATGTTTACGGTTTATCACAACTTTATTTTGCTATTCATAATTTTAATTGTCATAACATACTTATGGCTAATTATATTTGGAAAATTGTTTAAAGTTCAAATTAACATTAGAAATAAGAACTGATAATTGTTGTAAAATGTGATGATTTCTCTTATATATTATATAAGGCTGATAATATTTAGGTATTGTAATTTTATTTAAGAATAAAACGTTCATATGAGAATCACCAGCACTATGACGAATGCTGATAAACGTTTTTGAAGTAAAAACCGATTTAATTCTTCTTTTCAGTAAGTACTGTAACATTGTGACTGGTTGGGAAATTACTAATAAGAAGTTCCCATCGAGTAACAGTGTGACTGGTGGGGAAATAAGTAATAAAAAGTTCCCATCGAGTAACAGTATGACTGGTTGGGAATTTTTTCTTAAAAACTTTCCCATCGAGAAACAGTGTGACAGTTGAGGGTATTACTCGTTGGGAACTAATGGTTGAACCACGCTGCGTCTTCCGGCTTGTGGTCTCCACTCGAGAATCTTGCTGCTATCTTACTACTTACTGCAGCAGCGGACGTCTTTCTTTCTTCGAATTCTTTATCCCAGATAAATGTTAGAGTCTATGGGAGTATCAAAAAATAATCCCGGGCCTAATTCTAAAGTCAACGGGGACAAAGACTCACAATCAGGGTGGTTGGGACTTAGGACAGATATATGTATGCATGAACATGTCTGTTTGTCCTGAGTCTGGGTGTAATTATCTATATAATAAAATGTATGTACAAAAGAAACGTAGTATATGTAGTATATTATCTGGTTTCCATGGTAGCTCTGCTCACTTCGGGGTCAGTTGGCCGTGTGTGAATAATGTCCCAGGATATTATTATTATAATTTATTATTGCTGAGATAGTTTGGGCATTTTGAAAGGATGAATGAAAGAAGATTGTCAAAAAAACGTATACCTGGTCAGTGAGAATGGTACAGACGCCAGCACATCCAGCTACCCCAATCTGTCAAATTTCTTTTATACATTTTCAACTTTATTACAATAACATAAGGTTCACTTTCAATTGGGGAAATTTGACAGATTGTGGTTGCTTGATGTGCTGGCGTCTGTACAACCGGAAAAGGAAGACCTCGTAGAAAAACATTCTCTGACTCAAGAAAGGCCAGGTCAGAAGTACCCCAAACCGGCGAGCATGTATAAAGAATACAATTACAGTAAACGAGGCGAGAATTGTGCAAGGATCATGGCAAATGGAAGTCCGTTGTCTCTGCCTACCCCTCTGGAAAACAGACGTGAGTCTCTGTATGTATGTATGTACGCGCCGAGCGCCACGTGGATTGGTGATTATAGAGTTACACAGACAGACAGACAGACGTGCCTCTCTTCATATCGGGGGTTAAAAAATAAATAGCCAAAATACAAATCCAACATAATGCTTTATTTTACAAATACTATGCAATCGCCATCGAAACAATACACTATAGTACATACTAAGTATAATTACATTTGGAAACACCATTATATACAGAAATTTCAACATTCAATAATTATGTAAAGTTATAAGGCACATTAAAACATCTTAATACATAACTATTAATTATTCACTAATAATTTACTAACTTTACAATTCTGAATGCACGGATTTACGTATTGAGTTGATGATGTAGTTCTTATATACACGATATCATAACATACACAATGAATACATACTAAATGAATACACAGATAATACATTAATATTAGGCGCGCGGTCAGGCTATAGATGGGTGACCGCTTCAGGGCTTTTGAAGAAGACCTTATCAATTCTACAACATGTTTTTTTTTCTATATGTAACGCGATCTTTCACTTATTAGTGTACTTATTTTCGATTGGGTCAGTAATGTCTCCTCGGTCTAGCGGTTAGCGTGTCCAAGGTTCAAATCCTGGGTCGGGCCAAAAGTAATATTGAGACATTTTCTGTTACTAAAAGTTCTCAGTATTAGCCCGGAGTTTGAAAGTTGGCGGCGTTACGTAAAGCTAAAATCCTGTACCTGACCTCTTCCCGATCATGAATGATAGCCAGATCACGCAGATACATGTGATCTGTAATATGTCCCGCATAAATGGTTAGTCTTCATTGAGGGTGGCCGCCATGGCCGTAATTCGACCAAAAGGACATTAATATAAAGAGAAGTAGAATTCATATGTATGTTTTTAAGTCTAATAATCATAAATTTATATAAAGAACCACATCATAAACACGTCTTTCTAAATTACACAGTACGTTTGCTATGCAAAGCTATTTACATTGATATCATTCAATAAAACAGTTCAAAATAATCTGCAATATAATCTAGATTCCTATACATCAGCAGTTGTTGAGCTAAGTTGCCAATGGCTTAAGAAAAGTCTTAAAATCAGTTTCTTTTATAGTACAAAGTGTAAGCGCGTGAGATAATAAAACTGTTACCTTGAAGTAAGCTTTTGGATACCATAGAAATAGAACTTCAATTCGATGTCTTTATTGATTATAAGTAGGGGGGGGGGTGAGTTTAACTGCCATAAAGGCCGTAGCCAAGCACGCCAATAAAGAACCTTTACGAAATTGCGGATGGAGTGAAAAATAATCTAGTAATCTTTCTGTATAGTTTTTATTAGTATGAAGAATATAATGACAGTTAACTAGTCAAAAGAGGTGTGCAAAGATCGTGACGAATGGAAATCCGTTGTCTCAGACTACCCCTCTGTGAAACAGGCGTGTGTCTGTGTGTATATATTTCAAGAATTTCTTATTTCTCCACTGGGTTCATTATTAGTGGAAGTTCATACATTTTTTTTTATTATATGTCAACGCCCGCACTAGGAAATCTAGTCCCAGTGTCGCGGGGTGCTTTGCAAACATATAATAGACGGACACACATAACATCCAGACTCAGAACAACTATTTGTGGATCACACAAATAGTTGTCCGGCGCGGGAATCGAACCCGCGACACGAAGCGGCGAGGCGACTGTCTTAGCCGCTGCGCCACACGTGCAGTCAAACTATACCACTGCAGGGCAAAACATGCCTGGCCTTTTTACAGGGTCACCCAAAGGGCATTTTTCACTCTTAAAAGGACGTCAATCTGTTTAAGAGGTTCTGAGTTCATCATGCCATCTATAGCGGGTCTACCAAAAGGTGTTGTAGCTTATTGGACTGGTATCTAATAAGTAGCGTTGGATAAAAAGTTAATTACTTTACCTCGAGGCCTTATAAGACAACTCAATTAGTTATTTTTTTAATTTTAATAAGAACTTACTTCAGTAACATAGACAAATATATACTTTAGAATTATATTGTTCCAAATTAAAATAGTGAAATATATTTTTAAGTGAAATTTCAAGATTCATCATTAATTAAGCTCCTGGTATCAGTTTTTATTACCCTTCCCCTTACACCCTGTATAAAATAAGAAAGAAGTAAATTATAATAATTGGTTAGTCTAATTAGAAACATAAATTTAAAAAAATGGTTTATTTTTATATATTTTCGTCATAATTTCAAAGTCAATAAATGCATTTATATTTCTCATACACCAAATTTCGCTTGAAAAATATGAAATTGCAACCTACCAACGGTTTGCACACAAAATCAGTAAATATTTTAGGATAGATGTAGTGTGACTAAAATATCAAAAATAAACATCTAGACAGAGAAAATGGCAGTACTGTCGAGCTGAATGTAATTCTGAATTAAGATTGGAAATTGTAATTACTAGAATATAGACTTATAACTCGAAACATTTAAAGTGCATTTTGGTCTGAAACTTAATAATCTCTAAAACAATACGAAATAAGTTTCAGATTCGGAGATACTATTGACCATTAAATTTTAGTTTTATAGCATTATTGGCAATGCAAAGCGTAAATGTATAATCTCAGAAATGGAAAATCATAAATAGAATCACCCGGGTGGATTCGAACCAGCACCAATCCGGGATTCTAACTTGTCGTTGATCTACAAACGATACACACCAGTAGATCACATATAGGATTCCCTTGATAACATTCTTCAGGAGTCGGATTTGTTTTCTAAACACATGGCCGAGTGATATGTTCACAGTTGCATGTAAAAGATCATATCATATTGATAAGATCTTCCAAACTTGTTAGTTTGGAAGTTATTATCAATATATATTTAATCAGCCAGTGTGTATCGTTCGTAGCTCAACGATAGAGTGCCTACCCCGGATTGGTAGAGCGTGCTGGTTCGAACCACAACGGAGGATATTTAATTTTAGATTATTGATTAATCTAAATGGTCATACGCCAATACTAAACAACTGTCAAAGATCTGGGGACACGAAAATGTTATGCATACGTTAAAACGTATGCATAACATTTTCGTGTCAACGAAACGAGCATTTTTCATGCATTTTTAAAAAAAATGCATGAAAAATGCTCGTTATTTTAATTGGTACTCGAATTAATTTAATCACAAAAAGGAATGTAAGTAACGAACTGATCGAGGAATATAAAATTAGGAAGAGAGCGTTACAAGTATAACAAATACGGAATGTTTAGATTGCTATCAATAAGTCTGATTGAAGGAAGAAATATCGAAATATACAGAAACATAAAAAGAAATACTACAATGTCTCAAGTCGAAAGTCTTCGACCAGTATGTATTGCCAGTGATGACTTACAGAACAGAGAAGTGGTCGCTCACTATGGGCCTTATTAGAAGGCTCAGGCTCAACCGAAGAGCAATGGAGATGGCTATGCTCGGAGTTTCTCTGCGAGATCGAATCAGAAATTACGATGTCCGCAGGCGAACCAACGTCGCCGACATAGATAATTACCAAGCTGAAGTGGCAGTGGGCGGGGCACATATCCCGTAGAACCAACGGCCGCTGGGGCAGAAAGGTTCTCGAGTGGCGACCACGAACCGGAAGACGGAGATGATAGATGTGGATAGCGCAAGACCGGCAATTTTTTGTAATCTTTGGAGGAGACCTTTGTCCAGTAGTGGAAGTCTTCCGGCTGTTATGTGATGATTATGATAGAGAAACATATTTCTTCATATACAGGCAAATAATAACGTCGTTTAAATTGCTTATTCTGAATCAATATTAGAAATTTGGCTGAAAGAGTCCTTCCAACGGGATGCAACCGCCAATCAATGGCAATTGTTACTATTAACATATTATCAATTTTCAAAAATAAAAACTCAATCAAAACAACGTACCAACGTGACTAACCACAAATAAATTCGCTCAGTAACTTACGAGTACAAAAATATTTACTTATGCATTAAACATATTATGTTATAATATATATACTATTTATTTATACAATTTCACTAAAATTTACACGCTACGATTAAGTCAAAACGACTAACTATAGTAAGAATTAATTGATATATTTACTTTTAGACAAATCACAACATGTAATTTACATAAAATGATAAGAGCTTTTAAATGCGACAACATGACGTATTTAAATACAACGACTTTACTATTAAAACCATTCTTCAAGTACATACTTATCGTATGGGAAGTGGTTATTCTAGTGTCAGAGTTCAGTTCAGGCCGCCGACATGGCTTAACAACTGTTACCTAATGGTTACAACCGAGACCGACTTAGCGTGCCCTCCGAAGCACGGAGACGCTCAGAAATTAAACCATTTTGGCGGTCACCCATCTATGGACTGACCGTGAGCCTAGTTGCTTAACCTCGCCGATTACTTACGGACCGGTGAGAACATCTAGCTATGAGCGATTAAAGGCCATAAGTCCGCTGGATGCGGATAGCGCAAGACCGGCATTTGTTGGAGATCTTCGGGAGATGCCTTTGTCCAGCAGTGGACATCTTTCGGCTGATATGAATGATTAAATGACGTAGTAAAAAACCGTCATGTGTCTGATTTTTATTTAATTTATATACAAAATGTAACAAAATTATTATTTTGTTACATTCACGTGTCTGGTTTTTATTTAATTTATATACAAAATGTAACAAAATAATTATTTTGTTACATCCATGTGTCTGGTTTTTATTTAATTTATATACAAAATGTAACAAAATAATTATTTTGTTACATTCATGTGTCTGGTTTTTATTTAATTTATATACAAAATGTAACAAAATAATTATTTTGTTACATTCATGTGTCTGGTTTTTATTTAATTTATATACAAAATACTATTATAATAGTAGTTTGAAGTTCAGTAGTTTATTTTATATATGAAAGTGAACAATTTACACGCCAACATTAACGTCAATGTCAACATGCAAAATATACAGAAAAAAATATGATTTCCTATACATATGTACCTTTTTTATTTTATATATTTTATTAACTGTTTTCGTTTGATTATTTCAAAATCATGGTGGCCAAAGTGATTAAATTTCTGAGCGTCTTCGAACTCCAGAGGTCACCTTCGGCTACCGGACACAAAATATACCTGTACATTTCAAAATACATACATATTGTAGATATATGACGTCCAGACACAACAAATAATCATGGTAATCAAATAAAGAAATGTCCTGGTTGGGAATCAAACTCACGACATCTGACTTCGAAATCATGGTCAATAACCAATAGACCAATAGGCTAGTCCATACAATTAAGTCAAAGATTATAAGTTACTAAGTTTAAAGTTGTTACATATAAATATCATCATGATAGCAACTTAACTCTCATTAATCCTCTCCCATAATCAGTCACTGATTTATCATTAGATCGTCAATCTATCATATAACACTAAGTTATCGAAGTAATAAATATTTAGAAGCATACGAATATCAAAGATATGTACAAGTTTTAGTGTGTATACTAAATTCTAACCAGTATTTTAATACTCGATAAAGAATACTATTACAACATTATATTTTACATAAAAACTTTTAAAATCCATAAAAATGATGGCAATAAACATTCATTCTACTAGAAATTATTGATAAAATATTGTTACGTAAAGATATGTCTATTAGATACGTAATTCCACTATAAGATAACACTAGCATAGAAGATAAACTAGAAAGAACTCAAACTATTGCTGATTCCCGGTACAGCAACAAGAAACAATTTTTTTATGAAACAATAAATTAAAATCAAAATAAAATTTCTCAATAGACAGAAACAGGCAAGCACCATCGTTATTACACCTATATTTCTCTAACGCAAAATGTTACCGTCACAAACATATTCTGGTTAAACTCCACAAGCAAACTGTAGGAACTAAACAAATGGCATTCAAGCAAAATAAAATTCAAAAATCAACGCATCAGTCGTCTATAGGCCGATTTTCCACGGGGTTGTTTGAACAGCAATAGGGGTGCGGACATACTTTTTTTACTTCTCAGTTTTAAGACTGGCCACCAATAAAACCTAACAGTAAAATCCAAATTTAAATTACCTTAGCACTGTGAAAAGTTTTCAAAAATCATTTTGGATAAAGAACACTACGTCATATGTAAGTAAAGCGATACCAACATATGACGTCACTTGTAGTGGAGCCCTAGAAAAAATCTCCTTACTAACAGTCGTATTGCAAGTACGCACAGCTACGTATCAAGCTATACAATTCCAGTATAAACTGATCCCGCGTTGTATAGGATTTCCATACAATGAGAGGTCAGCTGATATTGCAAAAGTATAGCTTGATATGTAGCCATGTGCACCAATGCAAATACCTTCAAACGCTTCTATCTAAAACGATAATATTTTTTGCTTTTTAAATTATATTAGCGTTTTTTTTTATTTAGTCGTAATTTCCAAATAAGTCCGATCCCCTATTGAAAAATGTACAATAAAAAGCCTGTTTACAAAGATTTACCGTCTACCGGTAAACAGTTCTCGCATTATACTATACAAATACAGTACACGTTTAACTACAAAGCATTAATTGCGTCAGACAACAAGTGAACCATTTTGAATTAACACTAAGTCACAGTCACGTAAAATTTAATAGTATTTAGCTGTCTATATGAACAGCACTTCGACGTACGCCTCCGGCTATTCGGCGAGCAGCTCCGGAGGTAACCTGTCGGGGTTAAAGTTCTCCATGTTCCACATTTGCCTCATTTCGCTGTCGTTGCAGGTCTCCATGACTATTTTGTCCTTGCTCCGTGACACAGCCATGCATTTTTCACTCGAGCCGTGCTTCAATAACTTTGACTGCAACAAAGGTAATGGATTAGTCAATGTTTGTGAAGAGAATGTGCCTTTGGGTGCAATTTGGTGATTGAACAAAATTCCTTGGACAAAAATACTAATGTAGTAAAAGGTAAGCATGTTTAACTTTAAATAACAAGACCAAGCTCGAGTACTGGATGGGGTCAAAAAAGTGTAGTAAGGAGGGTTACTATTGTAAAAATTGTCTGTAATCGTGATCATCACGGGTAACAGCGGAAGATCAGCGCTGGTTGAAAACCAGCAAAGGGTGAGATGGTGTCTCTTTCGGCAGGACATACAGGATCTATTTCCTACTTTAATATACCATTGTTTGTTTTTTCATATGTAGGTAAGTTTTTCTGTAAATTTTTTGTATGTTTATTGTCGAATAAACGTATTTTCTTGCTTTCTTTTTGAAACAGAACAAAAGTAGTAGTAAAATGTGACTATAGTGGATAAATAGGCACTGATACACATCGGACCCTCGGAGAGAATAGTTTTCTGCATAATTCGTTTGCATTCGTTACGTAAAAGATAATACATAAATAGTGAATATTATATCTATAGTTGCGCATATAATTGTGTAGTCTTCTGCGAACTTAAATAAATAAATAAAATCCGGAATATATCACACAACCATCTAGCCCAAACTAAGCAAAGGTACTATGGATACTATACAACGGATATAAATAATTCTTTACTTTTGTTTTGTAAATATATACCTACAATACATACATAAAACACCGGAGATCAAGACAAATAGACATATTCCCGAACACAGATATTTGCCTTATTCCAGGACCGAACCCGCAACCATTGGATCAGAAAGCAGGCTCACTACAAACTGCGTCACGGTGGTCGTTCTGCTAGTCGGCCGGAAGCACTATTATATATATATAATAGTGTTTCCTAATGTACCTTCAAAGCGTATTACGTCCTCCGATTGAACAATAAATCTATTTATAGTCACTACAAATACATTCTGCTCTCTCTCTTTATAAGGTAATTTACGAGCTTCGAGGCAAGGGTCAATTTAATTTTCGGACCTCCCGCCCGATACGCCGCCTCCCACAATCAACAAATGGGAATTGGTTACCATAGATACGGAGGCTGCGGGATTGTTTTTCTACAAAATTTATACGCAATGAAAATAAAACAAATAATAATTGTGGCTATGTGGCAGGTGCAGTAAACCCGCTGCCAGTACTAGTCCTCGGTGACTTATTTGATTGCAGTGTTTTGGGCGTGTCTTATAATTATAATAATGTCCTCCTAGCCGAATTTTGGCCACGGCGGCCAGTCTCAATTGAGATTAGCCATCTGGGCGGTACATATTACAGTGCACAAGTGTGTGCGCAAACACAGGAGCACTTTCTATTCCATCACTCTCATGATCCGATGGGACGCCTAGCGACACGACCGGAAAGAGGTCAGGTACAGGACCTACGGCTTTACGTGCTGAGGGCGTGTCTTATACATAATCATGTCAGACGAATTACGTCCACTGCTGGACAAAAGCCTCCCCAAAAAATAGGGGTATATGCCATAATCGCCACCCTTGGCAGACGGGTTGGCGATCGCAGTTTGATGGACATAGTTCACAGAAAAACGCTGCTGTCAGTTCTCTGGTAGGTATTCTCTCGGGACAATTTCTACGCCCCCCACGTGATGAGATGGAGTGTTGATATTCTTCGCCGTCACCACACAGCATGTAACATAAATAGTGGACATAATTAAAAGAGTGCTACCTACCCATGAGACTAATAAAACAAAACTAGTTTGTGAAATAAGATTTTAGTACACCATTTAAAATACATCAGCTTACTTAAGTATTTATCGTATGGGCAGTGGTTACCCTATTGTCAGAGTTGTTTAAGCCGCCTAGTAGGCTTAACGACTGTTGTCTAACTTCGACAACCGGGACTGACAGTTTGACGTGCTATCAGAAGCTCTCTACTCAGAAATTCAAACACTTTGGCGATCACCCATCTATGGAATTACCGCGAGCCTGATTAATCAGTTACAGACCGGTGAGAACATCTGGTTATGAGCGCCTCTTCATTAGTCGCGTGTTGAGTTACAATATTTTTTGTGTATTTTGCATGATGACGTATTAAAACTGAGTAAATAAATTGAAAAATGTTTATTTTCGGCAAAATGAAATCTCTTTCTCTTACAAAAAATAAAACAAACATTTAGATGGGAGTCAAAAAGCCCTATCTCAGCATTGGCTACGGCAACACATATATTTATTAATTTTATTACATGTTGCTTCGGTTTTAGGAAATCAATATGTAAAATTACGTGTACTATATATGTCAAAAAGCCCTATCTCAGCATTGGCTACGGCAACACATATATTTATTAATTTTATTACATGTTGCTTCGGGTTTAGGAAATCAATCTGTAAAATTACGTGTACTACATATATAACACCTTGTATGTGTCGGCTTACATACACCTTTAAAACCCTGACAAGAACTCAATAAACTAAAACTATATCATACATATCATTATGTAACTCAATTGATGTTCCTACTCTTAATAGATTATCGAAGAAATGTAATCATTTCACATGTCTTCTACTACAGACAAGATAGGCAGCATGCACTTTCTAGATTAAGACCTATATGTACCCTATTTTTGTGAACTAAATGATTCTGATTCTGTTACAACAGAGTACACACAGAGATAGATCCACACTTCACCACTACTTCACCTACTTATGGGTAATTATTACCCTAGTTTAAGTTAAAGTCTCATGCCTAATGACTATGACCGGGACCGACAGCTTAACGTGCCTTCCGAAGCACCGACGCTCAGACATTAAACCACTTTGGTGGTCACCCATCTATGGACCGACCGCGAGCCTAGTTGCTTAACCACCGATCACTTACGGACCGGTGAGAGCATCTAGCAATGAGCGCCACGCTTAAATAACGCTATTTACATGTTCAAACTGTTTACTTGATTGGGAATAGTCCCTCCCTCTTAGCTACCACTGCAACTCCTGTAAGACAGGATCAACAGATAAAATTCGTTCTCATTCTACGGGCGTGACATTTTCGATAAGTTAACATTTACCGTTTCACAGAATGAGTATGGCTATACAAGCAACAGTGCATCATCAGAGAGTTCATCTGTACTGTATCACATTTAACTCCTTACTTTGGTGCTGTCGTATCTGATAAGTTTATGTTTTATATGTTCGGAAAATAATGTCCCTGTCATAGTTTCATAATTGTAAACAAAACATTTATCGAATCTTGTTCAATCTTGTTGTCGTTTGCCACAGAGCAAGTAACATAATTTTAATAACTTGGTTTCAAAGATTATATAAGATGTGTACTACGACATTGATACTCGATTTATTTGTTTAGGAAGTAGAAAATATGTAGTTTAGCTTTATTGATAATAATTTGTATTTGATTTATTTTTTATTGTTTTTATCATTTCATTTGTCCGTGATTTACTTGTATAATTTGTTATTATTATTATTGGTTGTATTTGTTTACTTATGTTAATGTTCCGTGAAAGTCACTCGGCACCATCAGAATTACCAGCGCTAGAGCAATAAAATGTTCTAGCAAATGCTGAGGTGGTGCCATTTCAGACTTGCACGGACAACAAGTGCCTTTGTTTTACTTCTTTTTATCTTTGGTTTTGATTTTGATTTTATATTTTTGTTGTCTGTGCAATGTTTCCTGAATAAATCTTTTTCTTTCTTTCTTTCTTTCTTTCTTTCTTTCTAAAATAAAATAAAATAATAAAAAAGGTTTTTATTGACGTAGACTTTAAAAAAGCGCTTGTAAAAAGTCAGAACATGTTCGCAGTAATATATAATTATTTATAGGTACATATAGATATTTAGGTACATGGATTGTAGGAAATAATTTACAGAGGCACACAATGAAATGACCCTTGGCGGTGAGGCTCAGGCTTGTCCCGGGGAATCGCTTTAACTGCCTCGGACCCCGCAACGAATTTAATCAGAAAGATACAAGGAGGAGTTAGAAAATTATAGTTCCACTGTACTTGATCACTTAAACCTGTGATCTAATCAAAGAGAAAAAAAAAAAAAGAAAATGTTTGGTAAATGCTTGCTTTTCAAGCCGCGGGTCGTGGTTTCGATTCCCACACAGGACAGATATTTGTGTGCATGGACATGCCTGTTTGTCATGTGTCTGGGCGTAATTATCTATATAAGTGTGTATTTAGAAAAGAAAAGTAGTATATGCAATATATCGCCCTTAACACGTTATCGGTAATCCCGTGCAAGTAATCTGACCCCCATTTATCTTTTTACTTCAGCGGCCGCCTGAGCTGTGGCTCGAACCCCATAAGGGTGCCCTCAGGTATTAGTCGCTTAAATTAAGCTACTGGTTGAGAGCCTTAGCCGCTAGCCAACTGCTCGTTGTTTTCAATTCTTTAATTTTATATACTATTGCTAAATGTAACAATAATAGCTTAGTAACTTGCTATTTATTATTTATTTAAGGATATTAAAAATATATGTGACGAAACAGACCGCACGGACGGACTTATTCAAAATATTTTATTGCTTGATTACTGTTTATGTAATACATTGTGAGCTTGACAAGTACAAGTGTATGCAAATACCCAAGTGCTGAATAAATTTCATTATCAGTTATCTGGTTTCCATAGTACAAGCTCTTCTTAGTTTGAGATCAGATGGCCGTGTGTGGATATATATATTTATAATCAAAATATACTAAATTTATACTTACAGTTGGATCATAGAGCCACATTTGGTTACCCTTCGCCCCATGGCAAGGATACAAGACAACATCGTGACCAGAGTAGTCCAAACACGTTTCGTCACGACGAATCTCGCCGTTCTTCGAATACATCCAGTACTGAAAATTTTAATATAACATATTATTTATAAGAAAACCAAAGCCTGGAACTGACTTTAAACAACCAAAACTAATTTTGATATCATTACATTTGTTTCTATCTAAGTGTATATGAAACGTCGCGGCAATATGCGCGCGGCAATAGCGCGTCTCGCCAACAAGCTTTGTCGCTTGGCGAGGAACAATTTAATTGTAAAAATGTAATTTTCTTTTATGAATAAACGATTTAAAAAAAAATAGTAATAAGTATGTTTTAGCTAGTCTCCAATGCAGGTCCGCATAGATAAATGCGTTCGTTCATTCTGTAACGATATCTAGTTAAATGTATTATCTGTGCCAGTTTTCTAAAAAATACCTCCTTTCATTAAAGTTAATTCTGACAATTTAATTTAATCAAATAATTCAGTAAAAATAAGCATCGCGTTAGAACCTGTCTAATAGACTTATTATGAGTTCCAAATTCCAAGCGAGCAATTTGACTAGTACTATAGTTTTCACTGTATATATGATGTAATGACATCCAAATTAGTTTGGTAATATTAAGATACAATTGACAGCACAATCGGTAAATATAAGAACATCCTCTGGTGGAGAAAAAACAAAAATTATGGCATATCGCTAATGACTACAATTTTTTTTTATTTTACTCCACCCGAATGCCTTCAATAGATCTTTAAATACAAAAAAAAACTTATATACTTGTTACCTTATCGTATACTTTTTAATAGTATTAATTCGTTTTTTTATACTCGGTTAAAATAAATCAAAGAGTCAGGTTTCATAGAAATTCTAGATATCGATAACAGAATAAAAAAATAATCCTATTGTTGATTTAGTCTCACGATAACTCTGGATTTTGAGTTTTATATAATCATTATCGATGCCTTGTAATCGTATGAAGTTTCACTCTCTTACTTATTTTAACATTATATACAATTGTTAATTCTGTGTATAATAGCACTGTAAAACATAATTCATTATTAATGCCCAAATAGATCATAATAGAAAGTCCCAGAACCAATGAAGAAACTTAAATATACATAAAAATCTAGGAAAAAGTTATAAATTTTTAAGCGTTAAAAATAAAACTTATATACTAAGAAAGCTCTTTAACGTGAATGATGGAGAGGTTTATAAAATCAATAGAAAATATATTTACAGCGATGGAACAATGTGTGAATGTGTTTCATATTCCCATTTCACCCAACGATCATTCGTATGTTAAAAAGCTTTTAGAGTTATATTTTACCTAGCGGCAGTACCAAAATTGGAAGAGTAAAATTGTTACAACATTATTGTTCTCATCTACACAATTTACTTGATAAAATCACATTTTTTTCGAACACACTTGGATGAATACATTAAATATGATACGTACTCTAATGATTTTTACATCGTTACATGATTTACAGCTTAAACATGAATCTTAAAATTAGCTAAATATTGGTTGCGTTAGTACAGCCAAAAATACAAATGAAATTATACAAAACATGCGCGTATCGTTTGTGATGGGAACTTAACGCACACCTTTTGCCGATTAGTTTACAAGTGAAACGCCATTACTTATGTTATTATGAGTAATTTCGACAAGTTTCTAAGACAGCGACCTTACCAAAATAATGATGAGCACCAACACCAACTACAGGAGTAAGCAAAAGCGTGGAAGTATAATTTGGCGGCCTTTGACAAACCTGGTTTCCGTATTCCCCGTGACATGGCCATAAGTTGAGTGGCTGCCTCATGTCTTCGGGACCCGCAGGCGAGTCGAGGCACATTTCCGATGCACTGTTCGCGATCTGATGCCATCGATAAGTTTAAAAAAGGCGTGCCAAAAGCAAGCGTGCTTATCCAACATCAACATTCGATCATTTTAATAACATCGATTTTATTTTTTATTTATGTATGGAATATATATATCGAATGATGACCTTGAAATAAATTTGTGATCATGAAGATGAAAAACATAAACTGTTACAAAATTGACAGTGAGATAAAATCTTCCCATACGAATTAAACCTACAGAAAATATACCATACACAACGAAGGCCCTTACAGTATAAAATTAAGTTCACACAACTCCTATATATCGTAGGAGTACCTGATTGCCACCAAATTTATGACATGGGTATGTTTTGACTGGTGGGTAGTATTCATCATTATCTTGGACTGTTACGCCATCAAGGCATATGCCGGGGAATTCTTCATTCCGAACCTATAAATGTTGGTTACAAAAACAAATGCAAATGTGTAATGGGTGCTTTCGAAATAATTGTGTTGCCCAAAGTGCATATAAGAGTGCAGACAATATCACACTGTTATTACAAAACTGTTGTAATCCAATAATGTCATTTATTAAGAAAAGTAGAAAAAATATACTACGCTCTCTATGGGAGTTTTCTTACGAATTTAAAGTTAATATCACACAAACTTAAGTAGTTATTTCCTATACAATACCAAATCCTATGTTTTAGATTATCGAAACAACACTTAACTCCAGTTAAGGGTGTAAATGATTTACCCTACTATAACATATACTTTTTACGTCTTATATAATTACTAAGTACATTAACTCCTTAAGATAGGATAATTATTTTAATTTCACAATAAAATTATCACAGTATAACCTCAAAAATATCCATTTGAATGAATATTTAATCACTTAACACTCTATTCTACTAATATCCGTTCAAAATGATCCTCTTAAATAAGACATGTTATTCAACTATTGTATCTTACATAGTGCGGTTTAAATATTTTTCTTTTAACCACTTTGGTGTGAAGCTATATTAATGTATATTCATATTTTCTGAAGCAAAGATTCGCGTTATGCAATTTAACAAATTTTTTATCTTAATTAAAGTAACAACATTATTGAGTTGCAACAGTTTTGTAATGGCAATGCGTATGTTTGAATGAAAAATAATTCGGGACAATAACAAAAAATTTGTATGAACAATTAAACTTCTGCAAAGTGGTACTGCCGCCATCGTTCATAATGAAATCGACAGAAGACCTGATTTCCTCCCTGCCGGTGACACGGGTACAGTCCGACTGGTTTATGATGATCGGTTTTGCGAGTCGGAGAGTCCAAACATATCTTTTGGAAGGCGACATTTCGGATCTGTACAGGTAATAATTTCGAAGAACACATTTATTAATTTGCACTCAAATGTTATATGGAGCAAATGCAATTTGATGAATTATTTAAGTAATTACAATTAAGAAAACAATAAAATTCGTATAGTTGGAATGGCATTTTATCATAACTTTGCCTTTCTTTTTTAAAGGAAAAAAAGTAGGAGAAACACCACAGTAAACTTACCTCTCCATGGGCAACAGATTCTCCAGGAATGAAGAGTTCAGGATAAATATTTTTTAAATACCAGTCGAACGATTTACATCCCAGTTTTTCTCTCAAGTTTTTCCGACTGCTAATATCACCAAAATCACCCTTATCGTTACCAACTCTTTGGTAATAGTACTTTGCATAATCGTCCAACCACACCTACAATAATAAGGAAATGTATTAAAATTTTAAATAAATTATTAAATTGAGACTTCCAAAGGCCTACCTATTGTAAGTCTCAAATTAGTTGAGACAGTAATAGTTTAGCCAGCCCGACTTTTCTACCGATATTGCACACTAAGCCCCAATTGTTTATTTAGTTTTCAATAACTAGGCTAACGAACAAGCGGGTCACTCGCACCACCCGAGGGGCCCGAAGTGCGTTATAAGGAAGAAATAGAAAAAAGATAAATTCTTGAAGGTTGTCATGTCACACTAGATCGGAAATACCTCCGCAGTTAATTGATTCCACAGAGTGGTATTGCGCGGTCAGAAGTTTCTTGTGAAACGCGCGGTGGTAGACGACAATTCATTGGTCAAATTATATACAATCGACCCTAATCATATACAAATAAATAATGCTCTATTATAGTGGCGTTCGTGTCAAGCCACTTTTGTTACTGATTGTATCTACATACAAAAAATACTATAAAATGATTACCTCAGCCAATCGAACGGAATTCTTTTTCAATACATTTACTCCGTTTCGCCACTTGTACGGCGAACGTTTTCTAAATATATGACCGACGTGGGAACACGGCACTATCTCTAGAGTTCCACCACACATCCAAGTCTTAAAAGACAGTTCCAAATTTTCGCCTCCCCAGATGTCAAAACCACTATCGTAAGTGCCCAATTTCTCGAAGAAGTCTTTATCAATGGCAAATAAACCACCAGCCATAGTCGGAGACCATACGGGCTCCGCCGTATGTTGATGTCTTGCCCGCTCTCTACTGGGTACAGGGTGCCAATTGAACTGGAGATTCCAGTCGAAACCCCCAACATTGACGGACGAGGAGTCTCGGTAATGATACTCGAGGGTATTGTCGTCGATGACATCAATTACGGGGCAGACAACCGTAGTCTTATTGCGGGCGATTCTGTCTAGTAATGGTTCGAGCCATCCTGGAATGAAATAGCTCAAGTTAACGAGTGCTCGTTAAGGGAGATTTGTGTAAAACTAATTAGGTATACAATGTTACCTTCAGTACACTCGCAATGACTGTCGAGATAAGTTAGTACGGGAGCGGTTACGTATCGGGCTCCGAGGAGGCGAGCTCTAATCAGGCCCTCGCGACGCGTCGCTCTCACTATTCTCACTTTTGGTAATGACGACATGTAGTCATCTAATTGCTGCATTAAATGTGCTGTAATTAATAAAATTATTATTATCGTTCATATAATTATTCTTTCATAGTATTCCTAAGTTTACTTTTCTGCTATACTTACGCATATCAGAAAAATCGTCGACAAGGACGATCTCCTTTATCAAATGCGCTGGCGATCTATCTAAGACCGAATGTACTGTCCTCAGCAACACAGACCACGCTTCATTGTGGAAACAAATGACAACAGCTGTCTGGGGCAGGTCTGTTAAGTATCTTCCGGGCTGTTTACACCTGTTAAAAGAAAGATTTTTTTTAAATCGTTACAATTTGTAACAATTTAATTTCAATTGAATATCTAATATTTATCATATAGTCTTGTCACTTTTCATTGCTGCTATTTTTTCGAATTTTCTACAATCTGATACGCGGAATAATGGTACGGAAAATATCCCTAATATCAATACTCAATCATTTATTACTGTCATGGTGATTTTACACGATGTATATAATAAGCAGATTAGTAGTTCTACAAGGGGGTCCTTGTAGGGTACAGGAATTTAGGAGAGAGGAAGTTATATATAGCTAAAATAAGGGGTTTATTTAGATTATTGATATAATATTATATCGCTTATTCACTATTAATATTATGTGATAATTGTACCTATGTGTTTATTATTATTAAACGTTGTAATGTATTCATTAAATTATTTATTATTAATGTGTATTGTTCATTTTTTTATTATTATTTCCACTTATTAAGATAATTATCACATTATCTACCTTATTTAATTAAAATTATGTTTTTGTCAGGATGATGATTTATCAGGGTCCAAGTCCAGGTTGTTATTTATTTAGGAATGTCATCCTTTTTCTAATTTTTTAGTGAATTTGGTATATTATTAAAAAAATATATTGCCAATACAAAAGGGCAGTTTGAATGTAGAGTGATACGGGATTCTGGTAACATATTCTTATGTCTTAGGTACCGATTATTGTTGAGTTTGTTTTCACAAGTTGTAAAAACTACCTATTCTTGAACCTCGCAAATCGTTCGTTAGTATAAGTTACTTATGAACGAATTTACAAATTTCAAGAATTTAATAAAGAATGGTTTGCAGGTATCTGTTTGTCGAAACAGAAACAAATTATTTTCTTTTGTAAAGTGAATAGCGTGGAAGCGTCCGTACTATTTCCACACATTTATGGTCTTACCATAGCTAAGTAGGCGTAAGAAGTAGAAAGGGTGATTTGTACGTAGGTTGTTTTGACTGATGTTTTGTATGTAAGTATTTCATGTAATATGGGTGGTTCTATGGTACTTACACGTTTTTCTAGTATAAACTAAAGTATCTCTGTTATTTGAACAATATAACATAAATATAAAAAAATATTTGGACTGTACTAAAAATGTCGAAAGATTAAATTTTTCGTATTTTTCATTAGTTTCGAAAATAAATATAGTAAAACGGGGTGACTAGAAACACCGGGGGTGAATAGCCACAGGGACAGTATCCATACAAAATTAAATTATGTTTATGTTTCTATTCACCCGCTGTGTTCCTAATCACCCCATTTTACGGCACCTAGAATTTTTCTTTATCCAATAATTTCATTACCAGTATGTAAAATAGTGATAAGGTATAGAAAAGATATCTATAATATTGAAGACAATACCCTGGAGCCCCTTGAGGTTTTTTAGATTTAGCAAAAGTATATAGTTTTTTATGAACGTTCAAATACAAGTAAATAGTTGTATACACATCGTAAAATTACTTTTAAACCTCAGATTTCAAGGTGCATAAATGTTGGTAAAATTTAACGTGCAATCGCCTAGTACTTAGCATTTAAAATAATTCCCTTACCATTCATCTCTTGGATCCGGCAGTTTTCTTCTAATGGATATCAAATCGCTGACGTATTGGTTGAAAGCATTCTTTTTCCAACCTTCAGATACCGCCAACTTGGCATCTTCGCTTATATTCTTCGGTAGAACAACCGGTTTCCCGAGTTCACCGGGTGCGTTGTCCGAACCGGGAGCAGCTAATACGCCAAGTCCTAGACGAAGCCAAATATTAACAATGCTCCTTTTATAACAGATTTTTAAATTAATAGGGAAAATGCACTCATTGAATTTATTAAAGGTTGGTAAGTGGTGTAGCTTGAATTTTGAATTACAAGACAAAGCTTTGTCGTTTTTCAAGTGATGTCCATGTGTACTACATCAAATAGAGAGTACTTCGTGAGCTCGCCAAATGGAGTTGCGATTAAAGCATCTGCGACAAAACTGTTCTGCGACTGACATACATAAATGATACATAGTTCAATCAACATTTCTCTAGTGCAATATATATAAATAATATTTATGGTACCTACAGTGTACTATTTCAAATAATCAAATATCAGTTGATCGATTACTATCAACCGAATGTCTAAATACTCGAAAGTTAATTTTTTTATTTAAATGTTCATAATATCGAATCATTAATAAATCGAACATTGGTAGTCTTTCAAAAAAACTTCATAAGTGGCAAATAAGCCACCAAACCACACGGGATCCGCTGTATGTTGATGTCTTGCTCGCTCTCTATTGACTACAAGAAAAGTAGGTTAGGTTAGAACTGAGAACATACAACGGAATGCCAGAAAAAAATGAATCGTTTACCGTTAAATGATATATTTGAGTGTCGTACTGCCGTAGTGTCGAACCACTGTTGCACTTTTGTCCGTCACACAATCATGATATCGGGCTTCGAATTATGGTGAGTCACAGAACAGTTTTGTTGCAGAAGAGTTAACCCACACACATTTGTTAAGCTTACGTACTCTCCCAAATATGTATGTAAATACAGTCCATAATATCAAATATCACTCGACATTGGTAAAATCGTGCGTGAATAACGCGGAATACCATTTAATAAATTAGAATTAGATCATGAATTAGTAGGTAAACAGTTTGATTAATGGCAGGCTAATGCCCATTTACTTGATGGATTAATATGAACAATACAAATAACATAATACGATCACATTAGTACCTAACATTACCAGTTCATAGATAAATTTCCATTTTACGTATGTACCTTCATTGTATAAATCGGGTGATAATACGGACAATGGTAATGCTATGTACAGACACCAGCACATCAAGCTACCAAAATCTGTCAAATGTCCTCAATTGAAAGTGAACCTTATGCTTACGCGATAAAGTTGGAAATCAATAAAATAAATTTGATAGATTGGTGTAGATGGATGTGCTGGCGTCTGTACCATAAACTTAACCACTACCACTAAATATCTACAATTTAACTAAAAAATACAAACCGGTGTAATAGCAAATTGAATGTAAAATACTCGAATATCAATTGATCGACAACTATAAATCGAATGTCTAAATACTCGAACCTTCGTAATATCAAATGGTTAATAAATTTAGCTTAGAGCTGCTACAATACAGCGAACAAAAAACAAATCTATCGTTTATCGCCAAGGGATACATTGTAGTGCATGTTTATTTATAAACCATGCGATATTATGACCATTCGAGTATTTAGACATTCAATTTATAGTGGTCGTTCAAATGATATTCGATTATGTGGCATTCGATTTGACTCACATGAACATTAGATAAGTTCCAACCCGCAGACAGATGCACAGAACGGGCAAATACAAATTATAAAATAAGTATAATATGTACAAACAAAGGGCTTTTTTTAATTACCTTCATTTCCCGCAAGCCGGCCGATCCAATCGACCCGAGTTCGTGCTGTGACGGACAAACGCACATTATCATGCAAAATGTTGAAATATAGGAAGCCTCTACTAGCAAAATATAAATGTTATAAATTTTAGGAAGCCAGCAACTAGTATCAAACTAAGAACAGAAAAGAAATTGAATGCCATGGCACAGATACTGTTTGTACCCACAACTGACAGTAATAAAGTACTTTTTACGATTACTGTCAACAAAAAACTACCCACATTTCATACTAAGTTTAATATTATAAATGCGAATGAGTTTTTGTTTCCAATTTCAAGCTTTAAACTACTTCGTAGATTGTGATCAAATTTCGCACACACGCTGTCCGGGGTTCAGAAGAGAACATTAAGTTCCTTTTATCCGGAAAAAGCGCTGTTTCAGAAGGTAAGAAAACTATCTTTAATAGCTTCTGCGAGCAGATCTGTCTGCATGTATTTTGGTGCTGGACAAGGTATGTCACCTCAGACTAATGCCTACATTTAATCAAAATTTCAGTTGGGACGTGAGTAAGTAACAGACGTATCTTTGTTATTATCATATGGAGTGGTTTCATTGAAAATATTGAATGTGACAATCGATCATTAAAATGTTTCGTTTCCATTATTAGTTTACTAACAAAACCAGACACCCAGGAGTTAACGCAAAGGCTTTTTACAATAGAAATATTAAGACATTGATTAGCTTCTGAAATAAAAGACAGAGCATCTCATTTGCATGAAATCAAAATGATCTACGGATAATAACAAAATTATATTTTTAACTAATCAATATCTCTATATTTCTATAAGTAACGGTTAACTAATTAAAGTGACTATACAAATAAGTTACAGTAATGTAATTTAATTACAATAATTTGGTATTTTAATCTTAAATTTATTTCAGCAAGTTTTTAAATCGGTTAATAAGAAATCATGCCAATACATTTATAAAATACTAGGCACATAAAATACAGGCATGCTGCTACATTTGAAACTGACTCCAAAAAGAAGGAGGTTATCAATTCAGCTGTATATTTATTTTTTGTATGTATGTTTCGATAGCGAATCCTATCAAAATGTTATCATAATAATATACATTTACAAATTTTTCAAAAATGTTATAATATCCTCATGGCCAGCGTTAATGGAGACAAGCCATCTGCGTAGGACATATTTAACTGCACGAGTGTGTGCGCAAACACAGGGGCACTTTTGGACACAATTAAATTTCGTGATAAAATAGTAAAGAGTTAACTTAGACAATTAAATTACAGGAAAACACAGAAAACTAATCATATCTATTGTATGTGAACGTAAGGTGAATGTATATTATTACTTATAAATCCTTAGCCTAACATGTGTCCATTTAGTTGCTTGAAAAACATACGCAGTTTTCAACGTGCCGAAATATATTATCTCCTTATAACCAGGAAGTTTAATGACCACGCGAGGACGACATGGTAAAAAAAATCTGCATAATTTAATCCCTAAGCCATTTTCCGAAACCAAATAAATAAGAGAACGTAGAATCGAGACTTTATTTTTTGCCTTTTCTATCTCAAGGGACCGGATCCTCAATTTGATTTTTGCAGAAAGATTTCCTTATCGAAACATAGCTAATAAAATGTATCCCCCGCATCTATTGCGTATTCATCAGATTTAGATTTATTTACATCGAAATTATCGTAGGCATCGATAGTTAGTTTCGGTAGTTGTACTGTGCTAGATTATATGTATGCGTATATAGATTGGATATTTAATACCTACACCATGCAAGCTCATGCACTAATGATTTGTAAGACTTACCATCGGAGAGATTATTTCCATATGACTCGCTCTTCTTTTTTGTCGACGTGGGTTTGGCCATCTTCAATGGCTTCGCCTCCGCATTGTCTTCATATTCTAATGCTGGGGCAACGATGGAGTTTCTGGATCCACCATTAGTGGTCAACAACGCGACCATAAACCATATTGCTGTCAGTATGAGCACAGCTTTCAAAATCAACGTCCGCCTCCGTAAGAAAAACATGCTGGAGTATTTCATATCTGATCCAATGTAATGTATTTCTTCTAAGATTTAGAGTATATAAATTTCCAGTTAATTTATATACCTCAATACATTTCTCGAAACTTTCAATAATTTAGTCTTATTTCCATTAATATCTAGGATGTTTAAATCAAAAAATCTTCTTTATAGAATTTGAGCAATAAAGTTAACACTATCTATAATCACAAAAGGGTGACTAGCATAAAATAATGAGATATGTCTTCGTGTTAAACGATTGTCACAAGATATGCCTTTTCGATATGACAGTTGCACTGATGAACATTACTTCACATGACTTTGGTGAATGTTTTGGCTATAAATGTGCCGCAGTTTGCTTGTGTTTGGGCAATTTCTTTCTTGTTTTTTGTTTCATTTCCAACTCCTCAATGAGCATGATTTATCGTCCATATTATTTAACAGGAGCCCTGGGAACAAAAATTGTAGCTTATCAATAAAATTACACGCACACTCTATCAAACAGCGTAAATAAAACAAAATTATGATTGATGTTCTTTCCTAAGTAAGCTGTATTTATGGCGAGCGATTCTGTACTAAATCCCTGCCGGCCTTTACTAAAAAGGTAATTCTATCAAAGAGCCTTATTTTACCGTGAGTTTTTAGCTCCTATTCCAGATGAAATGAAATACAGTGTAACAAAAAATATATTTTTTAACGAAATTGTAAAAATTAAGCATCTGCATTTAATGTTTGACTCCATTTATGTCGCAGTGGTAAAAGTCTTCACTTCACAACAAATATTTCAAATAGTATCCCTAGCAGAGAGCGTAATTTTTTTAACAATAACGTATTTTTTTTAAACAAATCTAAATACCTAAGTACTATAAACAAAGTTACTAATTCAAGTTACCGAAATTATTGGACAAAACAATCGCTTTTATGTTCAGGTACAACAAAATACTTGGATTTATAGACCTATTGATCTATAAATCCTTTCGACCCTACGTATAAAGCCTGATATTTCAACAAAACTTTTGTACTTCACTACGGAACTAAAGATGTACAATTGAGCCCTTGTGCGGCGGTGTGAGGGGGCGGTTTCCGCCACGAGGCTGATGGATCGCTCTGCTTCCTACATTATCGGGGCTGGCTGCCAGTGCCATTTTTCAAGTGGTCACACAGCTATTTTGTAGGCCAGCAAAATGAAAACGTGTGACGGCTCGGCGTTAAAAATTGGATAAAATTAGAGTTACCTACTTGACCTTAAAACCGTAACGTGTGGTATATTATAATAATAACCTGGTACATTATTACTACGTCTGATATTACTTTTCTTTTGTAAATACATACTTATGTAGATAATTACACCCAGACCCAGTACAAACAGACATGTTCATGCTCACAAATATCTGTCCTGGTTGGGAATGGAACCCACTACCTGCGGCGTGAAAGGCAAGTATCTATCAACCACGCCAATCGGCCCGGCACCCGTATTCTAGTATTTGTAGTAAAATGTTTTTAATACTCCACCAATGCCTATGACATAACCTGGTAATATTAACTTTCGGTACTTATGAGGTATGAAATGCTAAAAGGCATAATTTCTTTTAAAAGACTACCCGGCCGTTTTAGGGGAATAAATCCCTGTATCGCGGGGACTTTACAAACATGCAATTCACGGACACAAATACAACCAGACTCAGAACTACCATTTATGGGTCAAGCAAATAGTTTTCGTGTCCAGGGGGTTCTAACCAGAAACACGAGGGTACCGAGGTAGTAGCGAGTCTACCTGAGCCTTTAAATCGCGATTAAGATAAAACAAAAGAAATATGTAATTTGCAAGGCATATGTAGGTAATGAAATTGAGCCACTGTTGAGAATCTTAAGCAAACAAAAAGTTGGAAAGAGATTTTTTTATGTAAGACTAATTTATAAATACAAGATATAATATAATAAGAATAAGAGATAAACAGTGAACAAAATTAAAAGCGCACTATCTCCTCATGAAATTGAACCGATAAAAAATCCTGACACAAAAAGTAAAAAAAAAAATTGTAAGTAGTACCATATATTTTTTTTACTGTTTGGTAATAGGTTATTCGTCATGTTTGTATGGGATGTCAATCTTTTTTCTGCGTAATTTGCAGAAATTGCAGGTTGATGTATTGCACGTTCTTCAGTTATGTAGAATAAACTCCTTCAATTTCGACCACTTTTATATTACACCTTGATTGATCTTTATTTGTAGTCAAGCATACTACTACAATTCAAGATCCATATTTTAATATAAACTGCTTTAAAAAAGAAAAGTGTTGAATCAATATCAGCGCCCATTATCCCATTATCTTCGTTTAAAAAAATTTAATACAGAACGCGTAAGAATTTTATTAAATTTCAATACGTCCGATGGTACCGGGAAATGGTAATGTTGGTTAGGTACTAAGTTGCATAATTATTCTTTAGGTAATCTGACCTCAATTTACATAGCAGCACAGACTTGACCCGAATTTTATTCAACTTTTATCTTGAGGTTTTAATTAAAACTACGGAACGAGCTCGGTATGATCTTAAAATTTTACTTTAGGTAATGCTTATCAAGAATATTTTTTAACTCAAAATATTAAGAGAAAAGAAAGATACAATTTTTTTTAAGTGAATAATAGTTTAAACAAATAAGATGCGCTGTTTTATTTGCCTTACACAACAATCTAACCTGAGGTCGTATTTGATTTAACCCTTTCTACATTTTTAATTGAGTATTATGATTCTTTGCACTTTCCCATTTCTATTAAGGTCAGCTCTTAGTTAGTTAGTTTAGCTTGCTAAAGCCAGAGATTGTGGGTTCGGTCCGCCAGAACAAATCTTGGTACAATGAGCTCGATTATTTGTTCTGTGTCAGGGTGTAATTAAAACATTTAAATATATTTATTTGTTGTGGGGTCTGCCATAGTACAGACTCTGCCTAGTTTGGGATCGGAAGGCAGTGTGTTGGTTGACCTATGATTTTTATTATTTACTAGCAGTGCCCCGTGGTTTTACCGCGATTTTTATAAATAATAGCCTATATGCTAATCCAGGGTGTCAGCTAACTCCACACCAAATTTTATTAGAATCCCTCCAGCCGTTTATACGTGAAGAAGTTACAAACATACACACAAACTTGCGCCTGTATAATATTAGTGTGATTTTTTATATAGATAGTCTCCTGACCGGTACCGAGGGTTTCTTTTACTCTACTAGACAGCAACAGTTGTCTCAACTAACGCAACCCCGAAACATATATTAGTTTTTTGACAAAAAGTCTTGCTCAGGCGCAAAGGCACAAACGAACGGTTTAAACGTTTTACAAGGTGTAACAAAAAAAAAAGGAGCGCAATCTACCCATTAAAATGGAACTATTATAGAGACCCATTTTGTGAAATTATAAAATCAGTATAAATGTTGTATGGATAGGATATGTGTTTTCTGTGTATTAATAAATTTTACTTCGTATATAAAAACAACTTAACATATTTATTTGCTAAAATTTTGGACGATTTTAGTATATTATTATGAAAAGTGTATGCAAGTATTTATAGTTATGGAGAGTTACATGCAGAAGGCGGTTTTGCTGGCGAATGCCAGGTTTGTGCGGAAATTTCTCTCCATGTAGCCCATATATTTTATAAGTTGTATTCATATTAAAATACCCTTATATAATATATTGTAAATAATAGTGATAATAATAACGCCTTTTTTCGAGCAATTTTACATAAGTCTTGATTTTTTTTTTGTTAAAAACAGTATAAAAGTAATTAGAAAGTTAAATATTGAAGGACTAAACACTACACTTATGGTATAAAACGCTTCTTAATTCAGTTTGCCTGAAGGCAAAAGCGTCCTCCAAGGATGCAAGTATTTAGAAGAACTTAAAGTAACCTCCGGCAATTTTGAGATCATAAAAAAATTAGTATTTGATGATGATTTCGAAGCTGTTTTGAAACTTATTTTAATGATACCAATATTCTTAACAATGCTCACCTTATCTGAGTAGCTCTTAAAATGTTGAAACTGCGGTTTGTCGTATCTGCAACAATAATATAAATGTTAAAGCTCAGAGATAAAGACACAGGGCCTCAATGTCGATATATTTAATCGACCTTGTCGAAATACGAGCAATAAATTAGATGAAATCTTTACGGTTTAAAATTTAACGTAAATAGTAGCAAATGGTGGAATATCTGGCCATCTAAGACGTCTGTGGCAATAAATTTGAGGTAACTCCTCCCAGGCGCTTTCAGTAATTTAAACCGAAATGCTATAAAAAACGAAAGAATACCAATAGGAGTTAATAATACATTAAAATTAGGATTAGAGTAGCCCGTCTAGGAGAACTTTATTTTGTATTCTATCTCTACTACCTATGACGCTTTATCTATTTGTCTTGGTGTGATTGTGTTCTGTGCAATCTTACTATTTCTAACTGTTTTCTAGTGTCCATAGCACAATACGCGTAAGCTATGTGCGCTCACCCGCTATCACAATATTATAAATCCCTTCAAATCTTTATCATATTTTTTTTAACCGTTTACCTATAATAGGTAAGTCTAGGGTAGCTAATAACTGAAAATTTGCTGTCGGTCTTTTTTTATATATATCAGAGGGCGACAAACGAGCAAGTGAGTCACCTGATGGTAAGTGATCACCGCCGCCCATATATACTCGCAACACCAGAGGCATCGCGGGTGCTTTGCCGGCCTTTTAAGAGTCGGCAATCAATTGTTGCAGACCCTTCCCCCACCCCACCGATGAGCTCGGGTTACCTTACCCACACGCAGAAGAATTATTAAGGAATATCTTCTTTAAGGTGGGGGTACTTCCTCAGTCGGGCTGCTCTTTGAGCGGATGAACTGATGATGGTATACAGTCGTAGCTTTACTGTATGATATTTATAGAAAAAGAATACTCAAGAGAAACAAAAACGTAGAAAGTTAGTAGGTAGGACATGACTAAGAAATAAAAGCACTTTTTGAGCTCAGCTCTCGTATGATTTCATTTGTCAGTCAGGGTTCCTCTAACGGAGAATAAACGTTTGAAACTTCTACATGAGCAATTTGCCAGTCAAAAAGTGAACGGACTCGTCATTTGTAGACGCAAAAGCTTCACTCATTTACTGCAATTTCCGGTAAAACGTTCACAGATGCTGCAGTAAGAGTATTATGTATATTAGTAGATAATACGCATTGCTGGAACACGTAATGATGTGTCTATTTGTAGTTATTATTTTTGCTGTGTGGTTGACGGCAAAGAATATACCTCTCCATTTCAACGGGCTCAAGCTGAGGGAATCTGCCTCTCTGTACTCCGACCATCACACTGCGATATCCAACCCGTCGGCCAAGCTGGAGTTTCATTTGGTAAATTAAACTAGAGTTTATGGGAAGTTAAATGTGACCAACAATATCTAAAAAGAGCAATACACAATTTAAAACCGTATTTCGACTTCAAAACCTCTTACATATCAAAACTATAGTAAAAGTAGTTTTGATCCATGTGTAAATTTAATAAGGGCGCGATTATTGTACCGCTCTATTGATATTCGTAGCTTAAAGTTTTGAGATGAGATATACGGTCACAGCGTTAATATGAATGAAGTTATATCAAACAATTGTCCAGCTTCTAATTACAACGGAATAACAGATATATATAAAAAAATGTACCTGTATAATTAACTAGCTGTGCCCCGCGGTTTTACCCGCGTTAAACTTTATAAACTATAGTCTATGTGTTAATCCAGGGTGTCAGCTAAGTCCATACCAAATTTTATTAAAATCGCTACAGCCGTTTAGACGGGAAGAAGTCAGAAACATACACACTCACACACTTTCGCCTTTATAATGTTAGTAGGATATTCGTTTCTTCTTTGCTTTGAAATCTACTGGCAAACCTTATTTTCTCGAAGGTACACGTAGCCATATTATTTAATACTACATGTTACTACAGTAAATTTATCAGAACTCATCGAAACGGGGAACTTGCCTGCTGGCATATTCCCCGTTTCGGTGAGTTCGCCACGCGTGATATCTTCGATTTTAAAAGCATCCATAGGCAACAGTTACAGTTTCCCATCAGGATAATTAAGCTTGTTTACTAAAAGGAACATTAAAATAGTAATTAAAGCGTAATTGAAACATTGCTTGCATTAAAGCAATGTAGCGCTGTCGAAGAATGAATGAATTAAAAGTGATTATTCTACCTGTAAATGGAATTTGTGAAACAAAGTTATTTCTCTCGTTGTCGAGGTTACAAAGAACAATTTTAATTAAATAGTTTAAAGCAGTGTCACAATATAATAGTGTTGTGTTTCAACTAAGCATTTAGATTATTTTGTGGGAGTTTTCGAACTGGCGATGTTGTTCGAGCCACGGTTTAAGCGGAAGTCAAACTTAAAATTAACAAACATTTCATTTTATAGTAAGAACGGAAAATAGGTCATAAAATAATCAGCGAAGAGCACATTGGTGTATCACAGTAGGGTTCAGTATAGTCCTGCCGCGGAACCCTAACCCCGGTTTAAACGGGAGTAAAACTAAAAATGAATCATGCCGTAACAAATAAAATAGGCATGGGTCATTAAATTACAAGCGAAAAACGTGTGACAGTTGCCCGAACCACTCAATTTGCTTTTGTTATCGCTTAACGACTGTTACTTACTTATCGTCTGGGCAGTGGTTACTCTAGTGTCAGATCAAATCAAATCAATGTTTATCGTGTGAAATTTGGTACAGAAAGAGGATCTTATTCTATAAATCCATAGTTCTCAAAAATCAACCACACAGGTGTACATAATTTTACAGTTCCTGCAGTAATAAATGTCACGTTTAGATACATAGAGTTGTTCCATCCGCCCTGTAGGCCTGTGACATAGCTTAACGACAATTGTCTAATGACTAAAACCGGAACCGACAACTTAATGTGCCCTCCGAAGCATGGAGACGCTCAGATATTATACCACTTTGGTGGTCACCCATCTATGGACCGACCGGAAGCCTAGTTGCTTAACCCCGGTAAGAGCATCTAGCTATGAGTTGTCCAATTACAATAATCACCTTCAGAAAGAAACCAGGAGGAGTTTAAAAAAGGTTTTGAAACCTCCTTGTTTCTTTCTGATTAAATTCGTTGCGGGATCGAGGACAGTTAAAGCAATTTCCCAGGACATGCCTGAGCCTCACCGCTCAGTATCATTTCATTGTGTGCCACTGTTGATCCTAGCTCACAGGAGTTACAGTGGTGGGTAAGAGGGACGTACTTGAATCAGTAAAGACAATTGAAATTACACTGCCAAGCTTGGAAACCCTAAAAAATTACCCATCTCTATAATAACCGAGCTTCTTAACCTTGACAAGCGCTTACGGAACCGTAATCACTTGTCTATGAGCGCTACAGCCAAAACATTTTTGTTTTCGTTACTCTAAAAATAGTTTTAGATTAAAAACTATCGCTTTAAACTCACAGACAAAGGCTTTAACTTATATAGAGCCTCTATTTAAGTCTCTCGTACTCATAAAACGAAGAAAAAACTCGACAAAAACATGTTTTTGTGGCCTCCCAGCATATTGCGTGCACGCAACCATGACCTAAGCAAACCTCGGCTCCGCCTCATCACGATGCGATGTGCAACCGGTAATTTGCATAATAACAAAGACAATATATAACTGCGAGTAGAAGAGACATATGCAAAAGCATCATTCTACTCGCAGTTATTTATTTTACCCGCTGTTACTTAAATACTTTATGAGGACTGTCTCCTTGGTCTAGCGGTAGCGTGTTCAATCGCAGATAACGTGGTCCTGGCTTCAAATCCCGGTTCGGGTCTAAAGCGATTTTGCTGTAAAAAGAAAAATTTCTCGGTATCAGCTCGAAGTCTAGGAGATAGCGGTATTATTATACCCCCTTGCCTCGGAGAGCACGTAAAGCCCTCGGTCCTGTACCTGACGTCCTTCCGATCGTGTCGCTAGTCGTCCCATCGGATCATGAGAGTGATGGAATAGAAGGTGCCTCTATGTTTGCGCACACTTGTGCACTATAAAATGTCCCGCGCAGATGGTTAGTCTCCATGGAGACTGGCTGCCGTGGCCGAAATTCAGCTAGACGGACATTATTGCTTTTTGAGGGACAAGAGAAACGGTAACGCCGAGTCCTAACTGCGGAGGTATTTCAGATGGCAACCTTCACGAAGCAAGCCTATTACTTTATTAAAGGCCGGCAACTCACTTATGGCTCTTCTGGTGCTACAAGTGGCGGTGAGCACTTATCAGCAGGTGACTCAAATGCTCGATTGCCAAGTTATTTTAAAAAGGTGAGCTTAACATTAGGAATGATTACCTTTCACTATATAAATGCATAGCTTATACTTATTTCTTTATAAGTATGTATTTAGAAAAGAAAACTAGTACAATATGTAATATATCAGTTATCTGGTTTCCATAGAACAAACTCGGCTTAGTTTGGCATCAGATGACCGTGTGTAATTTCCCAGGATATATATTGGCATTTTCAGTCGGTTACGGCGGTCAATCTCAACGAAGACTAGCCAAATATCCAGGATGTATTATATTACAGAAGTGTGTGTGCAAACACAGTTGCACTCAGTATACCCTGAATCTCATAATCCCATGGGTCGGCTATCCGGCAAGAGGGGATCAGGAACAGGGACGGCAGATTGACCTGTTCTCCAACGTCCCGTGCATTACGCCAACTTCCATACTTTGGGCTACTATTAGGTGTTTTACTTGGGACAACTTCGACGCTACTCCCGGGATGAGATGAAATGGCACTATTCTATGCCGTCAGTTACACAACAAGACTTCTAACTATCCGGTTTTTTTTTTAACTAAGCACAGTTTCGGGAACGCGGGTATGCTGCTTCGGTGCCTCCCTTTTGTGCTATATCCCAGATGCTTAATTCAATTCAATCATTTATTGCACCCCTTAAGTTAGTTAAAGCTGTTGTTATCATATCAAGTACATAATGGACTGTACTTCCAAATGATACTCGTAAAACGGTTACATCCCCACTTCGTTTCACAAACCACTTAATTGGTACCGTGCAACACGTCTCATTTTAAGACCATTAATTCTATAACAAAGCTCCCCAAATCCTCTTCATGATCAGACAGGCAATACAGTAATCAAGCGGTTCCTCAATAGAGAAATAGCCTTGCCAATTCCATTTATTTTCCTACTCCATGGGTTGTAATACTGTGACCGGGTCTCGAAGATTGGTTCCGTAGCTTTGAAACACAGGTATTACTGATTTACCGCCACTGCAATACCATTAGTGTAAGAACAAATACGGTATTTTATACGTAGTAAAGTCGTATTCAATTATTGTTAAACCACTATGACCTCTTGAATGCTTTTAGATGTATTCTATACTGTAAAGCTTTATAAATCGAATACATTTATAAAGCTTTTCACTAGAATATTGAATAGAAGTTCACTAAAATGTAATCATAATACAAATTGAAATTTTATCGGAAATATAATAATAATTTCTATAAAATTTTGATGCTAGAGGTATAGAAAAATCTCATCACCTCTGGAATATATATATATATATATATATATATATTGCAAGAAATCACCAGTACAGGCGTTGGCCTTCATCTTCAGGGGTTTATAAATAATACAGATTATTATTTAATATCAGCATAACGAAAAGTGTTTATTAACTTTAATATTGTTGTTATGATGTATACACTATTATATATACCACCTCATTGCAAAACTCATCATTACATTGTTAATTTTGTTTTTCATATTACATCAAACAATTTTCCCCTATTGTCGATCTAAAATGCCATAAATTATTACGGCAAATCGTTTACAGTTCAAGCTGAGCGTATGTAGAACGCACTCCCCGTAATATCAAGACGAGCTCAATCTCTAAACATATTTAAAAATAATATCAAGAAAATATAATATAAAAAAAACTTTTTTTTTAAAGACAACGCCCGCACTAAGGAATCTAGTCCCTGTGTCGCGGGGTACTTTACAAACATATAATTGACAGACACAAATTGCATTCAGACTCAGAACAATCGTTTATGTGTCACACAAATAGTTGTCGGGCGCGGGACTGGAACCTGCGACACGAAGAGACGAGGCGACTGTCCTAATTAACTGCGTAGTTTACCTACATGCATTTACCGCTGCTGCCTTTGGATTTATTTTTCTGCTTTACTTGTATTTTTTTTTTAATAATTCGATGTATTTTATAATCTTTTATTTTATGTTATATTATATTAATGTAAATTTACATTAAGTTGACCTATTGTTACCTATCTACCCTGTTTCCAATTCCACGCTTAGTTCTCTGGAAGAAATTGCAGTAGCGATAAGACCGCTACTGCAATTTCTTAGGTACTAATTTGTTAGGTACTAATTTATGTACGTAAATTTATAATTTTAAGTTATAGTGTATAAAGAGTATTTTACTTTAATTAATTTAAAAACTTGATATAAACTGATTATATCAAAAGCTTACTGTTTTAGTCTGAATTTAATTCAACTGTAAGTTTCGTAAAACTCAATTGTCTGCGGTCTAAATAAACCCGATATTAATTTAAAACCGAAAATTTTTAAAGCGTTATTTTTTGGAAGACTAATCTTTTGTCCAAAGCGATTAATGGATATCTCCGTAACAGAAATCAGTCTTGATAATAAACCAATTACTTTATCCCAAAAAGAAAAAAACAGACGTCAGAAACAAAATGGTGAAGATCCGGAGTAAAATGAAGATAAAATGACCTAATTTGGCTATCCCTCTGGAGAATTCATTTTCCTTTTTATCGGAGCCGAGAATAGAAATAACTGACTGACGGCTTCCTGGCTGAATCTAATTTCCTAAACTGATTGTGTAAAAGGGAGCTCAGAATTTAAGTATACTGTGTACTTATAAGCGATCGCCATCAAAGGTCCAAGGTTTGACGGGCCAGTTGGCATGGTTGGTAAATGCTTGCATTCTTAGCCGCAGGTGGTGGGTTCGATTCCCACCCAGGACAGATATTTGTGTGCATGAACATGTCTGTTTGTCAGTCTGGGTGTAATAATCCATATAAGTAAGTATTTACAAAAGATATTTAGTAGGTATATCAGTTATCTGGTTACCATAGTAGAAACTCAGCTTAGTTTGGGATCAGATGGCCGTGTGTAAATAATGTCCCAGGATATTATTATTACATATAATACAAGTTCTGCTTAGTTTGCAATCCAATGACTGTGTGTGAATAAAGTCCCAAGATATTATTTATTATATTATATTATCAATTCTTTTACTAATAGAATTCTGTGTAAAATATTATGCCAATATATGAATAGTGGACACTCGTTTTCAACCGTAGATAAACGTAGGTTTCGATTAAATCAGTGACCAAACCAAAACAGGTTAAAAATACATATTTATTTCATATATTTTTAACGTGCTTTGGTTAGCTCACTTCGTCGTTCATTTCGTTCCCCCGCTTCGCGATGGATGTCGAACAGAATGAAATCCATTCATTTTATATATTTTTTTGTATCTTTACGTAACCTGTGAACGTTACCTAACACTTCAGTGAAGTTTCCCTCTGTAATTTAATTTAATCTACTAAAACTTTGTAGCTAAATGTTTATCTATAATAAATAAATTTGACGACGACAAAAATAATTACAATTTACATAGAGTTATGCAATATCTATAAGAGACAGAAATAATTGTAAATCTTTAGAGGAGGCCTTTGTCAATGGACAAGCTGTTCCAGATAAATATCCAGTTGCCGATAATGCTTAACATTATTAAATATATTGCATGAATTTTATTTTAGTGAGTAGGCAATCTTTATAAGCAGTATGTAATAGTGATAAGGAAGCAGCAATAAAGGCTATTTTATTTTTATTTATTTATTATGCAATATCTATCATACATAAGTACAATAGGTAGGTACTTGTTTTTGATTTACATAGTTTTTTAAACCTTAAGTGGAGATCGATACGTAAGTACTTTTTATTCTGTGATCGTTGGATTTTTTTTTAAAAAGGACGAACTCTAAGAAGTTAACTATATAAAATGGTTGTATACTGGAAGCTCATTGACTAAACAGTGAAATAATATGATAATGCTTTTTATATGTTTTATTCAGATAGTCCACACGTTTGTGTCCAAACAGTGCATGCTATCCAAAATATCGATCACAGAAATCTTTGTAAGATAACAATCTGTTTTGCGGTACGGTTTGATAAGGAAATTAGCATCCCAGCATAGTTCGTATTTAACAATTCCAGTAACTATTCAGTTACTAGTTTCCCAGTGGAATCCGAGGGCAGAGGGGAGGCGTCCGTTCCATTTGGGTAGCTAACGGTAATAGGCAAAGCATGACCCCAAATTCAATATAATCAATATCAATATTTATAATAAAATAATTAATATCAATATAAAACATGAGTGCGTTAAAACACCTTAAATTATTTGTTATATAACATATGTTCTTATTAAAAAAAAACACATTTGTTACATTTCAATTGTTCTGTGTAAGTTAAAACTAAAAACATACATTATTTTTATAACCAGCAATTATTGTTTGATAAAAATTAAAAATTTTCATTCGCGGTTTTTATTAGCAACGATCAAATTTACGTGTTGTTATATGAGCTGTGTAATTTACGCACTACAACAAATAAGGCTAAATTTAACGTGTATATTTAACATAGTCTAAATCAAGTAAAACCAATACAATAATTAATACATACAATATACAAACAAAAACAAAAACAAATACAACAATTAATACATCATCATCATCATCGGCAAAAGCTCCCCCAAGAATAATCTTGGGGGAGGCGTATAGAGGATATACCATAATCGCAGACGAGTTGGCGATCGCATTATGATGGTCATAGTACTCAGAAGGAAGCTGCTACCCGTCATCCAGTACATATTCCCTCGGGTCGACTTCTACGCCCACCACGGGATGAGATACACAGCACCACACCGCAAAATTAATACAAACATTAAACAACAAAAATAAAACAAATTAATTAATGTTGACTCATTACACTAAATCAAACTTACCATAATAAAACTGAGTTTTAAGTCAGTATTGAACCACTCATTGGCATTCACTTAATATGTACAATAATATTACTGACATCGCAAATATGTCAACCACACATTACAACTGTTTACAATGTACTGAAATCATAGGTCATACGTAGAGCTCAGTATATACATTTTAAGACTAATTAATTATTTACTTTTAATGACTACAACGATAATTAAAGTACGATAATGTTCCCGATTCCATGCAATTCCAACTAAACTAATTTGAATACATTTGCATTTCTTTCTTCATCATCATATCAGCCGAAAGACGTCCACGGCTGGACAAAGGTCTCCCCCAAAGATCTCCACAATTGCCGGTCTTGCGCTATCTGCATCAAGCGATTTCCAGCGACCCTCACAAGATCCGATTTCTTTCTTATATAGTACTAATAGTACTAACCGGAAGACGCAGCGTGGGCAGGCCCCCTACAAGATGGACCGATGATCTTGTGCGGGTCGCTGGAAACTGCTGGATGCGAATAGCACAAGACCGGCAATTGTGGAGATCTTTGGGGGAGGCCTTTGTCCAGCAGTGGACGTCTTTCGGCTGATATGATGATGATGATGATGATGATAGTACTAATTATGAAAAGGACAGTGCGACTTTTGGTTGTGACATTTTAGTTTTAGCACGAAATACTGAGTAAAAGTAAGCGACATGTTAATTGATTTCCCGGTGCGCATATACGAGTAAGTGCGCAGTATTAGTAGTTTGGCAATTCTATGAATACGTTTTTTTTTATACGTGCTACATTCAATTAGTTTAGTGTCGGAAAAGACAGAATCGGGATTATTCTATTTTTCTATTCCTATTCCATTTTATAATATTTAAGGGTTTAGGTGATTAAATCGTCCTAATTGAAAATCACAGAAACAGGCGTATAGGGAATTGTGTTACAAGAGTCATGCGTATACCTAAAAAAATTGTATATATTCTTTTTAAAGATGAACTCTTTGCAATGGGAAAATTTGTGCTTAGTCAGTCCTTAGTACATTGGCTATAAACTTAATGAAAGTAACGTTCATCATTTATCAATTCTGCCGAAAGACGTCCACGGCTGGACAAAGGGCAAGTCCAAGGATGTCCACAACTATCAGTCTTACGTTGCCCGCAACGAGCGGCATCCTGAGACCCTTGTAACATCGTCGGACCACTTTGTGGGGGCCCACGCTGCGTCTTCCGGTTTGAGGTCGCTTGAGAACCTTTCTGTTACCAGCCCCTTAATATTGTTTGTTATTTATAAATTTACAATAAAATAATTACATACTAAATTACACTTATGAGTTTAGTAACTGTAATATTACTAACGATGAGAACGACATCATCACACGTCAAGATCATTTACAACAGATTACTTTACGATTGCAATTGCAATTAGTTTCCTGCATTGTTAAAGCGAATGACCGTAATTGTTCTTATCGTTATGGCTAAATTAATTGATTTATGGAAGATATTTGAATAATATAGTGTTGATCAACTTAAGCATTCTACGTTCAATACAAAACGCGATGAGCTGAAAACCGGAGACCCCGTGACTATTCAATACAATTATTTTGATAGGAAAATCACGTGCGATTTGCTGACGACATTTTACTAAAAATATTGCCTATGGTAGCCTATTTTCGGGCACACCAGCGCCGTACTGAGTAGGAGTTGAAGTGGTCGCAATGACCAACAATCCGTCGGACCAATCATCATCATTATACTCTGTCAGTTTTGAGTTTGAATTGCCTACTTAGATATTTTTGTTGTGATATTAGAGTTAATTTTTGGTAAAGAATTAGTCAAAAATACAATAATTTGTGCGAGTTTCGAGATATATCTATAAAAACCTCTCGGGTTTCCAGTGCATTAGCGTTTCACGATAAGAAACAGGTAGGCGCGCCACTCATTACGTGTAAATTTGAGGTATTCTTTAATATTATTTTACATGTGAGCATCTTAAATGGATCTCAATCTACATAATTTAACACACTGACAAAATCATCATTCCACGGGAGATGGTTAACAATTCAGTTAAGCGAGTTCTCCGTAATTTCTCGGTTGGTTGAGAATCTATCCTCACCCTCCATACTCGGAGAGTGAGATATGCCGTCGGTCTCGGTCGTCAAGAGAAAATATATGTATATCAATCATTTACGGTAACCAGAAGCCTAATAAAATCTAACACCTGGTTTAGCCTTTCTAGAGTCTGGTCTTCTATTAGGTTCTAGGTAAAACAGCAGTCGCTAATATTGGTAGCTAGCCGCAACAGGTTATAGTTAGAACTTACCCCAATACAAACTAGAAAAGGCAAGCAAACAATAAATATTTCTATAAGAGTCTTGTTACGGTGGTCAAAATGATAACCTAAGCACAATTTATGCAATATCCTTCAAACAAACTTGAATGCAGTAAATGATTATCCTTATTCTTAAAAATACTTAAAGTAAATATGTAGTCAGAAACTATTAAGCACATCCTAAGATCTTCCAAGGAGCAGATAAAGGTGGGAACGAGGCGAACTTTAATACTTTTATCAGGATAAACAGTTCACAACGCTCCAGTTCGTTTTCGTTATCTTGGAGACCGTCTTAGGTGCTCTTACTGACTAAAATGTAGATGCTCCACTCTTCCAGGCGTTATGACTCGATACTGTCGGTGCACTCTAATGTTACTTCAAACAAAGTTAAGCTGCAGATAATTCTTAAAGCACAATGGGAAATGATAGAGCGAAATAAAGGTCCCTTTTGGATATTTTGAGATGGAGTTTTATTAACTCGACTTATTACTGTAACAAGGTTTGATAAACAATGATTTTTATACAAAATATGTCGTAACTTACTTAGAACCAGAATAATAACTACGATAAAATATATGTTAAAAATCTTATAATACTTGAAGACTTGCAATATTTTAATGTTCTTTAGCATTACTTTCTAAATTGGACTATAATGTCCAGGAAAATTTACAGTCCTATAATTTCTATTCCATATTTCATCTGAAACACTGATATTTTTACACAAAATATGTCGTTACTTACTTACTTACTTACCCGTACTTTATCGTATGGGCAGTGATTACACTGGAGTTAAAGTTGCTCCCGTTTCACCTGGAAAGCCTAGTACCTTACAACTACCACTATTATATACTTATATACTGGAACAACTGATAAACTTTTATACTAAAACAGCTATATTCATAGCCTCGCAAATAATAATAATAATATCCTGGGACATTATTTACACACAGCCATCTGATCCCAAACTAAGCAGAACTTGTACTATGAAAACCAGATAACTGATATATTACATATACTACTTTTCTTTTGTAAATACATTCTTATATAGATAATTACACCCAGACTCAGGACAAACAGACATGTTCAAGCACACAAATATCTGTCCTAGGTGGGAATCGAAACCACGACCTCCGGCGTCAAAAGCAAGCATGTGCCAACCACGCCAATAGGCCATGCTCATGCTAGCTCATGGACAGGTAACAGATTGTACTAAAATGCACCGTCTGCCGAACCAGAATAATAACTAATATAAAAAAAAATACGTGTCAGAAATCTTATAATACTTCCAAAAGTGTAATATCAAAATGTTCTTAAGCATAATTGGATCATAATGTTCAGGAAAATCAGGCGTATAAATACCATTCCATATTTCATCTGCACGCATTTTATGTACGACATCATTGCCACTTCACAAAAAGGGAGAGGTAGGGTGAAGGCCACAGCTTCAAAAATTCCATTTTATACTATAAGCCAAACATACAGGACGCGTGTCATTACCAACTTTACCCACAGGGGTGTTGTAAATTAGCAACACGAATAAAGTTGCCCATTGTTGGCGGAAAGCGTGAGAATTTGTTGAGCCCAAGCGGTAACAAACCAGGCAATTTTTCAAGCCCATTTTAAATGTGAACAGTTATAAATTAATTGCGACTTATTGCATCTTTTATGAATTTTCTTTAACAATTAGTTTTAAGATTTTATGAGCATGAGAAATAGTTTGATAAAGCAGCAATAATAGCAACCAATTAAATGAATAAACGTACGAGAGTAAGGATGTGTCTATTTGCATTTTTTAAAATATTAGCAGCTTTATTACAGACGCAGCGTGGAAAGGCCGCCTACAAGATGGACCGATGATTTTGTGCGGGTCGCTGAAAAACTGCTAGATGTGAATAATGCAAGACCGGCAATTGTGGAGATCTTTGAGGGAGGCCTTTGTCCAGATTTACTTAAATGTGGACATTGTGCCGGCGGCTTTTTACTCCTTAATATGCGTGACTCCTATGGAGCCGATGACCGAAAGAAAGTTCCATTAACTTTCCTTGGGTCATCACCTCTAAGCGCTGAATAAAATCAGGAGGATCATCACGCACTGTCCCAAACCAACCCCGGTAAGACTACTACATCCTCTGGCTGGAAAAGCGCCTTATAATGTCTGCATGGTTGTGATGAACTCGGTAGCTATATCAAAAATACGAGTAACGACCTATTCCTTACAGGAAGTCGGCGGCGTTTCGTGAGGTCTGTTAATTAATTGATCATGGAGCCTCCAAACTTGAGGAGGCCTGACCGCTGCAGGGTAGGAATACCTTAAATCAATTGGAGACAGCTGCTTAGAATCTTCTGGATAAATTACCGTTGCTAATATGAAGGAACTTTAAATAGATTTCGAAAGCAAACCAGCCGATGGAAGGAAAACATTTTCAGTTAATTCACAGGTGGTAGTTTTGTCTATGTAATATAATCCAAATGAACTCTCACAAAATCTGGCTCTCTCCGAGAATGAAGTCAATATGCAAAGGAGCAGCATCAACATAAGTTTAAGAAATTTGTCCTCAATGGGGTATGATATTTTTTTTCTTATTCAAGTGGGACTTATGTATGTAGCTTATGAGCTAATTCTTGCATTCAATAAACGAGCGTGCGTCGAAGCGTAATTAAAACGCAAAAAATCTCATGGTTTTGTCAAAAATGGTGCTGTGGATAGCTTATGATATTGCTTTAAAGTTGGGCGTTACACTACAAATCATACTCATTCCAATCAAGAATAAATTCTTATTCCTATGTGGTACTTAGGTTATTTCCATGTAATGGTATTGTGGGCCAAAAACTTTTATAGGAATTGTTATGACAGTAAAGAAGATGAAGTTGCATCTCTTGCTGTGATGAAGTTAGAAATGATTTATTTTTTTTATTTTTTATACAATTGGGTTTGCGCTTGACCACGATGGTAAGAGAAGATGTGATCGAAGGTGGACCGTGCGTACGCATAAGATGCCTGTTCACTCTAATCTTGAATAAACTCATATTATATGAGTCTGGAAACACGTCGTTCGGGAGATTGTTCCACAGCTTAGCCGTGCGTATGATGAAAGAGGAAGCAAAGCTCATTTCATTCATACTTGCAGATAAGCTAGAAACATCGCTCGTCTTACTGGTAACATCGGGCTCGTTCCTTTCATCACATTATCTAAGTTTGTACTATTTAATATCCAGCGCAGATAAGTTGGTCACCATCAAGACTGTCCACGATGGCCTAAATAACACGAGGTTGATCATTATACAAGTACTGGCTGTTGAGTTATAAGAAAGGTGATATTTTACACATAACTTTTTTGTTTCGTGACATGTATAAATAATTTTAATTTATTGACATTGCCAATTTGTTTTTTAAGTTCTAATGTAATTTTGTGTCGTGTTTTGTCTTATTTTTCTAATTTTAATTAATTGTATTTATCATTATGATCCACTTGTTGGTTGAAATAAACGATATAAATTTAAAAAAAAATAACTACATCGCAATGTTAAAGAATATCTGCATGACACCTCGCCCTCGCCCTCTGACAACGGGGTTTTGCGAGATTTAGCACCTACTCATGTATAAAGGTATACCATAAACAACGTTAGATTCAAAGCGAACTTTTCGGATTTCTTCATTCAATTCACGTTCTAAAGTCACGCCCCCACCGCAACGTGTTTTAATACATTCGCTAAAGGTGACTCCTTGTTTCTGACAACACTTAAATTACTTTCCTCCCGGGCAAATTTTATTTGTTCTCCAGACTTAGATGGGCTAACGTACGCGAAACAAAAACTAAACACATTGTTTTGTTTTATTTTTTGCCAGTAGTAAGTACTAGTTTGCTTGGGTACAATGATTTACGAGAAGATTTTGTTATTAGGTTTCCCACGGTAATGCTTTAAGTTTTTACTGCTTCTCGTCTCGGTAACGTGTTTGCTTAAAAGCTTTTTGCGTAAAGTATCAGTAGCGTTTCGTTAAACTACTGATTTTTGGGCAATATTAATTTTGGGTGAAACATGAGCCTTTTGAACAGAGTTTAAAAAGCAGTAGAATTTTCGCAAAGAATAATATGTTTTACTGAGAAAGAAGAAACTAAATTATTTTAGCACAACACACCAAAATTTATCGTATTTTATCTTTACGCTTAACTTTAAACCCACTGAGGTATAAAAAATAGTGTAAAAGAAACATACGGCAAATTGTCGTAGGCGTGTTACACGTGCCCACACCTGAAATAATAGATTTTACCTCTATGCTCGTTTTGGCAAACAAGTCTTCCGTCACAACTTCAGAACTACCTATAAGGGATACCTACCGATAATTATTCGGTTGAAACTTAGGATGGGAGGAAGGGCATTTATGTAGCTGTAACCTCATACAAAATAAATGTAAAGAAGGGTAGTTATGATTGTGAAATTTACATATAGATAGATTGATAACTCTTTATTGCGCACCAAATACAAAACCTTAGAGTAGAAAGAAACCATAGATTTGGTGGGCTCCATCCAAGAGTGTTGACGGACACTGATACTGTCCAATAATAACACCTGTGTGTGAATGCTATAGTAAAAATAAACATTCGTTACGACGACAAAAATATCAATGCAAAATATGGAAGTCAACATCTAAATTAAAACTAAACTTAAAAATTGAACTGGAGCATAAAATTCCCTAGCGAATACATACCTACACATCCATATACGACGTAAAGATGGGCAATTTTCATTCCGCAAAAACCACCGGTCCATTTTTCATGACAGCATTAAGTTAATTGTGAATATTTTTATTTTGCGAGGACGTAATGAGACTATCACGGTGGGGCGGCTCGCACCAGGCGTATTCATTAATTGAAACAGTATCCTCGGTAATAATGCGTGTTAACTATATAGGGTTGCCAGATGGTCATATTATGGCTCGCAAAATTCATAATTCAAATTCTTCTGGTAAAATGTTGTAGTATTAATAGAAGAACGATGTTAGCAGACATCATTACTTCGTAGGGCCAAATCATCTGCATCATCAACCTGATATCGTCCAATGGACGTTTCTATAACGGTGCCATTTGGAGGGTTTTGCCGTAGTCACCGCGCTCGGCATGCGAGTTGGCGACCGCAGTGAGGTGGTAGCTAGTGGGTGGCAATGCTGCCCGCTGTATCCCTTAGTCGCCTTATACGACACCCACGGGACGGTATGGGATGACTCAGTTATTCTTTCTAGGCTGGAAACCACACGGCTAAAGGTAAGGTATAAATAGTATAATTTGAACACCGTGGAGAAGGTTGTACTGAAAGTGTTTATTAACGACAAATTTAGTCACTAATCTCTAAAAAAATACTTAATTAATATGTATAATTATAAGTATGGAACAAGTAGTATCTTTAAGGAAAATAGTTTTGTGCACCGGCAACTACCTACATCTCTGTAGCTCTTTTCTCCATTCACTAGTAATAAGGCCGTAAATTATACTTTTATAATTTGTATATTTTCTCACGTCGTATTGTTTACTAAAGTGTAATAAAGAGTTAATCTATATTATTATCTACCTGTGTGGTAGTCTAAGCAATAATAACAAAAAGACCGTAAAGGGAATCGGACTCACACGAAGGGTTCAGTACCATCGAGAGACAATATTTTATTTGTAAAGTTATCTATTTTTAGTATTTATTTTTGTAGCAGAAATAGAAATATTAGAATAAAATTTAACAATATAACTATTACGGTTCTTGAGACAGATGGGCGGACTGACAGTGACGGGTACTAAATCCTAAAAATAAAGAATAACCATAGAATAATCAGTTCGAATGTCGAAACTTATGTGGAAATGGAATCTCAGGGCTGTGAGTGTCCTTCGTCACTAAGTAGGCAGGTTTTTAATTTTGGTTTGCCCCACCAACCCTGCTTCCACATCGTTGCCACAACGAATGCCCTTGGCATTAATAAACGTGTGAGTATGAAAATAGACTAGTTAGTTAGTTTACACCAGTGTTTTTCAACCTGTGGGTCGCGACCCCCTGGGGGGTCGCGAAGCCTCTATAGGGGGGTCGCGAAGCTTCTACAGCGAATTCGCACAAGGTTGGGAAAGCTAGTCACAGGGTTGCAAATGTATTTAGAGTATTATGATTAGGCCTACTGCAAATACATTAAATGTTAAGCGCGAAGTTCCAAAACTCAGGCTGTACTTTGTCTCTTGACAACCACCTAACCTCTGTATTATAAAGTAAATATTGGTGGAGTGCTCCCATATCTTCACAAATTTTTGAAACAGACGTATCCGAAACGCTTTCTCTTCAATATAATTTACAATTTTTATAATAATATTTAGAACTTGTATGTATTCATGTGGCAAGGCCTTTGGGCCGAAAGAGCTTGACGATGGAGAAAACTATGCGTTGTGCTGTAGTATTCGTGGGAAACGTTGTACAAAAAAGTATTTCTTCCATTACATTTTCATTGGATTCAACGCACAAAAACTTGAAAGTGCACACTTCCGCAGTATCCGTAGATTCATCAAATTTCAAGGAGTCTTCGAAACATCAGTCGTCATATCGCTTATCCTCGATTTAATAAAACTTCGAAGCAAATAACACACTGAGATTTATTCCCAATCACAGTACATCCGAATTTCAAAATACGAATTGAAGAACTTTTTTCTTATTTTAGTTTCATCACTCTCGCTAGAAGTTGACGGTTCTGCGGCTCTTTTCAGAAATTTATCCATTTTAAATAATTAATAATCTCTGTCAAATACGTAAAAACAAGGGATGGCGCCCGACAAACAGTAACCGGCTGACGGTCTCATCAAATAGTCGCAAAGCATGCAAGTGCGATCGCTGGTGCGACCACTGTATAGCCATCGTCGCCCCCGTAACGATCATTACGTCTTGCTTACTCGTTCCCACAACTCGCATTTTAATTATGTATTTATCCGAACTCTAATTGTGAAAATGAATAGATAATAATATGTTGGATTCAATATTTGTAACAAAATAAAGTACATGAAATAAACCGGGTAAAAAACGGGTAGAGGGGGGTCGCGAAAAATTTCTTCATACTAAAGGGGCCGCGCCATGAAAAAGGTTGAAAAACACTGGTTTACACTATCTAGGACTTGTATATAAAAAATGATATGTTGATTCAATCAATATAATAATAATAATAATATCTAGGGACAATGTCACACAGATCATCTTAGCCCCAAACTAAGCAAAGCTTGTACTATGGGTACTATGTGACGATATACATACTTATATAGATAGATAAATGCTTATAAACATAGAAAACATCCATGACTCAGAAACAAATATTCGTGCTCATCACACAAATATTTTCCTAATTTTTACCGGGATTCGAACCCAGGACCACCAGCTTCGTAGGCAGGAGCACTACCAACTAGGCTACGGTGACCGTCTATAATTAATAACCATCATCTGAATTAGCTGAAAGAAGTCCACTGCTGGATATAGGTCTCCGTCAAGGATCTCGTCACTGGCCGGTCTCGTGCTGCAAGCATCCAGCGGGTTGCCGCGACCACTGTAAGATCGTCGGTCCACCTTGCTTGGTCCCTTCTGCCCCAGCCGCGGTTAATACTACAATATATTTCATTCCATTAAATAGCACAAAAGTTTCTCAACAGTTTCATCTACTTATACATATAATAAAATCGTAGGAAAGTCAAAACTGTACATTGAATATTTTTTTAAAGGATACTTGGGGCGTGATCTACAGTCGATATCGAAGACAAAAATATATTTTTTAGATTTTTTGTCTGTTTGTCTGTATGTATGTCCGGGCTAAACTCAAAAAGTACTGCATGGATTTACTTCAAATTTTGCATGAATATTACTAAGAGGTCGGGTCAACATATAGGCTACATATTATCACGTTATCACTTACGGGGGAGGAGCTATGATAATTTATAAAATTTAACGCAATTAAAACCGCGGGGCACAGCTAGTATATAATAAAATGATCAGATCATTGGGCTCATGAAAGGTTAAAAACAATATGATCTTTTCTGAGGGTTGCAGTAAATTAACTTATTAGGGTAAGAACACTTACAAGTTAATTTACGGGCACACTACCATCACACCCTTCGCCATTGACAGTTGTTTCAGCATAAGTGCCTTCTACGCACGCTGAAGTTATTGTATAAACTCCCTACTACGGTTTTGCCAAGAGACTCTAAAATGGGGCTCTTCAAAAATAGGTAATACGTATTCTAAAAGGCGGCATCCCGTAAATCTATAATTATATTAACTCCCCCACACACTAGTTTGCAATAACATACCATGATCGTCACGGGTACCAACGGAAGATCAGCGCTGGGTGTAACCCAGCAAATGCTGAGATGGTGACCCTTTCGGCAGGACTTACAGGACCTATTCTTAGTGTTAAACTATGTTATTGTTTGATTTTTATATTCTGTTTGTAAATTTCTTGTATGTCTATTGTCAAATAAATGTACCTATTTCTTCTTCTTAAATGTATTATGTATTGCAAGCGCCAAAAGCTACAGTAACTGCTAACCATCAGATGGGCCGTAAGCTTGTTTGCTGCCTTAGGTTTATAAAAAGAATGACTTGTCTCGTTTCAAAAATACTTTAATCAATTATTGAACCAATTCCAGAAAATATATCATAGGCAGGTTGTATATGACATTTTTTTATAACAAGACTAGCTCTGTTCCGCGGTTTCGCCCGCTTTAAACGTTATGAATTATAGTCTATGTGTTATTTGCATGTTTAAACTATATTACTATACATAAAGTTTCATCAATATCCATTGCGTAGCTTTTTTGCGTGAAAGAGTAACGAATATCCATACTCACTTTCGCATTTATAATATAAGTAGGATATTTATAGTCAGCCTAGGAGTCTTTCTTAATTGCTAAGCTGTTTCTAGATCATTTTTAGGAGTGACGGCAATGTAGAGCATCTCTATGATGCCATTAAGTCTAATAGCATTAATATTAATAGCAATTTGTATACAATACATGCATATTACACACTAATTAAATACCATATTTTAATTGACAACCTACACGGTCTTTGACTAATTACGCTAATGCAATTTATTTACCTCAACTATTTGTTAATACTCTAGCTACATACATAAAGCACATTTTGGCACACAATTAAACATTTCAACTCATAATTTCTAACATACTTAAATGAACCGGCAATAAGCACATCATTAAAATTTTCCACAGTTTACATTTATGTAAATAAAGGTGATTACACACCTGCCCTCTATAGGACATCAGTCAACAATACACGAAACTCTTTGTCACAAAATGACGCGGCGCAGTTCGACGGTTTAATGTGACCACAACTTAACCGCAACGAATTGCCACCAACGCAGGGTTGGCAGCAGCTTAATTGAGCTGTATTGCACCAGCGATACAGGGTTGTCTCTAAATAGCGCAGTAAAACGTTTAACAGGGACACTTTATACTGGGTTTTTCGTTGCTAATAGCGTTCTAGTATAAAACTTTTGAGAGAAAATTCAACTCGGGGAAATTGAACGTGTTTTGTAAACGACTCCGAGCATCGCGCGTCGATCCAATTAAAATTAAAGCGTAATTAAGTTATATACTTTACATTGTATACTCACTCTGCCTATATGAAAGTTTTCTGCAAATTATTTTGTGTTTGCGTATATCTTTTTGTTGAAGTTTACAACTCATGGCAAGATGAATACAATCCAAAATAAATTACGTAGGATGTCGCATACGAAGCACCAAATATATCGAATCCGAGATTAATATAGCAAGTATTGATGTCAGAGCATCGATTTATGTCGCCGCCAAGCCTCGACTTACCTACCTATCTTGTCATATCCGTCAGTGAATAAGAGTAACGTAATATATAGAGCTCGTCTTATTCTCGACGAAGATGCATTTTGCAGTTTACGTTTGATACTGTCATAGTGAATCACTTTTATGAGGTAAGATATACGTATTATACATGAATGATTTAAGTTGAATATACATACGTTATAATTGAAAACCCCGAGAGTAAAAACACAAAGGAAATGTTACCGGTGTTAATCCCTAATTTCTTAGAACTGATCAGGGAGGCAGAGGTGTGTAGGTAGCCTTAAAGACATTTAAAGATAAAGCCACTAATTGTACATTTTTGTGATGTATGTATATTGTTATCCTTATCTTGAAAACATCTTGGTGCCGAATATGAGTTATTTTATGAGTCGGTAAAGCGACCAGCTTTAACACAATTGTCCATAGGCTTACTAAAAAACTGGCCGTATAATTATTATGCTAAATCGATTATAGAGGTATACACGAGAAAAATATCATCCTCCTCAACCCATAGTAGTTGTAGTTTTTTTTTTATGTCAGAGTTCGACAAACGAGCAAGTGGGTCACCTGATGGTAAGTGATCACCACCGCCCATGGAACTCGCAACCCCAGAGGAGTCGCGGGTGCGTTGCCGGCCTTTAACAGTCAGCAAACAAGTGTTGCTGACCCTTCCCCCCACCCCGATGAGCTCTGGCGACCTTACTCACACTCAGAAACACAACTTTAAATTATTAATCCATGGAGTTTTGAGCCTTATTTCAAGGTAATTGCTGAATTGTTTTCTTACTTTAGCCACAGATAGAAGTACTACCAAGTCCGTAAATAAATATGCGGCCTACCTGATGGTGAGCAGCCACAGAAGGTATCCTATAAAGCGCCTTAGTTTGTACGTAACGCACATGGAATTATTCACACGTTACCGACCCTATCCCTCTTCCCTCATAAGCGACGTTATTCACTCCCAGGACTACAACATCGGAGTTCTAAAGTGGAGGAAAGTAGTTAATCCGCTTATAGAGCCTATATACCGTTAAGGGAGACCCAGGCTCACATGTACGGTCACTAGACCTGCAGCCTACTAATTCTGTAGCATTAAGAACCTCCCACATTTAAAGAAAAGTATAGCAATAATATCATACCCATGCCCATGATTTACTACTAGCATGGTTATCAACCGAAAATCTGTGCTGGTTGATAGTCATAATATAAAACTTTGAACAATTAACACACTGCCATCTGATTCCAAACTAGGCAGACCCTGTACCATGGCAACCAAGCAACTAATAAATATACGTATAAATTTCAAACATACATATAAAGATAAATTGCACCCAGACACTGAACAAATAATCGTGTTCATCACACAAAGATTTTCCCCCAGAGGGAATCGAATCGACGACCTTTGGCTTAGTAGTCAGGGTCACTACAAGACTAAGAGGCCAGTCAACTACCTTAAAGTCATCTAGCTTATACTAAGACGACCTTTCAGCAGAAAACGTAAGAGAATGTTAATTATTATTTTTGTTTTATTGTGTTCACATTTTTTTATTTACTGTCATAATTGCTGATGAAATGTATTCTTTTCTTTGCAATATTTATAATGTAAAGACACCATCTACAGATAGATACACAGTTAAACAAACAAATCAAAAATAAGTAATTACAAGGGTTACATCATGACTATGAGATAAAACCCTATTTACCAATAAAAATAAAAAATATCGTTCCATGATTGTGCCTGCTAAATTAATCGTAATTTATTCGTATACACGATTTACGAGGCAGTTTCATGATATCCTACACCAGTGTGCTTATTAAAAAAAACATAATATATTCTATTCATGGAAACGGTCACATAACATACAACTTCGATAAAGCACAGAAAGAAATATACAATTGTGGACACAAAAATACATACTACTAGATGTGCCCCGCGATTTTGCCCGCGCTAAACTTTATAAATTGTAGCCCAAGTGTTGATCTAGGGTGTCAGCTAACTCCATACCAAATTATATTAAAATCGCTCCAGCCGTTTAGACGTGGAGAAGTAATTACACACTCTCACACTCACATTTGTATGTCATTATTGGCAAAACATAGCGCACACTGTATAATGTTATAACATAAGATCTTTGTACACCTATGTTTGACAAATAAACAATTTTGATTTGATTTGATCACAAACTTTCGTCTTTATAATATTAGTGTGATTTCAGCTTAAGGAAATATGCGTATTTTTTTTGGTTCTAGGCACAAGATAATTAATACTATAAAAAGAAGGAATGAAATTCAACAGAACCGTTAATTGCGGTAAAAATCAAAACGTTAACATACACGACAAATATATATTTAATACTCAAATAAGCTGCTCTTCAAGTTTCATCAACTCTCAGGCATGTAGGTTTTCTTTCACTTTCACGATGTTTTCCTTTACCGTTTTAAGTACACGATAATTAATTTCTAATACGCACATGAATACGAAAAGTCATTGGTGCGCGCCTAGGGTTTGAACTCGAGACCACTGACTTACTAATGAAAAAGTCTACCCACTAGGCTATTTTTTGAATAACTTATGAAACTGGTAATTAAGGTAAAAACGACATAAGTTAAAAGCTTTTCATCAAAGTACCTACCTTAAACCTCGTAGATTTCTCGTTTAATATTTAACACTCGTGCAATGAGATACGAACCTTCAGGCAAGATAAACAGCTTTTAAGTGAATATTACGCCGAAGATGATATTTTACACGATTACGAAGCTGGAACATCTTTTGAAGCACTTGCCCTGAGCCGATTTAAGAATATTGCCTCGTTTGATGAGATCTAATAGGATAAAACGATGATGTTCATATCAAAAATTTTATGTTTAACAAATAACGAATACATACAGCATGTGGGGCGGTTTACTGCTACCGTTAGTTTTTAACTTTGACTCGTGGGTAGTGCTAAACGGTTGCAATATTTGATTGAGATAGAACGTTTTTTTTTGCCGTTTGGGCAGCTCGAACCTTGCAGAATACACCACATTATTGCGAGAATGTTTGAGAAGAGTCGGCTACGTGTGAGAGACAAGCAAGTGTTTAAGGCTAACCGCTAACCCTCAAGTGGAGCGTCCTATATACTGTAATCAAATTCGTTATTTCCTGTCATTTAATTCTCAATCATCTCATGTCAGCCGAATGGCCAATTCTGAACAAAGGCCAGCCCCCAAAAGATTCCACAATGGAGTAGTGTCCATCATTTGGAGTGATATACCATAATCGCCCCGCTTGACAGTCGAGTTTTCGATCACAGTATAATGGTCATAGTACGCAGAGAAACGCTCCTGCCCAGTCTATGGGAGATACTCCTTCGGGACGACTTCGACGCCTTCCACGGGATGAGATGGGATGGTTATATTCCTTACCGTCAGCACGCAATACTCAATAGGTGCAATGAAACTTAATGTGCTAATTATTTCAATTTTCAACGGTAAAATTAATTTTATATTTATTTGACTACTGCTGCAAAGTACAGGCACCTAACACGGCGTGGACAAAAGATGTCAGCAATCATTGAGGTGGGAGGATGAGTCAGCAACGAAACAGACAGTAAAGTAATATAAATAGGATGCAGCAACAATCAAGTTTAAAAGCTATTTACAAGGTCACAATAAAAAACGACTGTGAGCAGGTGAGCTTACCACACCTTCACTACATACGAGTAAAATGAATAATGTAGTAGACTTCCTGGGTCTAATCAACATGCATCCAACGTAAAATCGTGACGCACGCACGAGGTGATCAGTGAACCGCCAAGGTCAGGAGTTAACACGAGCTCATTACCTTACACTTCCATCCATCAATTTAAATAACATTTCTCAACGTTTAATAGGAATCCAATGGCATTAGATGAGTCATTTGGGTTTTCCATTATAATGTAAATCCGTGATCGAGATCTATTGAGATAGTATTGTAACATTAATAAACGTGATATCATCCCATAACAATCATGATACTTAAAAAAACCTTCTTCTTTCTGATGAGGAAGAGATGGAGTGATGATATTCTGATAACAGCAGCCGCTAACTTAGTAGGATTAAATAATAATTGCACTTTTTTATCCTACTAAGTTAGCGGCTACTGTGCGGTGACGGCAACGATTATCAGAATATCATCTAATATAATAAAATCGTAGGTAAGTCAAAACTGTACATTGAATATTTTTTTAAAAGGATACTTGGGGCCTGATCTACAATCGATACCGAAGCCAAAAATATAGTTTTTAGAATTTTTGTCTGTGTGTCTGTTTGTCTGTATGTATGTCCGGGCTAAACTCAAAAAGTACAGCATGGATTTACTTAAAATTTTGCATTATATTACTAAGAGGTCGGGTCAACATATAGGCTACATTTATGACGCTATCACTTACGGGCGAGGAGCTATGAAAATTTATAAAGTTTAATGCGGGTAAAACCGCGGGGCACAGCTAGTCATCAATAATCCCATCCTTTGGGGAACGTAGAAGTCCACCCGACGGAATATCCACCAAAGAACGGGCAGCAGCGTCTTTCTGAGTACTAGAACCATCATACAGCGATCGCCAACCCGTCTGTCAAGCGTGGCGATTATGGCATATCCCCCCAGGATGATTCTTGTGGGAGGCATTTGTCCAGTAGTGGACTTTTTACAGCTGTCAGGATGAAGAAAGGGGCTCTGTCGGTAAGTGGTTACCGAGGCTTTTAAGTTTTTACAACACACGCATTGCCGATCCTTCAAACCTTCCTGAAGAGCTCTGATGACCCTTACACACAAACAAGGCCTTACAACCAATAAAAATTACTCTATTATCTTCTGCTGCATATAGGGCGCAAAAAAAATACGCTGCAACTCACATGAGGTAGGTTTGTGACCATTCTCCGTGGCGTCGGCTCGCAATAGCCAAACGCATGTTACGTTCAAAATGAGCATATTTCAGTCGTAAGTTTATAAAAAACCACTTGACTCTGGAAAAATCTTAAGTGACTTTCGCTTAACAAAGATTATGGAGAGGGTGTGCGGGGCGCATTGACCGTTAATTGAAATATGACTCATGGATTTGCGAGTTGCGATACTAATGTCAAGATTACGCTTACTGACTTTAGTCTGGGATCTAGATGGAACCAATAGAGAATGGAATCAGGCGGTAGGTACCTACTTTGTGGAAATCCATAACATTCAAAATACATTCCGCTACAGAACCTCTCGCCAAACGTGGAAATTTCATCCTTATCGCCTGGATGAATGGTCATCCACCACTGAGCGTTTCACAAGATTTTTTTTGCCGCGCACTACCGCTCTGTGGAATTAAATAGCTGCGGAGGTATTTCCGATCCGGTATGACATGGCAACCTTCAAGAAGCGAGCCTATTCTTTTCTTAAAGGCCTGCAACGCACTTGCAGCTCCTCAGGTGTTGCGAGTGTACATGGGCGGCGGTGATCCCTTACCATCAGGTGACCCACTTGCTCGTTTGCCATCCTATTATATATAGAAAAAAAAACAAAGTTAATATGTAGTGTTAATTCCGGGCACTCAGCGAGTGAGCATCCCTTGAGAATGGTCCGTGGAGGACTGAAACACGTGTTGGCTATCATTTCGGCGCATGGAATTTGTAAGTTTTGTATTGTCCTTCTTGCATGTGCATATTTTTTGCGGGCAGGAGGGCGGTGCATATTGCGTCCCGGTTTAATTAAACTGACAATTAGCGCAATTAACACTACATATTAACTTTGTATTTTTAATAACCAATAGTTGTTTAAAGCGTTACAGATTTTATTGCCACATATTTGCAGCTCTTTAGGGATGTACATACAGGCAACCTTTTTCGTATATATTGTTGCCAGTAAGCCATATTGTCATCTGTCAGCATATCTTAGTGACAGACATGTCTGAGTGGCGGAAGCCTTCACAAGATACCGAAGTTATTTGATTTTGTATATATTACCGAGCAATGAAATGAGCGTACGATATACGCAAACCTATGAACGCTTATAATACCCCAAGCATCAATCACGCGTTGTTGACTCGTCCCTAGATAATGAACTGGGATCCATCCTTAGCCCATGCAGTTAAAGGTATAGGTACGTCGCAGGAGCTGGTCTTTAAACATAAGTCTTATATCTGTTTCAGGTACTGGCAAAATCACATGACGAACACCAACACCGAAAAATGCAGTATTATGTAGATACTGCATTTTTCGGTGCAACTTATTTACTTATTACAATGTGCACTTATTCCCAGCATGATCGAGAAAATACTGTATTCCATTCCGTGCCCAAGCAAAAAAAAACAATTCATTATACTCTTACTTACCTATCGTATGGGCAGTGGTTACCCTAGTGACAGAGGTTATCAATAGACCTCTGACATGGCTTAACGACTGTTACCTAGCTACGACCGGAACCCACCGCTTAACGTGCCCTCCGAAGCACGGAGACACTCATAGATTAAACTACTTTGGCGGGCACCCATGTATGGACTGACCGCAAGCCTTGTTGCTTAACCTCACCGATTACTAACAGACCGGTGAGAGCATCTGCAATGAGCGTATTATAATCACTAACCAATTGTTGAAACACATTTTTTCATTGTTTTAGGATATAATAATATGAATAATAATTCATGGGTAACATAAAAAATAAGTACCTATTATATATACTTGGATAAGAAGCCTCTTCCAAATAGTACCCTACAAATGTTAAGAACTTATGTTTCCTACAACAAAGACCCAAAATACATGTTTCATGTTTAAAAGCACCAGTGCTTAAATAAATACAGAACAAAAACCAAACAAATTACCACGTACAACATTTTTACAGATACGTAAAGAGTAACAGAGATATGAAATGAGGAAACAAACGATACTCATCAACCCAACATAACTAATGACGGCACCGTGATTTACGACGGCTCTCAATCCTCTAAAGGATTACCTAAAACTTTGTGCCTCGACACATAATAACAGTGATATATCTAAATAATAATATCCCAGCCGAATTTCGGCCACGGCGGCCAGTCTCAATAGAGATTATCTGCGCGGGACATATTATAGTGCACAAGTGTGTGCGCAAACACAGGAGTACTTTCTATGCCATCACTCTCATGATCCGATCGGACGCCTAGCGACACGACCGGAAAGAGATCAGATACAGGAGCGACGGCTTTATGTGCTCTCCGAGGCACGGGGTTATAATACCGACAACTCACAGAGCTAGCAGAACAGGCTGATGCTGAGAATTTTTCTTATTACAAAAATTTCCTAAAATCACTTTTGGCCCGCGTATTTTTGTTAAAGACAACGCCCGTACTAGGTAATCTAATCCCTGTATCGCGGGGTACTTTACAAAAATAAAAAAGACGGACACAAATTACATCCAGAACCCAGGATACGAAGCCGTGAGGCGAATGTCTTAGCCGCTGCGCCACACGTGCAGTCAAGATTTGAACCCAGGACCTCGTTCTCTGCGGGCACTAGACCAATGAGGCAGTCAAACCGATTTACGACGGCTCTCAATCCTCAAAAGGATTACCTAAAACTTTGCGCCTCAACACATAATAACAGTGATATATCTAAATACCATGATGTTTGTATCAAGTTAAATGTGTGCGGTTATCCTACCGCTAGACAGAATAGCACACAGGGGAACAATATTTGGACTGAAACGACAATATCACTGAAGCTTTTTGTATAAAATCAAGCAATAAATAGTGCTTGTCTGGTTTAATTTATAGTTTTATATTCATTGCGTATGTGATCAAATGGTCCAATCCCTCGCATTTGGGCTATAATTTAAATCATAAATTAGTATTCAACATAACATGCCGGTTGGCGTGGTTGGTAAATACTTGCCTTTCACGCCGGGTTTCGATTCCCACCCAGGACACATATTTGTGTGAATGAACATGTTTGTTTGTCCTGTGTCGTGGTGTAATCTATACATACAATAAAATCGTAGGAAAGTCAAAACTGTAAATTGAATATTTTTTAAAAGGATAATTGGGGCGTGATCTACAATTGATATCGAAGCCAAAATATAGTTTTTAGAATTTTTGTCTGTTTGTCTGTATGTATGTCCGGGCTAAACTCAAAAAGTACTGCAAGGATTTACTTCAAATTTTGCATGAATATTACTAAGAGGTCGGGTCAACATATAGACTACATATTATCACGCTATCACCTACGGGGGAGGAGCTGTGATAATTTATAAAATTTAACGCGGGTAAAACCGCGGGGCACAGCTAGTTATCTATATAAGTATGTATTTACAAAAGAAAAGTAGATAGTATATCAGTTAACTGCTTTCCATAGTACAAGCTCTGCTTAGTTTGGGATCAGATGGCCATGTGTGAATAAGTCCCAGTATATTATTATTCAAAAAAAAAATATGGCGCAGTGGTTAAAGTTGTCGCCTTAAATTGTTACTACCTCGATGCCTTTGTGTTTCGGGTTCAACCTACTACTCATGTGTGTCATAAAATGTTGTTCTGAGTCTGTATGTGCTTGGTGACCCTAAAAAAACTTGCCTGCATGACAAGGATTTATTGACCAAGTGCGGGCGATGAGACTTAACCATATTATTATCTGAACCGAAATACCACTGAAGCTTTTTAAGCAGAATACAATATAAAGAATAAATATTGCTCATTTGATAGCTGTACATGAATTATATATGTTAAAACTTTTCTGCACCATAGTGTCACAGTCGCTCAAGCCACCAAGAGACTTCAGAAATGGTTTAACAACTGTTCAACTGGGTCCTCCGAGTTCCGAAATCGAACAACTTTGGCAGTCACCAACCTCGATTATCAATTGTCTATCGTCGGTGAGACTGCAATACCGCGTAACTAAAATCGTTTGCTATGTCATTATAATCCTTCGACCCTTAAGACCAGCACATACACAGAGGACCGCAGCGGAGAGTATTTTATTAAGGCACTAGATAAGCAATTTTAATATTATTTAAATAAAGTGTGAGCATAGATATGCATAAAATCGACGAGCATTTTTTGCCAAGCTCAAGCATACATGCACTTTATTAAAATAATTTTACCGTAGATATTCTAGTGCCTTAGTAAAATCTTCTCCGCTGCGCTCCTCTCTGCCTGCGCTGGCCCTAAGAATTATAAATGGTTAACATACATTTTTATTTACGCAGTATTGTAATCTCACCGACGCTATGGATCCTCATATCACGGATATTATCAAACGGTCCGATCCACTGAATTCGTGCTATAATTTAAATAACAAATTAGTATTCAATTGTATCGGAACATAGTATAGGACCTCATAGTATTTTGATAGGGATTACGATTGATTTGCATCATAATACAATGTGTGACGCGGAATATGGAGTGACGGCACGTAAATGATTCAAATATTATTGAATTCAATTGATATACTGCACGTGGGGTACGGTGGTTAACGAAGTTCCCTCTACTGCCTTGGCGTCTTCGAGGTTCGAGGTTCGAGGTTCGAGTTCTTCCGGATCCAATTCGCTCCAGACAACTGCTTATTTGAGACATATACAAGGTGTAACATAAGTAACTCTGTACACCAAAAAATATTACATACTAAAAACTAGGAACATGATATCAAGATTGTGCAAATGGCGGCCTTATCACTAGGTGCTAATTCTTTCAGGCAACCGTTGAATGGACCAGGAGTGAAGAAAAGAGGATAGTAAGATATTTGTTGGCATATTAGCTGAAAAGACTTTTTATTTTTTTTAACATACATAGTGGACGTATGTTATTGTGCTTAATTTGCCTATGAAACGGACCAACGACACATCAACATGCAAATTTAGTACCCTTACAAGAATATCGATTAGCATTATATCGATGAATTATGTATGGCGCACCAAAATAATTATATAATAATGGTATAACATGGACGTAACTTAAGTAGGGCTTCCTTAAGTTTCGTCCAAAGGTTATACAAAGTTTATTTTAAATATCTATATCTTAGGACAACTAACACCCTGCATCTGATCCTAAACTAGTACCTCCTCTGTAAAGTGGAACCACCTTCTTCTAAAGTCGGTTACAATTAATAAGCTTAGAGACCAAAGTTCACTAATGTCACAATCAACTGTTGTTTAATTATTATCATCACATTTATATCAACATCCGAAAGGAAAACGAAGCTGGCAAAACAAAAGCTTGTTGCTATGAAATTATTTTTATCATATTACCCGAACTATATCCCGAATGCAGTACATAAAAGGTTGCAACAAAATGGCTCACACACAAATACCCACGTACGTACAGACGCCAGCACATCCAGCTACCCCAATCTGTCAAATTTCTTTTATAGATTTTCAACTTTATCGCTTAAGCATAAGGTTCACTTTCAATTGTGGAAATTTGACAGAATGGTGTAGCATGATGTCTGTACGTTTCCAAGGTCCAATGTGTTAATACACACAGCAATCAGTTCAGTGGAACATGCTGGCCACAAACGGTCCCAGAGCAAACCGTTGCAGTAACTACTGTCGGTCTCTATCTCAACACGATTCGCAGTTAAACGCGTCTACGGTAGCGGTGCTTTCAACATGTACAACTTTTATGGCACTACTATATCACGATACCCCGTTTCACTCCATTTACTGAATTGAAAAGCTCTTTGATATCTGGTCACGTAACAGATTAAGAATCATCAGAATCTTTGTATGGCCTTGAAGCAATTTTATAGATCGCTCTGGTATTATACCGTTTGGTGACAGCGAATCGATTCAATTGATTACACATATCTTTCGCATTTTTATATAATAATGGAATTCTATTTCCTATTTAAATATGTTTACGTTCTTCACATATAATGTGTGGAATGTTGATATAATTATAATTTTAACACAAGTTTCAATTCTGGCCGGTGAAAAGTGCTAATTGTGGGCCGGCATTTCTCTCATAAATAAAATAATATCTTGGATGGACTAACACATTACCATCTGATCCCAAACTATACGGAGCCTGTACTATGGCAAATAAACAACTGAGAAACATACTTATATATTTCTAAACACATACAGATTATATATAAAATACACCAGACAAAGAACAACAAATAATCGTGCTAATCTGACAAAGGTTTGTCCTGGGTGTGGAACGAACCCACGACTTCTAGCTAGGCAGTCAGCGTCATTAATCGCAAGACCAACAAGCTAGCCGCCATATATCGCTTTATCCATACACAGGGTTATTGGGCGGCTAATTTGTTGTTCAGTAGCGTTATTAAATCACTTATTTTTCTTGCCATGACATATGCCGACATCATCAAAACGACTTTGACAACAGAGAGAGAGAGCCAGTGCACAGATGTATTACACATGAAACCAACACAAATTCAGTAATATACTACGTAGTACGTTATCATATCACTCTCTTTTACTCTAATTGTTTAGCGTCGGAATATACACTAGAATAGTATACTGTTTATTCGCCCTGTTTATACGCCCTTTGTATGAATTATCTATGTCATGTATGACATAGATAATTCATACAAAGGGCGGTCTTATCGTATAAAGCGATCTTTTCCCGACAACCTTAGGATGGATAAGAGCTGAACATTAACTAGGTGGGCAACAACAGATATACCAAACTTATGTTTATCCATTAAAAAAATGATCTACTTCTCTTTCTCTCAATTTCATATATTTTTCTCTCGTTTAACGAAATGTACCTTATCGTAAAGCATGTTCAAAATTTTAGCCAATAATCTTCTTTCACTTACCGATTATTGAATCGCTGCCAAAGTTTCACCAAAAAAATGTAGATAATATAAATAACACACTGTTATTGGGCAACATTATGGACACAACTTTACATGATACATAAGCGTGAAGAAGTAAATAACAAACAATAATCCAATGCAATAAAACAGTCAGTTCGGTAGTAATGGAATAAGCACTGACATCCTGTTGGGTCAGTGACCTTGTGTTCAACACGTGATTTTGCTTTCATCTCAATCTTTTCGAGAGAGTGAGTATACGATCACATGGCACCGTGTATACATATGTATACAACTATAATAAGATGGGTAAAGATTTGGTAGGCTTTTTCTTAGTTCGCGTAGATATTGATTGGGCTGTCCAGCCGCCGTGATTTATAGCTTTATCGAGATGTGAACTACTACTAACTATTAGGCTTATAAGCGCTGAAACTATTAAGGCATCGTCTTATGTAATAATGTACTTATTATATAATACTTACATATGTAGATAAATTACACCCAGACTCAGCCACACAGACTATGCCACTAAATTTATTTATCGTGACAGGTAGTACTCTTTCACTAGCTTTTTAAAAGTGTGAAGGGATTGGGTTCGCCTTATCGTTACAGGCAAATCATTCCAAAGGCCCACAGCTTCTACTGTATATGATTGTCCATAGAAATACATATGACACCCTCAACGGTTTTTATAATAACGTTGTCATTTGGAGCAGTTCGCCATAGTTACCGCGCTTGGTAGCTACCAATCTGCAGATTTGTTGGCGCCCGCGCCCGCAGTAACTGGTGTATATTCTGCCAACTGCCCGATTGCCTGGTATAGTTTTCTGGCAGTATTTCTCAGTAGCTGCCACGTCATGCATTGCACGGTAGGGTAAAAAAATTACAGTAAAATTTATTACGGAAAAATATTTGAATTTGGAATCCACACGGCTACCACCATCGGAAACCACACAGTAACACATATCTTGGGATAACTGATATACAGCCATCTGATCGCAAAACAGATCCTGGGCAACCATATATATTATAGATACACTTATTTATATCATCAAAGTCAGCAATGTCATTGACCTATAGATTAACATGCGAGTATCACACTAATATCATAAAGGCGGAAGTTTGTGAGTGTGTATGTTTGTTACTTCTTCACATCTAAACGGCTGGAGCTATTTTAATAAAATTTCGTATGCAGTTAGCTGACACCCTGGATTAACACATAGGTTATAATTTATAAAGTTTAATGCGGGCAAAACGGTGGGGCACAGCTGGTAGTACATAATAATACATATCTTGGGACAACTGACACACTGCCATCTAATCCCTAACTAGACAGATCCTTTACTTTGGCAACCATACATATTATAAGATAACTCTTTATTGTACACTAAAACATTACAGGATACAAGAATACAATAACATAGTTACATAAAAAAAATGTACAATTGGCGGCCTCTCTTCTAGGCTATTATAGATACATTTATTTATATAATCAAAGTGATATCACCTATAGATATATATAAGTAAGCAAAATAGAAGAAACTATAAATAGTACATCATTTACAAATGTTATCAGTCAGTATTCGATAATATTGAGTCCACACAGGATAGTTCCATTTAATTTATTGGAGATCTCGATCGAAGGGTCAGTATTAAAGGCAATAATGTACCTAGTAATGATTGTAGGGCTTACAGATTCGGACCCTCCCCTAAATGGAGTCCGACGTCTCCATGGGCCGGATAAATTGATTAAATCGGTGACCGATCTGACGTCGCACACAATAGCTGAATTAATGAAGAACGAAATGACATGAGTACGGGACCAATTTAGGAATCAAATTGATGGCCGTTTAAAACTGTTTTAAATTTAAAGAGGATTACTAGATTATACAAAGTGTAACATAAATGGTGGGCGTAACTTAACGAGCTTAAACTTTTGATGGACATTTTTTTTAATAATATCCAGGGACATTATTGACACACGGTTATCTGATCACAAACTAAACAGAGCTTGTACTATGGAATCTAGATAACTGATATACTACCCATAATACTTTTTGTTTATAAATACGTACCTACTTATATAGATAAACTACACCCAGATTCAGGACAAACAGACATGTTAATGCACACAAATATCTATTCTGGGTGGGAATCGAACCCACGACCTCTGGCGTGAAAAGCAAGCTTTAAATTTAAATTTTAAATTCCTAGATTTGAAACAGAGGTCATAATATAAGGGGGAGGGGGACGGGGGGGCTAATTTGCCTATTAAACAAAACAACGTATGTATAAGATTCTTTAACAAACTTCCCAATGATATCCGAGAAATGTCTATGAATAAGTTTAAAAGAATTATAAAAGCCAAATTGTGTAGCAGGGCTTTCTACAAAACTTCTGATTATTTAAGTGACAAAACAGCTTGGGATTGAGTCGATCTAAATTAACACATTTAAATACAATGTAATTTTATGTAAGAAATAAATATTAAAAAAAAGGATTCCTACTGAGTTTTCTGGCAGTGTTTCTCAGTAACTGCAACGTCATGCACTGCACGGTAGGGTAAAAAAAAATGACGATTCCACACAAACTTAATGTTTTAACGGAATAAATGACTTTTCATTTCATTTCATTCCAACGTGTAACACATCAACATGTAAAATACACAAAAACTTTCCATACAAGAATAAAGATCAGCAGATGTATTTTGTATGAGGACTCGGAGAAATATTTTTCGTATTTCACAAATTCACAATATATAGCGCGTATTAAGCTTTCTCCGCTACTTCTCTTTGTATACAGAACCCCCGCGCTGCCCCTTCCATAATGAATCGGCTAAATTGAGCACTAAGTGGTGAAGCTCTAGAACGTCCCCAAAGTGAATAAGTGTCTCCGAAGTTTAGAGGGCACGTTAAGTCCCGGCTATAGGCATTAGACAACAACTATCAAGTCTTGCCAGAGGTCAATAGGGTGAAAAGGTGACATCTGCCAATAGTGACATAAGAATCATTAAATAATTCGAAGTGCTCATATCCAGAGGATTTCACCGGTCCGTAAGCGATCGGCGAGGTTAAGCAACCACCGAAGTGGTTTGAATACTGAACGTTTCCGTGCTTTGGACACGACACGTTAAGCCGTCGGTCCCGGTTGTAGTCATTAGTTGTCTAATGACTACAACCGGGACCGACGGCTTGTGAGTTGACGAGTGAAGTTGATGAGTTGTTCAAGCAACCCAGGTTATGACTTAATGACTGTTGAGTCATTAAGTCATAACCTGGGTAACTCAGACGTTAGGGTAACCACTGCTCATACGATAAGTAAAGTTAAATAACCAAACTTACCTTAAATAAACTCCAAAGATGGAAATCTGTCAACAAAACAAAATCAAACATTAGTTTCATCATGTCAGCCAAAGTAGGTCCATTGCTGGACAAAAGCCTCCCCAAATAATGGGGGGGATATGCCATAATTGCCACGCTTGGCAGGCGGGTTACCATTAGTTTCATTTAACATTAATTTCATTTTCATTTTGCGTGCAGTAAAGTCGAAATGAAATAAATAAATTGAGTTAACGGTGAGCCATTCAAGGTTTGTTACCATTAGTTTCATTCAACATTAATTTTGTACAGTCTTCAAGTGTACATATTTGCTGACTATGCGCTCGGCACTAGCGCGCGTCATATACTTATTATAAATAAATATCACAATCATGAATGAATCAGTGTGGGTTCGTTACTACACCGCGAACAACATTAGAGAAAGGAAAAGTCACTGTGGTACCTAATATTTGTGCTAAGTGAACTTTACGTTAATATATTACCTTAGTGACAATAACTGCGATCTTTTCTCTTCACACTCTAACTGTAACAGTTACAATTTGCAAGCGTACGTACCGTACAAATTTCATTTTCATTTTGCGTGCAGTAAAGTCGAAATGAAATAAATAAATTGAGTTAACGGTGAGCCATTCAAGGCTACAACAATACCCGTAATCCAAATACAAACAACAAAAGGTGACAGTACCCGCCTAATGGTATAAAATCATAGAGCAGGTACCCGAAGCACGATCTCATAAGACCATTGAAGTACACAACTCGTTTTACAGTCGTACCTCGCGTCCCGGAGATTGGTCGGGTCTCGAGAGTCCTCACCGTCCCTCGTTATGGCGGGGACCATTAGACCAGGGGCGCAAACCGCTCCACGATTTTAGTTTCCGACTCGACGCGCCCTGAAGCACTTATATCCGCACATATCCGCCTATATCCGCCCCTTAATAAGGGAGTCGGCGCCTAATTGACTTAACATTGGATTAATAACGGTTTAGGACTGAAATATGTTTACCGATGAATATTGCGTCAGTTTACTTTTTGTTGTTGACGTTTACATGTAGCGATTTAGTAGGGTTTACGACTACGTTCGGAGATGAGATATATTGAAGATTCAACTCTTCATTTAAATAAGCAATTTTCAGCGAGACATAGATAAACTTATATTTAAAATGCAAAGTTCAATCGGTGCCTTTTATCTAATACTTTACTTTGGTTGAATTATAGTCTTACACGTCTGGATTTATGTATTTAAGAGAGAATTCTGAAGAAAAAAGTAAAACAAAACATATAACTAGACGGCGACTGTTTAGTGACTCTGACTGCTAAGCCAGAAGTCGTGGGTTTGATTCCCACCCAGGACAAATCTGCTTGTAATTTATCTATAGAATGTATGTAGATATATATATAATAATATGTTTATATATGTTTACCAGTCATCTGGTTGCCATAACACAGGCCCTGAGTAGTTAGGGACCAAATGGCAGTAGGCGTTAGTTGTCCCAAGATATAAAAAAGATGCAACTCATGGTACGCCCTTATCGGAGTATCTCAATTTTAGATAAAGAAAACATTCCTTGATCTTAATAACTACGGTCCTGCTCAACATCCCGCAAATGACATGCTCTTTAAAACTCAAACAAAAAAATATATTTTTAAATTATGTTTCATCCACTAGTTATCTATGTATTTTACACCTTGTATATTATCAGATTCTTTAAGGATGGACAATATTATATTGTACCTACAGATATATTAAGTTATAACAAAAATCCATTTTAAACTCATATTTCAACTGCTTCAATAAGATTCATATAAAATTCAAGATTGAGAGTCACGGAAACTTTCATAAAACAAACCATTGGATAAGAAAGTTCGAGCAAACTTGAGGTGCTCAACACTTAGTTTTTAATTGATCGCCAGTCATTGAATAGTGAAGCAAAGTTTGTAAAGTGAGGACACGCCGACGAAACTGTAATAAAAGGCTTTCGAGATCCACCTGGAGTTAGGAGTAATCGTTAAAGCGGTCCGTATAACTTTCCTATGTACGTTAAATGTGGGGTTGAGGATTTTGTATATGTCTATCTCTTTCGTTCACTCGAGTTAATTTGTGTGCAAGGATGCTGCGTCTCGTCAATAATTATGAGAAATGAGTGTTAATATTTTTATGACACATTTAATTGTGAATTTGGTAAAACGTAGTTATCCACATTTTGGCGGCACTACTATTCACAATAGAATAGCTGAGCATAATTCCGGCTAGATATTGTAAACCCCAGTAAATAAAGACCACTTCAAAACAAATTTTGCGACGTTGTGTCTTACTGTAATAGCGTGTTTTAATTAATGCTCACTCAAAAGGAATCCAAGCTTAAAATCTTCAATTTTAGTTGTTTCATATCTCCTGTAGTTAGAATTTCAAAGTGCCTACTTGCCTCTAACGGTTTACGACTTAGCAGACGGCTTACGTTGTACAATTTAGTTCCACATCTTTAGAATTTGTCAATTAAAACTTCGCCATTTCCACTGAAATAACTTCAGTATATTTATGAGAAACGAGTTTCATCACCTGGATTTCATATTTCACGATTACGGGTTTACCGTCATCCGTAATATTTGTGGCGACTTGCCTTATAATTGCAAAATTTTACGCATTTCTATGGTTTTCATAATACCTTTGAAATGGGAACCTCAAAATATTTTATCCGTAGGAAACATTACAGATGTTTATGTTATCTCAAAACGGAAATGTACAAATTGATAAAGTGCCGCATAAATTTTTCTTATTCATTTCTTTATGTCTTTTCTGCGATATTTATTTGACATTGCTGCGCCAAATATTTTTAAAGCCTTCTACATTATCGTCGTTGGCTTGTTTGGAATTCCGATTGTGTTGCTAAAGAGGATAATTGTCTTAGCTCTTCTATTTATTTGTTTGTATGAGCATACCTGGTCAAGATCAGCGTTGCAATAATTATTTACTACAACGTTTGCTGAGGTAGACGCCTTTCCTAGTTTGTACTGATAATATTGCATGCATCCCAATGAAATCCTATATAAACCTAATGTAATTATTTATACGACGAACCTGTTGGCGTGGTTGGCAAATGCTTGCTTTTCACGCCGGAAGTCGTGGGTTCGATTCGCACCCAGGACAGATATTTTTGTGCATGAACATGTCTGTTTGTCCTGAGTCTGGGTGTAATTTATCTATATAAGTATGTATTTACAAAAGAAAACTAGTATATCAGTTATCTGGTTTCCATAGTACAAGCTGTTTAGTTTGGGAACATAATGTCCTAGGATATAATTATTATATTGTCTTCGATGTAAACTAAGTTAAGTTAAGAATTATCTGTGCTTGCTGGGAGTAATTTCTTTTTCTTTCTTTACAGTAAGAATGCCTGACATGGCGTAACGACCATTATCTAATAACTACAAACAGTGCCGACTGCTTATTATCAGCGTTGCAACAGCGAAAATATAGCAGATGCTTAGATGGAACCATTTCGGTTTGTACGAATTACAAAATGTTTTTTTTTTATTTGTGTACAATATTTGCAAATACAACACAATGCTACCAAATAAACTGAAATTCAAACTGTATGTCCATGTAAGTTAAATTGTACAATCATCTACAAGAGTACTGAAGTCTTTGAGCAAAACAGAATTCAATACAAACTTGTATAACTTTCTAGTCGCAAAATATTATTACGCGGTTGGCGAATTTCTGAAATATATACGGTAATAAATTAAAACACACATTTTAATTTATTATGACATTAAAATACCAGTACTATTCATTCTAAGTAATTATGATGTAATTTTGAATATATTTGATATGCTTAAATTAATAATGGTGGGAATTTAAGCAATGTATTCTACATGTATTATTTGTAAGCCTGAAACGATTAGATGTGGAAAAGAAGCTATTGTTATATAAAATCTTTGTTGAGACGTTTCTTCATAAATGAAACCACATAGGTAGCCACATCCTACCTCATGCTCCTCGCTAATTCTTTACAGATCAGTAAGAGATCAGTAACTCTGATCAACGCATTTTTTTAACTCCCGAAGGAAAAATGACGGTGTGTTATAAATTTGACGTCTCTGTGTGTGTCAGTCTGTCGCGTCGTAGCTCTTGAAGGAATTAACCGATATTGATTGTGTTTTCTTGTTGTGGAAGTGAATTAGTCGGGTGTGTTCTTAGCTACGTTTGATGAAAATCGGTCCAAGATGGCCGCGGTCGTAAAATGGGCGATTACATATTTTTTTCTCATCTCCCTCAATATGGGTATCAAATGGAAAGGCTTACTAGTGACACTTTATGATGAAATAGAATAGAAATCTTGTTCACGTTGAGTGTACAATATTGTATCTAGTATATGTACAATCGTCGACACATGTTGGCTTTGTTATATAAGCCGTAATACCAACGAGACTGTAACAACTTTTTAAACTTTATGACTAAATAGATTAGATATCTTGTTCACGTTGAGTGTACATTATTGTCTCGAGTGTATGTACAGTTGTCGATACACGTTGACCTTATTATATAAGCAGTAATACCAACGAGACTATAACAACTTTTTAAACTTTACGCGTAAATATAATAGAAATCTTGCTCACGATGAGTGTACAATATTGTATCGAGTATATTATTATGTACAGTCGGCAACACACGTTGACCTTAGTTTATAGGCAGTAAGGTAGGTATTCGTAGTGCCAGTGAATCCACTGATGTGGCATGTGTATGTTTGTCTAAGGCCATGTCACACGTCAACGCCCGTCATGTTGGTTAGTTTATGAAGCCCATGCTAATGAGGACATTGGACAACCTATGCAGTACTTGAGCAATGTACGTATTTATACGTGAATATTTAAGGCTTAGATACAATATAGACAAAAATATATGTAAATTACTACTCGTAGCTCGGCTTTCACAACAATCTTCTTCATGGGAATCAAATAAAGATGTTGAAAATATTATATGAAATGAAGACTCTGAAGGCCTTAAGTCTAGACTTGGTCGCGTATTTTTTTTTTATTGTTATTGTACGAGTACCCACTGAAAAAAAAAATCATTAGATATGATGCAAGACTAATTAAAATAGTACAAGTTTTCATTATAATAGTTATTTTACAAACTGAAATCAATTGGATTTGTCCCATATTTTATAAATTTTAAAGCATTATTGGGATGCGATTGTATGAAAACATTTAGAATAGAAACAATTATTTTATAATAGTTATGATATTCAGCCAGCTTATATATTAAATTATTATCCAAGGAATCGTGTATAGTTTTAGTTATCGACATTTATAGTTTTAGCTATATTTTACTACATATTGTCTGAAGGTTCTCTCTATATTATTTTTATTTATCTCTATAGAATTCAATATTATTACTATGGCGGACCTTGTGTTTACAAACGATAGAAAATTATATATAATATAGTCGGTATATATATCACACTATGATTAAAGAACGGCAAAATCGATTTTCATACATTTTTGATAAGTTGGATCTGTGTCCGCCCCAAATAGTAAAATAGCTATTAAAACCACGAAAAAAAAATCACAGGATCTCATTTTCTCATACATTGTATGAAACTATTTTTTGATGATATCTCGAGAATGGACGATGCAATTTGTGTGCATTTTAGAAGATACCTCGTTGGTTAAGATTTACAATTAGGCTCACTAGGTGGCGATACAAGAGAAATTTAGGTTATTTTACTACAATTTGAATTAAAATATATAGTTTTAATGGGTCACGGAATAGTTTGGATTTCCATTTGGACCCGACAGGTTGCACTGTGATCGGATTCCAGTTCTTTTTTTATTTTCTGATTAGGACATAGACTTCGAGGACATCTAGTCATAATATAAACATAATAAATTTGCGAGCGACATAAGTACGCGCTCAAATCTGGGTTAAGTAGAACTCACTATAAGTAAGTGTCTAGTGATTTTAAAATATTCTTTCAACTCAAGAGAAAACTTAAGAACTTAGCAAAACTTAAGGGTCTCTCGAGAAATCAACGTAACTGCTAGCTCAAAAGCAATCAGCTAGCAGCATTTGTACGATTTTCTACAATACTCGAGTTTTATATTATCTTGGGAGAAATATTTAAATTACATGAGATGAAAAACCAGAATATTTCCTTTCAACGTCAGAGTTTATTCAAGTCTATATTTATAACAAACATACGCCATGTTCCGAGAAAGGGTAACAAACATCCATACTCACAAACTTTCGCATTTATAATATTTGTAATTGTACTAGTTTTCATTATTTGACTCCTTACAATCTTAATTAGTTACTCAAATCTCTACAATATACTGAGAGACCGAAGTATTTCATAATGCAAAAACACATCCAAAAGAAATTGAAGGTCTATGACGAACTATTCTTCATCGTGTACAGACGCCAGCACACCAAGCTACCCCAATCTGTCAAATTTCTCCAATAGAAAGTGAACCTTATCCTTATGTGATAAAGTTGAAAATCTATAAAAGAAATTTGACAGACTGGGGTAGCTGTATGTGCTGGCGTCTATACTATTGATCTGACTTAATAAATAAGGGTTTAGCTTATAACTTACTTTATAATAAATCTCTACGATACGATACTATTTTCTTAAAATTTTATTATATTATTTATTTCTCTAAATACTAACTGATTTCCTTTGTTAAACAAACGATTTATATTTACTTTAATAGCAGTTGGGTGAAGCAAGCAACTGCGGTTGAACAAAATGTAATAATTAGGTTTGCTGAACAAATTCGTTGCCCTGAAGCAATTCATCTGCTTGCTGGTATTGCTTTCGCATAAAACACACGCTCAGTTGCAAATATAAACATCTTTTGTTATTTTACCTAATGAAAGTTCAACTTGAAGGGAATAAAATTGCGTTTATTTTGTTCCGGTACAATAATTTGGTTTAACGAAACTATAGAGCCGCTCATAGCCAGATGCTCTCACCGGTGTAAGTGTTTGGCGAGATTAACCAACTAGGCTCGCGGTCAGTCCATAGACGGGTGACCGCTAAAGTGGATTAATTAACGAGCATCTCCGTGCTTCGGAAAGCACGTTAAGTTGTCGGTCCCGAGTGTAGCCATTAAAAATCAGTCGTTAAGCGATGTCAGAGGCCTACTGGGTGGTTTGAACAACTTTGACACTAGGGTAACCACCGTCCATACGATAAGTAAGTAAGCTTGCTGATGGATTGGATGCTAATACAAATCCCCGTGATTTTGGACACGACAGATTTGCTTGGTACGAAATTTTTAGATGGGCGGCTTGAACAACTCTGAAAAGAGTAACCACTGCCCATACGATAAGTAAGGAGTGACCACAGCCCATACGATAAGTAAGTAGTAAGTAATGGAAGTATATATCTAACTATACATTTCAGACGAATGTACCAGCATTTCTTTTATACAAGCAGAAGATTAGTTAACTTGGTCCAAAACCTGCGTTAAATCGATACAAATCAATTAATCTTTAATCTCATAGTTACTTTACCTATGAGACATTAGCTAGATTTATCATACAGTCACTAATTATTTGATTTCTTTTAATTACCAAGTTCGACTAGTGAATAAATTAGCGTTTATTTAGTTCCGCTGGGAACATTTCGTTGAAATGAAACAATAATACAGAGTAGTATCCATTTTTAATAAGGTTGATTTTTAATGTAATGAATCATGGATATAATTCTTGTTCTTTTATTCGGTTTTAGTCGACAGTTACTAGACAAATTTTTGAGACGTTTAGCCGCCGAATGGTAATTTGTCATTAAACAAATAAATAACTATGGATAATACTCGTATAGTAACTAATTATTTCGTATGTATATGAGGCAATGTACAGAAGATTTTTTCTAGTCTTTGTTAATATTGTTTTTATAAAAGGATAACGCCCTCACTGGACACTGGAAATTGAACCCTGTGTCGCGAGGTATTTATAAACATAAAAATGACGGACACATAATACATCCAGACTCAGAACAACAAGAATTTATTGGCCACACAAATCAGGCCCCGGACCACGATGTGGCGAGGCGACAGTCTTAACCGCTTATATCTTTGCCGATGAAACGGGAAAGCGATATCGAGTAGGCATATCTATAAGATATTAGGCAATTGGATCATACGGTATTTAGTATTTTTCTTTCATTATGTAACTTACTTTCATACTAATGCGGGATTGAGTCGACATGTCAGTATAGAGCTTGGTATAATACTGCAAGATATCATTGGGTTTTGAGGGGCCATATACAAGAAGCCACATATTATTAAGCCACTATCAGGCGTCAGAAAAATCCACGGCAGGTTAGGTTTAGTCGGTGCGAGTCCGACATACCCACCTGCAGACACTTTTTGCGGGTGGCATTACTCCTGACTTATAAAAAAAATTGTATAAAACTTCAAGATGGCACTGGTTTTTAAGGGGCCATATACAACAAGGAAGCACTTATGAAGCCTCTGTAAGAGAGAAGTAGATGTGGTACTTAGATCGTCTTTTATACGTGTCGGTGTAATACTGTATTTTTATAACGTAAGCGAAACAAATATAACAAATTGAATATTCGGAAGCCAAACAAAAGGTTACAAGAGTTTGTTATTGTTCAGAATTATTAGTATTTAAGTGATTTTTTTAGCTACAAGAAATTACTAAACATTTGTTATAATAGGCGGTTGCGGCATCTTAAGGCCGCAAGACCTTTACAGTGTCGCAAGAGAATACAATTACATTATACAGGTAAATAACCAAAATATGATGTTGTTCAACCTAAGCTGAATATCATCATTTATAAGTATATTTTTACAAAATAATAATAATATCTAGGGACAATGCCACACCGATCACCCTAGCCCCAAACTAAGCAAAGCTTGTACTATGGGTACCAGACGACGATATACATACTTCTATAGATAGATAAATACTTATATACATAGAAAACATCCATGACTCAGAAACAAATATTCGTGCTCATCACACAAATATTTGCACTTACCGGGATTCGAACCCAGGACCACCAGCTTCGTAGGCAGGAGCACTACCGACTAGGCTACGGTGACCGTATATAGTTGTGTCAGTAATTCAAAATTTAACACCTTGTTTTGTACATCATCATCGGCATCGGCAAATTATTATTTTTTTACTAATAATTAAAACAAACAGATAATTAAAACAAACGAATTATTAAAAGATTTGTTCTTATTTTCAGTATCTTATGTAATAAAACATATATCAAAAATGTTTAAGCATTCGAAAACGACGACATTATAGAAAATGTATTATTACCAAGAAACAAAGTATGATTCATATTTTTGCGTCATCCATAGGTTTTGTTCTCTAGTTGTGTTGTTGCTAGTCTAAACTGTTTTTGCTCCTCAGGTATAAAGATGTGCTTGAGCGCCACATGAAGAACTGTGGCGTAGAGCCCTCGCAATGGGAACAGCGGGCAGCCAAACGGTCAGAATGGCGGACTTTAGTCCAAGCCAAAGTCGACTGTTTCAAGTCTGTAAGGCGCGCTGAGCTGGATACCAAGCGCGATGAATTGAAAGCCAGAAGAACGCTAGCGGCGGTCAATCACAATTATTACAATGATATGATAATCTTACACTGCCGTATAGATATTAACCAAAAATAGCTAAGAACCACCGCAAGGAAACTGGCTTTCGAATGAAAAAAAAAACCTAATCAAAATCGGTCCATCCGTTTACCGACAGACACACACCCACCTCATTTTGCGTCTGGGGTTCAAAAAAGGCCATCAAGAGAAAAATGGCAAGTATAGCTTTAAAATACCAGTATCTAATGGTGAATCGGTCACCGTAGTGCAGTTGGTAGTGCTCCTGCCTACGAAGCTGGTGGTCCTGGGTTCGAATCCCGGTAAGTGCAAATATTTGTGTGATGAGCACGAATATTTGTTTCTCAGTCATGGATGTTTTCTATGTATTTAAGACATACATAGGTACTTATATAGATAGATATTTTTATGTGTATGTCGTCGCCTGGCACCCATAGTACAAGCTTTGCTTAGTTTGGGGCTAGGATGATCAGTGTGACATTGTCCCTAGATATATATAGATATATATCTGCCCAGGTCATATTATAGTGCTCAATTGTGTGCGCAGTGATTGTCCCGAGATATAATCTTTTCATAGTTTAATTTAGAACACACATTTTTCAGTCCATCACACCCGTTATTGTCAGATACAAACGGTTCCTCATTGGGGGTTTGGGCTCACATGGCAGAGAGAGGAGTTAGCTGTACAATTTATTTTGTACTCGCCTTGTTTCTCGGTTAGTTTGCATAGCGATTCTCGAAATTATACAAAATCTGTTAGGATATAATAAAGAAGTTGAAGCCATATTCTTTTTTAAATTGTCGGTGTTCATTCACATTACATAAACATAATTCAACTGGTAACCAAACCATTATAAACGATCCAATATGTCAATCCAAGTTTAGGAAAAGACTATGTTACTTTTAAATGACTTAACAGATTTGCATAAAACATAACTTAGAACAACTTCAAACAAAACACCTTTCAAATGTTGCATTAAAATTGGTTCAGCGTGGGAGCCAGGCACAGACACGCAGTTTTAGGCTTCAAATCTATAACACCCTTCTCTTAAGTTAAACTACACCAACATCTCAAAAAATGTATTGTAACTAAACTATTTAATTTTTTGAAAACAACGCCCGTACTAGTGAAATTAATCCCTTTGTCGCGAGAGACTCGTACTTTACAAACATATAATCGATCTATTTATGGGTCTTACAAATAGTGGTCCTGCACAGCGATCGAAACCGGGGCACTAAGCGGCGAGGCGAAAATAGTTATACATTCATATTGCACACATAGTGACAGCACGTGTGGCGCAGTGGCTAAGACAGTCGTCTCGCCGCTTCGTATCGCGGGTTCGAGTCCCGCGCCGGACAACTATTTTTGTGACCCACATACATAATAGTTATTTTGAGTCTGTCCGTCTATTATATGTTTGTAAAGCACCCCGCGACACAGGGATTAAATTACCTAGTGCGGGAGTTGTCTTAAAAATAATTAGATACTGCATTAATATTAATTTTATGAAACTCACTCATAGAATACGTGGCTTATCTCGACAATACGTACAAATCGGAATGGGACTGATCTTTGTGTCTTCAATATCCTTTCCCTTTGATTCCGAACATAATAACCTCCAGACTCTTGTATTTATCGTCATTGACAACCAGACCACTCGATTTGATAAGGACCCAATGACGTCTTACGAGTCTTGAACACAATCTAAACTTTCTAGTTCTCCACATCTTTAATGTATTCCCAGTACTTAGTGGATACAATAATGGATTCCAATACAATAAACGCCGTCCAATGAACTGATACGTGTCCTCACGAGCTTACTATTAATTGAAGTCGATTTCCCTCGGAACTATCGGGTGCTCCCCACTTCCACTAGGTCGTAACATCCTGTTGTTTATATATAGGTCACTATGGTAAACGCGTCCACACGGAGTGGTGCATTTTTTAAAACAAAATAAAAGTGAGATTCATTTGCGCTCCAATTCCCCTAAACTATAAGCTGGTAAGAATTTCCTTGCAGGTTTCAATGAGACAAATTCTTATTTTTGTAGTTTGTTTATGATTTACACTAAGTCATTTTAGCGTTAACAAGCAAGTTATCATTACAATTGAGGTGCTTCTAATTGTAAGCGTGGAAAGTTATTTATTATCAGTTCAGGTTTTTAAATTTGAATTTTTATAGCATTATTCGCAATGCAAAGCGTTAATCTAATCTCATAAATTTATTCTAGAAAAAAAACCGATGGATAATACCTACATCCCCCAGAAGGGTGTTAGCAAGGGAATCCTAAATATGATCTGCCAGTGTGTATCGTTCGTAGCTTGACGCAGAGCGCCTACCCCGGATTGATAGATGATGCTGGTTCGAGACCCGCAGGACGATTAAATTTATGATTTCCCATTTTTGAGTCCAGGTTTTGTTGTCCATTAAAATTTGCAATCACCCACCAAACCTCCGTCAACGTCCTCTTCCCTGAGAGTTTTAGGGCGGGAGTTAATAAGTAAATAAGTTTTGACTGCACGTGTGGCGCAGCGGCTAAGACACTCCCCTCGCCTCTTCGTGTCGCGGGTTCGACTCCCGCGCCGGACAAGTATTTGTGAGACCCGTAAATAGTTGTACTGAGTCTGGATGTAATTTGTGTCCCCGTCTATTATATGTTTGTAAAGTACCCCGCGACACAGGGATTAGATTCCCTAGGAGGGCGTTGTCTTTTGACGACTAAGAAAAAAAAGGTTTAAAAAAATAAAAATATTATTATAGTATATAATATTCTATTATATACTATAATAATATTTACCTACCTCATACGTAAATATCATAACAGCATAAAATTATGTTTACTTTGAATACAGTTAGCTTAGTATCGAAGCCCAAATTGACAGCTGTAGCAATTTCTCGTTGTATAACTTTTATTTAAATTTCAAGTAAGCAATTATATAATAAGCTTTGCTAATGCCCTTTTTCAATACAATAAATCCAATTTGCCTTTGGGTTTAGTCCCTCGTAGCTTGATTGGCACTTTTAACAGAAAAGACAAATGATTTAGGTCACTCCATTCATATAACTTTGTTTTAATTTTGTAACTTTTGAGAGGCCCAGTCCGAGAAAGGGTCTCATCATTATAAAATATTCATTGTATTAGCACAAAAGAAAATATTCTGTGAACAACAGAACTGAATAATTAAAAGGTTTGAAGACAGCTGCTGTTATTTTCAGAAAAAATATTTCAACGCTGTGTTACCTTAATATTCATAAACTGTAGCTTAAAGAATGTTAAAATAAAATATTAACACACAGTATTCGTTAACGTTTTATATTAAAAGACGCGACATATTTAAAAGGTACCATACAACGACGTAGTAACATGAAATCTGGCAACGTCAAATTTTTTTGACATTATATCATCATCAACCTTATCATCATAACGTATTAGACGAAAGACACTGCTGGACTAAGACCTCCTCAAAGATCTCCACAATTGCCGGTCTTGGGCTATTCGTATCTAGTGGTTTCCAGCGACCCTTACAAGATCATAGGTCCACCTTATATGGGGGCTGCATCATCCGTCGCTTGAGCAGAAAGGTTCTTGACTGGAGACCACGTACGGGAAGACGCTGCGTGTCATAATTTATTTAGTTACAATTGAAGTTTAAACATTGGTTTGTCAAATTTTGATTCGTTACCTACAAGTAGGTACACTTTGCAAATACATATTTTGTGGATAAAAAGCCCTTAATACTAGTAAGTTATAGTAGTTAATAGAGTAGTTTGAGAGAGGTAGGGCACAGCGTACATTCGCACAAAGAGCAGCCCGACTGCGGAAGTACCTCCAAGAAGTACCTTACCCGAGACTGCTCTGGCATAGCAAAACCACTCGCGACCATACATAGCAAGTATCCATCATAAACTATATGCACCAATGAATATGAAACGCGTCCATAGCAACGTAACTAGCACATTTCGAGTGGAAAATCACCCCTAAGCCAGTTATATTAAAAATATACATTAAATTGCAGCCCTTACTGCAGACACGATCCTAAATAAAAAAAACGTGAAAAGATGAAAAATAAACCACTTGAGTCGCATTCTAATATCGTGTGATTTATGCTAGAAAAATCTCAGCGAGTGTCATTATCATAATGAGAAATTTCTTCAATGGTAACACTCATTTATCGCTTTGAAAAATATTAGATAGGGTGACGGGAACGAAGGCTTGAGAAATGAGTGGTCTTTGAACGCATTTATTATCATAAGTAGCTGAGAGAATGAAATGGAAGGAAAGTATAAAAATACTTTGAATAATAAAGAGCCGGTTGATAGAATGCAATAATGTACTTGTACATAATAATATGTATGTATACAGATAATTTTAATACAACTTTTTTTTGGTGGTCACGTTGTAAAACAAAAGGAACATTTTATATTTGAAGGTAATAACCTAATTCTGGTTTAAATATCTACTGGTCCAAGATCGATTTATTGTAAATATATTGTACTAAGAGTCTAGCCTCTTAGGATTTCCAGACACTTGATTCCAACCTACTCCATGTGTGATGCATGGTTAAGTGCTCCACCACAACCCACATAAATATTATTTATTTTTTTTATAAATTAGGAATTCTCTTAGTGCGTCATTTCGAATTTGGATGGAATTCACACCAAACCTAGTTTTGAAATCAATAATTTCTACACTACTTTAGATCAGACAGTTAGCTTAGGCTTTCAGACATTTTATAAACACATTTGATTCTACGTAGCTTCAATTGAGTCTTCGTGGAAGTATGTGATATATCTATGTTTAGTGGCTATGACAGCTTCTGAGAATTGTCGAGGGCCTACAATCGAAACAAATCTGTCCAGAGCGAATCCCAGGGCACCCACACATTACTTATTTATAGCCCCCACCCAAAAAGAGGGGTGTTATAAATTTTACGTCGATGTTTGTTTGTGTGTGTGTCTGTGGCATCGTAGCTCTCAAACGGATGGACCGATTTCAATGCGATTTTCATTCGTAAGACACTTTCTTTGCAGTGGTTTTTAGCTATTTTTAATATTCCTGCAATGTAAGAGTATCAGCTCTTTTCCAAAATGATGTTATTATAGTTGAAGTCGAGGGTTTTATAAAGGTTAGGTTATCACAGTAATAAAGTGTATAGGATAAAGTATGTACTTTGGGTGTATGCATACCTGCTAGCATGACTCAGTAGCAATTAGTCTTTAGCACTCGGTACCTGCCTGCTAAAGGCAGATAAAAATAGTATACCCAAAGTACATGCTAATACTACTTTATCGCTACACTTTATTACTGAGAAAATAAGAAACGGGATCTTCGGCTAGACTGACTGTATCTCAATTACAAAGATTCATAAAAGTAAATTAAATTGTTTATTTCATTTCTGCGCAACTTCTGCTTGTACTGAGTTAATAGGAGTCAATTTCAAATGAACACATAACTATTTCTTAAACTAATTCTTAACTATGTAAATGCAACGTTTTGTTGCGGTGAGATTTTTGTCTCTTCAAACTCGTACACAAGACATTGTAACTATTTACATCTTGCATGTAAATTGTATGTATGTTAGGATAAATAAAAAACTCTTATCTTATCTTTGTGTTCCTCGTAAACATGTCGAGACGGAGTCAGTTAGTGAAAGGTATAGCCAGAATCGTGTATTCAAGTGACAGGCGACAGTTTATACAAACAATTTCTAAACGTTTCATAGATAAGCAATGCGTTGACTGATTGGTCTCGTGGTTAGTGACTGCTAAACCAGAGGCCGTAGGTTCGAACCCACCCAGGATTAATTGTTTTCTGCCGTGGTTGGTAAATGATTGCTTTTCTCACCGCAGGTCGTGGGTTCGATTCCCACCCACGACAGATATTTGTGTGCATGAACATGTCTGTTTTTCTGAGTCTGGGTGTAACTATATTGTAAGGAATTTCGAGATCGCTGAGGTGTCACGTGGGACTTTGCCTTTATGTATGGCGAGTCGACCGGTGCCTCTCAAAAAAAATTATATATACATTTTAATAAAAGTATGTATTTACAAAAGATTTCAAGTATACATAGTATATCAGTTATCTGGTTTCCATAATACAAGCTCTGCTTAGTTTGGGATTAATTGTCCGTGTGTATATTATGTTTATCTGAGATATTATGTCTCAGATTATTAATCTTTGTGTCATGAGCACAAATCTTTTGGTATAATTTATCTATAAAATCTATATATAAAAATTACATAAGAATATGTATCAGTTGTCTCATTAATACAGTACCTATAAGGCTTTGTCTAGTTGGGGTCAGATAGCAGTGTTAGTTGTCCAAAGGAAAAGATCACAACCTAAATTATTAATAATCGTCTGGTGTCCAACGACAAAACGGCTTGTATAGATGAAGGTCACTTTTGGACCATGCAATAATACCATTTATTAAATTACATTGAACGAGCCAACAACACGTCATTACATATTTAATAGTAGTTCCATATAGTGGCATTACAAATAAACGAATGAAAAGAATTTAGAAGCCAAGCCTAAAGAAAAAGAACGAAAAATGAAGAGGTTCATGTGATGAAAAAGAAAAAAGTCTTCATCAGTTTGCAAGCTAAAATACCACACGTATGCTATATGCCAAGTTATAGTACACATTTTTATATCAGTAGTTAAAACACGTAGATATCGACTAACTTTTTCATCAAAACGTCGACGATTCAGCAAAGACCTAATCACGTAACTAGACGTAATCTCAATCTCTTTCATTTGCCATCGAGACGAAGATAAAACGTCAACTGAAATCTATTCGTACTATTGATATTACAAGATCGATCCTGGGAACTCGCAGACTATTTCTACTTTAAGAAATTATCTATCGCCTTTTGCCCTGATATTTGTAATACTAGGAATAATTTTCTTCCAATCTTTTGCTTAAATGGATTCTATGTATCGCAGAGTAATAAATTAAGTTGGCGTTCTAAGTACAAAGTTCACTGAACAAAATAACAGCTAAATTAGTTCTTAATATCAATGTGAACAATGTAAAATTAAAAATAAATTAAGTCTACACTGTATTACTATGTAAAGCAAAGCAAAGTATATCTGTAGTGTATAATATTTGTTTATGTAACAGAGGAACGCACATTTTGAAGTGTCACGCTCAAACCCCAGGAGTCTAAGTGGCATTATATTTACATAACGCTTTCTATGTAATGTGTTTTTGGGAATTCATAAAAAAAATACTAAGAAAACTAAAGACTTGAGTTTCCCAAGGCCAATGAGACTAACCCAGACCTAATAATGAACATTTAAGTGATGAATCTGTTCATTCCATTGTATTTCTGGGCATTGGCGATATTACACCTTCGTGCCTCGGAGAGTACCGTACCTCTAAAGCCGTCGCCGCGTCGGTCCTGTACCTGATAACATACCGGGCGTTTTGCTACACGTCCTAACCTGCCGTGGACTTCTTCTGGCGCCTAATGGGGGGAGCCCCGGGAATGCGTCCCAATGGATCATGAGAGTGACGCCATAGAAAGAACCCCTGTGTCTCGCAAATATTTTGAGTTATAGGAATAAAAAAGCACTAGACATTACTTACAAGATGGACCGATGATCTTGTGCGGGTCGCTGGAAATCGCTGGATGCGGATAGCGCAAGACCGGCAATTGTGGAGATCTTTGGGGGAGGCCTTGGTCCAGCAGTGGAAGTCTTTCGGCTGATATGATGATGATGATGAGACATTACTTCAGCCTAAGAGTATTTGTGGAAAATTTTAAGATAGGAGTTAGAAGCTTGTGATATATAAAGCTGAAACCAAATTATTATGACCCTTTTTATTGTTACTTCTTCTCATTTCAGCTGAATGACATCCACTTCTGAACAATGGCCTCCCCAGAAGATCACCACAATAGAGTTATGTTCATCATTTAGAAGGATATGCCAAAATCGTCACGCTTGGCAGACGGGTTGGCGATCGCAGTATGATAGTACACAGAGAGACGTTGCTGCCCGTTCTCTGATATATATGCCCTCGGGTTGACTTCTACGACCCCCACGGGATGAGAGCAGCAACTGTTTACTTCTACTGTATTATTTCTTATTTTATAGGTACTAGTTGTTACTGCCTTATTCAAAGATGTTACCATTCTAAATTATAACTCGATGTATTTGAGATGATTCTTCGGTTACTTGTTTTGCTATCATATGTACTGTAACCTGTACCTATTAAACCAGCGATTAACCCAAGAATCTCAAATATACAAATTTGATACTGAGAAGGCAATCTCTGCCCACTCACTCAGTTTCAAATTTGAAACCACATTTTCTATATTATGAAATCGTACAAAATTTTGCACAGATTTTTCTTAAAATTTTCATCAGAGACCTCGGCAGCTGAAACTTCATATTCAATGGCGTCGGTTCGAATAAATCAAACTGGTACAACGGCGAGTAAGCACTTCCGTCTTTTGAAAGTGACTTTCTGAGATTGTGAGTTTTATATTTCGCTCTTATCTCGGTACCACAGATATTTCCCTTGATATTGCTTTTATGATTGATTGGTTTTTGAGATAATTGTTGCGGGCTTTTTAATGAGATTCTGTATCTTCATAAAAGTTTTGTGATAGAAATGTTTGCTAGCGGCTAACTTGTAATTATTAATTTGGCCGCCATCGAACCAACCACAATGCAATTTTAATAATTTTACATATAACCCGATTTACAATCAATATAATTTATATTGAATATCGTTAATCCCTTTCATTTAATTAAGTGATAAGAGCTGAGATTTATATGATTGTTTGACTGGCCTGTTTATCCAGTGGTTAGTGGCCTTGACTGCTAAGCCTGAGGTTGTGGATTCGATTCCCGCCCGAACAAATCTTTGTGTGACACGATTATTTGGTCCGTGGCTGGCTGACATTTATCTATATTACGTATAAGTATACTTATTTAGAAATATATAACTAAGTTTATCAGTTGTCTGTTTATAGTACAGGCTCTGCCTAGTTTGGCATCAGATGCTAGTGTAGTAGTTGTCCCAAGATTTATATTTATTAAAATAAATTTATTAGGTAGGAATGAGATTTCATTTTGCCGTTAGGCTGTTTTTTTAGAGTAAGTTCAAAGAGTATATATATTTTAATGGCCCTAGTATCAGAATTGTTTAAGTGGCCCATTAGGTCTCCAGAATGGCTTGGCTTCATTGGAGATTGTAGTTGTGGAAGTCACCCATCTAGAGAACCCCAACAGTAATTGCTGTAGGAATGAAGTGCCATAAATTAGTAGAATAATAATAAAGTGCAAGACTGGCAAATGTGAAGATCCTTGGGGGAGGCCTCTGTAGACGACGTTCATGATGTAAAGTGGTATTAGAAGTAGAAATGTGTATGTGAGCGTAGAGTATATTTACGTACTTTTAAAGTTAAGCATTCTTCTTCTTAGCGTTTCAATGGAAAACTAGTTAAATTTTTGTAACCCGGAACGTCGCCGATTGTCTTGCTTGTGGCATTTCTAAGATCCTGCCCTGAACACGTGGCAGGGCAGGCTGGGCAAGCTGTTAGATGGGCCATGGATTGGACCGATGCTCCGCAAATACAGTCAATTCAACTATTTATTGTACAGGAGAGAGTATATCCACTAAAATAATAAAAAAAGAAAATGTTACTATATATTGCCCAGAATTTAATAGTACCCGCAATTGGTGACCTTATCACAAATACCAATCTCTTCAACTACCTACGTATATTTGGACTACAGCTAGTACTAATGATACATTTATATAATCAAAATAATCACAACCATAGTAGACTTCTAAATCATAAATTGAAATCGAAAAAATAATTTACAAAAGAAATATTGTTTTCATAATGCCCCACATTAAATTATTGAAATGAGGTAGGTACAACATACGACTTATTTCACAGTAATTACATATTATTTTCCAAGAACGAGACACGCGAGCAGTAGTAATGTGGGATTTTTACCAACAAAATATTCATGATTAATGTTATATTTATAGAATTCGTAGTAATGTGGGATTTTTACCAACAAAATATTCATGATTGATGTTATATTTATAGAATTCGTCGTGTGAGGAATACTAAAATTCTGTTCAAGGAACCTTTAACCAGAATGAACGACTCGTTTTGATGGAGTACACAACTGTCTTTACTCTTTACGAAAACCTTAAAGTTAAGTTTTCTTCATTACTTTTTAGTATCGGCAGGGGTGTTTGCTTGCCTTCAAATTTGTACAATCCCAGTAGGGCTCTGACATGGCTTAACGATTAATACATTTTATAATAATAATAAACTAACATACTGCAATTTATAGCGAATTCTACTTCTTTTTTATTTATTACTAGCTGTGCCCCGCTGTTTTACCCGCGTTAAATTTTATTAATAATGTGTTATTCGGATATTTAAGCTATATTACTACAAAGTTTCTCCAAAATCAGTTCGGTAGTTTTTACGTGAAAGAGTAACAAACATCCATCCATCCATACTCAAACTTTCGCATTTATAATATTATTAGCTGTGCCCAACGGTTTTACCCGCCTTAAATTATAGCCTATGTGTTAATATAGGGTGTCAGCTAACTTCATACCAAATTTTATTGCAATCGCTCCAGCCGTTTAGAGTTCAAGAAGTAACAAACATACACACTCACAAACTTTCGCTTTTATAATATTAGTGTGATAGTAGGATATGGGGAGTGGTTACCCTGGTGTCAGAGTTGTTCAAGCCATCCTGTAGGCCTCTGATATGGCTTAACGACTGTTGTCTGACGACAGCAACTGCTGTTGTTGTGATGGAACAGATATAATAGGATATATTGAAAAACATAGGGGAGTAAAAGACGTATTAATGATACATAAAAACCAAAGGGCTTGGAATTATAAACGGAATCAATAAACAATAATTACTAAATGGAATCTACTTAATAGTAGTTCGACCATTATCTTTCCTTTCTTTTAAAATATTTAAAATATTAGCACATTAAATATACAATATACTTTATACATATTTAACGTGCATAAATACATACATACATATTATGAATAAGGTATTAACGGGTGTAATATGCCAAATCGAGCGCCAATTAATCGAATGTCTAAATACTTTAACGTTCATAATATCGAATGGTTAATAAATTAAACGAAGGAGAAACAAATTAATCGTTTATTTATACCATTCATTTGTTTCTCAGTATATGGTCGCAGTTCTAACTTGTTCTATTAATTAACCATTCGATACTATGAAAGTGCGAGTATTTAGACATTCGATATTACTTGACGTTCGATTTGGTAGGCGCATCCGGGTATTAACATATTCGTAACAAGTAGTGTTACCACTACTTGACCTTTTCTTTATTAAAGAACCAGATCTACAAACCAAATAATGTTTATTTGAATATTAAAGAACCAGATCTACAAACCAAATAATGTTTATTTGAATATTAATTGGGGTTACCGTAGACCGATAATAAGTCAAACTGTTCATATTTGCTAATACCCCATGGCAGCTAAGTAGTACTAATAATAATATAATATTCTGGGACATTATTGATCCCAAACTAAGCAGAGCTTGTACTATGGAAACCAGATAACTGATACAAATATATATATATATAGATAATTACAGTCAGACTCAGGACAAACAGACATGTTCACGCACACAAATATCTGTCCTGGGTGGGAATCAAACCTACGACCTGCGGCGTGAAAGGCAAGCATCTACCAACCACGTCAACCGACCAGTCATACAATACAAAATACATACATACAGAAATATGCCTTACAATTTAACATGGTATTAGGTATCACCACTTTTTCTGACCGTTCCTTTATTAAAGAACCAGATCTTTAAACCAAGTAATGTTCATTTGATTATTAATTGGAGTTCGGTAGACCGCTGCTAAGTCAAACTGTTCATAATTGCTAATGACCCTATGGTAGCTAACTGGTACTAATGTTGATCACCTCCACTTAGCAGCCGACGGCAGGCACTTGACATACCGTACCGACGACCGTACAATTCAATATCTATTCAAAACCAAGATCCAGGAAAGGCCAGACCTCTCAGGTTAACGGGATGATGGTACTAATGAAACCTCTATCCGTATACGTTATATCTAATCGCCGAAACTTTAAACAACGTGGCACATTTCAGTACTTTTACAAAGTTAAAACTAGCAGATCAATAATAATAATAATGTCCTCCTGGGGCTCTATCGGCTATGTCGCCGAACATCCTACAAAGCCCTCTAGGCTAACATTAAAAGTCATGGCTTTTTTACCTTGACGTTAAAGCCGTGGGCGAAAATCAACCAGGGACCGGCTAAGTCGCCGAACATCGATTTCTTAAATGGCGTCCAAATAAATAAACGTTAAAAATGACTTAATCAATCGTTAAATCGACTTCGACGTTGACGATCGATTCCGGACCATTTATGACGTCATATGTGTACATGGAAGCCGATTTAACGATTGGTTAAGTCATTTTTAAGTAGAGCTCCTGGTTGGTTTTTGCCCACGGCTTAAACGTCAAGGTAAAAAGCCATGACTTTTAATGTTGGCCTAGAGGGCTTTCTCTTCCTGCGACCCCCGGTGCAGGTGTGAGATGGAACACCGGGGTGGTTTTTAATCAGTAGGAGTCTGACAGACTTAAAATCTTACATGAACGTCCTCCGCTTTGGTTGAGGCGGATTCATGTAAGATTTTCGACACCGGAAAAAAGGAGGCTTTCACTGCTTCTCCAGACAATAGAGGCGAGCGAAGGCGGCTCAAGCTGTCGAGGAAATAAAACTAGAACCTAAGTAACCTTCTTTGGGGTTACTGACGGAGAGCTTCATGGGACGGTAATTTCTTTTCAGTGACGTTATGTGCAACTGTCGCTCTACGCTAATACGCGAAGACGTGAGCCTTTCATCCGATTGAGGATCGAACAGCGATTTCATCAATACGAATGCAAACAAACAATCATGCTGGTGGTATTGAGAATTGTATTAATATCAACATATTCGGCTCGCATATACAAACAATTTACTGCTTTAGACTATGGTGATACGGTCCTGTTTTCAATAGAGTCAGTAAATTGCTCGTGCATTTTTCCTCTCGGTCTAAACTGACCCTATCGAGTTAGAAGATTAGCCGATCGGCACAGCTAAATTAATGTGGAGGTCAAACACGTGTTGCGTATTACAACATCTGGTTTCACAAAAAATATTCCTTCCGCGTTAGATAAGGAATTGTTGTATAGCTCGATACTACACAAAATTAACAAAAACTTTATGTATTTATTTCGCTTTGAACATCAATTAGGCCGACGTTGGTTACTTAGCTTAACTTGGTTATGCCTTCGTCCGTCAGCACTTTGATTAAGGAAATATTATTAGATATTTTTGCATTACTAAAGCTAAGATTATGTGTAATGCGATACCTGAAACAAGAATTAAGACTAAGCAAACTGCTGTGTGTTGACGACGATTTTCAGAATATCATCACCCCATCTCATCCCGTGGGGGACGTAGAAGTCGACCTGAGGGAATATCTTCCAGAGGACGGGCAGTAGCCTCCTTCTGAGTACTATAACAATCTTACTGCGATCGCCAACCTGTGTGCCAAGTGTGGCGATTAGGCATGACCCCTGTAGATGATTTTTGCGGGAGGCTTTTCTCCAGCAGTGGACTGCTTACAGCTGTTATTTATTTTATTTATTTTTTATATCAGAGGGCAACAAACGAGCAAGTGGGTCACCTGATGGTAAGTGATCACCGCCGCCCATAGACACTCGCAACACCAGAGGTGTCGCGGGTGCGTTGCCGGCCTTTCAGTCAGCAAACAAGTGTTGCTGACCCTTGCCCCCACCCCAATGAGCTCTGGCGACCTTACTCACACTCGGAAACACAACATTAAAATTATTAATGTTATTATTAAGGAATGTCTTCTGTAAGGTGGAGGTACTTCCCCAGTCGGGCTGCTCATTGAGCGAATAAACGCTATGTCCTACCTCTCTTGAAAAGGTTGTTATGATGAATGCTAACAGAGTAATTATAATAATCATCATGATCAACTCAGCAGAGCCTGTCCTAGGGCAACCAGACATCTGATAAACCTACTTATATGATTCTAAATACATACATATTATAGATAAATTACATCCAAACACAGATCAAATAATCGTGTCCATCACAAAGATTTAATCTGGGTGAGAATCGAACCCACGACCTAAGGCTTAGAAGTCAGGGTCACTACACAATAGACTAATAGGCCAATCAAAACAATAATACATTAGGTACTTATTTTTAATATCAATCATTAGCCAAGATGCTTCATTATAGGAAACTCATTTATAATAAATTAAAAATTTCGGATCTCATACTTAAATCTTCATTCAAAATAATAAACCCGAACTATTAAAATTAACGTGAAGATGTTACAGTTTTAAATCAAACCTATAAACACAATCCAAAAATGTCAATGTCAATTAGTTCATCAATGACATTTAAAAGCAAAAAATCAAGGTCATCACATACGTAATATATTTATATATTACCAAATATTCCAATTCTCTACGTCCTTATTCTGGTATTCGGCCACGTTTTAACATAATTTATTCCATGTGTCGTATCTTGTGTCGATTGCTTTCGGAGCGTTTCCAGTTCCAGCCAGATGTCGCTACGGTCGAAAAGGTAACAGGATATCGGACGGCGTGGATTCCAAAGAGATTTATTGGACAAACCGATAGTGTTCTATTAAAAATTCGATTTCCATTAGGGTTGCCGGACAAACTATACTGAGAAAAATCTTCCCAGGTGTATATGCTCTGTGCCCATATGTTGCGAATGTGATGCCTCCACAGGGCTGCGGTGTTGTAACGGCGTTGAATAAATATCGTCTCATCCCGTGAGAGGCATAGAAGTCGACCTGAAGGAATTAGCAGCTTCCTTCTGAGTACTATGACCATCTTAATGCGATCGCCAACCCGTCTGCTAAGCGTGGCGATTATGGCATACCCCTAAGATGATTCTTGTGGGAGGATTGTCCAGCAGTGGACTTCTTTCAGCTGTAAAGTTGATGATGACAGGTCAACTATTTGTGTCAGCTATAGTTGGTTGTTAGTACGATATGTTTCTGTGACCGTAAGTTGTAACGTCTCGCGACGACAAAACGACGCACAAATTTAAGTTAGACTTTAAACAATTGCACCCTCCTGATGTCTCCTAATCCGACCTAATGTAGATTACACCCGAACACCTTCTGACCTCAATCGATTGGGACCTCGCAAACTTAAACATTTTACAGTGTACTCATAGCCTAGCACTAGCTAGAGACTAGCACTCACTAGTCTGTAAGTGATGGGCGAGGGAAAGCACGTAGTCACGCTGCTAGTTCATAGATGGGTGACCGTCAAAGTGGTTTCATTTCTGAGCATCTCCGTGCTTCGGATGGCACGTTAAGCTGTCGGTCCCGGTTGTTCTTCTTAGTAGACAGTCGTTAAGCCATGTCAGAGGCCTACTAGGTGGCTTGAACAACTCTGACACCAGTATAACCAGTAGTGGGTAACCAGCGATTCTCCACTTGTTATAACCATACGTAATCTATGGTGACCGCTTATGGCCCATATACTTATATAGGTATAAAATATCTGAGAAAGACCAAGGTTACTCTACCAACTATTTTGCATAAGGCATCTAAGAACTTGTTTAGTGAGTATGGATAATATAAATTAAGTTTTATTATGAATTCAATTTAACTTATATTGGGAAAAATTACAATACAGTTCTGCAGTAGTGCAGCTTTACTCGACGCTCTTATGTTTCAGGTTCGATTCCTAATTATGACAACTATTTGTGTGGCATGGCATATACAAGGTGTATAATAATCGATGTTTTTGGCGGGCCAGTTGGCGTAGTTGGTAAATGCTTGCCTCTCATGTCACAGGCCGTGGGTTCGATTACCACCCAGGACAGATATTTGTGTTCATGAACATGTCTGTTTGGCCTGAGTATCTATATAAGTATGTATTATACGTAGTATATATGTAGAATACTTGCCAATATATCAGTTATCTGGTTTCCATAGTACAAGCTCTGCTAAGTTTGGGATCAGATCGCCGTGTGTGAGTAATGTCCTAGTTTATTATTATTATTACTTTTATACAACTTAGTTGGCAAACAAGCATACGGCCCACCTGATGGTAAGTGATACCTGGTGGATTATGTTTTGATTTAAGTCAATCATGCTTTTATTTTCGTACAGCATTAAAGGAGTGTTTTGAGTAATGTTTTAAGTAGGAATTTCTTTTTTATTTTAAATTTCATATGAACCCTCTTTATTTTTTTATATTATAGCAAAGCAAACGATTAACCTGATGGTAATTAAGTAAGTAAAGTCAAATAGTAACCTCAAGTTACTAGATTACTTTATTAAGGACGCCTTTATCGAAGTGGACCTCAAACTGACCGTAATATATGGGTTATTTGATTGTTCTCAATCTGGGTGTGCTGAATTGCATGTTTGTTTGACCATTAAAAACAAAAAAAAATATTCATCTGTTCCAATACGCTAGCCCTAATGCAATCGTGCACAATCATTTACGTTTGCACGAACTAGCGTGTGTAATTCTGAATCGCTCCTGGAAACGAGAAAATATTCAATATGTAGTGAGGAATTTTTCTTACATACGTGACATTCTGTGAAATTGTATTTTACATTAAATGAATACTGTTGAAACTGCGCTGTCGATTTAAAATATCTGTTTTGGAGACATATTGTTAAAGTTACTACGGAACCCGGTGAAATAACTGAACGCTAGTTCATTGTTTGTTTATTTTATGTACTAGCACACCCGCGGTTTTACCCGCGTTTAAAAATTATAGCCTATGTGTTAATCCAGAGTCAGCTTACTCCATACCAAATTTTACTAAAATCGCTCCAGCCGTTTAGCCGTGAAGAAGTAACATACATACCTACACAATCACACACTCACAAACTTTCGCTTTTATAATACTAGCTGTGCCCCGCGGTTTTACCCACGTTTAACTTTATAAATTATAGCCTATGTGTTAATCCAGGGTGTCAGCTAACTCCATACCAAATTTTACTCAAATCGCTCCAGCCATTTAGCCGTGAAGAAGCAACAAGCATACACACTCACAAACTTTCGCCTTTATAATATTAGTGTGATTAACATTAGCGCTTTGGTTATTATAACACCATCATTTCCTATGACCCTTAAGTTTGCATTCGAATCGATGGAAATCTCCGTCCGATCCTTAAAAGGATCGAACTTTACACGAATTTACACGAAACGCCCTTAAAAACCGGGGTCGGTTATTAAGGGCGTTTTGTGTAAATTCGTGTGCGTTTTCGGGACGGGGCTTTTCATGGATTCGAATGAAAACTAAGGGTCATGGAGAGAGATGGTGGTAACAAAATGTAGCTTGAATCCCAAAGGACTTTAATTAATCGTTTTATTTGCTCTGACCGCATATTGAACTAACTATAAACTTCATTAAAATATAACCTCCTGGTCGATATTCTGTTACTATAAATTTAGCTGTGTGTCAGCCAAATTCTCCAATAAAATGAGTTACACCGGTATTTCACTAAAAAGTTGACCAGTTTATCCAATTGATCTAAATTTAGATATGTAACTACTAAATATTTTTTCGATATAATAGGTCTTTACCTATGAAATTGCCGTTTTGTATGAAAAAATTTAAACGAATTTTTTTCATGAATTTTTTTATTTGTATTAATCGAAGTAATCACCCATGCAATCAATGCATCTTTGCCATCGCAGTGGCAGTTTATTGATGCCCTTCTTAAAGAAATCAGCTGGACGGGAGGCAACAAATTCTTCAAAGGCATTTTGTACTGCCTCTCGGGTATTGAATTTTTTTCCCGCCAAGAAGTTATCCAAATTCTGGAAAAAGTAGTAGTCTGTAGGCGCAAGGTCTGGTGAGTAGGGCGGATGACGGAGAGCTTCCAACCCCAGTTCTTGCAACTTGGAGACCGTCTGCTGTGCAGTATGAGGTCGCGCGTTGTCGTGCAGGAGCAGCGGAGACGAGCGATTGACCAATGCTGGTTGGAGATGCGCCAGCTTCTCCATCATTGTGCTCAGTTCTTCACAGTACACATCTGCAGTAATGCTCACCCCGTTTGGTAAGAAGCTGTGATGAATCACACCGGCGCTAGACCACCAAACAGTGACCATCACTTTTCTAGGGGTAAGTTTTCGTTTAGGGCATTGTTTAGGTGCTGAACCAGGATCCAACCAACTTGCTGAGCGCTTGCGGTTATCAAACAGAATCCATTTTTCATCGCAGGTAACAATGCGGTTCAAAATTCCTTCATTTGTGTGTCTGTTGAGCAGTGCAAGGCACGTCTCGACGCGTACTTCGCGCTGGCGATCATTGAGTTCGTGGGGCACCCATTTGTCAAGCTTTTTTACCTTGCCAATTTGACGCAAATGGACCAATATTGTTTTGACGCTAACGTGGAAAGCTGCTGCTAATTCAGCCGTAGATTGTGTATCATCAGCTTCCACAACCGCCTTTAATTCGTCATTGTCGACCAAAGTCTTCGGACGACCGCGAGGTTCATTTTTCAGGTCGAAGTTTCCAGAACGGAAGCGAGCAAACCAATAACAGGTGGTGCGTTGGTTTGTAGTGTTAGCTCCGTAAACGTCGTTGATGTTGCGTGCCGCTTGTGCCGCGTTGCTGCCACGACGGTACTCATATTCCATAATTACTCGAATTTTTAACGTATCCATGATGACGAAAAAGATTGAAATGCGATGAAAATGTAACACTAATCAATAAAGAAATGACTACTTTTGGAAAAAAGAATCCATGTTTTTAAAATAAAATTAATTTGAAATTAGAATTCTTAGCCAAACAAAAATTATTTTGATTTGAAATGGCCAGTACTGCAGAACGGCAATTTCATAGGTAAAGACCTAATATCATATTAGCTAAAAAACACCATGAGGCCAGCGCGTGATCGAATTCTGTATATATAATTAATTAATACTTCTACCATAAACGCGATTAAATTAGCGACGAAATGTATTTACTTCGACTCTTTTTACAAAAAATCTATCCTTTGTTATAGTTATAGAACTGTAGCCTTCAAGGGTTTTTTTAATCCCTACCTATATTATGTAAAGAAACTACCCGGTGTAAAACTCCATTTAGCGTTTTCTGTCGTAGGTACAATAGTTATAAATTTATTTCTATAATAATACAATATCCTAGACATTATTCTCACACGGCCATCTGATTCCAAACTAAGCAGAGTTTGTATTATGGAAACCAGATAACTGATATACTACATACATACATTCATAAACTCACGCCTTTCCCAGAGGGGTAGGCAGAGACAACGGATTTCCATTTATAACGATCTTTGCACACCTCTTCTGCCTCGATTACTGTCATTATATTCTTCATACATGCTCGCCGGTTTAGGGTACTTCTGACCTGCCCTTTCTTGAGAACGTCTCCGATTTGGTCATAGAATGTTCGACGAGGTCTTCCCGTTGTCCCATTCTCATAGGCCAGGTATGCTACTTATACTATGTATCAATACATATACTACATATTTATATCGATAATTACACCCAAACTCAGGACATACAGACATGTTCATGTACACAAATATTTGTCGTGGGTGGGAATCGAACCTACGACATGTGGCGTGGAAGGCAAGCATCTACTAACCACGCCAACGGGCAAGCAACCAGTTCATTGTAACCTATCAATTTTATTTCTCCAAATTGCTGAAAATATAACGCCTATTATAACAATAGGAGTTATATTTGCAGTTATTTCATATAAAAAAAATATAAGAAAGGTTAAAATATTCAAAGCGAATGGGCGGCGAGCATCCTTACCTATGAAAAGTTTTCAAGGTTTTTTCATGCCATTCATTTTGGAGTAGAAAGAAAATGTTCAACAAAAAATTTTGCTTTGGGCAGTTTCATGAACTACGGGATTGGTTAATTAAGAAGCTTTTGGGAGAAAATTACGAAATGCTTTGTATAACGATATTAAAACATAAAGTGCGAGTGGGCGTGAGTATTTTATTACGATGTCAGATTGATAAGAAATTTGCTTAAAATATTTCGGTGAAAATAAAATTGAAGCGCCCACGTTTAAATATTAAATCGAGCCTGAGTCTTAGGAAATAAAAAATACGCATGCGCACTTTTACTACTCATCATAATAATTATTTCTGTGTATCTCTCAAAGGATCATAGTTAATAAAAGTTCATTACAAGGTAGTAATTAACACAAATAGTCCAGATGTTTGATGTCAGGCATGTGTTTAAAACTTATCTAAAGGTTTAAATAACCCTTTTAAATATGAAACAGTTTCTAAATTGTTATCCTCACAAAACAAAGACAAATAAACTAGAAAATCGATACAGTAATTGGAAAACCTATTGATGAAAGCGTAGGCACTATATCTCATGCTGTATATATCTCATTACCAAACATATTTTTATGTCAAGAGTTTGAAAAAAAGATTGTATAAACTTGAATGTATGTTTTTTTTTGTAAGTATATGTGTTAAGCGATTTCGAATATTCGAAAGGTAACACTTTCAAATTAGTTCCATATGAATTATACAGCTGTGCCCCGCGGTTTCACCTGCGTTAAACTTTATAAATTATAGCCTATGTCTTATCGGGTTATACAAGCTATGTTACTACAAAGTTTCATCAAAGTCCATCCGTAGACTTCACAAACTTTCGCATTTATAATATTAGTAGGATTATAAAGTCCGATGTCACAAACAAAATTTGTAGTTGGTTGTATATTCTTTAAACGACTTCAAAAAAAATCAAAGCGACTGTATTTATTGTTTTTATTTGTTTGGCTGTGCTGTAATTGTTTTTTGTGAACCGATTGTACTTTTGTATGGTCACATATAAATTCTATTGAAATCGGTTGCCATAAAAAATGTATTAAATATATTTTATATATTCAAAGATTTATATATATAAATAATAATTATTAAAATTATAAGTAAATACTATAATAGACACATGGAGAATGGTAGTTATCCAAATGATAGACTTCACTACGTTAATCTTGCCAGTCCAGTTAAAACCAGTATACAAGATGAATCAAATAAAGATACCAGACACAACAAGATGTTATTAAATTAATTGCAACATTTAGTCAATGGCATTGAACATCTGATCGTCGATATCCGATTCCAATAACTGGGCGATACACGCAAAACTTGTTTCTGAGTAAGCCACAAGAAAAAGTGCCACCATTGCCCTAGTTTCTCCACCATAACACGCTCCGACCATATACACGTTCTATATAAAACATGAGCAAACATGTGGAACAGCTATGGAGCTCAATGATGAATGAATTTGTGTATAGGAAGAAATATTACCGTCTCTGATTTGATCTGATGTGAAAATGAAAAATGAAAATGTTTATTGCTTCTCAAACGGTTACATTTTCAAATGCGAATGAAACAAACCCCAGTTAAGTATAATCTATATAAATAAAAAGACAAGTCCCGACTGACTGACTGACTCATCAACGCCCAGCCCAAACCCTTGGACCTAGAAAGCTGAAATTTTGCACAAATGTTTGTTTTATAATGTAGACAAGGAATAAGGAAGGATTTTTCGAAATTCAACCCCTAAGGGGGTAAAACAGGGGCGCTAAGTTAGTATGAAACTTTGCCGTTTTTGAAGTTTAAGGCATAAAAAATTGAGATTTGGCCTTCCAGTTAAAAATAAAAAAATACGTATTACAGGGTTTTTGGAAATTCCGCCCCAAAGGGCGAAAAATAGGGGATGTAAGTTTGTATGGAAAATGTGACAATTTTTAAGTTAAACGCATGAAAATTGGTATTTGGCCTTTTAGTTAAAAATAAAAAATTACGAATTTCAGGGTTTTTGGAAATTCCGCCCCCAAGGGCGAAAAATAGGGGATGTAAGTTTGTATGGAAAATGTTACAATTTTTAAGTTAAACGCATGAAAATTGGTATTCGGCCTTTTAGTTAAAAATAAAAAATATATGTTTCAGCATTTTTGGAAATTCCAGCCCCAAGAGCGAAAAATAGGGGATGTAAGTTTGTATGGAAAATGTGACAATTTTTAAGTTAAACGCATGAAAATTGGTATTTGGCCTTTTAGTTAAAAATAAAAAATATATATTTCAGCATTTTTGGAAATTCCAGCCCCAAGAGCGAAAAATAGGGGATGTAAGTTTGTATGGAAAATGTGACAATTTTTAAGTTAAACGCATGAAAATTGGTATTTGGCCTTTTAGTTAAAAATAAAAAATATATATTTCAGCATTTTTGGATATTCCAGCCCCAAGAGCGTAAAATAGGGGGTGTAAGTTTGTATGAAAAATGTGACAATTTTTAAGTTAAACGCATGAAAATTGGTATTTGGCCTTTTAGTTAAAAATAAAAAAAATATATTTCAGCATTTTTGGAAATTCCAGCCCCAAGAGCGAAAAATAGGGGATGTAAGTTTGTATGGAAAATGTGACAATTTTTAAGTTAAACGCATGAAAATTGGTATTTGGCCTTTTAGTTAAAAATAAAAAATATATATTTCAGCATTTTTGGATATTCCAGCCCCAAGAGCGTAAAATAGGGGGTGTAAGTTTGTATGAAAAATGTGACAATTTTTAAGTTAAACGCATGAAAATTGGTATTAGGCATTTCAGTTAAAAATTATAAATATATATTTCAAGATTTTTGGGAATTCCACCCCTTAGGGCGTAAAATAGGGCATGTAAGTTTGTATGAAAAATGCGACTTTTTTGAAGTTAAACCCATGAAAATTGGTATTTGGCCTCTCAGTTAAAAATAAAAATATGTATTCCAGGATCTTTGAAAATTCCACCCCGAAGGGCATAAAATAGGTGATGTAAGTTTATACTGACTGACGGACTGACATATCAACGCACAGCCTAAACCGCTGGAGTTAAAGACTTGAAATTTTTACAGAAGGTACCTTTTATGACGTAGGCATCCACAAAAGAAGGGTTTTTGAAAATTTCACCCCCAAGGGCGTAAAATTGGGGATGTAAGTTTGTATGAAAAATGTGAAAAGTTTTAAATTAAACGCATGAAAATTGTTATTTGGCATATCAGTTAAAAATTAAAAATATATATTTCAGAATATTTGAGAATTCCCCCCCTAAGGGCGTAAAGTAGGGTACATAAGTGTCTATGTAAACTGCATTTGAAGTTAAACGCATGAAAATTGGTACTTAGCATTTCAGTTAAAAATTAAAAATATATATTTCATGATTTTTGGGAATTCCACCCCTTAGGGCGTAAAATAGGGGATGTAAGTTTGTACGAAATATGCGACATTTAAGTTAAACCCATGAAAATTGGTATTTGGCCTTTCATTTTTTTTAAATTCCATCCCGAAGGGCATACAATAGGAGATGCAAGTTAAAAATTAAAAAATATTTATTTCAGGATTTCCGAGAATTCCACCCCTAAGGGTGACAAATAGGGGATGTAAGTTTGTATGAAAAATGTGACATATTTGAGGTAAACGCATGAAAATTGGTATGTGGCCTTTCATTTAAAAATTATATATATATACGTCAGGATTTTTGGAAATTCCACCCCTAAGGACGACTAGAATAGCCGATGTAAGTTTGTATGAAAGTCTGTATTTTTTTAAGTTAAATGCATGTAAATTGGTATTTGGTCTTTCAGTTAAAAATAAAGCAGCCCAGGGAATAATTGGTTATTAAAAAAAGGTAATCCAAAACTGATTCAATAGATCGCCACCAACAATTTAAGCAAACTCAAATTTAAAAAAATAATTTACTTATTCCAAGTAGCTTAAAATGTCGTGGTCGTTGTCGTCTAAGTATATATTTAGCGTTTTATAAGATTTGTAACTTCTTTTTTTTGGTAAATTTTATAACAAATAAAAAAAAAACGAAATTTTTATCAAATTGGGATAAAAAACTAATTTATCTAAAATTCGAGTTAGCGTAGTATAAATTGATGGTGTCGAGATGATCGCACCCAAAAAACATCATCTTAATTTTACTGATTTACAAGTTCACAATTTTGTAACTAGATGGGGTTAATATCGTTTCAGATCGCGGAACTTAATTGGCAAATGCTTGAAATAAAAGGTAGTCCAAAACTGAATCAATAGATGATCGCCTAAATTTCACCCAAAATATATGCACACATCTTAATTTTACCGCTTTACAAGTTTATATTTTTGTTAGTAGATGGCGTAATCATCGTTTTAGATTGAGCTATGGTTTCGTTCACAAAATGTCGCAACCTAATCTAATGGGAGTTACCTTTGTGATTAATGCATCGTTGATTATTATTTTACTTTATTTGACATACTGATTATACTTAAGGACAATTGATATGTATTCTTTGATTTTTGCTTGATGATATCGGGTCCTTTTTGTAAATAACAGTAGCAAAGTAGTCTTTCATTTATTTCTTAGTAAGGTTATTTATAAGTTAGGTTTTATTCAATTTATATTGCTTATTTGTTTTAAAAGTGATATTTTTTAGATTAAGCTAGAAGTAAGTAGTTACATTGGTCATCATTCAAAATTGTCGCGGACAAAGTCGCGGGCACCAGCTAGTTAATAATAAACGTTATAATATCCTGGAACATGATTTACACACGGCCATCTGATTCCAAACTAAGCAGAGTTACTAGATAACTGATATACTACTTAAACTGCTTGTCATTTTTAAATATATACTTATATAGATAACTAGCTGTGCCCCGCGGTGTTACCCGCGTTAAATTTTATAAATTTTCTTTGCTATAAACCTCACGGAGCCCGAGACCTTTCCAACGAATGCAAAACCGTGGAAATCGGTTCGTGCGTTCTGGAGTTATAGCGTCAGGAAGGAAAACCCGACTTATTTTATATAGTAGATTACACCTAGACTCAGGACAAACAGACATGTTCTTGCACACAAATATCTGTCCTGGGTAGAAGTAGAAGATACCTAATCTTACCCACGACCTGCGGCGTATACTTGTGTCAGAAATTTCACAAGATCTTTGTCTGTTACCGCTGGCTGGAAGCGATTCGCTTTAAGGATACTTTTAAAAGTGGGCTAGCCGATGCTGATCGATGCTGCCCTGGAGAAATAGAGTCTCAGTACTAATTGCTTCTGGTGATTACCTGTACTGCACCGGTAATCTCTAGTAAGTATGCGGGAAATCGCTTACACCTACGTTATCAGCCGATTAATCGGTACATAATCACTTTTATTTCTTTCCTGGATAGTATCGCCTTAGAAATCGGGCTCTACATGAAATAGAATTCCCGTAACTACTTGGCCAATGACAACAGCTAGAGGCAACTTGGCTTTTTAACACTATTTGACTATTCTGATTGGTAGAAAAGATATACATGACGATTCCAATTACTTGGCAACGGATCAAAGGATCGTTATGACATCGACGATCCGCGTTGGTTCGGCAAAAATATGGAGTGCTTTACGAATATATGGAGGACTGGGAGCGGGTCAATTTCTATGGGCCCTTGTCCATCATCGAGGGTTCGAAATAAATATAAAAATTGTGTTTTAACAGCGGTGCACAAAGCAAGTTACAAAATGGATTGACGGGCCTTTTGGCGTGGTTGGTAGATACCTTTCACGCCAGAGGTCGTGGGTTCGATCCCCACCCGGGACAGATATTTGTGTGCATGAACATGTCTGGTTGTCCTGTGTTTGGGTGTAAATTATCCATATAAGTATATATTTACAAAAAGAAAAATAGTATATCTATGTAGTATATCAGTTATCTGGTTTCCATAGAACAAGCTCTGCTTAGTTTGGGATCAGATGGCCGTGTGTGAATAATTTCCCAGTATATTATTCTTGTAACTTACGTTATACTGGGATCCGTAAAACTGTATCGACTCTATTGGCACACAGCACGACACCCTTGAACTTTGTTAAACTTTGTGTAGGTCGAGAAAATTGTGACGTCAGAGTGCCGTTCGAACCTGTTCTGGCTTCTTATCTTGGAAACTTGGCAAAGTAACCAGCGGGATTATTGAATGAATTTAGTTTTGACGGTTTTCAGTTGTTATGGATGTTGTTATTAGCATTGGAACAAGTTATCGTCACATTTTGATGTTTATGCTATTATACTAAACTGGATGTTTGACTAGCTTTTGTACATTAACCCGATATTTTAAGCATTAAGCAGCTGATACGTACTCGTAGGAACAATATGATTCTAAGATTTATTTCTGTACTAGCTGTGTCCGCGACTTAATCTACATATTTTGCAATGACTCAGAAAATCTCTAATACGTTGCATTCCCATTAAACTTACATAGATCCATACAAACTGTCATGGCCTATTCTTTACTGTTATTTAAAACCCTTAAGGGTAACACTCTGACAAACTTTGAATGTCATATTTATTTACATCGACTGAACAGCCTATAGATAATTTTAATGCTTCTAGCTCTAAAAATGACGATACTTCCATACAACTTTTCATCCAACTCCCTTTCAACCTATTACAACCCATTTTTCGATGTGGACAGACAGACTGACATATAGACAGACAGACATACAGTTAGAGTTTATAATATTAGTAAGGATTTAAAAGGTACTCGAGAACTCAAATAAAAATTTAATTACAGAAGATTAAGAAATACAATATTAGTAGTCATGTCAATCTTAAAAATATTTGTCAATCCATGAGCAAAATTTCATCATTATCATATCACATGCATAGCGTTTAAAAGTCACAGACTTTAGAACAATTATCTATGCTTCACATTACTGGCTAACATAGTGAGGATCTTATCCGGATTACGGGGGTATAGTAGCGAGGCGAATTAATTAACCACTCACTGTGCAATCAAATATTACATTTCTTTAAACTCAGGCGTATTAATTAATTAATTCGAATACACATTTTCTTTCGGTATACCTACATAATTGATTACCCACGTTACATAACCGCTAACCTAATATTTTAACTGGCTGCAAAGTGATTTCAAATGACGCGTAAACAAACAAGAAAGCCACCTGACGTAATATATCTTTTACAAGCCTACCGAGCGACGTAAACAGCGTGTGTACGACCGCACTAACTGCATCTCGGCATACATTTATTTCTCGGATCGTCGTACATTCGTGAATCTTCAAACTCCGTCCCATTCGGCAGGCAAATGGACTAATATCGTAACTTGAAACGACCGTCCCTTGGCATCGTATAGTAAATCGCCATTTAGTCGTTTCGGCTGCTTAATGTGCCAAGTTTCAATTAAAAAGCCATCGCAGCGCCGTATATGAGCCATTAGTTCTGATTATTAGCGAGGGTGTATTAATGTGGACTGGATAATTTTATTAAGGTAGGTAATGGAGGTTATATCTTCACCGTAATATAGAGACGTGGCGAACTAACTAAATTGTGTCGTACGTACGTTTACATCTACCTACGTTAATAATGTCGTAATAAAAGTTAATTTACGAATATTATCTGGACGGTAAAGTATGAACCTAATAAACTATATAGTTAAGGTTGACAAATTAACTTCTCATGAAGTATAATTCCTTTAACTTTATAGCCCTTACAATGTTCGTGAGCTTTCCCCGAGTGATGAAGAGGATTTGCCAAAATTATTATTACATTGGGATTTCAAGTAAGTATTGCTTACACGACCACATACGATTTACAGCACCTTATAGGTTCTGAAATAAACTTTTAGGGGACTGAACAAGTCGATAAGAAACCCTGTATATTTATTTTAACCAAAACGTTGCACATGATTTTTCCCCACAAATCAGCATCAGCACCTTATTTATGCAAACTGCAGAAAATTGTATAAAAATCCATTATGTATGTTTTAAACCTTTTTTTTAACAGTCCTGTTTTGTTTTTATCATACAACTTTTGCAGAGGCTAAACTATTGAGAGAATGCTTACAAAAGAGTTATAATGTACCATAAAGAAATTTTTAATATTACGAATGCAACTGTAAACTGTATTTGTAGATGTTGTTGGTATTGAAGACTATTGTTGTTGTTTTAAAATTTTAAATGTTTTTGAAAGAAAAACAGAGTATGGTCCTCACTAAAAGTTACTTTTGCTAAATTTTTTACTCATGCTCGCGCTAAAAAATAACAATCAGCAGTATTTCGCTCAAAGAGCAGTCCGACTGGGGAAGTACCTTCACCTTACAGAAGACATTCCTTGTCTTCTGTAATTATTTTGATAATTTAATGTTGTGTTTCTGCGTGAGTGTAAGGCCGCCAGAGATCATCGGGGTGGGGAGGGAAGGGTCAGTAACACTGGTTTGGTTACTCTTTTAAAAGCCGGCAACGCACCCACCTTCACTTGCCCGTTTGTTGCAATCTTATACAACATAAATGTCGAAGGTCTTCATCATATAAGCCAAGAGACGCCCCCTGTTGGATAATCTCCCCCCCCCCCCCCAAAAGATCTTCACAATTGCCGGTTTTGCGCTGCCCGCACTGAGCGGCTTCCAGCGACCCTCACCAGATCATCGGTCCATCTTGAAGGGGGCCTGCGATGCTCTTACTAAATCATTAATAAACTTAACACAGAGTACGATCTAAATTTTCAAAATTAATCTCGTGCCATCTTAGAAAATATAATGTTAGTAAATAATAAAACAAAGCCTGCTCACGACCTCGTGGAGCGGTGTCGTGAGAGCCAATGCACGGGCTAGTTCACAAGATAGAATAATTCTATCTCTATCATTTTACTAAATTAGACGAGGACGCAAAAAGTTGATCATCGATTGCAGGCTATAGGAAGATTGCCATCACTGAAAGTAACAAGCGGTATTTCTTAGATAACAATAAATTTCAGAAAGGTCATTGGTATGTATCTAAATTTATTTACTCGTCCATACCACGTCGGTTTATTTCATTTAAAAACATCAAGTTTGTACAGTACAGAAGAATTAATAATTTCTAATAAGCTATTTAAAAAGGGACGTTATACATGTGACTGAGTTATTTTTATAATATATATATATATATATATATATATATATATATATATATATATATATATATATATATATATATATATATATATATATATATATGTTACGCGATTGTAGAGAAATACGAGTATGTGTTAGGGTAGGAATTTATAAATTTCATCCGGCGATGTGTATTGTTCGTAGCTCAACAGCAAAGCTTATAAATACTAAAATTAAATAGTCAATTGAGTACGGGCAAATTGCTTAAGTTTTATGAGATCTTTCTACACTTCTCACTGGAAAGTTCCAATGCATCTGAATCAGTTAATAGCAGGTAAACTACACATTTTGATTACATAACACAAAATAAAAAAAATAAAAAAACATGGATCAGGTAGCGGGAAATGAAAAATATTAATAAAAAATTCTGGGACAACTAATACTCTGCCATCTGATCCCAGACAACATGTACTGTGGCAACCAGACTACTGATTAACATACTTATATATTTCTATATACATATACTGCACTAGCTAAAATTGCACTAGCTCAATCTCTTCTTTTTCCCATCCTTGACTATGCTGCTGCCAGCTATCTTGACCTTACAGAGGACAAACTTGATAAACTCGAGCGCCTCCAAAATTTTTGTATTAGATTCGTATTTGGACTCCGCAAATACGATCACGTCACCGAATTTCGTAAAAAACTCGAGTGGTTACCAATCCGACTTCGCCGTAATTCTCACATACTTTGTCTCCTTTACAATATTTTGTTTAATCCAACAGCTCCTATTTACCTTGAGCAACGGTTTGAATTCGTTTGTGATACACATTCTAGGTCTTTGAGATCATCAGAGAACTTAAAACTAAATATTCCAGTGCACTCTACAGATTTTTATGATAAATCTTTTTCTGTCCAAGCAGCTCGACTATGGAATCTACTTCCTATCGAAATAAGGCGTGCACAAACTCTGACCACATTCAAAATTTCTTTAAAAAACACTTTTTATCTCTTTAAATTATTTTCATAATTTATGTTTTTTATCTCTTAACTGCTTTTCGTAACCTCCTTTTTCAAAACTCCTCAATTGAATAGATGTATAATATTTTGTATGTATAGTATATTATTATAGTATAGTATTATTAGTATTTAAAATATAAGTATGTTTATGTAAATCGTATATAAGAACATAACGTTGAATATTTGACTGTACACTTACAGCTACTGCCTTTTCTAACTTACTGTTTTCCTTGTCCACCCAACGGTTGTCTGGAAGAGATTGCTACAAAGCGATAAGACCGCCGATTGTACCTGTATTTGCTTATTTGTAAGACATGTATTGTTTCTTTTGGTGCAATAAAGTGTACTCTATCTCTATTCTCTATCTATCTATACTACTCGTACAGATAAATTACACTTAGACACAGAACAAATAATGGTGCTCATCACACAAAGGGGTGTCCGGAGTGAGGATCGAACCCACGATCTCTGACTTAGCATTCAGGGTCACAAAACCACTACACTATTATACATATATAGTAATCAACTGAAGGTTAACATCTGGTTATTTGAATTCATTACGCAACCTCTTATCAAAACGGTATCAAACGCATTTTTACAACCAATACCAACTAGTAATTGTGGCTACACATGCGACGACAATCCCAAACTGTTGTTTTCATGCAATAAAACGCTCGTTGACATTCAAATAAAACAAAAGCACCCATGCAATAGATAAAAATCATCCAATACGAATTCGAAACAGTAAAATATCAATATGCATAAGAAATACTACCCTGCAGGAAGTACGAAACATGGCATACAAGACGACAACATAAGGGGGAATAAATACCGCGTTAGCACATAAATCATCTCGCGAACATGTCCTACTCGACGACAAACACAGTTTCATATATATTACATTGTTGTCACAACGATTACGAAACATGCATAAAAAGAGGGAGACACGGAATTACTTTCAGTCACTGGAGTATCAGAAGTTTGACACAATTGGATGGCGGTTAGGGCGATTAAATAAGTTTATTACTACGTTCATGCGTGATAAATGAAAGTAAGGGTGAAAGTAAGATCGTAATACTGTGAACAACACAAGAAGAGCTATACTCGTACTCGTAATTTGTATATCTAACTAGCCAGTTTATTCCTTAAAATGATGGAGGAATAATGGCTAGTTTTTAAAAAGGTATTTCATTTTCTTTGCCTCCTAAACGGTTGCCTACAAGAATGATTCCAGCAATAGAACAAAAAAATGGTGCAATTGTCAGATACTAATTAGCGATAACGATTATCATAGTGTTGTCATAAATACCCACCGACGGTTTAACGTGCTTTTCGAGGCATAGAGGGTAGTTCGTCAACCAACTAGACCCCGAAACAAATCTTTGTTTTACACAAAGATTGTTCGGTGTGGACATCGGACCCACAATCTCCCGAGCGCTAAGGCTTGACCGGACGACTCAAACCGCTGAGATACAGAAGTCATCAGTATAAAAAAGTATTTTTTTTTTAGTATTACAATCTTTAATCCAGCTAGATCAAAGATTAAATAACTACTACTTGAGAATGTTGATTCACCTGTTATTGGCAACTGTATCCTAACCTATAACTAATTGTTACCTACTGGTATAATCTATAAATAAAATCGTAAAAAAGTCAGAACTGTACATTGAATTTTTTATGATACTTGGGGCTTGGTCTACAATCGATATCGAAGCCAAAAAAATATTATTTAGAATTTTTGTCTGTATGTCTGTTTGTCTGTATGTATGTCCGGGTTAAACTCAAAAAGTACTGCATGGATTTTCTTCAAATTTTGCATGAATATTACTAAGAGGTCGGGTCAACATATAGGCTACATATTATCACGCTATCACCTACGGGGGAGGAGCTGTGATAATTTATAAAAGTTAACGCGGGTAAAACCGCGTCTACGCGCACATCTAGTATCTTATAAACATACAGAAGTTGTTGGTGCACCATTGAAATAAATAAATAAATTAGACTAGATACTATACTGCACGTGACGAGCGGTCAAGACAGTCGCCTCGCCACTTCGCGTCTCTGGTTCGATTCGGGCACAGGACAACTACTTATGCATTCCATAAGTAGTTGTTTTGAGTCTGCTTGCGCGACCGTCATATATAAGTTAGTTAAGTACCCTGCGATACAAGGATACATTGACAGAAAAAGCAAATTACAAGATGGTGGGATCTTAAAAAAAAACCGGCCAAGTGCGAGTCGGACTCGCACATGAAGGGTTCCGTAGCAGAAAGTATTTCAGTTGATTAAATGAAAGCAAATTGCGAATTATGACGTATTAAAAAAAACTAGTTGCTAGATCTCGTTCAAACCAATTTTCGTTGTTAGTTTCCACTATAATGTACATCTTATATTTTTTATAGTTTTATCATTCTCTTATTTTAGAAGTTACAGGGGAGGGGGGGCACTAATTTTACCACTTTGGAAGTGTCTCTCGGGTAAACTAATCAGTTTAAAAAAAATTATATTAGAAACCTCATTATGATTTTTGAAGACCTATCCATAAAAACCCCACATTTATGGGTACGAAGAAAAAAAACATTTTGATTTTCAGTTGGAGACCCCCCCAAAATTATTGGTCTTTTTCTATTTTAGTGTAAAAATCTTAATGCGGTTTACCGAATACATCTACTTACCAAATTTCAACAGTACAGCTCTTATAGTTTCGGAAAAAAGTGGCTGTGACATACGGACAGACAGACAGACATGACGAATCTATAAGGGTTCCATTTTTTGCCATTTGGCTACGGAACCCTAAAAAGGAGTAAAAAGTTTCTGTAGTCAGTTACGAGACGACTTCGTGCTACGTGACATGTTATTTGCCGACTTCCTAATTTGAAAATAAATTTTTAGCACAAACAATTAGTACTCAGAAACCCAATCTGAGTTTAAAGTGACAAAATACATTACTATGACAAATATTTCAAATAGAATAAGCGAAATGGTGGGAAGGAAGCTTTTAAGGCATTTTAATTGTTAATCCAGAGGAGAGAGTGGGCAAGTCCTTCCTGTTACATTTGCAAGTGGAAAATTAAAACCACATAATTATACGACTTCCATTGAGAGCATTGTATTAAGTAAAAGCAGCACTTAACACTATCATCGAATGGGAATAAAATTACCTATAGAATATAAAAATACAGTGTTGCAAGAGTGAAATTATACCTACGTACGAATAGTCTATCTCAAAGACCAAATACTTACATATATAAACAAGACCATGCAATGGTTATCTGCAACTACTTTATCGATATTATTATAATAAACGATCGCCGTAACTCAGTAAGTAGGAAACCTGGGTTCGAACCTCGCACAAGGCTCACACATCTATTTGTGTTCATTAACATGTATATTTGCCTTGATCTGCGTTTTCTGCATATTGTATGTATATGTTTACTAAAAGAAGTAAATATGTATTATTACCAATAGACTAGTACCTTCATAGTACAAGATTTGGTCTTAGTTTGGTCTAGATGGCCCAATGTGATATGTCTCAGATATTTATTTTATAAATAAATATCTTGGATAACACAATGTCATCCGTAGCCAAACTAGGCAGAGCGTGTACTATGGCAACCAGACAACTAATAAACATACTTATATATTTCTAAATTCATATATATTATGGATACATTGGACCCAGACACCCATTAATCCACAGACGAACTAAAGTAACCGACATAGCCTGAAGAATAGCCGAGCTGAAGTGGCAGTGGGCAGGGCTCATAACTCGTAGAACCGCCGATCGCTGGGGCATGACGCAGCGTGGTCAGTGCCCTACTAGGCGGACCGATGATCTTGTGAGGGCTGCTAAAAACCGCTGGATGCGAATAGGGCATGACCGGCAATTATGGAGATCTTTGTCCAGCAGTGGACGTCTTTCGGCTGAAATGCCGATGATGACACCCAGACACAGAACAGATAATCGTGCTCATCACACAAAGATTTGTCCTGAGTGGCAATCGAACTCACATCCTCGGGCTTAGCATTCAGAGACACTAACCACTAGACCAATAGACTAGTAACTATTACTATTTATAATGGCCCAAGTCAAATAAAATACATCCTCAGATATATTGGATTCATCTACGCTTATATAAGAATTTGAAAGAAAACTTGAAGAGGATATGAAATCGAATTCTAGTGAAACGAATGAAGACGACATTCGCACACACAAGTAGTACGACTCTACAGTACCTAGTACCTATATTTTTTATTTTATGTCTGCTGCTGGCGAAGAGAATTTCATTAAAACGGCAAATATTCTCTACTGCGCTGCATTTTAAGTTAGCAACATTTAGAGAACATTTTGTCAAAGGGCTTTTCCAAATTTGAATGTACACTGACTTTGTAACAATTTCTTCGTAAGCAAGAACTGTTTGTCTTAAATATTTACATGTAATCACAAGTTTGTTATATATACATATATGATCTATGTACATATATAAAAAGTTTCTGTATGTCCTTTATAGAATCGTAAACTATGCATTTGAACATATGATGATCTTCAGCCAAAGTGTTGCGCATGAGCCTACGAAGGTTTCTGAGTTAATACGACAAATCTTCGGCAGATGTCGCCACTATCATTCCATGAATTTCATATATTGCCGTAGCAACTCGCACAGAGTATAGCTAGAGTTAAATAAAGTAAGTCAACCCAACTTTGTATAATTGTTAAATTAATTATACTTGAAAAGTTTAGAAGGAACATCAAACTAACTAGGGAAGAGCTCCTACTGTCCGCAATAATAAAGGTTATGTAGAAAATCAGTAGAGAGTCAGCTTAATCAATTACTGGAAGAAGAAACATCACACTAAATAGAGTACAAAGTCAAAGTCAAAAATCATTCCTAAGTCAAATATCATTTCATCATCATCATCATATCAGCCGAAAGACGTCCACTGCTGGACAAAGGCTTCCCCCAAAGATCTCCACAATTGCCGGTCTTGCGCTATCCGCATCCAGCTATTTCCAGCGACCCGCTGGAATAAATATCATTTATTCCGTAAAAATTTTACATTTATGTGGAATTTCATTTTCATTGTAATTTTTTTTACCCTACCGTGCAGTGCCAGAAAACTCGGTAGGAATCCTTTTTAAAATTAAATATACTTAACATTAATTACAATCACGGGTGTTGACCCACAACAACTCAACCCCAAGCACTTTTGTCACTGTCTAAATAATCAGAAATTTCGTAATATGCCCTGCTACACAATTTGGCTTTAATAATTCTTATACACTTATGCGTAGACAATTTTCTAACATTTCTTTTCTACAGCATTCCTGTTCGTGATATATGTATGTATTAAGCCCTCAAGTATGTCGGTAAGTATGTACTTACTTCATACAATACAAAGGTACAACAAAAAATAACTTACGTCTCGGCTCTGGTTACACACTCCAATACTTTCTATCTGAAACAAAAAAAAGAGAAACTTAATTTAGCCGCCCGCAGTACATTAAGTTTTTTCTGGACATATTTCGGCAGAACTAAAGATATTAGTGTACGTATCAAGGAGCTTAACTTAGGAAACTTCGTCAATTCTGTGGGACTATTACACGGGGGTCTGAAACGACTTTCAGCCAATAACCTTCACTAATGAAAGTCGACAAGAAACGCGAAGTAACGAAGGCTTAGGTTACAATAGTGTACACGTTTTATTTTGTTGCTCCTTTCAATTGGAAAACTATTACCAGAATTAAATTATTCATGCTTAATGAGACCCAGGAGGCGCTCATAAGCAGATGTTCTCACCGGACCGTAAATGATTGGCGAGGTTAAGCAACTAGGCTCGCGGTCAGTCCAGAGATGGGTGACCGTCAAAGTAGTTTCTTTTCTGAGCGGAGACGCTGCTTCGGAGGGCACGTTAAGCTGTCGGTTCCGGTTGTTCTTGTTAGAAGACAGTCATTAAGCTAATTCAGAGGCCTACTGGGCGGCTTGAATAACTCTGACACCAGGGTAACCACTACCCATACGATAAAGAAAAGTCCTAGATGTTGAGTGCATTGAATATAATTATAATGACCGTTATATAGATGGGTGATGGCCAATCAAATGTTCCATTGTCGATCATCTAATTGAACCAACAAGCTTGAGTGTGTGGAATGCAAAGGACTTGAAAGTCAAATCCAATGAGCACAATTTGTGCCCGTCAATTGTGTGTTTGTAATTTACCCCGCCACACAGGAATTCAATTCCCTAGTGCGGGTGTTGTCTCTTTCTACTACCCAACAAAGAGTTCCGTTGACGTTCAATCAATCCATCATTAAACCAGCTCCATGATACCTTACGATTGTTTTGTCATTGCAATTATATTGACTGGCCGCTGGTCTAGAGGTTAATAACTGCTAAGCCAGGGGTCGTGGTTCAATCCCTGCCGAGGGCAATTCTTTGACTAATGATCACATTGTTTGGGTGTAATGTATCGATAATATGTATCTATTTAGAAATACATATAAATAAATAAAATAAGAAAATCACGTAAACTTTAAAAAAGCGCTTGTAAATAGTCAGAACATGTTTGTAGTTCTATACTTAATTAAACTTACATAATTATTTCTAGTTATATACATATTTAGGTACACGGATTGTGTGAAAACATTTATAAAATTTATTTTAAGTATAATAATAATAATATCTGGGGACAATGTCACACAGATCATCCTAGCCCCAAACTAAGCAAAGCTTGTACTATGGGTACCAGGCGACGATATACCTACTTATATAGATAGATAAATACTTAAATACATAGAAAACATCCATGACTCAGAAACAAATATTCGTGCTCATCACACAAATATTTGCACTTACCGGGATTGTCTGGTTGCCAAAGTACAGACTTTGCCTAATTTGGGGTCAGATATATTAATTTGCCAAAATTAATGATTTGTTTAAACACCGATTGACACATTTTCAATTGAATTAAGCACAATTAAATATTCGTATATGTTTTAATATTAATATGTATTTAGTAACAAAACAAATACATAGAAACAGTATAAAACCATTCGTAAGCACACTCCCGGGAAATATTTTAAGTGCAAAGTACTTAGACAAACACAGAAAAAGAATAGCAAATTATACAAAATAATCCCAAGCAACTCGAAAAAGTTATTTCATAAAAGAAATACAAATCTAAAAAGCAGTTGGTGAAAATTTCGGAACGATTCCCAGTATGATGGAAGTTCCCAACTTATTGGATGGAACTAATTCGCGTGAGGATCAACTTTCTCGTACAGTTTATCTCGTAATATCTCATAATCATTCCTAATTTGATAAGTCTCTCGATCCTGTTCGTCTAATATTTTTGTCTTACTAGCGGTATTATCAAGTTGGGTCTCATCTAAGTTATTAATCCATTTGTTTCTTGACTGGAATGTTCCATATTATTTGCTTTAACTTATTAAATAATCATCGCACTGTTTCTGTATGTTATAATTAAGGTTTTAACACAAATATGGGATTCCCACTCAGGACAAATCTTAGTGTTGAACATGATTATTTGTTCTGTATCTGGGTGTAATATATGTATTTAAAAGTATGTACTTAAGCATGTGTATCAGTTGCTTGGCTGCCATAGAACAGGCTCTGCCTAGTTTAGGGTTAAATAGACGGTAGTGTGAAAGTTGTTAAAAAAAATCCTATCGAGTAAAATAATTGAATTTTGATTTAAGATCAATAAGTCTGCGAGATTTATTTTTTATTTTAATTAGTTTACCGTGTCGCATTTGTTAAAAATCCTACGCAAAAAGCCAAGTTAGCTATTGTCGGCCCCTTAAATCGCCTGGTAAACAAAACAAATATTCATAAAGAAGCATAGGTGTTTCATTTCCAAGTCTTTGTAAACCTACATGAAAAATAAACTTCCAAATATAGTATCAAAGACGTAAGTACATAAATTAAATTGAAGAAAGACATGGGTTGAAAGTCTTTTTTCCGGACTTATTTTCATCATAAACCAAGGACGGTAGGCACATTTTGAGGAAAACACAAACATTTCGCTTTGACAACGCTGCCTTTGATTCTGGGATGCTTTCGTATGTCTCAGTGTATCAAAACGGCCACCGCGTTAAGCCCTCAAAGAAGTGAGTTGTCAAAAGACATTGGCATTGGTGCAAATCTCTCGCTGTGGCGTCATGTAACATTTCTACTGAAATATAAATTCATTTTATAACGGCAATTTGCTACAATTCTCAACACGGTGGCAGAAATACGATACAGGTATTTTTTTTTATTCGCTTCTACAGTCCTAAAATATCTAAAATTTGGTTCATATTATTATATTTATCGGATCGCCGAGCAGGTCATGAGGATAATCCAGCATCTAGGTCCAGAATGAATTAACAACACTGAAGTAGAGTAGGAGCCGACGGATTTGCGAGCGTACTTCTCGTCTCAACTGCCGGAACCGATATGACCGACTTAACACGATGTAGCGTCACTGACAACACCCTCCGGGGTTACCCGCTAATAATCAATAAGTATCATTAGTAAAAACTATATTTTTCGAAAATACAAAATTAAAAAGCGTGCGCCGATATATAGATAAATACGACAGCAGGTAGATGAAATTATTTTTATAATAACGGGTTATAAGAATTCATATCTAATAAATCATTTAATATTCGTACTCTTTTAGATTTCTGCATTAATACCATTAGTACCAATACGTTAAAAACATAATTTCATAAATATATTTTTTTTTACGTTTAAATAATTACTTATAATTAATCCCAATTTAGTAAAAACATAACGCATAATCATCATTACATTATATTTTTACAACAAGTTTTGCCATAAAAATTGTGGAATATCCATTGCTCCTAAATTGTCCATCATCATCATCATATCAGCCGAAAGACGTCCACTGCTGGACGAAGGCCTCCCCCAAGGACCTCCACAATAGCCGGTCCCTCGCTGCCCACATCCAGCGACCCGCGACCCGCACAAGACCGTCGGTCCACCGTGTAGAGGGCCTTCCCACGCTGTATGTTAACTATTATTAAACTCATAAATTCCATAATAGTACTTAACTAACTAAACAGGGAGAGAAAAGAGAAAGGTTGTTTTTAAAATGGCTTTGTTACAAAAACAAAGAGCACAAATAAGAATTTACTGTATCTTAAATTACACGAAGTATGGAGCAAACAGGTTTTAGAAAAGACACACCTGTTTCTTGAGGAGCTCATAAATAAAGTCGAAACAGCTAAACTTACTGAAACAATTTCAACGAGATTCAAGTCACAAAAACCTTTTGTGAGTATGATCTATAAAAATCTATAGAACGGGTTGAGTTACGAGTGTTTAAACTGTCTTTGTTTTTTTTAAAGACTACGCTCGGATATCGAAATGTATCCCTGCGCCAGATACAATTTACAAAACTTTTGATTGCCTCGTGGGTCTAGCGGCAGCGTGTCCAAACGCAGATAGTGAGGTCTTGATTTCAAATCACGAGTCGGTCCAAAAATTGAATACGGAATTTTGCATTTGCATTGACTTGAATTCTCAGTATTAACCCGTAATCGAGGAGTGGGCGGTATTATACCCTCGTGCCGTGGAGAGCATGTTAAACCGTCGGTTCTATACCTGGCTTCTTCCCGGGGGTATCACTTGGCGTCCCATTGAATCATGAGAGTAATATTGCACCTATGTTTTCGCACACACTTGTTCACTATAATATGTCCCGTGCAGTTGACTAGTCTCCGTTGAGACTGGCCACCATGGCTGACATTATTATATACAGCAGAGTTAGATAATTTTTATCTCCAACTGGCCTACTAATAAACTGACTATCATTATATCTTTGCAAACTACTGAATCTAGATATTTAAATAGAATTCCTTGGGTTCAACAACAGATATTCATAATCCGACATATAGAGTACAACACCGAAAGCACTGCGACCACTATCACCATCCATGGACCTTAGTGCGGTAACCACCTCCTTTATATCTTAAACCACACACTACTCCTGCTACAATATAAAAACATAGCCCATCTAAAAGTAACACTAAATACTTTTAGTTGGAGTTAATCTAGTGGTTAGTGACCCTGTCTGCTAAGCCAAAGGTCACGGGTTAGATCCCCAACCAGGGAAAATCTTTGTATGATGAGTACGATTATTTGTTCTGTGCCTGGGTCTAATATATCTATAATATGTATATGTTTAGAAATATGTAAGTTCTCTGGTTGCCATAGTACAGGTTCTACCTAGTTTGGATTAAATGGCAATGTGTTAGTTGTCCCAAAATACTTGTTTATAATTTTCAAAATTGGATTCGATCCACAACGCACTGAGAAATCGGATCACACACTTACTAAAATAACTTGTGTTAGCTACAAGCAGGGCCAACTTGGGAAGTTCAGTTATCAGATAATTCTCCTTTCCTTAAGGCATAACTCGTGCTGCACTGCTTTTATGTTATATTATTCACAATGTATGCATTTCCAGCGTCGTAGGAGCTAATCTATTCCGCGCAGTCGCATTTTTCCTACTTCAACGCTCTTTGGAGTATAAATTATGTTTAGGTTTCTTCGTTTTGGAACTTTATATCTTTCATAGCCACAAGTAAGTAATAAAACGCAGTTACTAGTCTGTAATTTTGTTACTCAACGTTAAACTGTGGGAATCTACGAAATTGTAAATATTATATGGAGGTAAATTAATTAAGGAAATATATTCGTGGTGAATATGTAACTACATATGTTATTAAACTAAAGATATGGACTAAGGTATTTAACTATAATTAATGGTATTAGTCGTAGGAACATAATTATATTTTTCGGAGGTTGGGTGTAAGCTAGTAGCAGACTACAACTACTTTAAAAATAATTATTAAAGCCACATTGTGTAGCAGGGCCAGGTACCTATTATAAAATTTCTTATTATTTAAGTGAAAAATGTGCTTGGGATTTACCGTCGTTATATCATCAATATATAAAGCCGTATTACATGTATCCAATCTCTACTGTGCTGTAAATATCATGTCCAATAAAAATCCACCATAAGCATAGAACAAATACCACAGCTACCCTAACCAATATTCTTAGTACTATACTTATTTGTATTCAAATCTAGTTTAGAGGCTAATAAGTAATATAGTTTATACTAACCTAAACTACATAACATTTAAGAATTAGTCCAACGAGTTTTACTTAAGTCATCTGTATATAATTACATACATATAATTTTGTCATTGGCATCAATGTCTCAGGAGGCGGGCGTTAATATCTGCGCTACAGTTTTGACTTTTGCGGCTATCATCGTTATCCATTATGTAATGTAATCCATTGTTATAAGTTTACAAAATAAATCATTATTATTATTATTTGTCCTTTATAATAATTAAGTTTACCTTTTTTTTTTTTTTTTGATTTAGGTAAAAACATTTATTTCAGTAATTAAATTAAATAAAATGAAATTATAAGCTAAAACTAGATAAACTATGATACACTATTTACCCTAAAAGGCGTCCAATAATCCCTCCGCATCGCTTATGGGAAAAGTGCCCAGAAGGCTGGCCGCATTGCCACGCTGGATGGCAATGCTGATCCTCTGACCCAAGAAGAGACCAGCCCTCTGATCATGGGAAGCGTCGATCAAACGTTTAGCTATTTCCCGAAACATTAGATGTGCGCTTGGGCCCCATGGTCCTAAGGTTTCTACCCCAAACGGCTCAAAAACAAAATTTGCTGCCAAATTTGTGTATTTGCGCCGTTTAAGGGTTTCCGCCAAAGCAGCAGCAGCGCCTGCAGAACCCGACGTATGGGGAAGATGGGAGGGCGCAAGGGTGTCGACGCATGTTGCGTCCCACACCAGGGGCCTACCCATCTTCCACGGAACCAATGACATACCATCGGGTCTCTTTCCATCATCACGTGCCAAGCCGCTCGGTTCTAGAACCGCTGGGACGTCAACGCTGGAAAGAGCCCGACGGATTATGTCATTGATGCTACTGTGGCGTGAGATTCTGCCCGCGCTACGGCAACATGACAGACCATGGCGTCCAAGGCGATCGACCGCTTCCCCACACCTACAACGATGCGGAGCAACGCATGAGTTTACCTTTTGTTTATGTTTTATAGCCTATTATAAGATATGGCCTATGTGTTATTCATATACCTATATGTGCTATATTAGTACAACGACAAACATCCATATATCCATACTCACAACATTTCGCATTTATAATATTAAGTAGGATTGTATCTATCATTAATTTCACCAATTGAAATTAATGATAGATACAAATTGTTCAGGTGGTGTTACATCAATGATCGCAGCCTGCAAAGCAAATGTGGTGTAGTCCCACAGACAATGGGACATCTGTAATCATGTAGCGCGTGCCCTTACAACTGCACGCTTAAAGAACTGATGGAGGCTACTCATAATGCTATTCTCGTGGCCAAGTTCTGGGCGGACACAATTTAGATTGACATCGACTCGCTAAGAAGAAGAAGATTTCCCCAATGACACTTCTAGTTCAAAGAGTTTCGTACTTCTTAACCGTCACACAAGCTCTATAGTATCTAGGTCTGCCCTGTACATAACCACTATTACAAAAAATTAACATTTTAAAACATTATCTACAACAGTAACTGTTAATATAATTAATGCTCGTACATTTTGGGTTTGTTAGCGAGTCCAAATTGTCCTCTACTTTTATAAAGACAATAAAATATTTTATAACCTAACCTAATGTCATACTTCATTATACGTTCTATTACTTCATAAAAATGTACATCAGAAGTTATTACTCAACATATTATATTCAGTACAATAAAATATTTACAAATGATCATAATCATTTTCATAAACATTGTAAATTATGTACCATGAAAAGAAGTTTTGCAGCTGATTGATTAGATTGTATTTTTCAGGGTTATATATCAAAAAGGTAATTTAAAAGGAACCTAGATACATGGTTATTTGTAAAACACCAACAATCTCGCAGGATTAGATTGACAACATCATAAGCAACAACTTTTGTTCTACGGGTTCGGCTACAATTCAATACACGAACAAACAAATGATTTTTACAGTTTTGTTATACTGTCATGACATTTGTAAGTCTATGTTTCATACATAAACGAAAGGATGACGCTAAGCTCTCGCGCGTGTGCACGTCTTTGCGATGCTCGTAGAGTTATAAACATTCAAGCAGGAAATTAAATTAATACTTTATTTTGTATGAAAATAAAATCAAGCAAACTATTAAAAGTTGTAGAACAAAAGTTGTAGCTTATGGTGTTAACTATCTAATACTCCGAAGTTGTTGGTGTTTTAAAAGTAACCCACTTTATAGGTTCCTTTTAATTTGCTTTTTGTTTACTGAACTTAAAAGTATAATCAAACTCGATAATCCTACTTACTAGACAAAATGTCATCAACTCCCCACGAAGACAGCGGTTAAGTCAGTCGCCTCGCCGCTCCGTGTCTCGGGTTCGATTCCCGCTTATGTGCATTTACTTTGTGTCCGTCAATAATATGTTTGGAAATCTCGCGACATGAGGATTAATTTCAGTCGTTGCAGGTATTATATTACAAAATAATACGTATAGAGAAGGCCCAACTCCTTTACGCAGTTGTCTGGTATATTTTAAATATTGCTACACCTGAAAGCGAATAGTTGTACAATCTCTTGGTAAATCTTGCAGTTAATATCTTAGCGACCAAAAATTAGTTACAATCTTTCAATAAAACAAAAGAGCTCACGTTCCATTGCCCGTTCTCTCTACTATATTTTCAAGAAGCGCCAGCTAAACGCTGCGGTGGATGTTAATCTCTTCCGTCCGATCGCTCTTTTCAACGTTAATGGTGTGCGAGAGTCTTCGGTGTGAATTGCGATTACAAAAGATACGTTCCAAAACTGTCCTATAAGTATACCTTAACGCAGACTCTCATCAGGAGCTGGGATGCAATTCTATAAATGTAGCTTTATAAGGACTCCGGATGTGTGATCTGTAGCTTAAGTAAAGCGTCCCAAGAAAAGTAGGTACTATTAGTAATCCACCCTATATAATGACCCAGGGAAACTATGTAACGCGTATTTTTGGCGGTATTATACCCCCGTGCCTCGGAGAGCACGTAAAGCCGTCGGTCCTGTACCTTCGTTTCCTTCCGGTTGTGTCGCCTAGACGTCCCATCGGATCATGAGAGTGATGGAATAGAAAGTGCCCCTGTGTTTGCGCACACACTTGAGCACTATAATATGTCCCGTGCAGATGGCTAATCTCTGTTGAGATTGGCCACCGTGGCCGAAATTAGGCTAGGAGGACATGATCATTATGTAACGCGTGTTTATATGAATATGCCACTAATACTAATAGCGTTACAAATAATAAAACCGCCAAGAATTTAGTACCTTTTTATCCTGGGACCTTACTCACGCACTCAAATATCTGTGAGAATCGAAACCACGACCTGCGCGGTGAAAGGCAAGCATTTACAAAACACGCCAACCGGCCCGTCAAATTGATATGATAAAGTTGAGAGCAAACATAAAGCCGATTATAGAACATACACAACAAGCAAACATATTTAGAGAGAACAAAACAAGACAAGGAAGTAACTGAGATGAAAATTTCAAAAGCTTTCAACAAGATACGTTGTTGGTAATGAACTCGGTACGTGATATTTGAAAACAAAACGGCAATGTACAACGAAAAGTTATATAATGGAATAACGTTGTTGCTATTATATTATCGTGTTCTGCAAGAAGCGAGCAACGTTGACCGCACGCTATGGCGGATGACAAATTAAAGGAATTTGCGGGCTCCGAGTGGCGCTGCCAACGGGTGTGCATGCTCTTTGCACCGATGTTACTGTTATTTAACACTTGTTTCTTGCAGCGGTAACAATTAATTTAATTGTTCATAGTCTTAAATGTTTTATGGCATTTTGTATAGTAGAGCTATAATAACTGTATGGATAACAAACAAACATGTGTGTTTAGAAGTAATACAGAAAAAAGCAAATAATATGAGAGTTTCCACAATTTCAATGGTACCTTTTCTCAACAATTATATGTAAAATATTGTTATTATACTACAAAGTCAGCAAACAAGCATACAGCCTTTTTTCCGGTAAGGCAGTGTGAATGCTTATGCATGCCATCCGCAAAAAGTGTCTGCGGGTGGGTATCTATGTCGGACTCGCACCGACTAAACCTAAACTGCCGTGGACTTCTTCTGACTCCTGAAGGGAGAAGCCCCGGGAACGCGGGTATTCTGCTCCGGTGCTCCCCTATTGCGCCATGTTTCAGATGGTCGGGACACTTACCCTGGGAGGGATCTGGATTGCCCTCCCCTATTGCCGACTCCTGCCAATCCGGCACAGCGACTGCGCCACAAACAATCGCTGTCTTCCCGGAGCTGCTTCCACATGGCGGCAGTAGAGGACATTTCTCATACTGCCACCGCAGCCCCAAGCATACAGCCCTCCTGATAGCAAGCGATTGCCGTAGTGTCCTAGATTACTTGCAAAAGTCATGACTCCACGCACGTTGTTATTCATCAGTCATTACTCCACGTAAAGCGCGTTACCCAGGACCACAACATACATCATCATCATATCAGTCGAAAGACATCCACAGCTGGACAAAGATCACCACAACTTGTATTGAGCTACCTGCATCCAGGGGTTAACACTAGTTCATCGGTTCATCTTGGAGGGCGACTGCCCACGCTGCGTCCTCCACACTCCGTAACAGAAAGTACCATTACAGCGAATAAAACGCTTATATAATTTCTTTATTTCAGTTTTGTCTAAACACTGAAATAAACCCACATTTATTTATGATCCTTACAAATTATGTAACGCTATTAACTGAAGTATTTTCTGTAAGTCAATGCTTCTTCAATTGTACTGCAAATAGAACGCTTTAATGCTACCTAGAGGTCACGTATAGGGCCAAAATCCCTAAAAAACTGTGAAAATTATCCAATATATAACTATCCAATTTTTTTTAGGTATGTCGACACTGCAGGATACGCCTGTACACTGCATTGTGACAAATAAACAACTATATTTATTATGTGTATATCTTATCTTTAATCTGTATTTTTCATTTCTTTTCTTTACATTTGACGGGCCTGTTGGCGTGGTTGGCAAATGCTTGCTTTTCACGCCGGAGGTCTTGGGTTCGATTCCCACCCAGGACAAATATTTGTGTGCATGAACATGTCTGTTTGTCTTGAGTCTGGATTTACATAGATAAGTATTTAATTACAAAAGAAAAGTAGTATATGTAGTTTATCAGTTATATGGTTTCTCTTGTACAAGCTCTGCTTAGTTTTGGATCAGATGGCCGTGTGTGAATAATGTCCCAGGATATTATTATTTATTATTGTTAATGCTTGGATTCTGTTCTATGTGTTTTTGTAACTATGGACACATGTATGAAATAAATATTTATTATTGTGATTCTTAATTATTAGTTGAGGAATTTCAAATCATCTACGAATAATTTATAAATTGTATGTCTTGTGACCCTACGTTGTGATACGTGATATATACATATTATAGATAGATGGTAATTATTAATAAGTTTCGTGCAGCGATATCTCCCATTTAGGCTAATAATCTACAATCTTAGTTTCCATCGTCAGATAACGGCGTACTTTGACCATTAACTAATCAAGCTAATCAGACGTGTATTCAATAAACCTCTAAAAGTTACGACCCCGGGCAACTAATGATGATTGCCTGACAAAGCAGCATTTACATGTACAAAATGTTCTTCGTACATTTCTTAGGATAAATCGAACCTTGAGTAATAAAGTTTGTATATTACAAAGAGCGTTAATAATATTAAAGATTTAAAAATTAAATATAATTAAGTAAGTCACTAGTTTAATTAGTTTTGACGGGTAATAAAAAAATAGATTTGATATTTAGGAATTTATAAACAATACCTTAAGAGTTGGGACAGAGCTTGTATTATGGAAACTAGATAACTGATATACTACTTTTCTTTTGTAAATACATACTTATTTATATTAAATACATACTTATTTGGGCAAAAGACCAGACCTACATGTACAGACCCCAACACATCAAGCTACCCCAATCTGTCAAATATCCCTAATTGAAAGTGAACCTTATACTTCTGTGATAAAGATGACAATCTATAAAACAAATTTGACAGATTGGGGTAGCTGGATGTGCTGGCGTCTGTACATTAGCAAGAACAGCCTTACAGACGATCCTTTATTGCCAGGTCGTTAAGAATATGAAACAAAACATAATTTGAATACCTGAATCATATCGTGATTTTTATTCAAAACTAACTGTGCCCCGCAGTTTTACCCGCGTTAAATTTTATAAATTATCACAGCTCCTCCTCCGTAGGTGATAGCGTGATAATATGTAGCATCTATTTTGACCCGACCTCTTAGTAATATTCATGCAAAATTTGAAGTAAATCCATGCAGTACTTTTTGAGTTTAGCCCGGACATACATACAGACAAACAAACAAAAATTCTAAAAGCTATATTTTTGGCTTCGATATCCATTCTAGATCACGCCCCAAGCATCCTTTTTAAAATAAATTCAATGCACCGTTTTGACTTTCCTACGATTTTATTATATGTATACCTATATATTTTTAGGTTACTCGACTTAGCCCTTGCTTGTAAACCGATTCTTTTTTTAAAAACATCAGGAACGTTTCCATATAAATTTAGTTTATAGGGATAAAAAACTTAGAGTTTATAAATAAAAGTACATAGAAGTAAGTGATATGTTTATATAACAGTAATTACGTGGCTTCAAAGCACCAAGAATAGGTTTTATTCTTAGTTCTGTTCAAAATCATAACTCGCGATATAAGATTTATCTTGAGACAGAGTTATGATTTCGAAACTTTTTGTCACTACACTGGCTGTTGTATCTGTTATCGGTTGGCGGCGTTAGTTCCATTTGTTAGCCTCGGTTAAGCTTTATCGCCTAAGAACTCCTAGCTGCACTGTGCTCAGTTGTGTCATAAAGAACAATGTCGTCGTTTATACATAGTAAAACAACCTTACTTGGCACAGATGAGACGGTGTCGACACTCGAGCATTTTATGACTAACCCGAATATGCAACAAAATAAACCATGACTCGCAACAAATCGTCTTGATTTAACGGAGATGAAAATTTTGATGGGCACTTAGTACTGAGATTGCGCAAACAAAATTGTACAAACAATACTAAATAGTTAAGTAGGTAAAGTAGCTCTGTCACTGAACTGGATTCATCAGTGGGTACATTTGAACTACGAATACGACCCCTAGCTGCGCAATTAAAGTCTCTGTCTAACTCAAAATTATCCATCTACTCGTATAGGTACTTCATGTGCGATATTTGGGAACGTGTTGGTGTCATTCCAAATATAAATTTTAAGTGCGGATATTCGGCTAGGTCAAGATCTGATAAAGTCGGAAAAAATTGGAACAATAACCCTATTACTTATTGATGGTGGTAACAATCATTTTCGTATTCAGTGCGACTTTATATAATATATATAAAAATCAATGCCACTTTTCGTTGTAATGTTATAACTCAACAACGCCTTTACTGATTTGGCTAATTTTGGTCTTGAATTATTCGTGGAAGTCCAGGGCAGGTTTGTACGTAGAGAAAATTAAAGAAAAAGTCTTTAAAAAGTGTAAAATCAACATCTTTTAGCAGTTTAAAATATTTTTTGTTTGAATAAATGAACTTAATAATCATTTTTTTATTACTATGTCTTATACGTAGCGAAGCACGTACCGGGCCGCTAGTATAATATATTTGGAAGATAAAAATATGCGTTCTACAAATGCGACCGCAAATTAGATAGAATTTCGTATATTAACCTGTTATTACCTGTCTTTATCGCTCCTCCATAAATATTTTCGGGAATTAAAGGGATAATAATAATATCCGGGGACATTATTCACACACGGCCATCCGATCCCAAACTAAGCAAAACTTGTTATATTATTATAAAAACCAGATAATTGATATATTACATATACCTACTACTTTTCTTTTGTAACGCCCAGACTCAGGACAAACAGACATGTTCATGCACACAAATACCTGTCAAATCAAACCTACGACCTGCAACGTGAAAGGCCAGGATCTATCAACTACACCAACGAGCCCGTCAAATATAAACCGTAAAATATTTACATGAAAAAGTATTGCTTATAAGTTCGCAGGTAAGTTCGCCTTAAAACGATGGGCATTGCATCTGTGCAAGCATAACGCAATATATTTACGTAGCAGCGACAGAAACATAAGTATAATATGTAACGACTGCATAGAACGACTGATTGTGCAGGGAAAAGTGGAGGAAACCAGATCGCGTGGCATGTCACCTATGCGCTGGATTGACCAATTAAAATCCGCAGGAGGAAGCTGCGTATCTGTCTGTGCCAGACAGTCCGCCAACAGAGAGAGATGGCGGGAGATCGTGCGGAAAGCTGTGTCCACCTTTACCACCGACGTGGATGCCTCGATATGACCACGACCGCTCTGTCAATAGCGTCACGAAAGAGAAGAAGAAGACAGAAACAGGTTAGTAGCAGACAGAATGTATATTCTTCCTGTTTCGCGACCGCACTTTAGTAATGCACTTGGAAAGAAAATGAACAAGTTTATCTTATCTTATTAACATAAAACAATGAATATATTGTCTAGACAGACATTTCTTTACATTGCAATATAGACAGCAAAAATTACCACCTGCCCTCATAAACCTCAATGCAAAACCAGTTATAGAGACGACACTAGTTTGCCTACCTGTTTATAAAACAAGTTCTTAAACCAAAAATGTAGAATAATGCTAAAATAGACAGCACAAACATAAACTAGTTAATGAATTTGTTTATGAATAAAACCAGTGTGAACAGTGTCGCCGACGTAGTTAGTACAAGTAAGTTTAAAATATTTTCATGCAATTTACGGTCGACAGGCAATTAGTGTCTGTTTCGAAATAAGCAACAACTCGCTAACTGCCAAGATTCTTCGCGACTTTGACGAAAATTTCGTCAAGTTTGAAACTTGAGTGGTGTAAGAGACACTTGTTATTAGCCAGGTGAAATGGATGTTGGAATCTTAGATGACAGATGACAATGACGATTGAAACTTATGGCTTTGAAATGTATCAATTTGAAACTTCTTCGAGGTATTACAATAAGGATGGTAATTATATAAATATGTAAATTTAAATACCTATTTACTATTTACAAGTAACTAAGAAATTTTGATTTTTATATAAACACGTGACGGTTGCCTATTTGGTAAATGCTTGCCTTTCACGCGGCAGGTCGTGGGTTTGATTCCCATCCGAACAGATATCTGTGTGCATGAGTGCTGTTTGTCCTGAGCCTGGGTGTAATTATCTATATAAGTATGTAGTTACAAAATTAAAGTAGTTTATGTAATATATCAGTTATCTGGTTCCCATAGTACGCTCTGCTTAGTTTGGTTTCAGTAGGCCGTGTATGATTATTAATGTCCCAGGATATAATTATTTTTATGAGGCTAAACAATAATAAAATTATGGAAGAATAGGCAAAATTTGGCCAAAAGTTTTTAGGCGAATCATAGGACATCCATAGATGGTTTAAGACTCAACCTCAGGTGGACATTGGCGTTTCATTGCAAGACAATAATTAACCCCTACCGTTTGAAAATAAAGTTGGTAATTTTCCACGGAATTACGTATTGTTAGCAATGTAGTTAATCGATTGGCTAGTATAATATCCCAAAGAGAAAAGGGGCCTCTAATCGAAGGAGCAGAAACACCAAGGAGCTGAATTATAAGCGATTCGAGGGAAATAATTCAGTATGGAATTAGGGTCAAAAAAGCAAGGCATTTGCTTGATTTGCGTAGTTTCATTTCATCTTTATTGAGGTCAGTATTTAATTTATTTATTTTGAATCTGTTATATTGTCATGTACAGACGTCAGAACATCCAGCTAACCCAATCTGTCAAATTTGTTTTATAGATTTTTCTACTTTATCACATAAGCATAAGGTTCACTTTCAATTAGGGAAATTGGACAGATTGGGGTAGCTTGGTGTACAGGCGTGTGTACAGACATATATGTTGAAAATATACCCACACAACCTCAATAACACCAAGGAGCCGATTATAAGCGATTGGACGAAAATAATTAAGTACGGAATTAGGGTCAGTAAAGTAAGGTATTTGCTTGATTTGCGTTGTTTCATTTCATCTTTATTGAGGTCAGTATTTAATAAATTTATTTTGAATCTGTTATATTGTCATGTACAGACGTCAGAACATCCAGCTAACCCAATCTGTCAAATTTGTTTTATAGATTTTTCTACTTTATCACAAAAGCATAAGGTTCACTTTCAATTAGGGAAATTGGACAGATTGGGGTAGCTTGGTGTACAGGCGTGTGTACAGACATATATGTTGAAAATATACCCACACAACCTGTTTTCCTTAACATTAGGGAGCAATTATGTAGGTACATATTTTATAAGATGAATACAAAATAAAATATTCAATCCAACATCTATGTGTCTCGGAGAGCCCATTAAGCGATCGGTATCTGTTGCTATGAGAACATTTATGATAATCGTATACAATAGTCAAAATCAAAATAGAATATAACATCTGGTATACTTAATCATATTAGTTACTGGTTTCGATGTCAGACGGTAGTGGCTAGTTCCAGTAGCTAGCCGCAACGAGTTAGTCTTAAGAGGCCTTTTACAGTCCACTAGCGCCGCCAATCGAAAAAATGTCATAACTCGTAAATAGTATCAAAAATACAAAATATGTTCTATTATTACTGTGGAAAAGGCAATAACGTAATTGTATAACACCTTATCAACACTTGAAATATAGCTGTTTAGCTAAATCGTGCATTCAAAACATAAACGGCCGTTTTTGTTACAAATGCACGATTTAGCTAAACAGCTATATTTCAAGTGTTGACAATGTGTTATAAAATTACGTTATTGCCTTTTCTACAGTAATAATAGACCACATTTTGTATTTTTGATTCTATTTACGAGTTATGACATTTTTTCGATTAGCGGCGCTAGTGGACTGTAAAAGGCCCCTTAAAACCCGCAAAAGAAAAATTATGGAACTCATACGGTGCAATTCTGTTTTTATATGATAGAACCAAATGCTTAAGTCGAAACTAACCATTCCATCAGTTTGAATAATATAAACGTATATAGGCGTATATTATTCAAATGATGATCTATCATTTAGTATTCTAGGTATATCCATATAATATATCCATAGGGGAAGCAGTGAATGTCGTGATTAGTGCGATAACCCATCGCATGCTACTTAAGTGTGTGAATGTTCAATACTATAGATAGCTTACAAGAGATAAGGGAACAAAAGCAAATTGTAATTGATATTTCTGAATGGAAGCTCGATTAGACAGGCTATGTAAAGGTAATAATTACGCATCTAATAATACTAATATCCTGGGACATTATTCACACACGGCCATCTGATCCCAAACTAGAAATTGTACTATGGAAACCAGATGACAGACATATATTACATATACACACATCAACACAATCTAGGGATATTGAACATTTCATTGATTATCTAGAAAACTATAAACATTTTGTTATGACTGTAAATGGAAGAATTAAAGATAATTTCATGGCCGATATTTAAACATTAACAACACGATGCGATTTTGTTTTTCTAATTAATAAAAGTCTTAAATTAATTAAGCCATAGAAAATTACTGAGTGAACAAAAACATTTTATTCTTATAAAATTATTCAATCGAATTAAATGAATAAAAATCTTACCAAATCTGATAATCAGTAATCGGTATTTCCTCCTCTAACATTAATCACACAGCGGCAACGATTTTCCATACTTAAAATTAAGGTGTCAATGTCTTGCTGGGGTATGCAGTCCCAAGTTCTTTTTAAATGTTCGAAAAGTTGTTCTTCTGTTGTCAAGTTGGGCGGAAAATCCCTCAATGCTCTTCGCTGTAACATGTCCCAGGCGTGTTCAATTGGGTTTAAGTCTGGCGACTGTGGAGGCCAATCTAATACCTGAACATCGTGTTCTCGAAGGGCGGCCCTCACCAGCCGCGCTGTATGGGAAGGTGCATTGTCATGCATGAGCTGAAATTCTTGCCCCGTTAGGGCCCTGAGCGGGACAATGACACGTTCTACTACCTCCTCACGGTATCTATGGGCAGTCATGCTGCCCTGAATCCAAATGAGTTGGGTTCGTCCGCCGATTCGTATTCCTGCCCACACCATAATTGTCCCGCCTTGGTAAGAGTGGACCTCCTGTGGATGTCGGAGACGGCTGACCCTGCCTGGAGTTCTCCAAACGCGTGTTCGTCTCGAATCTGGATGAAATCCATAGCGGGACTCATCAGTGAACAGCACCAATGACCATTGTTGATCACTCCATGTCAAATGTTCTTGAGCCCATAAAAGTCGCCTACCGCGATTGCCACGTCGCAGCGCTGGGACTCGTAGCGGTCTGCGAGCATGAAGACCAACTTCATGCAGCCTCCTTCGCACGGTTTGGTCGCTCACCAGCAGCTGCTGACCCTCCTGGAGCCTTTGCACTAGTTGCATCGCTGTGATATTGGGTAGTCTTCTGGCGGTCATTTGGAGAAATCGATCCTGTCTCTGAGTGGTAACACGATATCTACCTGTGTGCCGTTCTGCCACATCTCCAGTAGCGCGATAACGTGACCACAGCCTGGATACCACATTTTGGCTTGTGCCCAGAGACTCAGCAACGACGCGTTGAATAGCACCGTTTTGTAACATGCCAACTGCCCGTAACATTTCATCTCGACTCAAATGATGGCGTGGCATGACGCTAAAAAGCTTACACAACCAATTGAGAAAAGAAAATAAAACAATTTATCAGGTTTTCTTCAATTAACACGCAAAAAAAATTTTAATGCAACTTCTTGAAATTAGATACAACTCAAGATTGCGCTGTGCTTTGCGTGTTTTCATTTGTTTCTCATTTTAATTTTTAAATTTTGAATAAAGAATAGACAAGGTTTAAATCTGTAAATAAACTTTTTAAGGAAACTAAATAGGTTTTAAACAATAAAGCCATGTTTGATTTCAAAATAACGTATCCCTAGACTTTGTTGATGTGTGTATATATATACTACTTTTCTTTTGTAAACACATACTTATACATATAATTACACCCAGACTCAGGACAAACAGACACGTCCATGCACACAAATATCTGTCCTGGGTGGGAATCGAACCCACGACCTGCGGCGTGAAAGGCAAGTGTTTACCAACCACGCCAACCGGCCCGTCATAATGTAGATGACATTTTTATTTATACAAAGTAAAGTAAACACATACTTATGTTATTTAGCCTGTGGAATTAACAAATAAAAAGGAAAATACACAAAAACTACATTGATTAAAAAAATCTAATCAATTTATATGCCTCACAATTTTTATTTTATAGATAGAGCATACCAACCTAAATATTGCTGTAAAAACTACACCTGCTATTAAAATTCAATTTGCTTCTGACACCCGTACACATATACGATATATATTCGCGACACAACAAAAATATCACCCACCTACCCAAACTTCATTGGCAAACAATTCGACTGTATTCGAAGCGTCACCAATACATGGCGAGGTGAAAAAAAATTGAATAGGCTAGACGACGACAGAGTACGGAAAACATGGCGCCTGCTTCCGTTTATACGTGAAATAAAATTTGCCCGACATCGATGCGCGAAACCAGACGGCGGCGTCTCACATACACTTAAGGACAAATTGCTATACCCACACAGTAGAGTACCTCCATAGCAATATTTTACACTATTGCGTAAACTCGTCCCACATTGTTCCCAGTAACATGGTTCCGAACGTCCGTGTCGCTCGTAAATCACACAAGTAATTTAAATTATGTCATTAGAGCTAAACTTATGTTATTTTGCACCGAAACGTGCACCTGTGGTGAGAGATAACATGTGGCATAAATCATAATAATGTCATATAGAGAGGAAATTTGTTGCAGTATACAAATATATATATTATTATTATTAGGTTGGGACAATGTCACACAGATCATCTTAGCCCCAAACTAAGCAAAGCTTGTACTGTGTACCCACAGGCGACGATATACATACTTATATAGATAGATAAATACTTAAATACATAGAAAACATCCATGACTCAGATACAAATATTCGTGCTCATCACACAAATATTTGCACTTACCGGGATTCGAACCCAGGACCACCAGCTTCGTAGGCAGGAGCACTACCAACTAGGCTACGGTGACCGTCAAATATATATATGTTAGAAATATTTAAATGTGGCTCGGAATTCTAATACCAACTTTTAATATAATATAATTGATTTTCTTTCTGACAAAGCCGCAACGCAGTATTAAATCTCTCAATTGAGTTAAGTTGCGCCGAAGAAAAGAAATGCATTGTTTGAACTTATCTTATAATGAATATACGTTCTGCACAAGTATTTTAACTACTTTCCATATTAGTTATAAGTTCTGTATTAGAAAAAAAAATAATATCCGTGGTTCTGTAGTTCTATACCACCAGTAGTAAAAATTTTACAACTCATTTTACAATTATCTGTAACTAAGTTTAGTCGGGAAAGGTACAGGATTGCGACCATTGGTATGTTGGCAATTATAGGTAGGCAATACAGAGGCTTGTATTTAATTATTTAATTTCACAGTACACTAGTGTACACGGCCGGGAGTGTACAATACCTACATGCGGGTAGGGTGCGCTGCGTTTTATAGCCAAGCCATGTATCAAAGTTTAGCGAGCGGTCTGAATATCTACCAAGAGTCAGGACCTCGTCGACAATACACGGCCATACTTTATGGCGAAAATTCGCAAACTTTGTTTAAAATTAGTTTTTGTATACCTTTCTAGTGGGCCGTTAGAGGAAGACACTGTAGTACATGCACGGCAGCTCTTGTTCGGGACAACGAGATTTTGTTGCTTAGTGCCGACGATACCATCTATTCTTGGAACGCGCGACATTATATAAACCTAATCTCGGCAGAAAATACGAGAAACCTGGCTACAAAACCCTGCTATCGTTAAAATAAGTCTAAGAATTTTCACTGGAAATCTTGACAGCCGTAAATGTCAAATAGGTTTATTACGAGTTCCTACGAACATCATAAATGTAAAAGGTTGTATTTTTGTGAAACGATCAAGAAAAAACTGCTAAAAGGATGTCGTTAAAATTTGGAATGGAGATAGATTATGCTCTAAATTAACACAGAACATAGATTCACACCTGTTTCCAGAGGGGTAGGCAGAGACAACGGATTTCCATTTGTCACGATCTTTGCACACCTCTTTTGCCTCGTTTACTGTCATTATATTCTTCATACATGCTCGCCGGTTTAGGGTACTTCTCACCTGGCTTTTCTTGCGAACATCTCCGATTAACACATAAATCATAATAGAATTGTTAAATCGCGAGTAACACCACGGGGATCGAAATTTAATTACGGTTGTTGAAATTATGTAAGGTGGAATTCTACGAATAACAACTATTGTGAGGCGTCTTAATCCTGATAAGCCAAGTCGGGTCTAATTAAAAAGATCCTCGGTGTTGTATTTGGAAATATTAAACGAAACATTGATACGAAGTCTGATACAATTGGATAAGATACAAGGGATTTTGAACTTTATTACAAGGAATTAAGATTGAAAAGAGATAGTATGGAGGTAGGCATTGTAAGCTGCCAGAAACAGTAACTGAGATAATGCCAGCGGAAAGGCAAGCGCTTGAAGCGATGTGGCCATAATTTGCATCGTTTCATCAGAATTACTGAGCCCGCTCGAGGTAATCTTCACAAAACTTCATTTTAGTCAAGTGAACGCAAATTATATCTCTTTGAAAACGTACGGTGCGACTAACTTTTGTGCTTACCTATTTCCACGATACGCCCGTTTCCCGAAACTTTTCGATAAGTTAATAGGTTAATATTTTTTATGTTCCTATATATGTTCAAAGTTTTATTAAAGTTACGTACGCAGGAGGCAAAATATATTCTTTCACGTTAGAAGTAACGAGGATGTTTTGTTACAAGGATATATATATATTTCATTTTGATGAATCAGTTTGAGAAATCTAAAACTGTAATACGAAAATTTTACACGTCTAAGAGTATTGTTTTGAGTAGGTATATATCCATATTTATGAGGAAAATTTGCCTTAGACTCCATTAAGTAATAAAATCATAAGTTCTTTATATCGTATCTTTCCGTATGCGATATTGGCCCTCGTGAACTAAATTTGTCTATTTATTTGCGAAGTAATAACAACAGAGATGTGTTTACTCGCACTTGGCCAGATTTTTTTAGTAAATCCTCATGAACCAAAAAAACTGCCAAGTGCGAGTCGGACTCGCGCAATAAGGGTTTCGTACCATTATCTAAAAATAAACACGTCTTTTACATGAGAGCCCCCTTAAATATTTATTTTATTATTTGTTGTTATAGCGTCAACAGATATAATTATGTACATCTTCTGTAAAAATTTCAGCTGTAACTATACTAAAGAGATACATCCTTGTGACAGAGGGACAGACAAATAGACAGAGAGATAGCTTAGTATAACCACGGAACCATAAAATTCTACAAAATTAAGTCCTATTTTTGGGCCGTGCCCATTCCGCCACAAGAACATAGTAAAGCCCCAACTAAGTATTTTCATAAAAGGTCGAAATTCACCGAATGAATTTATAAACAATTCACGTAAACTGCGAGTTCAGTTTCCCCGCTAGTACATCGCAAAACCACAAAATGAGATTACCAAATGTTTTCATCGTACACTCGGCTACATAGGCCAGTTTATGATTACGGCCGTAGCTGCACTAAATAAAACTGTAATACGTTTTTCAATCCATCAACATCGAAATAAAACCTTATAACAACAACTTAAGTCCCATATCTGTTTGGACTTTCTAGCGTGTAATAATAAGAATCGAGTTAGTGCTTAGTAGTAAAATTCGCTTAGTATGACGAAATAGGTAAAATTGTATTACAGAAACTATATAAACAGGTACACATAAAATTTCACATAAAATGAGATCTTTGTTTTTATAAGTACCTACCATCCGTTTTAAGTATAAAAGTTCTGTTTATTATGTATTTAATGACTATCTACGTTATCCACACATGATTTTGATAATGTCAAGTAAGAATTGATAAAAAAAAAATCTATGGACAATTAAAACACTGCCATCTGATTCTAAATTAGACAGAACCTGTAATAGATAGAGAACTGATAAACATACTTATATATTTTAAAATAAATAATATCCGTATTTTATTCGCATCGAGAAAAAGTGGATCAAACATAATATATAGGATAGTAGCTGTACCCTGCGCGCGTTGCTTGCTACGGCAATAGTATGAATTTCATTGGAATGATAGTAGCGCCATCCGTCGAAGATTGGTTGTATCTACTCAGAAACCGTTCGTGGGCTCATGCACAACACTTTGCTGAAGATCATCACACGATCAAATGCATAGTTGACGAATCTGTAAAAGACATACAGACAAACATTCATTTTTATATATTATTATATAGAAGATTTGCATCGAGGAATAAATACTAAGTTTGGTTTGGTTTGAACCAATAATGAAATAAGGAGAAGTTTCTAATGCATAAAGAATCAGTAGGTGATTTACAAGTACCTATATACCGGCAAAGGTAGCGAGCGCTATAAGGCAGAATTTCTTGTATAATATTAAAACCTTCAAATTGTGGTCCTTTTCTTTCTCTCTATACCCAGAATATATGCAACATCATACACCTACCTAAGCAAAATTCAACGTACAGACGCCAGCACATCCAGCTACCACAATCTGTCAAATTTCTTTTATAGATTTTCAACTTTATCACATAAGCTTAAGGTTCATTTTAAATTAGGGAAATTGAACAGATTGAGGTAGTTTGATGTGCTGGCGTCTGTACATTGTCGAACTTCATCTATAATGAAACTGTTATTTTGGCGCGGTGCGTGTTTTCTTTGTACTATCGCATAAAAGGGCCCACTTTGATCCCCTCAGTTTCCCGGAGGTCCAGTGGCAACAATCCAAACTATTCACTATAAAAGGGGCTTAACTAAAATACCTTTGTACGTTAACCTCTGATAATACAAGATTCTAGGTTTGAGTAGGAGGATGCTATTGTTAGAGATCCTAAAATACAGGAGGATGTGTCGATCAATTTATTAAAGATAAAAAAAAATACATGTGATAACACAGACCGTACGGATTGACTAATTTAATTGTTTTTTTTTGTTATTATATCTGACTATGTTAATGTATCGCATTGTGAGCTTGACAAGTACAAGTGTATGTTAAAACCCAAGCGCTGAATAAATCTCATTCAAGAGCAGGCGTATCTGACAAATACATCAATTTTAAGTTATCAAATTATTAATACAAAGGACGGGTATGATATTGTCACCTACCAGCTTATCCGAGTTTCCACGGAAGCGGAAAGGAGCGAATGAGCGCGTAATCAACCAATAGATTGGGTCATAAGGAAATAAAGACACTATATTAACGAACAGCCATTCGTTGCTTAGGTACCTACATACTTCTGAGGACCAGGGGTGCTATCGTCTAAGTCACCGATCATCTTGATCGTGATCGGCGTTCAAATAGATGAAGTTTAAAATGACTAAATCATTCATTCAATCGGCTTCAACGTTGCAAAATCCAGAGCCGGTTGAAAGAATGACGTAGTCGTTTTTAACCTTGTATTTGACCGGCGATCACAATAACGATGACCGGTAAATTAGGCGGTAACCCCTCTGTGGGGCTACTAGTTAAGTCGCCGAACATCGGGAGAGTGATCGGCGTTCAAATAAATAATGATTAAAAATGACTTAATCAATCCTTAAACCCCCCTGGTCTTAATTGTTCTTACAAATAAAGCTCCCATGAAATAGACCATTTAAATTTAGTGCCTTAATCACTTATGTGCACAATAAAATTTCTATGTTGTCAAAAAATCGTCCAACTATGAATATGTACAAATGCCTTTTTGCGATTTGACTGACGAATTTACATGATGGTTTTATTTTCGCAATGATCCCAATAGTGAGGAAAGCTTGCCTCTCACGTACTCAATTTGTAATTTCCAGTTTAATTGACTGTCAACTCGTAGTCCAAGGTATTTTTCAGATTGTTTATTTTGTAATATTTCGTTGTTAATGTACAAAGATGGGTGGGTAGGAACTTTTTTGTTTTTAGGTTTAAAGATAACATAGCTGCTTTTACATGCATTAATTGTAAGAAGATTTTGTTGAAACCAAATAGACAAATTATTTAGATCTTCTTGGGCTTTGCTTACCATGTCCAGTATTGAATTACCAAAGTAAAACAGACAGGTGTCGTCCGCGTACAGCGAGATATGTCCATGTAATGTAATTTCGTGTATGGAATTTATATATACGAGAAAAAATAGCGGCCCAAGTATCGATCCCTGGGGCACACCGAAACAGCCTGTTTTCCGTAAGTTACTTTGGTATTCGCCTATTTTAACTACTTGGTATCTGTTATATAGGTATGAATCAATCATTTTGTGAGCTATACCTGAGATACCTAAGTCTTTTAGTTTTTGGAGTAGTATAGAGTGGCTTACGGTGTCGAACGCTTTTTTTAAGTCTAAAAATAGACCTAAAGCTATATTTTTTTGGTCTATGTTAGTTTGTATAGTGGTCACCAGATCAGCTGTGGCTGATAGGGTGCTAGATTGCGAACGAAACCCATACTGCCTTTCATAAAGGAAACTAATAGAGGCAAGGTATTTGCTTAGTCGCGAATGGAGTACTTTTTCGAAGATCTTGGATAGAACAGGTAATACAGAAATAGGTCGGTAGTTGCTAGGGTCAGCTTAAGTGCCAGATTTATATATTGGTGTTACTTTTGCGGTCTTTAGGGCATCTGGAAACGTCCCTTCAGCGAGATGATTATTAATGCAAGTTGTTAACTTATGCAATATTAGGTTACTTATGCATTTTATGGTTTTAGGAGTTATTCCGTCGATACCTACACTGCAGTTTGGATCAAGATCACGTATTAGTTTACAAATTTCATCAGGTTGACATGGTGAAAAGGTGGTGAGTTCTTTAGTATATTTTGTTGTTTGTATTGTTGAACCTATGTTGTGTCTGTGTTGTGTAGCCAAGATAGCGTTAGCAAGACTTGAGCAAACCTCCTAGAAGAAAACATTAAATGTCTCGCAAATTTGATTGCCATCAGTTATGGGCCCATCTATTGTAGAAAGTTTTGGAGGAGTGCAATGTGATTTTATTTTATTATTTGATAGTGTATTTATAAGATTCCACATCTTCTTTGGTTGTCTTTTGTGCATGCTGAATGTTGTTTGGTAGAATATTTTCTTGGTGATTTTTATCTGTTTTAATGTTTCATTCCTTTCTTTTTTGAAAAGTTCATTTAATTCTTCGTTTCCTGGATCTTGTCTTAATTTGGCCCACACTTCATTTCTTTCCTGTATCTTCGTTATTATATCTTTACATATCCATTCTTGTTGGGGTGGATTTAGAATTTTAGTTTTGGTAACTTTGCTTTTTTCTATACAACATTTAATATAATTTTCTAGATTTGAGTAGCTTAAATTTTTCTCTTGATACTTTGTAGTTTTTGTATATTCAAAGAGTTTGTCATAGTCGACCGCCGTATATTGAACATGTTTTCTTGGAGGTTGCTTGAATTTTTTCATTGCTAGATATATCTGCTTGTGGTCCGCGATAATGGTGAATCTATGATTGTCATATGAAATTCTGTATGTTTGAGGTTTGAACTTACATGGTCAATAATAGTTTTTGTGGAGGGTGTTTCACGTGTATTAAAGTTCTCATTGATATTATTTATAAGTTTATAGCCTGTTTCTCGCAGCATGCCGCGGTATAGTTTGCTGTTGTTGTTTTTGGTCAGAAGATCGATGTTAAAATCGCCAAATACAATGGCACGCTTTTTGGTCACTAACTGCGACGAGTAGACCTCAAGAAATTCTTTTGTGTTTTTGTTTCCGGGATTGTAGACTACGCCTATATTTAGTGCATATTTCTCTAGGTAAATCCATAGATAATTTATGCCTCCTTTGTAGTTATCTTCAAGAATTGTATGATTTAGGTCATTATGCGCGAATATCGAGACTCCTCCGCCTCTGGTGTCTGTTCTGAGGTTGTAATAATGTGAGTAGTTTGGTAGACGAAATGATTCGGCTTCTTCAGCAGACCCTAACCATGTTTCGGTTAGCAGAATAACTTGAGGCATATTTTTAATTGATTTCAAGCAACATTTTAGTTCGTCGAATTTACCTTGCCTGCGTATGCTTCGTACATTTGCGTAAAAGAAACCAAGGGTAGATTTAAACGTAGATATGTCCTGGTAGGTATTACATATTTGGTAAGTTATAGTCTCTTTGTTTTGGTTTTGCAATTGTAGTGAATCTAGGAAGTTGAGTTTTTTGAGGGCATTATTATGATTTTCGGAGTACCATTAATATACTTGATAATCAAGTCTTTTTCCCCTTTTTCTTTACGGTGAGTCAGTTCTTGGCTAAGCTCTTTCAGTATAGTCTTTTGAGTAGGGGTCTGGTCTGAGTATACTTTTATGTGGCTTGGTACTTTATTTTTATTTCTCAGGATATTTTTTGCTTCTTGTGGGCTACTAAAACATACCTTCAGTGGGCGCTTTTTTCCCGGATTGTATTTGCCAAGGCGTATAGCTTTAATCACTTTGGGAATCTCAATAACAGTTCCTTTTATAATATTTTCTGCAGCGTTTACATCAGCAGCTTGACGTGCAGAGTTATCAGAGAGGGTCTGTTCAGATAATCCCACAATAATTATGTTTTTACTTCTGTTAGCTCTTTCTTGAAACTCAGTTATTATAGTTTCATTAGCAAAAATGTCGGACATGCCTGGTCTGTGCTGTAAAAGTTTAATATTTTTTATTTCAGCATCTAGTGTATGTATTTTGGATTCCATATTACTGCAATTTTGTTGTAACACTATGATTTCTGTTTTCATATTATTTTGTTCTGCTAGGAGAAGGTTCGTTGAGCTTTTTATTTCATTAATCTGGTCTTTCATTGCAGAAATGTCTTCACGAATCGGTGCCAGGTGTGTTGAAAGCGTTGAGATCATATCTGTTCTAAATCTATTAAGCGTAGATATTAAATCACAACATTCCCTCTCTTTTCTTTTTCGAAAGGTAACTTGACTTCTTGCGTCATCATCTCCACCAATTTTTGATAGGTCCGGTTGTGAATGTGAACATGTTTGACCTACTGATTCACCTTTGGACTGTGGCGGGCGTGTTGCACTCATAATTGAATGGGATGTTATTTACCTGTTGTCAAGTACGTTATCGGCCCGAAGAAGGTGACAAAAAATGCAACTGTTTCTTTCACGCGCGGAGTGGTATGGGCCGCTGCGGTACAGTGGATAATGTTAGAATGTAGTAAGCGTATTTTTAAATATATGCAAGTTTCACTTTTACACACTGTGAGTTTAAGTTTTATTTTTGCGTACAATGATATTAAATTTCCGAGACTAAATCGGTAACACGTCTGCACTGTTTGAGAGCCTAATGCACCTATTCTTGTACCTAATATTTTTGTAGAGTTAACGTTTATAGAACCTAAGTTAATATAGCGTTATTTTTAATCTCTCCTCCCCTCCCTCCCCAAGGCCAATATTGTATGTGTGTTCGTGTATGGGGTAAGACGCTTCCTGTAGCAAACTACAATGGAGGTTGTTTCAAACATTTTTCCGCACGCACGGTAATAGAACAATCGGATTTTATGATTAAACACCCATGCAAATTACCGTATAATAAAAATCACGAATTATTTGCTCTTCACTAGACTGTAGAATACGCAACTACTTACATTTTCATCTTATTACTTTGCAGTTCAAAACCAATGAGAAGCAGGCCATAAGTTTTTTTTTTAATAGGATGGCAAACGAGCTAATGGGTCACCTGATGGTAAGTAATCACCGCCGCCTATGGACACTCGCAACACCAGAGGAGCCGCAAGTGCGTTGCCGGCCTTTGATTTGATAGGAAATACTTTTCTAATAATCCCATATGAAATTTGTTCAAATCATTTGTTATAAAAACCAGGTGAACTCTTAATTTAGTTATTGATGAGCGCCCAAGCCTACAGAAGGGAGCCTTTCCTTTAGCGGAGAGCAGTGAAAAACGAGACGGTCCGCGCCAAAACAACAAGACAATGCACGCATCTAACTTGAATTATATACTTATTAACGGTTAAAATAAAGAATATGCTGTATTTCATTTGAATGTTTATTTAACACTAAACATATCCTAGCTATTGGTGTTCAAGAAGTTGTAATCCTTAAATTGTAGCCCTATTAATTCCTGGATATAGAAAATTTTAGATTTGTGCAACACCCTTAAGATTACGACAACACAGCTTATAGTGTAATTGTTGCTTTTTATGTCAAGTTTTACATTTTTTTGTTATGATATAGTTATAAAATAAATACTTATATTGTAAATCTCATAACGTCACGTCATCACATATTTACTAGGTATCAAAATATTTTTAAAATACCGTTCAGAATATTAATTTCCACGTGACATTGGCATAATCGTACATGGATAACATGGAATTTCACTAGATTAATTAAAATTAGAAACACTGAAACAATAAATTAGCTTTTACATACTCAGTCTTAAAACATTTATTATGTCGCATAAAAACATAAACTCATTATTATCACCAACAAGAATAAAAATATAACCGCAAACATAAAAGCAAAAGAGAAATGCTATCATAAACACTAGTTCTTGGCACAGTATTCCGGCCAGCAAGGTACATTTTACACTTATGGCCAAAGCAAAACAGAGCACAATTTCTACACAGAAATTTACTAGTAGAGGCAAAACCGCTGGTTTTTCTTTAATTTGTCCCAACTACTAACACGCTAAGTAGGAATGCGGTTAACCCATCTGTAACTGGAGTACTTTATAAGGCACAGCAATAAAGCTAATGTCGAGCTGATGCTTTCCGTAATACCTGGGATATGTGACAGAGCGATTTATATATGTGGATAAATTTACGCTCACTCTGAACATGCTTAGCCTAACCTATATATTACTTAATAACTTTATAGGGGCAACGCTTTTTTTGGATAAGGCAGGAGGATTGCCTCCGCCACCCGCAAAAGTTTCTGCGGGTGGGTATGTCACCGACTAAACTTGCAGTGGACTACTTCTGGCACCTGATGGTATCATACTCACGTTCCCGGGGCTCCCCCCGGGAACGCGAGTATGCTGTTCCGGTGCCCCTATTTTGCGGCATGTCCCAGGTTGTGGGTACACGTACCCTGGGAAGGCTCTAGTTTGCCCTCCCGACTCGCCGACTCCTGCCAGTCCGGCAGACCGACTGCACTCAAACCTATTTTGCGGCAGTAGAGGACACTTCTCATACTGCCACCGCAGCGTATACATAGAGGCAAGCCTAGCGTATATTCTAAATACTTACTGAACTTTGTTTAAAAAGTCTTTACTTTAAAAGACTAAAAAACGCATTGATATCCCTATACGTCTTCCCCGTAAAGCTACTTTATTCACTCCCAGGACTACAAAATCCATGTTTTGGCACGAAGGACTCTTCGACATAAGCTAATCCACGCGTAAATTTGTTTAGAGTCTAGCGTCGCTTACAATGCTAAGTCCACTTAATTGTACGCGCCTTAACTAGACTTGAATTAAAGAAAAGATATTTTAAAATATATATATATTTGTTTTTTTTTTTTAATTAAAATACAGGATAATTGTTTAGTGCACATAGCATGTTTAAACCACAAAGGTTTGTACTTACTGCTACAGGTAATCTACGCCGATACAATTCTCAGATATCTACAGGAGTTTGGCATGTACATTTCACCGATTAGTCAGAATATTAAATTTGTTGTAAGAAGTAAGACTTGAGTCTTACTTTAATATTATGTATAGTAATTTTATCACGCAGATTGGAGGGTAGCTCATTAATTAGTCGAGGAACTAAATAGCCAGATGTGCGTTCACCGTACGTATTGTTTGCCCGGACTGTGCGAAGCCGGTTTTGTGCGACGGCACGCGTGTATACAGGGTGTTGAATTCTATCCTTAATTTCTCATTAAAAAATTGTTCTTTTAAATATGCATATTTCAATTGTGTATGGATGGGTAATATTTTACAGTGTTTAAATAGTTGATGATCATTATTATGGAATTGGATTTAAATTTTATTTGATACGATATTTTTAAGAATTTTTATTTGCAATTTATAAATTTGATTGAGATAAGTTTTGAATGTTCGACCATAAGTACTCAGCCCGTATTGAATATGCGATTCAGGTAAGGAGTTATATAACATAAGTTTTATTTTGAACGGTATCCGGTTTTTCAGTATTACAATATTGGCTAGGAACTGTCTCAATTTATTACAAACATGTTCAACATGATTACTCCAATTAAATTTATTATCAATTTCTAGACCGAGATACCTTTGACATGCTACAACTTCTAGACTGGGGCAGTTACATTTCCCATTATATTTACTATGCAAGCAGCTGTGACTGTGTGCAAGTAGGTTATTTGGAAGATTAACTTTAAGGTGCGGAGATTTTATAATTAGCAATTTGGTTTTATTCGAATTAAGTACCAAGCCAGCATCATGACACCATTTCGAGAGCATGTTAAAATCAGATTGCAACATATCACAAGCTTCCTGAGGATCTTTATTCGCTATAACTAGACATGAATCATCTGCGAATTGGTAACAAGAACAGTGGCTGATACAGGTGCTCAAGTCATTTGCGTACGACAGAAAAAAAGGGGTCCTAATACAGAGCCTTGAGCCGTGCCTTCTGTAACTTGAATCGGGTCACTGGTTGAGTCTCCTACCTTAACTACATTTTTTCTATTGACAAGGTAATTTTTACACCATCTAAGTAAAGGGCCTCGTATCCCGTTTAGTTCTAACTGTAGTCTGGTCACATATACGTATTTTAAATTGGTATTCCTGCAAAATGTCCTACATTAATTTAATTTAAGCAAGTTTAATAGGGGATAATATGTTTATCCTTACAGAAAATGCGAATCTCGTGAACAATGTTTAAAGTGTGTTCCCAAACAACGGGGTGTACATGATGTAGTATAAAATGAGTTTAACTACACTCGCGAGCAACCAAATCGACTCAAGCCTTGTCGGCGCACACATACATTGATACAACTAAAATCATGAATGGAAATTATTAAAATGATATGTCATTCGAAAGCTTAAGATGTCAGCTTTAATTTGATATCATTATCATTGAAATCCATCCATCATTTTTGAAATAAATGATGTCTGAATGCAAGAGTAGGAAAAACGGGAATTTAGGAAAAAGGGTATGTGTCTCGTATTTGACAAATTAAACAAAAAAAATTAAAAATAAAATTATTTTATTTAAATCAGTATTTCGTATTGCCCCCTCTAGCCCTAATTACATCCCGCAGTCTGTTTTTCATGGACCTTATCAATTTTTTGACATTTTCTTGAGGAATGCCGTCCCACTCCTCTAATAATGCTGTCTTTAGCTCGTCTACGCTTGAAGGGACTGGATTTCTGGCCCGAACTCTTCTTTTAAGCTCGTCCCATAAGTGCTCGATGGGATTCATGTCAGGACTGAGCGCAGGCCAGTCCATCGTGCGTAATTCGACCTCTTGCAGAAACTGTCGAGTGACTCGTTCCGTGTGGCAGCGGGCATTGTCGTGCATTAACACGAAGTCTTCACCGACAAACCCTGCGTAGGGCACAACATGATCCAGTAGAATGTCGGTGATGTACCGATCAGCTGTTAGCCCGCCTCCTCGGCCGCCCCCAGGCACGAAAACAAGTTCGGTTTTTCCCTCTAAAGAGATACCAGCCCACATCATGCAGGAACCGCCGCCATATGCCACTGTTTCAGCGAAACAACATTGGGCAAATCGTTCTCCCGGACGCCTGTAGACTCGGCCTCTCCTGTCACTGCCATGCAGACACATTCTACACTCATCAGTAAACAGGACCGATCGCCATTGCGCAACGCTCCAATTGAGATGCTCTCGAGCAAATTGAAGGCGCGCTTGTCGGTGGCCTGCAGTCAACTTAGGGCCCGTCGCAGGTCTTTTTGGCGTCAAGTTGGCTTCCTTCAAGCGTCTTCTCACTGTCCACTCGCTGACAGCCACTTGTCGTACACGTCTCAGTTCTTGCTGCACATCAACGCCCGTAAGGTGTCGATTGCGCAGCGAGGTTGAGACAATGAAGCGGTCGTCTCTCTCTGAAGTACACCGGTGGCGGCTCGTTCTTGGTCTCCGATTGAAGGCACCAGTCTCTTGGAACCGTCTGTATACTCGGGATACAGAAGACTGGCTCAAGTGGAGCTGGGCAGCGATTGCTCGCTGACTTAACCCTTGTTGCAACAAGGCAACAACTTGAGCGGCTTCTTCTGGTGTGGTATCCATGGGTTAGCGAAAACAAGGAATGCAATTTACGGAGATGTGTACCGGTCAACCTGTAACAAGCAACTGATAAGATAAACCGGAAGTGGGGGGTTTTATAGCGGGAGCAGGTAGCGCAAGTCGTGGATTCCTAAAGAGGTAATTTACGCTGACGGCCAATTAAAATGTGTCAATAAATCAGCGCTTAGTTTTTTTTAAGGTATTGATGTTAATTGAAAGCCTAATTCTTCAGCTTTCGAATGACATATCACTTTTGTAATTACCATTTATCGTTTTAGGAAAATCAATGTATATGTGCGCCGTCTAGGCTTGAGTCGATTTGGTTGCTCGCGAGTGTAGTTCATGAAACGTAAAGCCAATTGTCATATTTGCACCCTCTGCGAAACTTTTATGAGGAAAGCAGTTCCCTCAAACTTTGTGTCGTAAACACAAAATTTTAATATTTTCTGGTTCAAGCATTGACTACAATGTTTTTAGAGCAAGTTATAGCCAAAACTACTAGATTCATCTAGTTAAACACATTTCCAAATTAGTACATAAAAGTAATAATTATTTCCTAAAGATAAGGCAGATAATTTAGTTGTGCTAAAAACAATCACTTTATCGTTTTAAGCGTAAGACACTTAAAACGATAAAGTCTCAAAAATTACATTTTATATGTACTGAATTTTATAATATGGGACTGACCTAAGTAAAATTAAACCCTGTTTTTTTCACTCGATTTTATGTTTTCTATATTTTGACATGTACTAATTAGCATATACGGGTGGAATTAGCATAAAACGATAAATTTGGGTGACAATCTCTTTACGATGGGTTGATGAAACTTCTGAAACTACAACCTCTAATTATTATAAACTAAATATATTTATTGCGTTGATGATTTTATTTTATGATTTTAACAGCTATTTATTATTTTGCATTGGCAGTGGTTAAGCCGAATGCCAGAGTTGTTCAAGTCACCTATATTAAGACTCTGACATAGCTTATTCACTCCGGAGTACGGTAACGCTTAGAAATAATCCCACTTTTAGTATCACCCATCTGTACTCTAAACGCGCTCCTCGATCCTTAACCTCGATCGTCTACGGGTCCATGACAACTGACGTTGAGCGTCAATAGCTGAACAATATTTAGTTCATGGTATGTTCTTAGAAACAACGTCTTACGCAAGTACCAATCGAAATGGAAACAGTCGCAATAATCATCATCATCGTCATTATCATATCAGCCGAACGACGTCCACTGCTGGGCAAAGGGCTCCCCCAAAGATCTCCACAATAATAAATCTAATAAATACACACATACACTAAACCACTTTTATTTTGTTTAGGAATGAATTATATTCATGACCTAAAAATAAATATCGGTAAATTTTGAATTTAGAACGAAACTAGGAAAAGAACAAAATATCCAAACAAAGATAAAATAATAGTCTATAATCCTAATATAAAATTAAAATTAAATATTACATCTAATATAAATTGAAAAAAACGGGCTTAGAACACAAATAAAAACTAAAATATTCTCACGTACGATATGTAATGTCACCTCAAAAGTCTCAAGAGCGCCAAAAGTATTTAGGCTTTTACACCACGGCCCCGAATAACTTCCATATACACAACCACAATATACACAACCTTTATAAAAGCCCATTTTAACGAAACAGTAAACATTAGTTTTTTCCTTCTAACTGTCAACAACAGACACGTAAGTATATATTACATAGCCGTAGAGTATGGTCCATATAGTAGTACTTCTCTTGACTTGCCTGTCGTGAATCATATCCAGCACTGGTGCTAATAAGTGACTAGAGTAATTGTTATTTTCATCCTACTAATATTATAAATGTCAAAGTTTGTGAGTATGGATGTATATATGTATGAACGTTTGTTACTCGTTCACGCAAAACAACCGTACGGATATTAATGAAAGTTTGTAGTAATATAGATTATAGAATAGAATAGAATATAGATTATTTATAAGAATATAGTACAATAAAGGAATATAGGTGTTACAAATGCAAAAGTCTCATTTATTCTACCATTTCTGATGTACAAATATTATCTTATAACTATAATATCTATTAACAATATACTACTTATTTTTATACTCGTATATGCGAATAAAACATAGGCTATAACTTGTATGGTTTAACGCGGGTAAACTATATAAATGCTGTGTGGTAACGGCAGCTAATTTCAGAATATCATCACCCCACCTCAACCCGGGGGGCGTAGAAATCGACCCGAGGGAATATTTACCAGAGGACGGGCAGCTGCTTCTTTCTCAGTACTATGACCATCTTACTGCATATGATTATAGCATATCCCCCAAGATGATTCTTCGTGGAGGCTTTTGTTCAGCAGTGGACTCCTTACAGCTATTATGACGAACGCGGGTAAAACCGCGGGGCACAGCTAGTAAGTACTATCATGCATTACGCACCGCAAAATTTACCAGTATTTACCGATTGTTGTGCAAAGCAGTTACAGTAGCGGTTGTGGTCTGGCTTTGTTCCAATACATTCTTATTTACCTGAGGTACAGACGCCAGCACATCCAGCTACCCTAATCCGTCAAATTTCTTTTATAGATTTTCAACTTTATCACAAAAGATTAAGGTTCACTTTCAATTGGGGAAATTTGACAGATTGGGGTAGCTTGACGTGTTGGCGTCTGTACATGGATAAAGACACTAAATACGCTGTCACTTGAGACTTAATTCAAAATCATATTAATATATTAAACAAGCAATTTTTATTTTATGGATTTCAGCCTTGCAAAATTTGGTTATTTTTGTTTGAAGAGGAATATTTTTTAGTTACTTATTATTTTGAGGCAACGAGTTATGCTCGGTTACCCAGGGACTAAAAATTTTAAGTTGTATATAGCGACTATTATTTTTGACGAAGTCAGTTATGCTCGGTTACCCAGGCACTTAAATTTTAAGTTATATATAGCGACTATTATTTTAGAGGAAACGAGTTATGCTCGGTTACCCAGGGCCTTAAATTTTAAGCTGCTCAATACCAACTCCATTTCTAGTGAATACATAACTTGTAAATTGTTTGTGGGCACATAGGTTTCAAAGAAAACAGACGTCAGGCGAAAGTGCAAACAAAACGAGCAAAAGTAAATGACGTCACAAGTGACACGCGTGCTATTGACATAATATGTTTCCCCTGGAAAGTTTTACATTGAATTGGATACATTTTATGAAGGAGTTTTCAATTTATGACAGTGATGTGGACGGATTGTGATATTCAATTTTATTTTTCCCTGCAAAGTAGTCTTGTGTCTGTCAATGTCAATGCTGTATGTCCTAAGTCGGAGTGTAAGTATGTATTTACAAAAGAAAAATAGTATGTTAGTATATCAGATAATATTAAGATATTATGTATTGTGTTTTCTGGTTCAATAAAGTGTACTCTATCTATCTATCTATGAGTTATCTGGTTTCAATTGTACAGACGCCAGCACATCAAGTTACCCCAATCTGTCAAATTTCTTTTATCGATTTTCAACTTTATCACACAAGCATTAGGTTCACTTTCAATTGGGGAAATTGGACAGATTGGGGTAACTTGATATGCTGGCGTCTGTACAAGCTCTGGCCGCGTGTGAGTGGTGTGACTAATGTCCCAAGATATTATCCTACTAATATTATTAACGCGAAAGTTTCTAAGTATGGATGGATGGATGGATGTTTGTTACTCTTTCACGTAAAAAACTACTAACATTATAGCTTATACATCAGAATAACGCATAGGCTACAATTTATAAAGATATTGTGTGAATTGTCCAAAATATAACGATAAGTGTCAAGTAAGTATGAAAAATCTACCCTCTGCGAGCTATTCCGGCGTGCACTGCCAAAACCGCTAGAGTTACACATCTTACTAATATTATAAATGCGAAAGTTTGTGAGTGTAGATGTATGTTTGTTACTCTTTTACGCCAAAACTACTTTAAAGCGGGTGAATTATATTATTGTGCGGCCCAAAATGGTCGTTCTTGACTTGATAGAAAAACACTTTATTTTGATGGTTTTTAAAAATGTATATTGGGGTCAATATCTTATCAACGAACCCTTCTACACCATAAAGTAGTTAATAGACAAAACAATTAATAACGGTTCCATATTTATATTTTAATTAAGATATCAGGATGCATTTCATTACCCTTGCTTGGAAAATTATCACCGCGTGAAATTGCTGCAACTAGTTCCCCATAGGAGTTTATTAACCGAGTTGACTGGTACTTCCTCGAGATAATAGTAGTCTGCAGTTTAAAATACTTCCTTTCCGCCTGGGGTCGGAAGATTTAATGCACCCGTTATTATAAGTAATAATATTATGAACTCTTGGCTTTCAGGCATTTACTTGAGAAAAATTTAACACTTCTTTCTTAAGCTTTTTTTAACAGCGAAGCTTCTATGTTCAGGTTTCGGGCAAGCACATTGAAAAAAAAAAATAACATGATGAACAAACATTTTGATACCTCTGCCAAACTGCGAAACAGTTTGTTAGCATATGTAGCTCCCTTTTTACATACTTCTTACAACAAATACATTATACAACGTGTAACAGAAAGAGTGAACGTAACTTAAGGGGCATATAAGGGGCATATACAGTCTCATTAAGCCTACCTATACACAAAATCTCATACCGAAATACCATCATTTCAATCTTGATCGTAAAATAATATACCATTCAATATATCGACAAGTATTTTTATCGATATAACGAACATCCGTACTAACACAGCACAGCTGATTCTGATTTACGCTAGAAATTGTTTGACATACCTGTGTTTCTATGCACGCCTGGTAGTTTGATACCGATTGCACTCACTACACATATTTTGTTTTATTTTCGAGTTATGTTTTTATTTATAGCACTGCTGAATAGCTATTGGATACTTTACATCGTATAAGTACGTGATACACAAACACATTACGAGAATCTTTTTATAGTTTAACTTCTAGTTGAAGTTGTTTTCAGTACTGATGAAAGAATTTCATTATTTCACGTTCACTAAAATCTGCACCGACACCGAAAGCTTAACTCTAAGACTTGCCAACTAACACGAGTCTCTCCCATGTACAACATATTCATAGAATCGTAAAGCTTTCATGTTTCTTAGTTATAAAGAGGCGTGGCCTCCATCGCGACACTGTACCCTTCACGACATAGGTTCCTCGTAATTAAATAGCCTTAAATTCTGTGACCTATGAATCCTCATCATCACAAAGTGCACGTCTGAGGCTATTCTTTCATAGATGAATGCACGACATTTTCAAAATTATTACGATCACTAAACGACATAGTTAAGGATTTCGCGGAACACTTTACTCATTACTAAACGACATTTTAGACGATTTAGTAACTAAATACGACCTAAATAGACAGCAGTTTACGAACAACTGATGATTTTAATATTTTTATTAAATAAATGAAATTGCACAATATTTGATGAATTTGGCGGCTTTCTTCGAACGCGGCCCGTTTGGCGGCGTCTTTGAGTCCACTCAAAAGAGCCGCCTAGGTATCGACGACGCGCGCGGCTAGCTTAAATGAATATTAAAAGATATTTAACCGTTTATTATTTACCTACATCAACTCTTTGATTTTGCCGCCATATTAGTGTAACTTTGGATATAATCAGGACGGAATTTGAAATGTCCCCTACTGTTCATATGAGCCTAGTACATTATTCATATTTTTTTATTTGTATGTATTGTATGAATGATTAATATGTCGTTACACCTTTAAAATTTAGAGTGATACACTCTAAATTTTAAAGGTGAATTGAAAGTGCCCCTGCACTTTCTATTCCATCACTCTCATGATCTGATGGGACTACTAGCGATACGACCGGAAAGAGGTCAGGCACAGGAACGATGGCTTTACGTGCTCTCCGAGGCATGGGGGTGTAATATCGTCAACTCCCAGACTTCGGGCTGATACTGAGAAATTTCTTTTTACGGAAAAATCCCATAATCACTTTTTGGCCCGACCCGGGAATTGAACCCAGGACTTCATTATTCCTGTAATCACTTTTTGGCCCGACCCGGGATTTGAACCCAGGACTTTATTATCTGCAGTTGAACACGCTACCGCTAGACCAATGAGTTCAAATTTCAAATGGCGCGGCGCGCGCGCGCGGGGCCCGCTTTGATGAATATTAAAAAATATTTAACCATTTATTATTTACCTACATCAATCCTTTGTATTCGCCGCCGTATTAGAGTTCCTTGCGACAAAATCAGGACGGAATTCGAAATGTCCCCTAATGTTCATATGAGCCTAGTACATTATTCATATTTTTTCGTAATTTATCAGTAGTCGTACCGCGTGTGTTTATCTGGTTAGTTTGTATAGTTTGCATTAAAAATTAAGTACCTATTCGTTTCCGGCCAGATTAAATTCACATACTGAAAGAAAAATTTTATATTCTTACTATTTAACACACAAAAAATATCTGCAGTTACACAAGTCAATTAAATAATTTATTTCTCCTAGATCCAATATCTTGAGAAATATCAATTTAAATTAAATTAAGTGATTTTTCCTAGTTATCAAATTTGTATGAATGATTAAAATTTCGTTACAGGGAACCTTTAAAAACTAGAGCAAAAATTCAGTTAAACATTTGATTGAATCTTAAAATAAACACGTTTAATAAATTATGTGACTGTACAGAACCACACTTTTTATTTACAGTCTAAGTAGTAGGTACCCAAAGAGTTCGCGTTAAGGTTCATTACCCTTGCGGCTGAGTTTTTAGTGTTGTTCATAATGTCGGTAAGCTTACTTGTTGATTTAGGTTGTCGATAGAAAAATAAATTACTAGTTGAATAAAAAATGATTATTTCTGTTTGAAGTTTCGTCCATAGGTAGCCGTCCTGATACCCTATAACCCCCTTAAGTTACGTTCACACTTTCTGTTACACGTTGTATAGTTTTAGTATCTAGGTAATATAAAGAAACGAAATAAACATGAAAAATCCTCAAATTAAAAATGGGTAGTTCTTACTTTGTACTTATGGGACTATCCTAGGTCAGGCCAAAAAGTATTTACACCCGGAAAAGCACCCAGTAGTAGTAGTAGTGGTCTAAGACGCCGGTGCTTCGGAGAGCACGTAAAGCTGACGGTCCTGTACCTAATGTCTCCTCCGTCGTAGCGGATAACCGGCCCATTGGTTTATGAGTATAGAGAGTGCACCTCCTACACTATGCTACGTCGCGCAAAATTAGCTAGGTGAGATTAGACGCCACCGTAAATGAAATTCGGCAAGAGCTCTATTGCCATTATATTTCTATTTATAGTTGCGTAGGTACAGTATAATTAAAGAACTAAAAATAAATAAAATAATTTTCGCATTATTTTTTATTGCTGGATTTCATACCCATCTTCTGTATATATAAATGAATGTTTGTCTATATGTCTTTTATACAATCGTAAATTATCATTTGATGATCTTCAGCACGTGTTGTGTCTGTGCCCACAAAGGTTTCTGAGTTGGTATGACTAATCTTCGATAGATGGCGCCACACTGTTCCACGCGGACGAAGTCGCGGGTACATATAAAAACTCATTTAACTCGTTTAAAATAAAGAAATGACGTGCACAATACAAGTGCTTAGTATATACTGAACGATTTACTTATGTAAATGAAAGTGTGGAAAAATTATAAAATGATAGTAGCTATCCAAATGAAATTGTATACAATTAATGATATGTTTACTAATGAGAAGGCTATGATAAGGTATAATAAATGCGTGCAATTATAATAACGGCGGAAATGAGTGCCTACAATGACGGTAATTAATTAAATTAAGCGAAGGAAAATTGTTGTCATTATAGCGAGTGTAAAGTAGTTTTTGGTGAATTGTTATTAATGTTTTGTTTTATGTTTATTAATATATTCAGACTCGTTGCTTTGTATTTATAAAGAAACAAGATAAAATCGTATATGGGGTTAATATAAATCGTCATCATCATCATCATTATCCTATCAGCAGAAAGACGTCCACTGCTGGACAAAGGCCTCCCCCAAAGATCTCCACAATTGCCGGTCTTGCGCTATTCGCTTCCAGCTGTTTCCAGCGACCCGCACAAGATCATCGGTCCATCTTGTAGGGGGCCTGCCCACGCTGCGTCTTCCGGTTCATGGTCGCCACTCAAGAACCTTTCTGCCCCAACGGCCATCGGTTCTACGAGCTATGTGCCCCGCCCACTGCCACTTCAGTTTTGCAATTCTTCGGGATTAATTTTGCATAAATCGTATATGGGATTAATAATCTGTTTTAAAACGCGCACAGAAGCAACTAATCACACTAATATTACAAAGGCGAAAGTTTGTGTGTGAATGTATGTTTGTTACTTCTTCACGCAAAAGCTACCGAACAGATTTTGATGAAACTTTGTAGTGATATAACTTATATATCCGAATAACACATAGGCTATAATTTATAACGTTAAACGCGGGTAAAACCGCAGGGCACAGCTAGTAACATATAATTTAGAAATAAAAAAAAAACCCTGACATTTGTCTACTAGTCAAGCCTTTCATTTGATATCCTGATTGAGGGAATATGGAAAAGAATATGTAATTCGCCATTTTGTGATGGCGTCCACCGGTTCCTGCAACTTAGCTGGGCTCAAAGGTAATAGGGTGCATTTCCTCCAGATATAAGTTCTTTTCCCGAAGGATAAAGAGAACAATAAACAAATATACGAATGGCGCAGTGATTAACCTAGACACATCGGTGCTTTTGCGATTGATTGGTGTTCGATCCCCGCATTATACTAATATTTGTGTGACCCATATATAGTTGTTCTGAGTCTGGAATGTGGTTTGAGTCCTTAAATAGCGTGTTTGTTAGTTGCGGTGCAACGCTATCTTTGCTTGTGTTATAATTTCACAAATTATTTCGATGATCGATTTTGTTAAACGTACTTAGAATAAAAAGAAGATTCAATAGGCAAGATTCAAACTTTTTCAGACTTCCAATATGAATATAAATGTTTACGAGAAACCATTTCGCAGATCGGTTCGCGTGGGTATACAAATCGACAATATCTAAACGTGAAGTGGTTAAAAAAAAGACCTTGGGTAGCACCTGATCAGCATACGAAAAAACAACGAACCTCATCCAGTGATGTGATCGTATCGAAATTGAACAACTCCTGTACCTACACTCAATTTCGCAGCCTTTATTCGTACCTGCAACAAATAATACCAGTATTAGATTTTGAATAATTTACAACTCATTCACAAACATTTCAATAGGTATTGAAATATTTGTGAATATATTATAATATGCTAAGGTATTTTTTAGGGTTCCGTAGCCAAATGGCAAAAAACGGAACCCTTATAGATTCGTCATGTCTGTCTGTATGCCCGTCCGTATGTCACAGCCACTTTTCTCCGAAACTATTAGAGCTGTTGTTGAAACTTGTTAAGTAGATGTATTCGGTGAACCGCATTAAGATTTTTATACAAAAATAGAAAAAGAACAATAATTTTGGGGGGTCCCCATACATAAAACTGAAACTCAAAAATTTTTTTCATCGTACCCCAATGATATTGGGGTTTCTAATATCATTTTGGTCTAAACTGAATAGTTTGCGCTGCCAAAGTGGTAAAATGAGTGTCACCCCCCCTGTAACTTCTAAAATAAGAGAATGATAAAACTAAAAAAATATATGATGTACATTACCATAGAAACTAAAAACGAAAATTGGTTTGAACGAGATCCAGCAAGTAGTTTTTTTTTAATACGTTATAAACCGCAATTTGCTTTCATTTAATCAACTGAAATACTTGCTGCTACGGAACCCTTCATGTGCAAGTCCGACTCGAACTTGGCCGGTTATTTATTTCAATAGTAGACTGTGCGTGTACAGCAGTGATTGAGAAGGGGGGACTTACAGGTCCACTTATTCATTCATCACCGCGATACAAAGACTTCTTCCCCAAGAGCGATAGACGATTCTTCAAATTCCATAATAATATAAAATGAATGTTAGTAGTTTCGCTTAATTTCGCCTTTGGAACGGCTTATTATATCCCAAAAAAAAGCGCTGCCCGGATGGCATGAAATCTAATATACATGAATATCCCAAACTTTAAAAAAAGATCAAGTCTGGAAATCATAGCGTTGTCGAGGACTATCGACCCATTTCTATTCTTCCTGCAATGTCCAACGTCCTGGAGAAAAAAAAAAAAATCTCTAAGTCTTCTTCCGAAAAATTACACGTGACTGGCTCTCTTTGGCTACAATAGCGATAATATCGCCGTTAGTACATCATAATGTAAGTAATCTTATGTTTCGATTTGGTACAATAAAGTGTAATCTATCTATCTTAACCCAAATTTTCGCAGATTTATTCCTAGGTCTCGCGGACGTCCGCGCGGAAAATCTCTAAACTAATACAATAAACAAATGAATAATAATTTGTGATTCATATAAACTTACATAACTTTTGTATTATATAAAAAAGTAAAATATCAGTATTGCTTTATCAAGCACAAGTTATCATTTGATTCATTCTTTATATTAGTTTCACGAACCTTTGACCTATCGATTTCCTATCTCATCCAATAATTTCAAATCATCTTGGACAGCAATACCAACAGCAAATTTAAAAACGTGATACAGCGAACCACTTTCTATTCATTGAAGATATACAACATATTATCACGAGGCAACATCGAAACTACGAAAGCCATTGGAATCCGAACATTCTACAGTTCAATTTCGTTTGCAACGGCTTCATACAACTACAGAGAGCTATACTATTATGCTAAACGAGATAACGGAGGTATTGATGCTCTAGTCCACACGTCCATGATGAGATGGCACTCGTTTTACGACTTCTGCTATCGGACTAGATTCTTGACACAACACACAACAAGATTCCAATGTTTATACGTTTTGTTTTTACTGTGTATTCGTTTGTGACGTTTGATGTGCAATAAAATGTATATGCACTGGGGGAGGAAGTTCTTCTTCTATTATGTCAGCAAAGACAACCGAGATTTTTATGACGTATTCCGAATTTGTGATGGCTTTGCTTATTGCACCAACGTCCAACAGTAGTATGCCATTACAGTTACTTTTATTTCACTGGTTTATTTGATGTAATTCCTTTCCGTTTGTTAATATGTTTGTTACTTGGTCTCTTAGCAAATAAATGTTTACAATGTAACTGTGTTGCAAAATATAGTACAAATTTAAGATTCTCATCGGTTCTCATACAGTGCTTCTAACTGATTAAATTTATTCAGTAGGATATTTTTGGAGCGGATTGTTATGAGGTAGCCTTCACTATATTAATTCTACTAGCTTAATACATAGTTCATACTAAAAGCCAACACTAATAAAAACAGATTAAGGCAAAAAAGAGGCATTTTGATCTATTGAACAAACCTGAACCTTCTGTTTGGTTTGTTCAATAGATCAAAATGCCTTATGTTTAATTACACCGACTGATAAATTAAAGGGCGATACATTTTTAATATATTCTCCATGTTTACTTTATGCGTATATATACAATTTTATCCCTAGTGTTACAGACAGGGACCGGACAACCCCGCTTCTGAGTTAAGCCGTTTGATAGGGTAACCCGTTCATTGGGTAACTCGTATCGCAGTGTTACCCTTTGATTGACTTACAGCCTCGAAACCCAGTGAAAGGGTTAACACGTTTTTTATGGTAACCCCGGGAAGGGGTTAACCCCTTCAATGACTTAAGCCCTTGAATAGCTTACCTTCTTGAAAAGATTTTATTCGAGTTAACCTGAATTACCCAATCAACTTAGCAGCGTGTAGATGGGAGTAGGTACACTCGCACCCGTGCGGTGCCTCATTGCCTAACTACTTTTAGGTAGGTACAACAAATTTGAAGAACGAACGACTTTTTATATTTTAAATTTGAAAGTTTAGTGACGACAAATAGTCGAGCTAATAATTAACGTGTTATTTAAAGAACTGACTTACTTTAATCTTAATTGTGTGACAATCTGTATGATGTGATTATATTTTGTTAAATAATTATTATAATATTTTGCTGTGTGGTGATGGCATAGGATATCATCACCCCATTTTATCACGTAGGGGGCGCAGAAATCGACCGAGGGCATACCTACCAGAGAACCGGCAGCAGAGTTTATCTATGAACTATGACCATCAAACTTTCTTTCGCCAACCCGTCTGCCAAGCTATGGGGCTCTGGGGGTCGGTCAAGCTCCCATTGGGGGCATTTGGGGAAACTTTTGTCCAGCAGTGGACGTACTTTGGTTGACATGAGGACGATGAAATAATTGATGGGTGTGTTGGCATGGTTGGCAAATGCTTGCTTTTCACGACGGAGCTCGTGGGTTCGATTCTATTTAGGACAGATATTGGTGTGCATGAACATGTCTGTTTCTTCTGAGTCTGGGTGTAATTATCTATATAAGTATGATTCACAAAAGTAGTATATGTAATATATCAGTTATCTGGTTTCCATAGTACAATCTCTGCTTAGTTTGGGATCAGATGGCCGTGTATAAATAATGTCCCTGGATATTATTATTATTTAAATTATTGTATAAAATGAACTGATATATTATGGGTATTCTAAAACATCATTGACGTGACTAAAATTTTCATTATCATAAGAATATTATCACTTTAAGAATTTTCAGTTTCAAGCAATCTTAGGTTATGTAACTGTCTATATATTTCATATATAGACAGCAATCTTGGTCTGATAAAAATACATACATACAAGGCGACCACCTAGGTACAAGTTTTCCAAGACTAATTCTGTATTCAATAAAGTTCTTTACCGTAATTTCATATTAGTTACTAATTTATTTGCAAATATAGTTGAAATAATAATACGGCTTCTGTGGCCTCATTAATTGGCTTAAGGCAACTGCCTGTTTTTTTGTGCCAAGAAGTCGTATGAAAAAATGACAAACTGGCTATCTCATATATCTTTTACAGAAACCAATGGCCTTAGAATTTGACAAATGGATGACAATCTAGTAGGACAATCAATTATACGGCTTCCGTAGCCAAATGGCAAAAAACGGAACCCTTATAGATTCGTCATGTCTGTCTGTCCGTCCGTATGTCACAGCCACTTTTTTCCAAAATATAGTATTATGTACAAAATATAGTATTATATAGTATTAAGTAATATGTATTCTATAAACCGCATTAAGATTTTCTCACAAAAATAGAAAAAGAACAATAATTTTGGGGGTTCCCCAAAAGACCATACATAGAACTGACTATGTATGTTCTTTTGGGGAACCCCCAAAATTATTGATCTTTTTCTATTTTTGTGAGAAAATCTTAATGCGGTTTACATAATACATCTACCAAGTTTCAACAGTACAGCTCTTATAGTTTATTAATCATAATAGTATTTACATATCTCTCAGTCACCAACATTTTAGTCTTCGATCATACCAATTCAATCAATATCTTCTATTATTCTAGAGCAATGAGCTGCCAACAATCTTGTCATTTTTTTATAATAACTGCCATTGTTACTAGTGATTGAAAAATAATTGAACACCTCTCAAACTTAATCTTTTAGGAAAACGCCTGTTTGTTGTTTTAAAATTTTCCAAACAGCCAAATTTCTAACTGACTAACTTGGCCTTGTCTGAAATATTGTAACTTAATGCCTAAAGACCTTTTAAGATTAGATTAGCATCGTTCTTAAATAATTTAAGAACAATTAGGCTCCTGGTGATAACAGAGTTACAATAGAGCTTTTAAGGCGGATGGTATACCAATCCTACGAGCTTTTCAGAAGTTATTTAACTTCGTCATACTAAAAGGTCAAACGTCACAAGGATGGCACATATTAGTGTGGTAGTGCTTTCTTCAATAAGGGCGATAAAAACCCTTTGAAAAAATAACAAACCCATCACGTTACTGAGCCATGTTTACAAGTTGTTTTCGAGAGTCATTACGAATCGTCTCACGCACAGGTTTGACGTCAACCACCCTCCTGAACAAGCCGGTCGCCAAAAATGCTTTAGTACCATATACCACATACATACGCAGCGGCAAGTTATTCAGAAGACCGAGGATATATCCAGCCATTATGCTTAGCGTTTGATTGAATCGAAACCTGGATGTACTGTGATCTTTCCAAAATTCCAAATTAACTACCGGTATGTCGAGGTGTTAAAGTGATTGTATGAGAACTCGCAACCTATACGATTGCAGCGAGGCGTGAGACAGGGGGATATAACATCTCCATCTCCAGAACTATTCATCACTGCATTGGAAGATGTCTTTAAGCTCCTGGACTGAAAGGCTTTGGCATCAATCTCAATGGCGAATACATCCCTCACCTTCGTAATCATGGCTGAAACATTGAAATACCTCGGTACAATGCTCGAAGACTTCAGCAGGGTCTCTCTACTAGTGGTTCTCAAAATGAACACGGATAAGACGAATATCATGTTGAACATTCAGGTTGCACCCATTCCAGTAAAGGTAAGGGACTCTGCACTCGAGGTTGTGGAGAGCTATACCTATCTATACCTAGGACAGACCACCCCACTAGGGAGGCGGTCCAACGCGGTGGTTTTCACCGAAATCTGCGTGCGCCAAGAGAACGGGAGGGCGCCAGAAGAAACGTTCATTGAGTACCGACGGGATGACTACCGGCACCAATTAGTGCACTAGCGCGCACGGCTAGAGTTACGCCTAAACGCGCGCCGTGCCGTGCCGTCGACCATGAACCGGAAAACGCAGCGTGGGGCCCCCAACAAGATGGACCGACGATCTTGCGAGGGTCGATGACAGCCGCTGGATGCGGGCAAGGCAGGATCTGCAGTTGTGGAGTTTCTTTGGGAAGCAATGGACTTTGCCCAGGAGTACCTTCGGCTGATATGATGATAATGGTGATGGTTATGATGATGATGCATCTATTCAATAACGGTGTACGCCACCACGCCTCCGCGGTTTAACTTTAACAGAATGAAAATCAAATTCTTTGTTATAATATAATTATGTCCTCCTAGCCGAATTTCGGCCCCAGCGGCCAGTCTCAATGGAGACTGGCCATGTGAGCGGGACATACCACAAGTGTGTGTGCAAACACAGGGGCACTATCTATTCCATCACTCTCATTATCCGATGGGACGACTAGCGGAACGACCGGAAGGTCAGGTACAGGATCGACGGCTTTACGTGCTCTCCGAGGCATGAGGCTATAATACCGCCAACTCCCAGACTTCGGGCTGACACTAAGAAATTTTTCTTTTTACGCAAAAATCCCACAGACACTTTTGGCCCAACCCGGGATTTGAACCCAGGACCTCGTTATCTACGTTTAAAGACGCTACCAGTAGACCAACGAAGCGTAACACATACTTTAAAAAAAGAACAGCTAAATTGCTTTTAATTAATTCTGTAGTACCTACCGAGTTCCAAATTAAAAGAAATTATGACAATAAACAAGAACAGACACGAAAAATTTAATATTAGTGTTTAGCGACAAGCAAAATTGAACTTTAAAATAATAAATTCCAAATTATTGTGACTAGATGTCACGCGCGGTGGTGTTTATGCAATTACCAAACCAATTTCGATGCGAAAGAGTGCATATTACAATGTCTTGGCTGGAATGGCTTACCCTGTTACAGTGTTACAGGGTATGAAAGGGTAACCCTTTCGGAAGCGCTTCATTACACCCGTTCGAAGGTGTAACTCGTATCATAGGGTTTATTTTTTAAGCGCTTAAAAATACCCGTTCAAAAACCCGTTCAACGAGTATCCGGACGGTCCCTGGTTACAGAACGGCACGGAGAAGCAAGGAGACGGTCAGAAATTAATCAACTTTGGCGATCACCCATCTATAAACCGAGAATTCATTCTACATCTATCTACTTTATTAACACCAACATTTCGAATTAATTTCGAAACAATTTATCACTCATAGCCAGGTGCTATGAGTGATAAATTCTCCAAGTAATGCTTACGGATTTAATATCGAATGTATACGAAAGGCGTAGTTTTGCCATATTAATTCGAAATGTTGGTGTTAATAAAGTGCAAATCATGCGAAACATTTAACAAAATAAATAAATTATCAGTTTCTTGCGACAACTAACACACTGCCATCCGATCCCAATCTAGGCAAAGGCTGTACTATGGAAACCCGACATGGTATAAGCATGTCTTTTTCTAAATACATACAAAGTTTTATATAGCAATAAATATATATAATAATATATAGGAAGAGATTACCGAATTTTGAAAATAAAAAAATTGTCCTGGATAGGGATCGACCCCACGACCTCAGGCTTAATTGTCAGGACCAAAAGACCAACAGGCCAGACAACTTATGCCCTAAATATTAGTTATTATAATATACACTATAATTTTTGTGATGATACCAATTCCATACGCATCATTAATCACAATTAAGTACATTCATCATTTACAACCTACACACCCCTTCTCGTCTTCAACGTAACATACCCTAAAATTAACTGTGAAAAGGTCGCGTGTCCCATTAGACTCCTACCAGGGCACCACGCCTAACTCCGTCCCGAAATTCGAACGTCACATTTCCGCCGCTACGGCACAATTTAGTTACGGAAGTGCACAGCCGGATGGCCGATATTACCGCATGACCAATGTCGGCCTCCACCTGGGCTAATCCTATTTTTGCTAACTCCATTTTGTACATCGACTATTGAGAATTCGGTTTTGTTTCGGCCGTAATGAACTTTGCCGGTCAGTTGGTATTTTCGTAGAACGTCCTAAATATAGATTGGTATTGATTATGGATTTCTTTTAAATTACGCCAAATCAATATTCAATTTAATAAGGGCTTTGTATGTTAATGTACTTTAATGTGAATAACATTTTTAAATAAACCTAAAAGCAGAAGATTGGATTAGTCCGGATCTATATGGAATCAATGCTGCGGCAAATACAAGTCTTTATATTATATGAAGAAGATTATAGAGGCGTACATAGCCAGATGCTCTCACCGGTCCGTAAGTGATCGGCGAGGTCAAGCTACTAGGTTCGCGGTCAGTCCATAGATGGGTGACCACCAAACTGGTTTAATTTCTGAGCGTCTGCGTGTTTCGGAGGGCGCGTTGAGCTGTCGGAATCGGTTGTTGTTGTCATACAGCAGTCGTTAAGCCAGGTCAGAGGCCTACTAGGCGGCTTGAACAACTCTGACACTAGGGTAACCACTGCCTTTACGATAAGTTAGTAATACGGCACCTTTTCTATTTGTATTTCTAACGAAGCCATTCAAAAAGATTGCTACAAAGTATGGCGCGATTACGAAAATCCCCAACAAAATAATTTAAAACAACCGGGACAGGGTGATATTATTCATTTGAAAACTTAAGCAACTCTGAGCAAACTTTGCAGGGGCTCAGGAGCCGATCCTTTATATTTTTTATTAGACTCGAGTTGTTACGAGACTTGATAAAATTAGCTTCAATAAATTTTGATATTATTATGCTTGTGCGTGATCATAATTCTAGAATTATGATCCTAGGAGATCATATACCCGAATAGTTTTGCTAGATGTTGACAAAGTTATTGTCATTTTCAGTATCATAGTAAGTTCAATAAAATATATTCTATAAACAAAAAAATAATTAGATATAGGTACTAAAATTACAGTTCTATTGGACCCTTTGTTATCGTCGCAAGCGGTGCATGCATAGTCCTATATCCAGCTCAACGTAGACGATATATCGTTTCGCACTATTAATTGAACCGAGTATTTATATATTATCAAATTAAAAATCTTTATAAACGTTCCTTAAAATGTCACGACAGCCATAAAAATACCTTGATTGCCTATTCGCGAAATTACCAATTACCATAAATACTTTTAAAATACTTTTTTATAAGCCAAGATAAACTTTTTTCCTATAAATAGACATTTACGATGTTCTTCGTAATATCCAAACAAAAAATACATGACTTAAATTAAACTCCTACTTATTGAATTGACATCAACCCAAATTCAAACTAATTAACTAACTAAAGTTGATCATTTGGGACCACTATTTTTTCATTACGATAAAGCGGCGACACACCAAAATTCATTTATTTTTAGTTTCATCACAATCATATCAGCCGTAAAACGTCCAATGCTGGACAAAGATCTCCCCAAGTTTCTCCACAATGGCCGGTCTTGTGCTCCCTGCATCCAGCGGCTTACCACAAGCCTTGCAAGATCGTCGACCCACCTTGTAGGGGACCTGCCCACGCTGCGTCGGTTTCTGGTCACCACTCGAGAACCTTTCTGCCCCAATGGCCGTCGGCACTACGAGCTACGAGTACGTGCCCCGCCCACTGCCACTTCAGTTTGGCAATTCTTTGGGCTATGTCGGCTACTTTGGTTCGCCTGCGGATTTAAAATTTTCTGATTTGATCGCGCACGGCTATTCCGAGGATAGCCCATTCTGTTGATTTAATTGGAATTTATAGTTTAGTCACTCACTTTTAATTTGAAATAGAAAAAATACGTTTAAAGTATTCTTTACTAATATAACTTTAAACTCCTATTTTAGAGCAGTGTTCTTCTCAACGACATCTCAGAGAGGTCAGAGGTAATTTTGTTTTAATAAAGCTAAAGAATAGAAGTAATTTTAAAACGCGTTCTAACTTTCTAAAACAATCCATATCTAAAGAAAACACGTTTTAAATAGAAATGCAGTGTCTTCTATGCGAATATATTACTGAGGCATTTTTGCATTAACTTGTTTCCTGCTGCACAGATCTACTCACAGTATTGTAAAATGCACTTCTTAGCCTTATTTTAAACATTTTATTGTTACACCATATCAAAAATAAACAGATCTACTGGAAGAGATTTCTTTAGAAATAAGTAGTAGGTACCTTTGTGCAATGTCTTCTCTTGTTTTTTATTATTTCTTTCTTTTATACGTTTAGTGTGTATAAATTTGAAATAAATAAATAAATGAGTAAATTCACTTTAACCCGTTCCCCTTAACATAGACCGTACTACGTATCTTTAAGGTATTTCTGAGCTCCTATCAAATTCAAATAGGAGAACACGTGATTTTTACTACCCAGTACTAAAATATGATATGACAAAAAGTTACTGCGGAGAAGGATAATTGTATGAGAAAAATAATTCAGTACTTAGTGAACATTTCGTCTACTTTTTTATGGAGTTAGGGTAAAAAATGTTATATTCGTAAGACGGAATGTCTTATTTTTTATTCGCACTGTCCGTATTATTTCTTAATTATGTTATATTTGTACACCCGATTGTTTAACTAAATTTAGTTCTATTTTTTTAATTTATTTCCTCTATAAGCAGGGAAGCAATTACTACGAGTCTTTACCGCTCAAAGGTGGGAAGTAGCATCTTCCATTCGCTACTCGGATCAAATAAATACTACTTTCCGTGTATGAGAAATGAAAAAATGGTTTTCACTTCTATCGGCAGTCCCCGCAAATGTTTTTTTTTTAAATAACGCTCGCAATATAAAAATAACGCTTTAATAAGTACAAACTTTAAGTAAAAGCTAAAAAGTGCAAACTTAGTATTGACGGATAAAAAGTACATCCAGACTCAAAACAACTATTTATGGCTTGGGGCACGAAGTGGCGAGGCGACTAATGGTGTTACTTACCCACCTATGTTTTATATACCTATATAGATTATAGTCTAAGACATTCACGATGGATATAGTTTACTAAAGAAATAAATTATACAATCATCGTACAACCTACACATCTATTTACATCTATACAACCAAAATCTCACAAGTTCTCACAATGACATAACGCAAACAACTCACCCAACTATGAAACCAATGTCATACCGGCAGCATACAACATGTACACATAATAATGCAATTAAATTAATCGTACGACCGCAACGGTTAACCTACATCAACCGACATCAAGGCGAACCGCCGTGTCGTCTCTGACACATATGAGTTGGTAAACTTCATTTTACGCCGTTGCTTGGAAGTTTCACCAGAGTGGTATCGTCACTTTAACGTTTCGTTTTAGTGATATTATAATCTTGCTTGTGTCGCTCATAGCCAGATGCTCTCAACGGTCCGTAAGTAATTGACGCGGTCAAGTAACTGGGCTCGCGGTCAGTTTAATTTCTGAGCGTCTACGTGCTTCGGAGGGCACGTCAAGCTGTCGGTTTCGGTTTTACCCATTAGGTAATAGTCGTTAAGCCACGTCAGAGGCCTGCTGGGCCGATTGAACAAATCTAACACTAGGGTAACCACTGCCCACACGATAAGAGACGCTCAAAAATTAAAACCAATTTAGTGGTCTGCCATCTATTGACTGACCGGGAACCTACCGGGGACCTGTTGCTTAACCTCACCGATCGCTTACACATCGGTAGGATTTTGTTTATATAGTGAATATATAACTAAATATTCTGTGAATATTTCAAGCGTCTACCTGTTTCGTTATCAATATCGAGCATAAATATCACCTGGCTGTATGAGTATATGCCCCCTGTATATGTATGGGCCCCCTTAAATATTTATTTTATGCTGTTTGTTAGAGCAGCAGAAGAAATACATCATCTGTAAAAAAATAACTGAGTTACTATTACGATTCACGCGATACAGTCTGGTAACAGACGGGCAGACAGACAATCAAACTACGGACTCTTAGTAATAGGGTCCTGTTTTAGCCTTGGGGTACGGAACCCTATCACAAATTTAATAGTCATGTGGGTCTCGAACTAGCAGCCCCTGTACCAATCCGGGGTAGCCGCTCTGCCGTCAAGATATGAACGATTCACACATGCAGTTCTAACTGAGGTTTCAAAGTCAAAGTCAAAGATACTTTATTCCGTAAAAATTTTACATTTATGTGGAATCGTCATATTCTTTTTTCGTGCAGTGCATGACGTGGCAGCTACTGAGAAACACTGCCAGAAAACTCAGTAGGAATCCTTTTTTAAAATAAAATATACTTAAGATTAATTACAATCATGTGTGTTGACTCAGAACAACTCAATTATCACTTAAATAATCAGAAATTTTGTAATATGCCCTGCTACACAATTTGGCTTTAATAATTCTTTTAAACTTATTCGTAGATAATTCTCTAATATCATTGGGAAGTTTGTTATAGAATCTTATACATTGCCCCATAAAAGAGTTACTCATTGTGTGGAGACGGGTTTCCCTTGCTAACCCCCTTTCGTAAGATGTAGGTTATCCATCGGCTTTCTTTTCTCTAAATTTATGATTTCCCATTTTTGAGACTAGATTTACCTACGTTTTGCATTGCGATTATTGCGAATAATTTATGTGAATTTTAATCATAATTCGTTGATAATAATAATTATTGCTCATTAGATTCATACCGCAAAACGCGGAAACATAATTAAATTCTAGATTAACGTATGGCATATACCCATAGGCACGGTTATTACTAGAGTATCTAAATCGAATACCACAAACGGATTTGTATGAACACGATATCTGTTCAATAAACCATGAATTGTGAATACAGGTCCATAACCTGACGACGCATCTAGTGAACACTGAATGATTAGGTTATCATTTATAATTCAGTGGTTACAATTTGCGGTCTATTTCGGCAAATACTTGGAAATTCAATATGATTTCGTCCGCGAAATAACTGCCTATTGTTGTATACATATATATATTTTTTTTGCTTGTATCGGGGCTCTGGGTACTCGTGAACGATTAAGCCAGTACCCCTGCCGTACACTGAGCGTCTGCGAGACTCTCCCCCCGGGAAGGGCCCGAATGCCTCCTCCCCCATCACACACAAGCGCGTTTCGGCAACCTGAGCTACAGTAGGTTACCTCTCCCAGGGACCGCTTATACAGGACGAATGGAGTTTCCTTCCTCCAAACGCCAGCGATCCCAGGGTTTTGTATGTATCTAATCTATCAGAACTCATTGTTCAGTTACCGTAATTTAGGATTACTGTATTAATGTGCGGTTACGCATTACAAATCCATGACTCACCTGTTGGTCTAGTGGTTAGCCAGAGTTCTTAGGTTCGATCCCTACCCAGTTCAAATCTTTTAGTTATGAGCACAATTAGTGGTACTGTGTCTACGTGTAATTTAACTCCTAATCGATCATAGCGTATGTTCATGATTCATTGGTTTAAGTTCTTCTTCATCATATCAACCGAAAGACGTCCACTACTTGATAAAGGCTTCCCCCAAGGATCTCCACAATGACCGGTCTTGTGTTGTCCGAATCCTACGGCTCCCCGCGACCCTTTCAAGATCATCGGCCCACCTTGTAGGGGGCCCGCCATAGTTTTAATTCTTATACCAACCCAATAGAGTTTAAAATTAGGTAGTTACTATTATGCCATTGTTCGATTAAGGGTTAACTACAGTATGTGTGTTTTAAAAATATATAAGTATGTTTATCAGTTGTCTGGTTGACTCTGCCTAGTTAGGGGGCAGGTGACAATGTCTTACTGGTCCCAAGATATTATCTCTACCTTAGATAAAGATATATTTACCTACCTAGTTGAATATTGAAAAAACAAAATCAATACCTAATAACTGTTCGTAACTTAAATATAGAATTTATAATTATTGAAATCTATCAGAATCTGAAGTAATCTTCATAATATATAGTGCGTCATGGTTTTAGATAGGTTAGTTGCAGTAAATAAGATTGATTCTCAATTTCACATATTACGTTAAGCCGGACGCATTTCAGACACATTTGTAAACACACAATAAAACACCTCAATTTATGTATCAGGATATATCCCTTATTAAAGGAATTATTGACTCCTCAAATTGTCAAATCCCTTAAGCTCAGAAGAGATACGAGAATTAAAGTCAACTGCTTTAATTCTCGTATCTCTTCTGAGCTTACATACTAAATATTGATTTGATTGATCAGATGTCTGATGAATTGATGGTCAACTCAAATTTGAACTTAATAACGTATCTTTATATAAATTTCAAGCAAAATAAAATACATCTAAATATTCAGATCAGATCAGAGTAGATTACCAATTAGTCATACTCTACAGCGGATTAAAATCAGATTATAATATCATAATAGAAGTAGTTGTGCTATTTGAAGACCAAATATCTAGTGTTTCATTGACTCTTAAAGATCGTTGCCGGTCAAAGACCTTATATCGAATATTTATGTATGAATCATCACACTTAGTAGTCAGCACGTGGATTAAGTACTTATCGGATCACAATTATTGCAAGCCTCTTATTACAACCTACCTAAAGTATTTTTTTTCCTAACATGGCACAATTTCTAAGGTCATTATTGAAATCTGCCATTATTCTGATTTGGATGCCTCATAGGGGTGTAAAAGCACAAATTTTTGTATCAAAACTACACCCCAGATACAAATATTTGGGTAGTTGCACGTTAAAGTGCCATGTGTATGTAATGAAAGTTTATTTACATTTCACACACTAAGTGTCATCTAAAGGTAGAAGTTATTCAAGTAAGTAGTTAAATAATTTCTGGCTTTACAAATAGAATATCTAAGAATCCTCTGGCGTCCACGTTTATTGGGTGATTATCCGGTGAAGCAGCGACAATAGTTTGAATACATGATAGAAATTGGATGCACGTTGGAAGTTGGATCTTCCCGTTCCTAGACGTTAACCTAGGCGATCAAGATGTATATAAAAATGTTCTTGTCTTACCTATATATTGAGTTAAAGTGACCTGGCCCTAAAAAAAGACGAAATTTAACTATTCATAAGTAATTTTTCAAGAATTTGAACATTTGAGAATAATAATAAAATCCTTGGACATTATTCACACACGGCTATCTGATCCCAAACTAGCCAGATAACTGATATACTACATACACATCTCTTTTGTATACACATACTTATTTAGATAAAAAACTTGTGTGTACTTATGTACACGCGTTAGAAGTTATACTTCTTAATATACAACTTGAACATAGTTATCAATTTTCATACCACCTAGAACTAACGTTATGCTGTTATTTTTACGATGCGCGCGCATCGTAAGTTTACACTCATACATTTTCATACCACCTAGAACTAACTTCATGCTGTTAAATTTTTTGGTGTCGGTGTGCGCGCGCATCGTAAAAATTCACTCTCATCATTTTTCTCCATCGCGCCCAAAAGAAGTATAACTTCAATTACACCCAGACTCAGGACAAACAGACATGTTAATGCACATACTGTGATTTACGCCAACTGGCCCGTGTTTTTGGGTAAGATCTTTTGAATAGATCGTTGGCCTTTGCTTAACTTGAACTTGAATAATATAATTTAAGTAATTACATTATTCAAGTTCAAGTACAGCAAAGTCCAACGATCTATTCATAATACCACTAAGTCTCACTGCATATTGTCTTGTAGAGGTAACCGCTAAATTGGCTGAAGTTAAAGCAATACGCGACTAAGTCTTTGTGTGTTTGCCTAGTCAACATGTCAAAACTTGTACTACTAGCACATAGTAGACTACATAGATAGTTAAGTGACTATCTAATGCATGGCTGGGTTTCAATAACTTCGCTTTGATAGTTTTGTAACGGTATCCAAATATGAAGCACAAGAAAGGGAATCCGTGAATCACAAATTATCACTTTGCTTATTATATTGATGTTTGGAATTTGACCAGATTTAGAAAGTGTAGCTCTAAAACTGACTCACTTACATATCTCACGGGTAACGTGAGTCGTGTGGGATGCTCAAGAAACTCAATCTTCCCCTAAAACTTAAGGGGATTCATCGAAAATGTAGAGGGCTTTCTACCTGTCATATTTGTAAATAATTGTAAATCCGTACCAACCCAAAAACCCAGTATCATCATCATTCGATGATACTTGGATTTTGGGTGCGCATTTTGTATTATTTAAATACGTACATACATAGACTCACGCCTGTTTCCCAGAGGGGTAGGCAGAAACAACGGATTTCCATTTGTCACGATCTTTGCACAGCCCTTTTCATTTTTTATTTTATGATCTAATATCATTGGAAAAGAAAACATAATAGCTTGAAATGTTCTCGATAGTAATTTTAAAGTAGGCTTTAATAACTGCGTACCTACTATATTGTTAAAACGCTTCATTTTAAATGTAAGGGAGGCAAACAGTCCAGTGCAAACTATTTGCCTTATGGCCAATTCCGAAAAACGATATCATCAATCAATCCATTAAATAATTTATACTGATCTAAATATCGTAAATATGTGTTTCAATTATACATATAAAAAGAATTTAAACGTATACTGACACGTTTAAATTCTTTTTATATGTATAATAAAGCAGTACGGCAAGGAATATTTTTAACTTAAATTATTTTTCTGTAATTTAGTATTTAAATTTTGTTTTATTTTCATTTAGTTAGTTGTAATTCTTTTGTTATTTATTGATTTCAATTTAGGTACTGATATTATGTCTTTTGCTATTCGTGAAAACTTGTTATTGGCTCACAGTTGCTTAGTTTTATATGTAATTTTATGTTTTATAGTTGTTGGTTTTCCTTTGTAAATAAATAATTGAAATTCTTTATATGCATTATTATTTACGACCGAAATATGAAAATCATTCACGGAAAATGTATTATCCTCAGTATACATCATCTAGCCTAATCTAAAAATCATCCGCAACACTGAATATGTTATAAAGCCGCTTCGATACAAGATAGATATAACATAATTCCCTGATAACATGGTTGCAGTAAAATATTTTTTTCGTGAAAACCTTTTTAAATATGCACACCGAAATACACTAAATCTCCTTCAATTTCTTCGCAAAATTCATTTGCGTCGACACCAAACCCAACCAAAAATCTCATCCCAACCCATGAATATTTGATAACGTAGCATCGCACTAGTTCTCAAAAGGGCAACCGACCACTGAAATTCATTACCAAATTGAATGTTGTACATATGATATTACGGATCAATTTTGAAAGGAATTAGAATGCTCGATTGGCTATTTTAGAAATAGGTTAACAGTAGGTTGGAGACAGGTCACCGCCAATACAAGCTCCTTGACCCACAAAATGCTTGGACAATAACACCAAAGACTGCGCACGGCGTTTCCATTAACGCGACAATACCTCGGATGTATGGGCTCCGAGAACATAATATATGCCTTTAAACTTAGGTGTCGGTGCCCATTGTTGTTCGTTATTAGCTTGTCGTCGAGTTTGCTGTATTGTTCTCTTAATAAATATTGCTGAGGTAAAATATGGTTTTCTTTATTTTCAGACCGCTGCTGTTTGTTTACTTCTTCACCTGTGGTATAGTTCGGAGTTTTATTTCTACATTTGCATGTATTAGGTTCCAGTATATGACGACGTTCATCCTAATATCCTGAAAAATTTTATGATCTTGTACGAGGTTGTAGAATGAACTTCCTGCTACGGTTTTCCTAAGACACTACAGCATGGGTATTGTCTACGTTGCAAAATAGAAGTATTAAGGTTGTTAAAAGGCTGGCAACGCGCGAGTTATGCCTCTTGGAGTTGCAAGCGTTCATTGGCTGCGGTGACAGCTTTCCATCGGGTTAGCCATAAGTTTGTGTTTTGCAACAAAAAGTCGTCGCTGTATCTAAACAACTTTTCCTTTTTTTTTTCAATTATTTTTTTTGTAGTTTGTACGTGAAATGCTACCAACAATAGATTATTACAAGTAAGGATTGATAACGATAAATAAAAGGCAACCTAAAGCTACAATTTACAAGTATGTTCCTATCGATTACATACCATACCTTAGTTCATAATGGACATTCTGTATTCGCATGACACACATTCCGCAAATCGGAAACTCCAGAGGGATTTCATCAAATATTCGATATTAGTTCCGTAAATCGATTACGAGTTAATTAAGTGAAACGAGATTGCACCAAACTTAAATTTAAGAATCCATTTTTTCATCTGATCGTTGCAAACAAAACAATAAAAATAAAAATGTTGAGTAAGAACGTCTTTGCGATGTTTTTAAGATTGTAATTTGTAAGATATTGTAGGCGAATCAATTTTATTAACCAATTAAAATTCCATATCATGTCTTTCTATTAAGTATAGCTTCTATGAAAATAAACGGGGAACACATAAATACTGGAACTGCTTGTCTGATGCCTATAATTGGTCGACAGGTCCTAGGGCTTATTTCCTCTCAGAATGTCGCGCCTAATCTAAATTGACATAACCTATGATTTTGTGTTTACGGAAAACAATTTTTTTGAAGATATCGTGCCTTTTATCTTGTTGTGAGGTGACGGCGTAGAATATCATAACCCCAACTCATCACGTTGTAGAAATCATCCCGAGGGAATACCTATCAGAGAGTTTTTCTGTGAACTATGGCCATGAAACGGCGATCACCAACCCATCTGCCAACCGTGGCGATTATGGCCCCCACTCTTTGGGGAGAGTTTTGTCCAGCAGTGGACATAATTTGGCTGACATGGTGGTCCTTTTATCAGTATAGTGGATAATTCATAGAATCGAAACCGCGGAAGTTAATACCAAAAACGGTAAGGAGTTGGTTTCCATTTTTTTGTTTACCTACACTTTTTCCAGCACCACCAAAACCCCAAAAAATTAAATCTTTAGTAATATAAGCTACATACATGTCAGTCAACCAATCGTCTTAAGTAAATGTATTGTAATTCGTGTGGTTGGTGACTAATACAATTTATTTATTCCTTTCAAAAAAACAAAACTCAAAATTTTGCTCCACGGTAGAACAAAATAAATCGTAAATAAGATGCCACCGTATTTTCAAACTGTCTTGCCCATGAAACGTCAAATGTATGAGAAAAACAAAAGCATAGCAAATCTACGAGGAGCTTGTAACGAATACTAAATAATAAATATATTGTCCCAAAATACGACACAGTTTTCCGAATAAGCACTTACATATTAGAATAAGGAGAAAATATGATAATAAGGAAACTAACTTACCATAACATTGAGAAACGTATATTCAACCGTTTCTGAATCGTATCTTATTCAGTAATAGTAAAAACTAAGTACAAATTAATTAATGACATACGAATGTTCAGTCACAAGCAGTTGCATCAGCTCCGCGGAGTTTACGTAATATTCATGTGAGGTCACCAGTCGCAGGCGCAGACTCGATATTGTACAATCAGAAACAATAGATAGCTATCATAAAAACGGACCATCTTCGTACCAGGTACATCGTATTAATGTATTAGAAAGATATAAATACATTTTGGCAAGGTGAATTACTCAAAAAAATCAGATTCCACATTAAATAAATAAATAAAATAAAGAAGGTTTTTATTCACGTAGACTTTAAAAAAGCGCTTGTAAATAGTCAGAACATATTCGTAGTAATATATAATTAATTTATAATTATTTCTAGGTACACATAGATATTTAGGTACACGGATTGTAGGAAATAATTTACAATAAGATTTATTTTATAACAGTAACGATATTTAACTAACTTAAATTAAGTTATTTTAAAGGATCATGTGTAGGTTTTTCAAAATTTTAAATTTTAGCTATATATTTATTACATATTGTCGAATGGTTCTGTCTATATTACGGTACGAATTAAATGTTATTATTATGGCGGACCTTGTGTTTATAACGACGGTCACGCTTTAATGCTACCACCGGATCCAATGCGCCCCAACTGAGAAAACCCAGCGAAACAAACTCAGCAGGTGTCTCTACTACCAGTTTCAACACAGCCCAGTTGAGACGCTCCGCCGAAACATACTCAATGGGGCATATACACGAGATTTGGTCCACTTACTGAAATTATTTAGCAGGCAAACACAATATATGCTCGATCGGTTGTCTGATTAAGTATTTATTTTACATTCAACCAGTCTTACTTGAATATTTTAATACTGACACTAAAATAATAAAAAAGTTAGAATAGTTCAAACTGTCTAACCCACAAACTACAAACACCACGTAATCAAATCTTTTAAGATAATTTATACATATTATCTGAATGCTGTACTCATTATATTAAGTGTTAAATTATAACCAAATAGCATAACCCAAATTACAATATAATTAAAACGACGAAGACAAATGTGTAAAAAATAATCATGTCAGACAGAGTACGCACTATCATTTGTTGTGACGTCACAAGCTACTGGTCATAATATAAGTTCCATGTAAACGGCACGTCGTTCTACTAGAGCAAATCCTACACCACAAAGTTATAAGTTATTCTTATGTCAGGAATTCTAATATGAACCGATTTTAATATTCATTTAGATTTACAACTAAACTTCATCAGTAATCTGTTGTGTACTTCAATAAGCAATATATTTATTCAACATTAGTGAAACACCCCCAAAAAAAATTAACATCATTTCGCTCTAGCTTCAATACTTTCAGAATTGGGAGTTATGCAATGGATTTGGATTGGATTTATAACAATAAAATTTAAAAAGAAACAAGTATATTCTAGTCATTCGTTTTTTATGATTTAAGATTTTATTTCATATTTATTTCTGACTCTTGAGGTGTTCGCATTATAATTAGTTGTTCAACGTCGCAAGTTCTAACAAATTAACTCATTGCAGTCACGAGCTGTTGTTGCCTCGCTTCTCACGGTTTTTACAAAATCCAACCAAAATTAGTAATGGTTTTGTCAGTATCATTATACTGATGTTGATGATCAATGAAATACAATGATTGTTAAAAAAAGGGATGCATAATTTTTAATTGGTTATGTATAAGTGGCGTGTGATGCATAAAAGCTCGAAATACTTTTAAGATAAATTCCTTGCTACCATTTTCCCACAAAAACGTAATTCTCATTTCCTCCTTCCTGGATTTTATGACTAGATTTTTTTACGTAGTATAGTAAATTTATGATGACCCAAAATCAATCAAAAAGTAAATTTTAAATAACTGAAAATAAATGTCTGGTAAAAATCAGGCGGCTTAAAATAAAAAAAAGGTCAGAAATACCAAACCATAATTTGGCAGTTTTACTTAGTGTAGGAGAAAATATCGATTTTGTCTATTGTTATAACTCTTATAAGATACTTCTTATAGGAGTTATATATGGAAAGATATTTTTCTTTTAGGTATCAGCACTTTTGAGTTTTATGTAGCTGTACAGAGAGTACAGGGTTAGCTCGGAGTACTATAGTGCATATTGACCAAGTTTGTTCAGGAACTGGGATGCATTCGTGTATATAAAAACTACTATAATGTGAGATAAATGTTGAGAAATTATCGGGTCCATATTGGCTCAACTAAAGTTCTTTACCCGAAATTATTCTTCCTAGCGATTTGTAATCCGAATGATCACTCTTCCTAAAATTTCTCATCCTAAAGTTTTCATTAATACCATTTGTAGTGCTACCGGCGATGTTCATAAATGATTCCGAAAATTGTAATTAATAATATCATTAATGTAAATATATTTAAACTCCTACTGTTTTTTATCATAAAGCTTTTATCCCTAAACAAAATTCCCATAATATTTTTACTCGTACTCAGAAACCGTATAAGCGTATAAGCGTGCATAATGGATCTATACACAAAACTGTCTAATCAAATGGAGGAGATTTCGACTTCGCTGATGGACAGGATGGCTCAGCATGAGGAGGACTTAAAGGCTGTGGCTGGCTCGGAAGTTCTTCATAAGTCCATAGCCAGCCTCTCGCATGACTTCACCAACTTCAAGACCTTTGTTTGGAAGACCCTCTGCGGCATGAAAGCCCAAATCGAGCTTGTGATATTGGGCTTAGACCGCCAAGAGATGATGTCACGAAGAAAAGTGCTTCTTTTGCATGGTGTGGACGAGGAAAAGGATTCCCAGGATGCCGCCTTAAGTATATTAACCGGCAAAATGAAGTTGGCTGATATAACTGCGTCCGACATTGCTGTTTGTCATCGCCTTGGTACAAAAAAAAACAAGTCACGCCCTCTTTTGATTAGATTCCATCAGCTGAATAAGCGTAGTGAGGCCTGGAATGCCAAAACACTTCTGAAGGGGTCTGGATTAACAATGACTGAGTTTCTCACGAAGGCTCGGCACCAAGTTTTTATGGATTCGCGTAAACATTTCGGCCAAAAACTTTGCTGGAGTTCTGAAGGCCGAATAATCATTCAGTTAAGTGATAAGTCTCGGCGTAAGATTGAGACAGCTGCGGAGCTTCGTGACCTAATGTCCCAATACCCAGCTGCTAGCACTTCATCGGATGCTGTGGACTCTCGCAAAGCTGCCAAGTAACAAGTCTTGACCATCTTTGATTGGTAGTGATATATTATTGTGGTTGAAAACACAACACTTTTTATTTATTTGTAATTTCTCACTGTAAACCACTGCCGTTGTTCGAGTTTTGTTTTTTACAATTCTTTGTTATTTACAATTTTACTAACAAACATACCCACATCAGAAATGTTACCATACCCTGAGTAAACGAGGCTTTTGAGCCTTCTTTTTTATATGATAATTATGTTATTTATTTTTTTCAGTGAGTGCACTGAGATTCCAAATGTTATAGATAAATTCTTTTGTTTGTTTAATATATATTTATAACTATACAGATATATATATCTATTATTTAGGTGTATTCGATATTATTTAATTTTTTTAATTGGATATTTATTACTTGTATATTTTTATTATGTCTTATGATAGTGATGATGACTTCTTTTCATGTTCTTCTTCTAATGCGTCAGATCATAATTACTCCAGTGCTTTTAGTGACAGCGAGTCACTTCAACTTCGTGATAAGCTCTTTGCTCACTTTTCATTTTCTTCTCCCAAAAATTTTAACGCTGTACACATAAATGCTCAAAGTATTCACGCTCACTACCCTGACCTTCTGTCATCTTTTGACTCTGATCTCGTCCACGCCATTCTCGTATCGGAAACTTTTCTCAAACCCGCCCTTCCTTCAAAGCAATACGCCCTGCCTGGCTACAAGCTGTTGCGTAATGACAGAACTGGGAAGGGGGGCGGTGGTGTTGCTATCTATCTTCGTGCGGATATTAAACATAAGGTAGTTGATGAGTCTCCAAGTAAATATTCAAAATGTGCGGAACACATGTTTATTGAAGTTACAATTAGGTACTCAAAATTACTACTAGGTGTTTATTATAGCCCATCGTGTCATATTGACTACTTTTCCTCTTTTGAGAGTCAACTTGAAACTTACTCATCTCATTATGACCACATTATAATACTTGGAGACTTCAACACCTGCCTACTGAAAGATGATGCACGGAGTCGCAGGTTACTCTCTCTAGTTACTTCTGTTAACATGCATATACTTCCCCTGAATGCAACACATCGCGCTCCTCACAGTTTGCCGTCACTCCTAGATCTTGTCCTTGTTTCGAACCCTTCAAAAGTAGCATCTTATGGCCAATTACCAGCTTCTTTCTCATATCATGACCTATTATATATTTCCTATAAAATTCACTGCCCTCGACGAAAGTCTCAATTTCTCTTCCTTCGTAGCTTCAAAAACATTGTCCTGGAACGTTTGAGGGCTGATGCGGGCAGTATCGATTGGACTCCTGTTTACGACTGTATCGACATAGACACCAAGGTTACAAAATTCACACAAACTTTATTAAATTTATACAACATTCATGCTCCCATCAAAAAGGTGAGGATAAAACATCCACCTGCGCCCTGGCTGTCTGATGATATTAGAAAAGTTATGTCAAAGCGAGATAAAGCCAAAAAAATATATAAAAAATCCCCATCGGAAGAGAACTGGTGTACATATAAAAGGCTTCGGAATCGCTGCAGTCGCATGTGTAGAGACGCTAAAAAGCGCCACATTCACAACTCCATTAATAACCTCGGTACAGCACAAGTATGGCAATTTCTAAAATCACTTGGTGTCGGCAAGGACCGTAATGACAATGTGACGTCTTCGGTGGATCTAAATGCACTTAACAAACATTTTGCCACACCGCCGGTGACACTGGATGCCAGCACCAAGTCTTCCACTTTAAATTATCTCTCTAAAACTTCTATGCCGGTATGTACTTGTTTTTCTTTTACTGCAGTTACTGAACAAGATATTAAAAAATCCATCCGATCCATCTCTACTAAAGCAGTGGGAGATGATGGTGTCCAGCTCCAAATGCTTTCCCTGATTCTTGAAGAACTTGCACCCATAATCACCCATATTATAAATTTTTCTTTTGAGGCAAGTTCTTTTCCGTCAGCCTGGAAAAAAGCCCTGGTCCTACCACTTCCCAAAACCCAAAATCCATCTTCCTTATCTCAATACCGTCCTATCTCTATCCTTCCAATCTTGTCCAAAATCCTTGAAAGTGTTGTTAGCCAACAACTCTCTCGTTACCTCTCCTCTCAAAGCCTACTAAGTCCATACCAATCAGGGTTCCGTCCTGGCCATAGCACCGTAACGGCCCTAGTGAAAATTACGGATGATGTCCGATTTGCCATGGAGCGGAAATTACTCACGGTGATGGTCTTATTGGACTTCAGTAGTGCCTTCAACTCAGTTGATTTTGATATCCTCCTAGGTATCTTATCTTCCTTAAATATCTCATCTTCAGTAACTGCATGGTTTGACTCATATCTTCGAGGACGCTCGCAGTCTGTGCGCTATGAAGAAGCTTTTTCTGAGTGGTGTGATCTTACTGCGGGCGTTCCTCAAGGTGGCGTACTCTCTCCTCTTCTCTTCTCTGTGTTTATAAACGCCATAACCAAAATTGTTTCTTCAAATTACCATCTCTACGCAGACGATTTGCAGCTTTACCGACACTTTAAAGTTGAGGATATCGGTCTGGCCATGGATGCCATCAATAGTGATCTTGGAAACATTAGTGATTGGGCGAAATCTTTTGGACTGTTGGTTAACCCTACTAAATCACAAGCAATCATTATTGGTGGCAGACATGTGTTTAGTTTGATACCTAACAACTTTCTTCCACCAGTTCTTTATGACAACGTCCCTGTACCTTATGCTGCACATGTTAAAAATCTTGGTATACTAATTGATAGTAACTTATCTTGGAGCACTCACGTTGCGGAAGTAAGCAGAAGGGTATACTGCTCGTTTCAGTCTCTTAAACGGTTACAGAAATTCTTACCCTTCCGTACTAAAGTATGTTTAGCTCAATCACTCCTACTTCCTCTTCTAGACTATGCCGATGTCTGTTTTCTGGATGCGAATGAAGAACTTCTTAACAAGCTCGATCGTCTGCAGAATTTGTGCATTCGCTTCATTTTTGGCCTCCGTAAATACGACCATGTGTCGGAGTTTCGGAGGCGGTTGAAGTGGCTGCCAATACGGCAACGTCGAGATTGTCACATTCTTTCCCTACTCTTCTCAATCCTTCATAACTTTAATTCTCCTGCCTATCTTCGTGAACGCTTTGAGTACTTAGTCCCTCGAGGCAAATTCTGCCGCTCAGCCACGTCATCTCTACTTCGTATGCCTTCTCATACTTCCAGCCGTTATGATGGTTCTTTCACAATACGTGCCGTTCGACTATGGAACTCTCTTCCACACTCTATTCTTACTAGCTCATCTTTAGACGTATTTAAAAGAAGAACAAAGGAACACTTTTTGTCACTATCAGTGTAATCAGAGAGATATATTATATTATATATAGTAGTGTAGTGTGTATAGTATGTAATTTGTGTGTATTATTAGTATGTAGTTATTTATCTATTTCTACCAGTTAGGTAGTAGCAATAAATAGTATCTCTTATTTATTTATATTTTTTTTTTCCTTTTGTTGTTGTACACTTTTTTTACCCGTATTCTACAAATCTCCTTCTGTCAGTGGTTTGCTGGAAGAAAACTCATCTATGAGTTAAGCTCGCCTTTGTACACAAATTTACAAATACACTTGTATAAAATGTATATTTTTTGTGTGCAATAAAGAATAAGAATAAGAAACATTTACCAAGTGTAACCTATATGCATCTAATAAAATAGTGGAAAGTCAAACCTGTACATTGAATATTTTTAAAAAGGATACTTGGGGCGTGATTTACAATCGATATCGAAGCCAAAAATGTAGTTTTTAGAATTTTTGTCTGTATGTATGTCCGGGCTAAACTCAAAAAGTACTGCATGGATTTACTTCAAATTTTGCATGACTATTACTAAGAGGTCAGGTCAACATATATTATCACGCTGTCACCTACGGGGTAGGAGCTGTAATAATTTATAATGTATAAAATTTAACACGGGTAAAACCGCGGGGTACAACTAGTAAAAAATATATGTGAGTGGGAAGATGATAGGAACTAGCGCTCGGCGGCTGCTGCCGCGGCATTATCACACCGAAACAATATTTTTGTAACAATTAAAGCACTCGCAATTTTTATTCAAATTCGGCTCATTTGAGATAAAAAGGAGATAAGCAAAAATAGATTGCCTAAATTATGTAGTTTCCCTAATTCCAGATTTAATACTATTACTTCCGAAGACTTGGCTTGTGACACTTAACCCCAGAGACCAAAATTGAGGGAAGGAATTCGAACACAGACACGTAAAATATGACTTACATAGATAATTGTATAGTGATGCCTTATTAGATTATATCTCCACCTGTTACCATTCAATCACACACTTAAGCTGCAGTTACTCAACCACCATCACAATACCGAAGCGTGGGATTATTCGCGTGAAGCACTCTTGATTGTGTCTGGCTTGTTTCATCTATCATTGTGCCGTAATTATTTCGAAAGGTAAAACACAACGCTTCCGAAAGACATGTAATGTGTTATTAACAGGCACTCACTCATGATTTATTACATCAGAAGGTTAATCGATGTGTTCTCTTTGGTTTGGTAAAGCAAAATCGTTGATAATACAGTCAGCAACAGAAGCCACATAAATAACACTATTGTTCCCCGTATAAAGTGGCTGACGATACCTAATTTGATGGCTACGTGCCAATTTTGTGCAAAACTTTAAGAAATTTAACAATAACATTAATTGAAGCAAACATATAATCTTAAAAATAGACAGTTCCTATTGTAACTGAGTACCTAGTTATTGTTCCAGATTCTACTGCTATTTATACCTAACCGTTTTTAGAGGTGACTTTATGATATATTTTATCGACATAAATAAAAAATGTTCATTTTATTACTCCTAAAATAAGATTTAATTATCTTGTTTTAGGACCAATAAAATAATGTTTTTTTTTCAAAATGTCAACTTTCACAAAGTTATATTTTATTTGGCAAGATGAACTGAATAGTACTGGATAATAATAACTTGGGGTACACAATCAATGTTTGCGCCTTAATATGGGACTTTAGCCAACTACATAGAACATTATCAACCACAACTGTGTGCACAAATACACTCTTATTTTAATATATTTAGGTATTACCAACAAATACGAGTATAAATGTTCTTATGCAATATAACTTAAATCTAATCATGCATCTATTTAAAGTTCAATACCACTTAGCTTAGATACCTACGTTGAATGTTATTCAAAAGTCGCATTGATTGCCCTTTTTGGTGTTGTTACTACCATTATACATTACAATGTTCTACAATATGGCTATAATGCACGAAGCTTTTTAGTTTTATTCGTCTTTTTTTAACCATTCACTTATATATTTTATATCGGTTACCGGTTGGGGTTGCTGGTATATATTTGATTTTCACGCCGCAGGTTTGATTACCACCCAGGATAGATATTTTTAAATATGTTCATACACACAAATATCTATCCGGGGTAGTAATCGAACCCATAACCTGCGGCATGAATGTCAAGTATCTACCAACAACGCCAATACATATTCGGACCTTAGAGTCCATGTCCAGCATGACTACTTTTTGTATCTGACCAATGTCTTAATCCAACCCCTAAATTCTAACGATTTTTCTAGGCTCTTAGCTATTAAACCATGTGCAGTGACAAAAATCAGTACAATGATTGCAGAGTCGATGTCCTACAAGATACTTATTATCATTGTATCTATTGAACAAGTTATCCAACCAAATTATGGTTGAATTCTCAAAACGACTATAAACACAGTGAGTCGTTCGTCTTCCAAGACAGCTGAATAATAACAGTGAATATTTATGAACAATCATGTCATCAATGCAATACCGGATCTCATAACAGGCTATAAATTCGTCGATCCCACAAGGTATGATGATATCGTCGTAAACTTGAAAGCTTTTAATGCGCAGTCATAAACGGGAAGTCGGAATGGTAACAAAGTATAAAAGAATCAGTAAGGATATCTACTCAAAGGTTTTCAATAAATAAAATAAAAAATAAAAATAAAGGTTTTCAATAGAAGATAGAATTAAAACTGTTATTATAATTGTTAGAATGAAAAATTATTTCGTTTTAGATTTTCTCAGAAAAATCGGTGCTTTTTATTAAAAGGACAAATACTCTTAAACTATAATTATTTTAGAAAAGATGAAAAAAAATGGGCAAAGGAATTTATTTTTACGTAAACTTGTTTCTTACATGTTGGACATTTGGAATTTATTTACTTTTATTATTAAAAAAGTAAAAAAATTCCAAATATCGAAAGCAAATAAAAAAATAAACCGTAACATGGTAATTTCAAAGTAACACCATAAGCTAGCTAGCTAGCTGTTAGTATGTAGTTTCGCACAAAAATAAGTAGGTATTCATTAAATTTATCGCTTGAATGTTTATAACTCTATGCGCACTCTATCACAAAGATTACGTAAATATACCCATTACGAGGGCGCGGGGTAAGGGTGCAGCGCTAGCGCCTTTGTTGAACTTGACGCATTTCTCTAGTCGCCAGTCGTCCGTATAAAATCAATATTTTATGTATTGAGTTATCTCCAAGGTGTGAAAGAGGATGTAGTCACAAAGATTGAAAAAGGCATGCTGAGATGGTTTGGCCATTTAGAAAGGATGAATGAAAGAAGATTGACAAAAGAAGTATACCTGCCCTGTGTGAATGGGACAACCGGAAGGGGGAGACCACGTCGAACATTCTCTGACCAAATTGGAGATGTTCTCAAGAAAGGGCAGGTCAGAAGTACCCTAAACCGGCGAGCATGTATGAAGAATATAATGTCAGTAATCGAGGCAAAAGAAGTATGCAAAGATCGTGACAAATGGAAATCCGTTGTCTCTGCCTACCCCTCTGGGAAACAGGCGTGAGTCTATGTATGTATGTATGTATGTATGTATGAGTTATCTCCAAACTCTTTGAACAAAAGTTGTTGCTTATGGTGTTAGCTATCTATTCCTGAGAGGTTGTTGGTGTTTTACAATTAACCATATATATATAATTTTAAGTCTAGGTAGGTTGTATCTATTAACTGCATGTTTGGGTACCTTACAAGGATTTTAACAACTAAAGCGGGCATTGTCTCTAAAACCTACCTATTAATATTCGTAATTTTGTTCGTAGATAACTTACCATTATTGTTATACTGTAGCTATACTAGCGGCGAAGCTTTGTCTACGTTAACTGTTGTTTTCTTTTTTAGTTATAAAATACAGAATGGCCTTTTAATAAGATATTATGCTGTAAAGCGCCCGAGTTATTTACGTCACGACGGAGGCTTTTAATTGCTCATTTATTTTCCTGTATATGTACATATTTATAATATGTAAAGGTAGACAAGTTTGCATTCTATTTATATTGTGTTTTGATTATAGTTCATGGATGGATACTAAGTTATTTTGTTCCTAACAAATATTTACGCTACAGTTTGGCAATCATCGATAAGGAGCTTGATACTTAGGAGGCTGACAGTAGCCAAATGATCGAGTTTCCGCAAGTTTTTGCCAAAATGCCAATACTAGTAGGTTTATTTTGATAAAAAAATATACATATGGCGTCTTTGGCATTATATTAAATAAAACCTAACTATTACGAAAACTATATTTACGTCTTTTCTTCGAAAAATATACCAAATACACCTAAAAAAATTACTTAATAGAAATAAATTTGCATATCTTACAAGTTTTGTACAAATTTCAATTGATTACTATTAACCGACTTTTAAAGTATGATATTATTAATTCAACTGAATATTTTTGGGTTGTTTGTGAAGAAATTTTGATGATTCAATTTTTTATCGATGAGTGATGTTTTGTATATAAAATAAACTAATATCTAATAATATAAATTTTGTTTAATTGTAAATTGGTAATTATAAATATTATATTCCGCTGGCAATTAAGATTATAATCCCTTCAGGCGTTCTGTGATTTACTTGCTTTAATAGTTTTCCATTTTAACCTCGTACTTGATAGCTTGTACGGGTAGGTTCACGATATAATTGGGCGTTATGAGCCTCTTAACAAGGTGTACAAATTGGAATCTTAAATGTTGAAAGTCTCAATGGCAAAAATCTTTAGGTATTACTCATATTTGTCACCAGTACAGTTGTATTCAGTATGTACCAATATCTAAATTATTTTAAATACCACCTGACATAATTTGACAAGTAATTATAAGGAAATGATCCTCCCCGCCTCAGACCAGATGGTTTTTTAAACATGAAAATAATCAAACATCCTGGTGAAAAGAAATCAGTTAAATCGGTCAAGCCGTTCTTAAGTGGTACTCCTGCATACATGTGACCTTTGACTTTTTATTTACACATAAATAATTATCATATTTATGTACAAATATGAGTGTTTTATACAACATATCACAAAGACATACGTATAAAGTAGAATACAGAGCCTCCTTTTTGAAAATGCTTCATTATTACATGTATTAATCCCTCGTTTGTTTAGTTACATACTGCTAAACATATCAATAGAATCACTTCACAAGAAACACAATACAGATCTAGATATCAGACACCTAGATACGGCATTTAGACTTTCTAAAAAGGTTTACAGTCGCATCCATTAAGGCAAAGCATTCGTAAACATAAATACCTAGAAGATTGAGAGGTAGTGGCGCTAGAGTGCAAATAAATCCGGGCGCAATCTAACTCCGTACATTCCGAAAATTTCGAGATCTCTTGCGTTACCAGAAACCAAATTTATTGTAATAAACCTGGCTTTATTCAATGACAATGAATGAATATATCTATTCAACATTTTTCTGACAATTCTTTGTATCTATAATAGAGCCAATTTTTAGATCACATTTAACACTTCATCAAAATTCAACAACGTAACCTTAACCGGCGGGCATAGAATATTATTTATTTTGTCGTAGTTAGAACTGCACATTGGCTTATTTTTTTCCAGTACGATTTATCTTTATCGTAATAAGTACCAAATAAGGTCATTTTACAATTCAGTTTACTAGTAACTGACAGATGTCAAATGTGATCTATTTAATTGGCCCTACTAAAGGTTACCTATATTTACACGTGTTTACGTATTTAACAAATATAAAATTACAAAAAAATAATAAATATATAATTATCTTGGGTCATCCATCTAACACACTGCCATCTGACCTCAAACTAGATAGAGCCTGTACAATGGCAACCACACAACCGATACATACTATATATAAATAACACTCAGACACCGAAAAAATAGTCGTACTCATCACACAGAGATTTGTCCTGGGTGGGGACTGAACCCACCTCTGTCTTAACAGTCAGGGTCACTAATCAATAGACCAACAGGCAAGTTAAAGATGACTGATATATAAAACATCTCATTAATTTATAACGCTATATAGATTTTGGCACAAAACCATACATGTTCACGGAACTTAGTAATAGCATTTTTTAACCTAGTAACTAAACCAAGAGTTTTTGTAACCGTACCATATTTCAATATTTTGTAGGTACCTAATTTTGCTCGATATAAAAGTTCAACATAGTTCGCCCAAAGACACTAAACTGAAATTAAATAATCTAAAACAATATATAATAAATTGCTTATAATTACTTTTCCTCTCTCATAGTGACCGAAATCGCATGTACACACGGCTACATATTAAGCTATACAATTCCAATATAAGTTGACCTCTCATTGTATGGAAATCCTATATAACGCGAGATCAGCTTATACTGTGTGTACTATTAACTGTGTGCTCTTACTAAAAATGAAATACTATAAATTTAAATTAATGTATACTCACAACGACTAGTGAATGAGTTTATAAACAGAAAAGCATCGCTGGGTGTACAACCCACCCAACTAACGTTATGGTCGTGGTCGAAATATTGTATCATTATTATTTCATAATGTTCTATTTCTTGTATCTGCTGATTAAATGTGTCGCTTTCACTGTTTTGCTATATTAATGCTTATTTACAGATACTTCCTACATAAGCGGGGCATACTTAGACGCACGGCAGTGTATTAGCCAAGTTGGAAAAGAAAAGAGCCTACACATTCGCAATTTTCCATGCCAAGTAAAACTTAATAGATTTTTATATGAAATTAAAGGGGGCCACTTTAATTTCATATAAAAATCAATAAAGTTATTTTAGAGTTACTAAGCAAGTTAAACAGTGTTATAAAACTGTTAAAATTTACTCATAAGGTGTCATAAATTTCAGTGATTTTTTTTTTAAATTCTTAACTAATAATAACTCACTAACAAATAGAACATGTAAATTATAATTCAATATCAAGAACGTTTATTTACAATAATTTATTAAAGAACGGTGTACATTTATAGACTAAAGAAACTGCTTAAGATACAACTTGGCACTAATTGGAGATCATATAGTTTATTGGCAACGTCGAGAGCTCTGAACGTGGTTTGTACCGTTGGAGTTCATACATATATTTTGTGTAAGTAGGGTTTCAAATATTATTTTGTTATTTACCAAATCACAAAACATTGTAGGTATTATATATTTAATCATTTCAATTGTCTTATATTGGATCGGCTCTGTCATTTTGTATTAGTTAACATGTTTGTTCAGTATCATTTTCGGGGTTATAGATTTGACCAGCCTGTTTGTCTAGCAGTTGTTGACTCTTATAATTTGCCGATCCGATAGCCTCCCGCCTGGACATTAATTGCCATGGCCTATTTGGAAGTCTCTAATTAGACTCCGGGCTCAGATGGACCGAAGCAAAGAAAACATGTCTAGGTGAGGGCTGTCGAGGAAACCCAAAATGGACTGTATTTGTGGAGCATCGGTCCAATCCATGGCCCACCTAACATCGTGCCCAGCCTTCCCTACCACATGTTCATGGAAGAGTCTTACGAATGTCACAAGCAGGGCAATCAGTGTGACCACGTTCTGGGCCACAAAAATTTAATTAGTTTGCCACCGACACGCTAAGAAGTACTAAGCCAGAGATTGTGGGTTCGATCCCTAAACAGGGCTCATCGTATCGACAAATTGTAATTTATCTATAATTTGTGTGTTCAGAAATATATAAGTATGTTTATCGGTTGTCTGGTTGCCATAGGACAAGCTTTGCCTAGTTCGGGATCAGATGGTAGTGTGTTAGTTGTACGTACTTTATAATATTAATCATTATTTATTAGATCTTGGTAAATATCTCGTTTGTAATAACTATTGAAGTGCTAATGCCCATCGTAGATTTTATGGTATCGTATGGGTTTTGTTTGCTTTTTCTATTGTTTGATCCTCTTCGTAATGAATACCAAAACCAGTACAATTATTTTAATATCACTTTACATTACTAGCTTCGTTGACTCACGTGTCTTCAACTAATTAGCATTTACCCGTTATATGTAATGGAATGATTAATATTCTAGTAAAGCGGGTATTATTCATATTTTCCGGTTTTAAATTTCATTTCAGATCGTTTTACATAGCAATATTTCCACATATTCCTGTTAGAAAATTTACTTATTTCTCGCTGCAGACACAGGAGAAATACTCTTGCTCATCACACAAACATTTGTTGGGATCGAACTTCTTTGGCTTAGCAGTCAGTGTCAATAACCACTAGACCAATGGACCAGTCAAACTTTACGTTAAACTACTATGATTATTTACTTCTATTAAATTTATTTGGACCAAATGGACACGAACAGAAGGCTTTCAACCACTAGTTTTACAAATATAGACAAACACCTAAGATCACTGTAATGGGGTGAGGATTACGACTCTAGGCGCCGCCGCCGTTGAAGTAGATAGACATTTAGAACATGAGGTTGCGATTGCTGGCACATATTTTGTATGATCTAAGGCTCTACCAGCTAAGTCGCCGAACATCGTTTTCGAATCTCGAATGGCGTTCAAATAAATAAAGGTTAAAATGACTTAATCCATCGTTAACTCGGCTTCCACGACCACATGTGAGGTCTTAAAAGGGTCGGATTTGATTGTCAACGTTGAAGCCTTTATTTATTTGAACGCCATTTACGAAAACGATGTTCAGCGACTTGGCCGGTAAAGCTCCTGGCCGTGAGAAGTCGTAATTATTTAATCCACAACCTATTTCTAGGTCTTTAATTACCATTTTCTACAAAAATTGGAAAGACTAATGTAGGGCCTTATATATTTGTTTATTTTAGGAGGTCCAGGATCACATCCGGATACGGAACTTCATCGGATAGATAATGTTATGCGAATTTTAAGAAGGCTTTTAGGCATTATTTCAGGGCGCCGGACTTCCAAAAACAAATGGGCTTTCTATTCTGATTTATTTTTCTATTCAGAAAGCCTATTTGTGTAAAAGTTCATTTTGACAAAGCGATACCGGGTGGGAAAGTATAACTATTGTTATGTATCGTTAGCAACATATAAATTCTTGCTACAGCCATATCTTCTGCGTGACCGGTCTTGAACAAAGCACCAGAAAACCGCAATCGAAACACGGGTGGTTCCCACTGTGACAGGTTATTATTAGAATCTCGGCACAATACAACACGGTCCTATTACACAAAGCGATGTTATGCTGCTATAATGCCCATAACACACATAATGCTCTCGCGTGAACTCTGTTTGTTTGACCCAGCCATACTACGATAGAGATTACTATTTTTTTAAATAATATATTAAGTGAATTTATTCACACACAGCCATCTGATCCCAAATCAAGCAAAGCCTGTACTATGGAAATCAGATAACTGATATACTACATTCATATACAACTATTCTTTTGTAAGTACACACTTATATATAGATAATTACACCCAGACCTGTGTCTGGGAGTAATTATCTTTACTACCTTTCACGCCGGAAGTCGTGGGTTCGATTCCCACCCAGGAAAGATATTTGTGTGCATGAACATGTCTGTTTGTCCTGAGTCTGAGTGTAATTATCTATATAAGTATGTACTTACAAAAATAAAAGTAGTAAAAGCTCTGCTTACAAACTAAGCAGCGATGGTCAGGATCATCATGGATCAGGCCGTGTGTGAATAATGTCCCAGGATTTTATTATTATAAATTGAAAAATAGCAGTGTAATTAAGAGAATATACTCGTAGCCAATTGACATTCAATTCTGACTATCGTAAATTGCGTCAATATTATGTCATCCGATTTATCATCTACTTTTTTTTTATAATAATATTTGGGGACAATGTCACACAGATCATCCTAGCCCCAAACTAAGCAAAGCTTGTACTATGGGTACCAGGCGACGATATACATACTTATATAGATAGATAAATACATAAATACATAGAAAACATCCATGACTCAGAAACAAATATTCGTGCTCATCACACAAATATTTGCACTTACCGGGATTCGAACCCAGGACCACCAGCTTCGTAGGCAGGAGCACTACCAACTAGGCTACGGTGACCGACCAATACTTTAGCCGCTGATTTTACTTATTAAATTAAACTTTTTTAATAAGTCTGATTTAACGATCGATAGGGAAGATAAGCCACTTGCAGTATTAATTAGGTATAACTTCAACCTCATACATCGCGTTTGGATTGTGTACAACCTGACTCAATTGGCACATATCGATAATGCCAAATGGCGATTTCCTTACCAAATGGCATTATTATGCCATATGCAGCTGGCATTGCATTGGTAGATCGCCAAACGCCCAGGGGAAATGTGCAGGACTGCTGCGAGCGTCCAAATTTATTAGCTCCCTAATGTATCGGAATATTATGGTAACTATTCTAGATATAATAAAGTAAGAGATAAATGTCTTCGCTCCATCCAAATTAGATTGCTCCTTGGAATTTAAAATAGTAAGGATAATATCATCCTGGTCGCTTTTCACGCCGCAGGTCGTGGGTTCGATTCCCGACCAGGACAGATATTTGTGTGCATGAATATGTCTGCCAGCCAGCATGCGTGCTTTTATTAAACAAAGGAAACATAACCAAAACCAAATAGGGGTATGCCATTCTATGACTCTAACGGAAACTGATATGTATTTTATATAGCAATCTTAATATATTTTTTTTTACAAAGACAATACCTGCATTGGGAATTAAATCCCTGTGTCACGGGGTACTTAACAAACATATAGTAGACGGACAAAAATTACATCCAGACTCAGAACAACTACATATTTATGGGTCACACAAATAGTGGTCCACCGCGGGGCTCGAACCCGCGACACGAAGCGGCGAGTCTTTGCCGCTGCGCCACACGTGCAGTCAAATATACGTACTTATATACATTGAGGTAAATCCTTCTAATTGTCAATACGCCAGAGTCCAACCAGTAAGAAAGCTGTTTATTTCTTAAACAGCTAAACGAATTCTCACGAAACATAGCTAGTAATTATCTTGACTAAACTCGTTATTAAATGAAGAAATTCGCACTGATCCCATCTTGAAGCAACTACGTCACATACATGTTGTAGCTTTTCCTATACGTATGTATGTTTATGTTATATCTTCTTTTCGACAGTAAATTCTTACACCTTTTGCTACCATTATCCATTGATAATAAATTCTGGTGCATCAAACGCAAATAGGTTGATAGGATGAGATCGCTTTTAGTGATAAGGCCGCCAATTGCCAAATTTTGTTCTATGCGTATTGTTATGCGAAGTGTATTTCTTTGGAAAATGTATTTTTTGGAAATGAGAAATCATAATGTAGATTATTTTTTTCCCAATTTTGTGATTAGATTAACGCTTTGCATTTCGAATAATGCTATCAAATTCAAATTTAATCATTTGGAAGGTTATCTATATGATATGATATTTCACAGGCAAAACAAAACCGATGGATAATACCTACATCCTCCGGAAGGGTATTAGCAAGGGAATCCTAAATTTGATCTGCCAGTGTGTATCGTTCGTAGCTTAACGCAGAGCGCCTACCCCGGATCGGTAGATGGTGCTGTTTCGAGACCCGCCGGACGATTAAATTTATGATATCACATTTTCGAACCATTATATTGTAGATTATTAACATTAAAAGTGTAAATAAAAAATAAACTGTTATCGCTTCTATCGGCACTCCCTACAGACTTCCCCGCATGTATTTTTGTTAAAATATCTTCATGTTTGAAAATATTGATATATCCAAGTTACTTTCTCTGTTTTACCGGACAACTTTCATTAATATATTGGTGCTGTATTGATGCGAACCTTAATTGCTTATAACTTTATCGCCCATAACTGTGAAATTCATTTAGAAGCATCGAAAAGTCTGATTATGTGCTTACTTTCGAGTGGAAGAGTGTTTCCTCCACATATAAAATAACATAATTTAATACAGACAATCTATACAAATAAATAAAATTGGAGTGTCTGTTTGTAATATTGAAATAACCGGTTTTTACTACATAAATATGAATATATATACGGTACATACACCAAAATAACATTTTTTACAATTTTTGTCTGTCTGTCTGTTTGTTCCGGCTAATCTCTGAAACGGCTGGACCGATTTTGACGGAACTTTTATTGGCAGGTAGCTGATGTAATAAGGAGTAACTTAGGCTACTTCTATTTTAGAAAAAGTCATTTATTTAACTAAAAAACAAAAAAAAAACAAAATAAACTAATTAACACGCGGACGAAGTCGCGGGCACAGCTGGTTTTAAATGTAAGTTAGTAATTAAAATTAAAATCATTATAATTTAATGAGACTTTACCTATCAATTTATGATTTTCAAGCTGATTGCTTGGTTTTATTTAATTTTCTTCTTTTTTAAAAGAGCTAAGGATCCCCGTATCCAATTAACAGACTCAAAGCACACCCAAGAGCAGAACTACTACACATTATCACACATATAGTTGTCCTGTACTTGTATTGAGCCCGAAACACCAGGGTACCGAGGTAACTATCTTAAACACGTACTGTCGGATTATCAAGGAATGACCTTGCTACTTAATATATTCCATGATTATAGGCCAACCAGTAGTCTAATAGCTAAGTATGCGATTTGTTAAAAACGAGACGTAAAGGACCATTTACGTCTCGTTTTATTTCACCTTATTTTCATACCAATATGCTGTAGACTTCATTTTGACACTGATTTCAGCTTGATATCCACTAAGGCATCAAGTGCCTCCGAGTATAACAAAATAGTTTTTAAGGGCAGCCTAGGTGAAAATAAAGTGATTCTCTCAGTATTTTTCAATTTGAATATGAAAACTTAAAAATAGCTTTATCTGATTGTTCTATTTTAAAGATATAAAATATAATATGTGCATTATTTTATTAATATGCCAATTATTTCTGTTTTAAGGGATTTTACTGTTTTGAGGCCATCTCAAAGGCTTTTCTTATCTAATAAATAAATAATCAATATAAGCTATTGGGAAACAATGAAGAAATCGTCTAACATTAGATACATAGAAAACATATATACAAATTGATAACATTTTTAAGACAGTTAAGAAAGTATACTCCATAGACAAATATTAGAACGTTCTTGTTTTCAAAAAACCTTTTAATGGTATCCTTCTTATAGATAACGTCTTAATGTGCAGTCCTCTCTGATTAACCTCAAAACCGTCTGACCTCTCCTTACTTAATCTGAATGGAAAACAAGTTACGATAGGATAACGCAATAATCTTCGGGCATGAGATAACTAATGACCTCCAAATAGGATTCAACAGGTCGCCAATCAGATTGACCGAAAATTACCGGTGAAGGTTATTTTTGATCTCCAATCGACTTAGAACAACGTTGCGTTGTTTTGTATAACAATGCTTTTACACAAGTTAATAATAATAATTTCCTTGAACATTATTCACACACGGTCATCTGATCCCAATCTAAGCAGAGCTTGTACTATGGAAACCAGATAACTGATATAATACTTTTCTTTTGTAAATACATACTTATATAGATAACACCCAGACTTAAGACATAAAGACATGTTCATGCACACAAATACCTGTCCGCGGTGGGAATCGAACCTACGATCTGCGACACGAAAGGCAAGCGTCTACCAAACACGCCAACCGGCCCGTATGACCGTATAATATATGGCCGTATTATAATAAATAGGATTATGTTCTATCCTACTAATATTATAAAGGTGAGAGTATGTGAGTGTGTATGTTTGTTACTTCTTCACGTTTAAATGGCTGGAGCGATTTTAATAAAATTTGGTACAGAGTTCGCTGAAACCCTGGATTAACACATAGGCTATAATTTATAAACTATGATGCGGGTAAAACCGCGGAGCACAACTAGTTTAGAATAATTGTAGCCCGCATATTCGATACATAATTTGGCAATACAAAAACATTTATTTCACGGGTATTTCTTTCAGCTAAATAAATACCAAACTAGGTATATAATAATGCAAAAAATGCTGAAATAAAATTCCGACGTCGCGTCGTATACCTAGGAGCTATATTTGACATTATTTAGGGACGGAGAAATAAAACCATTTTCGCACGCAAAGCTCTTTTAGGAACGAGTCTAACTACTTCGTGACTTGAATTCAGGTTATACAGGCTAGCGAAACAGTATCATAATATGGTGGATGTTATGGCAACCTTACGGGTTTATGGGGCAAAAGGTGTGTGTGACCGTATGGCTTATGTGACCCGGGCTTGGAGAACACTGAGAAAGGTAAGCCTGTAGTTAGATCATTCCGTTTTGCGCCGACAATGTACAAATGGATTATAGTTTGTTTAGAATAAAGCTAGTGTACGGTACTTAAGGGACATATTACAAAAGATCATGACTGCACTAAATAATAATACTTATAACACATTTCCATCTGATCCCAAACTATGCAGAGCCTGTACTACTGCCACCAGATAACTGATAAATTTACTTATATATTTCGACATATTATAGATGAATTACACCCAGACATAGAGCTAATAATCGTGCTCATCACAAAAGATTCCTCCTGGGCGAAGATCGAACCCCCAACCTCTGCCGTAGCAGTCAGTATTACTGACTGCTAGACCAAACGGTCATTCAAGAAAAAATATTATCATTTTTTTGTAAAATAGTTTAGTTTACTAAATATAAAGTGCATTTATAAGAATACTGCCTGGATAGTCTAGCGACGTATTCAACCACAGGTAAAGCAGGTACGAATTCCGGGTCGGCCACAAAGTGATTTTTCGGACAAGAATGTGAGAAGATGTGAGTGTTATACGCCTGTGCCTTGGAGGGCACGTAAAGCTGTCGGTCCTACGGCTTATCTCATCCCGGTTGTATCTAATAGTTCCTCTATGGCGTAGGTACAATCGTACACGATAAGATGCCCTGCGTAGTTGGCTATTCTCTGTCCAGATAGGCCGCCGAATGCCATAACGTAGTGCAAATTGCCACGGTTAATACTACTCAGTACAAACGTAATAAAGAGACCTTGCTACATGCTTTTCTGAAACGGCATTTAGGCGATTGGATAATATCAACACCCCATCTCATCTTGTTTGGAACGTAGAATTCATCCCACAGGAATATCTTCCACAGAACGGGCAGCAGCGCCTCCCTGTAAACTATGACCATCACACTGCGATCACCAACCCGTCTGCCAAGCATGGCTATAATGGCATATCTCTCCAAATGATGAACTGAACTCCATTGTTTTGGAGAGGCCGTATTTCAGCTGTCATTCGGCTGATGAAGGAAAAGTACATTTGAATATTGGACGTTCAAAAACTCGTAAAGTTTATCTATCAGGGGTGTCATTAGTTTTACGACAGTACTCTTAACAAGCATAAAAAATATTTTATCTCACCTAAATTTGGATGTAAAACTCAGAATTATCCTAAGCACGATAACTGGTTAAGATAATCGGCGCGTCAGTAAAATTAACGACCTCAAACTTACCCCCTCGTAAATCTTTTAACGCGGCGGATCTTGTATCCATGTCAAACCACCTATAAATTTGCCGCTCGATATATCACTACACAATCAATTCCATTATACTACCTAGTAGAAGAAATATTTAAATTAAATTCAAAACAAAATTTGAAGGTGAAATTTATTAACCCAAAGCCGTATTTAGAGGTGAAACACATATGTGTTATTTCTAATTTACTATGCTGATTCATCATCATCATCATATCAGCCGAAAGATGTCCACGGCTGGACAAAGGCCTCCCTCAAAGATCTCCACAATTGCCGGTCTTGCGCTATCCGCATCCAGCGCTTTCCAGCGACCCGCACAAGATCTATGCTATACTATGCTGATTAGTATAATTTATTACTTACACTGAAAAAATAGGTACCTAAATGCTATTAACCTATAAATAGATAATTAGATTTTAATTTCTATTGTATAGTATAGTTGGATAAAGAAATAATAATAATAATATCCTTGGAATATCCCAAACTAAGCAGAGCTAGAACTATGGAAACCAGATAACTGATATCTATACATATAATAAAATCGTAGGAAAGTAAAAACTGTACATTGAATATTTATTTAAAAGGATACTTGGGGCGTGATCTACAATTGATGTCGAAGCCTAAAATATAGTTTTTAGAATTTTTGTCTGTTTGTCTGTATGTATGTCCGGGCTAAACACAAAAAGTACTGCATGGATTTACTTCAAATTTTGCATGAATATTACTAAGAGGCCGGGTCAACATATAGGCTACATATTATCACGCTATCACATTCGGGGGAGGAGCTGTGACAATTTATAAAGTTAAACGCGGGTGAAACCGCGGGGCACAGCTAGTACTACATATGTTAATTACTTTTAATCTAATTAAATTGATAATTACACCCAGACTCAGGACACAAGCAACTGTCCTGGGTGGGAATCGAACCCACGACCTCTGGCGTAAAAAGCAAGCATTTGCCAACACCCCCACGGGCCCGTCAAAAAATAAAATAAACATTGTAGCTTCTGTAATAAATAAAAATATAAATCGAATCAAGCACACAGCGCCTCATGTTAACCCTGAAGAATTGTTTTCATTACTAAATATGGGATTGAGTTTACATAATTGTCTGCTTTTAGTTACAAGCTAATTTCCTCTTTAACCCCTTTTATATAAATCTCTTATTGTATTACTGATAACTTGTTTATTATGGATTGCTTACACCCAAAGAGGTCATTGCTAACTTCCATCTCGTGCATTACTTAACTTGATTCGATTTTCATGGTTCCACATAAAACAAGTAGTTAAAAGCTTTAATTCCCACATTCCATTCACACAACGGTGTCAGATAAGATGATTTAAATTAGAAGAGATTTAGGTCGCTTCTGAGCAATCTAATAGAATTCAGACGCTGCAAATTGTTAGTGGGAATCAGAACAATACTGTCAATTATTTTAATTATTCTGGCAGTTCCTATTAAACGAGAGGCCGAGAATTTCACAGTTCTGGGCTTTTGGAACTCAATTTTAGCCCACAAATTAGATACTGGGAATAATTTTGTATAACTGATAGGCCATACAGCTCAAATTGAATCTACAATTATTATAATTTAGGAAGAACTAATTATGCCGTTATGTATAGACAGTATATATACTACATGATACTACCACTTTTCAAATATTATATTTGAGTACGCAAAACCAATTACAACTTAATATCAAAATTGAATTGTGAATAGATTGTTAGAATATTGGGGTAATTCATATACACCAATTATCTAAAACAACCGGGTAAAAGAGAAAGCTTTACAAAGTTCTCACAATCGGCAACGATTTGATAATCAATTTGCTTCGATTCCGAGAATCGTTTCTCAAATTGGGAATTGAAAATTCTCTTCTGCGCAAGTGTAGTATAACTCTGTGGAACACATTCTGGAAGCTTTCCAACTTTCGTAATTCTCAAGACTATAGGTCAAAGTTCAGATGCAAATGCAAGCAGACATACCTGTTTGTACTTTACTTAAAATATTTTACCTGGCTTAACACGGTTTAGAGTTTTCTTTAATATTCAAATATCGCTTCGCTTACCTGTGAACAAGATACGATTATATTAGAAAAGCAATAAGATGGAAATAAATAACGTTTCATAAAAATTGTTTCAATATTTCTTTCAGACTTGGATATTAGATATTCGCCCTTAAGTGTTTTAATAATATAGTATGTAAAATAATACGTTTATATACTGTATAGGGTAAATAAAGTGATATGAAGGATGACCTTATGTGATAACGGAGGCGCATATAGGTAGGTGTTTAACCGACTTACAAAAGGAGTAGGTTCTAGCAAGCATTATAGCGAAAGGACAGTAATTTGCGTCGAGCTTTTTGCCGAGCCGAGTAATTTTATCATGGTTCTAAAGCGGCAATGTGATGTATATTTTCTGACGAGCATATAGGTACTAGAAAGTTTGCTAGAATGTTCGTGCCAACGTTCGTAGCGATGTTTGGGTTTATGCTTGGCTCTGTTCGTTGTTCAATACGACAATATAAGAACGGTGAAAACTCGATTCTCTGTTACAAATGAATGCCCAAGTCTATCAGCAACTCAACAATAAAATAATAGTATTATTTATCTCTTGAAGGTATAGGTGACAAAAAAAATATTATTAGAGCCAGAAGGCTCTAATAATAATTTAAAGTTATATTTTCTTTCGATTAAGACAATATCAAGCTGTTTTTATTCTTGTCAAAACATATAGTCAAGACAGATACGCACAAATCAAGATATATGTATACCTACATTAGAAAAAATATGGTGATTTAATATCCCCACATTGTCCCCGTCTTCCTTTAATTAGACTGATCAATCGCTGCAAAAAAAAAAAGACTATTCGAAGATATTCGATCTTCACATTCGATAATTTTATTATCTACCGCCATCTCTCTGCCCTTAACTGCACCTAGCAGGTGAATGATAATACAATCAATTGGATTAGTGATTGCAATCGCGATTTGGTTACGCATACTGAATCAAATCAGATTACCGAGTCCGTCTGAGCTTGAGCATCAATCACATTCGAATCGTCTACAGTCTCCCTTGAGATCTGATAGTCGATCGGCAATGTCACAGTATTAGAAGTTTGGGCTACATCGTAGACCAAAACTAGTTACCTAGTGTAAAGTTGAGAAATGTTAATAAACGACGTTAGTAAAACGTAGTTACTTTACACTAATTTAGCTAAGCCAAAAAATTACATGATTCAGTAATAATATTGACAGAATCACCACTATAATATATAATAGATATATATATTGTAGTATGTAGTTATTCGTGTATAGTATTTATATGGATGAATTTTCAGTTAAGTGTAGCTTTTATACTCTTAATTTTTTCTTAATAATTTGTATTTGTAAGCTTCTAGAGAAATTATAGTAAGTGCTCTGTGAATTGAGATATAGACTATAATTTATGTGCAACACCCAAAGGTCGACTGGGAAGGGATAGAATGCCTTTGGATTATTAGTCCACGTCTGTTCATTTATGTCTAATAAATAAAATGATTTTTTTATCTAATAATAAATTTAACGTGAGATATGTTTATTTAAAACATAATACAAAAAAGCAGGTTATCATTTGGAATGCATGTTTATGTATGTATGTTACACGATTTTTTCATTGTTTGAGAATCGATTTCGATAATAGTTTCATTTTAATCGATAAGATATGCTTTCGGATTTTTCTCATGTAAATTGTGTTACAAACGGTTATCTAATAGAAAAGTAGAATTCTGTTTTTTATTATTTAAATAGTTATTTTTATATAATTAAAGCTCTAATAATACCCTAACGTCGAAATTGAACCGTAGGATCGAAAAAGTTAATCGTCCCTCTGAAGTATACAACTGAGAAAATAAACCATATGTTGACGGTCACCATCACATGACTGACCGTGGGTCTAAGTTTTTAACCTCGCCTCTAAAAGGATCTGACTATTAGCGCCTCAATTGTATCGCACTTTGCTTTTAACTCATTTTAGTGTTACTCAAAATGTCGATAATCATCAACATTCATTTTGACTAAGTTTACTTCAACATGTCGACCCAAAGTTGTAGTTAACAAAGGAAATAATGCATGTTCATGACTACAATTACATACGTTTTTATACTGGTGTATTTTTGTCAAATTTTAATATCAATAATCTTGCAGGAAGTGCTTTTTCTTTCAGCACTTCTAAGTACAAAAATATTGAAATAAATTCATCATTCATTTAGTCCGTAAAAAATTATATTTATTTAGAATCGTCATTTATTTACCTTGCCGTGGAGTGCACGTATGATTCAGCTCCTAAAAAATCTCTGCCAGAATACTAGGTAGGAATCCTTTTTTTAAATAAATAAATATAATATGTTGTTATACTTATACATGTCTGAATGAAGCAAACGTCTTGAAATGCAATCAGAGGCAACTAATTTAAGACAGTGACACCGTTATCACACAGCCGTGGGTTCAAACTCCGGAGAACGCAAATCTCCATAATCATAACGTGAGCCAACAACCTACATAATGTGCAAGTTGTGTGAGAAACGCCTTAATTACATTGACAAGAACGGGCAACATGATTCAGTAAGAGCTCCGATGAATATTAATATTAGCTACGTTATCAACTGGTGTCAAAGTTAATAGAAAAATATTATGAACGTATACTGAAAAATAGTATAAGACGTATATATAAACATTTAAACAAGCCGAGAACATAATTAATAATAATATCCTGGGACATTATTTACCCACGGCAATCTGATCCCAAACTAAGCAAAGCTTGTACTATGGAAACCAGATAACTGATATACTACTTTTATTTTGTAAATACATACTTATATAGTTAATTACACCCATCCTCAGGAGAAACAGACATGTTTAAGCACACAAATATCGGTCCAGGGTGGGAATCGAAACCACGACTTCCGGCGTGAAAAGCAAGCATTTGCCAACTACGCCAACATGCCCGTCAAATATATGTAAACATTTAAACACGCCGAGAACATAATTAAAATTTAATTACTGTTTTGATAACATACAAGCCATTTCATCATTTTCTTGTAATAACCGCTTTGAACAACAACATTTATGTGGACCATATAGATAGAATTTGTTACCGAATAAAGAATAATCAGAATTGATTCACACACTATGTAACATAATACAAAAAAAAATACAAATTGGAATTGAGAACCTAGACTTATTTGGAACTCTTTTAAATTATTTATTTGTGAAGGCAGTGGATAGGCTTTAATGAGTTCGAATCACATTTCAATGTTATATAAAAATCGGCAGCATTATTACAAAATTGTGCATTATACACGACTTTGGTTAAGTTTTAAATTAAAATAAGCTAGAGGGTTGGGCTACAAGTTGTTATAAAACAAACCTACTTATAAGAAAAATGTAACCCTATTAAGTTTCAAATCATTATAATAGTGCAAAATTATACAACTTTTTGATTTTGATACAGAATGCCAAATGTGTTCGGCACACGTTCACCGTATGCAAAGCCTACAAAGGTGCTAGCATTTAACTGTAAAAGGTTTTCCATACATTTTATGTGATAACAGATCGCGCGGACGGAGTAGTTAAAAAATTTAGTTACTTTAATATTGTCATGACTATATCTATGTCCGTACTGCATTAGGGGGGTTATGAAATAATGAAATTTTATTCAGCACTTGGGTATTAAGATACACTTGTACTTGTCAAGCCCAAAGTACAAGTGTATATTAATACCAAAGCGCTCAATAAAATTTCATATTTTATAGGTTGATGAAACAATCTATGTTTATTTAAAACGATAATTTATTACGGAAGCATATACAAACTATTCCTTTAATTATTTAAAAGCTATAAGCCATGTTACTTAATACTGTTAAAGTATAGGAAATATGTACAGACGCCAGCACATCAAGCTACCCCAATCTGTCAAATTTCTCCAATTGAAAGTGAACCTTATGCTTATGTGATTGAGTTGTAAATCTATAAAAGAAATCTGACAGATTGAGGTAGCTGGATGTGCTGGCGTCAATCGATACGATTTATAGGACAGTCATAAGGAAATTCAATTTCCACACAATTTATACCATATTGACCGGCATACAATGTACTATCAACACCACGTCGCGTCGGTAAACACACTTTAACCATAACAGCGTCTTTATTGCGAAAGTAGTAAGGACGACTTTAAAGTAAACGACGACTTGTCTGTACATACATATATCTAAGAACGAAATTAAAACCACGAGTTAATTCATAATACTGTGTGTACTATGAAGCAGGATTATTCTCTAACATTAGTCAAACTAATAGGATTAAGTAAACAAATACCCCGTATATTAAAGCTGAATAAAGTGAAAAACAAAATATACATTTTTCAAAGCGTTAAAAGCTGACGGAAGTATCAATATTGCCGATATCGGTACCATTCATTGCGGCCGTAACAAGGTGGGCCGCTGACAAAACAAATTTACATAAATCCGGCTGAAACCGTAAAAATGACGCGCGACAGCCGAGCCGATAAGCCTCGGGTATCATTAGCTCGCGGAGACTCGAACGATCACTCACTTGTGCGGCCTCCGTTGCGAATGGGTCTGGAGAAAAAATCCCAAATATCAATCTTTCGTCCTCATTCTTCTTACGATCAATTCTAAATTGAAAATCCCGAGAGATGTGGAGTCACTCAAAGCCCTTATCCGAAGCAGCGAGGAAAACGAAGGAATACGATAACTGAAAATTACCAATTCCTATGAGTCAGAATGAAAAGAGCTTTGTTTCAAACGTAATACATTCTCGGATACAAGGCATATAGTTAAGTAAAATAAAAAATCACCAACTCTTACAATCACTACATCCTCACAACACTATCTAATCAACCATTGCCAGGTTTCTCATAAATTATAGACTCTTCAAGGAGACAATGCAAAGCAACCAATTAATCTGTTTTGCGCAAGATTACCAATTGTGGCGATCTTTGAGGGTCTTTGCACAGCAGTGGGTATCTTTCAGCCGATATGATACTTAATTACCGCATGGGTAGTGGTTACCCCAGTGCCAGAGTTGTTCAACATGGCTTAACAACTGTTGCCTATTGACTACAACCACGGCCGACACCTTTACGTGCCCTATGAAGCACGGAGATGCTCTGAAATTAAACCACTTTGGCGGTCACCCATCTATGGACTGACCGCCTAAACTCGCCGACCACTTACCTACGGACCGGTGAGAGCATCTGGCTATGAGCGCCTCGATATGGTGATGATGATGATCAGGTTTTAGACAGAAAGAGAAAAACCAGATCATATATTTTCTATGACCCCATACCATATTTCACAGTCAGAGCTCATTATTGAGAGGGGAAGAGCGAGCAGCGCGCTACTGTATCCACTTACCATCAGTTAGGTCGTATGATTGTAAAAGCGAATTTGAATAGGGGTTTCTTTAATCGATATTTCGATAAACAAAGAAGGATTATAGTTACAACTGGGGGTTGAAACTAAACTTCTAAAATATTACAAGGCACGATAACTAGAAGGAAATTGTCAATATCTGTCAAATTCTGCTTAGAATCTAAATTCTCCTGAACTCCAAGACAACATCTATAATATCAATTAAGGTTAAATTTGTGCTAATGTAATTTGCCTCGACGTAACAAGTTATATTAAGTTATATCAAACTGTGTTTAATTGACGTTATTCGATAAATTTATTAGAAAGTTCTACGTACTGTTTATCATACCTATAAAATATAAATACAGAGATAAGCTACATAAATGTATTATTCGTCAACGAAAGGATATACTTGCCCATTAGTTGGAGCACTAGGCTGTTAATTAGCATTCATTTGGAAACCTAGGCCAATCACTTACCCATTTAGTCTCTTTAACGTTTATTCAATGCTGGGGTTAGGTATCTAATTGAATGCCAGCGTATTAAGGGTCTAGCCCTCTAACTGGCTCAATTTACCATACAAATGTACTTGTGTTGATCCATAGAATCATGTTTATTTAATAATACTAAACCACAGTGCCATTAAACAAGAAGTACTTCTCACTAATTGCTCATTTGATGAAGTAATCTAAATTCAGCTCTAGAAATTTCAATCACCGTATGAAAATTGAAGATATTGTTGTCACATGATGATTAATGAAACTAATGAATGGACAAAAGATATATATAACAGAATGGACCACTAGATTCCAAACAATGAAGAAAAAAAGCAGATAATGAAAACGTTGATCTGACGACATCAAAAAGATTGCAGCTCAATTATGGGACATAAAACCGTAATCGAGAGTAGACTGGAAAGAGCTGTGAAGAGGCCTTCGTGTCGCAAAGACACGCTAACTTCAATAACTAATATATATATATTGAAAGAAAAAAAATAAAATTATTTATTTATGTTTTCAACAAAGACTTCAAAATAGTTCATTTTATAAACATATCAAAACTAATAAAGCCACGTAACGAAACAACACGACCAAAAACAAAAATAATATAAAAATATAAAGCAAAATTGATTTTCGATTTCATAAAAGGAAAAGTTGTTCCCGTTTATTAATTTAATTCGAATTCCGACGGTGCACTCTGGAAGTTTCATAACAGTCGCCGACTGAACTTTGAAACTGCTCGACTTTTCCCATCTTCTTTTATTTCACGAGACACAATCAAACTAGGGTACAACCTAAAGGATTTTCTAGCAATCTCCAACTGCACTGCACAACTCAAAAGGCCTTTGATATAATTTGAGATAAAAGTTGCTTTAATATTACTCTACTACGGTTTTCTACTTGGATGTTCTTTGAAAATGTATTATAATTTTATTATTGCTGCGTGCTTATTTGTACTTCTAAATCCTGCAAATTCATTGCAAAACTTTCTCATTCAATAATAATCTCTTCCTGGTCGAATTTTAGCTATGATGACCAGTCATAATGGAGACTAGCCATTTGCGTGGAACATTATTATAGTGGACAAGTGCATTCTACCCTTACCCTTACGATCTGATGGGAAGAGTCCCTCGACACGATCAGAGTTGTGGGACCGATGGCCTTTACGTGCCTGGAAGGCATGGTGGTGTAAAATCGCCAAAATTGAGAATTATTGTTAAGTTCACTTTTAACCCGAACCAGGTTTTGGCATGGCCTGGGAAGGGGCGCAAATGGGGGCACGGGAGCAGCATACCCGCGTACTCTGGGCTCCCCCCATCAGACGCCAAGAAAATCTCACGACAATTACGCATAGTACGTGTGAGTCCGACAAATCCACCAGCAGACACTTTTTGCGGGTGGCATGGGTAGGCATTCGTCCTGCCCTATAAAAAAGCACCTTTTGTTATCTATGTTTGATCGCTACTGCTAGACAAACGAGGTAGATAAACTGTCATTAAATAAGTGTACTTAATACAATACTACGTTTGTCATTCAATGTCATGTGATTATCACAGTAATTAACAGTGTTTAGTATTTACGTTACGCTTTGGCGATGTCACATAGCTGTCATTTAACTCTGTTAATACGCCTTGCTTTGTATACGGTCACGTAATTAACAATTATTTGTGACTTTGAAAGGTGCCGTAGCCTAATTAAACTAAATTACTAATTGTTATATTTGCATTTAGGATTAGACCATTTGTAAAGATGTTCTTGTGACTTATAAAAATCTACAATATATAATTTGTGGCTATGTTAAATAACTTGGGAGTCGTGTTGAACATTAATCTTGAGGAGCTCATCATAAATCTGATTGGATTAGTTCCCTATAGCTAAGAATGGCTCCAAGTACATTTACATAGAATTAAGCCAACAATAAAAATCTGATTAGTACGTACACACAAAATTTCACCATAGTTTCACCACTTGATTGATTTCAATAGACAAACAGATTTTTCTCGATACCAAAGTCATCTCCAAATTGCTTTATAAAAATTAATCTCCAACAGCACATTTGTTAAAATTCACAATTTCAACTATTTTTGATGGTTAGTGGTTCACTCTATTTAGACCCGTGCATAATAATAGCTTAAACGAGTACGATTGGCGTTGTACGATAAAATTGAGGGTTTTCAGCCTCTTACGGACTCTATTAAATAATACATTGAATGTGTGCAAAGCACAAATTTCTTCTTTATTCCATTATCAACATAATTCAAAACGTAAACAATTGTAATTAATTAGTTTATTCAACTCTGAGACTTTCGCCTATTATTTGAGTCAGAGTTAAAAGTTAAGATGGCAAATGCGGATAAAACCTCGAAATAATGACGGCTGGTTTGCGTAGTTGGTGACCTTTCACGCCTCGGGTGTTAGTTCGATTCCCACCTAGCACAGATATTTGTGTGCATGAATTGAACATGTCTGGGTGTAAATATATGTAAGTATGTATTTACAAAAGAAAAGTAGTATATCAGTTATCTGGTTTCCGTAGTAAAAGCTCTGCTTAGTTTGGAATCAGATGGCCGTAAGTGAACATTGTCCCAGGATATTATTATTATAATTAAGAAAATCGTCAATTGTATATATCAGTTTTACTGTGTCTATAGACATCTATACTAAGGTAATGGATAAGGTTTAGTGGTCTCGTTATCATGTGCATAATCATGCGAACAATTAATCCTATCGTCACTAGTGTTTGCTTATCTGTAACATTATACAATAACACTTCATGTATTCGGGATTATACCCTGATACATGCCCCATACGACAATTATGTGAATTCATGCATAACTAACATAGTCGAAGATCATTTCCAATTTTGTCAACTGATTTCAACATAGTCGATCATATGTGAAACTTGATAAGTATATATTGAAAATCGCTTTCAATCAACATAAGTAAATTATAGAACGTATTTTTGTGGACGCGAAGAAGACTGCTGAATCAGCCCAAATACGGATTGGGTAATGATATAAAAGAGCAATTGTTCTAAATTACATTACGATAGGCAGCAAAAATAAGTCGTCATAGACGAATTTATGAATCCAATCAAGAACAGAAAACGATATATTTACCAAATTGTAGTTTAAGCCAAAATCAACATACGAAATGTACCAAATTGTACTTTTAGCCTAAATCAAGTTTAATAATAATTAAAAATAAAACATATAAACAACTTAACTTAGAAACGATTGATTTAAAATAGTAGTAGTTTAAAATAGTAGTATTTAAAATTGTAAAATAGTCTCATAAATGGGAACATTTCTTAAGCACTCCCTATCGTATAAAAAAAGAACTTTCAATATCAGTTCTCAAACAACGGTTAAATAAGAAAACATATCTACATACAGAAAATAATAATATACAGTCGTACATCACATGTTAATGCATAGAATCAATTGTTAGAAACATGCTTAGAGTAAAATTGTTGACGATCTTATAATAAAATAAACATTCTTACATAATATTTATTTGCAGTTTTATCTACATCGTAATCAGCATTAATATTTATTTATTATTTTATTAACATTAAAATGTATTAAGAAAACAATTTTTATGAAGTGTTTTTAGCTCTAGCTATACGCAATTAATTGAAAACAATTCTTTCAGATACATAATTCATCATCGTATGTATCGAAAGACTTACACAGCTGGACAGCCTCCCCAAAGATCTCCACACTTGCCGGGTCCTGCTCTACATCGGCTCGCATCCAGCGGCTTCCAACGACCATCACAAGATCATCGGTCCATCTTGTAGGGGGCTCACTTGACACAATAAATGATGTTGTGAAGCTTATGAAATTGTTTACATAAATGCGGCGAATATGTATATTGTTTCATAATTATCAGTTTGCAGACAGTTTCTTTGTTTTCTTAACAAATTCGCTAGGTCACTGCTTATTGTTGTGTGTAATATCGTCTTGTTTACAAAGTGCTTTCAAGGATGTCAAAATCCTTGTTTTATGATCGTAGACAGTTACAAAAAGACCTATTAATATTCTGTACCTATGGCATATAATCAATATTGATTTGACGTAGACGTGTTGCCAATACACGATCCTTGGCATTCCTTGGAACATTATTTCATCATACAATTTAGTGTAGGTATATGTATGAAACTCTTTCATATTGACACATGAAGCTCTCCGTAAAATAACTTAGAAGAAGTCATAGTATATCAGCAAAAAGGTACACCACCTAAACTCTTTTTTAACTGAGATGCTGTCTGCGCCGACATCGCCGCCCCATGTCATTCGGCAGGGGGCGTAAAAGTAGACCGGATGTAATACCCACCAGAGGACGGGCAGCAGCGTCTTTGTGTGATCTTTGACCATCATACTGCAATCTGCAACCCACCTACCAAGCGAGGCAATTATGGTATATCGCCCAATTTTTGTCCAGCAATGGACATGATGAATAGCTTTAGTAGCTTGAAGGCGTCAAGGGGATTGATGCCATGAATAGTTCAAGCGGCCTAGGCTTAAAGTAGGGCCAATTTCATAGATCACATTTGAAACATCGTCAAAATTTAACAACGTAATCTTAACCGGCGGGCATATAATAATATTATTTTTTTCGTAGTTAGAACTGCACATTTAACTTTCTTCCAATTACGATTTTGTAATAATTACCAAATAAGGTCATTTTACAATTCACTTTACTAGTAACTGACAGATGTCAAATGTGACTTATATAATTGTCCCTACAATAGTGTAACGCTTATCATTACGTGGCCCGTATGCAAGTATGCCAACTTGGTAGTAAAAGAAAATAAAGTGACTATTTTATGGGACTATGTGTCTATATTATTGTCATGGTAACAATGTTTGTCTCTCACTATCTGTCAATGTTATATCTATCAGTGAACAAATTTAAGCGTAAAATCCTTGATGTTTTCGACAGGAAGTACCATTTGAAAAGTATTCTATGTTTATGTTATTTAAATCTTATTGTCTATACATTTAAAAAAGATTTTAAAAAGAGAACTGTTTCAATATTGGTGTATGTATGCGATATCTGCTAATTGGATGATAAGATTTTAAATGAATAATAAAAAATCTAATTTTATTACGATGGATCTTATGTGGCGCAGCGGTTAAGACAGTCGCCTCGCCACTTCGTGTTCCGGGTTCGAATCCCGCGCAGGACAGCTATTTGTGTGACCCATACGTAGTTGTCCTAAGTTTGGATGTACTTTGTGTCCGTTAATTATATGTTTGTCAAGTACCTCGCAACACAGGGATTAATTCCCAGTGCGGAAGTCATCCTATACCTAAAAAAAAATATTCACAAAATATTCAGTAATCTGTTGAGCCAGTCAGAAGTATCAGCTCTTTTTAAAAATAGGGTCTGACGGTTTTGGTGATTAGTTTACATTTTTATATCCCTCACTAAATATTATTGTAAACATCTTAATGGATTAGGTATTAATAATCTCTGCAGCCACAACTCTTAAGCTGTACAGACGGGTATTTGGGCCCCCAATCCAGGCCATCGCGTACTGTAAAATCCTACTAATATTATAAATATGAAAATTTGTGAGTGGATGGATGTTTCACTTTCACGCAAAATCTACTGAACGGATTTTGATAAAACTTTGTAGTTATATAGCTATGGCTATAATTTATAAAGTCTAATGCGGGTAAAACCGGTAGGATAGTATAAAAACAAATATTGGTTTTAGGGTCTGGTTAGTTACCCTCCTTGCCTCGGAGAGCACGCTAAATCGTCAAATATCATCTGTCACCTGTTCAAATCATCTTGGCAACTGGTTTTCTTTGGGTTTCCAGGTCGCTCCATTAAGTTTCGTAGCCGCAACAGGAACTAATAGAAAAGGAACTAAGAAGCTATACATGATTGGTTCCCTCCGGATCGCGTTATACACTTAACGCAATGCCCACGCTAGGGAATCTAACCACATTGTCGCTGGGTACTTACAAACATATAAGCGACGTATACAAATTACCTCCAGACTCAGAACAACTATTTTATGACCCCCATAAATAGTAGTCCGGCGCGGGAATTAAACCCGGGACAAGAAGCGGCAAGGCGACTGTCTTAGCCGCTGCCCCACAGGTTCAAAAGGTGTGTTACTCGTAACTACAAATTCATGCACCGTTTCATCAAATGCTCTTCTGTATACCTATTACCTTCTATTTTATTAACATCTTTGGCCAAAATGTGATGAAAGTAAAAATCATTATACGCGTAATTTAATGTTTCGCTTTATGAGGTAATTTTTATGAAAATGTTAGACTTTCTTTTGTAATATTTGCATGATATTGCTATCATATTACGAAATTTATTACTTCAGTGTAAACATTAGTTATTATTTATACAACGTTGAAATTAAATTCGTGAATATATAGAAACTTTTTATAGCGCCGAAAATTCCGTTAAAGTATAAACGTCACCACTATGGGTCTAAACTTAAGTAAACCTACCCTTGATCTCTGAGTAGGGCGAAACGGTAGCTAGCGAATAGCATTTTACGTGGAGGTAAGTCAAGCTCTTAAGCACCCTATACTTAACAAGTAATATTAGGAGAATAAATATTATGGGTTTTCATTTGTTTTGTTTTAATAGTTGTGACTGTTGTGAGATATGGACACTTTACCGTCGATATGTTACTGATATCTCCCATAATTTTACTCCAAATGCCGGGCATAGCAGACTGATATGCCTCGAATTTGGACGCTTTAACTACTGTTAGTTATAGCATGACAAGATGAAAAACAAAGGAAGTACGGATATGGCAATAACAAATAACCATCATATTGTTCCAGTGAAACAAACCCCTGCATAGACATTACAAATATCCAATTCATTCATATAGCACCCACAGATTCAGAATAACGATATAGGTCTTACAAATACTTTACGAGGTCTAACCCAAAACAGGTTGCATTAAAATTTTCTACCTACCTGAGGTTAATAATTTAACTATAACAGCCTTTACTGTCTGGTAACATAAATATAATAAGCACATCTCTAATTAAGGCTAATAATGTCTATCAATGAAACAGAACAGTCTATAGGTACATAGCAGAGCACATAATGTCACCGTAGCCTAGTTGGTAATGCTCCTGCCTACGAAGCTGGTGGTCCTGGGTTCGAATCCCGGTAAGTGTAAATATTTGTGGGATGAGCACAAATATTTGTTGCTGAGTCATGGATGTTTTCTATGTATTTAAGTATTTATCTATCTATATATATAATAGGTCTTTACCTATGAAATTGCCGTTTTGTATGAAAAAATTTAAACGAATTTTTTTCATGAATTTTTTTATTTGTATTAATCGAAGTAATCACCCATGCAATCAATGCATCTTTGCCATCGCAGTGGCAGTTTATTGATGCCCTTCTTAAAGAAATCAGCTGGACGGGAGGCAACAAATTCTTCAAAGGCATTTTGTACTGCCTCTCGGGTATTGAATTTTTTTCCCGCCAAGAAGTTATCCAAATTCTGGAAAAAGTAGTAGTCTGTAGGCGCAAGGTCTGGTGAGTAGGGCGGATGACGGAGAGCTTCAAACCCCAGTTCTTGCAACTTGGAGACCGTCTGCTGTGCAGTATGAGGTCGCGCGTTGTCGTGCAGGAGCAGCGGAGACGAGCGA